>CM035136.1:113667846-115058846 GCA_020205605.1 Panax ginseng | reverse complement strand
TTGAAGGTTACTCGACCTTGGGGAAATAGTGTAATGTATTGTATAAACAATTTATGTTTATATCTTCCGCAAATAGTAGTATTTATAGAATTAGCATACCAAGATCCGTGGTGATTTGGGACCAATTGGGATTTGGGGATAAAATGAAATGTTTGGAAGACAAAGTGACAAATAGAGCAAATGCCAAAGCCTGAGTCGGGATTTTGCCAACAAAAGGAATTCACCTATTTGGGCCAACCTATGGAGGAAATCCTTCATATGTTAATCAATGAAGGGAGGATTAGTTCCCTTCTACCCCCAATCAACCCCCGTATGTCAATATCACTCCCAGTCTCACGGTCACAGCACAGAAGAATGTTGGGCACTCCGCCCCTTATTCAAAATCTAATCGACAGTTGTGTCCTACGCTTAGCAGACGACGACACTGTGTTACGTGCAAGTGAGAATGCAGGCCCTACCAAGTGGAAAAGTGTGGTAGCAGTCATATCCACTAAAACTGATGGGATTAATACCTTACTCACAATGCTAACAATTCAACTCAAGGGAGGAAACAATCCTTTGAAAGTGGCCGCTCCTGAGCCAATCAATTTGCCATGCAGAGCACAATATCCTATTGTTAGCTTGCGCAAGGTTTCGTGGAATTATGGAGAAAGTGAAGGATCCACCTCACATACAACTGCTGCAGTGTTGAAGGAAAATCCACTGTATCTCCCCCATCGGGTGATGAAGTCTACCACCAAATCGAAGGGGAAAATACCCATGGAGAAGATTGAAAAATTCCTCCGCGCTGTGGATCATAATGAAGCTACGGTGGTTTTAAGCTTGAAAGAAGCTCCACTACAAATATCAATTTTGGACTTGGTCCTAACTTCCGAGAATCACCGGAAGGTCTTGTTAAAGGTTTTGGAAGAAGCCTATCTCCCGAAATCAGTGGATACGAAAAAGTTTCAACATCTGGTTGATCACATTTTCAACAACAATGTGATATCCTTCACTGATGATGACATACCGCCCGAAGGGACCGGTCATTGCAAACCATTGCACATTGCGGTCTTGTCCTTCAGATATATGGTAGCTGGAGTCTTAATAGATGGAGGTTCCTCTCTGAATATCTGCCCATACGCTACCTTGGTGAAGATGAATATCAATCTCAACACAATTCAGAGTAGCCATACTATCATCAAAGCTTTTGATGGAGCCCGCCGTAACTCAGTCGGAGTAATTGAGCTGCCAATCGAAATTGGTCCTCACACATTCTGCATGTCTTTCCATGTACTCAAGATAGACTCGGGATACAACCTGCTCTTGGAACGACCATGGATTCACATGGCAGGGGCAGTCCCCTCCACTCTTCATCAATAGTTGAAATACATCATCAACAATAGCTTTGGTCACGGTCAACGGCGAACCGAGATTCCTCAAAGACGGGGACATGCCGCTCATCAATGCCAATGAGGATGTTGAGCCAATTAGTTTTCATACTTTGGAAATAAGCAATATCCAATACTATCTCATTGGAATGCCACCGCCCAACCCCGATTTACCGAGGTGATGTCACCCACTCAAGAAATGATGTCGTTGGGTCATAAATCGACAAGGGTTGGGTAAAGATTTCCGTGGTATCGGTATCTTATTCGCTAACTGCAAAGTCGGAACCGCTGGACTAGGCTATTCTGCAAGCTCTAGTCACAGGAATCCTCATAAGCATCAGCAGATTCCTTCAGCTTCAACCATGTGGCATTTAGCTTCGCCTTCAAAATTTGAGTCGCACAACCTCCTGTAAAGGTGCCAAATGAATGTAATGGCTATGTTATGTCCCTAAGCCTTTCTGCACTTGAAGGAGAAAAGAAGTCTTTGTTCCAAATCCCACAAAGGGAAGAAGAGGAACGAAGAATCAAACAAGACGTCATACGGGATGATGTCCGTAGATATCGCATCATCATTCATGATGAACATACCAATGAGATACACCCCTGCATAATGATTGCCCAGACGTAATGGCTGTCATTCGGGACAGGGAGGATGATGACAATCCCTCCATCACTGCGGTCCACCCAGACTTTGCTCTTGCCAATTGGAACAACATTCCTTGCATTGGTCGTCAAGGGTAAAGTGGGCAGAAACTCTTTCTGCCTTGTAGGTATAATAACTGCTTACTTTTATGTACAGTATTAGCAATTTATTTTGCCAGTATATGCTAAGACTGTGTATTATCAAACACGTTTCATATATATAATAAGTGAAAAGCATATTTTGTTTCAGGACTCTAAATTTAGATGTGCCTGTACTTGCTGATACGGTGCCTCTTCTACACAGGGATTGTACCTTTGATGTAGAGATGAATTCAGCCTTGATGGATATACATGATAACATTGAGGTGCCTCCAGAAATTCAGGAATGGGTCAAAGACAAACCCAAACCCAACCTTGATCAAACCACTTCTTTCAATCTCGGAACCTTAGAAAGCCCTAAGTTAATCCAGATTGGTTCAGATCTTACCCCAAACCAACGGAATGATATGGTTACGCTATTAACCCAATTAAAGGATGTGTTTGCATGGTCTCATGAAGATATGGTGGGTTTATCCACTGACATTGTCCTTCATCACCTTCCCATTAAAGAGGGATTTAAGCCAGTCAGAAACTCAGGCGATTGAATCCAGAGTGGAGTTTAAAGGTGAAAGAAGAAATTGTGAAATAATTTCAAGCTGGCATCATAATGGTGTCTACATATCCTGAGTGGATATCCAACATTGTACCCGTGCCTAAACCTGGAGGGAAGGTGCGAGTTTGCGTGGATTACCGGGACTTGAACAAAGCTTGCTTAAAAGATAGCTTTCCCGTGCCATTTATCCACATTCTCATTGACAATATCGCTTAATGACGATATATACTCCTTTTTTGATTGATTGCTGCGGGATATCATCAGATCATGGTTGCTGAGGAAGATCGTGAGAAAACTGTTTTCATCATGCCTTGTGGAACCTTTTGCTATAGACGGTTGTCATTATACCTCATCAATGCCGGAGCCACCTATCAACGAACTATGATGGCTCTTTTCCACGACTTAATGCATAAAGAGATTGAGATCTACGTGGATGACATCATTGTCAAATCCCGGAAGGAGGATGACCATATAGACCATCTCAAAAAGTTGTTCAACAGGTTGCATAGGTACAACTTGAAGTTGAATCCAGCTAAGTGCGCCTTTGGCGTTAAATCGGGCAAGTTGCTAGGATTTCTAGTCAGCTACAAAGGGATTGAGCTGGATCCTGTCAAGATCCAAGCCATCACAGAAATGCCCATTCGTCAGACAGAGAAGGAAATACGGGGATTTTTGGGAAGAATCAACTTCATTAGCATGTTTATCTCTCAACTCACAGCAACCTGTGAGCCAATCTTCAAGTTATTAAGGAAGAACTCCTCCATGAAATGGAATGATGAGTGTAAAAATGCCTTCCTCACAACCAAGAAACAGCTAGTCAAAGCTCCCATTTTGGTACCACCCAGGGATGATGCTCCCCTGTTTATGTACCTGTCCATAAGTGATAATGCCATGGGCTGCATGCTTGGACAGCAGGACGATAGAGGCCAAGAACGAGCTATCTATTACCTCAGCAAAAGGTTCAGCAGTAGTGAATACAAGTACACTCTGATCGAAAAGACGTGTTGTGCTTTAGCATGGGCTTCCATGAGGTTACAACATTACCTCCATGGTCACACAACCCATCTCATATCCCGCATGGATCCTCTCAAGTACGTGTTCAATAAACCTATGTTAAATTTCCAGATGTCCAGATGGCAGTTGATCCTACAACAATTTGACATCGTATATGTGACTCAAAAGTCCATGAAAGGTCACGGAATTGCGGATCAACTGGCCGCCGCACCTTTAGGGGATTTCAAACCATTAAAAACATATTTCCCTGATAAAGGAGTAATGACAGTGCAGCAACACCATCAGTATGATACGCACCAATCATGGAAGATGTATTTTGATGGAGCTATTAATATGGAAGGTTCTGGAGTACGGGAGCGATATCTCGCTGCCGCGTCAAGTTGCGCCATAAGCGGCCCAACAATACTACCGAGTATGAAGGTTGTCTCATGGGGCTAAAACTTGCCCGCTTCAATGGGCATTAAAGGCGATAAATCTTGTCTTTGGAGATTTGGAGTTGATAATCAGATAATCCACCAGAATCTATCAAACCAAGGAACTACATTTGCTGCCTTACCATCGACAGGTTTTGAAGATGGCTTTGGAGTTTGAAGAAATCTCCTTTCTACATGTTCCTCGTAATAGGAATGATTTTACGGATGCGTTAGCAACTTTGGCCTCATTGATTCGTATATCAGACAAGGAACACTTGTCAAACGTCACAATTTCCCTGAACAAGGCCCCACCAGCCTATGGGAATTACGTTGGAGAAGTATCAGATGAGCTATCTCCCATCCAACATCCTTGGTATCAGCATATCAATGAATATCTACGAGATGGATCTACACCCGCTGGGGCGAGCTCGACTGAGAGAAGGCGGATCCATTGAATTGCAATGAAATTCTACTTGAGTGGAGATGCACTATACAAAAGAGATGCAGGATTAGGTCTCCTCAGATGTTTAGATAAAGATCAAGCCCAAAGGCTTATGGATGAAATCTATGGTGGAGTCTGTGGCCCCCACATGAGTGGCTTCCTCCTTGTCAAGAAAGTCCTCAGGATGAGACATTATTGGCTATCTCTCAAAGCTGATTGAAACGACCACGTCAAAAGATGCTATCAGTGCCAAATTCATGGGAATGCTATACACGCCCCTCCACGGGAACTCCATAATATGAGTTCTCCTTAGCCCTTCTCAATGTGGGGAATGGACGTTATCGGGTCCATCAAGCCTAAAACCAGTAATGGTCACCGATTTATCTTCACCATGATCGACTACTTCACCAAGTGGGTAGAAGCAGCCTCCTTCCCCAGGGTCACTAAAGAAGTCATCATTGCTTTCATCAGAAACAATGTCGTTTGTCGATATGGACAACTAGAGGTGATTGTGTTAGACAATGCCAAAAACCTCAACAACAAAATGATGGAGGAATTATGCAGTAAATTCCACATAAACATCTTAACTCACATCTATCGTCCAAGATGAATCGGTCTTTGTTGAAGCGCTAACAAAAACATCAAGAAGATTATGCAAAAGATGTCCGCCAACCACAAAGATTGGCCTGACCTATTGCCTCTGACTATGTTAGCCTACAGAACCTCAATGCGCACTTCAACTGGGGCAACCCCCTACGGGATGGAAGCAGTACTCACCATAGAAGTTAAGATGGAATCTCTCAGAGTGTTGATCGTCAGCTGGATGAAGACCAATGGGTACAAGACAGGTATCACCAATTGTCTCTAATAGAAGAAAGGCGAACCGCGGCTATCTTCCATGGTCAGTTATATCAACAAAGGATCGCCAGATCCTACAACAAAAGGTCCGGCTACGGCAGTTTAAACAACATGACTTGGTTTTGAAGAAGATTCTTGACAACCAAGATCAGGCTAAAGGAAAATTCGCTCCTAACTGGGAAGGCCCGTTTATTGTCAGGGAAGTATGGACAGGAGGTATTCTCAGATTGCAAGAAATGGACAGCGATGAATTTCTGCAACTCATCAACTCAGACACTGTGAAACGGTATTATGTCTAAAGTAACCAGAAAACACCCTGGTGCATCATCATCAGGTCACCAGTCATTCCGGTTCTTTAACCCTTTACCACATACAACTTATCTACACTTTTCCCCTCAGGAAAACATATATTTCAAGCCAGCAGCCTGGCTTTCTCCTTTGCGCTCATACAATTCAGGTTATCCCACCGCGGATTGAACCTCTTATACTTGCGGTTGCCTACCCATACCGGATCAAACTTCTCGTACTGCAATTTATCCTCAACTAGGGATTAAACTTTCTCCTCCCCGCACTCTGACCTACACATGGGATTACGCTTTTCGTCTCGCCCTGAGGGGCGAACTACGTTGACCTGATCTCCTCTTCAATAGGAGTATGTAGGCAACCATTTCACATGGCCCGATCGCAATAAAACAAAAAAAACAAAAACATTTCTACCCTTACAAAAACAAAACAACCAAAAACATTCCTACACCATTTCCGCCATACACAGCGTTGAACCTCTTACACCAGGTTCGAACTACGCAGACCTGATCTCCTCTTCAATAGGAGTACATAGGCAGCCATTCATGGTGCGGTCTCACCCCCTACAAAAACACAAACCCTTGTCAATTGGCACTGAAATTCCTTCAATACACTACATTTCATTTGGCTTTAGACCAAAGGGATGGAATTACCTGAACTCCTCCCAAATAGGAGATTCGGCGACCATCTAAGCTGCAGTCATACCTTGAAGAGCAACACCAATCCATAAGAGGTGGAATTAACTAGGCTTCTCCTAAATAGAAGTACTGGCGACCACCTGTGGTGCGGTCATTCTTAGAGAGGAAAGCCACACTCCTCTCCACATTTCCATCCAGAAACCAGTCCCAAGACACCAAAGATGGTAAGGATACACATAGATCGATGATTCATTCTGATCTATCCAGAGACAACTCAATGTCCATCCACCTAGGAGGAATTCAGAATACATCAAGATCACAAGTCCTGAAGCAGCAGGCAAAATATCAAGCAAATAGCAGGACATATCTAAAAGGGAAGTGATCCAAAAATATATTTCCCTGTCATATATAATGCTATTTGATATATACAAATGTAAGCTGTACATGACAAAATGTCTAAGCTAGTCTGTGCAGGTAAATACAAGCTCATCTACGAGTAAGGGTATATGCGAGCTAACAAGCCCAATATGGCGTCCCTCTCAGAAGACGAAGGCGAAGTTGTGGTCACCTGTATGAGAATATTCACACGACCCAAAAGATTTGTAGCCATCTGCATGGTGACCATATGATCATCAATATATGCGCTCATCTCTGCAATCATGCCAGTGGTAAGGGACCTCATCAGAGTCTATATCTCAGGATTTGCTACATCCCGGCGTATATAGCACTATCCCGCTCAACTATCATCGCATCTCCGGGTGATATAGCCTCATCCCGCTCAACAACAGCGGTATCTCTGCGATCTAATGCCTCGTCTCTCTCTAATAGAGTTGCGTCCCTCCCATCAAGGGTAGTCAACATCATAGATCGAGCTTGATCTCTCTCAAAGGTCATCGATGAAGACTACTGCTCTAAGTCTTGTCTTGAGTGTTGAATCGCAACGATCTTCGGTACTAGGAGAATCCGTAAGAAATGCTCGGCAACCCAAAGAATGGGCTCTCCTCGATGTAGGTATCGATGTCCTCCATGGGCTCTACATCGTCTCGAAGTCGCTATTCGAAGATCGCAGATATCATTGCAGCCGATAAAATCTCTGTCTCCATCCATGCAGAATACTCACGTAGATCAACCGGATGACCGACGAAAAAGTAGCTATCTCACGATCCCAAAGCATACACACACGGATCGGTCCTCTGCGAGAGATATCGAGAAGTTGAATCGACCGACCTATCGCCACCGAAAGGATGAAAATCTCGAACTGGGTCGAATCATGCGACATCACGGCCAAGGGTGATAAGTAGTCACGCCTCAAGCCGCCAGGAGGAGGAAATCCATGCGGAGCATGAATAATGAAGTTGTATGGTGAGCAAAGCCCTAAGAATAGTAATATGCTAAATGGATCTCTGATATCTGCCAAAAATGCAGACCAGGACTGAGCATCTGTATACTCCGATGGATGAAAGGAGTATGACATGGCCACATCATGGGAGAAGCAATACCCATGTCGTCTAAGGGTACCAACCGGTCGTAAGTGTGACATAAACCACACATACAGCATGACCGAACTCCCAGTGAACACTCCTGACGGGTAAGTACAACAGTAGGATGCTGACCGCAGAGTCTCTGCTACAATCATAGGCACAATGGTATGACCCTCCCTGAGAGCTCTCACGGCCATGATAACGCCTATATCTATCTCATCCATATACCATGACATATACACATATGACAGTACACATAGCATCAGTACATCAACTCTGGCCAAACGCCAATGATCCTCCGACGCGGTGAAATCCCCGAAATGTCGTGAGTAGCCATCCTCCGCGCTAAATCTATCATACAGAAAATGCTGAGAGATCACGTGGCCAGATGTCAGCTCATCCTACACTACTCTACGCTTCAATACTGTGAGAGTCATGAATCGTCTACTCATGTCTCCCAAAGCTAGATGCACGCAAGGTCTGTCTAAGGGCAGCATCGTCAAACGTGCATACTCTTCCAGAGTAGGAGTCAACTCATGGGTGCCAAATTAGAATACCTTCCTATCTGGTAGCCAATGCTCTAGCATCCCGTCTACAAACCCTGTGGGAACCTGAAAAGCCAATAGGGTCATGGTATGCTGTAGCAACTGATCTACGGTCACCCTATCTGGGGGTGAAATACTATCGTATCACGATCGCATACCTAATGCCACCACTGACGATGGGGTATGATCTATACGGCTAAATGTCGAAGAAGACATCTGTGCGGGCCGTGTCATAAGACCATTCATGGGTCAATGCCGAATATCTCTAGACAAACATACATATGCATAATATGATACGTGCATAACAGATAATGGATGGCAATATGATATAGGGAATGAAAAGACGGTGCATACATTCCTAAATATATCATCATCTAATACATCAGCTCTGTACAGATATAAATACAGGGAAATGGGGCACAACCGCCCTACTACTAACAGAGGCCTATCAAAAGATATAGCGAGAATGGGGAACAGCCACCCAATATCTAACAGAGGCCTATCAAAAGATATAACGAGAATATATCATCGAAGAAGACCGGGTCTCGATGTTCACGCCCTCAATCCTGTCCACCTGATATAACTCCTCCTGAGTCACTGGATCTATCAACAGGGATGTCAGGCCTATAAAGAGGAGGATCTGCGCTGGCAAAACCAAATGGGTCGTCTGAGGGGCCAGCACCTGAGCTGGAAGGAACAAATGACTCCACCTCTATTGGATCTCTGCCCAAATGCCGAATAAATACATGTGCCTGGTCCAACTACCGGGTCAAACTATCAATCTGGGTCATATGAGTCGGAGCTCGGACACAAGCTACCCAATCTGTCATCATCAAAGATCCTGGAACCATATCCCCCATAAACTGTGTGGCGCGGGACTGGGCTCCAATAGTGCGAGGAACCAAAGAACGCCGAACGCCTCCCCGAGTACATGGGCCCTCCGATAATGCAAAGTCACAACCCCAACAATGGGATATCAATGACGGGTGATCGTGATACTGTGCCAATGACGCTCGACAGAGGCAAGATCTCCCCAGTGGTGCTCCTAATAAGACGCTTCTCCTAAATAGAGCTCCCCACCTCCATCCATCGTGAAGAGAGGAAATCTCCGGTGGAAATCAAATACTCGACTCGAAATCGGTGTCCATCCTCAAAGCCGATGGTCAAATGCTCCCTGAATAGGGAATCCATGTAATGGTACCCGCACAAGAATCAACTCAGTACATACAGCGGTGAGTGAATCCCTCAGATACAAGGACCTTTGGAAAAATAGAATGGTGCCATCGTCGTCCTCGTGGATAGGTATCTAAACCTAACACACTCACAGGACGCAAACATGGGAGCCTCTCATAGGCCCAAAAATACCAACACAATGGCAAAACACCTACTATCAGTAAACACTCTTAACCTATGAATGGGAAAAGACAAGAGAAATACTCACCAGCAGAAATAGGTAAAATCCTAGCCAATCCTTGGTCAAACCCTGTGAGACCATTCGCATGCCCTAGAGGAAATAGGCAAAGGTGTAAGAGCCCCAATCGTACTCTCCAATACGGTCCACATCGCGTGTGGCGCTGACCAAAGCGAAAGATACCGTGGAAGAGTTGGCTGCTATGAAGTAGCCTCGAATGATCATCAGGAACAATCGTCGTAGAACGCGATCCCTGATTCTAACAACATCAGACATGGGCTCACTCAATAGCCCGCTCATAGCATCTACGCTCAAAGGACCTGAACGAACAGTCTTGTCTTTAAGCGCCTCCGCCGGAACTCCTAGTAAGGATCGGATGGAAGTAGGGGTGATATTCGCCATGCAAGGCACTGGTTCCCCTCTAAACTCCATCATTGTGATAAATCGCCAATCCATAGGCGTCATCATCACCTCGCAATCCAGCAGGTGGAGTGACTGAGTCTAATGAACCATCGCTCAGACAATGCCCTGAGGTAACCCCAGGGACAACGACGGGGAAGGATGGAGAAGAATGCCCCAAATCCCCACTCATGCACTACTTCTCTATAGTCAGGATGAAGCGCCTGGTACATGGAGTGAGTGCTGAACCAGTTCCCTCGAGGCTGTGTAAAACCAGGAACCTGCATGAAATGCAGAGCAATATCAAAACCCTTTAAATCCTCATCAATAGGAAAGAAGGAAGATCAAATTCTAATGCCATACCTCGTTAGCATGAAAATACATCGATGGATGTCTGCCCAAATCACCCAGCAACTCTGGGTTTGCCACCTGAATGCTCGGAAGCTCCCTGCGACGGACATATGCAGCAGGAGCGGGTTCGTCAATCGGAATATCCGCTTGCTCGTCCTCAACGTCTGGAACATCTACCTGGACAGGACGTATCACGGCCTCCACCAACCGACGAGGTACATCGACATGAATCTGGGGCGAGGCACTTGAAGCCCTCCGTCGTACGCCAGAAGCGGTCCTATAAGAACTGTTCGGCTTATCCAGATCCATAATATCTGGACAACAAGTCTCCCAATCACCTTAGAGAGGGTGTGGTATTTCCTTACCTGGAGCTTTCTAAAATGTATTTTATGACTATATTCATGCATGCATTTACTTTAACATATAATAGAGTTAAAATGCATGACTACCCAATGCCTATATTTGGAAAAATTTTGCAATAGTCCCCTTTGAAAATAGGACTATCCACATGCACATAGGCATGTCTAGGTGGCCATTCAGTAGCACACCTACCCCAAAGTCATATACATAATATATGCATAAAAAATTAAAATCATCATGCATAAGGTCAACCTCAATGCTAGGAGTAATTTGCCTTTCTACCTTTTGCTCATTGGACCTCAAATAAGACAAAAAATAGCAGAAAAAGGTGCCAATTTGACTGTCTCAAAAGTCAAATTTTTTCACATCATTATGTTCAGCATGGTTTAATACTAACATTTACTATGTTGAATATTTTTTTATCAAGTCATTTGTGCATACATAATCACTACTATGTGTTTAGATGCATTTCGTGCGATAACTCACAATCCAATGAATAGAAACTGGAAAAAAATACATGCATACTTTACCAGGATAACGTAGAACACTTGTACGGTGACAGAATTTGCAGAAAGCAGCCTGAACTCAGCAGATCTAAAGATGGCTCACGATTTTCTCTTTGCGAAACAAGTTGAAAGTGACTTGTGAGACCAATTTGCTGGAATTTATCATCCACGATTGGTCGCAGCCCACTGCGCTGCGCAGAAGAAGTGCACTGCTGCACCCCTATGGGGGTCCCACCCCTCCGGCTCGGTCCAGTTTGAGTTGAAATAGAATTCTTATGGACTAGAAAGGTCAAATCGAGAATAAAAACGCCACGCGATTGAGTAGAATTGCATACAATCCTGGTCTTCTCAGATGAGACTTTGAATTTGTACATCACTCATTGGTAGTCACCTAAATACAAGGTATACCCTACCAACGATCCCAGTTGTCACAAGTCACATACGGCAATACCTTATACAGGTCCGATGCCGCCAACTCCGGGTCGTTACCCTACGTATCTCCCAGACGGGTTTCTAACGTCGTCTTGGGGGATTACAACATGTCCATCCGTTGACACGTTTGCCAGTGAATGTCAAGCAGCCTTGACATCATTTCAGCCGATAGCGATTAAACCTATCAGAGCTCTAGAGCCATTCGAGGTTTTCATACCCAACTGCTTATATTCCCCAGCATATCCCCGGCGGGGGTCACAACGTAATGCTCCATTGATCTACACGACAGCGAAGGTCAAGCAACCTTGACAGTATATCCCATAAGATGTTTCAGCCGTTGATTCACATGTCGATGAAGCACACATCAACAAAGGTCAGGCAATCCTGATAACATTTGTTGTTGGCAATAAATCCAACAGAATCGTGACATATTCTGGCGATACTAACCAGGAAAGGTCCCTGTTTATCAAAGAGGATAGATGATGGAATATGTTATACACATCCTCAAACAGACCAAGCTTTCTCCCCACAGATCTCTTGCACATAAGAGATACCTCCTCAGGATCAAGTCATTATCAAAGACACATGAATTTGATGATAACTCCAACATCAACATTCCAACAGATTTGGATTACACACCAGATCCGACCATCATTGCCCATCGCCAGTTGAAGTAACAGGGAGCCAGCAATCATCCCCAGCATGTTGGGCTACAACCCCGTACACATGCATCATACATTTGCATCATTTTTTTCTACCCATAGTACCATGTTTATCTTATTGCGTTTCAAGTGTCTAGGATTCTTTATCCTACCCATGCATCGCCATGCATGAGTATGATAAAGAGGGGCATCTGTATACACTCAAAATTTTCTGTACTACTATTACTAACATTGTAGGAGGACAAATTCGTCTTTTAAGAGAGAACCCTGAAAGACAATCCAAATCCATACCGGATACTACCGGAAGTTCAGCATCAACCCCGGATCGCAATCTGGGACTAACAAATCTAACCTCGGAGATAACCCCGAGACCTGCAGATATAATATTGGAACACACACCGGAGAAGACCGATTAATCTCAGAGATAATCTGAGGTATCCAGTCTTAGTCCCAACCATGGGAATAGCCACCAACCTTGGTGATAACCTCAAGGAATGTAGTTTCGGCGATAACCCCAGAAATACTTGTTTCAAATGCGACCAGCTTCAATCTTAGCGCTCACAACGAGATACACTGCACCAACCCGGCAATAACATTGGGAAGACAGGCACACCTCAAAGATGACAATGAGGACCTTCAATAATTGTAGCAGTAATCCAATCTCGGTGAGTCCGAGCAACGTCTCGCTTTATCAAATTCTATCCGTGATAACACCGGTGAGGGGCAACATCGTCATCTCATCAAAAAATGATGCCACATCACGTCTTTACGCAACAATGTCCCACAAGACTAACCAATCCCGAGTGACTATTGTGCGGGGTAACGGATGAAAGTTGAAGCTTGAAGACCGAAGGGCTTCGTCCCATCTTTAATGACTTCACACAAACTCTAATCCCATGCCATCGTACAACTCTGGACAACGGCGGTCCAAAATAGGTCCTCTATACCTCAAACGGATGCCCGGATTGCACTTCCAAAAGTTCGAGTGGACATTATAGTGCCTGAGTGCACGTACTTCGAGACAACCCGACCCGACAAACCGGGGCCAACCCGGGTTGCCTCTGGTACACCTGCGGCTCAGCCACAGGTACACCTGTGGCTAAAATGCCTATAAATAGAGGGCTTGGGGTGCTAATTTTCTAAGGAAAAAAGACGGGGAAACCCTGCATAATTTGCTCCGCACTCGCCCATATAGTGTATTTTCCCACTTTTAAACACCTGTGAGCTTATATATAGCCTCTTTTGTACCCACAAAAGCTGTAGTGTTTACCCACTCTAAAGATATAGAAGCCTTTTTAGCGAAATTTAAGCCTTCTCACACACTTTAGAGTTTTTCTCTTCATCTTTGTACACACCCTTCTACACATTGAGAGTCGTGTTGCTTGCTTTTGCCCGGACTTCGGTCCATGGTTTCATTCCAGTCTGTATATATTATATATATATATTTATATATATATTGACTAACACTATCGAGTTATGTCGATTGAGCCTGAACTTGATGCAGAGCGTTTATTTGCTTTTCTATATATATACATTTATATATATAAACTGTGTGTCTAACTTTGTTTGATGAGCCTCGACTTGATGCAGGCGAGCGCTTATCTTTTAATATATATATATATATATATATATATATATATATATATATATATATATATATTAACTGCGTGTTGAACCCTATTCGATGAGCCCGAATTTTATATCCTATGCATTTATTCGCTTATATATATATATATGAACTATTGTCGAACTCTGTTCAATGAGCTTGGATTTTACATCTGATGCGTTTAATGCTTTTATATATATATATATATATATATATATATATACACATATTTATTTATTTATTTTTGTCCTGCTTGGAGTTTCCTTCGTGGCAGTTGATCGCTCTTACGACTTTATTTATATTTCTAATCCCCCATGGAGGTGCTTCGTGGTTGGTGATCATGTCTGTATATATATATTTTATAGCTTTTATATATATATCTGCTTACTGCTTTCATATAAATTGTAGCATTTTGTGCGCCTAGGAATCATGTGATCACAGATTCATCCCATTGGATCTAGATTCGGTTCCCGTGATGGACATTTTCAAATTATAGGCGACTTTTGTATATTATTCTCACAAGGTTCTCAATTTACTCGAGATGGTTTCCATACCCACGAGGAAGTCGACATTATTTTTGTATATTATTTTTGTATGCGGATGCCTCGCATCCAAATCAAATAAAATCAATCCAAATGATCACTTAATAAAAATGGGAGTGTAAAAGGTCTCAATTCCTATTGAGCATCAGGGTTTGAAAAACCTCTTTTATAAAATATCACTGCCATATCTTGCTAAAAATTGAATTTTTACATAAATTCAAACCCTATGCATATAGGTTCGAACGAGGCCTCGCACAACTTCCATATAACAGCACATTAACCCACACACACACACACACACTCAGATAATAGTTTCTCGAAAAGAGGCGGTCACCGTGGTAACACGGATATCGGGGGGTGCCTAACACCTTCCCCCGCATAACCAAGTCCCCGGACCCTAAACGAATCTCGGTTTCCACCGACCAGATATCGCTGTCACATCACCGGGTTAATGTGCAAACCTTTTCTCCGGTTGTGTTGGTACAACCATTTAAAAAACCAATGGCGACTCTTAACATTCCCATCGTCGACATCATACATGTCGGACCTTTTAAGACTATCAAATTCTATCACTATTGGATCCGGAAGATATAAATATAAATTGTTTATACAATAACTTTACACATTTTTCCCAAGGGTATCGCGAAAATAACCTTAACTTATACATAATTCATAAACTATCTAACATATAATGCTATTATCATAAATAATCTATTATAACTATTTAAAGTCGCATATAAAATCCCAAGTTTAACTTGGCTTTACACATTTCCTCAAGGTAGATCCAAACGTATTTCATAACCCGTCTCGCAATTTTTATCATGATATAGCAAGGGTGTCCCAGCAATAAGTTTGCCCATCAAGTTTAAGTTCAATAAATTAAGGATATATCATGATTGAAAGAATTGAACAAAAAGCGCTAAATTTTACAATATAATTGTGAACTAGCATGAACAAATTTTCATATTCAACAATGAACATGGAACATGAACATATATATATATATATATATATATATATATATAAATATATCCGAATGGTAATGAAGAGGTGATCACCTTCATACCGATGAATACATGCAAGATATACATAGAGTGGGATTTAATAATTCTTAGACATGGCAATCAAAGAATGATTAACCACAAATATATTTGAATAAACAACTCAAAGTTGAGTTAAGGAAAACTCTTGCATGAACCGCTGATTACCACTATGTAAATAATAAGCTTTATCTCAAACCCTAATATTAATAATTTATTTCTAAGTTAGAATAATATCATCACAATATTTAAAATAACCTAAACATGTTATCACATAATCCTATCCATCTATAATACACATAAGACTTAACCTCAAGTCAAACTTTTACGATGCGAAATTCGAGTTCGAGATAACTCTAACATCCCGACGGGCTTAGTCGGACCAATATCGAGTTTAAGTTCAATTAAACTCTGCCTAACACTTAACAATTATCTTAGATAATTATATTATCAGTCAAAATATTTTTTCATAAGCTCGTAATAATTTTTACATAATTATTATCATTTATCATGAATTTTCAATCATTAATATTATATTTATATGATTTAAATACTTTAATCTCATATATTAAAAGTTTTTCTTGAACATAAAAGTTAAATACCAATCCAGCAACCCAAATTTGGAATCCAGCAAGTTGGATTCTAAATCCAGTATCTAGATGGCCAATCTAGCAAAATAAACTGCAATCCAGCGAACTGGATTTCAAATCCATCAACTAGATTGCAATCCAGCAAGCTGGATTTAACATATTTTCAATTCAGTACACTTCTTTTCAATCCAGCAAGCTGGATTCATCAGATTTTTCAATCCAACAAACTAGATTCATTAATTATTCAATCCAGCAAGCTGGATTCCATATCCTTTTCACGAAAATACCAAATCAGCTTATTATTTTTCTATCCTTTGTCCAAACACATATACATATAAATCATACACAAAAATTATTTTTCCATAATTTTCCAACTTCCTTTAGTATTTTTCAAAAATCATTTTTAGTGCGTAGCTTAAGAAATTAGCCCTATCATGCTCAACTCCAGAAATTCCCATATTTTGACATAATCTTATACGTGTTAACGTGAGCCTGTAGTTAAAATTTTGTGGCCATCAGAGTTATAGAACACCGGTTATAGCAATTTTTGTCCGAAAAACCCAAATATTGAAATGGTCATAACTTGGTCATTTTAAGTTGAAATGAGCTCATTTTTGAAAAGAGGTACTTAATACCATATATTTTCATGTCCCAAAAAGACCGGAATTTTCTTCACAAATTAAGTGGCCAAAACAAATTTCTTACAAAACTCTTGGCGAGATTAAATTTCATTTTTCAAGTTTTTGACTCATTTGCAAAAATCATCCATACAAAATCTACAACACCTTTTTCAGTGATTCCACTCGGATAAGTTAGAAAACTTATGGATCTAACTCTAGGACTTGACCACACTCAAAAAGTCAAAATATAATAGGAGATATGGTCATTTGAATTTCATATTTCGTTTTCACAAAAAATGATTTTCAACCCTTTGTGGTTTCTAAGAAAACTTCTATGTTCTCACATAATAACCAACATAACTCATCATAATACCTATTAATACTTCATATACCCATGAATCTACCATAATACATGATCTATTTCATCAAACAAGCATCAACACAAGATTAAACACAATCAAGGCTAAGAAAAATTAGGTTCTATACATTTTGAAAACCTAGTTTCATTTTCATACTTTAGATCTAACTTTTAACACACAAAATGGATAGATCCACACATAACACACTCTAGATCATGTAAATCTAGAGTTTTGAAGATCAAGAACCTAACTCCATGTTTTGATTTAAACAACTAAGAATAAATAGATAAAAGTAGTTTAATACCTTGATATTTTGCTAGCCCTTCTTAATCTTTCAAAGTAGATGATGATCTTTGTTAGCTTGAAGATCAAAACCTTCTATCCTTTACCTCTTGTGGCTGCCAAAAATGCTCATCTCTCTCTCTCTCTCTCAGTTTTATTTTGTTAGCTAAAAAGGAAGTAATAGGATGAGAGAGAAATGAAATAGCTTTTGTAGTTTTGTAAAAATGTATAGATATAATTGTATATCTAATATTCAGTCCCCCACTCACTCTATCTTTCTCTTTCTTAATCATTTTAGTGTTGCTTGTACACTTAAATAAAGTGTTGGTTGAATGAGAATTGGACACTTGTTGGAAGTTTGGTGAGAGTTAGTAAACTTAATGATTTAATCCCAACTTAGCTCCTCTTTCTCTCCCTTGTTGGTCTCTCCTCCTCTTCATTTTATCCCAATCCAAAAATTTAATGTTATAACATGCTTTACTAATTGTCCAAAATGTCCTCCTTAATTCTTTTTTGGGCTTTCCAATTAAAATATTTGGACTTCTAACTAATATCTTGTACCATATGAAATTGACATAGTCCAATATTTTAAATTTTATCTTAACCTTAAATCATTTAATTAGGGTTTTCATTTCCTCAATTATAAATTAAATCCTTACTCATGTACATTTAATTTCTTAACCCAATTAGACTTACTATAATTAGGTTATAAAATTAATTAATTAAGATGTATAAAATAAATCTCTTAGAATTAGTAAATTTTTTATACTAATATTCTCTCTGTATCATAACCCTTAAGTTAATAAATTTTTCATTCCTAATATATAATTAGATTACATTAATTTTTTTTATTTTTTATATTAATAAAAAATATAAACCATCACATAATATTCATATTCATTACTCACACAACTCACAAAAATACTTACTAAAATATATTCTCATATATTAAGCTAGACATTTAATTCAATGTCTTATTAAAATCTCTTAATGCGGTTTCCTACAATCAATAAACCTTTTTCATATTGCTTGCCATATATATTAGTACATAATCTCTTGCAATTATTAAATCGTATAGATTTTTTTTTAAAATTTTAAATAAACCATCTATTTCCACTCTAGGTTTTAAAGTTTAACCTTTAATTTAATCATTTAAGATTTTCTAAATTTTCGGGTTATCACATTCACCCCTTCTTCTAAGAATTTTGTCCTCGAAATTACAACCTACTACATCGTACTCCTTTCATTCACCAAAACTAGGTTTTAAATACAACCTTTATTCAATCATATTAGATTCTTCCCGTACACATCGAGTTCATACTCTTTCATCCACATCATCATAAACTACCCAAAACAATACTCTAAAGAGTAAAAATTTTAAATCATGATGAGGGGTCATATAGACCATGAACACATAGTTTAACGGTATTTATTCCGAAAAATAGTAAATTAATAGGCATGTTTACAATCATAAAGAAAGTAAACTACTGATGCTAGTACCTTAATCATAGATTGAATTTTTTTATCCAATCAACATAGTTAACCTCAGTCGTATCATAGAATTCTGCACCAAAATAATTCGATTTGGGAAAATTTTAAAAAACACTTTGAATTTCATAAAAGTTGGTCTAGTCGAATCAAATAGCTTAGACTCATATCAATAATCAATTTCAATCGCAATATTAATGTATAGCCAAACCTCGTTGGCAAATTTAAAATTTTGAAATTTAGTTTGAAAATGACGCCATGATGTCGCATCAGTATATTAATATCCCGCTTTGAGGATGTCGTCATCGAAGTGACTTTGTCATAACACATCATACAATAGTGGAATAACAATTTTAGATCAAATTCAACACTAAGTATTCCTGTATTTACAACTCTATCAACTTTTTATCATCTCTGCACCAGGTTACATGGTACATAAGTGATAAATAAAAATATATGTTGATATTTCAAATCATTACCGTCTAGCCGAAACAAATAGAATAGACTATTCTTTAAACCGTTTAAAAATCATTACAAATATGTTTTATCATCTCAACAGGTAACGAGGTGTAGGTGGCCCGAAGTCCACTCATACACAATAGTCACCGGGAGTTGAGAATAAAAATTCATTTTTCAAAAGCACATAGTGCGTGTTTAGCTTGATGTCAAAAATTTTGAGTCTAGCATAGCTAGAAGATTTTGAAAACCTATGTCTCCACTTATGATCAATTGCTTAGTAATCTATCTATTCCTATTATCCTCAATACACATAACTATTCCCAGTTCGTCAAACCACACTCATGAGTTCAGGAACTTTCCACAATCATATGAGTTTAAGAACTTGTCCTAGTCAGACCTTTGACGTCCATTCGCTGAGGGGGTCATAAATATTTCATATAATCACGAGTCACGAACGTACCGTGAGTATGAGTTTTAAGAACTCATACTTAACCTTATATTCTCTAACTATAACCTATCTATCTGATATACACATGAGAAAAGAATCACCTTCTCAACACATATATAGCAAATAACGCGACACAAATATTTCAATGATTATCAAGGTGATAGACTAAGTGGTCGTCAAACCAAGCACAAAACCTCTTCCCATACAAAGGCTTGTACAACTCAGCTATCACATGAGTCCTCAATTAAAATCCCACTTAATATCCAAGCTTTCCCTTACTCCATACGAATTTTGTTTAATCAGTATCTTATCATTCACCACTCTTTTCTGAGTTCAAATAGTACTAATTCATAGTACATCTGACACATACAATTTTGGTATAAAATTTTCAATCATTCACTTGATCCTTCTCCATACTATAACCTTATCAGATCATGGCGTGATCTCATCGTATATATTATGATTCATTTTTATGCCTTGATCATTTTGTTTTACGATCTCCTATCCCTGTACTTTTAGTCTCTTTTAGACTTTATCTATTCATCACTACTATTCACCTTTTATTATCGAGTTAGGGAACTCTCATCTTATAACTCATCGAGATTCGTCTTTGAATCCTACCAAGACTCACTAACTCTATTTGAGTTAGTCTTATCCTAATCACTCACGGTTATTAGTCTCGGTATTCCTACCTTAAGGTTCATAACCACAACTTTGATACCAACTGTGAGAGCCCCAAATTCGGGTCCTAAATCACCGCGGATCCGGTACAATCAAATTCTATAACTATTGTGGAAGATATAAACATAAATTGTTTATACAATAAACTTTACACACTTTTTCCCCAAGGTCGAGTAACCTTAACTTATACACAATTCATAACTATCTAACATATAACATTATTATCATACTATATACTATTACATTTTAGTTGCATATTATTATCCCAAGTCGAACTTGGCTTTGTCTTTTCCTCAGATCCGAACGTATTCGCTTTATCTCTACAATGTTTATCATGATATAGCAAGGGTGAGCAATAAGTTTGCTCAACAAGTTTAAGTTCAATAAATTAAGGATATATCATGATTGAAAGAATTTGAATAAAAGCTGGCTAAAGTTCTACAATATAATTGTGAACTAGCATGAACAAATTTTTATAGTTGAATGAACATGGAACATGAACATATATATATATCTCGACCGAATGGTAATGAAGGTGATCAACCTTTCATACCTGATGAATACATGCAGTATTCACATAGTGCGATTTAATAATTCTTAGACATGGCAATCAACAATGATTAACCACAAGTATATTTGAATAAACAACTCAAAGTTGAGTTAAGGAAAACTTGCCTGAACCGTTGACTACCATTATGCAAGAATAAGCTTTGTCTGAAGACCTAATATTAATAATATTTATTTCTAAGTTAGAATAATATCATCACAATATTTAAAATAACCTAAACACATTATCACATAATCTTATCCGTCTATAACACACATAAGACTTAACCTCAAGTCAAACTTTTACAGTCTGAGTCGAGTTCGGTACAACTCTGTCACCCCGACAGCCTAGTCAGACCATTATCGAGTTTAAGTTTAATTAAACTCTGCCTAAACACTTAACAATTATCTTAGATAATTATATTATAAGTCAAAATATTTTTCATAAGCTCATAATAATTTTTACATAATAATTATCATTTATCATGATTTTTCAATCATTACTATTATATTTATATGATTTAAATACTTTAATCTCATATATTAAAAGTTTTTCTTTAACATATAAGTCAAATACCAATCCAAAGAATCCAGATTTGGAATCCAAAGAAGTCGGATTCAAAATCCAATATCTAGATGGCCAATCCAAAGAAACTAAATCAAGCAATCCAAAGAAACCGGATATCAAATCAAAGAATAGATTGCAATCCAAAAAAGTCGGATTCAACATATTTTCAATTCAAGAATTTTTTTTCAATCCAAAGAAGTCGGATTCATCAGATTTTTCAATCCAGCAAACTGGATTAATTAATTATTCAATCCAACAAACTGGATTCCATATCCTTTTCACGAAAATACCAAATCAGCTTATTATTTTTCTATCATTTGTCCAAACACATATACATATAAATCATACACAAAAAGTATTTTTCCATAATTTTCCAACTTCCTTTAGTATTTTTCAAAAATCATTTTTAGTGCGTAGCTTAAGAAATTAGCCCTATCAAGCTCAACTCCAAAAATTCCCATCTTTTGACACAATCTTATACGTGTTAACGTGAGCCTTTAGTTTAAATTTTGTGGCCATCGAAGTTATAGAACTCCGGTTATAGCGATTTTCGTCCGAAAAATCCAAATATTAAAATGGTCATAACTTGGTCATTTTAAGTCGGAATGAGCTCATTTTTGGACCGAAGGTACTTAATACCATATATGTTTATGTACCAAAAGGCCGGAATTTATTTCATAAACTAAGTCGCTAAAAAAGCACTTATAAAAACTTTGGTAGTTTACTTTTGTCATTTTTCTGTTTTTGACTCCTTTGCTAAAATTAGTTCACACAAAAATCTACAACACCTTTTTCGGTAATTCCACTTGTGTAAGTTAGAAAATGCATAGATCTAACTCTAGGACTTGACCACACTCAAAAGTTCGAAATATAATAGGAGATATGGTCATTTGAATATTATGTTTCGTTTTCACGAAAATCTGATTTTCAACCCTTTGTGGTTTCTAAGAAAACTTCTATATCCTCACATAATAACCAACATAACTCCTCATAATACCTACTAATACTTCATATACCCATGAATCTACCATAATACATGATCTATTTCATCAAACAAGCATTAAACACAAGATTAAACACAATCAAGGCTAAGAAAAATTAGGTTCTCTATATTTTGAAAACCTAGTTTCCTTTTCATACTTTAGATCTAACTTTTAACACACAAAATGGACAGATCCACAAATAAAACACTCTAGATCATGTAAATCTAGAGTTTTGAAGATCAAGAACCTAACTCCATGTTTTGATTAAAACAACTAAGAACAACTAGATAAATGTAGTTTAATACCTTGATATCTTGCTAGCCCTTCTTAATCTTTCAAAGAAGATGATGATATCGGTTAGCTTGAAGATCAAAACCTTCTCTCTTTTAGCTCTTGTGGCTGCCGAAAATGCTCATCTCTCTCTCTCTCTCTTTTATTTTGTTAGCTAAAAATGAAGTAATAGGATGAGAGAAAAATGAAATAGCTTTTGTGGTTTTGTAAAAATGTATATATATAATTGTATATCTAATATTCATTCCCCCCACTCACTCTCTCTTTCTCTTTCTTAATCATTTCAGTGTTGCTTGTACACTTAAATAAAAGTGTTGGCTGAATGAGAATTAGACACTTATTGGAAGTTGTTGAGAGTTAGTAAACTTAAAAATAATAATCCATTTATCTCCTCTTTCTTTTCTCTCCTTGTTGGTCTCTCCTCTTTTTTTATCCCCAATTTTTGTAAAATTTTAATGTTATAACATGCTTTACTAATTGTCTAAAATGTCCCTCCATAATTGGGCCAACATTTGGGCTTTAATTAAATTCTTTTGGGCTTCTAAATTAATTTCTTGTGCCATATGAAATTGAAATAGTTCAATACTTTTAAATTCTTATCCAACCCAAATCATTTAATTAGGATTTTCATTTTCTCAATTATAAATTAAATTCTTACTCATGTACATTTAATTTCTTAATCCTTAGACTTGCTATAATTAGGTTATAAAATTAATTAACTAAGATGTATAAAATAAATCTCTTAGAATTCGTAAATTTTTATACTAATATTCTCACGTATCATAACCCTTAAGTTAATAAATTTTTTATTCCTAATATATAATTAGATTACATTAATTTTATTTTATTTGTTTATATTAATAAAAATATAAACCATCACATAATATTCATATTCATTACTCATATAACTCACAAAAATATTTACCATAATATATTCTCATATATTAAGTTAGACATTTAATTCAATGTCTTATTAAAATCTCTTAATGCGGGTTGCTACAATCAATAAACCTTTTTTCATATGGCTTGCCATATATATTAGTACATAATCTCTTTCAATTATTAAACCGTATAGATTATTTTAAAATTTTTAAATAAACCATCTATTTCCAATCTAGGTTTTAAAGTTTAGCCTCTAATATAATCATTTAAGATTTTCTAAATTTTCGGGTTGTCACATAGTCTGTGCAATGGCTCCATTATTATCACAGTATAGCTTAACCGGATCAACAATGGTTGGAACAACACCAAGTTCAATGACGAACTTTTTAATCCATACAGCCTCCTTGGCCGCATTAGAAGCAGAAATATACTCAGCCTCTGTTGTAGAATCGGCTACTATCTCTTACTTTGAACTCTTCCAGCTAATAGCACCACCATTAAGGCAAAACACAAAACCTAACTGAGCCTTATAGTCATCATTGTCAGTCTGGAAACTAGCATCTATGTAACCCTTTACTGCCAGTTTGTCTTCACCTCCATATACCAAGAATGAATCCTTAGTCCTTTTTATGTACTTAAGGATATTCTTGACTGCTGTCCAATGACCTTTACCTGGATTCGACTGATATTTGCTCGTCATGCTCAAAGCATACGAGACATCCAGACGAGTACATATAATTGCATACATGATAGATCCATTTGCCGAAGCATAAGGGATCTTTCTCATACGCTCCTCATCATCTTGTGATTTAGGATATTGGGCCTTAGAGATCTTTACACCATGAGTCACGGCTAAGTGTCCTCTTTTCTCCTCTTTCATACTTAACCGTTTTAGCACTTTATCAATATTTGTACTTTGAATTAGGCCGAACATTTTTCTCATTCTATCTCTATAGATCCTGATACCCAAAATGTAGGTTGCATCGCCCAAATTTTCATGGAGAAACATTTTCCTAACCATGTTTTTACAGCCTGTAAGGAAGGAATGTCATTCCCAATAATTAATATGTCATCAACATATAATACTAGGAATACAATGTGAGTTCCACTAACCTATTATATACACAAGGTTCATCTTTATTTTTTATAAAGCCAAACTCTTTGACTGCTTCATCAAATCGAAGATTTCAACTCTGAGAGTCTTGCTTTAACCAATAAATGGATCGTTGCAGTTTACATACCTTTTTAGCATCCTTTGGAGTGACAAAACCCTTAGGTTGTGTCATGTACACATCCTCAAAAGATTTCCGTTAAGGAAAGCAGTTTTGACATCCATCTGCCAGATTTCGTAATCATAAAAGGCTGCAATAGCAAGTAATATCCTGATGGATTTAACTATTGCCACTGAAGAGAAGGTTTCATCATAGTCAACACCTTGAACTTGTTTGAAACCTTTTGCTACTAGTCGGCCTTTATAGGTTTGTACGTTACCATCCTTGTCGGTTTTCTTCTTGAAAATCCACTTGCACCCGATTGGTTTCACCCCTTTGGGTGGATCTGTTAGAGTTAATGCCCTAGAGGCCAATTATTTGATATAATTGCTTAACGTTTTGATATTATATTTGATTGAATAAATGAATGATTTTATTATGGTTTTATTTACTGCGTTATATAAATGTTAACATAATAAAAATCCTTAGAATAGTGATACAAATTATATAGTTTCAAGTGTGTGACTTGAACATGAGATTGTATAATTACAATTAGTATCATTGTCTTAAATGTCCCTAGTCGAGTATCATTGTTGATGGGACAATAATGATGCATTAAGACTAGTATGTTGATTGACTGATGACCAAATCTCATTGGTCATAAATATATGAGATATTAAGTCAATGCATAGGTACATGTTAGAGAGCAATGTACTGGACAGACCCACCATGAGAATTCTATGTGGAGCATTATGCGAAGTGTCATTAGCAATTCTCATAGTGACAATGATGTAATGGTCCTCCGACCTGAAATCACTATATTCTACACGGGAATTTATGTACTTTGATATCATCAAATGTCACCTTTAATAGGGTGGACTATAAAGGTGATTATTGAGTACATCATGAATCGTGTGAGGAATATGAGTGATCTAGATGGAATTTAACCATCCTATATATTAGGGGTGATATCCATAGGCCTCTTGATTGAGTAGGACTATGAAATGCATGGCCATGCTCAAATAGTGATTTGTTTCATATAGTCTACTCATTGATCAAGAAAAACTCAGATTAAATTATGAAGAGTATGACACATTCCATGATTCGAGTTTAATCTAGGATATTAAGGTTAAAAGGATTAAATTACATTGAAACATTGGTCACGAAAAGGTTGCATCGAATCATCGATCTTATTATTACTTGGGTAGCGTTGATGCATTACTAAATGTCATTTCATTTGCTTATAATTTTATAATATGATTTTAAAATTATTGCCAACGTAATAATAACCTATAGGGTCACACACATAGAACGTAATTAAAAGGGAATTAATTTAAATTGTAAATATTTAAATATGTCAATATGATTGATAGTATTTAAAGTACGAATTTAAATTAATAGGATAATTTATATATAGGTATATTAATTAAGTAAGACTTAAATAAGATATATATATATATATTCAGATTTTAATTAATTCCTCATAACTACTATATATATGATATATATCAGTCATTTTAGGGATTACGTCAAAATACAAAACCCTGCCGCTCTTAGAGAGAGACTAGAGAAAATAGTTTCAAAAATTCTCATTCTGGGTGGCTAGTACCGCAGTTCCTTCTTTTGCAGATCGTAGGACGATTCGAGAAGCGTTCGTGTGGATACCGTAGAGACGCAGTTTATTTGGATTGCATTGGAGATTCGATCGCATCAATTCCTGCTTCATAATCGGTATAATCTTTTACACACTGAATTAATTTTTGTTTCGCATGGATCCTGTTTGGGTTTCGGATTGTTTTGTTCAATTTATTTTCCGCTGTGCATTTCTTTGATGTACCGAAAACCCAACAAGATCAACCAGAGTCCATACTTGGTTAGTATACATGGAGTCCATCTCAGATTTCATGGCTTTACCCCATTTCTCAGAATCTGGTCCATTCATAGCTTCTTGGTAGGAAGCAGGCTCATCCTGATCTATGAGCATCACATCGCCGTTTTGAGTCACAAGATATCCATAATATCTCTCAGGCTCTCGGCGTGTCCTACCAGATCTACGAATACCTTGTGTAATTTGAGCAGGTTCACTTTCCACAATATCTTGTGGTTCCCCGCCACGCTCCAACTCAGTTCAATGATATTTTGTGGTTCTCGAATTTCTTGAGTTCTACTTTCCTCCCACCGCTTCCTTTAGAGACAAATTCTCTTTCTAGAAAAATACCGATTGAGCAACAAACACTTTGTTCTCGGAAGGTTTGTAGAAATAATACCCTTTTGTTTCCTTTGGGTATCCCACAAAATTACATTTGTCGATTTGGGTCCGAAATTGTTGTAATCTCGAGACGCTTTTACAAACGCCTCGCAACCCCAAATCTTCATGAACGACATATACTAGGACGCTTTCTCAATCCACATCTCATATGGTGTCTTCGAACCGCCTTTGTAAGAACACGGTTAAGTGTGAATGCAAATTGCCTCTAGGGCATGACCGTGCTTATTGGAAGATCTGCATAATTCATCATTGATCGTACCATGTCCAATAAGGTGTGATTCCTCCTCTCAGATACACCATTCCATTGTGGTGTTCCAGGTGGAGTGAGTTGGATATAATACCACAATCCTTTAAAAGATCATCAAAGTCTTGGCTTAAGTATTTACCTCCTCGATCGGATCAAAGGGCTTATATTTTTGCCAAATTGGTTTTGAACTACATTTTTGAATCCCTTGAACTTTTCAAAGGATTCAGATTTGTGTCTCATAAGATATACATATCCATATCTACTGAAGTCGTCAGTAAATGTAATGAAGTAATAAAACCTACCTCTTGCTAACGAACTCATGGGTCCACATACATCACTATGTATAAGTCCTAATACATCGCTAGCCCGTTCACTGTGTCTAGTGAAAGGGGCTTTAGTCATCTTGCCTAATAAACAAGACTCACATTTCTCATATGATTCAAAATCAAATGAATCCAAAAACCCATCTTTATGGAGTTTGGATATGCGTTTCTCATTTATATAGCCTAAACGGCTGTGCCAAAGATATTTCGGATTTGAATCATTTGATTTAAATTGTTTTGTATTTATGTTATAGACAGGCATTTCTAAATCAAAAATATAAAGACCGTTAAACAATTGTGCAACACTATAGCATATATCATTTAAGTAAAACGAACAAAGGTTGTTCTTTATTATAAATGAAAAACCTTTCTTATCCAAAAAAGAAACAAAAATAATCTTTTTTCTTATAACAGACACATAATAACAATCCTCCAATTCTAATACTAGCCCAGTGGGCAAAGATAAATGATAAGTTCCTACGGCCAGTGCAACAACTTTTGCTCCATTCCCAACTCGTAAGTCAACCTCTCCTTTCGCCAAAGTCCTACTCCTTCGGAGTTCCTGCACATTAATACAAATGTGAGAACCACATCCAGTATCCAATACCCATGACGTAGAAGTACACAAGTTGACTTCTATAACATATATACCTGAATCAGAAGTCGCACTTCCTTTCTTTTTCTTCACATCTTCCAAATAAGCATGACAGTTCCACTTCCAGTGTCCAGATTTTCCACAGAAGTGACAATCACCTTCTTTAGCCACCCCACCTTTAGGTTTTAAAGCCTGTTTGGTTTTGGAATTGGGTTTGGCAAAAGATTTAGATCATATCTTCTTCTTGCCTTTCCAATTTCCCTTAGCATTACCCTTTTGCACCATCATTATGGGAGTAGGTCCTGCCCTTTTCATGTTGTTTTTGGCAGTTCTTAACATGCTGAACAACTCAGTTAGGGGTTTCACAATTTCATTCATGAGGTAATTCATAATAGATTGAGAGTAGCTGTTATTCAATGATTGCAAAACAAGATCAGTTTGGGCTTCTGGAGTAATCGGAAAACCCAACCTATCAAGGTACTCAATATACCCAATAATTTTCAGCACATGTGGACCAACTGGATCACGTTCACCCATTTTGCAGTGATACAACGCTTTGCTTGTATCATACCTTTCCTGTCAAGCATACCCTTCGAACAATTTCTTGAGATGCTTGATCATCTCATAAGCATCCATTAACTCATGTTGATTCTGAAGCTCAGCATTCTTAGTTGCTAGCATGAGACAACTCACATTCAGAGCATCATCTTGATGCTTCTTGTAAGCATTATGCCCTGCACGTGGAGCGAAGGTCACCGGTATCACAGAATGGGCTTTTCAATGACATATAACTTGCACTCTTGTTTAAGGACAATCCTCAAGTTCCTATGCCAGTCAAGGAAATTAATTCCACTCAGCTTGTCCTTCTCAAGGACTGTTCGTAGTGATAGACTACTTGTGTTGTTGTTGTTTGCCATTTATATCTACAATTTATAAGTGCAAAAATAATAAGTCAAATTGCAGAGTTTTTGATATTATGTAAATGATAATAATACATTCAAAATATACCTCCCACTATTTTATTCAAATTAATAGCCCTCACCATTAATTCAGAGAATTTTTCTATACGAATCTCTGAAACAGTTTCTGAATCATATATTTTAATCCACCAAAACACCCATAATAACTATACACTCAGTACATATCATATATGTCCAGTTTCAATTAATCATATTAAACCGAATCTTCATGCTTCAAATCCAATTAGAACAGAAGTTGTATACTGTTATTACGTCATTTAAGATACAATTAATAGAACATCATATACATGCATATCTATTACTGATATTCATAATACAAGAATATTCTTACATACAAAATATTATATATTCAATTTCATATCGTTAAAATTGTATCATCATATATCATATATATGGAAAATAATATAATCAATTTCGGATCGATAAAATTGTATCATCATATATCATATATATCGAAAAAAAGATAATCAATTTCAGATCGGTATAATTGTATCATTATATATCATATATATCGAAAACAATAAAACACGTTGTAATAACCCATGATTTTCTATGTAAATAAATAAGAAATTTTACGTATAATTGTTTTTTATTTATTAAAATAAATATAGGGAATATGTGCAAGATAATGTGTATATATATATGTGATAAATAAAATATATTTATTACATGAATAATTACAAAAATTTAATTTAGAATTATTGATTATTATAAATTATATTTTTATAATAATTAATTTTATAATAGAAATGTTTTTATTAATTATTTTCATGAAAATATGATCATTATATTATTTAAATCATATGTGAAACGATTATTAAAATTATTATAATAAATATTTTATTATATGAATTTGTTCGATTATTCAAGTTAATTATTTTTTAACTTAATTAATAATGGTATGTATATGAAAGATATATCAGATATGAAATCCAAACCCTAAATTCTGGATTTGGAACAAGGAAAGAGAATATTAATATAATATTATTTGTATTTCGGTGCTATGAATATATACAGTATATGTGTAGACTGTTAATGGTTGGTCAATTATGATACAGTACTACAAAACCCTAGTATTATTTTAATAAACCCTAATTCGATAGTCAAATAAGACTATAAGATTTTCAAGTAATTACGTTAGGTTATGATGGTCATGTGTTATTGATTTTAACCCTAATTATGGAAAACCTTAATTAATTGGGAACCCTAATTAATTGAGAACCCTAAATACTAAATTAGGAAACCTAATTTCTAAAATTTAGAAACCTTAATTTCTTAAATAGAAGCCTTAAATAGTAATTACCTAATTGCTAAAGTGGAAACTCTAATTTGAAACTCCATTATGAGTTCAAGACTGTTATGTAACTGTGTTATTATGATTAAGGTTAGGTATTATAAAATTTAATGTTAATTAGAGAAACACTAATTAATATTTAGAAATCCTAACTTTTAGAAACCATAATATTTAAATTATAAACCCTAATTTGCTAATTGTGAACCTAATCGCTAACTTAGCAATCTCAATGCTAATTAGTAAACCTTAAACCTTATTTTCATGTTTTATATTATTAGAAACCTAAACTATTTTAGAAAACCCTAATTTATAATTTTTGAAACTAAAATTTTATTTTTACAAACCCTAAATGGAAATCCTACAAATTCAATGTGTTAAACCCTAAGGGTCAAACCCTAAGGGTTTGTTAAGATTACAAGCTTGCCATTAAAATTTTAATGCAATTGACCAAACTACACGTGAATATTTTATTAAGCTAACTTGTCAAAGTGGACAAAACTTTAGTTGCTCAACCACTTTCACTAACCCCATGTGACTTAAATCTCCAGCAAATCAGCAACATCAGCCAAGTTCATTGTAACCTCATTATATATATAGAATTGGAAAGAGAAAAAAATTATTTAAAGCTCATTTGGTCACCAACACTCATCCAAGACCCCCTCTCTCTCTAACCTATGAAATATTGTTGTAAACCAGTCCCAAAACAAAGCCCCACTATCACTTATATCAGATCAGAAAGCCAAGAATCAAAATTTATCACAAGAGGTATAAAACCCTAACCTAGAATCTGATCATACTTGGTATATTAAATGTTATGATTTAGTGTTAAAACATGTTGATTATAGTGTATAATGATGATCTGAGTTGATAGATGTTATATCCATAAAATCTATAGGCTCGGATTTGATGATTTACAAAATCTGGAAAAAATTTAAATATGTGGTCTGACAACGAATATCAAGGCCTTTAGATCTTTCAGTGTTAAGTGTTATGTGTGTTTTATGTTATGGATATGTTCTTTCTTATGTGGTTTATGATCTAGAACTTTAATCAGGGTCAGATCTATCATATATTGAAAGTTATTAATGGTCAAAGGTCGTTGACCAACCATGACTTTTTAAATCTGGGTAACCCTGAATTTTTCTATAAGTCTGACAATGTTTTTGCAGGGCTCTGATCTTGATGTTGTTAATTAGTTGGTTATGCTATGTTATTGTTATGGTTGTTTAGACTGACATGAGAGCTATCGATCCATGCCTTTACAACTCCGAGATCATGCACATAATCGAATTAAATGGTGGTCAAAGTAGTGTGGACAAAACTGCCGGATGAAGATTCTGGGTAACCCAGAAATCTTCAAAGGCAGTTCCTGACCACTACTTTGACCGGATTAGATCTCTCTTATGTGTTGATAAAATGCTATAAAAGTGTTTGATAATTGTACTCTGACATCAATAATACAAGTGTGAATCATTAGAACAAACATAGCAAGCCCAGAACGTTTGATTTAAAGCTTGGAAAGTAGGTGCCTCGACTATTCTTCATTTCTGGAAAACCCAGAAAATGAAGAATAGTTCTGACAACCATTTTGGAGGTCAAGATCTTTCTGTTATGATGTGGAATTCTTATATCACTGTCATTTTGGAATGGACATGAAACCAGTTGGTGATTGTAGTATTACATTAATACCACAATCCTAACAAAATTTCAAGCCCAGAATCATTACGATCTTATAGTTATGATTAGTCAAACTAGCTAAGTTGAAAACTATCGATGAATTTCTAGGTCTGACGAAGAACACTTAAGAATACCTATAACGACAGTTTCGTCGCTATAGGGCCATTTAGCGACAATTAATTTCTGAAAATTATTATTTTATTAAATAATTAGAAAATATTAGTTTTAATTATTAAAATATACAAAATAAATTACTAAAATTAGTTTAAAATCTGAAAATTAGTTTTTAATAATTTTAATATATTTCATAAATATGTAATATTTTTGACATATTAAAGGTATTTAATTTATTTAATTATCATATTAAATAAATTATTTAAAAATGATTTTAATACTTGAAAAATCATTTAAAATTATATTATGATATAAGAAAATTTTTTAAGTTATTTTTAATGACTTTCAATATTTTGTGATGAATTTCATTAATAAATTAATATTAATAATAATTAAGTTATTTAATAAATGTATTAAATAAATTATGAAAAATAAAATTAATGATTTAAAAATCATATAAAAATGATTTAAAAGTTATAAAAATATTTTAAGTTATAAAATATAACTTTTGATATTTTGTCATGAAAAAAATTAATATTTTAATATTAATGATATTTGAGTTATTTAATAATTATATTAAATAAATAGTTTTAAAATGGTTTTATTAATTTAAAAATCATTTAAAAAGGATATAAATGAATTAAAAATATTTTAAGTTATAATTAATTACTTTTAATATTTTGATAAATAATACATTAATACTTTAATATCAATGGTATTTATTTAAAAATGATTTTAAATGTTTTAAAAATCATGTAAGAGTAATATTAATACTTTGAAAGTATTTTAAGTTATTATAATTAACTTTAATATTTTGGCAATAGTTTCATTAATGGTTTAATATTAATTAAATATTAATGATAATAGAATTATTTAGTATTTAAATCATTTTATAATGATTCCGGTGTTTGAAAAATCATGATAAATTATATTAATTATTTAAAAATTATTATAAGGCTATGAAAAATAATATGACTGATATTTAAATTATCCCGAATAATTTTAAGGGTATAGAATAGAGTTTTAGACTCGATAATTATCCGATAAAGCCGACGGTACACCGAAATATTTCAGATATTGATCTGAACTTAGATAATTTGACTAGATATGTGTCTGTTTGTGATCCAATGACTGTTAAATATGTATGACAATGTGATTATGTTATGTGTTGACTGCAATAAGCAGTATTATGTGTTACGATATGATTCTAATCGGTAAAATGATCTTATTAATGATAGGTTGCTATATATAAGATAAAACTAAGTTGTGTATTGTAAGCAACAGACCAGACAAATATCCTAACTTTGCATTTCCTTTATGCAATGGACATGAGTAAGAAAATTTCAGAATTATATTATTATTGTGCCAGATGATTAACTCTATTATTATCGATTATATATCGAATAAATTGTATTCATATAAATTCTTAAATTATCTGATCATTGTTTACTAACATAGTATTATATTATAATTCAGATATTTATTTTATTCGTTAATTTCTAAATATGGTTATACAAGTGTCCTCACTTGGATAAACATTTTATTTAATCTAATGTTGATACATAGTTATTAATTTTCATTATGTGTACGTTTACTTCAAAGCCGTCTAAGCTATTTGACCTAGCTAGACACAGATTTAGAAATATCGTTGAACATAATAAAACTTTATTGTATCCAATCAAATTGCTTTGGTTCGGATTGCCGACTAAGTATGAACATCCATAATCTGGAAAAACTTTTGTGCGCCAAAGGCAGATAAGATGAACGATAATATCATTATTGCATGTAGTATTGATCAATACAGGGCACATTGGGATGATCACCCTCGCGCCCGTTAGTTATAATGGTTTACAAATGAAGTTATGTTAAACCTTAGCGAAAATTAAAAATAATGTTCATAGTCTATCGACTAATCTCCAGTTATAGTCAGTACGTAGTTTCAAAATTTGATATAGAATTATTATATTATTATTATTAGTTCAGTTTATTTCACAACAGTTGATTCGTTGTAGAAGTGTCATTCAAAGAAAACATTTAATCCTTTCAGCTAATATTTATTGTTGCTATTACTTGATGGGCACTTAAATGCTCATCCTTGTTTAATTTAAAGGTTTTCAGCTAAGTGTGAACAACCAGAAGGTTCGGCCAAGAACAAGGGAAAACGAAAGCAAACAGAATAAGTGTTATTGTATTCTATGTAATAGTATGACTTTATTAAGACATTGATATGTATTATCTATCATATAATGAATGTAGTAAAGGTTACGTACTTGGGATTAGACTTTGATATATGTAAATTAAGTTTGGTATTTATATTATTGTTATTATTAGTAGTAGTATTTCCGCTCATAGAAATGGTATCGTAAAGCACCTAGTTCAGGTTTCAAGTACCTAAATTTGGGGGCGTTACAAGTTGGTATCAGAGCTTAGAGTTAGAAACCTTAGGTGGGATAGACCTTAGTCTATAACCTTAGAACAAAGGGAAATGTTGAAAATATAAATAACTCATTAAGAGTTGAAAAGGAGATGAATTGAATAAATTCATCGTTAAACAAAATAAAAGATAACTTGTATAAAATTATTATTTGTTGTGTGTATATACTACGTGCTAATCAAGATAGTTTTGTGTAGATATCAGGTGGAACAGAATTAGGTTCCCATCAGGTTGTAATGAAGGATTTAACCTCCATAACTGAGACAATACAAAAGTAAATAACTAAAATAGAGGCTCACTTTGTAAGCAACCCTAGTGAGGTGATTATACTGGAACATGTATTACCGAACCCAGAAATGATAGTATAATAGATAAGTAGAATATAGTTAAAGAATATAATGTTAAGTTCGAGTTCTTAAAACTCATACTTATGGTACGTTCATGACTCATAATTATATGAAATTTTTGAACCCCTCAGCGAATGGACGCCAAAGGTCTGACTAGGATAAGTTATTAAACTCATATGATTGTGGTAAGTTCCTGAACTCATAATATGTGATAAGTTTGATGAACTTGGTATAGTTATGTGCAATGAACTATTGATGATAATGGGAATATATAGAATACTACGCAATTGATCCTTAGTGAAGGCATAAGAAATAGGTAGTATTATTATTACTTGAATATGTGTGTTCTTTGATGCGTATATGATAAATATATGGGTATAATATAATATTCTTAACTTTTGTATAAGTTGTAGCAGCGAATCCCGACTTTTGAGTCACAAAGGGATAACGGATGTTTAAAGCAGTATATGCTATGGTATGTCAAGTGTTATGAATATGAATCTATGTTGGATTAATGAAATAAGTTGATATAAAGATAGTAATCATTTATGTGAACACTGGTTAATACAGTAAACCAAAGTTTTTGAAATCTAATATTTTGAATACATGATTATTTGAGTAGAAAATTTCGCATTATATGCAAAACGTATACGATAAGGCTTAGAATTTAAGTTAATAAGGACTAATTTATGTTAATGCCACTAAGATGAAAACGAAACCAACGGACAGAAGAACCTGTCAACAAAGCTGGAGGACAACCAGACCCGATACAGAATTTTACGATTATTGTGACGCCCCCAAAACAGGTATACATCACCTATTCTGAGTCGCCAAATACATGGTACAGAATACAAATACAACTTAATTATACAACTGTCGTGCAAAGTACGACAAAACATAAGCTGTGAGTTTTAATACAAATATTGTCATCTAGACAATATACAAACTCAAATTCAATATTATTACATTTATTTTCCCACTATTTCACTGAATAGTGAGGACTACTAATGTTATCATCTGGTCCATCACTCTGTTCCCCGACTAGTCCCTGCTACGTTCTCATTTCCTGAAGAGAATAATGAAAGTAAAAGGGTGAGCTCAACTAGCCCAGTAGGAAATATATTATGACTAAGACAATGCAGAATATATTATCGTTAGCCTTCAACAGTGTTAAACTGATATAATATAATAGCCATCAAGTTTAACTGCAGCGGAACAAGCAATCCATTAAAAGAGTCACGTAAAGAATAAAATCTACTATCTTTTATGATTTAAAAGGTTTTTCATCACTTTTATCGCTGGGACTCAACTTAATAAATAATCCACATCATCGAATCACCACTGCACTACGGCCAAGGATATTCTTTAGTATCACGACCAAAATTATCCATGCACTACGAGCCAAGAATATTTGTGTATTCATTAATGGTCATGTACATGCCAACAACTGTCCATCAATGCACTACGGCCAATGAGGACTTTTACCACATCATGTGTAACATTACGGTCATGATTACACCGAATAATCCCTGGTCATAATCATACCAAGTCCATCTATGCACTACAGGCCACAGATGACTTTCTACAAAATATAAACATGATGATGATGACAGTGATATAAGAATTCAATAAAACAAGTTCAAGAATTAATTTGTCTCGGAACCAATAACGTCCAAATTATCAACATGATCTTGCTTTGTGGAGTAAAATTTAAGAATGCTCAGAAGAATATTTCAATGAAAAGATACTGGATGAAGCGCAAATATCAAGGATATTCCACTAATTTCATGGAGTATAGAAGTCAAAAATTTAACCAACTGAGTATAACAAGGAATGGAATAAAAAAAAATCACCAGGCATGCGATAGACTGCACATGCAGGTTATTCCAACAGAATAATAAATAACGGAACCAGGTCCGACGTAAAACGCACAGAAAGGATATTCCAACAGAATAATAAAGATTTTAATCGTGTCCGGCGTAAAAGCGCATGCATGTGATATTCTAACGTAATAATAAATAATGGAACCAGTCATGCGTAAAAGCAGCATGTGATGTTCCAACGTAGGATAAATAATGGAACCCGGTCCCAAGTAAACGCATGCATGTGATGTTCCAAATGTAATAATAAAGAATGGAATAACAGAAGAATTTCACCAAGTATAAGGTAGCCCACGTATACAGGTTATTCCAACATAATAATAAAGAATGGAATAACAGAAGTTCTCTTCATGGATAAGAAAGAAATAATACTCCCTACCTTAGAAAAAACTGTATACTGAAATAGTGAAGTAGCAGACTTCTCTTCTTCTTTCTCTCTATAATTTCTCTCTATAATAATTGATCTAAAGCTTTTGTGAATTGGTGAGAAATGAAGGAAGAATGAGCTTCTATTTATAGGAAAATATAGTTTCGATAATTGCACGTTTTGGGGCTCAAAAAATTACAGTACAATACCTCTAACTTTTCTTTTATTTTTAATTTAGTCCTGCAAGTATTATCAAACTTGCACCACTCCCCTAATAGTAAATAATGTGAATCAATAGTTCAATCATGTAAATCAATAGTATAATCATGTAAAAAATACGAATTACAGTATAGTACTGATGAGTGAGTTTTATACCCATGAATTGGATACATTCAGGCTTAATTTATTGTTGTTCTTAAGTCTTTTAGGATGTTTTTATGTGTTTGTGTCTATTCATGCATGTTTTATATTATTTTATAGGAATTGGGACAAAAGTTACATGGATCGACGTTCGGGGTGGCTAGATTCGCGTTTTCGGCTTGCCATTTACAAAGCAGCCACTTCGGAGCCAATTTGACTATAGCTTCTGACATTATTTCGACAAACTTCAAGAATAAAAGTTGTAGATCTACTTCTTCTCTTTCCAGAACATCTTGAATCATCAAAATCGGAGTTCGGACGAAGAAGTTATGGCCATTTTCCCAAAGGACGCTTCGAGTAGAAAATGTCGATTTTGGGCCAGCCTTCGGGCGCGATTTTTAGTGTATTTTACAAATTGCGCTAGGGGCAGACTCAATGTTACCAAAATATTTGGGCTACTGGGGAAGGGTTTGGTGCGGGCTCGATGCGCTTTTGGACAAAATTTTGACACCTTTTGACTCCAAATAGGATAGGGGTTGTTCCAAAACTAAAAATTGTACTTGTAACCTATAAATACATGATGTAAGGCATAAAATAAAGGGAGATTACATAGCTTAGCCTAGATTAAACACTCCTTTAGATTAGAAAATAACCCTAGTTCTTATTAGTTTTGGAGATTGAAACAACTTGGAGACCATCAAGATCAAGAGAAAGAGCAAGAGGGGAGCATCGATTTGGGTCGACAATGATTTTATTCTCTTCTCTCATCTTACTTTTATCTTTTGATGTCTATTCAGCCAGGGATTCTTGGTTTTAATTCATTAATTATGAACTAACTATTTTTGAGATTTCAATTGAACTTTTTATGGCTATGAATTAGTTATTCATTATATTCTAATTATTTATGTTAAAGTGAGTTGTTTATCTTGTCTTGTGCTTATTGCTTAATTATTTGATCGAAATTACTTTGTTACTCTAGAAGGAATTGGAACAGAAATTCTAGGGTTAGAATCGGGCATGATATCATGTGACTTAGTTATTTGTATGGTGAAAAATTAGGTTTGTGAATTGAATGGAAATATCTGCTCACCGCATGTAACACGTAAGGAATTGGGATTGGAAAGAGTTTAATTCAATTGTTTTGCATAGAATATAGGAAGAATAATCTGGATTAAATAGAAGGCAATTGATCACTTGGAAAAGGACTTTTGGCATTTGAGAATTCCTCATTAACAATTCAAGAGGCATAATAATTGGGATAATTGGATAATTGATTTATAATTCATAATTGGGGATATTGAAGTCTTAATCTTTATTTATTTGAATTCATTCGTTAAAATCTTAGTTTTAATTAGTTAATTTAGTTTTCTTAATTAGAAAAAACACGATTTGAGATTGTTTAAATAAAATTAGTTTGGTTAAGAATTAGTACTTGGTGATTTTATTAAATAATTCCTCGTGGGAACGATATTTACTTTCACTTTATTACTTGTTGACCGTATACTTGCACGTATTCATTGATTGCGAAATCGATCAACAAGTTTTTGGCGCCGTTGCCGGGGAATTAATTTAATAATTAGTTTCCAATATTAATTTCAATCAAATTAGTCTTAATTTAAACATTTTTATTTTTATTTTTAATTCTCTTTCTATATTTCTCTCTTTTCAGGTACCATGGATGGCTTTGTGTATCAATGGCCATACACGAACATGACTCAACCAAGGGGAGCGGAGATTGAAAGACTCGAGAAACTTTCTGCATTGTCAGCACAGATTGAGACACTTTCGAGGATGTTTGAAGCTTTTGAAGCTCAAAGGTCGCCAAAGTATGGCTAAGCATTTGTGATTATTGTGCCGAAAATCATACGAGTCATCAATGCGCCCATCGCTTTCAAGCTTAAGACAAGATAGTGGTGATTACCCCAATAATTATGTCTATCCCAACAACTATCATCGAGGATTGGGGTATCACCCGATTTTCATGGAGTAACAATCAAGTCAGTAGCTCAACCACCTAAACAACAAAACACCTCCTGATTTCAAAATCCGACTCAACAACCGTAGAGGATATCAAGTTTGGAAGAAGCCTTGAAAAATTCATTAGAGCTTCCGACAAAAAGAACGAGGAACAAGATAAGAAATTGAATCAAGTAGATCTTACTTTGCAATACCATGGGGCATCGTTAAAGAATCTGGAAAATCAAGTGGAACAGATAGCACATGAGTTGAACAACCGTCCTCAATACACCTGGACCTTTGACATGGATTTTGAGACTAATGGAGAGCCCGAGCCAAATCTACAACTGGATGAGCCACGAGATGAAAAAGAGGAGACAAGTGGGGATAATGACAACAAGGTTTGGTGAAGAACTAATTGTGAGAACCAATGATGATGAGCCAATGTTATTTATGCCTCAAGTGCCTTCTCCTCCACAGCTCAAGAGTCCTGCTAGATTTGCAAAACCTTGTCCGATTGGTAGTCATGTCGCTCAAGCAATACTCTCTCGTGATGTAAAAGCAAGTACACCTTCAAACCATGGTGCGATGAGTCGAGAAGATAGAAGAAGAAAAATCTGTGTCCGACAAGCTTCAATACCGTAATATATTCGCAGACATTAATGGAGAAACCACCTAGATGTTTGACGCTTGAATGTGATCTTATCTAAAGAAAGCATGCTAGGTGACTTTAATACAATGGCTATCGTAAATGGGAACCTACCAAAAGCTATATTATTTCTGATGGATGGAAGGTTCCTCAACTTTCGTAGGGGAATTTGATAGAGAATTGAAGAAGTCAGGCTGAGACTATAAAACAAGCGCTTATTGGGAGGCAACCCAAGTTTAATTTTTATTTTTAGTTTTTATTAAGTTTTATATTAGTAGTTTTGAATTTGCATTTATTTAGGATTTAATAAAATTGCTTCTATCATGGTTTTACAGGTTATTCAAGTCAAATTCAAGTGTGGTGCCCAATTTGTTCCATGTGCTTAGCCTATTCTCCAAACTTAGCGGGCAATGAGGAAGATTGTTATATTTTCAGGGAAGTCCTCTACTTTAATTTTTTCTATTTCACTCATTGAGGACAATGTCTAGTTTAAGTTTGGGGGCATTTTAGTGTCGTATTGCATATAGTTAGTTATTTACATTGTAGTTCGTTATGTTTTCAAGTTATTTACATTTAGTTGTTGCATTCGCTTTTTTTTTTTGTTTAAAAAAAATTTAAAAAAGCGCAAAAATAGTAGTTAGTTTACTATGTTTGTTGCGCTTAGTTTATATTTGCATGATTCCAACTGCTAGATAGTAAAGTCTATTTTGGCCAATGATGAGACCGGAGTTAAGTAGATAAGTATAGTATTGAATATTCAAAGCTTTGATGTGATTTCTTGTTATGAATCAATCTTTTCCTGCTTGAAACCGGGTATAATCAAGGTTAAAGACGTTAATAACAAATATTAACTCGATTAAGTTTAAATTGATACATAATGGATTTCTTAAGTATAATACTAGTGTGAAGGAATGAAAGACATGAATAGGCGGAGATGGCTAAATTTTGATAAAAAACTTAAGTTTGGGGGGAAATTTTGGGGTATATAAGCTTTAAAAAAAAAGAAGAAAAAACATGTTGAGTCTTGTGGTGGGTTGAGGAGAAACACTCCCCATAAACACAAGCGTGAGATGGAGCGTAAAACGCACTCACCAACCATCTATAAAAAAATAGAGAAAAAGAAAAAAAAAATTCCGTGGCTAGTTTATTTTCGGGGCCTTTGTTACTTAAGTTAGTACGCCCGAAGGGGTATCTTAAAACCTAGCGCCCTAAGGTCTTATATAGTCTGGGAGTCGTTGGTCGAAAGCTCGCTAAGGGGTGACACTGTTAGCCTAATGGAATGAGATATTGCACAGCTTATGGTTAAAAAAAACAACAATAAAACGGAAAAGAGCAAAAAGCCCCGTAATGAAAAGTAAAAGCATAAGTATCCCGTTTGACTCTCGAACTCGTGGATGTTCGACTTTAGTTGATATAGCTTGTTCGTGAATTTTATGAATTTGCAATGTATGATGCCTTCAAAGATATCTATTATGTCTTAAATTTGATTTTATATCGCTTAACATTGTTGTGGAGCACACACGCACTATATCGTTGATAATACCTAAGATTTGATGATCGATCGAAATTACCGATTTGTTTCAATATGATGTATTATCATGTTTACTTGATTTCTCTAAGGCCTATTGAATAGACTTGTTTCTCGCCATTACCGTTGGTTTCAGAGGCATATAGATTAGTTTCATTACATTGCATTGCATAACATTTTTGTGTTTTTTGCTTGAGGATAAGCAAAGATTTAAGTTTGGGGGTATTTGATGAGTGAGTTTTATACCCATGAATTGGATACATTCGCTTTAATTTATTGTTGTTCTTAAGTCTTTTAGGATGTTTTTATGTGTTTGTGTCTATTCATGCATGTTTTATGTTATTTTATAGGAATTGGGACAAAAGTTACATGGATCGATCGCTCGGGTATTTAGATTCGCTTTTTGGCTTGCCATTTACACAAGAGCCGCTTCGGAGCCAATTTGACTATAGCTCCTGACATTATTTCGACAAACTTCAAGAATGAAAGTTGTAGATCTACTTCTCCTCTTTCCGAACATCTTTAATCATCAAAATCGGAGTTCGGACGAAGACGTTATGGCCATTTTCCCAAAGGACGCCTGAGCAGAAAATGTCGATTTTGGGCCAATTAGCGCCGGCGCGATTTTTAGTGTATTTTACAGCTAATAAGGCGCTAGGGGGCGAGTCCAAACGTTGCTCTTGCCAAATACCGGGCACTGGGGAAGGGTTTGGTGTGGCTCGACGCTGCTTTTGGGCTAATTTTGACACCTTTTTGACTCCAAATAGGATAGGGTTGTTCCAAAACTAAAATTGTACTTGTAACCTATAAATACATGATGTAAGGCATAAAATAAAGGGAGATTACATAGCTTAGCCTAGATTAAACACTCCTTTAGATTAGAAAATAACCCTAGTTCTTATTAGTTTTGGAGATTGAAACAACTTAGAGACCATCAAGATCAAGATCAAGAGCATCGATTTTATTTGGTCACAAATGTTTTCTTCTTCTCTCTCATCTTACTTTTATCTTTTGATGTCTATTCAACCAGGGATTCTTGGTTTTAATTCATTAATTATGAACTAACTATTTTTGAGATTTCAATTGAACTTTTTATGGCTATGAATTAGTTATTCATTATATTCTAATTATTTATGTTAAAGTGAGTTGTTTATCTTGTCTTGTGCTTATTGCTTAATTATTTGATCAAGAATTACTTTGTTACTCTAGAAGGAATTGGAACAGAATTCTAGAGTTAGAATCGGGCATGATATCATGTGACTTAGTTATTTGCATGGTGAAAAATTAGGTTTGTGAATTGAATGGAAATATCTCGCTCATCGCATGTAACACGTAAGGAATTGAGATCGAAAAGAGTTTAATTCAATTGTTTTGCATAGAATATAGGAAGAATAATCTGGATTAAATAGAAGGCAATTGATCACTTGAAAAGGACTTTTGGCATTTGAGAATTCCTCATTAACAATTCAAGAGGGCATAATAATTGGGATAATTGATAATTGATTTATAATTCATAATTGGGGATATTGAAGTCTTAATCTTTATTTATTTGAATTCATTCGTTAAAATCTTAGTTTTAATTAGCTAATTTAGTTTTCTTAATTAGAAAAACACGATTTGAGATTGTTTAAATAAAATTAGTTTGGTTAAGAATTAGTACTTGGTGATTTTTATTAAATAATTCCTCGTGGGAACGATACTCTACTTTCACTTTATTACTTGTTGACCGTGGTATACTTGCACGTATTCATTGATCATAAATCGATAAATAAGTTTTTGGCGCGTTATTTGGGAATTAATTTAATAATTAGTTTCCAATATTAATTTCAATCAAATTAGTCTTAATTTAAACATTTTATTTTTATTTTTAATTTCTTTCTATATTTCTCTTTTTCAGTGTACCATGGATGGCTTTGTGTATCAATGGCCATACACTAACATGACTCAACCAAGGGGAGCGAGATTGAAAGACTCGAGAAACTTTCTCGCATTGTCGTCAAGATAGATCGAGACACTTTCGAGGATGTTTGAAGCTTTTGAAGCTCAAATACGTCAAAGTATGGCGCTTACTTGTGATTATTGTGCTTTGAAATCATACGAGTCATCAATGCGCCATCGGGCTTTCAAGCCAAGATGATAGTGGTGATTACCCCAATAATTATGTCTATCCCAACAACTATCATCGTGATTGGGGGTATCACCCGGATTTTCATGGAGTAACAATCAAGTCAGCAAAATTGAACCACCTAAACAACAAAACACCTCCCGGATTTCAAAATCCGACTCAACAACCGTAGAGAGGATATCAAGTTTGGAAGAAGCCTTGGAAAAATTCATTAGAGCTTCGACAAAAGAACGAGGAACAAGATAAGAAATTGAATCAAGTAGATCTTACTTTGCAATGCCATGGGGCATCGTTAAAGAATCTGGAAAATCAAGTGGAACAGATAAGACATGAGTTGAACAACCGCCCCTCAATACACCGGACCTTTGACATGGATTCCGAGATCGATGGAGAGCCCGAGCCAAATCTACAACCTGATGAGCCACGAGATGAAAAAGAGGAGACAAGTGGGGATAATGACAACAAGGTTTGGTGAAGAACTAATTGTGAGAACCAATGATGATGAGCCAATGTTATTTATGCCTCAAGTGCCTTCTCCTCCACAGCTTCAAGAGTCCGTTAGATTTGCAAAACCTTGTCCGATTGGTAGTCATGTCGCTTAAGCAATACTCTCTGTGATGTAAAAGCAAGTACACCTTCAAAACCATGGTGCGATGAGTCGAGAAGATAGAAGAAGAAATCACAGGTTCCGATAAGCTTCAATACCGTAATATATTCGCAGACACAATGGAGAAACCACCTAGATGCTGGACGTTCTTGAATGTGATCTTATATAAAGAAAGCATGCTAGGTGACTTTAATACAATGGCTATCATAAATGGGAACCTACCAAAAGCTATATTATTTTCGATGGATGGAGGGTTCCTCAACTTTCGTAGGGGAATTGGATAGAGAATTGAAGAAGTCAGGCTGAGACTATAAAACAAGCGCTTATTGGGAGGCAACCCAAGTTTAATTTTTATTTTTATTTTTATTAAGTTTTATATTAGTAGTTTTGAATTTGCATTTATTTAGGATTTAATAAAATTGCTTCTATCATGGTTTTGAAAGGTTATTCAAGTCAAATTCAAGTGTGGTGCCCAATTTGTTCCATGTGCTTAGCCTATTCTCCAAACTTAGCGGGCAAGGAGGAAGATTGCTATATTTTCAGGGAAGTCCTCTACTTTAATTTTTTCTATTTCAGTCATTGAGGACAATGTCTAGTTTAAGTTTGGGGGCATTTTAGTGTCATATTGCATATAGTTAGTTATTTACATTGTAGTTCGTTATGTTTTCGGGTTATTTACATTTAGTTGTTGCATTCGTTTTTTTTTTGTTTAAAAAAAAATTTAAAAATCGCAAAAATAGTAGTTAGTTTACTATGTTTGTTGCAGTTAGTTTATATTTGCATGATTCCAACTGTTAGATAGTAAAAGTCTATTTTGGCCAATGATGAGACCGGAGTTAAGTAGATAAGTATAGTATTGAATATTCAAAGCTTTGATGTGATTTCTTGTTATGAATTGAATCTTTTCCTGCTTTGAAACCGGTATAATCAAGGTTAGCACGTTAATTGCAAATATGTTAACTCGATTAAGTTTAAATTGATACATAATGGATTTCTTAAGTATAATACTAGTGTGAAGGAATGAAAGACATGAATAAAGTGAGAGATGGCTAAATTTTGATAAAAACTTAAGTTTGGGGGAAATTTTGGGGTATATAAGCTTTAAAAAAATAAAAAAAATGTTGAGTCTTGTGGTGGGTTGAGGAGAAACACTCCATAAACACAAGCGTGAGATGGAGCGTAAAACGACTCACCAACCATCTATAAAAAAAAAGAAAAAAAAAAAAAAAAATTTACTGTGGATAGTTTTGTTTCTGGGCCTTTGTTACTTGAGTAAGTAAGCACGCTCAAGGGTATCTTAAAACCTAGCGCCTAAGGTCTTATATAGTCCGGGAGTCGTTGGTCGAAAGCTAGCTATGGGGTGACACTCATAGCCTAATGGAATGAGACATTGCACGCTTATGGTTAAAAAAAAACAACAATAAAACGGAAAAGAGCAAAAAGCCCCGTAATGAAAAGTAAAGCATAAGTATCCCGATTGACTCTTGAACTTGGTGGATGTTTGACTTTTAGTTGATATAGCTTGTTCGTGAATTTTGTGAATTTGCATTGTATGATGCCTTCAAAGATATCTATTATGTCTTAAATTGATTTTATATCGCTTAACATTGTTGTGGAGCACACACGCACTATAATGTTGATAATACCTAAGATTTGATTATTGATTGGGAAATTACCGATTTGTTTTAATATGATGTATTATCATGTTTACTTGATTTCTAAGGCCAGCTTGAATAGACTTGTTGTTTCGCCATTACCGCTGGATTCGTGAGGCATATAGATTGGTTTCATTACATTGCATTGCATAACATTTTTGTGTTTTTGCTCGAGGACAAGCAAAGATTTAGGTTTTATTTTATACTTCATTTGTTTTTATGTATGTTATAGATATCTCAAACTTTCATGATTTTATATTGCTAGACTCACAGCATTTGACTCAGACAATGTTGATTATCACTTTTTCACTAGTAGCCGTCATTATATTTCAAGACTTTTGATTTTTGAGATTACTCTTTATCTGTTTCGAGAATTTTTGTATTAGTTTTGAATCAATTCATGTTAGGTTTATTGATTTTTTAGAATTTGAATTGTTTCATTGCTCAGTAGGAATATAGCAAAATTAACTGGATTTTGCCATATTCCTATGCAAAACAATTGAATTAAACTCATATAAATCTCAATTCCTTACGTGTTACATGCTATGAAATGTATATTTCCATTCAATTCACAAACCTAATTTTTCACCATGCAAATAACTAAGTCACATGATATCATGCCCGCCTAACCCTAGAATTCCTCTTCCAATTCCTTCTAGAGTAACAAAGTAATTATCGATCGATAATTAATCAATAAGCACAAGGCAAGATAAACAACTCACTTTGACACAAATAATTGTAATATAATGAATAACTAATTCATAGCCATAAAAAGTTCAATTGAAATCTCAAAATAGTTAGTTCATAATTAATGAATTAAAACTAAGAATCCACAACCGAATAGACATCAAAAGATAAAAGTAAGATGAGAGAAGAGAATAGAATCTGCTGTCGCAAAACTGACACTCTCCTCGCTTCTCGCTTCTCGATCTTCAATGGTCTCCAAGTTGTTTCAATCTCCAAAACTAATAAGAACTAGGGTTATTTTCAATCTAAAGGAGTGTTTAATCTAGGCTAAGCTATGTAATCTCCCTTTATTTTATGGCTTACATCATGTATTTATAGGTTACAAGTACAATTTTAGTTTTGGAACAACCCTCATCCTATTTTCCGAGTCAAAAGGTGTCAAAATTACCAAAACGCTGGCCTCCTGTGCCGCAGACTAAACCTTTTCCTCAAAGACCTCAAATACCGGGTAACGGCTACCGAGTTCTGCTTCTATGCCCCTTGCAACCGTAAAATACACTAAAAATCGCGCCTTGCTGGCCGCCAAAAATCCGACATTTTCTCGCCTCCGACGTCCTTTGGGAAAATGGTCATAACTTCTTCGTCCGAACTCCAATTTTGATGATTCAAGATGTTCCGGAAAGAGGAGAAGTAGATCTACAACTTGCATTCTTGAAGTTTGTCGAAATAATTTCAGGAACTATAGTAAAATTGGCTCCGAAGTGGCTACTATGTAAATGGCAAGCCGAAAATGCGAATCTAGCCACCCTGAACGTCGATCCATGTAACTTTTGTCCCAATTCCTATAAAATAACATAAAACATGCATGAATAGACACAAACACATAAAAACATCCTAAAAGACTTAAGAACAACAATAAATTAAGCCCGAATGTATCCAATTCATGGGTATAAAACTCACTCATCAAGTACCTCCATCTATACCTCCATTTTTAACTTAGTCAAACAAGTATTATCAATCTTGCACCAACTCCCCTAATAGTACAAAAATGTGATTCAATAGTACACATATGTGAACAAATAGCTATATAAGCATGTGAATTAGTAGCAATTAATTGCTCATTTATCCGATAAATTACCTGATTTATCAATATAACCCCCAGACATCAATTATCATCGGAATAGATGTCGATTTCCACTAACACTAATATTCCCAACACAATGGAACTATCAAAATTCATTTTTAATCAACACAACTTATTAATCATTAATATTATAACTCACAATATTTAATAACCCTGTGTGTGCTCCTGTGAAAGAGGGGCTTTTAGATAATGATTTCTCCTTATCGCACAAGAATTAGGTGACCAAACCTCTCCTTCACAGAACTTCTAGAAATTGTCAATATTGAAAATAATAATATGAATAACTTTGTCGTCTCAATTGTTGATTTAATAATAATAAATATTATGCAGATGATATTGTGACAACAATTGAATCAATAATATGAGAGATATGATGAAGCAATTACTGTAGCAATAATTGAGTAAAACTGAGTGACTTCTCACGTAAGCATCAATAATCAATACCGTGTGCTACTATGCAACCACGCCAGACATCGCATTTTTTTAACACCGGGTGTTTCAACAGTTAACGGTAAAACTTCCGCCGTTATTTTCATAAAGTATTTTTGTCTTTTTCTCAAACCGACAATAATTCCATTGTGGGGGTCCACCAATGATTGTGCCGTTGTACGAATATTCCCTATTAAAATGAATATTCCTCGACCAATTGAATGTTATATAACAACTTGTGTACTTTGCAAAATTTGTAAATATTACCCACAACTATAACATTATATCAACTCCACACCATAAAATTCAAAAATATATTTCGAGAAAATTATTCTTTATTCATAAAAGTTGGGGTCTTACAACCTCCCCTTCTTATGAAATTTCGTCCTCGAAATTAGGGTACGTACCTGGTATATCGAAGAGGTATGGATATCTTGATTTCATCTCAGATTCTAACTCCCAGGTCATTTCTTCCACATCATGATTTCTCCACAAAACTTTAACCTGAGGTATAACCTTGGAGCGTAGAATATGATCCTTTTTATCCAAGATTTTAACAGGTAACTCTTTATACGTTAAATCTTCCTCTATCTCGTCTGGTTCTAATTCAATAATGTGGTTCGTGTCTTTCACATATTTACGTAACATAGATATGTGAAAACGTTATGAACATTTAGATATACTGGCAAGCGTAAAACGAGTCTATATGCCACGCTTCCTACTCGATCGAGGATTAAAATGGGCCAATGAATCGAGGGTTGAGCTTTCCTCTCTTTCCAAATCTTGTAACTCCTTTCCATGGAGCAACACGTATAAACACATGATCTCCAATATCGAATTCTACGCCATTTCGATGAAGATCAAGATAACTCTTTTGTCGATCTTGTGAGGTTTTTATACGCTGTCGATCGCTTGTATCTTTTCCATAGTCATACGCACCAACTCAAATTCCCAACAACGCTGCTTCACCCACCTCATCCCAAAGATAATCGAGAACGACACTTTTTCTTCCATACAACGCCTCAAATGGAGCCATGTTAATACTTGCTTGATAACCGTTGTTGTAGGAAAACTCCACCAATGGTAAGAACTTATCCCAACTTCCCTTGAAGTCAAGGACACGAGTCTTAATAAATCTTCAAGAGTTTGAATAGTCCTCTCCGACTACCCGCTCGTCTGCGAGGATGATATGCCGAGCTAAATCGTAAATCTGCGCTCATAGCTTTTTGCAAACTAACCCAAAATCTTGAAGTGAATCTTGGGTCTCGATCGTAAACTATGAATATTGGCATACCATGCGCCTTTACAATCTCGCTTATGTACATACGAGCAAGACGCTCAAGTCTATAAGTTTCTCGATAGGTAGGAAATGAGCGCACTTGGTCAATCTATCAACAATGACCCAAATTGCATCTATGCCTTGAGAAACCTTGGGAAGACCATTAACTAAATCCATGGTAATGTGTTCCCACTTCCATTCTGAATTTCAAGTGGTTGCAATGGACCTTTTGGTACTTGATGCTCCACCTTGACTCGCTGACAAGTTAAACACCTTGAGATAAACTCGCTATCTCTCTCTCTTCATATTGCTCCACCAAAATGTATGTCAAGATCACGATACATTTTGGTACTCCTGTGATGGATTACAAACGCAGTGTTGTGCGCCCATCATGATTTTATACTTTAAATCGTGGTCGTTAGGAACACAAAGTCTAGAATTGACTCAAGTATTCCTTCCTCATCGATTCTTGCTTCCTAAGATAGCACCTTCTTGCACTTTCTTCTTCATACGCATTACCTCCGTGTCCGTAGCTCGAGCAAATTTTTAACTTTATCGATTAAAGTCGGCTCTACTCAGTATGTTTGCCATCATCATGTGGGTCCCTAGAGTCTTTAACTCTATCTCCATCCTTTGCAAGTCATACAAAATGGGCCTTTGCATTGACAATATCACACTCGTACTTGCATATGATCTTCTACTCAATGCGTCAGCTACCACGTTCGCTTTTCCAAGATGGTATTGGATGGTATGAGCATAATCTTTCAATAATTCAAGCCAACGTCGTTGTCCCATGTTGAGTTCCTTTTGAGTGAAGAAATATTTGAGGCTTTTATGATCCGTAAAGATTTCCACTTTCTCCCCATACAAGTAATGCCTCCAAATTTTAAGTGCGAAAATGACAGCTGCCAACTCTAGATCATGAGTAGGATAATTCCTCTCATATTCTTTGAGTTGACGTGAGGCATAGGCTATGACTTTCCCATGTTTCATGAGAACACATCCTAACCCTTTCCCCAAGCATCACTGTAGATGACAAATCCTTCCGAGCCAGATGGTATTGTCGTAACAAAATAAATGAGTCTCCTCCTGAGTTCTTGAAAACTCTTCTCACATTCCACGCTCCAACCAAATTTTGTATCTTTTCGAGTCACCGAAGTTAATGGAGTAGCGATTCGAGAAAACCCTTCTACTTAATCTCCGATAATAACCAACTAAGCCGAGAAAACTACGATTTCCGATCCACGATTTAGGTTGCTCCCACTTTGAATTGCTTCAATTTTTACCGGGTCAACAGATATCCCATGATTTGATATCACGTGCCCAAGGAATGCAACTTCCTCAAGCCGTAACTCGCATTTCTTTAACTTGGCATATAACTTGTTTTCACGAAGCTTTTGGAGTATCAAATCAAGTGTTGCTCATGATCTTCACGGCTTTTGGAATATATGAGGATGTCATCAATAAAGACGACCACAAAATTATCTAAATATTCTTTGAATACTCGGTTCATCATATCCATGAAGGCAGCAAGATCATTAGTCAATCCAAAGGACATGACTAGGAATTCATAATGCCCGTACCGAGTTCTGAAAGCCATCTTTGGAATGTCATTGGTTCTAATCTTCAATTGATGATATCCTGAATGAAGATCAATCTTTGAAAAGAATTTGGCGCCTTGCAACTGGTCAAACAGGTCATCAATACGTGGCAATGGGTACCTATTTTTGATCGTGACATGATTCAACTCTCGATAATCAATACAAAGTCGCATACTCCCATCTTTCTTCTTCACGAATAGAATAGGAGCACCCCAAGGAGACGTATTAGGACGAATGAAACTGATGTCTAACAATTCCTGCAATTGGGTCTTTAACTCCTGAAGTTCAATAGGAGCCATTCGATATAGGGCTTTGGAAATGGGGTTTGTACCGGGTTCAAGGTCGATACAAAATTTAATTTCACGCTCTGGGGTTAGGCCAGGAAGTCTTCAGGGAATACGTCAGGAAATTTATTAACAACAGAAATATCATTCAAAACTGACGTATTTTTGTTTAAATCCGTGATATGAGCTAAGAAAACTTGACATCCGTTTTTCAATAAACGAATAGCTTTGTGGCTTGAAATGACATTGATTAATTTTAATGGTTTAGTTGTTTGAATTCGCATAATAGGTTGGTTAGGAATATGAAAGCTAACAACCTTACAAAAACAATCAATTTTTGCATGATGAGTAGTTAACCAATCAATCCCTAGAATCACGTCAAATGCAAGTATTTTCAATGAAATAAGATTGGCAGGTAATGTGAGGGTACCAATTTGAACCAAACAAGATTTGTAAACAGTGGATGTAATGAAGGTTTCTCCTAACGGAGTTTCAACAGATAAGTTTCTCCGGAGTCAAATTTAATCGTTGAGCGCAAGTAGGAGAAATAAAAGAATGGGTAGAACCGGTATCAAATAAGGTATAGACTTCGCTAGAGTTTATGATAAGCTTACCCGTGATAACCTCATTCGGGTTCCTTGCTTTCTGGGAGGTCACAACAAATGCTCTCCCTTGCACCACCGGCTTTGACTTTTCTGGGACGGCCTTTGGTGCCTCCGTCCTAGCTAAACTTGTCTTCGGTGAATGACAAAATCGGGCTAGGTGACCTTCCCTTCCACAATTATAACACGCTTTGGATGGCATCGCGCAGTTTGGACTGATGTGTCCCTCCCCTCCGCATTTGAAGCATATGATAGGTGGTCGTTCTCCTTCCTTAACAACGGTGTTGTTGCCGGCTGTGTCTTTCCATCATTGTTGAATCTCTTCTTCTTCTTGAAATGTCCATTCTTATTGTATTGGCTATGATTACCACCGGCGTGGTTACCATTTCGGCATGTTGATTCCTCCACGCTTGTTGTCACCGCTTTACGATCAAGTACCATTGGTATTTTCATGTCGCCGATCGCTTTCCTCGGTTGCGCTGACTACATCATCGCTCCAATAATCGAGCCCTATTTACAACATCCGAGTACAAACACAGCTTATGAGAAATAAGATATCGACATATCTCGGTTTCAAATCTCTTAAAACATTCGTGTCATTCGCCCTCATTATCGACCAAATGGGATGCAAACCGGATAACTCCGCAAATTTAGCCTCGTATTGCGACACTGGCCATATTTTTTTGCTCCAACTTGATAAACTCCACCTCTTTCATGTGACGAATACTTTTGAGAAAGTACTTGTCGTTGAATAGCTCTTGAAACTTCTCCCAAGACATCTTGAAAAGGCCAGTCGGTACGCTTTTACGATTCCCACCAAGAATCGCTTCTTCATGCAACATGAAGGTGGCGAAGGGAACCTTTTGCTCGTCGGAGCATCCCAAGACATCAAATATCTTGGTGATCTGCTTTATCCACGTTTCCGCCTTAAGTGGTTTTGGCTCTCCAATAAACTCGTGTGGTCCCAGCTCCTTAAATTGTTTAGCGGTGACCGTTCAAGAGTTTTCAGTGTTTCCACCTGTATTTTGAACAGGAGCCGCTCTCGCCTGATGTTTCATGAATTGCATAAAGCCTCTGAACATTCCATCGTTCATCATTTGGTCAGTGTTGTTGTTTGCATGAGGATTGTCGCCTTCCTGATGCACATTATTCTGATTGTTGATCTGTGGAGACTCAACGGTCACTTGTGCCCATTGCTATTCTCAATATTCTCGGATGCCATTTTCAAATACTGCCACAAAACAAGGATTAATTGACATGCAACATATTATCTCTATACTCTGACCAACCAATTAAATACCAAAAAAAATAGGTAGGTCATACTAGCGAAGAAATTCCCCGTCTCTCCCCTCCTAGTTCTAGTCTCACATCTTAGCCAGGGATCATATCCCTAAGCTTTGATACCAACTGTAACGCCCCCAAAACAGGTATACATCACCTATTTTGTGTCGCCAAATACATGGTAAAGAATACAAATACAACTTAATTATACAACTGTAGTGCAAAGTACGACAAAACATAAGCTGTGAGTTTTAATACAAATATTGTCGTCTAGACAATATACAAACTCAAATTCAATATTATTACATTTATTTTCCCACTATTTCACTGAATAGTGAGGACTACTAATGCTATCATCTGGTCCGTCACTCCATTCCCCGACTAGTCCCTGCTACGTTCTCATTTCCTGAAGAGAACAATGGAAGTAAAAGGGTGAGCTCAACTAGCCCAATAGGAAATATTATGACTAAGATAATGCATAATATATTATCGTTAGCCTTCAACAGTGTTAAACTGATATAATATAACAACCATCAAGTTTAACTGCAGCGGAACAAGCAATCCATTAAAAGAGTCAAGTAGAGAATAAAATCTACCATCTTTTATGATTTAAAAGGTTTTTAATAACATTTATCGATGGGACTCAGCTTAATAAATAATCCACATCATCGAATCACCCCTGCACTACGGCCAATGATATTCTTTAGTATCACAACCACAATTATCCATGCAGTACGGGCCAAGAATATTTGTGTATTCATTAATGGTCATGTACATGCCAACAACTGTCCATCAATGCACTACAGCCAATGAGGACTTTTACCACATCATTTGTAACATTACGGTCATGATTGCACCGAATAATCCCTGGTCATAATCATACCAAGTCCATCTATGTACTACAGGCCACAGATGACTTTCAACAAAATATAAACATGAGGATGATGACAGTTATATAAGAATTCAATAAAACAAATTCAAGAATTAATTTGTCTAGGAACCAATAACGTCCAAATTTTCAACATGATATTTATTTGTGGAGTAAAATTCAAGAATCTCAGAAGACTATTTCAATGAAAAGATATTGGATGAAGCGCAAATATCAAGGATATTCCACTAATTTCATGGAGTATAGAAGTCAATAATTTAACCAACTAAGTATAACAAGGAATGGAATAACAAAAGAAATCACCAGGCATACGATAGATCAGATATGCGCAAGTTATTCCAATGTAATAATAAATAATCTAAATCAGTGTCCCAGAAAAACGCATGCATGTGATATTCCAATGTAATAATAAAGATGTAATTAGGTCCGCGTAAAATGCATGCATGTGATATTCCAATGAATAATAAATAATGGAACCAGTCATCATGCGTAAAGCATGCATAAGAAGATGTTCCAACAGTAAGGATAAATAATGGAACCAGTCCAACAGAAAAACACGCATGTGATGTTCCAAAGCATAATAATAAAGAATGGAATAATGTAAGAATTTCACCAAGTATAGGGTGGTCACAGATACATAGTTATTCCAATGTAATAATAAATAATGGAATAACAGAAGTTCTCTTCATGGATAAGAAAGAAATAATACTCCCTACCATAGAAAAAACTGTATACTGGAATAGTGAGGTAGCTGACTTCTCTTCTTCTTTCTCTCTATAATTTCTCTCTATAATAATCTCTCTAAAGCTTTTGTGAATTGGTGAGAAATGAAAGAAGAATGAGCTTCTATTTATGGGAAAATATAGTTTCAATAATTACACGTTTTGGGGCTCAGAAAATTACAGTACAATACCTCCAACTTTTCTTTCATTTTTAATTTAGTCCTGCAAGTATTATCAAACTTGCACCACCTCCCCTAATAGTAAATAATGTGAATCAATAGTTCAATCATGTGAATCAATAGTATAATCATGTGAAAAATACGAATTACAGTATAGTACCTCCATCTATACCTCCATTTTTAACGTAGTCATGCAAGTATTATCAATCTTGCACCAACTCCCCTAATAGTACAAGAATGTGATTCAATAGTACACATATTGAACAAATAGTTATATAAGCATGTGAATTAGTAGCAATTAATTTCTCATTTATCTGATAAATTACCCGATTTATCAATATAACCCCCAGACATCAATTATCATCGGAATAGATGTCGATTTCCACTAACACTAATAATCCCAACAGAATGGAACTATCAAAATTCATTTTAATCAACACAACTTATTCATCATTAATATTATAACTCACAATATTTAACAACCGTGTCGCTCCCATGAAAGAGGGGCTTTCCGATAAGAATTTCTCCTTATTGCCGCAATTAGGTGACCAAACCTCTCCTCGATGTAACTTCTAGACATTGTCAATATTGCAAATAATAATATGAATAACTATGTCGTCTCAATTATTGATTTAATAATAATAAATATTATGCGATGATAATCGCGACAATAATTGAATCAATAATATGAGAGATATGATGCAAAGAATTAATGTAGCAATAATTGAGTAAAACCGAGTGACTTCTCACGTAAGTATCAATAATCAATACCGTGTGCTACTATGCAACCACGCCAGACATCGTATTTTTTTAACACCTGTGTTTCAACAGCTTAACGGTAAAACTTTCGCCATTATTTTCATAAAGTATTTTTATCGTTTTCTCAATCCGACAATAATTCCGTTGTGGGGGTCCACCAATGATTGTGTCGTTGTACGAATATTCCCCAACCAATCGAATATTATATAACAACTTGCGTACTTTGAAAAATTTGTAAATATTACCCACAACTATAACATTATATCAACTCCACACCATAAAATTCAAAAATATATTTGGAGAAAATTATTCTTTATTCATAAAAGTTGGGGTCTTACAATTATGGTCGCTCAAGCTATTCAAAATGGAATACCAGTTGCGGGAAATCAGCCAAGTAATCGATCGACAAACTTCAAAGACTTCAAGGTAGTCGTACTGCCAGGATTTAGAGCATCAACGGAGCATAATATGAAGGGCTGTTCGAAAAGGAGAATGGAGGCAAGAAGCGTAAGTAATGGGAAAAGTAGCGGGACACTGGCGACAACAGGACCAACTTCAACAAACAAACCAACAGAATCAACCGCAAGAGTCTTCAACATGACCGTTCTGGAATCGGTAGCAGCTGGGGATGCAACTCTAGGTATTATTCATTGTAAATTATTTTTTTATATATAAAGAAATTTTGATGGAGGAATTTGAGTTCTTTTAGAAATCAAATTTCCGTTTTATCAGAAAGATAAGCTTTATGCTGAATAGTTAAAGATCAGTTCGATCGAATTTGATTGAGATCTATTTGCAATGACTGTGTATGCTATGTACCCTTGTATGTATAGGTTTAAAAATGGTGATTCCGGGGACAGAATCTTTATAAGGGATGGTGAATGTAATAACTAAAGATTTTCTATGTAAATAAATAAGAAATTTTACGTATTTTTTTTTATTATTTATTAAAATACAATATGGAGAATATGTGCCAAGATAATGAGTATATATATATATATATATATATATATATATATATATATGTGTGTGTGTGTGATAAATAAAATATATTTATTACATAAATAATTACAAATAATTTAATTTAGAATTATTGATTATTATAAATTATATTTTTATAATAATTAATTTTATAATAGAAATATTTTTATTAATTATTTTTCATGAAATATTGATCATTATATTATTTAAATCATATGTGAAATGATTATTGGAATTATTATAATAAATATTTTATTATATGAATTTGTTCAGATTATTCAAGTTAATTATTTTTTTAACTTAATTAATAATGGTATATATATGAAAGATATATCAGATATGGAATTCAAACCCTAAATTCTGGATTTGGAATAAGGAAAGAGACTATTAATATAATATTATTTTTATTTCGGTGCTATGAATATGTACTGTATATGTGTAGACTTTTAATGGTTGGTCAATTATGATACAATATTACAACACCCTAGTATTAATTATTTTAATAAACCCTAATTCGATAGTCAAATAAGACTGTAAGATTTTCAATTAATTACGTTAGGTTATGAAGGTCATGTGTTATTGATTTTAACCCTACTTATGGAAAACCTTAATTAATTGGAAACCCTAATTAATTGAGAACCCTAATTACTAAATTAGGAAACCTAATTTCTATAATTTAGAAACCCTAATTTCTTAAATTAGAAACCTTAAATAGTAATTACATAATTGCTAAAGTGGAAACTGTAATTTGAAACTCCATTATGAGTTCGAGACTGTTATGTAACTGTGTTATTATGATAAAGGTTAAGTATTATAAAATTTAATGTTAATTAGAGAAACCCTAATTAATATTTAGAAATCCTAACTTTTCGAAACCATAATATTTAAATTATAAACCCTAATTTGCTAATTGTGAACCTAATCACTAACTTAGCAATCTTAGTGTTAATTAGTGAACCTTAAACCTGATTTTCATGTTTTATATTATTAGAAACCTAAACTATTTTAGAAAACCCTAATTTATAATTTTTGAAACTAAAATTTTATTTTTACAAACCCTAAATGGAAATCCTACAAATTTAATGTGTTAAACCTTAGGGTTAAACCCTAAGGGTCAAACCCTAAGGGTTTGTCAAGATTACAAGCTTGCCATTAAAATTTTAATGCAATTGATCAAACTACACTTGTGCATATTTTATTAAGCTAACTTGTCAAAGTGGCCAAAACTTTAGTTGCTCAACCACTTTCACTAACCCTATGTGACTTAAATCTCCAGCAAATCAGCAACATCAGCCAAGTTCAATGTAACCTCATTATATATATAGAATTAGAGAGTCTGACAACATTTTTGTAGGGCTCTTATCTTGATGTTGTTAGTTGGTTATGCTATGTTATTGTTATGGTTGTGTAGACTGACATGAGAGCTATCGATCCATGCCTTTATAACTCCCAGATCATGCACATAATCGAATTAAATGGTTGTCAAAGTAAGGTGGACAAAACTGCCGGATGAAGATTCTGTGTAACCCAGAAATCTTCAAAGCCAGTTCCTGACCACTACCTTGACCAGCTTAGATCTCTCTTATATGTTGATAAAATGCTATAAAAGTGTTTGATAATTGTACTCTGACTTCAATACTACAAGTGTGAATCATTAGAACAAACATAGCAAACCCAGAACGTTTGATTCAAGGCTTGGAAAGTAGGTGTTTCGATTTGTTTTCATTTCAAAACCCGTAAAATGAAGACCGCCTTAAACAACCATTTTGGAGGTCAAGATCTTTCTGTTATGATGTGGAATGGATATGAAACCAGTTGGTGATTGTAGTATTACATTAATACCACAATCCTAACAAAATTTCAAGCCCAGAATCATTACGACCTAATAGTTATAATTAGTCAAATTAGCTAAGTTGAAAACTATCGATGAATTTCTGGATTTGACGAAGAACACTCAAGAACACCTATAGCGACAGTTTCGTCGCTATAGGGCCATTTAACGACAATTAATTTTTGAAAAATATTATTTTATTAAATAATTAGAAAAAAATAGTGTTTAATAATTTTTAATATATTTCATAAATATTTAATATTTTTGAAATATGAAAGGTATTTAATTTATTTAATTATTATATTAAATAAATTATTTAAAAATGATTTTAATACTTGAAAAATCATTTAAAATTATATTATGATATAAGAAAATATTTTAAGTTATTTTTAATGATTTTTAATATTTTGTGATAAATTTCATTAGTAAATTAATATTAATGTTAACTAAGTTATTTAATAAAAGTATTAAATAAATTATGAAAAATAAAAGTAATTATTTAAAAATCATATAAAATGATTTAAAGGTTATAAAATATTTTAAGTTATAAAATATAACTTTTGATATTTGTCATGAAAAAATTAATATTTTAATATTAATGATATTTGAGTTGTTTAATAATTATATTAAGTTAATAGTTTTAAAATGGTTTTATTAAATTAAAAATCATTTAAAAAGGATATAAATGAGTTAAAAATATTTTAAGTTATAATTAATGACTTTTAATATTTTGATAAATAATACATTAATACTTTAATATTAATGGTATTTATTTAAAATGATTTTAAATGTTTTAAAAATCATTTAAGAGTAATATTAATACTTTGAAAGTATTTTAAGTTATTATAATTAACTTTAATATTTTGGCAATAGTTTCATTAATAGTTTAATATTAATTAAATATTAATGGTAATATAATTATTTAATATTTAAATCATTTTATAATGATTCTGGTGTTTGAAAAATCATGATAAATTCTATTAATTATTTAAAAATTATTATAAGGCTATGAAAAATAATATGACTGATATTTAAATTATTCTAAATAATTTTAAGGGTACAAAATAGAGTTTTAGACTCGATAATTACCCGATAAAGTCGTCGGTACATCGAAATGTTTCAGAAATTGATCTGGACTTAGATAATTTGACTAGATATGTGTCTGTTTGTGATCCAATGACTGTTAAATATGTGTGAGAATGTGATTAGGTTATGAGCTGACTGCAATAAGCAGTATTATGTGTTACGATATGATTCTAATCGGTAAAATGATCTTATTAATGATATGATGCTATATAAAAGATAAAACTATGTTGCGTATTGTAAGCAGCAGACCAGATAAGTATCCTAACTTTGCATTGCCTTTATCCAATGGACATAAGTAAGAAAGTTTCAGAATTATATTATTATTGTGTCAGATTATTAACTCTATTATTATCTATTATATATCCAAAAAATTGTATTCATACAAGCTCTTAAATTATCGTCATTGTTTACTAACATAACATTATACTATAATTCAGATATTTATTCTGTTCATTAATTTCTAAATTTGGTTATACAAGTGTCCTCACTTGGATAATCATTGTATTTAATCACATGTTGATACATACTTATTAATTTCCATTATGTATACGTTGACTTCAAAGCCGTCTAAGCTATTTGACCTAGCTAGACAGAGATTTAGAAATATCGTTGAACATGATAAAACTTTATTGCATCCAATCAAATTGCTTTGGTTCGGATTCCCGACTAAGTATGAACATCTCTAATCTGGGAAAACTTTTGTGCGCCAAAGGCGGATAAGATGAACGATAATATCGTTCTTGCATGTAGTATTGATCAATACAGGGCACATTGGGATGATCACCCTCGCACCCGTAAGTTATGACAGTTTGCGGATGAAGTTCTGCTAAACCTTAGCGAAAATTAAAAATAATGTTCATAGTCTGTCGACTAATCTCCAGTTATAGTCAGTACGTAGTTTCAAAATTTTGATATAGAATTATTATATTATTATTATTGGTTCAGTTTACTTCACAACTATCGATTCGTTGTAGAAGTGCCATTCAAAGAAAATATTTAATCCTTTCAGCTGATATTTATTGTTGTTATTACTTGCTGGGCACTCAAATGCTCATCCTTGCTTAATTTAAATGTTTTCAGCTAAGTGTGAACAACCCGAAGGTTCGATCAAGAACAAGGGAAAAGGAAAGCAAACAGAATAAGTGTTATGGTATTCTATGTAATAGTTTGACTTTATTAAGACATTGATATATATTATCTATCATGTAATGAATGTAGTAAAGGTTGCGTACTTGGGATTAGACTCTGATATATGTAAATTAAGTTTGGTATTTATATTATTGTTATTATTATTAATATTATTTCCGCTCATAGAAATGGTATCGTAAAGCACCGAGTTCGGGTTTCAAGTACCTGAATTTGGGGGCGTTACACAAGTAATCTAAATTAATGGTTTTCGCAAGTAGCTCTGATACCACTGTAGGGATTTCGGCATAAAAACACAGCAGAAAATAAAAATTATAAAGCCAAATCTGAAACCCTAAAACTGGATCCATGCGAAAATAGACATTAATTCAGTGTTTAAGAGATTATACAAATTATGAAAAGCTTTGAATCTCTAACGCAATTCGAATGAACCACGTCTCTACATTATCCATACGAACGTTCTTCACGACGTCACACGAACTGCAATCAAGGGAGTTGCGGTACTAGCCACCAAAAGAACAGGATTTTTGAAATTGTTTCTCTCTAGTCTCTCTCTAAGAGCGGCTAGGGTTTTGGTTAATGATAATCCCTAAAATGGCTGCTACATATCATATATATAGCGGTTAAAGGAATTAATCAAAAACCTAATTTAATAAAATCCAAATTTATATATATATATATATATATATATATATATCTTAATTAAGTCTTACTTTGTAATAACCCGATATTTTCTATGTAAATAAATAAGAAATTTTGCATATAATTTTTTTTTATTTTAAAGATGGGAATATATCGCGAGTAATGTGTATGTAAATATGTGATAAATAAAATTTATTTATTACATGAATAATTTCAAATAATTTTATTTTAGAATTATTAATCATAATAAATTATATTCTTATAGTAATTAATTTTTGTAGCATAAATATTTTTATTAATTATTTTCTATAAAAACATGATTTTATATTATTTAAATAATATACTGAAATGATTATTAGAATTATAAGAATAAATATTTTATTATCTCGAATTTTTGTTCAGATTATTAAGTTAAGTATTTTAACTTAATTAATAATGTTGTATATGAAAGATAAACCAGATATAGAATCCAAACCCTAAATTTTTGTTTTGATCGAGGGATGAGAATAATAATAATATAATATTAATTATATTTTGATTTTTCAGTGCTATAAATATATACAGTATATGTGACGCCCTCAAAATAGGTATACATCACCCATTCTGAGTCGCCAAATACATGGTACATAAACAAATACAACTTCAGTAATACAATTGTCGTGCAAAATACGACAACATAAATACTGTGAGTTTGAATACAACTATTGTCTAATAGAGAGTATACAAACTCTAAAGGAGTCCTCATTATAATTATTGATACACTATTTTACAAAATAGTGAGGACTACTAATACAACTATCCTGAACCATCACTCCATACCCCGGCTAGTTCCTGCTATGTTCTCACCTCCTGAGAAGAAAAATGGAACAAAAAGGAAAAGGGTTAGCTCACCTAGCCCAGTAAAGAATATTATGACTAAGATAATATACAACAATTTATCAGTAGTCTTCAACAGGGATAAATCTGATAAAATATAATAGACAACAAGTTTTAGATCAACAACTAAAGCGGAAACAACAATCCATTAGAAGAGTCAAGTAGAGAAAGAATTCTACTATCTTCTAAGATTTAAAAGTCCATCATCAATATTTTATTCCTGTAACATCAATCAATTATTATCTTGAATCAAATACTCATCTTTGCACTATAGGCCAAAGATATTCATTTGTATCACCAGTTGGTCATGTTCATCTCAACACTTGTTCATCTTTGCACTACGGGCCAAAGATATTCATTAGGTAATCATTCATCTTTGCACTACAGGCCAAAGATATTCATCAGTTAATCATTCATCTTTACACTACAGGCCAAATATATATTCAGTAATATCATCATTTAGGACTGAGGATGATGAAAAATATCTTAAAGAAAACGAATCCAGTGAGATAAAAGATCAAAGATTAGGGATTCGTACTTTAGTTTATCCAAGTTCAAAAATACCTTATAATAATCAATTGTGGAGCAAAATTCAAGAATAAAGATCAAAACATTGATACAATCAAACATACTAGACAACTTGAATAAAGAAAAGAAAATTTCATTTTTTTTGTGAATAGTGTCGTATCCGTGAATAGTGCTATATACGTGAATAGTAACCCCGACACAAAAGGTAAAAATTCCACAATAAAATTCATACCAATATTTTGGTATAATGATATTGAAAGAATAACATCATTATGAAGAAAATAACATCCCTTACCTCAAAATATCAGTACTTTTGATCGGAATATTGGTATAAGGCTGAAGGAAACTTGCACTGATGAATAGCAACTCACAAAGTATCTAAATACTCACAAAATACGCTCGATAATATATAGAGAGAGAAAGAGAAAAAATTTGTTTCTGGTGTGATTTTCAATTCTAACTAAGTACCTTATTTATAGGAAAATGCTTAGAACGCCATAGTAGACTAACCTGCTACCTGATGGCTTTACCTGCTACTATTCAAGCCCACCACTTTTAAAAATAAATTCCAGCACATTTCATTACTCACCAACCAAAAGAGGGGCCCACCATATTTTTAATAAAAATATTATATTTTCCAAAACTTCAACAATTCATAATAAATGGACCTTCCGATTAAAAATAAATCAATCTGGATCGTTCATGAATTAGTTACTATACAATCCATTCTTCTATAAATAGAAGTTCATTCTTTCATTATTTCTTACGAATTCACTGCAACTCTAGAGAGAGAAACTATAGAGAGAGTTATTCTTCTATAATCTTGAGCGTATTTCTTTAGAGTTTAAGAAAACTTTGAGCGTAGTACAAGTTTTCTTCGAGTATATCCTCGCCCTACCAGTCCGAATACTCTTCTTTCAAAGGTAAGGGATATTATTTGTTGTACTCGTAAGGGGTATTCTTTCTTTCTTATTCGTGAAAAGAACTTCTATTATTCCATTCTTTATCATTATGTTGAAATAACCTGTTTATGTGAAGTACCACATACATAGTGAAATTCTTCTATTATTCCATTCTTTATTATTCTGTTGGAATAACCTGTATACGCGGGATACCCTATACTTGGTGAAATTCTTCTTTTATTCCATTCTTTATCATTATGTTGAAATAACCTGTTTATGCGAAGTACCACATACATGCTGAAATTCTTCTGTTATTCCATTCTTTATTATTCTGTTGGAATATCATGTCTATGCTTTACGCATGACCTGGTTCCATTATTTATTATTCTGTTGGAATATCTTGTCTGTGCGTTTACGCATGACCTGGTTCCGTTATTTATTATTCTGTTGGAATAACCTCTCTTTGCGGTCTATCGTATGCCTGGTGATTTCTTTTGTTATTCCATTCTTTATTATACTCAGTTGGTTAAAGTTTTGAATTCTATACTCCATGAAATTAGTGGAATATCCTTGATATTTACGCTTCATCCAGTATCTTTTCATGGAATATTCTTCTGAGAATTCTTGAATTTTACTCCACAAAGCAGTATCATGTTAACAATTTGGACGTAATTGGTTCCTGGATAAATTAATTCTTGAACTTGTTTTATTGAATTATTATGTCATTGTCATCATCCTCATGTTTATATTATGATGAAAGTCATCCGTGGCATGTAGTGCATAGATGGACTTGGTATGATTATGACTAGGGATTATTCGGTATAATCATGACCGTAATGTTACAAATGATGTGAAAAAAATCCTCATTGGCCCGTAATGCATTGATGGACAATTTTTGGAATGATTATGGCTATGGATTCTCTTCGGCCAAGGGTGCAAAGATGAATTGTTTTATGGCATGATCAGGACCGTTAATGAAAACACGATTATCTTTGGCCCGTAGTGCATGAATAATTCGTGGTCGTGATACTAAAGAATATCATTGGCCTGTAGTGCAGGGATGATTTGATGATGTGAATTATTTATTAAGCTGAGTCTCAACGATAAAAGTAATGAAAAACCTTTTAAATCATAGAAGATAGTAGATTTTATTCTCTACTTGACTCTTCTAATGGATTGCCTATTCCGTTGCAGTTAAACTTGATGTTTGTTATATTGTGTCAGTTTAACACTATTGAAGGCTAATGATAATTTATTCTGCATTATCTTAGTCATAATATTTCTTACTGGGCTAGTTGAGCTCACCCTTTTACTTTTATTATTCTCTTCAGGAAATGAGAACGTAGCAGGGACTAGTCGGGGAACAGAGTGATGGTCCTAGATGGTGCATTAGTAGTCTTCACTATTCTGTGAAATAGTGTGATAATAAATGTAATGAGGACCCCATTGAGTTTGTATATTGTCTAGATGAAAATATTTGTATTAAAACTCACAGCATACGTTTAGTCATATTTTACACGACTGTTGTATAATTAAGTTTGTATTTGAATTCTGTACCATGTATTTGGCGACTCAAGATGGGTGATGTATACCTATTTTGGAGGCGTCACATTAAGTCCTCAGTACAATTATATATTGTCATACTCTTTTATAATGTATTAAGAAACTTCCACAGTCTCGGACCATCACATTATTCCCTTGTTATCCCCGCTCGACCCAGCTACACTCTTACTACCTGAAAGGAATTGTGAAAGAAAAGGGTAAGCTCAACTAGCCTAGTAAAGAATACTAGGACTAAGATAATGTAGAACAAATTATCATTTGTCCTCAACAGGGGAAAATATGATAGAATACAATAGACAACAAGTTTTAGATCAGCAACTGCAGCAGAACCAGCAATCCATTAGAAGAATCAAGTAGAACATAATGTCTACTATCTCTTCCAAATTAAAAGTCCATCTTTAATATTTCATCCCTGTTATACACATCAACAGTTCCTTGTTATACCCAAAACAAATAGAACTTTCATCACCTGTCTTCACCTGAACCACCAAAGATTATAATTAAATTCACAATTCATATTTATAATCATGTAAATCAACAGTCCATCTTTGCACTACGGGCCAAAGACATACAATTGTAAAACCAATAATCAACAGTGCATCTTTGCACTACGGGCCATATACATATAACTATAAAACCAATAATCAACAATTTTTCCTTTCCACAAAGGCTTAATAGAATTTTCACTTAATGTCCTTACCACAACGGCTTAACAGAACTTTTACTCAATATCCTTGCCCCAAAGGCTAAAGACATCAAATGTAATAACAATTATCATACCAATCAATTGTCTATCTTTCCACTATGGGCCAAAGATATTCAACTATAAAACCAATGGTCATGATCATTCCAATCAATTGTATGTCAGTGCACTATGGCCAAAGACATGCAACTGTAAAACCAATGGTCATGATCATGCCAATCAACAGTCCATCTATGCACTACGACCAAAGATGACTTTCACCACATCATTTTTCTGTAACATTAGAGGTCATGATCATGTCATACACATGTCCATCTTTGCACTACTGACCAAAGATATAATATTGTAAAATCAATAATCAACTGTCCATCTTTGCACTTCAGGCCAAAGATGACTTTCACCACCATATAAACATGACAATGATGACAAAGATATAAGGATTCACTTAAGTGATATCAAGGATAAATATTAGAAATTTATAATTTAATTTATCCAGAGTTCAAGAATATCCAAATCGTTAACATGATAACTAAACGTGGATTCAAATTTAAGAATAAGATTCATATAACAAAGATAATTTGGTCAGAAAATAAATAATTTTGTCTTGAATAGTACCCCGTGAATAGTACCCGAATGAATAGTACCCGAGTAAATAGTACCCCTGAGTGCATAATACCTGAGTGAATAGTATTTCGTGAATAGTATCTCCGAGTGAATAATACCTGAGTGAATATTACCCCATGAATAGTATCTCGAGTGAATAGTACCTCATGAATAGTACCCCCGAGTGAATAATACCCGAGTGAATATTACCTCATGAATAGTACCCTTGAGTGAATAATACCCGAGTGAATAGTATCCCGTGAATAGTACCCCCAAATGAATAATAACCGAGTAAATAGTACCCAAGTGAAAATATTAAAATTTAATAAGAAAGTTCATACCAATATTCCAATAAAACGATACTAGATGAAGCGCGATACTCCAGTATATTCCACTAATTTCAGGGATTATAGAAGCAATACTTACCATAGTAAGTTTAGATTTAAGAATATGAAAAGAAATAATACCCCTTACTATATGAAAATAACATCCCATAACATACAAAAATAACGTTCTTTACCTTAGTAGGAGATTGGATCTGCAATAGTGAAGTAGCAGAATACTCTTCTTCTTTCTCTCTATAGTTTCTCTTGTGAGTCTTAGTGAATTGGTGAGAATGAAAAAAGAATTAAACTTCTATTTATAGGAGAATGGACTAAATAGTAACTGATTCAAGGATAATCCTGATTGATTTACTATTAAAATGGACGGTCCATATTGATTTACTATTAAAATCACAATCGACGGTCCATATTGATTTACTATTAAAACCACAACCGACAGTCCAGATTGATTTACTATTAAAACCACCACCGACGGTCCAGATTGATTTACTATTAAAACCACCACCTGCGATCCAGATTGATTTACTATTAAAACCACCACAGACGGTCCAGATTCATTTACTATTAAAACCACCACCGACGGTCCAGATTGATTAACTTATTACACTTTAGTACCCCTAAAGTTTTCCAAGTTTGTATTATTCCCCTTTAACTTTTGTAATTCACTTATCTTCAATAAACACATTTTTAATATTTCAACAATTATTCATCGTTAATATTATAACCTAGAATATTGACAACCAGATCATTCCCAAGAAAGAGGGGGCTTTTCGATAAAGATTTCTCCTTATTGGCGCGCAATTAGATGACCTAACCCCTTTCCTCGACAGAACTTTCTAGACATTGTTAATAATGAAAATAATAATATGAATAAATGTGTTGTCTCATTTATTGATTTAATAATATAAAATAGTACAGACGATAATGTGACAATAATTGAATCAATAATATGAGATACTATGCAGTAACTACTGTAACAATTATTGAATAAAACTGAGTGACTTCTTACGTAAGCACCAATAATTAGAGATACTACGCAATACTGTGTGCTACTGTACAACAACGCGTATTACTGTACTTTTATCACCTGATATTTCAAAAGTTTAACGGTAAAAGTTTTGCCGTTATTTTTATAAAAAGGTTATTTCTGTTGCTTTCTATATCCGACAGTTATTCCATTATAGGGTCCACCAATGATTGTGTCGTCGTACTGATATTCACTAACAAAAAGAATATTCCCCGACCAAACGAATATTTTATAACCACTTGCTTACTTTATAAAATTTTCAAATATCACTCTTAACTTTAACCTTTTATCAATTTAACCATTTACTGAATAGAAAAATTGAATACTTTCATTCATAAAATTCGGGGTCTTACACCGTAGTGCATGGATAATTCGTGGATGTGATACTAACGGATATCCTTGGCCCGTAGTGCATGGATAATTCAGTGATGTGGATTATTTATTGAGATGTGTTACAGAGATAAAATATTGATGATGAACTTTTAAATCATAGAAGATAGTATACATCATGCTCCACGTGACTCTTCTAATGGATTGATTGTTCCGCTGCAGTTAAACTTGTTGTCTATTGTATTCTATCAGTTTTATACTTTTGAAGACAAAGAATAATTTATTCTAAATTATATTAGTCATAATATTATTTACTAGGCTAGTTGAGCTCACCCTTTTCTTTCATTGTTCTCTTCAGGAAATGAGAATATAGGTGGGACTAGTCATGGAATGGAGTGATGGTCCAAGATGGTGGCTATAGTAGTTCTCACTATTTTATAAAATAGTGTGATAATGATTGTAATGAGGACTTTATTTGAGTTTGGATATTGTCTACAAGACAATATTCGTGTTTAAACTCTTAGATTACGTTTTGTCGTATTTTACACGACAGTTAATAATTGTATAAATTAAGTTTGTATTTAAGTTATGTACCATGTATTTGGCGACTCAGAATAGGTTGTGTATGGACCTATTTTGGGGCGTCCCAGATCACATCCTTCGGGGCGGACCATTATCCTCCCGAACGGATCACATCCTTCAGGACGGATTATCGTCCTCCTAAACGGATCACATCCTTTGGGACGGACCGTCGTCCTCCCGAACGGATAACATCCTTCGAGACGGACCGACCTCCTCCCGAACGGATAACATCCTTTGGGATGGACCGACATCCTCCCGAACGGATCACATCCATCAGGGAGGACCATCGTCCTCCCGAACGAATCACATCCTTCGAGACGGACCATTGTCCTCCCGAACGGATAATTTTCTTCGGGACAGACAGACAGACATCCTCCCGAATAGATAACATCCTTCAGGACGGACCATCGTCCTGCCGGACGGATAACATCCTTCAGGACAGACCCACGTCGTCCCTAACGGATAACATCCTTCGGGACGGACCATCGTCCTCCCGAACGGATTACTTCCTTCGGGATAGACCGACATCATCCCGAACGGATCATGTGACAACCTGAGAATTTGGATATTTATAAAATCTTAAAATATTGAATTAAGGTTAAATAATAAACCTAAACAGAAAATAAGTGAATGGATTTGAGATTTTCGAGAAAGAATTTTGTGAATTTAAAAATTTCTGTGGTGAATTATTCAGGATTAAGTATATACGTAAATATGTTTTGTGTATATGGTTATATATGTGTACAATATGTGGTTAAGGATCAAGGGTTGACCAGATAATCTATATCAGTGGAAAACCCTAGTATTATATTAAGAACGTCAACGTTCAGCTAGAAAATTCTTACGATTTATAAGAAATCCTAAAAACCGATTCTGGAAACCATAATTTCAGTTCTGAGAATTTTAAACCCTAATTTGGGGGTTTAAATATAAGGTATAAGGTTTTTGTTTATTAATCACAAATCTAATTAGGGTAAGCCTATTTGATTAATTAGAAATTATTTTAATTAGAAAACCCTAATTTAATGTTGGAAACCCTAATTGTTTCGTTAGAAACCCTAATCTATAATTAGGGAAAACCTAATTGTTAATTTAATAATTTTAATATTAATTAGGAAATAGTAATCCTAATGTTCAAGTCTAAGTAATTAGGAAATCCTAATTATAATTTAGAAACCCTAATACTTAGATTATAAATCCTAATGTACAATTATGACCCAAATTGCTAAATTAGCAATTTTAGTTAGGATATATTAATCAAAATTAGCAAGATTGAAGTTATGATCAGGAAATCTTAATATAATTATAGAATCCTAATTATAATTTAGAAATATTAATTTTCTATTTTGAAAACCAAAATTTGGAAATCTTTGAAATTAAATTACAAAAAAATTTAAGGGTCTAAGGGTTTGAACAATTGACAAGTGTGCCATTAAATTAAAAGCCAAAAGTCCAAAATACCCTTATTGTATTATTGTGACATAACTTATAAATCTTGCTATATCTTTGGTTGCTCAACTACCCTAGCTACTCCATGTGACTGAAATCAGTAAGTATCAGCCTCTCTTGCCAGCCATTACAGTACATCCATCATTTATATAGATTAAAGAGAGAGAGAAAATGCTACTTTACTTTTCATTTGAGCCAAGGCTTTCTCTCTAAGATTTCAAAAATGGAAAGAGAAAAGGAGAGATAAGTTAAGATAATATCACTACTCAGCTTTCCAATAACAGATCGTGAAGATCAGAATCTAGATCATGGCTCAAAAATGTATAAAAACCCTAAACTAAGAAATCTTATGATCTGATGTTATATGTTGTAATTGGTTGTTAAAGTTGTGTAATAAGATGTCATTTAGTGATCTGGGTTGTTAGATCCCAAATCCATAACATCAAAGTGCTCGAAATTGAAGTTTTTAGAAATATGGAAAACTGGAAAATTGGTGTCTGACAGGTAAATGTCAGGCCTCCTAGATCTGTCTCTGTTAATGTGTTTAGTGTTTTAAAGGTTTGTATTTGTTGTATGTTGTAAGGTCTTGGATCTGGAACTTGAATCAAGTCCAGATCCTGTGTAAATCAAAAGTTACAAGCACTCAAAGGTCGTTGACCGACCATGATATACTGGGTTATGGGCAGTCCAGAAACCCAGAAAGGGTCTGACAACACTTTTGTGGCCTCTGATCTTCCTTCTGTTAAGCGATTTGGCCATGTTTGTGTAATATATATGTAGACTGACATTTATGCTACATGATCATGCCTCTAGAACTCTTAGATCATGTATAGGATCAAAGATAGGAAGGGTCAAAGAAGGGTTGACCGGCTGTTCTTGAAGATTTCTGGAAAACCCAGAAATCTTCATGTGCGATTTTTCTGACATTGTTTGACCGTCCTTGATCATTCATGTGTGTTTTTGTTAGACGGATCTGATGTTATAGACTTGTATCCTGACATCACTTCTACTTGTTTGAACCTTAAAACATGATTAGCAAGCCTAGAATGCAAAATATAAGGAGTTAAATATAGCACATTCGAATGTTCTTCATTTTCTGGAAAACCCAGAAATGAAGAACAACGTTGTCAGATTTTTTGGAGACTTCGATCTCACTAATCTGATGTTGTTTAGCCATGATATTTGTTTAGGATTTTTGTATTGCATCAATACTATAATATGAACATCCAATCGAACCCAGATATGTCAAGATTCATGATTTATAGTTGTTTAAACATAGCACCTTGTAACTGCCTATGAATGTATGGGTTTGGGCTCAAGAACACCAAGAACACCTATAGCAACGGTTTTGTCGCTATAAGGCCATTTTAGAAATAATTAATTTCTGAAAATAATTATTTTTATTAAATAAATTGAAATAAATAGTTTTTAATTATGAAAAATACATAATTAATTCCTAAAAATTATTTTAAAGCCTAAAAATTAGTTTTTAATTATTCTCGAATGTATTTCATATTAATATTTTTGAATATTAATGGTATTTAATTTATTTAATTATAATATTAAATAAATTATTTAAAATGATTTTATTACATGAAAATCATGAAAATAATATTATGGTATAAGAAAATATTTTAAGTTATTTTTAGTGACTTTTAATATTTTGTGATGAATTTCATTAATTAATTAATATTAATGATAATTAATTTATTTAGTATATATATTAATTAATTATGGAAAAATAGAATTAATGATTTAAAAATCATATAAAAATGATTTAAGTGTTATAAAAATATAACTTTTGATATTTTGTCATGAAAAAACATTAATATTTAATATTAATGGCCATTATCTGATAATGAATTTAATTGTTTAAAAATCATATAAATGTGATTTTAAGGTATTAAAATACTTTGATATATTATAAATATATTATAATATTATGTTATGATTTAAATTAATATTTAGTATTAAATAAATATTAATGATAAATGAATTATGTTGTATTTAAATCATATAAATACGATATTAATGATTGAAACTCGTGATAAATGATAATAATTATCTGAAAATTATCACGAGCTTATGAAAAATATTTTGACTGATGATATAATTATCTAAGATAATTGTTAAGTGTTTAGACAGAGTTTAATTGAACTTAAACTCGATATTCTTCGACTAAACCGTCGGGATGTCAGAATTATACCGAACTCGACTCAGACTGTAAAAGTTTGACTTGAGGTTAAGGCTTATGTGTGTTATAGACGAATAAGATTATGTGATAATGTGTTTAGGTTATTTTAAATACTGTGATAATATTATTCTAACTTAGAAATAAATATTATTAATATTAGGTCTTCAGACAAAGCTTATTAAATTGCATAGCGGTAATCAACGGTTCAGGCAAGTTTTTCTTAACTCGACCTCGAGTTGTTTCATTCAAATATACTTGTGGTTAGTAATTTCTGATTGCCATGTCTAAGAATTATTAAATCGCACTCTGTGCATACTGCATGTATTCATCAGGTATGAAAGGTTGATCACCTTCATTACCATTCGGTCCAGATATATATATGTTCATGTTCAATGTTCGCTCACCATGTAAAATTTGTTCATGCTAGTTAAGAATTATATTGTAGAATCAGAGCTGACTTTTGTTCAATTCTTTCAATCATGATATATCCTTAATTTATTGAACTTAAACTTGCTGGGCAAACTTATTGCTCACCCTTGTTATATCATGATAAACATTGTAGATAAGGTGAATACGTTCGGATACAGGAAAGGATAAAGCCAAGTTCAGCTTGAGATTTTATGTGCAGCTTAAATGTAATAGTATAGTATGATAATAACGTTATATGTTAGATAGTTTATGAATTATGTATAAGTTAAGGTTACTCGACCTTGGGGAATAGTGTGTAAAGTTTATTGTATAAACAATTTATATTTATATCTTCCACAATAGTGATAGAATGATTGTACCGGATTCATTGTAATTTGGGACCCAGATTCGGGGCTCTCACAGATCACTTCCTTCGGGACGGACCATCATCCTCCCGAATAGATAACATCCTTCGGGACGAACTAACATCCTCCCGAATGATCGAACATCTATCGTTTAATGTTTGCCATGACTAAATTGTTCTATTCTCTTATTTTAAGTTTCTTTATAAACAAAAGAGTGGGAGGCAACTATTATGGTAGGCCAAAGTCCACGTGGAGATATTTTAACCCATGTGGGATTCTATTTTGGCAGTTGGAGTATTTTAAGTCTTGGATTCCTACTTATATTTGGTTTTTAAATACAGGAGGAGGTGTTGGGATTTGGATTAACTTCCTTATTTCTAGGAGATCTTATACAATGCCATTAAGGAATTATACCTAATGAGAAACCCTAATCCAATACGGGGAAGGATTCTATGAAGGTGGTGGGATCACTATAAATACAAGACTTTACTTTAATTCTAAGGTACACACATTATTATTTTCCAGCACTAGAGCATTAAGCCCGCATTGTTAAAGCTTATTCAATATGTACTTATTCTCACACCGAAGTTATTCCCCGACGGCCCAAGCCGTCAAGCTTTTGGCGTTTACCCATATCTGTACAGGATTGGACGCGCTTTGGTGATTGGAGCGCGTGGAAGGATCTTGTCATTAACAAATGAGATAAAGTACATAAATTAAAGGGTAAATATATCATTAGTGGGGTCTATTGGTATAAAAATAATAGAAGTACTAATCATTATATATAATCTTGTGGGACAACTAACGATAAATTTGAAACATTTTTAGTATATATTATCTACTTTTACTTTTCTTAATATGTGTGCAAAATTTTACTTTGATCATCCTTTTGGGAACGGATAATGATGTAGGACAAGGATGGAGAAAGGAAAAAAGGGAATTCAAATAAGATAGTTAAGCTAAAACCCACAAGCACAAAGCTAAAAAAATCAATAATATCAATCATTTAATTATAATTTTAATGACGGATTACAACTATTTATATACACTACTAGAAATTTGAGCTATAGCGATGACCTATAGCGACGGTCGGGACGGAATCGTCACAATATGATACTTATAGCTACGGTCAGAGGCTGGCTGTCAGTATATGCATTTGAAGATAGTCTATACCGAGGGTCCTACTCTGGTCGTTGAGCATTTTTGGGACTAAATACCGAGGGTAATGAGCCTTAGATAATGGCAATTAGTTGGCACTCACAAATCCCTCCCAAATTTCTCCCAAATCAGTACCAACATTTTTCCCCTAAATCAAATTTTTGGGGAAAATCAGCTCTCAATCACCCTTTCTCTCCTCTCTTCGTTCTTAGTCAAATCAGACCTCTATTTCCTCTCTCACCCTTTCTATCTCCTTTCTCAGTTGATCATTCTCATCTGCTTTCATTTCTCGGATGATCACCCTTCCTTAGCCAAATTGGTCCTCCGGTTCGATTCTTCTCATTTGTTGTGTGTCTTGTGCGCCAAGCAAGTGGTCCTCCAAAGAGTGAATCGTGATTTGAAGGTGATTCCCTATTTCCCTCTATTTTTCTCGCTCATTACGCGACAATATTGATTGTACATGGAAGCCAAAGATATGGATTTGTTGTTTAGGTTAATTGCTAATGTTCAAAGATATTTGCACATAATCTGTTCCCCAATCCCTAGTTTATGGGCGGTTATCCTTCAATTATTTTCTAATTAAAGACATAAATAGTACTGGCTGGTGTGAAATTGTTTATGATTAATTGCCTAATTATTCTGTTTAGTAACTTGATTGAAGTAAGTTGAGTTGCTGCTTGTTTCAAGCTTCAAGTTACAAACTTTTTATGATGATCATTTGTAAATTTTTTTTCTTACGGCTTGATTTTACTTGGGGTTACATATGTGGCTTCATTTCCTTTTTTCTGCTTCATTTTTAAAGATTGTAATTTGAAATGGTAGTTAAGGAGTCACTTGAAGTTTAATTTCCATTGACTTTGAAGATAAGTGTTTCTTTTGGAATTTGAAATTGTCTACAAGTTAAGACTATTTCAGTTTATGCTATAATGTGCCAAAAGGTAAAGCATTGTGCTCTCATAAATTCCAAGAACACTAACTTTTAGGGACTACATTCATATATATGAAGCATTGAGGAGATATGGATTCACCATTACGTGAATGTATTATGAGGCAACCAATAAATTATAGTACCGCAATTGATTGGTATTGGGTAAAATCCATATACTCATGCAAGTATACGTGATCAACAAGTAATATAGTAATGAGTAGAGTATCGTTCCCACGAAGACAAATTAGCAAGAAATTTAACTTCACAACTACCAATTTTCTATTAATCCTAATTCTATTAAACTATTCAATTCAATGGTTTAAAATTATAGAAACTAAATTAATAAATAAATAAACTATCACAAAACAATCACATATATCAAAATCCGGAATTTCAAACAATTGATGGAGAATTAGACTTATGATTTCACCATAAGCTTCACTCTGATTTTTAAACATTTATTCCAATTCAATTCAATATCCCAGTTTATTAATCAAGAACACGAATGTAGTACTAGCCACCTCTTGATGCACTAATACCGTAATAACTTAAATCCACAATTTAGATAGAAACAAGTTAAACACCTAAATCAACCAACTCACTATCTCTATGTGAACTGAAATTAAAGAAGGGTTAAGAATAAGTTCTCTATCCGATTACATGTGATGTCAAGCATATCTCTACCTTAACAATAATCAAGAATTTGATATTCACAAAATTCATGAAACATGCTATATTAACTAAGTCTAGATTTGAATATTCTCTCTCAATTTCATACAAATCCACAAATAATTGTTGATCAAGCAATTCATAAATTCATGCTCAAGTTAATATTAATAAACTGAAAATACTTTATTGAACTGGAAATCAAAATTATAAAATCATCGTTTCACCCAAGGATCCATCATAAGCTTAAAAAGCGAATTAGTTCATAACGAATGATATAAAAACTGAATAATTCAAAGGAAACATCCTTCCAATTACAAATATAAAACTAAGATGAAGAATAATGCAAAACCACCCTTCACGTAGCCTTAATCTGCAACCGTCACGAAATTCTCTTCCAATCACTCCTCCAAAGCTTGCAATCAAATTCTGGAAATAATCTCTATAATATGCTTCGCGTGATGATTGATTTTTTGTTTTTAATGTAATATATATATATCTTCCCTCCTATTCTGGCCGAAGTCTTCTCTTTATTAGAGTCCAAGTACTATCCTAATTATGATAACCCGGGATTTCAAATAATCCAAATTTTACGAATAATTTATTTTTTTAATATTATTCATTAATATTATCACATGTATCAGAATACTGAGTCTCGAGAATTAGTCAATCTGTGTATTGACTGAGAAAATAGAGTAGAGTTGTGCTTAACAGCTTTAGAAACCCTAACCCTAATTTCTGGATAAGGATTCGGTAGAAAATATAATTAAAATAATTATATTGATGAGAATGTGTTTGTATTGTATGTTGATAATGATCAATGATTGATCGGATAAGGTTTAAAATTAATAAACCCTAATAAGAGATTAAAAACCCTAATCGAAAGTTGGGAAACCCTAATTTCATATTCGGGATTCCTAAACCCTAAATTAGGAAACCATAATACTAATTGGCAAAGCATAAGGTGTTTATTAAACTTAAAATATGATTAGAAAAGCCTAATTATATTTTAGTTATTTTAATTTCTATTTTACAAACCCTAAATTGTAATTTAGAAATTTTATTTTTCTAATTAAAACCCTAATTAGAAATTTTGGAAATAAATGATTTAAAACCTAAGAGTTAGAACATTAGGGTTAAACCCTAAGGGTTTATGCAAATTCCTAGTATGCCATTAAATTTATTTTACAAAAGACCAAAATGCCCTTTTTGTGTATTTTATTATGTAACTTGTAATTTCGCTAGCAACTTTAGTTGTTGAACCGCTACATTGACTTTGTGACTCTTAAATATCTAGCATACCAGTCGAAAATCACATATCTAGCAACATTATATCACAATATATATAGATTCAAGAGAGAGAAAGTCTACAAAAGTTGCTCATTTGCTAACTTTCTCTCACCAACTCTCTCTCTCTCCCAAACTTATGATTTTGATAAGTAATTCAGTCATATAATCAGTTACTAGAACACCAAAAATAGATAAGGAGATCATAGATCAAGATTTAGCAAAAGAGGTATAACCCTAGTTCACTTTTGATCTTGTATGCTTGGGAAAAATTTTTGTTTTTGTGTTTTTATAAGTGTTATATAATGTTTTTAGTTGATCTATGATGATTCAACATGGATCCATAGCATCAAATGGCTTTAAAAGTGTTGATTTTCAATACTGCCCAAGAATAGTCAAAGTCGTCTGACAAGTTAATGTCAGTGGCTGTAGATCTTTGTGTATTTATGTTTTTTGTTGTTTGATGTTTTGGATCCGTAGTCTGGTAGGAGGTCTTTGTTCTGCAATTGAAATAACAGTTATATGATGTCCAGATTTCATTTTATTCATGGCCAAACACCGTTGACCGAGCTTGACCGGCTGAAATCTGGGCAACCCAGAAACGGTTTACCAGAGTCTGACAAGCTTTTCAAATGACTAGATATGTCAGTGTTTACAAGTTTTGTTGTTTTTGTTGTAATAAAGGTGTAGCCTGTTATCTTTACTATATATTCATGGCTTCATATCATGTATTTGATCAACAGATTGAATGTAGCAAGCGGTCAAAGTAGCCTACTCGGTATGAATGTTTATTTTCTGGAATTTCCAGAAAACGTATGAACTCAGTTTTTGTCAGAGTTTGACCGGGTCATACATTGTGATTCTGTTGTTGTTAAACTGAGTTGTTGTTTTGTAAATGTTCTATGACACAAGCACTATAACCTTGAACCATTAAACAACATGAACCAAGATCAGAACCTAGATTAATTTGGGCAGGAAAGCACCAAGTCCAACTGCCTGGGTTTCTGGAAAACCCAAAAACCGCTAACAACAACTTTGAAGGCTTTGATCTCCTTGTTGTGAAGTCATATGACCAAGTTAGTGATTGATAGTTGTAGTACTACATTTCTATTACAACATCAATGTTCAAGTTAGCCCAGATCATGCCTGACCTAGGAATTAAATTGAGTCAAACGACCAAGCTTGTTAACTGTCTGACAGTGTTCTTGAGGATCATGAACACCTAAGATGACAGACAAGTGTCGCTATAGGCTTTAGCGACGGTTTTCATTTATTTTAATTTCTAATTTTTCAGAAATTATTTAAAAATAGAAATAAATTATAAAATTATTAAAAATAGTTTTAAAAATTATTTTAAATTATGAAAAATAATTTTTAACTAATTGAAATATTTTTCTTTAATATTTATAATTATTTAAATATTAAAAGTATTTAATTTATTTAATTAGTGTATTAAAAAAATTAGAGGAAAATGATTTAATATTATGAAAAATCATTTTAAATAAGAATAATGCATTTAAAATATTTTGAGTAATAAAATGTAACTTTTAATATTTTTGAAGAATTTTCATTAATAAATTAATATTAATGATATTAGATATTTTTAATTATTAAATTAAATAAATAAGATAAAATGATTTTATTGATTTAAAACTCATTTTAAATAAGAATAAAGTGTTAGAAAATATTTTGAATTATAAAATATAATTTTCAATATTTTTGAAGAATTTTCATTAATAAATTAATATTAATGATATTAGATTTATTTAATTATTAAATTAAATTAATAAGAGAAAATGATTTTATTGATTTAAAAATCATTTTAAATAAGAATAAAGTGTTAGAAAATATTTTGAATTATAAAATATAATTTTCAATATTTTTGGAGAATTCTCATTAATAAATTAATATTAATGATATTAGATTTATTTAATTATTATATTAAATAAATGAATTAAAAATGATTTTATTGATTTAAAAATATTTTAAGTTATAATTATTGACTTTTAATATTTGGATAATAATTTCATTCATATTTAAATATTAATGGTGATGATTTCAAAATAATTTTAATTATTTTAAAAATCATTTAAGTAGAATATTGATGATTTAAAAATATTTTAAGTTATTAAAAATAACTTTGATATTTTGACAGGTATGTTATTAATATTTTATATTAATAAATATTAATAATGATAAGATTATTTGATAATTAAATCATTTAAAAATTGTTTTGATGTTTGAAAAATTATTATAAATTATAATAATTACTTATAAATTATTAAAAGCTTCCGAAAAATATTATAATTGATAATTGAATTATCTAAATTAATATTGAACACCGAGAATGGACCGAAGTCCAACCAGACCGAAATAGTTAGACTTGATAAGTGTTTATATATGTTATAAACACTGATGTGGCTATGTGGTAATGTGTCTAGGAGAAGTTTGACTGTGGAATACAGTGTTGTGTGTTATGAAATATTGTGCTAATTGTGAGACCAATATTGTGATTATAGGTCTTTCAAACGTAGATAAGTATATTGTGTAGCTGTAATCAACGTGGAAGGCAAGTTTCCTAACTCAACCTTGAGTTATATTTATTCAATTATTATAGTGGTTAATTATTGTTGATTAGACCACGTCCAAGAATTTATTGTTGATTATTCGCAGTTAGTGCATGTTTAATAATTCAAATTGAATTACTGATTCGAAAAATATAAATTTGTAGAATAACTGTTGTTGGATATTCATATTCGTAGAAGCTAGTATTGACAGTATAGATAATTCATGTTTATTGTCAAATTATGTTGAGAAATGTCTTAGCTAATTATTTTGGCTAGACGAACATTTGTTAGAACTTGATAGGTTCAAGAAGAGAAGAGAAGAGAAGAGAATTCAATTATTATTGATAAATCAATGCCAGTTGTTTCGGCTAGATCGAAAAAGCAAAACTTGATAGGTTTGAGAAGAGAAATGATTAGACATTGAAATCATTGCGTTTCTTTGTTAAATCAAATTTTGATTCAAAGACTGAGAAGAACAACCTTTTATAAAAAGGGAACATTTTAGGTCGTATATTCGGCCATTGCGCACTGTTAAGTATTATGCATAATATAGGGTATAATATAGCTGATCATTTGTTATACTTGCAGATGGGTATAATTTAATCTTTATGGTTATCTGATACTCCTGCGTATGTCAAAGTTAATCTTTGATAGATACCCGAGAAGAGAAGTTCTAGATCCAATGGATCGCTCAGCATAAATCTGGAAAACATTTTACTTTGTTATTGCGTAAAATTGATTCTTGTTTATTCAATAGAATACCGTAGAAACTTTGAAAGCGTTGTACTCTTTCATTATTAGATTATTGCCTTCCCTAGAATACGAGAAGACTTGTTATTGATTAACGATTTGTTCAGCTATTTCAAAGATCCCTGAACTTTGGTGTCATTCTATAAAAATAGATAGTCTATTTTTCTGATACTTATACATTCATTGTATATCTTAACTTGCGGGGCAAATTTATTGCTCACCCTTGCTAAATAAAACTTTTGAGCTAGGGACGAAGTGGCACGAGGTGCTGTCAAGAACAAAGGCAAAGGCATGGTGATAACATAATTTTATGAATATTATTATTATGTTGTATTTGTGAACCCTTTTGTTTATCTAAAGGGTAGGTTTGTAATGTTAAGGTTAGAGAACCTGGGACTAATGTATTAACAATCTCTGTTAATGATTTATGTATTACTATTTCTATATGAATGGGTAGTGAGATGTTATTATATTGTGGATCGTGAACACCAAACTCAGGGGTCAGGTAACCCGGATTTGGGGGTGTCACAGGTTGGTATCAAAGCTGTAGTGACCAAGGCGTCACAAGTTGGTAGCAGAATGAGGGTTATAAACCTTAAGTGGGTGGGAAAACCCTAGGATTATAACCATAAGCAAAATCTAGAATACTCATTTAGAGTACTAAGTGAGGGATTGCCGAAATATATCGATAGTGAGATATGTGGACACATAGTGTGAGAAGTTCGTACTGGAGAAGTATTAATCAAGTCAATTAGACTGATGGTAGGATGTCCAGAGAAGATGAAATGAGTGCGGAGATGCTAACGGCTGTTGTACCAGTGCCAGTAGCTGAGGTGCCAGTGCCAAATGAGTTAGTTGAAGAGGTGGGAAAAGATGAACCTATGATCAATCTAGGGAGCGATCATAACGATTATCCCGAGATGTATCTGAGTGGTGATGAGGAGGCAGAGTCCAAAGAAGCTAAGGTGGAGAAAGAGAATAAGGCAAAAGTTGGAGAGAAGATCAAGAATCTGAAGAAGACCAAGTACTCCAGAGTAAAGTATTTCTCTTGGAGGAATTGTGGAAGATAGAGCGAGAGCATTACGCGAAATGACTGAAGAACGAAATAAGCTGAAGGCGCAGGTGGGGAGGATGAAGACTGAAGGTGGTGGATCGTCTGAAGGAACAATCAAGCAGCAAGAAGGGCAAGAATAAGAGAAAGAGGGACAACGACAGCGACAACTCAGAAAAATTCAAACCTGAAGAAGAAGCAAGTCTACAGCAAGTGTGGAAAGACTCACATGGGAGAATGCATGATGTGGAAGAACGTGTGCTTCAATTTTAAGCAAGAAGGACATATTTTCCTATATTTTCCTAAGCCGATGGCAATAAGTGTCCCAGTAAGAAGAAGACTGGTGAAGGGAGTGGACAGTAAATAGCTTAAGTTTAAGCGATACTACCTCCATCCCATACTAAGTGTTTTTTTAGCTTAAATCACACATACCAATACATAAGTTAAAATGGAAAAAATACCCTTAATATATTTTCTTTGAAGTTAAAGAGTTAATGAGTGTCATTTAATTGTAGTGATTGAAAGATGCAATAAATACCATTGAATGCATAAGGGCATATATGAGAAAATATTGTAAAAATTGTATTGGAGTTCTAACACATCACTTATTTTGGGAAAAAATATTAAGCCTAAAAAAGCACTTATTATGGGACGGAGGTAGTAGTATCTTTTGATAATGTACGATATTAACGGTTGTAATATCAAGAACGATGTGTGAACATATGTATATATATATATATATATATATATGTTTGTATGAGTGAAATCTTTATTTTCTATATGAATATATGATTAAGATTAATTTTTGAGTTCTTAAAATTCATACTTATAGTAAGTTCATGACTCATAATTATATGAAATGTTTTGAACCCCCCAGCGCATGGACGCCAAAGGTCTTACTTGGATAAGTTCATACACTCATATAATTATGGCAAGTTCCTAAACCCCTAGGTGTGGTAAGTTTGATGAACGGAGAATAGTTATGTGTGAATGGAGAATTACGACTTTTGTTTAAAGTTGTGTTGTAAATCCTGATATTATTTAAAGAGGGATAGTAATCTGAAAGACCCCAACTTATTATAAATAAAATCGAATTTCTTTTATTTATTATTGTGAATAATAAGGTGATAATTTGATATAATACTTTGGTTATGGGTGAAATGTGCAAATTTTGCAAAATAAGCAAGTGATTATAAAATATTCATTGTTGTCGAGGAATATTCGTTTGGTCGTGGAATATTCTTGTTGTCGGGGAATATTCGTACGACGGCGCAGCCATTTGTGGGTCCCATAACAGAATAACTGTCGGATGAAGAAAACGACAAAGTTTGAGCTTTTATAAATAACGCCGTAATTGTTACCGTTAACACTGTTGGAATATCTGGTGGTTAAAATACAGTAATATGCGTGGTTGCACAGTAGCACACGGTATTGCACAGTATTATTGAATTATTGATTCTTACGTAAGAAGGCACTAATGAATAATTGTTACAGTAATTACTGTTCAATATTTTATTTTATTGATTCAATAATTGCTGCGTTGATATTTTAAATTATTGTTGTTTCAATAATTATCACTGCACAGTATTTCCCATCATCAGATCAATAATTCATATTATTTGAATAATATTATTAGATAGCATTATTGGCAATGTCTAGAAAGTTCACAAGGAGAGGTTTGGTCACCTAATTGCGCCACCAAAGAAGAAGAAATCCTTATTGAAAGCCCCTTTTCTTGAACTACTGGTTGTCATAATTGTGATTATGTAATATTATTTATGAATAATTAATTATTAATTTATATGATAAGGAAATATTTATTTGATGTGGATATAAATGATGGATTTATTTATTTTATGTGGTTATAAATGAAGGAATTAATGCTGAGGTGTTGTATCAGTATTTTGTCGGAATGGAGGTATTAAAAATCATCCGTTTATGGATTTCAGATATTTTCTGTTTGGAATTTGGAAAAACTCAAAGCCACAAAGTTGTAGAGAATTTGATTTCATGTGGAATGGACATAAAATTCGTATTTTTCTGATAAACGGGCTATTTTCTATGAATTCTTCAAGTTTCGAGAAAATAAAATGATTTTTATTAAAATTGGGTGGGATCCACTTTTGTTTTTTAAACATGTAAATTTGCCAAAAAATTTCGAATTGAGGTCTTTGGTCTTGGTTGGTGAGTGTAAAAGTAGAATTGAGAAAAGAAATAATAATATTTTATTATTTTAGTCTCCTTTGGCGTTCTAGCATTTTCCTATAAATAGGCGCTTATGTTAGAATTGAAAATCACACCAGAAACAAGTTTTCTTTCTCTATATATTGTTGAGCGTATTTTTGTGAGTATTTAGATACTTTGAGAGTTGCTGTTTGGTACAATCTTCCTTCGGCTTTATATCCGATATTCCGATCAGAAGTACCGTTATTTTGAGGTAAGGGATATTATTTTCTTCGTAAATGATATTATTTCTTTCAATATCATTATGCCGAAATATTGGTATGAACCTTTTATCAAATTTGGAAATTTTTGTGTCGGGGTTACTATTTATGTATACGGTACTATTCACGTATACGGTACTATTCACGAATACGACACTATTCACCGAAAAATTGAAATTTTCCCTTTTTATCCAAGATGTCTATTAAGGTTACTATCTTTGATTGTATCCATGTTTTGATCTTTATTTTTGAATTCTGTTTCACAATTGGTTATTATGGAGTATTATTGAACTTGGATAAACTGTAATACGAATCCCTAATATTTGTTCTTTTATCTCACTGGATTCATTTTCTTTAAGATATTTTTCATCATCTTCAGTCCTAAATGATGATATTACTGAATATCTTTGGCCTGTAGTGCAAAGATGAATGATTAACTGATGAATATCTTTGGCCTGTAGTGCAAAGATAAACAGGTGTTGAGATGAACATGACCGACTGGTGATACAAATGAATATCTTTGGCCTGTAGTGCAAAGATGAATATTTGATTAAAGATGTATATTGATTGATGTTAGGGATAAAATATTGATGATGGACTTTTAAATCTTAGAAGATAGTATAATTCATTCTCTACGTGACTCTTCTAATGGATTGATGTTTCCACTGCAGTTGTTGATCTAAAACTTATTGTCTATTATATTTTATCAGATTTTTCCCTGTTGAAGACTAATGATAATTTGTTGTATATTCTCTTAGTCATAATATTCTTTACTGGGCTAGTTGAGCTCACCTTTTTCTTTTTATTCCATTTTTCTTCTCAGGAGGTGAGAACATAGCAGGATGTAGTCGGGGTATGGAGTGATGGTTCTAGAAAGATGTTTTAGCAGTCCTCACTATTTCTGTAAAATAGTGTTTGAATAATTGTAATGAGAACTTATTTGAGTGTGGATATTGTCTTGAAGACAATATTTGTATTTAAACTCACAATATGTGTTGTCGTATTTTGCACGACAATTGTATTATTGAAGTTGTAGTTTGCTTTCTGTACCATGTATTTGGCAACTCAAAATGGTGTTGTATACCTATTTTGGTGGCGTCACAACTATGTGTTTAAGTACTAAATGTATTGTGTGCTATTTGAATAAATATGCGATTATATGAGAAAATTTTTTTTATTCTTATTGTGTTATTAATAAGAATCTGTGTAGAGAAGGAGAATTAATGTAAGATTTTTATCAGATAATGCCGCCAAGGAAGGGAGGTCTAAAGATTAATATGGAAGAACAATTTGTGAATCTGAAGCAGGAAAATATGACGGTGACAGAATATTTTGTCAAGTTCAACGAGTTAGAAAAATTTGCTCCACATCGAGTGGACACTGAGGAGCTTAAAGCACGATGTTTTAGGAATGGATTGAAATCGTTGGTACTCAAGAAGTTAGATGTGCTGCAAATTAATTCATTTTCAACTTTATTAGAAAAAGCCATTATCGCTGAGGGAGAAATGGAAGCTGTATTGAATAATAGTCAAGAACAAAGAAAGGAGGCTGAAGGAAATATTATGATAGGTGGTAGTGGAGGTAGTAATCTTAATAAACGTAAGAGGGATAGTGATGTTAATTCAGGAAATAATCCAGTAGAGATTAGGAAGAAAGGTGCGCCGTGTGTAGTTTTTCGGGAAGTATCATCAAGGAGTTTGTTTGAAGAAAAAAGGAGTCTGTTACAACTGTGGTCAAGAGGGACACGTTTCACCCAATTGTCCTAATCCAAAGAAGGTACAAGGTTGTTTTGCGTGTGGTTCGACCGATCATCTGGTCCGGAATTGTCCGAAGAGAAATATAGAGAAGAGAAGTGCCAACAAGGGACCCGGTAGAAGAACCTTTGCGATTCGAGGACTTGCACAGCCAGGAAGACCAATGGCATGTACATTCAACATGACGACGCAGGATACAGGTGGTAGTAGGTAACAATTTCGTTTTGAACTTAAATTACGCGAGAATTATGAGTCAGATATTTTTGTGAACTGTTTTCTTTTATAGATTCAAGTCACAGGTTAGAATTTGAAACACAAATTATTATTGTGTTGATAAAAATGAATTGATGATACAACTTTAAAAGATTGTAGAGAATAAGAAAGCGGTGATTCCGAGGACAGAATCCTTTTAAGGAGGGGTGAATGTATAACCCGAGATTTCAAATAATCCAAATTTCACGAATAATTTTTTTTTTATTTAATATTAACATTGACTGTTAATATTGTACTGTGTATGTGTAATACGAGTCTCGAGAATTAGTCAATCTGTGTATTGACTGAGAAAATAGAGTAGAGTTGTGCTTAACAACTTTAGAAACCCTAACCCTAATTTCTGGATAGTGATTCGGTAGAAAATATAATTAAAATAATTATATTGATGAGAATGTATTTGTACTGTATGTTGATAATGATCAATGATTGATCAGATAAGGTTTAAAATTAATAAACCCTAATAAGAGATTAGAAACCCTAATCTCAAGATTAGAACCCCTAACGCGCAGTTAGAAACCCTAATCGAAAGTTGGGAAACCCTAAATTCATATCCAGGATTCCTAAACCCTAAATTAAGAAAACCTAATCTTAATTGGAAAAGCATAAGGTGTTTATTAAACTTAAAATATGATTAGAAAACCCTAATTATATTTTAGTTATTTTAATTTCTATTTTACAAACCCTAAATTGTAATTTAGAAATTTTATTTTTCTAATTAAAACCCTAATTGGAAATTTTGGAAACTAATGATTTAAAACCTAAGAGTTAGAACCTAAGGGTTAAACCCTAAGGGTTTGTGCAAATTCCTAGTATGCCATTAAATTTATTTTACAAAGGACCAAAATGGTCTTTTTGTGTATTTTATTATGTAACTTGTAATTTTGCTAGCAACTTTAGTTGTTGAACCACTACATTGACTTTCTGACTCCTAAATATCTAGCATACCAGTAGAAAATCACATATCTAGCAACATTATATCACAATATATATAGATTCAAGAGAGAGAAAGTCAACAAAAGTTGCTCATTTGCTAACTTGCTCTCACCAACTCTCTCTCTCTCCCAAACCTAAGACTTTGATAAGCAATTCAGTCATATAATCAGTTACTAGAACACCAAAAACAGATAAGGAGATCATAGATCAAGATTTAGCAAAAGAGGTATAACCCTAGTTCACTTTTAATCTTGTATGCTTGGGCAAAATTTTTGTTTTTGTGTTTTTATAAGTGTTATATAATGTTTTTAGTTGATCTATGATGATCCATCATGGATCCATAGCATCAAATGGCTTTAAAAGTGTTGATTTTCAATACTGCCCAAGAATAGTCAAAGTAATCTGACAAGCTAATGTCAGTGGCTGTAGATCTTTGTGTATTTATGTTTTTTGTTGTTTGATGTTTTGGATCCGTAGTCTGGTAGGAGGTCTTTGTTCTGCAATTGAAATAACAGTTATATGATGTCCAGATTTCATTTTATTCATGGTCAAACACCGTTGACCGAGCTTGATCAACAAAATCAAGGCAACCCAAAACAGTTTACCAGTGAGTCCGATGCTTTTCAAATGACTAGATCTGTCAGTGTTTACAAGTTTTGTTGTTGTTGTTGTAATAAAGGTGTAGCCTGTTATCTTTACTATATATTCATAGCTTCATATCATGTATTTGATCAACAGATTGAATGTAGCAAGCGGTCAAAGTAGCCTACTCGGTATGAATGTTTATTTTCTGGAATTTCCAGAAAACGTATGAACTCGATTTTTATCGAGTTTGACCGGGTCATACATTGTGATTCTGTTGTTGTTAAACTGAGTTGTTGTTTTGTAAATGTTCTATGACACAAGCACTATAACCTTGAACCATTAAACAACATGAACCAAGATCAGAACCTAGATTAATTTGGGTAGGAAAGCACCAAGTCCAACTGCCTGGGTTTCTGGAAAACCCAAAACCGGCTAACAACAACTTTGAAGGCTTTGATCTCCTTGTTGTGAAGTCATATGACCAAGTTAGTGATTGATAGTTGTAGTACTACATTTCTATTACAACATCAATGTTCAAGTTAGCCCAGATCACGCCTGACCTAGGAATTAAATTGAGTCAAACGAAAGCGAAGCTTGTTAATCGTTCGATGTTGTTCTTGAGGATCAAGAACACCTAAGATGACAGACAAGTGTCGCTATAGGCTTTAGCGACGGTTTTCATTTATTTTAATTTCTAATTTTTCAGAAATTATTTAAAAATAGAAATAAATTATAAAATTATTAAAAATGGTTTTAAAAATTATTTCAAATTATGAAAAATAATTTTTAACTAATTGAAATATTTTTCTTTAATATTAATAATTATTTAAATATTAAAGGTATTTAATTTATTTAATTAGTGTATTACAAAAATTAGAGGAAAATGATTTAATATTATGAAAAATCATTTTAAATAAGAATAATGCATTTAAAAATATTTTGAGTTATAAAATGTAACTTTTAATATTTTTGAAGAATTTTCATTAATAAATTAATATTAATGATATTAGATATTTTTAATTATTAAATTAAATAAATAAGATAAAATGATTTTATTGATTTAAAACTCATTTTAAATAAGAATAAAGTGTTAGAAAATATTTTGAATTATAAAATATAATTTTCAATATTTTTGAAGAATTTTCATTAATAACTGTATTAATTGTTGGATAGTGTGAGCAGAACACCGAGAATGGACCGAAGTCCAACCAAACCGAAACAGTTAGACTTGATAAGTGTTTATATATGTTATAAACACTGATGTTGCTATGTGGTAATGTGTCTAGGAGAAGTATGACTATGGAATATAGTGTTGTGTGTTATGAAATATTGTGCTAATTTTGAGACCAATATTGTGATTATAGGTCTTTCAAACGCAGATAAGTATATTGTGTAGCTGTAATCAACGCGGAAGGCAAGTTTCCTAACTCAACCTTGAGTTATATTTATTCAATTATTATAGTGGTTAATTATTATTTATTAGTCCACGTCCAAGAATTTATTGTTGATTATTCGCAGTTAGTGCATGTTTAATAATTCAAATTGAATTACTGATTCAAAAAATATACATTCGTAGTATAAATATTGTTGGATATTCATATTCGTAGAAGCTAGTATTGACAGTACAAATAATTCATATTTATTGTCAAATTATGTTGAGAAATGTCTTAGCTAATTGTTTTGGCTAGACGAACATTTGTTAGAACTTGATAGGTTCAAGAAGAGAAGAAAAGAGAATTCAATTATTATTGATAGATCAATGCCAGTTGTTTCGGCTAGATCGAAAAAGTAAAACTTTATAGGTTTGAGAAGAGAAATGATTAGATATTGAAATCATTGCGTTTCGTTGTTAAATCAAATTTTGATTCAAAGACTGAGAAGAACAACCTTTTATAAAAAGGGAACATTTTAGGTCGATATTCACCATTATCACAAGACCGTTAAGTATTATGCATAATATAGGGTATAATAAAGCTGATCAGTTGTTATACTTGCAAAGGGGTATGATTTAATCTTTATGGTTATCTGATACTCCTGCGTATGTATCAAAGTAAATCTTTGATAGATACCTGAGAAGAGAAGTTCTAGATCCAATGGATCGCTCAGCATAAATCTGGAAAATATTCTACTTTGTTATTGCGTAAAATTGATTCTTGTTTATTCAATAGAATATCGTAGAAACTTTGAAAGCGTTGTACTCTTTCATTATCAGATTATTGTGTTGCCTAGAATACGAGAAGACTTGTTATTGATAACGATTTGTTCAGCTATTTCAAAGTTCCCCGAACTTTGGTATCATTCTATCAAAATAGATAGTCTATTATTCTGATACTTATACATTCATTGTATATCTTAACTTGCGGGGCAAATTTGTTGCTCACCCTTGCTAAATAAAACTTTTCAGCTAGGGACGAAGTGGCAGGAGGTGCTGTGAAGAACAAATGCAAAGGCATAGTGATAGCATAATTTTATGAATATTATTATGTTGTATTTGTGAACCCTTTTTATTTATCTAAAGGGAAGGTTTGTAATGTTAAGGTTAGAGAACCTGAGACTAATGTATTAACAATCTCTGTTAATGACTTATGTATTACTATTTCTATATGAATGGGTAGTTAAATGTTATTATATTGTGGATCGTGAACACCAAACTCGATGGTCAGGTAACCCAGATTTGGGGGTGTCACACTAATGCCCCAAGTTACATCCCAGTTGAGTTCGAAAAGCAACAGGACTGCTCAGAATTTGCTACCCCACGCCCCGGCGGGGGTGCACAGGCAAAAAGGGCCCACCCCGGCGGGGTGCCTTTTGCAAGTCGACTGCTCAATTTTCCACATTAATTCCACTTTTGCTCCAAAATACCTCATTTCTCCATGCTTTGCCTCACCGACCACCCTACACATAAAAGAACAAGAAACGAGTAAAAACTAACACAAAAACGAGAAAGTAACAACGAATTATGCTTAAAATGAACATCGACTCGTGGATATAAAATCCACTTATCAAAATCCCCCTAACTTAAACCGTGCTAGTCCTCGAGCACAAAACAAACTACATGTAATGCAATGCAATGAGATGCAATAAATATAATCTAAATGCCTTCGAATCCAACAATATCGTAGAATCAAAATTATCCCATCGGCCTCAGAGAAAAAAAGCAACTCTACAATATGAATCACCAAAACTAATCCATAGTTTCGTATTAATTCTCAAATCTTGAACAATTATCACTGGTATAGTGTGCGTGTGTTCAACATCTATGAAAACTGATACAGACTTAAATACAATACATAAGCAATTTCTTAGAAGGAATCATACAGTGCAAACTTAAAAATTTCAAAAATGGGCACATTCCAACTAAAACTAAGCAAAACCAAACTCAAGGGTTCATGCAGGGTACTTATACATCTTTTATTTCTTTTTTTTTCTTCACGGGAGTTTTTTGCTCTATTCCCAATTTTTTTTCTTTATTTTTCTCTCCTTTTTTTTTAGATAGATGGTTGGTGAGTGTGTTTTACGCTCCATCTCACGCTTGTGTTTATGGGGAGTATTTCTCCTCAACCCACCACAAGACTCAACTTGTTTCATATTTTTTTTCTAGAAGCTTATACACCCTACATTTCCCCCAAACTTAAGTTTTTGCCTAATTTTCGCCTTCACTACCTATCCTTGTTATTTTCTCATTTACCCTAGCATTATCCCTTAGAAACTATTTACGTATCAATTTGAACTGACCGGTCAACAAAGATGTTATTAACGTGCTAACCTTTTTATAACAGTTTCAAACAAGTGCAAGATTTGATTCATAACAGAAATTATATCATAGTTCTAATAATCAATACTGTATTGGTTAACTTATTCTCAATCTCATCATTAGCCCACAAATAACATGAACTGCAACACTATTGGACATATGCAAACACAATATCTATAAAAAAAATTCATTTTTTTCCTTTTTTTAAATGTGATAATAACATAAATGAAAACAATATGCAATATCAAAAATAACCTAAACTACTATGCAAACTAGAATGCAAACAAAGATAACCCTACTAATACATATGCATGCAAACAAGAATTTAAATCCCCCAAAATTAAGTAACATAATGCCCTCATTGGAGAAATAATCAAAATTAAGTGCATGAGGACTTCCCTGCAATCGCCTAAGTCTGGGGAGGTGGTGATTGATCTGCTTCGTCTGAGTCGCTAGGAGGAAACCTCGGCAGTGGCATCGGCTACTGATATAGAAATTGGGCTGATGGATTGAAACTCTAAAAGGTCGTGTTTAGTGAAGCGAACGACGCGTTTATAGCATTAAACATGTGGTCTTGCCTCAATGCGAGTCGCCTCATCAATGCGTGCAGCCTTGTTGTGGGCATCCATTTGACGTTGAAAGTCAAGGAACTGAGGATTTGATGGTGCCTCGGTCTGTGGTACCTGCTCGGTTCCTTGATCTCCCATAGCCTCATCCGCATCCTCTGAGGTATCTTCAGCGTCAGCTTCGTCCTCCGAAGCTGATGGAAATACAAATCCTAAACCTTTAGGATTCGATTCACCGCCAGGCCACACTGAATACCGCGCTATCATCCTATTGTCTAGTAGCTGCAGCGACATCTGAGTTGGCTCATCATTGGACCATCGCACTCCGGCTTGACGACACAACCCACAAATGAGCGATGGGTGTGGTAAGCCGCTTGAAAAGTTGCCCCTTAGACATCGTCGAATAGAAAAAACTGATAATGGCCCCGATATCTATGATAAAGTCTTGCACGATGGCATACAGGAGAAGTGCCTTCTCCTTGGTCACGTCTGAGGTGTGCGTGGACGGCAGCAATTTAGCACATAGGAAGGCATACCAGATTTTCCCATCCTGCAAGCCATGAAACGTGAAGGTTATTAGATTTTTGATAAATTTGAGCATGCATGAGAGATTTCCAAGACTCTTAGAACGAATAAAAAAAATCGATAAATTAAAATCATAAGCTATAATATAATTAATACGAAAAAATAAAGTTCAAATGAAAATAAAATAATTAAAAAGAAATGATTGGGTTGCCTCCCAATTAGCGCTTTATTTTAAGTCGTTCAGCCTGACTACTCCCTGTTTCATCCAGGATCGGTTAGGCTATCCGCGGCCTAATTTCTATTTGTCACATAACAACAACACTGTTTTAATGCTTGTCTGTTCACGTGAATGTTAGGTGATGAATTTGGAATTACATCCTCAATTAACAACCTAAAACCATTATCCTCTTTGCAGTCCCTGAACTTGACGCGTGTAGAATTTTCGAGCGACTCGCACTCTTCCTTGTCAGTCAGGATTGGGATTTCTTTAAACACCTTCACCGTTACTACTTGATCGAACACTTTGATTATCAGTTCTCCGTTAGGTACATCAATCAGTGTTCGCCCTGTCGCCAGAAATGGTCATCCCAAAATAATGGGGATGTTCTTGTCTTCCTCAAAGTCTAGTACCACGAAATTGGCCAGAAAAATCAACGAATCAACCTTAACCAATACGTCTTCAACTATTCCTAGTGGATATATTAGTAATCTATCTGCGAGCTGTAGACTAATGTTGGTCGATTTTGCTTCCTTTAATCCCAGCTTTCGGTAAATGGAAAGTAGCATCAAATTAATACTCGCTCCTAGATCGCATAGCACTCTTCCCAAATCTTGATTTCCAATTGCACACGGGATTGTGAAACTCCCCGGATCTTTTAATTTAGGAGGGAGCTTTTGTTTGCAAGATTATTACATCGCATTCTTCTATCAATGCCAACGCTTCAAATCCTGAGAGCTTGCATTTCTTCTACGTAATGTCTTTCATGAACTTAATGTAACTCTGCATCTGCTCCAGTGCTTCGGCAAATGGAATATTGATATGTAATTGTTTGAATATATCCATGAACCTTGAAAACTGATTCTTCAACTATGTACTTTCTGGCCTTCGAGAAAAAGGTCCGGGTGGTGTAACTGGAATTAGTTTATCTTTCTTCCCTTTTTCCATCGCTTTCTCTGTAGATTTTGTGTTTACGTCATCCCTTCCATCTTCATCTTCGTCTCTTGTACTGGTTTTCTCACCAATATTAGACCCCAACTCCTTACCACTCCTGAGTGTGATTGCGTTACACTGTTCATGGTTTCCCTTTGGATTTCTTTCGGTGTCACTCGGTAGAGTTCCTTGTGGTCTATTATTCAATGCTAACGCCATATGTCCTATCTAATTTTCTAAATTATTGATAGCCATCTCTTGTGATTTCATTGCCATTGCTTGGTTTTTCATTGATGCCTCATTGCTAGTTATGTACTTCGACACCATTTCCTCGAAATCTGATTTCCTTTCCTGATGTTGAACCAATTTTTGGTGATTCTGAAAACCTTGGGGATACGACTGTTGTGGAGCTTGATTTTGCTGATTATTGCTCCATGAGAAATTTGGGTGGTTCCTATTCCCCTGGTTGTAAGTGTTTTGGTATGTATTTTGCGGAATTTTGTTATAGCTACCTATGAAATGGACGGATGATGGATTAATTGTGCACTGATCTATAGGATGGTCACCCGCACACAATTCGCATAATACCACAACCTGTTGTACTTGAGCCCCTGTCATAGCATTCAACTTCTTGGACAGTGCAGAAATCAGTGCTTGTATAGCTGTCACCCCATCTACTTCCAAAACCTCAGCCGCCTTTGCCTGTGTCATTCTTGTTGTGGGCCACTGGTTGTTATTGGCTGCCATGGTTTCAATCAAAATGTAGGCTTCCTCGTAACTCTTAACCATGAATGCTCCGCCCGATACTGCGTCAATACTCGTTCTGACATTCTCATGTAGTCCATTATAAAAGGTGTTCATTTGCACCCACTTGGGTAATCCATGATGTGGACACTTTCTAAGTAACTCCTTGTATCTCTCCCATGCCTCATATAGCGACTCCCCATTTTGCTGCTCAAACATTGTTATGTCATTCCTCATTTTGGCAGTTTTCGTCGGTGGGAAAAATTTGGCAAGGAATTTCTGAGCCAAGTCTTCCCACGTAGTTATCGATCCCTACGGCAGAGAATGTAACCAACTCTTTGCCTTGTCCCGTAAAGTGAACGGTAACAAGCAAAGTCTCACTGCCTCATCTGACACCCCATTGTACTTGAAAGTGTCGCACATTTCTAGAAAATTGATTAAATGCTCGTTCGGATCATCATTTGCCAGTCCCCCAAACTGAACTGAATTTTGCATCATCTGAATGGTCCCAGGCTTGATTTCAAAAGTATTGGCAGCTATTGCAGGCCTAGTGATACTCGACTGCAGATCAGTCACCTTAGGTGTTGCAAAATTCCTCAACACTTTCTGGTCTTCGGCAACCATTACCTCTTCCTTATCAGAGTTTTCGAATTCGTCCCTTGTTTCCTTGATCCAATTACTTAACTTCTGAAACCTTCTCTCAATATCGTCCTCAAAAGGAAGCAAGTCTGGATTTTTGGATCGAGCTTGCATAAACCAATGTCAAAAACCTGAAATAAGAAGAACAAAACAAAACAAAAAGTGTTTAAGTAAAACTGGACTAATTAAACTGATATTATAAAAATATTAAAATCTAAACTAAATTATCCCCGGCAACGGCGCCAAAAACTTGTTGGGTAAAATCTATATACTCTAAACACGCAAGTATACGTGGTCAACAAGTAATATAGTAATGAGTAGAGTATTGTTCCCACGAAGATAAATTAGCAAGAAATTTAACTTCACAACTACCAATTTCCTATTAATCCTAATTCTATTAAACAATTTAATTCAATGGTTTAAAATTATAGAAATTAAATTAATAAATAAATAAACTATCACAAAACAATCACAAATATCAAAATCCAGAATTTCAAACAATTGTAGAGAATTAGACTTATGATTTAACCCTAAGCTTCACTCTGATTTTCAAACATTTATTCCAATTCAATTCAATATCCTAGTTTATTAATCAAGAACACGAATGTAGTACTAGCCACCTCTCGATGCACTAATACCGTATTAACTTAAATCCACAATTTAGATAGAAACAAGTTAAACACCTAAATCAACCAACTCACTATATCTCTATGTGAACTGAAATTAAAGAAGGGTTAAGAATAAGTTCTCTATCCGATTACATGTGATGTCAAGCATATCTCTACCTTAACAATAATCAAGAATCTGCTATTCACAAAATTCATGACACATGTTATATTAACTAAGTCTAGATTTGAATATCATCTCTCGATTTCATACAAATCCACAAAGAATTATTGATCAAGCAATTCATAAATTCACGCTCAAGTTAATATAGATAAACTGAAAATACTTTATTGAACTGGAAATCAAAATTATAAAATCATCATTTCACCCAAGGATCCATCATAAGCCAAAAAAGCGAATTAGTTCATAACGAATGATATAAAAACTGAATAATTCAAAGGAAATATCCTTCCAATTACAAATATAAAACTAAGATGAAGAATAATTTGAAACCACCCTTCATGTAGCCTTAATCTGCAACCGTCGCGAAATTCTCTTCCAATCACTCCTCCAAAGCTTGCAATCAAATTCTGGAAATAATCTCTGTAATATGCTTCGCGTGATGATTGATTTGTTGTTTTTAATGTAATATATATATCGACGTTAGGATTTTTAATTGTCCCTCTCCGCTACTTGTTCTTTGGTGTTCTCATTTTAGATGAGATTTGTTTGAAAAAAATAAGTGAAAAAGGTCCGACATGTATAATGTCGATTTATGGACCTGCTTAAGAGTCGCCAGTTGGTTTTTTAAATGGTTGTACCAACACAACCGAGAAAAAGTTTGCACATTGACCCAGTGACGTGACACTGCTAAATGGGTCGGTGAAACCAAGATTCATTAGGGTCCGGGGACTTGATTATGCGGAGGGAAGGTGTTAGGCACCCCCCGACATCCGTGTTACCATGGTGACCGCCTCTTTTCAAGAAACTATTATCTGAATGTGTGTGTGTGTGGGTCAATGTGCTGTTATTTAGAAGTAGTGCGAGGCCTCGTTCGCACCTATATACACAGGGTTTGAATTTGTGTAAAAATTCATTTTTTAGCAAGATATGACAGTGATGATTTATAAAAGAGGTTTTTCAAACCCTTGTGCTCAATAGTAATTGAGACCTTTTACACTTCCATTTTATTAAGTGTTTGACTTGATTGATTTTATTTTCGAGATGCGAAGCATCTATAAGAAAATAATATACAAAATAATGCCGACTTCCTCGTGGTTATGAAAACCATATGAGGAAATTCAGACACCGCAAAATAATTTACAAGCGGCTTATAGCTGAAAATGTCCATCACGGGAACCGAATCTAGATCCAATAGGCTGAATCTGTGATCACATGATTCCTAGGCACACATGATACCACAATTTTTATGAAAGCAGTAAGCAGGTATATATATAAAAGCTGTAAATATATATATACAGACATGATCACCAACCATGAAGCACCTCCACGGGGGATCAGAAATGTAAATAAAGCTATAAAAAGCTATCAACCACCACGGAGGAAACTCCAGGTGGGACAAAACGTAAATAAAGATGTAAAGCTATCAACCACCACGGAGGAAACTCCAGGCGGGACAAAATGTAAATATAGTTGTACAAAGCAATCAACTGCCACGAAGTGAACTCCAGGCAGGACGAAAGTAAAGAAAGTTGTAAAAGCGATCAACCACCACGAAGTAAAATCCGGGTGGGACGAATATATATATATAAAAGTGATAAACGCACCGGATGTAAAATCCAGGGTCATCGAATAGAGTTCGACACACAGTTCATAAATACAAGTATATATATATATATAAAAGCAAGTAAACGCACCGGATGTAAAATCTAGGCTCATCGAACAAAGTCCGACACACAGCTTACTATAATTATATTTATATATATATATATATATATATATATATATATATATATATATATATATAAAGCAATAAACACTCCAAACCGAGGTCTAGGCTCATCGAACAAAGTTCGACACACAGTTTATATATATATATAAGTATATATATATTTATATATATATAAGCAAATAAATGGTCCAGACCGAAGTCTAGTCTCAATCGAGGTATAACTCGATAATATTAGTCCATATATATAAATATATATGTATATACAAACTGAAATAAAACCACTGGAATCAAAGTCCGCAAAACACTGCAACACGACTCTCAACGTGAAGAAGGGTGTGTGCAAAGATGAAGAGAAAGACTTTAAAGTGTGTGAGAAAGCTTATAGTGGGCTGCCAAAGAAGACTTCTATATCTTTAAAGTGGATGAAACTCGGCTCCCGCCGGTACAAAAGTAGCTATATATGAGCTCATAATTGTTTAAAATGGTAAAACACTCGGTATATTGCAAGTACGGAGCAAATTTAACAGGGCTTCCTCGCTCTTTCTCTTGCAAATATGGCCACCCAAGCCCTCTATTTATAGAGGGGGGAGCTTCAGGTGTACCTGCGGCTGCCCGGGGTGCCCCGGGCAGTGTGGGTCCCACCATGTCGAAATACGAACACTCGGACAATGCGCTGTTCGCTCGGCCGTTCATAACTTTCAATCCGGGAGTCCGATGGAAGTGTGCCATACCATTCTGGAAAGATCTTTCTGAGAGCTACTCAATGACATAGGATTTACCCTTTTTTGATTCCAGGAAGATGGGTCCATGACCGAAAATGGCATTCCGGGTTTTCTTTTAGGTAGTCCGTTGAGCCGTTTTACGTAGTTTGCGCTCGAAAGTTAAGATATGGTTCGTGTGGGACTTATATTGAAGTATTTTGAGTTGACATGAGTTGATTTGATGTGAGTTGAAGTTGACTTGGAAAAATGACCATTTTACCCCTCCCGGGGTTATCTCCAATTTTCGCGCAGTTGTTGTAGTATTTTCTTAGGATTATCTCTGAGGTTTACTTGATGTTAACTTTGACTATCCTCAGGGTTATCTCTGAGGTTGGATTGACCTCCTGGGGCTATCTCAAGGCTTTGGTCTTGATCCCCCGGGGTTATCTCTGGGGTTAAAACTGACTTTCCCGGGGTTATCTCCGGGGTTGGAAACTGGATCTCCAGTGGCTATCTCCAGGGTTGGAAACTGGATCTCCCGTGGCTATCTTTGGGGTTAAAATTGATGTTGTGGTTCTCCAGGGTTATCTTCGGAGTGTAAAAAAGATGCTTTTGTCATTCTGTATAGTTAGTAACAGGAAAACAAAATTTCGAGTGTCTACAGATGCCCCTCTTTATCATGTTCATGCAATGCAATGGAATGGACATAATAAAGATTAATAGACACTTGAAATATGACAAGGTATTTCTAATGATGCAAAGCTCAATGTAATGAATGTTTATGATGAATGTAAAAATGTTTTCGCAAATCGCGGTTCGCAAATCGCACATCGTATTTTGCACTTTGCACTTCGCTTTTCACATTTGGCCAAATCGCACTTCGCAACTCGCACATCACAATTCGCACATCGCATTTCACATGTCGCATTTCGCATGTCGCATCGCAAATTGCATATCGTAAATCATAATGTAATGAATGTTATGATGAATGTTAAAATGTTTTCGCAAATCGCTTTACCTTTACCGATCATTGTTGATGCCTATGCTGTTGTTGACCCCAATGGTTTGGCATTTAATCGCCGATGCTTGTTTGATGAAGATAAGTTGATATGTTTTCCACATCTCTGATGGGGATGAAGTTCTAAAATCACCAGACCTTCTCAAAGTATATGTTGGTAGTTTACAATGGTGCCTACCCTGATGGTATTTTGACAATGGATCCTACCCTGCTGGTAGTTGAATACGCTGTCATCGCCAAACTATTTCGGTTCCCACTCGAACAGTGGTATACAAAGCTTTCATCGCTGAACTGTCTTGATGTTGCGCTGAATTGATACTAATGGTTTAGAATACCAGATCCTCCGATACCTACGCTGCAGTAATATTAAAAGGTTTGCATCGCCAGGCTCTGCCTCATGTTACACTCACCCTTTTTGAGGTGATTTGGAGTTTTCTTTCGCTGTTGGGGGCAGGTACCCCATTTCCTTGAGCATTTGATTTGCAACCCGACTGAACTGATGACTTGAATGCCGCTGACAATCCTAGAGGGTGTAACTCACTCTTTCGCTGCCCAGATTTGAACTTCAGTGTATAGGCCTCAACTTGTGAGGACTTGACGTATGTTAATGGTGTAGATTTCCTTCGCTAGACCTTTTGTCGTTGGCTTCTGCTCTTAAGTTAAGAACATTCTTGAGAATTTTCCTCTTCTTTTGTAGGGGCAAGCTAATGTCGCCATGATTTCTTTCAGGAATTCTCCTTCTTTTGATGAGAAGCTTGATCCTGCCTTATACTTTGTCCCTTTCTTGGAATCGAAAAATGCCCCAGTCCTTTCGAATGTTGATGTCGGGTAGTCATATAACAAACTCTCTTTGTTGACCAAATCACAAGTGAGTAATATCCGAATCGCCAGTGAGATGATATGAGGTAAGCTCTGATGATGATGGACCATGCTAATGGTGCTGACTAGTGCATGCCCCAGTGTTGAATTGTCGCTATTTCTGAGATTGTCCTAATCTTTGCTGTACGAGTTCCAATATCAGGTTGTCGCCAATTTTGAAATTGCCCCAGCCTTGTTTGTTGTCTGGGATAGTTGCTTTGATAGATGAGCTGATAAGACGCCGAGATCGCAAGAGACTTTTACTTCTGTACCAGATGGTGAACATGTATTGAATTTGGGCTTTGATGCCCTTAATCATTATTCCTGACTTGTTCTCGCAATCGGCGTTGATGGTTTTCTTTTGATTTGATGAAGACTTGTGATTGAGGGTGTCGACTCTTTGAAGGTCCTTGTTGCTGGTTGTCTTAGTGTATCGCTGTTTCTTTTCTTCTGGGATTTGTGCCAGATTCGATGGAATGACATTGAAGTGTTGTTGGGTCTTCTCGACATGGGTCGCTGCCTTGAAGGGTTATTCTTGGGCGCAGATTTTGGGATTGATGTTTGGGTTTGGATGTTTCTTTTGAGGGTTCAACCACACCACTGATGGCTGCCTACGTACTCCAGCATTTGCGGGAGATCAGGTCTGCGTAGTTCGAACTTGGTTCAAGAGGTTCAACGCTGTATGTGGCAGGAATGGTGTAGGAATTTTTTGTTGCTTTTGTTTTTGTAAGGAGAAAGGGTGTAGAGATGTTTTTGTTATTTTTGTTTTTTGTAAGGGAAAGGGTGTAGAGACGTTTTTGTTGTTTTTGTTTTTGTAAGGGAAAGGGTGTAGAGATGTTTTTGTTATTTTTATTTTTGTAAGGGAAAGGGTGTAGAGATGTTTTTGTGGTTTTTATTTTATTGCTACCGGGCCATGTAAAATGGTTGCCTACGTACTCCTATTGAAGAGGAGATCAGGTCGACGTAGTTCGCCTTGCTAAGATAAACGGTTTGAAGAGTGTTTGTTTGGGGCTTTTTAGGTTTTTGTTTAGTTTGACCGCACCATAAATGGCTGCCTACGTACTCCTATTGATGAGGGGAGATCAGGTCTTTCGTAGTTCAGGCTTGATGAGCTGAAATCTGACTGATCTGATTTTTTATTTTTTCTTTTTTCTCTTTATTTTTTATTTTTATTTTTATTTTTATTTTTACTTTTTTTGTTTTTGTTTTTTTCTCTTTTTTCCTTTCTTTTTTTTTATTTTTTTTATTTATATGCATGGAAAATAAAAGGCATAATACGAAGAAAGTGATACCGTCTCAACATCTTCTGGAACTCACAACTTTATCCCCTAGATCTATATCTTCTTGGCTAGTTGAGGCCTGATAGTCCAGTTGTCAGTGGTTATGTTGCTTTCAAAGCTCGCGATAGAGGTTACATCTTGGTTCTGAATGTCTTCACTTATGGCCATAACTTGATCGCCTCCTGATTCAATACAATCCTCAAGGACGCTTGAACTGGACGCATCGCAAAAAGGTATGAACTCCTGATTTTTTAATGAGTTAGTTTCCCCAATAACCTCACCACCTTTGCCTTCATTTGTTCCTCCACCTTTTTCTTGGGCTTGAGAGGATTCAACCATGAAATTTCCCTTAACCTGTTATCGCATTTCTTGTAAGGAACTTTCCTTTTTAGCTTTTTCTTCCTTGGAAAGGATTAGTATTTCTTCTGCATCATACAAGGTTATAAGATCTGGAATGTGGTTGCTACCTTTGGACCACAGGATATTGGATGTTAGCGGAGGAATCTCCTTTGGGGGTTCCCTTGTCTTCTTTGTCATTTCCTGCATTATGGTCATTCTATCTTGTGTTCTGCCAGGATTATCGCTCATAGCCTTCACCTCATTTGAATTGTCTGTCTCGAGTGGACATCTTAAGCTTTTTATTTCCTTTTCGCCTTTTTTTGGTTATGGGAAATTCTATCTCCAGCTCTCCATTTTCAATGAGATCCTAGATTTTATGTCGCAAAGACTAGCATTCCTCAGTCGTATGTCCAAGTGAGTTAGAATGGTAGAGACATATCTTGGTGGAATCATAACTCTTTATCTTGGGATTTATAGGAGGCAACAACTCAGTAATCTTTCCTTCGCTTATCAGAACGCGTAGCATTTCTTCATTTGATTTGTTCAAAGGGGTGAATTTTCAGACTCTTGTGGAGGTTGTTTGATCTTTCTTCTTTGAGAGTTCGTATTCCCCTGAGCAATTTTTCTGTTGGCGAGATCTTCTAGCAATTTTATCATCCCCCTTTTCTTGGCCTTCGATAGTTGAGTGAAAAAAAAGCTGTCTCGTATCCACGATGTTGGCGCACTATCGCCTTAGCTATCGATTTACTTGATTCTCGGATTGTCTCTAATTTTGCATTACTATCATACCCTCCTCCGAAGTTTTCCACTTTTGACATTTGATTTATGCCTTTGGGGTATTCTTCTATCCTTCGTATGAACTTACGAATTGGATACATTTCAGTAACTTCTGACTGATCATGTTTACTTCCTCTCGTCATCATCTGCATCTTAGGAAGGTTGGTGTTAACATTTTGTTGGTCAGGTTGTTGAACCACAATACTGCCACTTTGGATCAGATTTTGAATTTTATGCTTTAAGGACCAACAATCTTGTGTATCGTGTCCTGGAGACCCTGAGTGGTAAGCACATCATTGGCTTGGATTGTATCTTTTGCTCCCGGGTTCTAGAGGTGGGGCCAATTCGGTAATTTTCTTGTGATCCATTAATATCGCCAATACATGTTCAAGGGAATCGCCCAGTGGAATGAATACTCGATTTTCCGTTCTTTCAAATTTTCTTTTCCTGTCTGGGCATTGGTTGAATGCAGTTTGTTGTTGAGATGGCAGATTGTCTTGCATTTTCCAAATGGGGGGACTATATGTTGGTCTCCTAGCTTGCCCCTGTACAACAAGGGATACATCTTTAATGCCTTTATCGGCACATCCTTGGGATCGCTTCGCATATTTGCCAATCTGATATGTCATGGCATCGCTTCCAAGGCGAAGAAGTTTTAATCTTGTTTGCCTTCAGGCCCATTTATGCCATTTTGCCATGTTTGATCATTTCTGAGAATGGCCTTCCTATGCCTGCTAGGATCCTCTCGTAGTACGGAGCCTCTTGGATGTCAATAAATTTCATTACCATCTCAGTTTATGTCAGTGATGGAATGACTTGCGCTGCTAGATGTCTCCACCTTTGGGCATATTCTCGAAAAGATTCAGTACTTTGCTTTTTAACTTTAGTCAGTTGGTATTGACCCGACGCCATTTGTGATTGAAAACTGTACTGATTTAGAAAGGCATGGGCCAATTCTTCCCAGTTGTGGATTCTGGCATTGTCAAGTCGGGCATACCAGGCTTTAGCCTCTCCAGTGAGACTCTTTTGAAAAAGTTGCATTCCGAGGCTTTCATCTTCAGCATAAGACCCCAGTTCACCAATGTACACTTTGAGGTACGTATAGGGATCGCCTGCCCCCATTATATTTTTCAAACTCTAGGACTTTGAATTTGGTAGGGTATCGAGCCCCTAGGAATATGCAGAGATCTGAATAGGTGACACTCCCATAATTTCCAGTCCCTTGGATTGACCGGATGATCTCCTCCTTTTGTCGGACTTTCTTTCTTGTATCCCCAGTTTCTCGATCATCCCTGAGATTTTTGATTTCTTTATTGGAATGAGGTTTAGGTATCTGGGTTTCCATCTTTTTGCCAATACTCTGACTGCCCCCTGGTGTGGATGACTCTGGTTGAGTAGGCATTGTTTGGCCCTGAATTTCTCCATGTGCAGAGGATTCTATGTGGAGGGGTATTTGTGAACCCTAAATAGATTTATGTAGTTCCTTGAACATAACAGCCAACTCTGTAATTTGATAGCTTAATCTTTCGAACTCCTAGCGAGAGACAGGAGTAAGATCATGCTGGGCATTTTTACCCATATCTGACTGTGGGCTTAATGCCCTTTTGGACTTTAAACGGGTAACGGGACCGATTGCTTCCCTACAAAAAGACTTACGTATTTTAGTCTTAGGGAATGTGGAAATGTTATATGCTTTGTGATGTGTCCGTTTTAGGAGTAATATCCTGTAAAACGGATGTCAGTTGTTTGTATGACAAGCATTCTAGATAAAAGGGAATGCTTGTACACATATTCCTTCATATTTTCCATTACATTGAGATTTACATGGAAATAAATTTACAAGTAATTGAAAAATGAGAAAGCATGAAGAGACTTTCCTCCGTGTTGGGTTTATCAGAGGCTGACCTATCTTAGGTTACTCTTACGGCTTTTTGGCATGAAGGTTCCCAAATCATTGCAATTTACTCAATGGGAAATTAATCCGGTCTTTCAACTAGAGGGAATTTGGGTGGTGCCTTTCCTGTGCCTCGCGGGAATTAGTCTTCCTACGAGTCCAGTAATCAAACACCGACATGATAGCCTCCTGGTGGAGGGACCACACAACATACATTCATATACATAGTGTCTCACCGTATAGAAATGATGACATACGCGAAGCACTAATATCACAAGCAGATATGGTGTGAGGCATTCATCATAAATGTAAATGCAACATCAACACACAAGCAGATAACAGTTTTGAAAAGATTGTAATAGCGGCTTAAGTCCTCTTACTGGTGTCCCCAATAGAGTCGCCACCTGTCGACGTCGGGATTTTTAATTGTCCTTCTCCGTTACTTGTTCTTTGGTGTTCTCATTTTAGGTGAGATTTGTTTGAAAAAAAAACAAGTGAAAAAGGTCTGACATGTATAATGTCGACGATGGACTGTTAAGAGTCGCCAGTTGGTTTTTTAAATGGTTGGACCAACACAACCGAGAAAAGGTTTGCACATTGACCCAGTGATGTGACACTGCTAAACGGCCTAAGAAATTGAGATTCATTAGAAATCGGCATAAAATAATGCCGACTTCCTCGTGGGTATGAAAATCATCTGATGAGGAAATTGGCATTATTTTGTACATTATTTACAATCTTTGTGTCCTTAGATGGTTTTCATACCCACGAGGAAATTGACATTATTTTGTATATTATTTTCTTATAGATGCTTCGCATCTCAAAAATAAAATCAATCAAGCCGAACACTTAATAAAATGGAAGTGTAAAAGGTCTCAATTACTATTGAGCATTAGGGTTTGAAAAAACCTCTTTTATAAAACATCACTGTCATATCTTGCTAAAATTGAATTTTTACATAAATTCAAACCCTGTGTATATAGGTGCGAACGAGGCCTTGTACCACTTCCAAATAAACAGCACATTGACCCACACACACACACACATTCAGAGAATAGTTTCTTGAAAAGAGGCGGTCACCGTGGTAACACGGATGTCGGGGGGTGCCTAACACCTTCCCTCCGCATAATCAAGTCCCCAGACCCTAATGAATCTCGGTTTCACCAACCCGTTTAGCAGTGTCACATCACTGGGTCAATGTGTAAACATTTTCTCGGTTGTGTTGGTACAACCATTTAAAAACTAATCGCGACTCTTATCACCCATCGTCGACATTATACATGTCAGACCTTTTTCACTTATTTTTTCAAACAAATCTCACCTAAACTGAGAACACTAAAGAACAAGTAACGGAAAGGGACAACTAAAAAATCCCGACGTCGACATTAGTTTTTGTCCGCAAGAAACAAAATGAGCAACTGCGTGATGACTACTAGAAACAAAATCATGTGCAAGATATATACAATTTCCTTAATTTTTCCTAAACAAAATTATGATTTTACAAAAAAAAATAAAAATAAAGGAAGAAGCCAGCGGGCCGGCTTAACACGGGTCACGGGCATCACAATATCAACCCACCAAAACCCAGGCCATTTTAGCTTTGCCCGCTCTTGGCCCACCCGTTTGCCAGGTTTGACAAGGATTGAGGAAGGAAGAAAGGGAATTCAAAGAAGATAAGTAGACTAAGGGCCACAAGCACGATGCTTAAAATTCAATGGTATCATTCATTCAATAATTCTAATAATGGTAAGAAAAATCATAATACTTGGATACTAAGTAAAATATTATGTAACTAATTAAATAAATAAATAATCCTAATAATTTCTTACTACCTTTAATAATTAATAATTTAGAATGTTCTACTAATATAATTAAATATATTCTAATACTATCTACTAAATAAACTAATTACACTAAAATCATCATTAATAATAATAATAATAATATTTTTTTTAACTTCCATCCGTATCAAAGGAAGTAGTTATTTGTTATTATTATATAATTGCCGAAATTTAGTGAGGTATAATAAAATATAAAAAAAATTCGGATCGATTTAAATTTAAATAATTACATATGAGAGAAGAAAGTGAATTGATAGGAGACGTCATGTTTTTGATGTTTTAAACGATTTGTTGTTCGGATGCTGTAGTATGATATACGGACTACCTAATCATGCTCTTAGAACAACCAGAAACCTAACTGAATCATATATAATGGTGGTCAAACGACCGTTGACGAACTGGCCGGATGAAGATTCTGGGAAAACCCAGATCTTCAAGGACCGTTTCTTGACCCTTACTTTGATCGTCCTTGATTTCTTTAATATGATGTTTTTAGACCGATCTGTTGATATGTTGATCTACCCTGACATCACATCACGACTATAGTATTGAACCTTCATATCACACTAAAACAGTCGGGGACGTAGAGATTCAAGGGACCAAAGTAGCATGCTTGAGCTGTTCATCATTTTTGGAAAACATAGAAATGAAGAACAACTCTGACATGATATTAGGAGGCTTAGATCTTGCTGTTATGTGATGTAATGACCATGAAATCAGTTTGAGGTTGTCATATTACATTAGTACTACAGTCTTGACACTTTAGCAGTACGGGAAACGTAAGAATCAAAGATCTACAACCGGTCAAACCACCCACCCTCTCAACTAACCATGAATTTCTGGGTTTCTTCGAATGAAAATTTCAAGAACACTTTTCAATGACTTCGTTGTGTCACTAAAGCAACCTATAATGCGACTTAATTTCTAAATTAATTATTATTTTCCTAAAATGATTATTTTAATAAAATAAATAGAAAAAATAGATTTTAATTATTAAAATACTTAATAAATTCAAAAAATATTTTAAATTTTGAAAATAGTTTTTAATTATTTAGAGTATATTTCATAAATAATTAATATTTTGGAATATAAATGGTATTTAATTTATTTAATTATAATATTAAATAAATTATTTAAAAATGGTTTTAATTCATGAAAAATAATATTATAGTAAAAGAAAATATTTTAAGTGACTTTTAATATTTTGGGATGAATTTCATTAATTAATTAATATTAATGATAGTTAATTTATTTAATAAATTATGGAAAAATAGAATAAATGATTTATAAATCATATAAAATAATTTATGTATTATAAAAATATTTGAAGTTATAAGAGATAACTTTTGATATTTTGTCATGAAAATATTAATATTTTAATATTAATAGTAATTACCTTTGATAATGAATTTAATCGCTTAAAAATCATATAAATATGATTTTAAGGTATTAAAATACTTTGTAATATTATAAATATAATATAATATTATGACATGTATTTCATTAATATTTGATAATAAATAGATATTAATGATAATAGAATTATAAGTGGTATTTAATTTATTTAAATACGCTTTTAATGATTAAAAAAATCACGATAAATGATAATAATTATTTAAAAATTATTATGAGACTTGGAAAAATATTTTGACTGTTATTAAAATTATATTAGATAATAGTTAAGCGTTTAGCCAGAGTTTAATTGAACTGAAACTCGAAATTTGTCCGACTAGACCGTCGGGATGTTAGAATTGTGTCGGGTTCAACTCATACTCAATAGTTTGATTTGATACCGAGACCTATATGTGTTGTAGACTGATAGGGTTATGTGTTATGTGTAATGTGTTTAGGTTATTTTATAAATTGTGATGATATTATTCTAACTTAGCAATCGATATTATTTATATATTAGGTTCAAACAAAGCGTTATAAGTCATGTAGCTAAGAATCAAATTCGCCGTGCAAGTTTATTTTTACTTAACTCTACTAAGAGTTGTTTCATTCGGATAAGCTTATGGTTAATCATTCATTGGTCGCCATGAATTGTACTCTGTACATATCAGATGATATAAGTCGTGTATGAAAGGTCGATCACCTTCATTACCAGTTGGTTCAAATATATTTGTTCATGTATAATACTTGTTTAGTCATAAATTTGTTCTGCTAGTTCACAATTATATTGTTGAATTATAGCCACTTTTATTATTCAGACTCTTTCAATCATGATATATCGTTATATTATTGAACTTAAACTTGTCAAAGTAATCTTATGCTCACCCTCATATATCATGATAAAACATTGCAGATTAAGGCGAATGCGTCGGATACAAGGAAAGGTTAAAGACAGTGCCAGCTTAAAGTTAATGTGTGCAATTAGTTTTGTAATAGTATAGTTTGATAATGATGTTATGTGTTAGATAGTTATGAATTGTGTATAAGTTAAGGTTACTCGACCTTGGGGAAAAGTATGTAAGTTTAATGTATAAACAATTTATGCTTATATCTTCCTCAAATAATTATAGAATGATTATACCAGATCCGTGGTGATTTAGGACCCGGATTTGGGGCTCTCACATGCGCCACACCTAGACGTAAACTGCAATGCATCTCATTACTCTAAGCAACACCTTATAGAACGCCTTTGAGAATTTCAGAATTTTCAATAAATTAAATTTTTATTTGATTATGTAGATTAAATGAATTTAATTGAGTAATTATGTGAGTAGGATGTTTGAAGGTCGTTTTATGACCAAGAATGTGTGGATGTGGTTAGTATTCTAGCTTTGTGCTAGAATTAATTGTTGTGAATTATCAAGACGAGAACGAAGGTTTTCCGAGAATGTTTGCGTAAAAACACTATTCATCCGATTTCGTTCGGAGCTAGGATTTGAGATTCTGAGAAACGCGTAATGTTAGAATATTACGATAGTATGGAATATCCAATAATAATTATGTTATGGCAAACGAAGTTTTCGCCTGCAGACTTAAAACCTAAGGGTTGAGACGTGATGGACTATTCAATAATATTTCAGTTATGGCAAAAACGAAGTTTTCGCCTGCGGACTCAAAACCTAAGGGTTAGGAAAAGTGAGTTTTGCGAATGTAATGAGTACGTATAATAACTAGGGTTATTATGCGTAAGAAATATGAGTATGATACGAGTTATTATACGAGAATAGAAAGAAGAATAGTACGACGTATAATACGAATATTGTACGAGTTAAATACGAAGAGATTACGAGAATACGAGAAAAGAATGCGTAGAATACGATTAGTCTTAATGGACTTTGTGTTCATGGACTTTGTAGAATTCAATTGGACTTGGATTATGTCAAGCCCAATGATTTGTGAAATCAAGCCCAAGTTAGGGCCAATAAGAATTAGGGTTAAGGCCCAAACAAAGAAAAGAAATCGCAGATCGAACTGATGGGTAAACGGATGGGTAAGAACCATTGGGGCAACCCATGGGGTGACCCATGGGCATGTGGGCCGGCCACTTGGCCACCAAGTAAGGGTGGTGGCCAAGTTAACTTGGTGGCTAAGATGTGGAGGAGGTGGGAATAGAAATTTTAGGGGCGAAATGACTATTTTGCCCCTAGCCTTGAAAATCTATAAATATGAAGCTTATTTCATTTTTTTGGAAATTTGAAAGTTGTCAAACATTTGAGAGAGAGAGAGAGAGATTTCGGATGAAGGAGAACAGGAAAAGGAAGAAGAAAAGCTTGCTCGTGAGCAAACTTTGTCCGACGGAAGGAGATTAAAGAAGAAAGGTAATCCAAAAACCTAACTTCTAGATTATTTTCTTTATTTTTCTATGTTAAAACATAGTTTAATGAGAATAAGGAGTAAAAGATATTGAGAATGATTTCATATAGTTGAAATCATGAGAAAATAAGAAATAAGAAATTTAGTTTATAAATTTCTTAAGGAAGTATAAGATTCGTAAGGATTTTGAGCGATCCAAATGAATTTTATGAATGAGTAGGTCAAGTAAGTAAGGAATAGTGTTCTATAACATCAAATTCCAAGAAAATGTGAAATCGTAATCCAAAATATCGATTAAAAATGAAGAACGCGAAGAACACACGAAGAACGTTGTTGATGGACAAATTTAAAACCATCGTAGTATAATTGTTGTTGATGGACAAGTTTAAAACCATCGCGTATAAGTTAGTTGCTTATTGCTTGGTTAGGAACGTTAGAAACATTCATGAAGAACAGATTAAACTGAGCTATAACGAAGTTATGGCAAAAATTTCATAAAAGAAGAACGAAAATTTGAAAGTTAGTAAATGAATCCGAATGTGTAGGGTTTCATAATAATGTAAAAGAACGTATAAAAGGTGAGTCGTGGACTCAAGAACAAACGAATTCCGAGTTTGGATGACCGAATTACGGATAAACGAACAAAGAACGTTAAAAAAGTTAAAATGAACGAAGAATGAAGATTAAGCCAATTGAATGGCATGTTAACGGATTCAGAACAAAGTTCTGTCCGAGGGTAATCAAAGTACGTAAGATAAGGAAGAAAATGGCTTTGGAACAACCTCGTTCCGAGTTATAACGAAGAAGTTATGAGATTTTGAAATCAGAGTCTCAAGCTTGTAAAAGACTTAGAAAAAATTTTCTAGGTTTAATGCTCGGCGCCGCAGCGCGAGAGATAACAAAGGACTTGGGGCCGCAGCGCCAACCCAGGAAGAGAGGAGAGAGAAGTAGGTCACGCCGCAACGCGAGAGGAAAGGTAGGGCATGGCGTCTCAGCGTCGGTGCAGAGCAATGCCCAGAAATGAGATTTTTAGTTCTTAGTTACTGGAGGATTTGCAAGAAAGAAGTATGAACATGTAGTTCATGTAATGTAACACTTAATCAAGTGTATTAAACCTTTAATGAAGGTTGAACAGAAAGATTAAACGAGATTAAAAGAAGGTGAACGCGAGTTACGTAACCGATGTCCGGGGACCGTAGTCGCGATAAACAAATGTGAGGGATTGCTATGATTGTGATTCCTTAGACGTTGAGTAACGAGGGTAATGAATAACATTTTGATGTTATGTTATGGTAATGTAAGATGAATGTAAAGCGTATAGACGCTGTGAACGCAACGTTGTTGCGAAGAACGATCGGTCTTAGCATACAATGTTCTGTATGGCTTCAACATTAAGAAAGAACAAAGAACATGGGGTTCATGGGATGGATAATAATTGAAAGTAATTAAAACCTTGAGTAAAGATTGAATGAGAGGTTAAGAGACGAGAAATATGAACGTTAAATATGTAAATCGTAAATTGTATTCACGTCGGACGAACATTCTAAGTATACCCTGGTTGTATGATATAGACGTTGACGAAGGTAGTACGTAAAATATGAATGGTTGAGAAAGCCATAAGGAATAAGAAATTGACTTAACGAACATTACAATTTAATAGTTCGTATAAGTTAAGAGAAATTTAGGTTGTAGTACAATCGTAACCTTTGGTGGTTGACATATAGGAGCTGGGATAAACAATTCCTTCAGAGAGCGAAGGTATATACAAAACTGGCAACCGATCTAACTCAACGTGGGCGGTGTAGGCGAGACAGAACTTGTTTGTTGGTTGTTTGTGGGAAACCACTCAGAGTACCATATGGACTACTAGCAGAGAAGCGATGTGTGTTGAGTCCTAGAGAAGTATAAGAAGAAGATAAGAATGTAAATCATCAAAGATGATGAACGTTTTGAGTAAGACATCTCCGTATGTCATGAAGCCGTAAACCGGTAATGAAAGTTAGTCGTGTAAAATTATATTGCAAGAATGCGAACATTAAGAAGTAAAGTTAAGTAAACCAATGTGTAAGTAAAGTATATGACTAATTGGTGTATGTGTTATTTCCTTATGTGTTTTAGGGATTGGAATGAGTAGTTCAGCGTAAGATTTAGCTGTGCGTAAGGCAAGTTTCCTAACTTCATTCATATTTTAAATGGATGCTAGTTTCTTAAACTTCTCAGATGTTGAACTTGAGAAGTTCTGTCTATATGCGAATGTGCGATATTTGTACAAGGTGGTAGAATGTATGAGGCCTTGTGCCACAATTTGAACACTTCGGTGTTTCTATGGGATGAACTGTTCTATGATTGAACTATTCAATAAAAGAATGTTCTATTTGTACATGAATCGTTATTGTTAAGGCTGTGCTTTTGATTCTAGCCAGACATAATGTGTATGAAAAAGAGTAGAGAATTAAAGTATTTTAAAGTGAATGTGACTAATGTTTTAAAATGATAGGAATCGAGATTATTCCTATTGTTTAAGTTGCTTCATAACCTTTGTTTGGTTATCGAAGTTCCAAAGGAATGTTAAACTCTTGAAGTTGTATGTTCAACTGTTATAACTTGCTGGGAAATTGAATGCTCATACTTGCTTTAAATGAAAAACATTTTCAGCGAACGATGTTAGAAGAACTTAAGGATCCCGTAAGGATCAAGCTGACGATATCCAGATGAAGTTCCATTCAGAATGTGAATGAGCGAGAAGATCAAGTGAAGACTTGTGATGTAGAAAGATGAAAATTAAACTATAGACTAGTTTAATGAACTGTTATGAATCCTTGGTGGCGGATAAAAGTCACTCTTGTAAGATGAAAGGAATAATGTAATTATCATTATTCGTAATGAGAAAGGTTATAAGGTTTTAGAACCTGGGAATTCAGAATGTATGTTATTATATTTCAATATATAATGATGTATGTTGGATGAATGATGTACTCGTGACGTCTGGACTTTGACCAAAAAGCGAGCACCGGATTTCGGTTCGAAATTAACGAATTTGGAAATATGAAATTCTTATACGAACACGTAAAGGATATAATTCCTGACTTGTAGGCTTTCGAATGGGTTAATTCGGATGTAAAACGAACAAATTAGGAAGCCGGGAGTTTCGTTAGGAAACCAAATTGTTTTCGCCAACTGTGTATTGTGTTCGGTATTAGCGCGCCAAACCCAAAGAGCCGCCATGTCATACAGCCATGTATAGCTGAGAGAAAATGAAAACGTCTAGAGACTCACGCCACAACGCGAGAGTTTGTACATGGACTCGCACCGCAGCGCCGAGTCCGGGCAAAACCTCTGGAGAGTGACGCCGCAGCGCCACTAGAATACATAGGATGCCGCACCGCAGCACCGGCAGTAGAAAAATATTGACCAAGTTAGTTTTGTTCCATTTTGAATGAAGACTTAAAGCAAGACAATGAAGGTACTTAATGTACATGATACTTACCTTAAATTACTTATAAGGTGTTGATGTAAGAAGATCTAGTAAGGTTTAATAGAAATTAAATGAAGAATATAAAGACGTAATAAGTGAACCATGAATGATGTTCAACGTTGTTAGTTAACCAATAATAATCGAATGTCGGTTAAGGACGTAAGAATGTAAATGAAATGTAACGAAGTATAGAATGTTGAATCAACTTTAATAACAAAGTTAATTCAAATAAAACATAGAAGATAAAGAAGTTGGTTAGAACCGTAAAGTTAGTTTATTTGATAGCTAATTATAGTGTGCTATGTGAATGTATCATGTAGATCCTGTAAAGACTGAGAATAGTTGAATTGTATATTCGAAGACGCTTCAAGGAAAGTCTTTCTTAACACTTGCCTAACCTTTGTGTTAGCTAAGTTTTTACATGATGTATGTTATACAATGCATGAATGGTAAATAGGAAAGAGTCGATGCCTGTTTTATTCTGGCTAGACAAGTATTGGAGAGTTAATTCATTTGTTTACAAGTATGTTGATATAGAACTGTTAACGATATCCTATGCCAAGTATTTGATACGGATGAGAAAGTAAGTTTGTCTATGTGCAAACAAAAGTATTTTCATCGATTATTCGATGGGCACGCGAGATTGCCAAATATTGAACGTAAATACGTTTAATGTAAGAGTGTTGATCAACATAGAGTACAATAGGCTGATCACCTAGAAGTGCTCGTAAGTAAAGACAGGTGGATGGCCTTAGTGCCAGATATCCTTTTCAAGTATGAAAATGAAAAGAGTATGTTCCTGGTCTATTGACCGGTTCATCATTCCTAAGCTATTATTTACGCTCTAGAATTGATGTATGAGAAGTATTAGTCAAATGTTTCATAATGCTTCGTAGATAATTGTTCAGATATGGAAATAAAGCATGTATTTATTGATTTGATATTCATATGATTCGTTGTTAAGACTTGCTGAGCTAGTTATGCTCATTCTTGCTTGAACCATATGTTTGCAGCTAAAGTCGAACGAAATGAGAGTTCTAAAAGAGATATAGGCAAGGCTAAGATGGACAATTAATCGTCCTGTAATAGACTAGTATATTTGTATGTAATATACTTATGAAGAACAACGAATGTATTCGGTTATGAACCTGGGAAAGGATTTATTACAAATGTAATACAAAGATAGTAATTACACTCATTTTGTTGTTATCTCAATGGAATGATTGTATGGATTGTAGTATCGTGGAGCACCATCTGTCGGGTTGGAAGATACCCAAATTTGGGGGCGTCACACACCCACCTCAACTCAATTCCTACAGAAATCATGACCTAGCAACCAAAACTTTTGTAATAGCATAGTTACACATGTCACACACCATTCTAACTACATAAACATCATATTTACACAAATTTGAGGAATCAAAACCCCTAATTTCCAAATTTTCTTCATTTTCACATATTTAGCGAATTCAATCACCACGAATTCGTTACTTAACCGATTGACATGATTTAAACTACGCCGCTTTCATTTCTTAACATACTAACTTAATCCAACATCAATTTACAGATTATAGCAAAGATTGAACATCAAATTTTGGACTTACTAAGCCATTTTCATATACAAAACACCGTTATCTTAATTTTCTTCTACAAACCACTTTTCCATGAATATAATTACTCAATACAACTTCTATATAACAATTATCAGAGAACTACATTATGAAGAATATAAAAATATAATTAAAATAAGGAATTTAGATTAACCTTATAGTATGAATTTAAGAGAGAGATGGAGATGATGATGATGGGACTTGTTTTGTCTTCTCAAAGCTTTCCCTTCTTCTTCTTTTTCTTCCTCTTCTTCTTCTTCTCTGACAAATCTCTCTAGCACTCCTCTTCTTTCTTTCTTTGGTTTGTTTTTTAAAACTAACGTACTAACTTGTAGTATATGCATATAATATATAATACCAGTAATATATAATATATGTAACTCCTAGTAATTATTATGTATACTAATTACTCGTTAATACATAGGTTACACCAACTTGAACTTGAAAAGCCTAAGACCATGTTTGGCAAATACTCATTATTTTAATTAATCACTAGTTTAACATCAATCAATCTCATCAAATTGTCACATGATTTTATTTACTTGTTAATTATAATTTCTTGTAACAATCATCGCATAACTCATCTAATTTAATTACCTCAATTAAATTAGAACTATAACATAAAATTATTATATTAATTAAATTAAATACTAAATATTCATTTAATTAATCTACTACACTTAATTACATTACTCTATAATCAAAACAAAATTTATTTATTTAACTCCATAAATAATTCAAATAAATATTTATATATATTAAAATTAATATATAACATTCTCTTCACACCAATTCACATATTCTACAATGTATGACATACACATACTCACACCCAACATATCTCATAAATAATACTTTTATTTATAAAACTCTCATTTATAAATTCTAATAATCTGGGATGTCACATCCTTCCCTCCTTATAAGGATTCCGTCCTCAGAATCAACAAAACCCTACCTTACTCAGGTTTTCCTCAAATCTGTTCATTGAATAACTTCAACACATTACCTTAATATAGGTTTTATATTTCCTACTCTCACCATTCTTGATAATAAATTCTTATAAGTTTTATTTCATAACATTTATTTAGACTTAATTATATTTGAGTATTACATATTCTTTGACCCGTTCATTATCTTTCTCTAAGGATCATTTTCATATATTATATGATCAAACTCTCGGGACATTACATTCACCCCTACTATTCACGGGTTACTATTCACTCGATAACCCAACCAAGAGAAAGCAGTTGGCAAAATGATAATACCAGTGGTAGCAGTCATCGAAGCGTTGACAACAAGCGTTGATAGAATCAACATGCCAGAAATGGTAATCACTTCGGTGGTAATCATGCCCAAGACAATAAGAGTGGACATTTCCAGAAGAGGAGATTCAACAATGATGGAAAGACGTCAGCACCAACACCCGTTGTTAGGGAAGGAGAATGACCACCTATCATATGCTTCAAATACGGAAGGGAGGGACATATCAGTCCAAACTATGCGCAGCAGTCCAAAACGTGTTACAATTGATGAAGAGAAGGTCACCTAGCTAGATTTTATCCTACAAGGAAGCCAAGTCCAGTTGGAACGGTGACACCAAATGTCCTCCCAGACAAGTAAAAACCAGTAGTTCAAGGGAGAGCATTTGTTGTGACCTCCCAGAAAGCAAGGAACCCGAACGAGATCATCACGGGTAAGCTAATCGTTAACTCTAGCGAAGTATATACCTTATTTGATACCGGTTCTACCCATTCTTTTATTTCTCCTACTTGCGCTCAACGTTTAAATTTGACTCCGTAGAAATTAGACTTTGAATTATCTGTTGAAACTCCGTTGGGAGAAACCTTCATTACAACCACTGTTTATAAGTCTTGTTTGGTTCAAATCGGTACCCTCACATTACCTGTCGATCTTATTTCCTTCAAATTTTTTACGTTTGACGTAATTCTAGAGATTGATTGGTTAACTATTCATCATAAAAAAATTGATTGTTTTCATAAGGTTGTTAGCTTTCATATTCCTAACAAACCTATTATGCGAATTCAAGCAACCAAACCATTAAAATCAATCACTGTCATCTCAAGCTATAAAGCTATTCGTTTATTAAAAAATGGATGTCAAGCTTTTTTAGCTCATGTCACGGATTTAAACAAAAATACGTCAGTTTTGAATGATATTTCTATTGTTAATAAATTTCCTAACGTATTCCCTGAAGAACTTCCTGGCCTACTCCCAGAGCGAGAATTGAATTTTGTATCTACCTTGAACCTGGTACAAAACCCATTTCCAAAGCCCCATATCGAATGACTCCTATTAAACTACAGGAGTTAAAGCCCAACTACAGGAATTGTTGGACATTGGTTTCATTCGTCCTAGTACGTCTCCTTGGGGTGCTCCTGTTCTATTCATGAAGAAGAAAGATGGGAGTATGCGACTTTGTATTGATTATCGCGGAGTTGAACCATGTCACCATCAAAAATAGGTACCCGTTGCCTCGCATTGATGACCTGTTTGACAAGTTGCAAGGCGCCAAATTCTTTTCAAAGATTGATCTTCATTCCGGATATCATCAGTTAAAGATTTAAACTGATGACATTCCAAAGACTACTTTTAGAAATCAGAACGGGCATTACGAATTCCTAGTCATGTCCTTTGGATTAACTAATTCTCCTGCTGCCTTCATGGATATGATGAACCGAGTATTCAAGGAATATTTGGATCATTTTGTGGTTGTCTTTATTGACGACATTCTCATATATTCCAAAAGCCGTGAAGATCATGAGCAACACTTGAGGCTGATACTCCAAAAGCTTCGTGAAAACAAGCTTTATGCCAAGTTGAAGACATGCGAGTTCTGGCTTGAGGAAGTTGCATTCCTTGGGCACGTGATATCAAATCACGAAATATCTGTTGACCCGGTAAAGATTGAAGCAATTCAAATCTGGGAGCAACCTAAATCAGTGACCAAGTACGTAGCTTTCTCGACTTAGCTGGTTATTATCGGAGATTCGTAGATGGGTTTTCTCGAATCGCTACTCCACTAACTCAGATGACTCAAAAAGATACAAAATTCGGTTGGAGCGAGGAATGTGAGAAGAGTTTTCAAAAACTCAAGATGAGACTCATTTCAGCACTTGTTTTGACAATACCATCTGGCTAGGAGGGATTTGTCATCTATAGTGATGCTTCGGGCAAAGGGTTAGGATGTGTTCTCATGCAACATAGGAAAGTCATAGCCTATGCCTCTCAACAACTCAAAGAATATGAGAGGAATTATCCTACTCATGATCTAGAGTTGGCAGTTGTCGTTCTTGCACTTAAAATTTTGAGGCATTACCTGTATAGAGAGAAGGTGGAGATCTATACGGATCATAAAAGCCTTAAATATTTCTTAACTCAAAAGGAACTCAACATACGGCAACAATGATGGCTTGAGCTGTTGAAAGATTACGATCATACCATTCAATACCATCCTGGAAAAGCGAACGTAGTAGCTGACGCGTTGAGTAGAAGATCATATGCGGGTACGAGTGCGATATTATCAACGCAAAGGCCCATTTTGTATGACTTACAAATGATGGAGATAGAGTTAAAGACTCCATGGACCCATGTGATGATGGCAAATATACGAGTAAAACCAACTTTAATCGATAAAGTTAAAGCTGCTCAAACTACAGACCTGGAGCTGATGCGTATGAGGAAGAAAGTGCAAGAAGGTACTATTCTGGAAGCAATAATTGATGAAGAAGGAATACTTTGAGTCAACTACAGACTTTGTGTTCCTAATGATTCTGACTTGAAGTATAAAATCATGATGGAGGCACACAACACACCGTTTGCAATCCATCCTGGGAGTACCAAAATGTATCGTGATCTTCGACATACATTTTGGGTGGAGCAATATGAAGAGAGAGATAGCGGGGTTTATCTCAAGGTGTCTAACTTGTCAACGAGTAAAGGTGGATCATCAAGTGCCAAAGGTCCATTGCAACAACTTGAAATTCCAGAATGGAAGTGGGCACATTATGATGGATTTTATTACTGGTCTTCCCAAGGTTTCTCAAGACATAGATGCGATTTGGGTCATTGTTGATAGATTGACCAAGTCTGCTCATTTCTTACCGATACGAGAAACTTATACACTTGAACATCTTGCTCGTATTACATAAACGAGATTGTATGATTGCATGGTATGCCAGTATCCATAGTTTCTGATCGAGACCCAAGATTCACTTCAAGATTTTGGGTTAGTTTGCAAAAAGCTATGGGCACAGATTTATGATTTAGTTCGGCATATCATCCTCAAACGGATGGGCAGTCGGAAAGGACTATTCAAACTCTTGAAGATTTATTAAGACTCTGTGTCCTTGACTTCAAGGGAAGTTGGGACAAGTTCATACCATTGGTGAAGTTTTCCTACAACAATAGTTATCAAGCAAGTATTAGCATGGCTCCATTTGAGGCATTGTATGGAATAAAGTGTCGTTCTCCAGTATGCTGGGATGAGGTGGGTGAAGCAACGTTGTTGGGACCAGATTTGGTACGTATGACTATGGAAAAGATTTAAATGATCCGACAACGTATAAAAACCTCACAAGATCGACAAAAGAGTTATGTTGATCTCCATCGAAAGGACGTGGAATTCAATATTGGAGATCATGTGTTGTTACGTGTTGTTCCATGGAAAGGAGTTACGAGATTTTGAAAGAGAGGAAAGCTCAATCATTGATTCATTGGCCCATTTTTAATAATCGCTTTCGGTCGTAGGTAGGGCGTGGCCTATAGACTCGCCTTACCGCCAAGTATGTCTCGTGTTCATAACGTTTTTCACATATCTATGTTACGTAAATATATGAAAGACCCGAACCACATTATTGAATTAGAACTGGACAAGATAGCGGAAGATTTAACATATGAAGAGGTACCTGTTAAAATCTTGGATAAGAAGGATCATATTCTACGCTCCAAGGTTACACCTCAAGTCAAAGTTTTGTGGAGAAACCACGATGTTGAGGAAATGACCTGGGAGTTAGAATCTGAAATGAAGTCAAGGTATCCACATCTCTTCGACATACCAGGTACGCACCCTAATTTCGATGACGAAATTTCATAAGAAGGGGAGGTTGTAAGACCCCAACTTTTATGAATAAAGATTAATTTTTCTCGAAATATATTTTTGAATATTATGGTGTGGATTTGATATAATGTTATAGCTGTAGGTATTATTTACAAATTTTGCAAAGTAAGAAAGTGGTTATATAATATTCGATTGGTCGGGGAATATTCGTTTGAATAGGGAATATTCGTACAACGGCACAATCATTGGTGGACCCCACAACGAAAGTATTGTCGTAGTTAGAAAACGACATAATTATTTTTTTATAAAAATAACAGCGAAAGTTTTACCGTTAAACTGTTGAACTACCCGATGGTAAAAGTACAGTAATACGCGTGGTTGCATAGTAGCACACAGTATTGATTATTGATGCTCACATGAGAAGTCACTCAGTTATACTCAATTATTGCTACAATAATTGCTGCATAATATCTCTCATATTATTGATTCAATTATTGTCACAGTATCATCTGCATAATATATTATATTATTAAATCAATAACTGAGACCACAAAATTATTCATATTATTATTTACAATATTGATAATGTCTAGAAGTTCTGTCAAGGAGAGGTTTGGTAACCTAATTGCGCGCCAATAAGGAGAAATCATTATCGGAAAGCCCCCTCTTTCCTGGAAATGACCTGGTTGTTAAATATTGTGAGTTATAATATTAATGATGAATAAGTTCGTGTTGATTAAAGATGAAATTGATAGTTCCATTGGGTGAGAATTATTAGTGTTAGTGGAAATCGACATTTATTTCGATAATAATTAATGTCGGGAGGTTATATTGACCAATCGGGTAATTCACCAGATAAATGAGTAATTAATTGCTATTAATTCACAAGCTTATAACTATGTGTTCACATGTGTGTACTATTGATTCACATGATTTACTATTAGGGGAGTTGGTGCAAGATTGATAATACTTACATGACTAAATTAAAAATGGAGGTAAAGATGAAGGTACTATACTGTAATTAGTTTTTTCACATGATTATACTATTAAGTCACATGAATGAACTATTAATTCACATTATTTACTATTAGGGGAGGTGGTGAAAGTTTAATAATACTTGCGGGACTAAATTAAAAATGAAGAAAAGAGGAAGGTATTATCTTTGTAATATTTTTGAGCCCCAAAGCGTGCAATTATCGAAACTATATTTTCCTATAAATAGAAGCTCATTCTTCTTTCATTCTCACCAATTCACTAAGATATAAACATATTATATTATTTATACCTTACATTACTTCTACAGCTAAGGGGTATTATTTATTTCATGTTCATTCCCCAAATCCGACCCAAATCACCTTCCCAGACACTATTCATTCACATTTCATAAACTATTTATTTATACATAATTCCCCAATATAACCTATCACAATAAACTATTTATTACAAACAATATTTATCACAATACTTTACAAACTAGTCAAGACTTTATAACCCAAGTTTGAACTTGGCATTAACCTTTTCAGTGTCCGAACGCATTCGCTTTTATCTGCAATATTTTATCATGATATATATAAGGGGTGAGCATGAAAGTTGCCCAAATAAGTTTAAATACAACAATATAAGGATATATCATGATTGAAGAGTATGAATAATAAGTCAAGCTATAATTCATCAATATAATTGAGAACTAGGAGGAACAAACTTTTGGTGAACAAGTTTTAAACATGAACAAACATTTACGAATCAACTGGTAATGAAGGTGATCGACCTTTCATACCGACTTATACATGCAAGATGTATGCAGTACAATTTTCATGGCAATCGAAGAATGATTAACCATAAGCTTGAATAAAACACTCTTATTAGATTTAAGTAAGAACAAACTTGCCTGAACCGTTGATTACCGCAACGCAATTTATAACGCTTTACCCGAAGACCTAATATTAATAATATAGATCTTCAATATTAGAATCACAGTATAATATTGTTATATCTAAATACACAGAATAACCTAAACACATAACACATAACCCTATAAGTCTATACAGCACATAAGACTTAGCATCATGTCAAACTATTTCAGTCTGACTTAAAACTGACACAATTATATCATCCCGACGATCTAGTCGGACAATACTTGAGTTTAAGTTCAGTTAAACTCTGCCTAACCCTTAACAATTATCACAGATAATTTTTTTATCAGTCAAAACATTTTTCCTAGACTCGTAATAATTTTCAGATAATTATTACCATTTATCATGATTTTCCAGTCATTAATATCGTATTTAAATGAATTAAATACCGCATAATTCCTTAATCATTAATATTCTTTTAATATAAAATATTAATGAAAATCATAACATAATATTATAATATAATTATAATATTTCAAAATATTTTTAATACCTTAAAATCATAATTATTTGATTTTTAAACACTTAAATCCATTATCCGATAATTAATATTAATATTAAAATATTAATATTTTCATGCCAAAATATCAAAAGTTATATTTTATAACTTAAAATATTTTTATAATACTTAAATCATTTTAAATGATTTTTAAAACATTAATTCTATTTTTCCTTAATTTATTTAATATATTTATTAAATAAATTAATTACCATTAATATTAAAATATTAATGAAATTTATCATAAAATATTAAAAGTCATCAAAAATAACTTAAAATATTTTCTTTTACCATAATATTATTTTTCATGATTTTTCATGAATTAAAAACTATTTTTCATAATTTATTTAATATTATAATTAAATAAATAAATACCTTTTATATTCCCAAAAATATTAAATATTTTTGAAATATATCCAAAATAATTAAAAACTATTTTTCAAGCTTTAAAATAATTTTTTCATAATTTATTATGTATTTTTAATAATTTAAAATCATTTATTTCAATTTATTTATTAAAATAATTAATTTTCTAATTTATCTGTCGCTAAAGGTAGCTTAGGTGACAAATCTGTCGCTAAATGTGTTCTTGATGTTCTTGGTGTTCTTCATCATTTTCCAGAAACGCATGTCAGAGGTTGAGGGGCTTAGTTTGACCGATTCTAGATTCATGATCCTTACGTTTCTGGGCTTCTAATTTGGTTGGAACTGAAGTACTAATGTAGAACTATAGTTACCAACTTGTTATATGGCCAAACAATATCATATCCGAGATCTAAGTCTCCAAATTATTCGACATTCATTGTTCTTCATTTTCCGGTTTTTCGGAAAAATGAAGAAACGAATATAAATGATAGGTTTAGGTCATTATAGTTTGCATTCTCGAGCTTGGTATGTGTGATATTAAGGTTCGTGATCGTAGTAGAGAGATCGAGGTACATGTTTATATCATAAGATCATCATATCAACAACTAAATCACAAGATTCAAGCCACCAAACCTTGTCGAAATACGGGTCTTGAAGAAATCTGGGTTTTCCAGAAAATTCATAAGGCTGATCGGTCAACGTAGTTTGACCTTAAATAATTTCGTTCCTGTTCATGATCTGGGTGATCTAAAGCCTTTAACATGTAGTACTCATGTCAGGCTACAACATAAACACAATAACTTGGCCTAACTATCAAACACAAACGAGATCAGACTCTATGAACATGCTTGTCAGACACTGTTGAGAAATCTGGGTTACCCAGATTCACATTTTCGTGAATGGTCAACGACCTTTGACCGCTTGTTCCGTTCGATCTACACATGATCTGACTTTGATTCTTTTTGCATCTAAAAGACCACATAACAGACTACATGTTACAACATTTAAAACACAAAAATAATTAACAAGAAAAGATCTACAGGCCCTGACATTAGGCTGTCAGACCATATTTTTCCCATTTTCCAGACTTCTTAAAATGCCAAATCCGAGCACTTTGATGTTATGGGTTTGTGATTTGTCAACCCAGAACATCAATTGACACCCTATTACACATGTTTAACCAATCAATTGCAACATTTAACAACAAATCATGAGATTTCAAATTTTAGGGTTCATATACCTTTTGAGTTTTGATTTTGATTTCTGCCTTTTGATTTCTGTTCTTGGCTTTCTATGAACTGATCATGCTTCATCTCATCACTCTTTATCTTACTAAATCCCGAATTTCTAGAGAGAGAAGTGGCTTGGACAAAAATGAAAATAAAAAAATGAACTTTTCTCTCTCTCTTTAATTTTAAAATTTGATACAATGCAATGTATATGGTGATTTGGTCACGAGATTCTTTGGTCATATAAGTCACATGCTATGGCTAGATTAGGCTAGGGTTTGGTGAACAACCCTTGACTTAGCAAGATTTGCAAGTTGTCTTTAAAAAAAAAAAATCTAAAAAGGGCATTTTGGTCTTTTCCATAAATTTCTAGAATTTGCCATTTAATGAAACCCTTAGGGTTTAGGGTTTGGACATTTTTAGGGTTTAGGGTTTGGAGCATTTAGGGTTTAGATTTTAACCCTTAACTTCCAAATTAAATTTCTAAAATTTCCAATTTAAGTTTTCAAAATTGAAAATTAATATTTCTAACTTATAATTAGAATTTTCTAATTATATTAAAATTTCTTAATCATAACTTTAAATATCACTAATTAGGATTAATAATTCCTAATTACCATCGCTAATTAAGCAATTAGGATAAAAATCACGGATTAGGGTTTATGACCCAAAATTAGGGTTTCTAATAGAAAAATTAATTTTCTAAATATAGAAATTAAATATTCGTAATTAGATTAGGGTTTTCTAATTACTTAACATTAAAATTAGGATTAATATATCCTAATTAACATAAAATATTCAATTAACACTTTCATTTTTCCTAATTATAAATTAGGGTTTTCAAATCCGTCATTAGGGTTCCTGACGGAAAAGTTTAAGTTCGATAATTTGAAATTAGGGTTTGCTAATTAATTAAGCGTTACCCTAATTAATATTATAATAATAGCAGTAGAGCATTATAATTCTCCATTAATTTCCCAGATTAGGGCTTCAATTTATCAGAATCTTAAACTAGGGTTTTCAGATCAAGTATTAGGGTTTCAGATTTGGAATTAGGGTTTCGTAATCAATTTGTTAAGATTAACCCTAATTAATCTTATAGTTATTTACATTTATGCCATTAAGTTCCCGATTTAGGGTTTCATGCACCGAATTAGGGTTTCGGATTCCCGGAACTGAAACTAGGGTTTCCAGAACCGATTTCTAGGGGTTCTTATCAGACGTTAGAGTTTTCTAACTGAACGTTGACGTTCTTAATATATTCTTAGGGTTTGACACAGATATAATTTATCTGGTCAACCCTTGACCCTTAACCACATTCTGAACACATCATTAACCATATACACAGAACTTAATCACAAAAATCCTTAATCCTGAATAATTCACCTATAAGCCTTCACGAAATTTTGAAATCCTCAAAATTCCGTCCTAATAACATCAAATGCATACACTTATTTTCTGTCTAGGTCTAATATTTGACCTTAAATCAATCATTTAAGATTTTAATAAATTGTCTAAATTCTCGGGTTATCACATTCACCCCTCCTTCTAAGAATTTCGTCCCCAAATTCACCTTACACCTTACACATAGTATACCAAATAGCTTACACCATTCACACATATCACATACTACCCAATTCACCACTCACAAAGTCAAAGGTTTAAAATTTTTTCTTTGGGGGTCATATAAGATCATGAACTTATTTTCTCGGTGTCTATCAAAGACACTCAAATTTCTCGGGTATCTATCAAAGATACTCAAATTTCTCGGGTATCTATCAAAGATACTCAAATTAAAATATTCCCTTTATATAAAAGGTTATTACGCTTTCGATCTTACTTGATTCATGCGACAAAACAATTTGGTTTGGAAAATTTCTTTCAATAAAAACATTCTTGAGAATGACGTCATGATGCTTGCTATTTGTATTTAACGGTCGTTGAGGATTTAAATCATTTGGTGACTTTGTTATACTACATCATACCATAATGGAATAGTGATCCTTAGATCACATTCAACACCAAGTAATTACTGCATTGATAACTCCATCATTTTTTTTATCATCTCTACGCACTGGTCACATGGTACATAAGTGATAAATAAAAATAAATTTTTTTTTTTTAAAGGCACATAGTGCGTATTTAGCTTGATGTCAAAATTGAAGTTTAGCAAAGCTAGGGGTTTAGGAAAACCTAAGTCTCCACTAATGATCATTTGCTTAAACATTCTATCTATTCCTATTATCCTTAACACTCCATTCACACAACTATACCCGATTCATAAAAACCACACTTATGAGTTCATAACTTTGGCCACAATTATATGAGTTCTACGAAACTTACCTAGTCGGACCTTTGGCGTCCATTCATTTGAGGGTTCACAAACATTTCATATAACTATAAGTCAAGAATGTCACATAAGTATGAGTTCTAAGAACTCGTACTTAACCTATATTCTCTACCTATAACCTATCTATTTGTTATACACATGCGAAAGGAATCACCCTCTTAACCTGCATATAGCAAATAGCGCGACACAAACATTTCAATGATTATCAATGCCAGAAACTAAGTGGTTGTCAAAACAAACTCGGCCACTAATCAATATAGGAAGCTAAGCGGTCAATTCCCCGCCCATACAAAGAATTGACAAACCTAACCACTACATCGACCAGGAAGCTAAGTGATTCTAAAACCAAGTACAAATTCTCCGCCCATACAAGGAATCATACAACTCACTGGTACAAGCGATGAGTCCTCATTGAAATCCCCACCTAATCTTAACCACCATTCAATGTCTGAATTTCATTTAATCCGTATTCATAATTCTTTTCTGAATCAGTACCATTCACACAACAATCATGCTTTAAACTTTTCAATCATCAGATTGATTCTTTACGGTTTGTCATAACCTTAATAGATCACGGGGTGATCTCATCCATATATATTACGATTCAATTCTATGACTATGATCGTTTTGTTTTACGATCTCCTATCAACTTTGAACTTTTAGTCTTTTAGACTTTATCTATTCACCATACATTTCACCACTATTATTACGAGTTAGGGAACTCGTGTCTTTACAACTTAAAGAGATTCGTCTTTGAATCTTACCAACCAACTAACTCTATGTGAGTTAGATCTTATCCTAATCACTGCGGTTATTGGTCTCAGGTATTCCTACCTAAGCTTCATAACCAACAGCTTTGATACCAACTGTAGCGTCCCCGAATCCGGGTCCCAAATCACCGCGGATTCGGTACGCAATTCTTTCTATAACTAATTGCGGAAGATATAAACATAAATTGTTTATACATTACATTACACACTATTCCCCAAGGTCGAGTAACCTTAACTTATACACATTTCATAAACTATTTATTACATAACAATATTTATCACAATCGCTATTACAAAACTAGTCAAGCACTTTATAACCCAAGTTTGAACTTGGCATTAACCTTTTCTTGTATCCGAACGCATTCGCTTTATCTGCAATATTTTATCATGATATAGCAAGGGTGAGCATGAAAGTTGCCCATCAAGTTTAAATACAACAATATAAGGATATATCATGATTGAAGAGTATGAATAATAAGCTGGCTATAATTCATCAATATAATTGAGAACTAAGCGAGAACAAACTTTTGGTGAACAAGTTTTAAACATGAACAAACATTTACGAATCAATGGTAATGAAGGTGATCGACCTTTTCATACGACTTATACATGCAAGATGTCAGAGTACAATTTTCATGGCAATCGACAATGATTAACCATAAGCTTGAATAAAACACTCTTATTAGAGTTAAGTAAGAACAAACTTGCACAGAGCAACTTTGATTACTGCAACGATTTATAACGCTTTGCAGAAGACCTAATATTAATAATATAGATCTTCAATATTAGAATCACATCACATATAATATTGTTATATCTAAATACACAGAATAACCTAAACACATAACACATAACCCTATAAGTCTATACAGCACATAAGACTTAGCATCATGTCAAACTATTTCAGTCTGACTTAAAACTAACATCGTTTTATATCATCCCGACGCGATCTAGTGGACAATACTCGAGTTTAAGTTCGATTAAACTCTGCTTAACCCTTAACAATTATCACGAGATAATTTTTTTATCAGTCAAAACATTTTTCCTAGACTCGTAATAATTTTCAGATAATTATTACCATTTATCATGATTTTCCAATCATTAATATCAGATTTAAATGAATTAAATACCACATAATTCCTTAATCATTAATATTCTTTTAATATAAAATATTAATGAAAATCATAACATAATATTATAATATAATTATAATATTTCAAAATATTTTAATACCTTAAAATCATAATTATTTGATTTTTAAACACTTAAATCCATTATCCGATAATTAATATTAATATTAAAATATTAATATTTTCATGCCAAAATATCAAAAGTTATATTTTATAACTTAAAATATTTTTATAATACTTAAATCATTTTTAAATGATTTTTAAAACATTAATTCTATTTTTCCTTAATTTATTTAATATATTTATTAAATAAATTAATTACCATTAATATTAAAATATTAATGAAATTTATCATAAAATATTAAAAGTCATCAAAAATAACTTAAAATATTTTCTTTTACCATAATATTATTTTTCATGATTTTTCATGAATTAAAACTATTTTTCATAATTTATTTAATATTATAATTAAATAAATAAATACCTTTTATATTCCCAAAAATATTAAATATTTTTGAAATATATCAAAATAATTAAAAACTATTTTTCAAGCTTTAAAATAATTTTTTCATAATTTATTATGTATTTTTAATAATTTAAAATCATTTATTTCAATTTATTTATTAAAATAATTAATTTTCTAATTTATCTGTCACTAAAGGTAGCTTAGGTGACAAATCATAAGCTAAATGTGTTCTTGATGTTCTTGGTGTTCTTCATCATTTTCCGAAACGCATGTATCGAGGGGTCGAGGGCTTAGTTTGACCAGATTCTAGATTCATGATCCTTACGTTTACGGGCTTCTAATTTGGTTGGGCCCGAAGTACTAATGTAGTACTATAGTTACCAACTTGTTATATGGCCAAACAATATCATATCCTGGAGATCTAAGTCTCCAAATTATTCGACAACATTTGTTTCTTCATTTTCGGGGTTTTCGAGAAAAATGAAGAACGATATGGTGATAGGTTTTAGGTCATTATAGTTTGCATTACGAGCTTGGTATGTGTGATATTAAGGTTAAGTGATCGTAGTAGAGATGTCGGGGTACATGTTTATATCATAAGATCATCATATCAACAACTAAATCACAAGATTCAAGCCGATCGAACCTTGTCGAAAATCTGGTCTTGAAGAAATGCTGGGTTTCCGAAAATTCATAAAATTTGATCGGTCAACGTAGTTTGACCTTAAATAATTCGTTCTGTTCATGATCTGGGTGATCTAAAGCCTTTAACATGTAGTACTCATGTCGAACAACATAAACACAATAACTTGGCTAACTATCAAACACAAGCGAGATCGGACTCTTTGAACATGCTTGTCGGACACCTTTGTTGAAAATCTGGGTTACCCAGATTCACATTTAAATGTTGGTCAACGACCTTTGACCGCTTGTTCCGTTCGATCTACACATGATCTGACTTTGATTCTTTTTGCATCTAAAAGACCACATAACAGACTACATGTTACAACATTTAAAACACAAAAATAATTAACAAGAAAAGATCTACAGGCCCTGACATTAGGCTGTCAGACCATATTTTTCCCATTTTCCAGACTTCTTAAAATGCCAAATCCGAGCACTTTGATGTTATGGGTTTGTGATTTGTCAACCCAGAACATCAATTGACACCCTATTACACATGTTTAACCAATCAATTGCAACATTTAACAACAAATCATGAGATTTCAAATTTTAGGGTTCATATACCTTTTGAGTTTTGATTTTGATTTACGCCTTTTGATTTACATTCTTGGCTTTCTATGAACCAGTCATGCTTCATCTCATCACTCTTTATCTTACTAAATCCCGAATTTCTAGAGAGAGTGGCTTGGACAAAATGAAAATAAAAAAATGAACTTTTCTCTCTCTCTTTAATTTTAAAATTTGATACAATCTGATGTATATGATTGATTTGGGCTTCTTTGAGATTCTTTGGTCATATAAGTCACATGCTATAGGCTAGATTAGGCTAGGGTTTGGTGAACAACCCTTGACTTAGCAAGATTTGCAAGTTGTCTTTAAAAAAAATCTAAAAGGGCATTTTGGTCTTTTCCATAAATTTCTAAATTTGCCATTTAATGAAACCCTTAGGGTTTAGGGTTTGGACATTTTTAGGGTTTAGGGTTTGGAGCATTTAGGGTTTAGATTTTAACCCTTAACTTCCAAATTAAATTTCTAAAATTTCCAATTTAAGTTTTCAAAATTGAAAATTAATATTTCTAACTTATAATTAGAATTTTCTAATTATATTAAAATTTCTTAATCATAACTTTAAATCTTACTAATTAGGATTAATAATTCCTAATTACCATCGCTAATTAAGCAATTAGGATAAAAATCACGGATTAGGGTTTATAACCCAAAATTAGGGTTTCTAATAGAAAAATTAATTTTCTAAATATAGAAATTAAATATTAAGTAATTAGATTAGGGTTTTCTAATTACTTAACATTAAAATTAGGATTAATATATCCTAATTAACATAAAATATTCAATTAACACTTTCATTTTCCTAATTATAAATTAGGGTTTTCAAATCCGTCGTTAGGGTTCTGACGGAAAAGTTTAAGTTCGATAATTTGAAATTAGGGTTTGCTTCAATTAATTAAGCGTTACCTAATTAATATTATAATAATAGCGATGAGAGCATTATAATTCTCCATTAATTTCCCAGATTAGGGCTTGAATTTATCGAGAATCTTAAACTAAGGTTTTGAGATCAAGTATTAGGGTTTGATTTGGAATTAGGGTTTACGTAATCAATTTGTTAAGATTAACCTAATTAATCTTATAGTTATTTACATTTATGCCATTAAGTTCCCGATTTAGGGTTTCATGCACCTTAATTAGGGTTTGGTTCGGAGGCTGAAACTAGGGTTTCCAGAACCGATTTCTAGGGGTTCTTATCAGACGTTAGAGTTTTCTAAGCCCGAGCGTTGGCGTTCTTAATATATTCATAGGGTTTGACACAGATATAATTTATCTGGTCAACCCTTGACCCTTAACCACATTCTGAACACGTCATTAACCATATACACAGAACTTAATCACAAAAATCCTTAATCCTGAATAATTCACCTATAAGCCTTCACGAAATTTTGAAATCCTCAAAATTCCGTCCTAATAACATCAAATGCATACACTTATTTTACATGCAGGTCTAATATTTGACCTTAAATCAATCATTTAAGATTTTAATAAATTGTCTAAATTCTCGGGTTATCACATTTATTCTTTTGGAATAACTCTTATCTGCAAGGCTTCTATCACATGCCTAGTGAATTCTTACATTTATTCCATTCTTTATTATTACATTGGAATAACTTTTATGCATGAGGTCTATCGTATGCACTGGTGAATTCTTACATTATTCCATTCTTTATTATTACATTGGAATAACTTTTATGTGTGGACTACCGCATGCCTGGTGAATTCTTTTGTTATTCCATTCTTTATTATTCTATTGGAATAACCTGTCTACGCGGGCTACCGCATGCATGGTGAATTCTTCTATTATCCCATTCCTTATTATTCTGTTAGAATAACCTGTCTATGTGGACTACCGCATGCATGGTGAACGATCCTTCATATTCATTCCTGATTAAATTGTGTAAATGATCTGTCTACGTGGATTACCGCATGGCGGGCAAAAATCCGTTTGCAGTTTCATATATTCTATTATACTCAGTTAGTTAAAGTTTTGGCTTCTATACTCCATGAAATTAGTAGAATATCCTGGATATTTTCTCTTCATCCAGTATCTTTTCATGGAAATATTCTTCTGAGCATTCTTGAATTTTACTCCACAAAGCAGTATCATGTTGACAATTTGGACGTTATTGATTTCTAGATAAATTATATTATAAATCTTTAAAAATTAACTTGAACTTGTTTTATTGAATTATTATGTCATTGTCATCATCGTCATGCTTATATTGTGATGAAAGTCATCTTTTGCTTATGTGCATAGATGGACTTGGTATAATTATGACCATGGATTATTCGGTTTAATCATGACCATAATGTGACGAATGATGTGGTGAAAGTCCTCATTGGCCTGTAGTTCATTGATGGACAATTGTTGGTATGATTATGACCAAGGATTATTCGGTATAATCATGACCATTGATGATTACATGAATATCCTTGGCCGTGATACAGGGATGATTTAATTTTATTTATTAAGCTGAGTCTCAGCGATCAAGTTGATGAAAAACTTTTTAAATCATAAAAGATAGTAGATTATATGCTCTACTTGACTCTTCTAATGGATTGCTTATTCCATTGCAGTTGTTGATCTAAAACTTATTGTCTATTATATTCTATCAGTTGTTATACTGTTTAAGGCTAAGGATAATTTATTCTGCATTATCTTAGTCATAATATTTCTTACTGGGCTAGTTGTGCTCACCCTTTCTTTCATTATTCTCTTGAGAAATGAGAATATAAATTGGAGACGAGTCGAGGAGCAGATTGACGGTCCAGATGGTTATTTTAGTAGTCCTCACTATTCTATAAAATAGTGTGACAATAAATGTAATGAGGACTCCATTGAGTGTGAATATTGTCTAGATGACAATATTCTTATTAAAAACTCTTAGATTATGTTTTGTCGTATTTTACACGACTGTTGTATAATTAAGTTGTATTTGAATTTTGTACCATGTATTTGGCGACTCTAGATGGGTGATGTATACCTATTTTGGGGGTGTCACATCGGCTGTAAGACTTGATTTTCAAAATTTCCAGATTTCTAAAAACACTTAATTAAGTCATCTAGATGTTATGAAAATGTGTTCTATCAATCTAACATACTTTCTAACATTCTAATACATAATTCTAAACATCTAAACAACAAAATTAACAAAGGATCAAAGAGCTAGCTATGAATTAGGGTTTGCACCTTACTTGTTTTGATTCTTGATTCTTGCTTCTGAATTTGTTGCTGCTATCACCCTGGCTTGATTTGGTATGTATATAAGTGTATAACTACTTAAAGATTTCGTGAGTTTGCTCTGATCTAGGGTTCCTATTTATAGAATTCTTCAACTTTGATTTTTTGACATTTTTAAGCTACTTGCCTCCACAAATATCAAATCTGATTACTCTACTCATGTTTGGGAGTTACAAGCATGTCATATGCAGCCTAGGAACTTGCATTGGTGACTCTTAACCTACTTGTGAGCTAGTTAGGTTAGTTTAGTAGCCTAATTACACCCTAATCTTCATTAATCTTGATTAGGGTTTTGTTTTTAATGATTAGGATTGTTAAATGATCTTTATTAGTACCTAATTGAAGTTTAGTAATCATGCGTAGGTGTTAAGATAATCCAGTTAGGGTTAAATTAGCTAATTAGGGTTAGGTTTATAAATTAGGGTTAAGATTTTGCTGATTAGGGTTTGTTAATCTAGGGTTACTGTGACGCCCCTAAAACAGGTATACATCACCCATTATGAGTCGCCAAATACATGGCACATAAATCAAATACAAACTTCTTTTATACAATACGACAATAGCTAAGCTGAGAGTTTTTACATGAATATTGTGATGAAAGTCATCTTTAGCTTAGGTGTATAGATGGACTTGGTATGATTATGACCAGGGATTATTCGGTATAATCATGACTGTAATGTAACGAATGATGTGGTAAAAGTCCTCATTGGCCTGTAGTTCAGTGATGGACAGTTGTTGGTATGATTATAACCAGGGATTATTCGGTATAATCATGACCATTGATGAATACACGAATATCCTTGGCCCGTAGTGCATGGATAATTTGTGGTCGTGATACTAATGAATATCCTTGGACGTAGTGCAGGGATGATGTGGTTTATTTATTAAGCTGAGTCTCAGCGATAAAGTTGATGAAAAACTTTTTAAATCATAGAAGATAGTAGATTTTATGCTCTACTTGACTCTTCTAATGGATTGCTTATTTCTGTTGCAGTTGTTAATCTAAAACTTGTCTATTTTATTCTATCAGTTGTTATACTGTTGAAGGCTAAGGATAATTTATTCTGCATTATCTTAGTCATAATATTTCTTACTGCGCTAGTGGAGCTCACCCTTTCTTTCACGGTTCTCTTCAGACGGATTGACGGTCCAGATGGTTGTTTTCGTAGTCCTCACTATTCTGTGAAATAGTGTGATAATAATTGTAATGAGGACTCCATTGAGAGTGGATATTGTCTAGAAGGCAATACTCTTGTTTAAACTCTCAACTATGTTTTTTCGTATTTTACACGACAGTTGTATAATTAAGTTTGTATTTGATTTATGTACCATATATTGGCAACTTAAGATGGGTGATGTATGCCCGTTTTGGGGGCGTTACAATAATATTTTCTTCCATACTCTGTAGTATGTAAGTAATATTATTTCGTTTCAGATTTCAAATTATATACTCATTTGGTTAAAGTTTTGTCTTCTATACTCCATGAAATTAGTATAATATCCTTGATATTTGCGTTTCATCCAGTATCTTTTCATGGAAATATTATTCTGAGCATTTTTGCATAAGTTTTAACTTTTTCATGTCGCAATACTATTCATAGGGTTACTATTCCCAAATTACTATTCACGGGGTACTATTCACTCAAGTACTATTCACCCGGAGTACTATTCATTATAAAAATTGATTCGTTATCAGTCCAAATTATTTTTGGTATAGTATTATTCTTGAATTTTACTCCATAAAGCAGTATCATGTTGACAATTTGGACGTTATTGATTTCTAGATAAATTATATTATAAATCTTTAAAAATTTATCCTTGAACTTGTTTTATTGAATTCTTATATCATTGTCATCATCCTCATGTTTATATTATGTTTAAAGTCATATGTGGCCTGTAGTGCCAAGATGGACTTGGTATGATTATGATCAGGGATTATTCGGTATAATCATGACCATAATGTTACAAATGATGTGGTAAAAGTCCTCATTGGCCCGCAGTGCATTGATGGACAATTGTTGGCATGTCATGACCATTGATGAAAACACGAATATCATTGACCCGTAGTGCATGGATAATTTGTGGTCGTTATACTAATGAATATCCTTGGCCGTAGTGCAGGGATGATGTGGATTATTTATTAAGCTGAGTCTCAGCGATAAAAGTGATGAAAAACCTTTTAAATCATAGAAGATAGTAGATTTTATTCTTTATTTGACTCTTCTAATGGATTGCTTGTTCCGCTGCAGTTAAACTTGATGTTTGTTATATTTTATCAGTTTAAAACTGTTGAAGGCTAACGATAAATTATTCTGCATTATCTTAGTCATAATATTTCTTATTGGGCTAGTTGAGCTCACCCTTTTGCTTACATTGTTCTCTTCAGGAAATGAGAACATAGCAGGGACTAGTCGGGGAACGGAGTGACGGTCCAGATATTTGCATTAGTAGTCATCACTATTCTATAGTGTGATAATAAATGTATTGAGGACTCCATTTGAGTTTGAATACTGTATAGAAGACAATATTCGTATTAAAACTCTCAATTTATGTTTTATCATAATTTAAACGACAGTTGTATTATTAAGTTGTATTTGAATTTTGTACCATGTATTTGGCGACTCAAGATGGGTGATGTATACCTATTTTGGGGGCGTCACAGTTGGTATCAATGCTTAGGGATATGATCCCTGGCTAAGATATGAGACTAGAACTAGGAGGGGAGAGACGGAGAATTCCTTCACTAGTATGACCTACCTAAGTTTATTTGGTATTTAATTGGTCGGTCAGAGTATAGAGATAATATGTTGCATGTCAATTAACCCTTGTTTTGTGGAAGTATTTGAAAATGACATCCGAGAATATTGAGAATAGCAATGGAGCACAGGAGACCGTTGAGTCACCACAGATCAATACCCAGGATAATGTGCAACAGGAAGATAATAATCCTCAGGTAAACAACAACGATCAAATGATGAACGATGGAATGTTCAGAGGCTTTATGCAATTCATACAACATCAGGCAAGAGCAGCTCATGTCCAAAATGCAGGTGGAAACACTAGCAACTCTCGGACGGTCACCGCTAAATAGTTCAAGGAGCTGGGACCACCGGAGTTTATTGGAGAGCCAAAACCACTTAAGGTGGAGACATGGATAAAGCAGATCACCAAGATATTTGATATCTTGGGATGCTCCGAGGAGAAAAAGGTTCCCTTTGCCACCTTTATGTTGCGAGAAGAGACAGATTACTGGTGGGAATCGGTAAAGCATACTCAACTTACCGCACTGAAGATGTCTTGGGAGAAGTTCCAAGAACTATTCAACGACAAGTACTTTCCCGAGAGTATTCGTCACATGAAAGAGGTAGAGTTCATCAAGTTGGAGCAGAATAATATGATCGTGTCGCAGTACGAAGCTAAGTTTACCAAGTTGTCCCGGGTTGCATCTCACTTGGCTGATAATGAGGAGAGAATGACGCAGATGTTTCTAAGAAGTTTGAAACCCGAGATACGTCAATATCTAATTTCTCATAAATTGTGTTTGTATTCAGATGTTGTAAATAGGGCTCAGTTATTGGAGCGTGATAACGAGTTAACCCAACCAAGAGAAAGCAGTCGGCAAAATGATAATACCAGTGGTAGCAGTCATCGAAGTGGTGACAACAAGCGTGGAGGGAATCAACATGCCAGAAATGGTAATCACTTCGGTGGTAATCATGGCCAAGACAATAAGAGTGGACATTTCCAGAAGAGGAGATTCAACAATGATGGAAAGACGTCAGAACCAACACCCGTTGTTAGGGAAGGAGAACGACCACCTATCATATGCTTCAAATGCGGAGGGGAGGGACATATCAGTCCAAACTATGCGCAGCAGTCCAAAACGTGTTACAATTGTGGAAGAGAAGGTCACCTAGCTAGATTTTATCCTACAAGGAAGCCAAGTCCAGTTGGAATGGTGACACCAAATGTCCTCCCAGACAAGTTAAAACCAGTAGTTCAAGGGAGAGCATTTGTTGTGACCTCCCAGAAAGCAAGGAACCCAAACGAGGTCATCACGGGTAAGCTAATCGTTAACTCTAGCGAAGTATATACCTTATTTGATACTGGTTCTACCCATTCTTTTATTTCTCCTACTTGCGCTCAACGTTTAAATTTGACTCCGTAGAAATTAGACTTTGACTTATCTGTTGAAACTCCGTTGGGAGAAACCTTCATTACAACCACTGTTTATAAGTCTTGTTTGGTTCAAATCGGTACCCTCACATTACCTGTCGATCTTATTTCCTTCAAATTTTTTATGTTTGACGTAATTCTAGAGATTGATTGGTTAACTATTCATCATGAAAAAATTGATTGTTTTCATAAGGTTGTTAGCTTTCATATTCCTAACAAACCTATTATGCGAATTCAAGAAACCAAACCATTAAAATCAATCACTGTCATCTCAAGCTATAAAGCTATTCGTTTATTAAAAAATGGATGTCAAGCTTTTTTAGCTCATGTTACGGATTTAAACAAAAATACGTCAGTTTTGAATGATATTTCTATTGTTAATAAATTTCCTAATGTATTCCCTGAAGAACTTCCTGGCTTACCCCCAGAGCGAGAATTGAATTTTGTATCGACCTTGAACCTGGTACAAAACCCATTTCCAAAGCCCCATATCGAATGGCTCATATTAAACTACAGGAGTTAAAGCCCAACTACAGGAATTGTTAGACATTGGTTTCATTCATCCTAGTACGTCTCCTTGGGGTGCTCCTGTTCTATTCGTGAAGAAGAAAGATGGGAGTATGCGACTTTGTATTGATTATTGGGGAGTTTAACCATGTCACCATCAAAAATAGGTACCCATTGCCTCGCATTGATGACCTGTTTGACCAGTTGCAAGGCGCCAAATTCTTTTCAAAGATTGATCTTCATTCCGGATATCATCAGTTAAAGATTAAAACTAATGACATTCCAAAGACTACTTTTAGAAATCAAAACGGGCATTACGAATTCCTAGTCATGTCCTTTGGATTAACTAATGCTCTCTTTGCCTTCATGGATATGATGAACCAAGTATTCAAGGAATATTTGGATCATTTGTGGTTGTCTTTATTGATGACATTCTCATATATTCCAAAAGCCATGAAGATCATGAAAGCAACACTTGAAATTGATACTCCAAAAGCTTCGTGAAAACAAGCTTTATGCCAAGTTGAAGAAATGCGAGTTCTAGCTTGAGGAAGTTGCATTCCTTGGGCACGTGATATCAAATCACGAAATATCTGTTGACCCGGCAAAGATTGAAGCAATTCAAATCTGGGAGCAACCTAAATCAGTGACCAAAGTCGTAGCTTTCTCGACTTAGGTGGGTTATTTCGGAGATTAAGTAGATGGGTTTTCTCGAATCGCTACTCCACTAACTTTCGGTGACTCGAAAAGATACAAAATTCGGTTGGAAGCGAAGAATGTGAGAAGAGTTTTCAAAAACTCAAGATGAGACTCATTTCAGCACCTGTTCTGACAATACCATCTGGCTTGGAGGGATTTGTCATCTATAGTGATGCTTCAAGCAAAGGGTTAGGATGTGTTCTCATGCAACATAGGAAAGTCATAGCCTATGCCTCTCAACAACGCAAAGAATATGAGAGGAATTATCCTACTCATGATCTAGAGTTGGCAGTTGTCGTTCTTGCGCTTAAAATTTGGAGGCATTACCTGTATGGAGAGAAGGTGGAGATCTATACGGATCATAAAAGCCTCAAATATTTCTTAACTCAAAAGGAACTCAACATACGACAACAATGATGGCTTGAGCTATTGAAAGATTACGATCATACCATTCAATACCATCCTGGAAAAGCGAGCGTAGTAGTGGCGTTGAGTAGAAGATCATATCTTGGTGCGAGTGCGATATTATCAACGCAAAGGCCCATTTTGTATGACTTACAAATGATGGAGATAGAGTTAAAGACTCGAGGGACCCATGTGATGATGGCAAATATCTGAGTAAAACCAACTTTAATCGATAAAGTTAAAATTTGCTCAAACTACTGGACACGGAGGTACGATGCGTATGTGGAAGAAAGTGCAAGAAGGTACTATTCTGGAAGCAAGAATTGATGAAGAAGGAATACTTTGAGTCAACTACAGACTTTGTGTTCCTAATGATTCTGACTTGAAGTATAAAATCATGATGGAGGCACACAACACACCGTTTGCAATCCATCCTGGGAGTACCAAAATGTATCGTGATCTTCGACATACATTTTGGTGGAGCAATATGAAGAGAGAGATAGCGGGGTTTATCTCAAGGTGTCTAACTTGTCAACGAGTAAAGGTGGAGCATCAAGTGCCAAAAGGACCATTGCAACAACTTGAAATTCCAGAATGGAAGTGGGAGCACATTACGATGGATTTTATTACTGGTCTTCCCAAGGTTTCTCAAGACATAGATGCGATTTGGGTCATTGTTGATAGATTGACCAAGTCTGCTCATTTCTTCTGCGTCTGAAACTTATACACTTGAACATCTTGCTCGTATTACATAAACGAGATTGTATGATTGTATGGTATGCCAGTATCCATAGTTTCTGATCGAGACCCAAGATTCACTTCAAGATTTTGGGTTAGTTTGCAAAAAGCTATGGGCACGGATTTATGATTTAGTTTGGCATATCATCCTCAAACGGATGGGCAGTCGAAAAGGACTATTCAAACTCTTGAAGATTTATTAAGACTCTGTGTCCTTGACTTCAAGGGAAGTTGGGACAAGTTCGTACCATTGGTGAAGTTTTCATACAACAATAGTTATCAAGCAAGTATTAGCATGGCTCCATTTGAAGCGTTGTATGGAATAAAGTGTCGTTCTCCAGTATGCTGGGATGAGGTGGGTGAAACAACGTTGTTGGGACCAGATTTGGTACGTATGACTATGGAAAAGATTCAAATGATCCGACAACGTATAAAAACCTCACAAGATCGACAAAAGAGTTATGTTGATCTCCATCGAAAGGACGTGGAATTCAATATTGGAGATCATGTGTTGTTACGTGTTGTTCCATGGAAAGGAGTTACGAGATTTGGAAAGAGAGGAAAGCTCAATCATTGATTCATTGGCCCATTTTTAATCCTCGGTCGTGTAGGAACTGTGGCCTATAGACTCGCCTTACCGCCAAGTATGTCTCATATTCATAACGTTTTTCACATATCTATGTTACGTAAATATGTGAAAGACCCAAACCACATATTGAATTAGAACTGGACGAGATAGCGGAAGATTTAACATATGAAGAGGTACCTGTTAAAATCTTGGATAAGAAGGATCATATTCTACGCTCCAAGGTTACACGTCAAGTCAAAGTTTTGTGGAGAAACCACGATGTTGAGGAAATGACCTGGGAATTAGAATATGAAATGAAGTCAAGGTATCCACATCTCTTCGACATACCAGGTACGCACCCTAATTTCGAGGGCGAAATTTCATAAGAAGGGGAAGTTGTAAGACCCCAACTTTTATGAATAAAGATTAATTTTTCTCAAAATATATTTTTGAATATTATGGTGTGGATTTGATATAATGTTATAGCTGTAGGTATTATTTACAAATTTTGCAAAGTAAGCAAGTGGTTATATAATATTCGATTGGTGGGGAATATTCGTTTGAATAGGAAATATTAAATGCAATGACACATCATTGGTGGAACCCATAGCGAAAGTATTGTAATGGTTAGAAAAGCGACATAATTATTTTTTATAAAAATAACGGTGAAAGTTTCTTGTTAAAGCTGTTGAACTACCCGATGGTAAAAGTACGATGTCTGGCGTGGTTGCATAGTAGCACACGGTATTGATTATTGATGCTCACATGAGAAGTCACTCGGTTATACTCAATTATTGCTACTGATAATTGCTTTGCATAATATCTCTCATATTATTGATTCAATTATTGTCTCGATTATCATCGCATAATATTTTATATTATTAAATTAATAATTGAGACAACAAAGTTATTCATATTATTATTTACAATATTGACAATGTCTAGAAGTTACATCGAGGAGGTTTGGTAACCTAATTGCGCGCCAATAAGGAGAAATCATTATCGGAAAGCCCCCTCTTTCCTGGAAATGACTTGGTTGTTAAATATTGTGAGTTATAATATTAATGATGAATAAGTTCGTGTTGATTAAAGATGAAATTGATAGTTCCATTGTGTGAGAATTATTAGTGTTAGTGGAAATCGACATTTATTTCGATAATAATTAATGTCGGGAGGTTATATTGACCAATCGGGTAATTCACCGGATAAATGAGCAATTAATTGCTATTAAATCACAAGCTTATAACTATGTGTTCACATGTGTGTACTATTGATTCACATGATTTACTATTAGGGGAGTTGGTGCAAGATTGATAATACTTACATGACTAAATTAAAAATGGAGGTAAAGATGAAGGTACTATAATGTAATTAGTTTTTTCACATGATTATACTATTAAGTCACATGAATGAACTATTAATTCACATTATTTACTATTAGGGGAGGTGGTGCAAGTTTGATAATACTTGCAGGACTAAATTAAAAATGAAGAAAAAGAGGAAGGTATTATCTTTGTAATATTTGAGCCCCAAAGCGTGCAATTATCGAAACTATATTTTCCTATAAATAGAAGCTCATTCTTCTTTCATTCTCACCAATTCACTAAGTCTCACAAGAGCAATTATTATAGAGAGAAATTATAGACAGAAAGAAGAAGAGAAGTCTAATACCTCACTGTTCCAGTATCCAGTTTCTTCTAAGGTAAGGGGTATTATTTATTTCATGTTCATGAATAGAGTTATTTTCTTTTAATACTAAATAAGGGTTGTTATTCCATTCTTTATTATTACATTTGGAATAACTTTTATGCATGCGGATCTATCGTATGCACAGGTGAATTCTTACATTATTCCATTCTTTATTATTACATTGGAATAACTTTGTTGCATGTGGACTACCGCATGCACAGTGAATTCTTTCTTTTATTCCATTCTTTATTATTCTATTGGAATAACTTTTGTCTCACAGACTGCCTACCGCATGCATGGTGAATTCTTCTATTATTCCATTCTTTATTATTCTGTTAGAATAACCTGTCTATGTTGACTACCACATGCATGGTGAACGATCCTTCATATTCATTCCTGATTAAATTATGCAAACGATTTGTCTACGTGGATTACCGCATGGCGGGCAAAAATCCGTTTGCAGTTTCATATATTCTATTATACCCAGTTGGTTAAAGTTTTGGCTTCTATACTCCATGAAATTAGTAGAATATCCTGGATTTTTTCTCTTCATCCAGTATCTTTTCATGGAAATATTCTTCTGAGCATTCTTGAATTTTACTCCACAAAGCAGTATCATGTTGACAATTTGGACGTTATTGATTTCTAGATAAATTATATTATAAATCTTTAAAAATTAACTTGAACTTGTTTTATTGAATTATTATGTCATTGTCATCATCGTCATGCTTATATTGTGATGAAAGTCATCTTTTGCTTATGTGCATAGATGGACTTGGTATGATTATGACCATGGATTATTCGGTATAATCATGACCATAATGTGACGAATGATGTGGTGAAAGTCCTCATTGGCCTGTAGTTCATTGATGGACAATTGTTGGTATGATTATGACCAAGGATTATTTGGTATAATCATGACCATTGATGATTACATGAATATCCTTGGCCGTGATACAGGGATGATTCAATTTTATTTATTAAGCTGAGTCTAAGCGATCAAGTTGATGAAAAACTTTTTAAATCATAAAAGATAGTAGATTTTATGCTCTACTTGACTCTTCTAATGGATTGCTTATTCCGTTGCAGTTGTTGATCTAAAACTTGTTGTCTATTATATTCTATCAGTTGTTATATTGTTGAAGGCTAAGGATAATTTATTCTGCATTATCTTAGTCATAATATTTCTTACTGGGCTAGTTGTGCTCACCCTTTCTTTCATTATTCTCTTCAGGAAATGAGAATATAGCTGGGATGAGTCAGGGAACGGATTGACGGTCCAGATGGTTGTTTTAGTAGTCCTCACTATTCTATAAAATAGTGTGACAATAAATGTAATGAGGACTCTATTGAGTGTGAATATTGTCTAGATGACAATATTCTTATTAAAAACTCTTAGATTATGTTTTGTCATATTTTACAAGACTGTTGTATAATTAAGTTGTATTTGAATTTTGTACCATGTATTTGGCGACTCTAGATGGGTGATGTATACCTATTTTGGGGGTGTCACATCGGCTGTAAGACTTGATTTTCAAAATTTCCAGATTTCTAAAAATACTTAATTAAGTCATCTAGATGTTATGAAAACGTGTTCTATCAATCTAACATACTTTCTAACATTCTAATACATAATTCTAAACATCTAAACAACAAAATTAACAAAGGATCAAAGAGCTAGCTATGAACTAGGGTTTGCACCTTACTTGCTTTGATTCTTGATTCTTTCTTCTGAATTTGTTGCTGCTATCACCTAGGCTTGATTTGGTATGTATATAAGTGTATAACTGCTTAAAGATTTCGTGAGTTTGCTCTGATCTTGGGTTCCTATTTATAGAATTCTTCAACTTTGCTTTTTTGACATTTTAAGCTACTTGCCTCCACAAATATCAAATCTGATTACTCTACTCATGTTTGGGAGTTACAAGCATGTCATATGCAGCCTAGGAACTTGCATTGGTGACTCTTAACCTACTTGTGAGCTAGTTAGGTTAGTTTAGTAGCCTAATTATACCCTAATCTTCATTAATCTTGATTAGGGTTTTGTTTTTAATGATTAGGATTGTTAAGTGATGTTTATTAGTACCTAATTGAAGTTTAGTAATCATGTGTAGGTGTTAAGATAATCCAGTTAGGGTTAAATTAGCTAATTAGGGTTAGATTTACAAATTAGGGTTAAGGTTTTGCTAATTACAGTTAGGGTTTGTTAATCTAGGGTTACTGTGATGCCCCTAAAACAGGTATACATCACCCATTATGAGTAGCCAAATACATGGTACGTAAATCAAATACAAACTTCTTTTATACAATACAACAATAGCTAAGCTGAGAGTTTTTACACGAATATTATCTCATTGACAGTATTCAAACTCAAATGAAGTTTGCATTAAATTTATTATCACACTATTTCATAGAATAGTGAGGACTACTAAAATAACCATCTGGACCGTCACTCTGTTCCCCGACTAGTCCCAGCCGTATTCTCATTTTCTGAAGACAATAATGAAAGAAAAGGGTGAGCTCAACTAGCCCAGTAAGAAATATTATAACTAAGATAATGCATAATAAATTATTCTTAGCCTTCAACAGTATAACAACTGATAGAATACAATAGACAACAAGTTTTAGATCAACAACTGCAGCAAAACAAGCAATCCATTAGAAGAGTCAAGCAAAGTATGATATGTACTATCTTCTATGATTTAAAAAGTTTATCATCAATTTTATCGCTAAGACTCAGCTTAATAAATAAACCACATCATCGAATCATCCCTGAACTATGATCCTAGGATATTCATGTAATCATCAATGGTCATAATTATACAGAATAATCCCTAGTCATAATCATATCAACAATTGTCCATCAATGCACTACGGGCCAATGAGGACTTTTACCACATCATTTGTAACATTACGGTAATGATTATACTGAATAATCCCTGGTCATAATCATACCAATCAATAGTCCATCTATGCACGTAAACCATAAATGACTTTCATCACAATATAAGCATGAGGATGATGACAATGATATAAGCATTAATCAAACAAAATCAATGATAAATATTAAAGACTTTAAATTTATCTAGAGTTTAAAAATATCCAAATTGTCAACATGATACTGCTTTGTGGAGTAAAATTCAAGAATAATATTCATGTATCAAAAATAATTTGGACAGAAAAGAAATATATCTTTCGAATGAATAGTACCCTGTGAATAGTACTTGTCGATGTCGGGATTTTGGATGTCCCTTTCCGTTACTTGTTTTTTGGTGTTCTCATTTTAGGTGAGATTTGTTTGAAAAAACAAGTGAAAAAGGTCCGACATGTATAATGTCGACGATGGAATTTGTTAAGAGTCGCCATTGGTTTTTTAAATGGTTGTACCAACACAACCGAGAAAAGGTTTGCACATTGACCCATGTGATGTGACATTTGTTATCTGGTCGGTGAAACCGAGATTCGTTTAGGGTCCGGGGACTTGGTTATGCGGGGGGAAGGTGTTAGGCACCCCCCGACATCCGTGTTACCATGGTGACAGCCTTTTTACAAGAAACTATTATCTGAGTATGTGTGTGTGTGTGGGTCAATGTGCTGTTATTTGGAAGTTGTGCGAGGCCACGTTCGAACCTATATACAGTGCGAATTTATGTAAAAATTCGGTTTTAGCAAGATATATGGCGTTGATGTTTTATAAAAGAGGTTTTTTAAACCCTAATGCTCAATAGGAATTGAGACCTTTTACACTCCCATTTTATTAAGTGATCGGCTTGATTGATTTTATTTGACGGATGCGAGGCATCCGTATAAAAATAATGTACAAAGATAATGTCGACTTCCTCGTGGGTATAGAAACCATCCGAGGAAATTCGACACCTGCATGAGAATAATTTACAAAACTGCTACGGTGAAAATGTCCATCACGGGGCAGAATCTAGATTCAATGGGATGAATCAGTGATCACATGATTCCTAGGCTCACAAAATACTACATTTTTATATGAAAGCAATAAACAGGTATATATATAAAAGCTGTAAATATATATATACAAATAGGATCACCAACCACGAAGCACCTCCATGGGGGATCAGAAATATAAATAAAGTTGTAGATACGGTCAACCGCCACGAAGGAAACTCCAAGCGGGACAGAATGTAAATAAAGCTGTAAATGCGGTCAACTGCCACGAAGTAAACTCTAGGCAGGACGAAATGTAAAGAAAGTTGTAAAAGCAATCAACCACCACGAAGCAAACTATAGGTGGGAAATATATATATATATATATATATATATATATATAAGCGAATAAACGCACCGGATATAAAATCCAGGCTCATCCAACAAAGTCCAACCACAGTTCATATATATATATATATATATAGGAAAGCAAGTAAACGCTCCAGACCGAAGTCTAGGCTCAATCGAGGCATAACTCGATAATGTTAGTCAATATATATATATATATATATATATATATATATATATATATATATATATATAATATATATATATACGGACTAGAATGAAACCACGGACCGAAGTCCGGGCAAAAGCAAGCAACACGACTCTCAACGTGTAGAAGGGTGTGTGCAAAGATGAAGAGAAAGACTCTAAAGTGTGTGAGAAGGCTTACAGTTGACTGATAAAAAAGGCTTCTATATCTTTAGAGTGGGTAAACACTTGGCTTTGTGGGTACAAAAGAGGCTATATATGAGCTCACAGTGTTTAAAAGTGGGAAAATACAACATGGGGCGAGTTCGAGGCGAATTGTGCAGGGTTTCCCCGTCTTTTTCTCTTGCAAAATGGCCACCTTAAGCCCTCTATTTATAGAAGTTGGAGCTGCAGGTGTACCTGCTGCTGGGCCACAGGTGCACCAGAGGCTGCCAGGGGTGCCCCGGGCAGTGTGGGTCCCGCCGTGTTGAAGTACGTACGCGCTGTTCGTTCGGTCGCTCATAACTTTCAATTCGGGAGTCCGATGGAAGCGTGCCATACCATTCCGGAAAGCTCTTTCCAAGAGCTACATAATGATATATGATTTGACCTTTTTTGATTCCAGGAAGATGGGTCCATGACCAAAATGGCATTCACGGGTTTCCGTCAGGCAATCCGGTGAGCCGTTTTGTGTAGTTTGCGCTCCGGAGTTAAGATATCGCTCTTGTGGGACTTCCTTTGAAGTATTTTGAGTTGAGATGAGTGTATTTGATTTGAAGTGAAGTTGAATTGGCAAAATGACCATTTTGCCCCTCCCAGGGTTATCTCCGATTCTCGCGCAGATGTAGCAGTCGTTTCTCAGGGTTATCTCTGAGGTTGGCTTGCTGTTGACTTTGACTATCCTCAGGGTCATCTCTAAGTTTGGCTTGACCTATTCCCATGGTTGGGACTGAGACTGGATACCTCGGGGTCATCTCCGAGATTAATCGGTCTTCTCCGATGTGTGGTCCGGTATTGTATATGCAGGCCTCGGGGTTATCTCCGAGGTTGGATTTGGTTACTCCCAGATTGCAATCCGGGGTTTGATGATGAACTTCCAGTAGTATCCGATATGGATTTGTATTGTCTTTCAAGGTTCCCTCTTAAAAGACTAATATGTCCTCCTGCAATGTTAATAATGAGAGAAAATTTTGAGTGTCTCTGAGATGCCCTTTTATCATGTTCATGCAATGCAATGGAATGGACATGATAAAGATTAATGAACACTTGAAACATGACAAGGTATTTTCAATGATGTAAATCGCAATGTAGTGAATGTTTATGATGAATGTGACAATGTTTTCGCAAATCGCAGTTCGTAAATCACACATCGTATTTCGCACATCGCACATCTCTTTTCGCATTTGGCCAAATCGCACTTCGCAACTCGCACATCGTATTTCGCATATCGTATTTCACATATCGTATCGCAAATCGCATATCGCAAACCGCATATCGCATATCGCAAATCACAATGTAATGAATATTATGATGAATGTTAAAATGTATTCACAAATCGCTTTACCTTTACCGATTATTGCTGATGCTTATGCTGGTGTTGACTCCAATGGTTTGGCATTTAATCGCTGATGATTGTTTGATGAAGATAAGTTGAGATGCTTTCCATATCTCTGATGGGGATGACGTTCTGCGCAATCACCGATCCCTCCCGATGTATTCGTTTGGTAGTTCTGAATCTGTGACTATCCTGCTTGATCGCTAAACTTTTCGGCTCCCACTCGAGCGGTGGTATCTGAAGCTTTCATCGCTGAACTGTGTTGATATCGCGCTATATTGATGGAAATGGTTTAGGATACCAGATCTACCGATACCTTCGCTGAAGTAATATTCCACGGATTACTTCACTAGACTTCGCCTGATGTTACGTTAGATTGATGACAACCACCCGATGTCTCACCCCTCTTGAGGTGATTTGGAGTTTCATTTTGTTGTTGGGTACTTGTGCCCATTTCCTTAAGTGTTTGATTCGCAACCCGGCTGAACTGATGACTTGAATGTCGCTGAAATCCCTGGAGGGTGTAATTCATTCTTTCGCTACCAAGATTTGAACGTCGGTGTAGAGGCCTTAGCTTCTGAGGACTTAACGTATGTTGATGGTGTAGATTTCATTCGCTAGGCCTTTCGTTGTTGACCTTCTGCTTCTAAGTTAAGAACTTTTTGGAGAAGTTTCCCCTTCTTTTGTAGGGGCACACTTATGTCTCTATGATTTCTTTCAGGAGTTCACCCCTTTCTTTTTGATGAGAAGCTTGATCTCGCCTTAAACTCCTTCCATTTTTTGGAATTGGAAAAATGCCCCAGTCCTTTCGCATGTTGATGTTGAGGGTTTATATGAGAAACTCTCTTTGTTGATGAAGTCGTGAGTGAATAATATCTGAATCGCCATTGAGATGATGATGGACCGTGCTGATGGCGCTAACTGGTGCATTTTCCATTTTAGGATGATTGATAAATGCCCCAGTGTTGAGTTATCGCTGCTTTCGAGATTGCCCCCAATCTTGTTGTAAGGGATCCACTATCCGGTTGTCGTTAATTTTGAAATTTCCCGACCTAAGCTTGTTATGCAGGATAGTTGCTTTGATAGATGAGTGATAAGAAGCGAGAGATCTGCATACCATCCGGTGAGCAGTAGTAGTGGATGTGGGCTTTGATGTTGATGACTCTTTCTGGTAAATATATCACTTTGTTAGAGAGATGATGCTTTAACTCATAGGGATATCGTTGTTGCTGAGCGGGATGACATTATATCCACCCGAGATATCGCATGTAGTTGGCAGTGGATCTGTTGGTTCGTGTAGAAACCCTTGGGTAAGAGATCACAGTGTTACCTCCTTCTTCTGAGAGGGAATTCATGTTGGACTTGATAGCCCGCATATACACTGATTTGTAGATGGGCTTGTATTTTCCTACACAGACTAGCTTAGCCATTTTGTCATGTACAGTACACATTGTATATATCAAACATCATTATATATGGCAGGGAAATATATGTTGATTCACTTCCCTTTTAGTTATGCCTTGCTACTTGCTTGATATTCGCTTGTTTCTCCAAGACTTTGTGATCTGGATGTATTCTGAACTCCTCCTTGATGGATGGACAGTAAGATGTCTCAGGATTTTCATAATGGATCGTCGATCTGTGTGTATTTCCTACCATCTTTGGTGTCTTGGGACTTGTTTTTGTATGTGGTTATGGATAGGAGTATGTTTGTTTTTGTTTTTTTGTGGTGAGACCGGACCATATAACATGGTACGCCACGTCTCCAATTGTATTGGGGAGATCAGGTCGACGTAGTTCGCCCCTCAAGGCGAGATGAAAAGCGTAATCCCATGTGCAGGTCAGAGTGCGGGGAGGAGAAAGTTTAATCCTAGGTTGAGGATAAACGGCAGGTATGAGAAGTTTGATCCCAGGTATGGGTAGCCAAATTGCAAGTGTGAGAGGTTCAATTCGCTGTGAGATGACCTTAAGTGGTATGATCGTAGTGAAGCTAGGCTGCTGGCTTGAAAGGATGTTTCCCTAAGAGGCAAAGCGTGGAAATGAGTTGTATGTGGTAAAGTGTTAATGAACCGGAATGACTGGTGATCTGATGATCCAAAACTAGGATGTTCGCTTGATGGTAACCTTAGACATAGTACTGTTTCACGGTGTTCGACATGATAAGCTGTGAAAATTCATCGCCGTCCATTTCCTGTAATCTGAAAGCGCCTCTTGTCAATACCTCCTTGCCAATAAACGGGCCTTCCCAGTTCGGGGAGAATTTTCCTTTAGACTGAGCTTGGTTGTCAACGATCTTTTTTAAAATCAAGTCGTGTTGTTTGAACTGTTGTAGTTGGACTTCTCTACACCATGGATCTCATCCATGAGTCTATGAGCTTGGTCTTGGTCTAGACATCTGAGGAGACCTAGTCCTGTATCTTTTTTGTATATTGCATCTCCGATTAGGTAGAATTTCATAGCAAATCAATGGATCTGCCTTTTCTCAGTCAGGCTCGCCTCAGTAGGTGTAGATCTATCTTGTGAGTGCTCATTGATATATTGATATCAACGGTGCTAGATGGGAGGTAGCTAATCCGATACTTCTCCGATGTAATTCACATAGGCTGAAGCCTTTTGTTGGGAAAATGTGAGGGTTAGCATGTCTTCCTTGTCATGTATGTTGATCAAGGAGTCCCAAGTAGCTAGAGCATCTACAAAATCATTCCTATTCCGAGGAATGTGGATGAAGGATTTTTCTTCAAACTCCGAAGCCATCTGTAGAACTCCGGAGTGGTAAGGCAAAGCTCAGAGAACCTTTTGAAGAGATTTTTTCTTTTTCTTTTTTCTCTTTTTATTTTCTTTTTTCTTTTTCTTTTTCTTTTTTTTTCTATTAAATCGTGGAAAAGAGCCATATGGCTCACTGATAGGTAGCTCCGGCATTGATGAGGCTGAATGATAATCGTATGCATCAAAGGGCTCCCCAAGGCGTGATGAATGAAGTTTTCTCATGATCATCTTCAGCAACCATGATTTGATGGTACCCCACGGAGCAATCAGCAAAGGAGTACATGTCGTATCCAGCTGTATTGTCAATGAGTATTGGATGAACGGCACGTGAAAGCTATCTTTGAGGTAAGCTTTATTCAAATCTCTGTAATCCATATAAACTCGCACCTCCCTTCCCGATTTCGGCACGGGGACTGTGTTGGATAGCCATTCAGGGTATGTTGACACCATGATGATGTCGGCTTTAAATTGTTTCACAATTTCTTCTTTAACTTTTAACCTCCACTCAGGTTTTAATCGCCTGAGCTTCTGCCTGACTGGCTTGAATTTCCCTCTGATGGGAAGGCGATGAATGACAATGTCAGTGAATAAACAGACCATGTCTTCGTGAGACCATGCAAACACATCTTGGAATAGGGTTAATAGAGTAACCATGTCATTCCTTTGGTTTGGAGTGAGGTCCGTACCAATCTGGACTTGTTTGGGGTTTTCTAAGGTTCCGAGGTTTAAAAAGAGGTGGTTTGATCAAGATTTGGCTTGGTTTTGTCTTCGACCCATTCTTTGATTTCCTAAGGTATCTCATAGTCATCTTGTATTTCCATCAAGTTTGAGTCCAACTTTACATCAAAGTTACAGTCCTTGTGGAGAATAGGCACCCCATCAGCAAGTACATGCACATCTAAATTCAGAGTCCTGAAACAAAATATGCTTTCAATTAGTATTTAACACTATTCAATCACACAAAGTGTTAGCCCGTAATGACAAAAGTAACTGCTAATACTGTACATAAAAAGTAAGCAATTATTGCTATCTACAAGGTAGAGAGAGTTTCTTCCCTTTTTACCCTCGTCGGCTAATGCAAGGAGTGCTGCTTCAATTATCGAGGGCAAAGTCTTGGTGGACTGCAGTGACGGAGGGGCTATCATCAACCTCCTTCTCCCGAATGATAACCATTACGTCTGGGCAATCATCGTCTGGGGTGTATCTGTTTGAGAAGGGTTTGTTTGGGTTTTTATTTGGTTTGACCACTTTTCATTGATGGTCGCCACGTATTCTCTATTAAAGAGGAGATCGGGTCTTTAAATGTAGTTCGAAGCTTTGGTTTGAAAAGGTTCAAAGGTGTAAGTGGTGAAAAGAGTGTAGAGATGTTTTTTGTTTTGTTTTGTTTTGTTTTTTTTATTTATTTATATGCATGGAAAATAAAAGGCATACTACGAAGAAAGTGATACCGTTCCAACATTTTCTGGAACTCACAACTCTATCCCTTAGATCTACATCTTCTTGGCTAGTTGAGGCCTGATAGTCCAGTTGTCAGCGGTTATGTTGCCTTCAGGGCTCGTGATAGAGGCTACCCCTTGATTCTGAATGTCTTCGTTTGTGGCCATAACTTGATTGTTTCCTGATTCAGTACATTCCTCAGGGACGTTTGCAATGGACGCATCGCAAAAAGGGATGAACTCTGGATTCTCTAATGGGTTGGATTCCCCGACAATCTCACCACCTTTCCCTTTATTTATTCCTTCGCCTTTTTCATGGGTTTCAAAGGATTCAACCATGAAATCTCCCTCGAACAGTTGTGTCATTTCTTGCAAAGAACTTTCCTTTTTGGTTTTTTCTTCCTCGGAAAGGATTAGTATTTCCTCTGCATCATCCAAGGTGATAAGATCAGGAACGTGGTTGATATCTTGGAACCATAGGACGTTTGATGTTGGTGGGGGAATCTCCTTTGGGGATGCCTTTGTCTCCTCTGTCATTTCTTGCATTAGGATCAGTCCACCTTGTGTTCTGGCTGAATTGTCGCTCATAGCCTTCGCCTCATTTGAACTGCCTGTCTCGACTGGACATCTTAAGCTTTTTATTTCCTTTTCTCCTGTTTTAGTCATGGAAAATTCTATATCCAGCTCTCCATTTTCAATGAGATCCTGGATTTTATGTCGCAAAGACCAGCATTCTTCAGTCGTATGCCCAAGTGAGTTAGAATGGTAGACACATATCTTGGTGGAATCATAACTCTTTATCTTGGGTTTTATAGGAGGCAGCAACTCAGTAATCCTTCCTTCGTTTATCAGAAAGTGTAGCATTTCTTCTTTGGATTTGCTCAGAGGGGTGAATTTTCGGACTCTTTTGGAGGTTGTTTGATCTTTCATCTTTGAGAATTTGCATTCCCTCGATTGGTTCTTCCGCTGGCGAGATCTTCTAGCAATTTTATCATCCCCATTTTCTTGTATTTCCATCCTACTTTGATCTTCTTCATTTAGCAGGCTCATCGTGGAGTCCTTTTTCTCTTAGCTTTCTGATAGTTGAGTGAAAAATTGCCTTGTTTCTAGATGTTGGTGCACTTTGTCGACTTAGCCAAAGAGAGTTCACTTGATTCGGATCGCATCCAATTTTTGCATTACTGGCATACCCTCCTCCGAGTTTTCCCACTCTAGGACATTTGTTATATGCTTTGGGGGTATTCCTCCATCCTTCGTATGTACTTTTGAATTGGATACATTTCAAAGACTTCTGACCCGATCATGTTTACTTCTTACATGTCATGTCGCAACGGAAGGTTGGTGTTGACATTTTGTTGGTCGAGTTGTTCACCATAATATCTTACTTTCGATCGATTTTGAATCTTATGTTTTAAGGACCAACAATCCTGTGTATCGTGTCCTGGAGACCTTGAGTGGTAAGCAAATCTCTGGCTTGGATTGTATCTTTTGCTCCCTGGTTCTAGAGGTGGAGCCAGTTCGGTAATTTTCTTGTGATCCATTAATATCGCGAATACATGTTCAAGGGAATCGCCCAGTGGAGTGAATACCCGATTTTTCGTTCTTTCAAATTTTCTTTTCCTGTCTGTGTATTGGTTGAATGCAGCATGTTGTGGAGATGGAAGATTGTCTTGCATTTTCCAAATGAGGGGACTGTATTTTGGTCTCCTAGCCTGCCCCTGTACAATAAGGGATACATGTTCATTGCCTTTATCGGGTACCCCTTTGGGATCACTCGCATACTTGCCAGTCTGAATATGTTTGGCAACTGCTTCCAAGGCAGTGAAGTCTTTAATCTTGCCTGCCTTCAGGCCCATCTATGCCATTTCACCGTGTTTGATCATTTCTGCAAATGGCTTTCCTATGCCTGCTAGGATCCTCTCATAGTAAGGAGCCTCTTGGATATCAATAAATGTCATTACCATCTCAGTTTCTGTCATTGATGGAATGACTTGCGCTGCTAGATGTCTCCACCTTTGGGCATATTCTCGGAAAGATTCAGTACTTTGCTTTTTCACTTTAGTCACTTGATATCGATCCGGTGCCATTTGTGACTGAAAACTATACTGATTTAGAAAGGCATGGGCCAATTATTCCCAGTTGTGGATTTTGGCATTGTCAAGTCGGGCATACTAGGCTTTAGCTTCTCCAATGAGACTCTTTTGAAAAAGTTGCATTCTGAGGCTTTCATTTTCAGCATAAGACCCCAGTTCGCCAATGTACACTTTTAGGTGTGTATAGGGATCGCCTGCCCCATTGTACTTTTCAAACTCTGGGACTTTGAATTTGGTAGGATATTGAGCCCCTAGGAATATACAAAGATCTGAATAGGTGACACTCCCATAATTTCCAGTCCTTTTTAATTGACCGGATGGTATCCTCCATTTGTTGTACTTTCTTTCTTATATCCCCAGTTTCTCGATCATCCCTGAGATTTATGATTTCTTTATTGGAATGAGGTTTAGGTATCTGGGTTTCCATCTTTTTACCAATGCCCTGACTGCCCCCTAGTGTGAAGGACTCTGGTTGAGTAGGCATTGTTTGGCCCTGCGTATGTTTACTTTGTTCTTTTAGAAAGACAACCAATTCTGCTATCTGATTCCTTAATCCTTCAAACTCCTCTCGGGAAACAGGAGTAGGATCAGGTTGTCCTGGTGTAGCCATGCCTAACGGTGGGATCAGTGCCTTCTTGGACTTTAAACGGGTAACGGGACCGATTGCTTCCCTGCGAAAGACTTACATTGTTTAGTTTTTAGGGAATGTATATAATAACATGCTATGTGACGTGTTCATTTTAGGAATTTTATCCTGCAAAACTGATGTCAGCTGTTTGTAGCATGTTAAATATGTATGTGTACGCATTTCTTCATATTTCTCATTACATGGAGATAGATATGGAATGAAATTACAAGTAATTATGTTTACAAGTAATTGAAATGAGAGAGCATGAAGAGACTTTCCTTCGTTTTGGGTTTATCAGAGGCTGACCTATCTTAGGTTACTCTCATGGATTTTTGGCATGAAGGTTACCAAATCATCGCAATCTACTTGACGGGAAGTTAATCTGGTCTTTCAACTGGAGCGAATTTGGGTGGTGCCTTTCCTGAGCCTCGGAGAATTAGTCTTCTCACGAGTCCAGTAATCAAACACCGACAGGATAGCCTCCTGGTGGAGGGACCACACAACATACATTCACATGCATCGCATCTCACCGTATGAAAATGATGACATGTGCGAAGCACTAATATCACAAGCAGATATGGTGCGAAGCACTAATATCACAAGCAGTTATGGTGCAAAACACTAGCATCATAAGCAGTTATGGTGCAAAGCACTAAGTGCAATAAGGAAATGCATTCATACACATTCATCAAATGTAAATGCAACATCCACACACAAGCAGATAACAGTTTTGAAAAGATTGTAATAGCGGCTTAAGTCCTCTTCTTTGAGTCCCCAGTGAGTCGCCACTGTCAATGTCGGGATTTTGGATGTCCCTTTCAGTTACTTGTTTTTTGGTGTTTTCATTTTAGGTGAGATTTGTTTGAAAAAACAAGTGAAAAAGGTCCGACATGTATAATGTCGACGATGGAACTGTTAAGAGTCGCCAGTTGGTTTTTTAAATGGTTGTACCAACACAACCGAGAAAAGGTTTGCACATTGACCCAGCGATGTGACACTGTTATACAGGTCGGTGAAACCGAGATTCGTTTAGGGTCCAGGGACTTGGTTATGTGGGGGGAAGGTGTTAGGCACCCCCGGACATCCGTGTTACCACGGTGACCGCCTCTTTATAAGAAACTATTATTTGAGTGTGTGTGTGTGTGTGTGTGTGTGGGTCAATGTGCTGTTATTTGGAAGTTGTGCGAGGCCTCGTTCGAACCTATATATACGTGGTGCAATTTATGTAAAAATTCGGTTTTTAGCAAGATATATAGCGATGATGTTTTATAAAAGAGATTTTTTAAACCCTGATGCTCAATAGGAATTGAGACCTTTTACAATCCCATTTTATTAAGTGATCAACTTGATTGATTTTATTTGATGGATGCGAGGCATCCGTATAAAAATAATGTACAAAGATAATGCCGACTTCCTCGTGGGTATGGAAATCATCTGAGGAAATTCAGACACCGCAGAATAATTTACAAGCTATTTACAGCTGAAAATGTCCATCACGGGAACCGAATCTACATTCAATGGGATGAATCTGTGATCACATGATTCCTAGGCTCACAAAATACTGCATTTTTATATGAAAGTAGTAAACAGGTATATATATAAAAGCTGTAAATATATATATACAGACAGGATCACCAACCACGAAGCACCTCCATGGGGGATCAGAAATGTAAATAAAAGTCAGATAATACGGTTGACCGCCACGAAGGAAACTCCAAAGGGGACGGAAATGTAAATAAAAATCGTAAATGCGATCAAGCGCCACAAGTAAACTCTAGGGAGGACGAAATGTAAAGAAAGTTGTAAAAGCGATCAACCACCACGAAGTAAACTCTAGGTGGGACAATATATATATATATATATATATATATATATAAAAGCAATAAATGCACCCTTCTGATGTGAAATCCGGGCTCATCGAGCGAGTTCACCACATTCATATATATAAGTATATATATATATATATATATATATATATAAGCGAATAAACGTCTGGGATATAAAATCCGTGCTCATCGAACAAAAGTCCACCACAATTCATATATATATATATATATATATATATATATATATATATATATATATATATATATATATATATATATGCGAGTAAACGCATCTTGCATCAAGTCTAGGCTCAATCGACGATAACTTTCGATAATGTTAGTCAATATATATATATATATATATATATATATATATATATATATATTATACTGATCGAATGAAACCACGGATCAAAGTCCTGAAAAAGCAAGCAACACGACTCTCAACGTGTAGAAGGGTGTGTGCAAAGATGAAGAAAAGACTCTAAAGTGTGTGAGAAGGCTTACAGTTGACTGATAAAAAAGGCTTCAATATCTTTAAAGTGGGTAAACACTGGCTTTTGTGGGTACAAAAGAGGCTATATATGAGCTCACAGGTGTTTACAAGTGGGAAAATACACTGTATGGGCGAGTGTAGAGCGAATTGTGCAGGGTTTCCCAGTCTTTTTCTCTTGCAAAATGGCCACCCCAAGCCCTCTATTTATAGAGGTTGGAGTGTTGGTGTACTGCTTCTTTGGGCAGCAGTGCATGGTGCCGGGGTGCCCCGGGCAAAGCGGGTCCCGGTCGTGTCGTAAGACATACGTCTGCGTTGTCGTTCGATCGCTCATAACTTTCAATCCGGGAGTCCGATGGAAGCGTGCCATACCATTCCGGAAAGCTCTTTCCGAGAGCTACGCAATGATATATTATTTGAAATTTTTAGATTCCAGGAAGATGGGTCCATGACCGAAATGGCATTCCCGGGTTTCCATCAGGCAATTCGGTGAGCCGTTTTGTGTAATTTGCGCTCCGGAGTTAAGATATCGCTCTTGTTGGACTTCCTTTGAAGTATTTTGAGTTGAGATGAGTGTATTTGATTTGAAGTGAAGTTGAGTTGGCAAAATGACCATTTTTCCCATCCCAGGGTTATCTCCAGTTCTCGCGCAGTTGTAGCAGTCGTTTCTCAGGGTTATCTCTGAGGTTGGCTTGACCTATTCCCATGGTTGGGACTGAGACTGGATACCTCAGGGTTATCTCCGAGATTAATCGGTCTTCTCCGGTGTGTGTCCCAATTTGTATTTGCGGTGCCTCGGTTATCTCCGGGTTGGATTTGGTTACTCCTGATTGCAATCCAGGGTTTGATGATGAACTTTCGGTAGTATCTGGTATGGATTTGGATTGTCTTTCAGGGTTCCCTCTTAAAAGACGAATATGTCCTCCTGCAATGTTAGTAACAGTAGAAGAAAATTTCGAGTGTCTATAGTACTTCGGGAATGGTACCTACCCCGACATGAAAAGTGCCCCAAATATCTAGATGAATAATATTTGAGTGAATAATAACTAGGTGAATAGTAACCCGTGAATAGTAACTTGTGAATAGTACTCCGGCACAAAAAGTGCCCCGTAAACCCGAGTGAATAATAACTGGGTGAATAGTAACCCGTGAATAGTATTTTAACATGAAAAGATTAATAATTATCAAGAATGCTCAAAATAATATTTCCATAAAAAGATACTAGATGAAGCGCAAATATCAAGGATATTCTACTAATTTCATGGAATATAAAAGCAATATTTCAACAAAATGAGTGTAGAACTAGGGATACGAAATGAAATAATATTTCTTATATAGTACAGAGTATGAACGAAAATAATATTTCATATGAATATTGAACCAAAATAATATCTCTTATGAATATGAAAGAAATAATACCCCTTACAAATACAACGAATAATATCCCTTATCTCAGAAGAAGACTAGATATTGGAATAATGAAGTAGTAGACTTCTATTCTTCTTTTTCTCTATAGCTTCTCTCTCTATAATTTCTCTTGTGAGTCTTAGTGAATTGGTGTGAATAAAGGAATAATGAACTTCTATTTATAGAAAAATATAGTTTCGATAATTGCACGTTTTGGGGCTCAAAATATTACAGTATAATACCTACATCTTTTCCTTCATTTTTAATTTAGTCCTGCAAGTATTATTTAACTTGCACCACCTCCCCTAAAAGGATATCATGTGAATCAATAGTACAATCATGTGACTCAATAGTTCTATACATGTGAAAAAATAATTACAGTATAATACCTTCATCTATACCTTCATTTTTAATTTAGTCATGCAAGTATTATCAATCTTGCACCACCTTCCCTAATAGTACATGCATGTGAATCAATAGTACACATACGTGAACAAATAGTTATAAGCATGTGAATTAATAGCAATTAATTGCTTATTTATCCGATTAAATACTCGATTTGTCAATATAACCTCCAGACATCAATTATTATCAGAATAGATGTCGATTTCCACTAACACTAATAATCCCAACAATGGAAATATCAATTTCAACTTTAATCAACACGAACTTATTCATCATTAATATTATAAATCACAATATTTAACAACCAGATCATTCCTAGGAAAGAGGGGCTTTCAGATAAGGATTTCTCCCTATTGTCGCGCAATTATGTGACCAAACCTCTCCTTGACAGAACTTTCTAGACATTGTCAATATTGCAAATAATAATATGAATAACTTTGTCGTCTCAATTATTGATTTAATAATAATAAAATATTATGCAGATGATATTGTAAAAATAATGGAATCAATAATATGAGATATATGATGCATCAATTATTATAACAATAATTGAGTATAACTGAGTGACTTCTCACGTAAGCATTAATAATTCATACCGTGTGCTACTATCCAACCACGCGTATTACTATTCTTTTACCACTAGGTAGTTCAACAGTTTTAACGGTAACACTTTCGCTGTTATTTTTATAAAAAGATAATTCTATTGTTTTCTAACTACGACAATACTTCCATTGTGGGGTGCACCAAAGATTGTGCCATCGTACGAATATTCTCTGTTAAAACGAATATTCCCCGACCAATCGAATATTTTATGATAACTTGCTTACTTTGCAAAATTTGTAAATATTACCCATAACTATAACATTATATCAAATCCATACCATAATATTCAAAAATATATTTCGAGAAAAATTAATCTTTATTCATAAAAGTTGGGGTCTTACAACCTCCCATTCTTATGAAATTTTGTCCTCGAAATTAGGGTGCGTACCTGGTATGTCGAAGAGATGAGGATACCTTGACTTCATTTCAGATTCAAACTCCAAGGTCATTTTCTCAACATCGTGGTTTCCCCACAAAACTTTGACTTGAGGTATAACCTTGGAGCGTAGAATATGATCCTTCTTATCCAAGATTTTAACAGGTACCTCCTCATACGTTAAATCTTCCACTATCTCATCCGGTTCTAATTCAATACAGTGGTTCGGGTCGTCCACATATTTACGTAACATCGATACGTGAAAAACGTTATGAACACGCGACATACTTGGAAGTAAAGCGAGTCTATAGGCCACAGTTCCAACTCGATCGAGGATTTCAAATGGGCCAATTAAATCGAGGGTTGAGATTTCCTCTCTTCGTCGACTCTTGCTTCTAGAATAACGCCCTCTTGAACCTTCTTCTTTGTATTTATTAGCTCTGGGTCTATAGCTTGAGCGGCTTTAACTTTGTCGATTAACGTTGATTCTACTCGTATTATTTGACATCATCATGTGGGTCCCTAGAGTCTTTTACTCTATCTCTATCATTTGTAAGTCATATAAAATGGGTCTTTGTGTTAATAATATCACACTCGTAAATGCATATGATCTTCTACTCAATGCGTCAACTACCACGTTCGCTTTTCTAGGATGGTATTGAATCGTATTATCGTAATTTTCAACAGCTCGAGCCAACGTCTTCGGCGCATGTTATGTTCATTTTGGGTGAAGAACTATTTGAGGGTTTTAGAAATAGGTTTTGTACTGGGGTCAATATAAAATTCGATTTCATACTCTAGGGGTAGGCTAGGAAGTTCTTCAAGGAATACGTCAGGAAATTTATTAACAATAGAAATATCATTCAAATCTGAAGTATTTTTGTTTAAATCAGTGGCATGGGCTAAGAAAGCTTGACATCCGTTTTTCAATAAACGAATAGCTTTATGGCTTGATATGACAGTGATTGACTTTAGTGGTTTGGTTGCTTGAATTTGCATAATAGGTTAGGAATATGAAAGCTAACCACCTTATAAAAACAATCGATTTTAGCATGCTGAGTAGTTAACCAATCAATCCCTAAAATCACATCAAATGCAAGTATTTTCAAAGAGATAAGATCGACATGTGCGGTTACCGATTTGAATCAAACAAGACTTATAAATAGTGGATGTAATGAAGGTTTCTCCAAACGGAGTTTCAATAGATAAGTCGAAGTCTAATTTCTCCTGAGTCAAAATTAAACGTTGAGCGCAAGTAGGGGAAATAAAAGAATGGGTAGAACCGACATCTAATAAGGTATAGACTTCGCAAGAATTTATAATTAATTAACCCGTGCTAACTTCTGTTCGGCTTACTCATTTTTTGAGAAGTCAAGAAAAATGCTCTTCCTGAAACCACCGACTTTGTTTTGTCCATATCCGCCTTTGGTGCCACCGTCCCAACTGGACAAAATTGAGCTATATGACTGTCTTTTCCACAACTAAAACATACCTTGGAAGGCTGTGAATAGTTTGGACTTATGTGTCCCTCCTCTCCGCATCTATAGAATCTAACTGGCGGTCGTTCTCCTCCCCAAGAATTTGTTAGTGGTGCTGGTGTTGTTGCCGACGTCTTCCCATCATCATTAAGTCTTATCTTCTTGAATTTTCCACTTGAATCATTACTTCTATTATCTTGGCCATGATTACCACCGAAGTGGTTACCATTTCTGGTATGATAATTTCCTCCATGATGGTTATCATTGTTCCTATGACCATTACCACTGATACGATTATTATTGTGTTGTTGCCCATTATCTTTTGGTTGGGCTGGCTCATTATCGCGCTCCAATAACTGAGCCCTATTTAGTACATCTGAATACAAACATAATTTGTGAGAAATGAGGTATTGACATATTTTGAGTCTCAAACCTCGCAGAAACATTCGCGTCATTCTCTCCTCATTATCGACCAAGTGGGACGCAAAGCGGGACAACTTGGCAAACTTAGCTTCGTACTGCGACACGGTCATATTTTTTTTGCTCCAGCTTGATGAACTCTACCTCATTCATATGTCGAATACTTTCAGGAAAGTACTTATCATTGAACAGTTCTTGGAACTTCTCCCAAGACATCTTCAGTGCGGTAGGCTGAGTACGTTTTACTGATTCCCACTAATAATCTACCTCTCCTCGCAACATGAAGGTGGCAAAGGGAACCTTTTGCTCCTCGGAGCATCTCAAGATAACAAATATCTTGGTGAACTGCTTTATCCACATCTCTTCTTTAAGTGGTTATGGCTCTCCCAAAAACTCTGGTGGTCCCAGCTCCTTGAACTGCTTAGCGTTGACCATCCGAGAGTTGCCAGTGTTTCCACCTACATTTTGACCAGGAGTCTCTCTCGCCTGATGTTGCATGAATTGCATAAAGCCTCTAAACATCCCATCATTCATCATCTGATCGGTGTTGTTGTTTACCTAAGGATTATTATCTTCATATTGCACATTATCCTGGGTATTGATCGTTGGCGACTCAACGGTCTCATGTGCTTCATTGCTGATCTCAATAATTTTATATGTCATTTTCAAACACTGCCACAAAACAAGGGTTAATTGACATGTCACATATTATCCCTATACTCTGACCGACCAATTAAATACCAAATAAACTTAGGTAGGTTATACTAGCGAAGGAATTTCCCGTCTCTCCCCTCTTAGTTCTTGTCTCAAATCTCAGCCATGGATCATATCCCTAAGCTTTGATACCAACTGTGACACCCCAAAATAGGTATACATCACCCATTCTGAGTCACCAAATACATGGTACATAAATCAAATACAAACTTCTTTTATATAATACGACAAAAGCTAAGCTGAGAGTTTTTACACGAATATTGTCTCATTGACAGTATTAAAACTCAAATGAAGTCCTCATTACATTTATTATCACACTATTTCATAGAATAGTGAGGACTACTAAAACAACCATCTGGACCATAACTCTGTTCCCCGACTAGTCCCAACTATATTTTCATTTCCTGAAGAGAACAATGAAAGAAAAGGGTGAGCTTAACTAGCCCAATAAAAAATATTATGACTAAGATAATGCAGAATAAATTATCCTTAGCCTTCAACAGTATAACAACTGATAGAATACAATAGGCAACAAGTTTTAGATCAACAACTGCAGCGGAATAAGCAATCCATTAGAAGAGTCAAGCAGAGTATGATATCTACTATTTTCTATGATTTAAAAAGTTTATCATCAATTTTATCGCTGAGACTCAGCTTAATAAATAAACCACATCATCGAATCATCCCTGCACTACGGGCCAAGGATATTCATGTAATCATCAATGATAATAATTATACCGAATAATCCCTGGTCATAATCATACCAACAATTGTTCATCAATGCACTACGGGCCAATGAGGACTTTTACCACATTATTTGTAATATTACGGTCATGATTATACCGAATAATCCCTGGTCATAATCATAACAATCAATAGTCCATCTATGCACGCAAGCCACATATGACTTTCATCACAATATAAGCATGAGGATGATGACAATGATATAAGCATTAATCAAACGAAATCAAGGATAAATATTAAAAACTTTAAATTTATTCAGAGTTTAAAAATATCCAAATTGTCAACATGATACTGCTTTGTGGAGTAAAATTCAAGAATAATATTCATGTATCAAAAATAATTTGGATAGAAAAGAAATATATCTTCCGGGTGAATAATACCCTGTGAATACTACTTTGGGAATAGTACCTCGTGAATAGTACCCCGGCATGAAAAGTGCCCCAAATATCTAAATAAATAATATTTGAGTGAATAATAACTAGGTGAATAGTAACCCATGAATAATAACTCGTGAATAGTAATTCGTGAATAGTATTTCAACATGAAAAGATCAATAATTATCAAGAATGCTCAGAATAGTATTTCCATGAAAAGATACTAGATGAAGCGCAAATATCAAGGATATTCTACTAATTTAATGGAATATAGAAGCAATACTTCAGTAAAATGAGTGTAGAACTAGGGATACGAAACGAAATTATATTACTTACATACTACAGAGTGTGGAAGAAAATAATATTTCATACGAATATTGAACAAAAATAATATCCCTTATGAATACGAAAGAAATAATACCCCTTACGAATACAATAAATAATATCTCTTACCTCAGAAGAAGACTGGATAGTGGAATAATGAAGTAGCAGACTTCTATTCTTCTTTTTCTCTATAGCTTCTCTCTCTATAATTTCTCTTGTGAGTCTTAGTGAACTGGTAAGAATGAAGGAAGAATGAACTTCTATTTATAGGAAAATATAGTTTCGATAATTGCACGTTTTGGGGCTCGAAATATTACAATATAATACTTTCATCTTTTCTTTCATTTTTAATTTAGTCCTGCAAGTATTATTAAACTTACACCACCTCCCCTAATAGTATATCATGTGAATCAATAGTACAATCATGTGACTCAATAGTTCTATACATGTGAAAAAATAATTATAGTATAGTACCTTCATCTATACCTCTATTTTTAATTTAGTCATGCAAGTATTATCAATCTTGCACCACCTCCCCTAATAGTACATGCATGTGAATCAATAGTACACATATGTGAACAAATAGTTATAAGCATGTGAATTAATAGAAATTAATTGCTCATTTATCTGATTAAATACCCGATTGGTCAATATAACCTCCAGACATCAATTATTATCGGAATAGATATCGATTTCCACTAACACTAATAATCCCAACACAATAAAAATATCAATTTCATCTTTAATCAACACGAACTTATTCATCATTAATATTATAACTCACAATAATTAACAACCAGATCATTCCCAGGAAAGAGGGGGCTTTCCGATAAGGATTTCTCCCTATTGGCGCGCAATTAGGTGACCTAACCTCTTATTGACAGAACTTTCTAGACATTGTCAATATTACAAATAATAATATGAATAACTTTGTCGTCTCAATTATTGATTTAATAATAATAAAATATTATGCAGATGATAATGTGACAATAATGGAATCAATAATATGAGATATATGATGCAGCAATTACTGTAGCAATAATTGAGTATAACTGAGTGACTTCTCACGTAAGCATTAATAATCCATACTGTGTGCTACTATGCAACCACACGTATTACTGTTCTTTTACCACCGGGTAGTTCAACAGTTTTAACGGTAACACTTTCGCCGTTATTTTTATAAAAAGATAATTCTATCGTTTTCTAACTACGACAATACTTCCGTTGTGGGGTCCACCAATGATTGTTTCATCGTACAAATATTCCCTGTTAAAATGAATATTCCCCGACCAATCAAATATTTTATGACAACTTGCTTACTTTGCAAAATTTGTAAAAATTACCCACAACTATAACATTATATCAAATCCACACCATAATATTCAAAAATATATTTCGAGAAAAATTAATCTTTATTCATAAAAGTTGGGGAACAGTTACTAACCTAAATTTCCCACTAATCCTAACAGGCACGACAAAGCGTTTTGTCAGTGTAAGCACGACAAAACAGCTTGTCCAAACAAATATACCGGAAAGTCCGATTTTGGAACAAACTTTTTAAGCACGAGGTGTCAAGCATGACATTTTTTAAAAAAAAAATTATTTGACCAAGTTTGTTAAACAGAGTATATATTAACACATAGCACATTAAGAACGGAGAAATTTTATTGATATAACTGAATTTTACATAATCGAGTCTTATTAGGGTTTTGGGTTTTTACATTCACCCCCACTAATAAGAATTTCGTCCTCGAAATTACAGTAAAGGTTAAGTAAATAATTGAGGATAATTCTCTTTCATTTTATCTTAGAGCTCCAATGTAGCCTCTTCAACATTATGATTCCTCCAAATCACTTTGACCGATGCTATCACTTTATTTCTCATGACTTACTTTTTACGGTCGACGATCTGCACAGGTTCTTCTACATAAGAAAGATCTTCTTCGATTTGGATTGGCTCATAATTTATAACGTGTTTATAATCAGGTTTGTATGGTCGTAATACAGACACATGAAACACATTATGAATATGGTTCAACTCAGGAGATAATGTTATTTCATAAGCAACTTCACCAATCCTTCTCAAAATTTCAAAACTTCCAATCATGAATCTCGGACTTAGTTTTCCTTTCTTGCCAAAACGTATCTTGCCCTTTCAAGGAGATACCTTCAAGAATACGTGGCTTCCTATGTTAAAGTGTCAGTGTTTACGATGTGGATCCACGTATTTCCTTTGTCGATCTTGAGATGCTTGTAATCGATCACGTATAACTCTGATGGTTTCAATTGTTTGTTGAATTATTTTAGGTCCTAACATTTGTCTTTCCCCGACTTCATCCCAACACAAAGGTGTTCTACACTTTCTCCCATATAAGGCTTCATAGGGTGGCATACCTATGCTAGCATGATAACTATTGTTATAGGCAAATTCTATTAAAGGTAACAGATCTTCCCAACTTTCTTTGAAGTATATGATACATGTTCTCAACATATCCTCTAATGTTTGTATAGTTTTCTCACTCTGTATATTAGTTTGAGGATGATAAGCCGTACTCAATCTTAATTATGTTCCTAAGTGTTTTGAAGACTTTTTCAAAAATTGGAAGTAAAACGTGGATCTCGATCTGATACTATGGAAACAGGCACACCATGTCTAGTGATAATTTTATTAATGTATAGCTTGGCAAGGTGATCTATGTTATGAGTAATTTTAATAGGTAAAAAGTAAGTTGATTTAGTTAAACGGTCAACAATTACCCAAATGGCATTATGGCCTTTTTGTGTAGCTGGAAGGCCTACAACAAAGTTCATGGTTATATGTTCCCACTTCCACTCAGGAATTGGTAAGGGTTGAAATAAACCACTCAGCTTTTGATGCTCAGCCTTAACCCTTTGACACGTGAGGCATTAGCTTACCCATTCAGCTATTTCTCTTTTCATATTTGACCACCAAAAGTGTCGACTTAAATCTTTGTACATTTTAGTACTGCCAGGATGTATGGCAAATTTAGAATTATGAGGTTCGTTTAGGATTTCGTCTTTTAAAGCTTGGTTTAACGAAACCCAGATTCTATCTTCATATCTTATTATTCCATCCTTATATATTCTGAATTTGTTATACTTGTCATGAGTTAGAGTAGACTTATACTTCAGACATTCTTCATCCTTTTCTTGCATCTCTTTGATTCTATCAAGTAGAGATGAAACTCCCTCTAAAATGTATAATTTTTGGGTAGAGGTAGTTGCACATTCCACCTCAATTTCTAATTTTTCAAAATCTTTTATTAACCTATCATTGGTGGTTACTCTGTTCAATTTATCCTGATTCTTTCTACATAACGCGTCAGCTACGACATTAGCTTTACCGGGATAATATAAGATTTCACAGTCAAAATCCTTTATCAGTTCTAACCATCTTCTCTGCCTTAAATTTAGTTCCTTTTGTGTAAAAATATATTTTAGACTTTTATGATTTGTATATATATTTTGCACTTCTCCCCGTATAAGTAATGTCTCCAAATTTTTAGAGCAAAAACTATTGCGGCTAACTCTAGGTCATGAGTAGGATTCCTCTTCTCATAATCTTTGAGTTGTCGTGATGCATAAGCAATCACTTTCCCATGTTGCATCAACACACACCCTAAACCTATGTGTGATGCATCACTAAATACTAAAAGGCCTCTTGTATCATCAGGTAAGGACAACATTGGAGCCATGCTCAGTCGCCTCTTCAACTCTGGGAAGCTCTCTTCACATTTATCTGTCAAGACGTATGTTACCGTCTTTCGAGTTAAATTAGTTAATGGGGTTTCTATTTTTGAAAAATCTTCTATAAACCATCAATAATAATCCGCTAAATTGAGAAAACTTCGTACTTCTGTTGGAGTTATTGGTTGTTCCCAATTCACAACCGTTTCGATCTTAGTTAGATCTACCGATATTCCATTCTTGTCAATTACATGACCTAAAAATCGAACTCTCTTTAACCAGAATTCACACTTGGAAAACTTTGCATAAAGTTATTCCTTTCGTAATATCTCCAAAACAGCTCTCAAGTGTTCGATATGCTATTCCCGTGTTTTCGAGTATACCAGAATATCATCGATAAACACTACAACAAATTTTTCCAAGCATGATTTAAAGACTCGATTCATTAAATCCATAAATGCTGTCAGTGCATTTGTCAATCCAAAAGACCTTACAAGAAACTCATAATGTCCATAGCGTGTCCTAAACGTTGTTTTCGGCACATCCTCATTTCTTACCTTTAATTGATGATAACCTGTTCTAAGGTCAATTTTTGAAAAATGTTCGGCCCTTTTTAATTGGTCAAACAAATCATCAATCCTTGGTAAAGGATATTTATTCTTAATATTTAATTTATTTAGCTCTCTATAGTCTATACATAACCTCATAGTTCCATCCTTTTTCTTTACAAACAATATTGGTGCTCCATAGGGTGAAACACTAGGTTGTATGTACTTTTTATCTAAGAGTTCCTATAATTATATAAGTAACTCTTTCAGTTCTATAGGTGCCATTCTGTACGGTGCCTAGAAATTGGTGTTGTTCCCGGTGCAAGATTAATGACGAACTCAGTTTTCCTATCTGAAGGTAAATCGGGTAAGTCATCTAGAAATACTTTGAAAAAATCCTTAACTATTGGTATTTGATCTAGTTTTACTCCTTCCTGTCGAGTATCAACTATATAGGCCAAATACCCTAAACAACCCTTGCTAAGTAATCTTTCTGCCTGAACTATAGTCAAACATCGAGATTGCTTAGGTGAACAACTACCGTTAAACACTACCTTTGATTTTGATGCAGTCAAAAGGTTTATATGTTCTTGATGACAATCAATCATTGCATTATGGTTAACTAACCAATCCATTCCTAAAATTACATCAAATTCTCCCAACTGGATTGGTAAAAGATCTATCATAAAATTATGTCCTTTTATCACCACACTACAATTCCTGTATATGGTTTCAACCAGAATCCTATCTTTATTAGCAATTTCTACACAAAATGGTTTGTTTAAATTTTCACAAGGTATATTCAAGTTTTTAGAAAAACTTTTAGACACGAAAGAACAAGTAACACCATAATCAAATAACACATATGCATTTAAAGTATTGATAGGGATGATACCTGTCACCACGTACTGTGAAGCAACAACATCCCTCACCGATATATTAAATATTCTAGCGATAGGTCGATTCTGAACCCCAACTACAGCTACTATTGACTGATTATTCTCTGGTACTCTATTCCCCTTTCCTCTTTGGTTCTTAGGTTTGGGACAATTCTTTGAAAAATGGTCCAATGAACCACAATTAAAACATTTATTTTTATTTGGGAGAGGACACTGTCGAGAAAGATGTCCCGATTGTCCACAATTATAACATTTGCTATGAATGCATAGTCCGTTATGTTTCTTTCCACAAGTAGGACAAGGTTTAATATTATTATTACTAAAGTTATAATTAGTATTACATATCTTCTTTCCCGGATTGTTGGAAAAAGTAGTATCCCATTTCAATTTGTTATTAAACCCACCCGAACTAGGTTCTGTCCTAAGTTTCCCTTTCTCATTTTGACTCTTCTTTTCTTGGTGAAATTTAGCGAGACTTTCATTTTCACTTTCGGCTGTAGTAGCTTTCTCAAGTATTTCAGAGAAAGTCTTTATTTGGAGTACTGACAACTTACTCCGAATCTGAGGTTTTAAACCCTCCTGAAACCTACAAGTCTTTCTAAGTTCAGTGGTTACCTGATGAGGAGCAAACACAGGCGCTTCATTGAACTTGGTACGTATCTTTGGGTTACGATCGGTCTCCTTGTTTTAAATCAAAAAATTTTATTTCTATGTGATCTTTTAGGGATTGGGAAAAATAATTTTCAAAGAACAACTCTTTGAATCTATCCGAAGGAACAATTTTAGTTTCTACCCGATCCTTGGTTGATTCCCACCAATAATTAACCTCACCTTTCAAGAAAACGATTGCAAAAGTTGTCTTTTGATTATTATTTACATTGGTTACTAGGAAAAACTTCTCTATTTCAGAAATCCAAATTTATGCATCGACAAGTTCTGATGTACCTTTATATTCAGGTGGTCCAACTAATTTAAAATCTTTAAAAGATGTGTTTTGGTTTATAGGTATATTCATAGCTCCTAGCATAAGATCTACTAATTACTGGGTAGAATTATCATCATTATTCATTTCTCTTTGGGGTCTTCTGGTTGGTGGCATGATTCTATATAAAACAACAACAAAAATTCACATAAGAATTTGAATAACACAAATATATCGTTTATTTATATATCATAAAAGTCTTACAAAACAACTTAGTAGTTGTACATACTACTATCTTACAAACCACTGGTTATATTATAAACTTTGAATACTTCTTTATTCTTACTAATATAAAGCATTCAACCACCTATACTACTCTCTAGAATTCATTGATATTATCAAAGAAATCCTGAATCATGTGACAAACCACATATCAATCTATGAGATAAGCAGTTTTCTTCTCCTCTACCGGATATCGAACTACTCGGCACTGCAAATCATTAAAAGTATCTCGAACACGCAGAGATGCTTTAAGAAGTCTTGACTGAATTTCCTTCCTGCTGCTTTGTGCATGTTGCAGTTGTACTTTTAGTCGGTGACTATGTCCCCTCTCATGTTGTAGCATTCCCTCAGCTATATCAGCCCTAAACTTCCTTTTATTATTCTCATATTCTGTTGACTTCATTAGTGATGCCATTTCTTCATCATGTTCATCAATTCTCATTAATTGTCCTGCTACTAGATCTTCCTCTCCCTCAACATCTAGCAGTTGTTGATCATGAAGCAATTCTTCATCTTTTGCATCACTAGCTATAAATGACTCAATTTAAGGTGGATTGTTTTCTATCACCATTTCATCAGCATTGGAGTTGGCCATCTATAAAAGAAAACTCCCTTAATACTAGTATATAAATTTACACAACATAATAATTTTAATTTTATATTTTATGTGTACTTTAAAATTTTATGGACTCGAAGACTATATACTAAGATTTCTCTTCCTTATATCTATAGCCTTGAGGCTTTGATACCAAACTTGTAACGCCCCCATATCTATACTCCCAGGGTATCTGATATGGTGCTTACTACGAATCAATATAATGCATTTAAATATATACTCCCATGGTATCTGATTATAAGCTTATATTAAATTAAGGGACTATTAGATACAATTCCCATAGATCCAAGATTCACAGTATTCCATAATAGATGACTATTCTCAGGAGAACTATAACTGTATTTGGATACCCTCACTTGGATATATGAACTGTATCTGTGAATAGAATCTATCTATCCGAAATCCAGAATATCAGTAATAACATGAACAACCCATATTACTAATATCCTCACCTAGATGTAGTATATGCCAAGCAAATTTATACTACCGTATCCATAGTAACTATTTAACCGAAATCCATAATATCAGTAATAACATAAACAATCCATATTACTAATATCCTCACTCAGATAAATAGTTCTCAAGGATCTCAACTAGATTCAAAGAATTCTAAATTTACATCTATATATGTAAGAAAACACAGTTTGCGGAAATAAAAGATGTTATATATATATATATATATATATATATTAAGGTTTGATTATATGATTCTCATAACGAGTTTCTTATTACAAAGTATTCAACTAGACATGAATATAACCTAATCTAAGCAGGGACGTTTCCCTTTATCTACTCCAGATGTTCAAGGATTACCATCTAAAATTACTAATGGAATAATTTGCAATGGTGAGCTATGACATGCTCAACAAGTTTTGTATTTATAACAATATATGATTTGAAGAAATACAACAATTCAAATTTTGACTGATAGTTGTTACCATTTTCTAGATTTTTATTTCTGTCAGTCACACAGACTTAGAAATTTTTGTTTAGATATGTGATAGGGGATCAACCTATTCAATATCCTAGGAGTATGCATCTCATACTACCTGTGCTCAAATGCACCGAAATTAATGTCAATATATTATCGACCGAATTATGATCCCTTACGGGATACCCAACTTCAGAATAGGATGTCTTACTAAACAATTTGGTTTGACACAATAATATAAATAAACAATTCATTTCTTAGTTGTGTTGAAGCTATAGCAATAACCTTACAATAAAAGGTAATTCAAATGTAGGTGTAGTATATTATATAAACAGCATATCAAGATAAAAATCTTGTTCAACGAATAAATAGGGTTGAGAAATTTGCATAAGATTTTAAGGTTTAAGAAGAACTTTCCTGAGCATAGATCAGTCAAGTTATGCTTCTTAACTCCTTTAATAAATACCTACGATGTTCATATATATAAATCTAACACGTTAGTATTGATATCAATACTCAAATATAACATTTATATAAGATCGGGTTACATTCTATAAGGTTTCGGTGTTCAATGTCATTACCGAATATTAAATAAGTTGATATATGAGCAAATTTTTTTTTATAAAATTTATTATATTTTTAGATAATTTATATATCCTTTATAATAATTTTTAGAAGTTTTAAAATATTTTAAAAACATTTATTTATCCTTTAAATGATTTTTAAATCATTTATTTCTATTTTAGGTAATTAATATTTACTTAAAATTTCACAAAAAACATTGATTATTATTTTAAATAATTTATAACCATTTATTATGATTTTTATATCATTAATATTATTTTCAATAATTATTTGGTATTTATAAATAATTATTCTAATTACTTTATTATTACGTTACTTATTAATAATATCTGAATAAAATAAAATATTTTATTGAATTAATGTAAAAATATCAGAAATTAATTATAATTATATAATAAAATTTTTGAAACTGTTTTTGTATTTATTTACTAATTATTTCTAATTTGTATAATTTAAATTTTAGAAAACCAATTTTTGTCCGTCGTTAAAGCACTACAGTGACCGGATGTGTCGCTATAGGTGTTCTTGAGCTTCTGGGCAAACAGTTGGTCATGGTCGAGGGACCAGTTTGACCACGATTTATCTAGATATGGTTTCTGATTCTGGGTTTGGACAAGTATTGGTGTTATAGTACTCTTACAGTAGTACAACATCAAGCAAACTTCATGCTTTAACCTAAATATAACAAGAAGTTATAGAGGCTCAAAGTCATTGTCAGAGTTGTTCTTGAGTTTCTAGGCAACCCAGAACAGTGGTCATGGCCGGTTAACAGCTTTGTGGCTTTAATATCTCTGATTCTGTGTAATAGATGTGTGTTGTGTATATTGTAACATGTAGTATATATGTCGAGGTACATATATATAACACTAACGTGAACAAAGAATAAATCTAAGGTCTCTATTTATGCTGGTCAAAGTACAACCAAAAGTTATTCTTCGTGTTCATCAGTTTTCTTGGTAACCCAGAAAACTTGGTCAAGCTCGGTCAACGACTTTTGACCATTAATTCCAGTAATCCTATGAGTTGTTTAAGCAATTTAAGATCATAGATATGTATTTATATCAAGGTGTTAATCTAAAACAAAAAATTACAAAAACAACAAACATGAAGCGATCAAAAGGCTGGTCAAAGTAGCCAATTCAAACAGTTCTTGAGTTTTCTAGTAACCCAGAAAACAGAACTCCGTGAACAGTCAACTCACTTTGACTACCTATAACTTGTAATATATGGTTCTAATGAGCCTACTTTCTTTACCAGATTAAAGACCTACTAGCAGGCTACAAATAACATACAAATAACAGACCTAAACATAAACACATATGAATCTACAAGCTCTGACATTCGGCTGTCAGACTTGATTTTCAAAATTTCTAGATTTCTAAAAACACTTAATTAAGGCATCTAGATGTTATGAAAACGTGTTATATCAATCGAACATACTAATACATAATTCTAAACATCTAAACAACAAAATTAACAAAGGATCAAAGAGCTAGATATGAATTATGGTTTGCACCTTACTTGTTTTGATTCTTGATTCTTGATTCTAGCTTCTGAATTTGTTGCTGCTATCACCCAGGCTTGATTTGGTATGTATATAAGTGTATAATGGCTTAAAGATTTCGTGAGTTTGCTCTGATCTAGGGTTCCTATTTATAGAATTCTTCAACTTGGCTTTTTGGACATTTTTAAGCAACTTGCCTCCACAAATATCAGATCTGATGACTCTACTCATGCTTGGGAGTTACAAGCATGTCATGTGTAACCTAGGAACTTCCATGGGTGACTCATAACCTACTTGTGAGCTAGTTAGGTTAGTCTAGTAGCCTAATTATGCCCTAATCTTCATTAATCTTGATTAGGGTTTTGTTTTTGATGATTAGGATTGTTAAATAATGTTTATTAGTACCTAATTGGAGTTTAGTAATCATGATTAGGTATTAAGATAATCCGATTATGGTCAAATTAGCTAATTAGGGTTAGGCTTACAAATTAGAGTTAGAGTTTTGCTGATTATAGTTATGGTTTGTTAATCTAGGGTTACTAACCTAAATTTCCCACTAATCCTAACAAGCATGACTAAGCGTTTTTTCAGTGTAAGCACGACAAAACAGCTTGTCCAAACAAATATACCGAAAAGTCCGATTTCAGAAGAAAATTTTTAAGCACGCAGTGTCAAGCATGACGTTTGTCGGACAAAATTTTATTTGACCAAATTTGTTAAACAGAGTATATATTAACACATAGCACATTCAGAACGGAAATATTTTATTGATATAACTGAATTTTACATAACCGAGTCTTATTATGGTTTTGGGTTTTTACAATACTAAAGAATATCCTTGGCCCGTAGTGCATGGATAATTCATGGATGTGATACTAATGAATATCCTTGGCCGTAGTGCATGAATAATTCGGTGTTGTGGATTATTTATTTAGCTGAGTCTCAGCGATTAAATTGATGTTAAACTTTTTAAATCATAGAAGATAGTAGATATCATGATCTACTTGACTTTTCTAAAATACAGTTGTATGTCTCTGGTTCGTAGTGCAAAGATGGACTGTTGATTTACTTGAGTATAAATATGAATTGTGAATTTAACTTTAATCTTTGGTAGTTCAGGTGAAGACAGGTGATGAGAGTTATCTTTGTCTTTGTTACAATAAAAAACAATTTATGAGTATTACAGGAATGAAATATTGATGACGGACTTTTAATTTGGAGAGGATAATAGACATTATGTTCTACTTGACTCTTATAAGGGATTGTTGATTCTGCTGCTATTATGGTTGAAAACTTTTATCATATATGTTCTAAATATCTGATTTAGTATTGATGAAGGCTATTTATAATGTAATTATCTTAAGTCATGATGTTCTTTACTGGGTTATTTGTGCTAACCCTTTTGTTTCACAACCCCTTTCAGGAAATAAAAGTGTAGCTCTGTGACTAGCAGAGGGAACATGGGTATAAAGTGGTGTTACGTATTAGTCACAATCCTAATCAAATTATGAAACGGTGTGGCATAATAATTGTACTGACAACTTAAAATATTTGTGACATATTTTGTAAGACCCAAACTTTTTATAAATAAAATCGAATTTCCTCTATTTATTATTTTGAATAATAAAGTGTTAATTTGATATAATGATTTGGTTATGGGTGAAATGTGCAAATTTTGCAAAATAAACAAATGGTTATAAAATATTCATTGTTGTCGGGGAATATTCGTTTGGTCGTGGAATATTCTTGTTGTCGGGAAATATTAAATGCATTTGCCAGCAGCCCATTTAGGGCCCCATAATGGAAAATGGTCGGATGAAGAAAACGACAAGTTTGAGTTTTTACAAATAACGGCGTAATTATTACCGTTAACACTGTTGGAATACCCGGTGGTTAAAATATAGTAATACGCGTGGTTGCACAGTAGACAACGGTATTGCATAGTATTTTTGAATTATTGATTCTTACGTAAGAAGGCACTACTCAATAATTGTTACAGTAATTACTGCTTAATATTTTATTTTATTGATTCAATAATTTCTACGTTGATATTTTATATTATTGTTGTTTCAATAATTATCACTGCACAATATTTCCCATTATCAGATCAATAATTCATATTATTTGAATAATATTATTAGATAGCATTATTGGCAATGTCTAAGGAATTTCTGTGTAGGAAAGGGGTTTTGTCACCTAATTGCGCGCCAATTAGGAGAAATCTTTATCAGAAAGCCCCCTCTTTCTAGGGAACGACCTAGTTGTCATAATTGTGATTCTGTAATATTATTTGTGAATAATTAATTATTGATTTTATATGATAAGGAAATATTTATTTTATGTGGATATATAATGGATATATTTATTGTGGTTATAAATGAAGAAATAAATGATGAGGTGTTTTATCAGTATTTTGTCGGAATAGAGGTGTTGAAAAGCGTCCGTATATGGATTTCGGTCATTTTTCGTTTGGAATTTGGAAAACTTAAACTTACAAAGTTGTAAAGAATTCGATTTCGTATGGAATGGACATAAAATTCGTATTTTTCTGATAAAAGGGCTATTTATTATGAATTATTGAAGTTCAGAAATTAAAATGTTTTTATTAAAAATTGGGTGGGATCCACTTTTGTTTTTAAAAACATGTGGGCTACAATTTTTTTTAGAAATGGTATGCTAGATTTTTCAACAAAGTGTGCCTGGAAGATGAGAAAACAAAATAATAATATTTTATTATTTTAGTCTCCTATGGCGTTCTAGCATTTTCCTATAAATAGGCGCTAAGGTTATAATTGAAAATCACACCAGAAACAAGTTTTCTTTCTCTCTATATTATCGAGCGTATTTTTGTGAGTATTTAGATACTTTGAGAGTTTCTATTCAAAGGTAAGTTTCCTTGACTTTACATCCAGATATTCCTATTTAAAAATCTTTGTTATTTTGAGGTAAGGGATGTTATTTTCTTCCTAATGATGTTATTCTTTCAATATCATTATACCAAAATATTGGTATGGATTTTATTGTGGAATTTTTACCTTTTTGTGTCGAGGTTACTATTCACGTATACGACACTATTCACCAAAAAATAAAATTTTCTCCTTTTTGTCCAAGATGTCTATTATGGTTACTATCTTTGATTGTACCCATGTGTTTATCTTTATTTTTGAATTCTGCTTCACAATTGGTTATTATGGAGTATTTTTGAACTTGGATAAACAAAAGTACGAATCCCTAATCTTTGATCTTTTATCGCACTGGATTCATTTTCTTTAAGATATTTTTTATCATCCTCAGTCCTAAATGATGATATTACTGAATATCTTTGGCCTGTAGTGCAAAGATGAATGATTACCTAATGAATATCTTTGGCCCGTAGTGCAAAAATGAACAGATGTTGAGATGAACATGACCAACTGGTGATATAAATGAATATCTTTGGCATGTAGTGCAAAGATGAATATTTGATTCAAGATGTATATTGATTGATGTTACAGGGATAAAATTGATGATGAACTTTTAAATCTTAGAAGATAGTAGAATTCTTTCTCTATTTGACTCTTCTAATGGATTGATGTTTCCGCTGTAGTTGTTGATCTAAAACTTGTTGTCTATTATATTTTATTAGATTTTTCCCTGTTGAAGACTAATGATAATTTGTTGTATATTATCTTAGTCATAATATTCTTTAATGGGCTAGTTGAGCTCACCCTTTTCCTTTTTGTTCCATTGTTCTTCTTAGGAGAAGAGAATTTAGCCGGAACTAGCCAGGGTATGGAGTGATGATTCAAGATAGTTGTTTTAGTAGTCCTCACTATTTTGTAAAATAGTGTATCAATAATTGTAATGAGGACTCCTTTTGAGTTTGTATACTATCTATTAGACAATATTTGTATTCAAACTCACAATATATGTGTTGTCGTATTTTGCAAGACAATTGTATTATTGAAGTTGTATTTGTTTCTGTACCATGTATTTGGCGACTCAGAATAGGTGATGTATACCTATTTTGGGGGTATCAAAAATTTTATACATCATTTAATATTTAATTTTGGTGAACAACTATAGGGTGAGGAGAATTCAAATTTGGAAGCGTCCAAAGTGCACTAAATTAGAATGAAGAGGACATAAATCTTCTCGTGCTCCTTTGGGGACTTAAAATATTTGATGTTGTACTTTATATGGCATTATAATAATTTAAATATGAATATTGTCGTATTAAATACGTAACAATATTTGTATTGAAACTCACAGTATATATATGTTGTCGTATTTTACACGACAGTTGTATAAATGAAGTTGTATGTACCATGTATTTGGCGACTCAGAATTGGTGATGTATACCTATTTTGGGGGCGTCACACACACGAAGACGATCACATTTAAGAGAGAGGATTAATTAAGTTGTTGAAAGTATCTAATTGGGATGAGGGGTAAAGACTATTAGTATTTGTAATAGAAATTATACAATCGTAATCGATCAAAACACCCGTTAATAATTAATTATTAAAAGATGTGCATATGTGTGTGTGTGTATATATATATATATATATATATATATATATATATATATATATATATATATACAAACAGGATCAAGAGTAGATCTCTTAAGTAGTAGAACTCTCTTAAATAATAGAACTTTATCAAAACGACGTAGTTTTGATAAGACGCGGTGGCATTTTTGTAAATACTATGCCACCGCGTATTTACAAAAATTCCACCGCATCTTATCAAAACTACGTCGTTTTGATAAAATTCTATTATTTAAAGCATTCTGCTATTTAAGAATTCTACTCTTGATCCTTTCTGTATATATATATATATATATATATATATATATATATTATCAACGCTAAAATCTGTTCACTCGCCTAATCATCAAACAACGAGTTAATCTTGCACAAAAAATTGGAAAACACACTAAGGAGCCTGCCGGTTGCTGCCGTCGGGGGAAAGCTTCGGTGTGAGAATAATTATAGGCTGGAGAAAAGGTTAACAATGGAAGTACATTATAACTTTAGTACTTTTGTGAGACAAAGTGTCATTACATGTGAATTAGGGTATAACTGTGTATTTATAGCCTTCCCATAGTACCACTTGTTAGGTAAAATCCAGTTACGCACAGCACGCAAGTATACGTGATCAAAGAATTAGTGATCAAGAAACTCATAAATTACGCACAAAGCATAACAGATGAGCTGAAAATAGTGTCATTAAATTAAAATCAAAGCATGACAATCCTCATTAGGAAATAAGATCCATCATAAGCTTAATAGAAGAATTTAGTTCATAGCTAATGAATTAAAAACTGAAAAGATCAAAGGATTAAGCATCCTGATTACAAAACTTAAATTGAAGAATAGAAACAGTAAATAGAACCACCCTTGTAAGACCCCAACTTTTATGAATAAAGATTTAATTTCCTTTAAATATCTTTTTGAATAATAAGGTGTGGATTTGATATAATGTTATAGTTGTGGGTAATATTTACAAATTTTGCAAAGTAAGCAAGTTGTCATAAAATATTTGTTTGGTCGGGGAATATTCGTACGACGTCACAATCATTGGTGGACCCTACAACTGAATTACTGTCGGAGTTAGAAAACAACATAAATAACTTTTTATAAAAATAACGGCAAAAGTTTTACCGCTAACTGTTGAAATACCCAATGATAAAAGTACAGTAATACGCGCGGTTGCATAGTAGCACACGGTATTGTATACTATCTTTTATTTATTGATGCTTACATGAGAAGTCACACAATTTTATTCAATTATTGTCACAGTAATTGCTGCATAGTATCTCACGTTATTGATTCAATTATTGTCACAATATTTTATATTATTAAATCAATAATTGAGATGACAAAGTTATTCATATTATTATTTGCATTATTGATGATGTCTGGAAAGTTCTGTCGAGGAAAGGGGTTTGGTCACCTAATTGCGTGCCAATAAGGAGAAGTCCTTATCATAAAGCCCCCTTCATTATTCTCTTTGGGAAATGAGAACATAGCCAGGACTAGTCGAGGAATGGAGTGACGGTCCGAGATGGTGGCTGTAGTATGTGACGCCCCCAAAATAGGTATACATCACCCATCTTAAGTCGCCAAATACATGGTACAAAACATAATCTAAGAGTTTTAATAAGAATATTGTCATCTAGACAATATCCACACTCAATGGAGTTTTCATTACATTTATTGTCACACTATTTAACAGAATAGTGAGGACTACTAATGCTATCATCTGGATCGTCACTCCGTTCCCCGACTAGTCCCGGCTACGTTCTCATTTCCTGAAGAGAACAGTGAAAGAAAGGGTTAGCTCAACTAGCCAAGTAAGAAATATTATGAGTAAGATAATGCAGAATAAATTATCATTAGCCTTCAACATTGTTAAACTGATAAAATATAATAAACATCAAGTTTAACTGCAGCGAAACAAGAAATCCATTAGAAGAGTCAAGTAGAGAATAAAATCTACTATCTTCTGATTTAAAAGGTTTTTCATCACTTTTATCATTTGAGACTCGACAAATAAATAAACCACATCATCCCTGCACTACGACCAAGGATATTTATTAGTATCACGACCACAAATTATCCATGCACTACGGGCCAAGGATATTCGTGTATTCATCAATGGTCATGACCATGCCAACAATTGTCCATCAATGTACTACGGCCAATGAGGACTTTTACCACATTATTTGTAACATTACGGTAATGATTATACCGAATAATCCCTGGTCATAATCATACCAAGTCCATCTATGCACTACAGGCCACAAATAACTTTCAACATATTATAAACATGAGGATGATGACAATAATATAAGAATTCAATAAAACAAGTTCAAGGATAAATTTATAAAGATTTATAATTTAATTTATCCAGAAATCAATAACGTCCAAATTGTCAACATGATCTTTGCTTTGTGGAGTAAAATTCAAGAATCTTTGAGAAGAATATTTCCATGAAAAGATCTTTGGATGAAGCGCAAATATCAAGGATATTCAACTAATTTCATGGAGTATAGAAGCCAAAACTTTAATCAATCGAGTATAATAGAATATATGAAACCATAAATGGAATTTTGCCGCCATGCGGTAATGCACGTGAGATGTTATTCCAATGTAATAATAAAGAATGGAATAACAGAAGAATTCACCAGGCGTGCATAATCCGCACAGACAGGTTATTCCAACAGAATAATAAAGAATTGAACCAGGTCATGCAAAATCCGCACAAACAGAATGTTCTAACAGAATAATAAAGAATGGAACTAGGTCATGCGTAATCCGCATAGACAGGATGTTCCAACAGAATAATAAAGAATGGAATAACAACATAATTCACCAGGCATGCGATAGACCGCACAGACAGGTTATTCCAACAGAATAATAAAGAATGGAATAACAACCCTTACGATTATTGAAAGAAAATAACTCTCTTCATGAATACGAAAGAATAATACCCCTTACCTTAGAAAAACTGGATACTAGAATAGTGAGGTAGCAGACTTCTCTTCTTCTTTCTCTCTATAATTTCTCTCTATATTAATTGCTCTAAAGTTTTTGTGAATTGGTGAGAAATGAAGGAAGAATGAGCTTCTATTTATAGGAAAATATAGTTTCAATAATTGCACGTTTTGAGCCTCAAAATATTACAGTATAATACCTTCCTCTTTTTCTTCATTTTTAATTTAGTCCTGCAAGTATTATCAAACTTGCACCACCTCCCCTAATAGTAAATAATGTGAATTAATATTTCATTCAAGTCACTCAATAGTATAATCATGTGAAAAAACTAATTACAGTATAGTACCTTCAATTATACCTCCATTTTTAATTTAGTCATGCAAGTATTATCAATCTTGCACCACCTCCCTTAATAGTACATGAATGTGAATCAATAGTACACATATGTGAACAAATAGTTATAAGCATGTGAAATCATAGCAATTAATTGCTCATTTATCCGATTAATTACCCGATTGATCAATATAACCTCCAGACATCAATTATTATCGAAATAAATGTCGATTTCCACTAACACTAATAATCCCAACACAATGGAATTATCAATTTCATCTTTAATCAACACAACTTATTCATCATTAATATTATAACTCACAATATTTAATAACCAGGTTGTTCCTAGGAAAGAGGGGGCTTTTCGATAAGGATTCTAACTCCCAGGTCATTTCCTCAACATCGTGGTTTCTCCACAAAACGTTTACTTGAGGTATAACTTTAGAGCGTAGAATATGATCCTTCTTATCCAAGATTTTAACAGGTAACTCTTCATACGTTAAATCTTCCTCTATCTTGTCTGGTTCTAATTTAATAATGTAGTTCGAGTCTTTCACATATTTACGTAACATAGATATATAAAAAATGTTATGAACACGAGACATACTTGGCAGTAAGGCGAGTCTATAGGCCACAGTTCCTACTCGATCGAGGATTAAAAATGGACCAATGAATCGAGGGTTGAGCTTTCCTCTCTTTCCAAATCTCGTAACTCCCTTCCATGGAGTAACACGTAACAACACATGATCCCCAATATCGAATTCCATGCCCTTTCGATGAAGATCAACATAACTCTTTTGTCGATCTTGTGAGGTTTTTATACGTTGTCGGATCGTTTGAATATTTTTCGTAGTCATACATACCAACTCCGGTCCCAATAACGTTGCTTCACCCACCTCATCCCAGCATACTGGAGAATGACACTTTCTTCCATATAACGCCTCAAATGGAGCCATGCCAATACATGCTTGATAAATATTGTTGTAGGAAAACTCCACCAATGGTAAGAACTTGTCTCAACTTCCTTTTAAGTTAAGGACACAGAGTCTTAATAAATCTTTAAGAGTTTGAATTGTCCTCTCCGTACGCTCAAATGCCCCGAGGATGATATGCTTAAACTAAATCGTAAATCTGTGCCCATAGCTTTTTGCAAACTAATCCAAAATCTTGAAGTGAATCTTGGGTCTCGATCAAAAACTATGGATACCGGCATACCATATAGTCTTACAATCTCATTTATGTACATACGAGCAAGACGTTCAAGTGTATAAGTTTCTCGTATAGGTAGGAAATGAACAGACTTGGTCAATCTATCAACAATGACCCAAATTGCATCTATGCCTTGAGAAACCTTAGGAAGACCAGTAACGAAATCCATGGAAATGTGTTCCCACTTCCATTCTAGAATTTTAAGTGGTTGCAATGGACCTTTTGGTACTTGATGCTCTGCCTTAACTTTTTGACAAGTTATACACCTTGAGATAAACTTTGTTATCTCTCTCTTCATATTGCTCCACCAAAATGTATGTCGAAGATCACGATATATTTTTGTACTCCCAGGATGGATTGCAAATGGTGTATTATGCGCCTCCATCATGATTTTATACATTAAATCAGGGTTGTTAGGAACACAAAGTCTGGAGTTGACTCGAAGTATTCCTTCTTCATCGATTCTTGCTTTCGGCGCAGCACCTTCTTGCACTTTCTTCCTCATACGCATCGACTCCAGTCCAGTAGCTTGAGCGACTTTTAACTTTATCGATTAAAGTCGGTTCTACTCGTATATTCGCCATCATCATATGGGTCCCTGGAGTCTTTAACTCTATCTCCATCCTTTGTAAGTCATATAAAATGGGCCTTTGACAATAATGCACTCGTACCCGCATATGATCTTCTACTCAATGCATCAACTACTACGTTCGCTTTTTCAAGATGGTATTGAATGGTATGATCGTAATCTTTCAATAACTCAAGCCATCGTCGTTGCCGCATATTGAGTTCCTTTTAAGTGAAGAAATATTTGAGGCTTTTATGATCCGTATAGATCTCCACCTTCTCTCCATACAGGTAATGCCTCCAAATCTTTAGCGCAAAAATGACTGCTGCCAACTCTAGATCATGAGTAGGATAATTCCTCTCATATTCTTTGAGTTGTCGTGAGGCATAGGCTATGACTTTCCCATGTTACATGAGAACACATCCTAACCCTTTGCCGGAAGCATCATTATAGATTACAAATCCCTCCGAGCCAGATGGTATTGTCAGAACAGGTGCTGAAATGAGTCTCCTCTTGAATTCTTGAAAACTCTTCTCACATTCCTCGCTCCAACTGAATTTTATATCTTTTTGAGTTAGCTGAGTTAATGGAGTAGCGGTTCGAGAAAACTCTTCTACGAATCTCTGATAATAACCAGCTAAGCCGAGAAAGCTATGTACTTTGGTCATTGATTTAGGTTGCTCCCAGCTTTATATTACTTCAATCTTTGCCGGGTCAACAGATATCCCATGATTTGATATCACGTGCCCAAGGAATACAACTTCGTCAAGCCAGAACTCGCATTTCTTCAACTTGGCATATAGCTTGTTTTCACAAAGCTTTTGGAGTATCAGCCTCAAGTGTTGCTCATGGTCTTCATGGGTTTTGGAGTATATGAGGATGTCATCAATAAAGACGACCACAAAGTGATCCAAATATTCCTTGAATACTCGGTTCATCATATCCATGAAGGCAGCAGGAGCATTAGTCAATCCAAAAGACATGACTAAGAATTCATAATGCCTGTACCGAGTTCTGAAAGCAGTCTTTGGAATGTCATCAGTTTTAATCTTCAACTGATGATATCCGGAATGAAGAACAATCTTTGGAAAGAATTTGGAGCCTTGCAACTGGTCAAACAGGTCATCAATGCGAGGTAATGGGTACCTATTTTTAATGGTGACATGATTCAACTCCCGATAATCAATACAAAGTCGCATACTTCCATCTTTCCTCCTCACGAATAGAAACAGAGCACCCAAAGAGACGTCTTAGGACAAATGAAACCGATGTCTAACAATTCCTGTAATCGGGTCTTTAACTCCGGAAGTTCAATAGGAGCCATTTGATATGGGGCTTTGGAAATGGGTTTTGTACTGGGTTCAAGGTTGATAAAAAATTCAATTTCACGCTCTGGGGGTAGGCCAGGAAGTTCTTCAGGGAATACGTCAGGAAATTTATTAACAATAGAAATATCTTTCAAATCTGATGTATTTTTGTTTAAATTTGTGACATGAGCTAAGAAAGCTTGACATCCATTTTTCAATAAACGAATAGCTTTATAGATTGAGATGACCGTGATTGATTTTAATGGTTTGGTCGCTTGAATTCGCATAATAGGTTCATTAAGAATATGAATGCTAACAACCTTACGAAAATAATCAATTTTAGAATGATGACTAGTTAACCAATCAATCCCTAGAATAACGTCAAATGCAAGTATTTGTAAAGAAATAAGATCGACAGGTAACATGCGGTTACCGATTTGAATCAAACAAGACTTATAAATAGTGGATGTAATGAAGGTTTCTCCCAACGGAGTTTGAACCGATAAGTCAAAGTCTAATTTCTCCGAAGTCAAATTTAAACGTTGAGCGCAAGTAGGAGAAATAAAAGAATGGATAGAACCAGTATCAAATAAGGTATAGACTTCGCTAGAGTTTATGATAAGCTTACCCATGATGACCTCGTTCGGGTTCCTTGCTTTCTGGGAGGTTACGACAAACGCTCTCCCTTGAACTACCGGCTTTGACTTTTCTGGGACGACCTTTGGTGCCTCCATCCCAACTGGGCTTATCTTTAGTGCACGACAAAATCGGGCTAGGTGACCTTCTCTTCCACAATTATAACACGCTTTGGACTGCATCGTGCAGTTTGGACTGATATGTCCCTCCCCTCCGCATTTGAAGCATAAGATAGGTGGTCGTTCTCCTTCTTTAAAAACGGGTGCTGGTGCTGACGTCTTTCCATCATTGTTGAATCTCCTTTTCTTGAAATGTCCATTTTTACTGTCTTGGCCAGGATTACTACCAAAGTGGTTACCATTTCTGGCATGTTGATTTCCTCCACGTTTGTTATCACCGCTTCGATGACTGCTATCACTAGTATTATCATTTTGCCGGCTGCTTTCTCTTGGTTGAGTTGACTCATTATCGTGCTCCAATAACTGAACCCTATTAACAACATTTGAATACAAACACAGTTTGTGAGAAATTAAGTATTGACGTATCTCGGGTTTCAAACATCTTAGAAACATCCGCGTCATTCTCTCCTCATTATCAACCAAGTGAGACGCAAACCGGGACGACTCGGCAAACTAAGCTTCGTACTGTGACATGGTCATATTGTTCTGCTCTAACTTAATGAACTCTACCTCTTTCATGTGACAAATACTTTCGGGAAAGTACTTGTCATTGAATAGTTCTTGGAACTTCTCCCAAGACATCTTCAGTGCGGCAAGTTAAGTACGCTTTATCGATTCCCACCAGTAATCTGCCTCTCCTCACAACATAAAGGTGGCAAATGGAACCTTTTGCTCCTCGGAGCATCCAAAAACATCAAATATCTTGGTGATCTGCTTTATCCACGCTTCCGCCTTAAGTGGTTTTGGCTCTCCAATAAACTCCGGTGGTCCCAGCTCCATGAACTGTTTAGCGGTGACCGTCCAAGAGTTTCCAGTGTTTCCACCTACATTTTGGACAGGAGTCACTCTCGCTTGATGTTGCATGAATTGCATAAAGCCTCTGAACATTCCATCGTTCATCATTTGGTTAGTGTTGTTGTTTGCATGAGGATTATCGCCTTCCTGATGCACATTATCCTGATTATTGATCTGTAGAGACTCAACGGTCTCATGTGCTCCATTGCTATTCTCAACATTCTCGGACGTCATTTTCAAATACTGCCACAAAACAAGGGTTAATTGAGATGTCACATATTATCCCTATACTCTGACCGACCAAATAAATACCAAACAAACTTAGGTAGGTCATACTAGCGAAGGAATTCCCCGTCTCTCCCCTCCTAGTTCTTGTCTCATATCTCAGCCAGGGATCATATCTTTAAGCTTTGATACCAACTGTGACGCCCCCAAAAATAGGTATACATCACCCATCTTGAGTCGCTAAATACATTGTACAAAAATAAAAAACAACTTAATTGAACAACAGTCGTGTAAAATATGACAAAACATAATCTAAGAGTTTTAATAAGAATATTGTCATCTAGACAATATCCACACTCAATGGAGACCTCATTACATTTATTCTCACACTATTTAACAGAATAGTGAGGACTACTAATGCTATCATCTGGACCGTCACTCCGTTCCCCGACTAGTCCCAGTTACGTTCTCATTTCCTGAAAAGAACAGTGAAAGAAAGGGTTAGCTCAACTAGCCTAGTAAGAAATATTATGACTAAGATAATGCAGCATAAATTATCATTAGCCTTCAACAGTGTTAAATTGATAAAATATAATAAACATCAAGTTTAACTGCAGCGGAACAAGCAATCCATTAGAAGAGTCAAGTAGAGAATAAAATCTACTATTTTCTATGATTTAAAAGGTTTTTCATCACTTTTATTGCTGAGATTCGGCTTAATAAATAAACCACATCATCCCTGCACAACGGCCAAGGATATTCATTAGTATCACGACCACAAATTATCCATGCACTACGGGCCAAGGATATTCGTTTATTCATCAATGGTCATGATCATGCCAACAACTGTCCATCAATGCACTATGGCCAATGAGGACTTTTACCACATCATTTGTAGCATTACGGTCATGATTATACCAAATAATCCCTGGTCATAATCATACCAAGTCCATCTATGCACTACATGCCACAGATGACTTTCAACATATTATAAACATGAGGATGATGACAATGATATAAGAATTCAATAAAACAAGTTCATGGATAAATTTGTAAAGATTTATAATTTAATTTATCTAGAAATCAATAACGTCCAAATTGTCAACATGATATTTCTTTGTGGAGTAAAATTGAAGAATTCTCAAAAAAATATTTCCATGAAAAGATACTGGATGAAGCGCAAATATCAAGGATATTCAACTAATTTCATGGAGTATAGAAGCAAAAACTTTAATCAACTGAGTATAATAGAATATATGAAATTGCAAATGGATTTTTGCCGCCATGCGGTAATCCACGTAGACAGATTATTCCAACATAATAATAAAAAATGGAATAACAGAAGAATTCACCAGGCGTATGTAATCCACACAGACAGGTTATTCCAACAGAATAATAAAAAATGGAACCAAGTCATGCGTAATCCGCACAGACAGGATATTCCAACAGAATAATAAAGAATGGAACCAAGTCATGCGTAATTCGCACAGACAGGATGTTCCAACAGAATAATAAAGAATGGAATAACAACATAATTCACCAGGATTGCGATAGACCACAAAGACAGGCTATTCCAACAGGATAATAAAGAATGGAATAACAGAAGAATTTCACCATGTATGCGGTACTTAAAAACTGGATACTAGAATAGTGAGGTAGCAGACTTCTCTTCTTCTTTCTCTCTATAATTTCTCTCTATAATAATTGCTCTAAAGCTTTTGTGAATTGGTGAGAAATGAAGGAAGAATGAGCTTCTATTTATAGGAAAATATAGTTTCATTAATTGCATGTTTTGGGGCTCAAAATATTATAGTATAACACCTTCCTCTTTTTTTCATTTTTAATTTAGTCCTGCAAGTATTATCAAACTTGCACCACATCCCCTAATAGTAAATAATGTGAATTAATAGTTTATTCATGTGACTCAATAGTATAATCATGTGAAAAAACTAGTTACAGTATAGTACCTTCAACTATACCTCCATTTTTAATCTAGTCATGCAAGTATTATCAATCTTGCACCACCTCCCCTAATAGTACATGAATGTGAATCAATAGTACACACATCTGAACAAATAGTTATAAGCATGTGAAATAATAGCAATTAATTTCTCATTTATCCGATTAATTACCCGATTGGTCAATATAACCTCCAGACATCAATTATTATCGAAATAAATGTCAGTTTCCACTAACACTAATAATCCCAACACAATGGAACTATCAATTTCATCTTTAATCAACACAACTTATTCATCATTAATATTATAACTCACAATATTTAATAACCAGATCGTTCCCAAGAAAGAGAGGGCATTCCGATAAGGATTTCTCGTTATTGGCGCGCAATTAGGTGACCAAACCTCTCCTAGATAGAACTTCTAGACATTGTCAATATTGCAAATAATAATATGAATAACTTTGTCGTCTCAATTATTTATTTAATAATAATAAATATTATGCAGATGATACTGTGACAATAATTGAGTATAACTGAGTGACTTCTCACGTAAGCATCAATAATCAATACCGTGTGCTACTATGCAACCACGCATTCATCGTACTCTTACTACTTGGGTAGTTCAACAGTTTTAACGGTAACACTTTTCGTAGTTATTTTTATAAAAGATAATTACATCGTTTTCTAACTACGACAATACTTACATTGTGGGATCCACCAATGATTGTGTAATAAATAAATGCGAATATTCCCTGTTAAAATGAATATTCCCGGACCAATTGAATATTATATAACCAATTGCTTACTTTGCAAATTTTGTAAATATTACCCACAACTATAACATTATATCAAATCCACACCATAATATTCTAAAATATATTTTGAGAAAATTATTCTTTATTCATAAAAGTTAGGGTCTTACATAGTAGTCCTCACTATTCTATAAAAAAGTGTGATAACAATTGTAATGAGGACTCTATTTGAGTTTTGATATTATCTACGAGACAATATTCGTGTTAAAACTCTCAGCTATGTTTTGTCATATTTTACATGACAGTTGTATAAGGTAGTTTGTACCATGTATTTGGCAACTCAGAATGGGTTGTGAATACCTATTTTGGGGGCATCACATCGATCACATAATTCCTAGGCTCACATTATAAATTAATATGTACAACAACTAGAAAGAAAACTAGATTTAAATAAATATAAACCATTCTACCTTCAACAGTTCCAGTTTAGTCACTGTAGACACTCAAAAATTTTGCATTCCAGTTACTAACCTTTCATGAGGGAAAATCATCTTCCAAAGATAACCCAGGAAGTCAATTCAGCGCAGTCTTGGAGACAACCCCGGGATACTCAATCTGTTATCTCGGAGACAACCTCGAGATATTCAGTGCAGTCCTGGAGACAACCCTGCGATACTCAATTAGCCATCTCAGAGATAACCCCGAGATATCAGTTCCAGGACAGGAGACAACCCTGGGAATTTTAGTTTCAAACCTCGGAGACAACCTTGAGGAATGAAATTCTAGTTTCAGAGATAACACTGGAGAAGTCAGTTACATCCCGGAGACAACCCCGGGAATTTCAGTTCCAACCTCAGAGACAACCCTGAGGCATGCAGTAGCAATTCCGAAGATAAACCCGGGAGAGCTCATTTCAAACCCCAACAATCAGTGTCAAACTCGGTGATAGCCCCGAGGCACTCAGTCCCAAACCCGGAGATAACCCCGGAAGGTCAGGCACACCTCAGAGAAAACCGTGACAACATTTAGCACTTACAACAGCCCAATCTCAGAGATAACCCTGAGCAACGACTCCTAGATCAGCCCAGAGCCGGAGATAACCCCGGTGAGGGGGAAAATCATCATTTTGCCACCTCGATCACACATTAACGTCATCTCAACAACATTTCAACCTACATGCTACACAGAAGTGTCCTACAAGAACCATAGCTCCAATCCCGAGTGACTACTACACAAGATAGCACAACGGATAGAATTTGAAGACTTAAAGACCTGGGCATGAACACATCTTTCTGACTTCGCACAACCTCTTATCCCATGTCATTTGTATAGCTCTCGACAACAGTAATCTAAAAAGGTATCATACGCCTCCATTGGATGCCCAGATTGAAAGTTATGAAGGTTCAAGCGGACAACACATTGCACGAGTGCACGTATTTCGAGATGACGGGGCCCAAAGAACCCAGGGCACCCCGGGCAGCCGTATGTACATATGCGGCTACAGCAGGTACACCTGCGGCTCCCCCTCTATAAATAGAGGGCTTAGGGTGGCCATTTATAAGAGAAAAAAGGCGAGGAACCCCTGTCCATTTTGCTTTGTACAAACTATAAACTGAGTGCTTTCTCATTTCAAACACTTCTGAGCTTATATATTGCTACATTTTACCGGTAGGAACTCAGTGTTCATCTATTTAAAGCTATTTGAAGTCTTCTTTGGCAGCCCACTGTAAGCCTTCTTACATTTCTTAAAGCCTTTTCTCCACTCTTGTGCACACATAATTATTCACGTTGAGAGTCGCGTGTGTGTGTGTGTGTGTGAATGCCCGGACCGTTGGTCTGTGGCTTTTCTTGTTTTTCTATATGTATATACTTATATATATATATATATATTATCAAGTTATCTCGATTGAGTCTGAATATAATATTTGGAGCGTTTACTGCTTTTATATATATAAATACTTATATATATTTCCTGTTATCAAACTTTGTTTGATTGAGCCTGGATTTTACATAAAATGTTTTAGGCGTAATTTAGATACATATAACAAAATAGGTATGTACAGTCTGTATAGGCTATTTTTTTATATGTATCCAAATCACGCAAAAAACACTGTATTATGGAAAAATTCCAGTTCCATAAAATATTAAACTTTTTTTAGTTGTTTTAAAAAAAGCAAAAATAAAAATAAAAATTTAGTCCGCATTTTTAGAACATCCGGGATCCCGTATAGGATCCGGACTATATATCTCCATGTGTGACAAAAATGTAAATATATATATATATATATATATATATATATATATATTTTCACGTCTGGAGTTTACTTCGTGGCGGTTGATCGCTTTTATATTTATATTTACATTTCTTCCCGCTTGGAGTTTGCTTCGTGGCGGTTGATTGTTCATATATATATATATATATATATATATATATATATATATATATATATATATATATATATATATATATATAGCTTATATATATATATATTTTATGACTTTCATACAAACTGCTACATCATGTGAGCCTAGGAATAATGCGATCATAGATACAGTCTCTTGAATCTAGATTCGGTTCCTATGATGGACATTTTCAGTTGTAACCAGCCTGTAAATTCTTCACGGTGTTCGAACTTCCTTAAACGGCTCTCATGCCCACAAGGAGTTCGGTACTGCCTTTTATCTTATTTTCTCGAAGATGCTTCGCATCTCGAAAAATAAAAGCAATCAAGCCGAACACATAATAAAATGGAAGTATCAAAGGCCTCAATTATTATTGAGCATAAGGGTTTAAAAATCCTCTTTTACTAAACATCACTACTATATCCTGTTAAAACTGAACTATTATACAAAATTCAAACCCTTTGTATGTAGGTGCAAATGAGGCATAGCACTACTTCCAGATAATTGCACATTGATCTACACACACGCACACATTCAGATAATGGTTTTAGTTGAAAAGTGGCGGTCACCGTGTTACCACGGATGTTGGGGGGGTGCCTAACACTTTCCCTCTGCATAATCAAGCCCCCGGACCCTAACGATTCTCGGTTTCACAGACCATTCAAATAGTGTCACATCACTAGGTCAATGTGCAAACCTTTTCTCGGTTGAGTTGGTGCAACCATTTAAAAATACCAACTGGCGACTCTTACAAGTCCCAATCGTCAACATATACATGTCGGACCTTTTAACAATTTGTTTTTTCAAATAAATCTCACCTAACATGAGAACACCAAAAGACAAGAACAGAATAGGGACAAATAAAAATCCCAACATCGATAGGTGGCCTCTCTACTAGGGACATCCAGTAAGAAGGTTTAAGCTGTTATTTACAAACTTTTCAAAACATTTATCTACTTGTGTGTGGATGTTGAATTTACATTTGAATAAATGTGTACGAATTCATTTACTTATTGCACTTAGTGCTTCGCACCATATTTGCTTGTGATATTAGTGCTTCGCATATGTCATCATTTCTATACGGTGAGACACGTTGTATATGAATGTATTTTGTGTGGTTCCTCCACCAGGAGGCTATCCTATCGATGTTTAATTACCGGACTCGTAAGAAGACTAATTCCAACGAGGCTTGGGAAAGGCACCACCCAGATTTTCTCTAGTTGAAATACCGGATTAACTTATCGTCGAGTAAATTGCGATGATCTGGGAACCTTCATGCCAAAAAGCCACGAGAGTAGGCTAAGATAGGTCAGCCTCTGATAAACCAAACACGGAGGAAAGTCTCTTCATACTTTCCCATTTCAATTACTTGTAAATTCATTTACTTGTAATTTCATTACCATGTAAATCTCAATGTAATGGAAAATATGAAGGAATATGTGTACATGCATTCCTTTTTATATTAAAATCTGCCACGCCATCTTTTCATACAAACAGCTGACATCCGTTTCACAGGATAATACTCCTAAAATGAACACATCACATAACATGTCACATTTCTACATTCCCTATGACTAAACTACATAAGTCTTTTTATAGGGAAATAATTGGTCTAGTAACCCGTTCAAAATCCAAAAAGGCAGTAAGCCTACACCCAAGCATGGCTACACCTGACCAGTCTAATCCTACTCATGTCTCTCGTAAAGAGTTTGAAGGATTAAGTAACCAGATTATAGAGTTGGCTGTTCTGCTTAAAAGACTTCACAAGTCCACTTACGGTCCAAAAATACCCATACATACAGAATCCTCTACACATGGAGGAACTCAGGGACCGGACAAAGAAATTCATGTACCTGAATCTTAGTTGAACAAAACCAACAAAACCCCTGAAACCACCCATCTCAAAGAAGATCTAGACACAGGTGATATCAGGAAGAAAGTCCTACAAATAGAAGAGACCATTCGGTCTATCAAAGGGATTGGAGCACATTGGAGTGTTTCATATACAGACCTTTGTATCTTCCCTGGGGTTTATTATCCATAAAAATTCAAGACTCCTGATTTTGAAAAGTATGATGGATTGAGAGATCCTTACACACATTTGAAAGTATTCATTGGAGAGCTCAGATCATATGCTGAGGATGAAAAGCTCAGAATGCAGCTGTTTAAGAAGAGTCTGATTGGAGAAGCCAGATCATGGTATACCAGATTGGACAATTCAAAAATTCATAGCTGGGAGGAGCTAGCTCATGCCTTCCTCACCAATCTGCCTTCAAAATCGAATTTACTCTGGCCCGGGTACCAAATTACCAAGGTCAAGAAACAAGCTAGTGAGTCTTTCAGAGAGTATGCCCAAAGATGGAGGCGTCTTGCTTCTCAAGTTATTCAATCTATGACTGAGTCTGAAATGGTGATGACCTTCATAGACATTCAAGAAGCTCCCTTCTATGAGAGAGTTTTAGCTGGCATAGGCAAGCCCTTCTCTAAAATGATCAAAATGGAGAAATGGCTGAGATGGGATTGAAGTTAGGAAAGATTCAAGACCTTACCCCCCTCAAAGCTGTAGCTAAGCACATCCAGTCTGGAAGTTACGGAAACAACCCCCGGAGGGCCCATAAGAAGAAAAATGAGGATGTTTCCTTGATACTACAAGGGCAAAAAGGCAGTCAAAGCATGCTTATTTAGAGGAAAAACTACTCCTCTTTTCAAGCACAGTCTTCAAACCCTCCATTGCCAAAAGGTGGAGAAGTTAGATGCACTCGAGTGTTCACACTCTTAGGGGACTCACTCGAGAACATTCTCAATCTTCTAACAACTCAGAAGAAAATTACCCATCTTCTTCCACCAGCCAACCCGAATGGGAAGAGTTTCAATGCTAATAGGAAGTGCGATTATCATGCTGGAGCTCCAAGCCATGATACTCTGAATTGTAGGGCCTTGAAGCATAAGATCCAAGATTTGATTGACAATGGTGAGATCATGGTGACTAAACCCGACCAACCCCATGTGTAAGACAACAAACCACTGGTGGTCCATTAATTAAAATAGTGGACAGACTTCCCACTCCTTTGGTGGATCCTCCCAAACTAGCAAGGATAGTGCTAACAAATGGGATTATGCACAGTTCCAATTTATGATGGAACAAAAAATGAAGGCTTTACACGAACAAGTTAATCATTGGCAGAACTGGTGGTCCATTAGCACCAAGTCACACGTTAATTATTCAGCCATGAGCATACTAGCCTCCTTCCTCTTGTTGCAAATACTCCACAACGTACTCCAGATAGTGAAACACTGGAGGATAAAATTTCAAAAAGAGTAAATGCTAAAGCCCGTCAGAATTTAGCCAACAAAAGGGAATTCACCTTTTTAGGCCAACCGATGGAAGAGATATTGCAGATGATGATCAATGAAGGAAGAATCATAACTATGCTACCTTCAATCATCCCACGTTCAAGATGGTTTGATTTTAATGGAGTGTGCCAATACCACTCCCACTCACGCGATCACAACACTGAAGAATGATGGGCACTCCGCCATCTTATTCAAAATCTAATTGACAGCAGTGTCCTACAAATGACAAACAATAAAGCTGTATTCCTGAGAGTGGGGACACATTTCCTACAAGTTGGAAGGAAGTAATAGCAGTTATATCTTTTGAGGCGGATTTGGCTACCACATCACATCCAATTCAACCTATTTAACTCAAAGGTGTTGAAAATTCTTTGAAAGTGGTTGCGCCAGAGCTAATCATCTTGCCATTCAGACCGCAATATCTTGTTGTTAACCTACAGAAAGTTCCATGGAATTATGGAGAGATTGAAGGATCCACATCCCACATAACTGTTGCAGTGTCAAAAGAGAATCCACTGTATCTTCCCCAATGGGTGATGAAGCCTGGCATCAAATCAAAGGGGAAAGTTCACATGGAGAAGATTGAAGATTTCCTCTGTACTATGGGACACAATGAAGCCAAGGTGGTTTTAAGCTTGAAAGTTCCCAGTCCAACAGGGACAGCCAGACTAGGCTATTCTTCTAGCTCCACTCATAGGAATCCTCACAGACACAAACATGTTCCTTCATTTTCAGCCATACGACGATTGCCTCAATCTACAGGAGCTGAATCTATACAGACTTCAATAAAGGTTCCTGCCCATGTGATGACTATGTTATTTCCTAAACTGATACTGGGCAAAGGAAAAGAAATCTTAATACCCGATCTGGAGGTGGAGGAAAAGGATCGGAGGCATAAGCAGGACATTGCAAGGAGCTTATCAAACATACGCATCATAGTCCACATGGATAGTACAAACAGAAACACCCTAGACGATGATTTTCCCGATATCATGTTCATCATTCGGGAGAAGTAGGATGACAACAACCCCTTCATCACAGCCATCCACCAGGACTTCACTCTTGGCAATTGGAGCAAAGACCTTGTATTTCTTGTGAGGTAAAAATGGCGAAAACTCCTCTCACGCCTATAGATATCAATAACTGCTTACTTTTTATGTACAGTATTAGAAGTTACTTTTGTCATTAAATGCTAACACTTTGTATGATTAAACATTTTCATATATTAAGTAAAATCATTTTGTTTCAGGACTCTAAAGTTAGATGTGCCTATACTTGCTGATGAGGTTCCTTTTCTCCACCAGGACTGTAACTTTGATGTACAGTTGGACTCAAACTTGATGGAAATACAAGAGGACTATAAGATACCTCAGGAGATCAAAGAATGGGTCGAAGAAAAACCCAAGACAAATCTTGATCAAACTACCTCTTTTAACCTCGGAACCTTAGAAAACCCCAAACAAATCCAGATTGGTACGAACCTCACTCCAAACCAAAGGAATGACATGGTTACTCTATTGACCCAATTCCAGGATGTGTTTTCATGGTCTCATGAATACATGGTCGGTTTGTCCACTGACATTGTTATTCATTGCCTTCCCATCAAAGAGGGATTCAAGCCAGTCAGGCAAAAGCTCAGGCGATTAAAACATGAGTGAAGTTTAAAAGTTAAAGAAGAAATTGTGAAACAATTTCAAGCCGACATCATCATAGTGTCAACATACCCTGAATGGCTATCCAACATAGTCCCCGTACCTAAACCTGGAGGGAAGGTACGAGTTTGCCTGGACTATAGGGATCTGAATAAAGCTTGCCTTAATAATAGCTTTCCTGTTCCATTCATCCACATACTAATTGACAATACAGCTCAATACGACATGTACTCTTTTGCTGATTTCTTTGTGGGGTAGCATCAAATCATGGTTACTGAAGAGGATCATGAGAAAACTGCATTCATCACTCCTTAGGGAACCTTTTTCTATAAACGGTTGTCATTCGGCCTCATCAATGCTAGAGCTACCTACCAGTGAGCCATGATGGCTCTTTTTCACGATTTAATGCACAAAGAGATAGAGATCTATATGGATGACATCATTGTCAAATCTCGAAGGGAGGAAGACAACCTAGACCATCTCAGAAAGCTCTTCAACAAGTTGTATAAGTACAACTTGAAGTTGAATCCAGCCAAGTGCGCCTTTGGCGTCAAATCGGGCAAGTTTCTAGGATTCCTAGTCAGCCACAAGGAAATTGAGCTGGATCCCACCAAAATCCAGGCCATCACGGAAATGCCCATTCTTCAGACAGAAGGAAATACGGGGATTTTTTGGAAGAATCAACTTCATTAGCAGATTCATCTCCCAACTCACAGCAATTTGAGAGCCTATCTTCAAATTGTTAAAGAAGAACTCCTCCATGAAATGGAATGATGAGTGTCAGAAAGCCTTTGTTACAATCAAAGAACAGCTAGTCAAAGCTCCTATTTTGATACCACCCAGGGATGATGTTCCCCTATTCATGTACATGTCCATCAATGACAATGCCACGGGCTACATGCTGGGATATAAAGACGATAGAGGCCAAGAGCGAGCTATCTACTAACTCAATAAAAGATTCAGCAGCAGTGAACACAAGTACACTCTGATTGAGAAAACTTATTGTGGTTTAGCATGGGCTTCCATGAGGTTACAACATTACCTCCATGGTCACACAACCCATCTCATATCCCGCGTGGATCCTCTCAAGTACGTGTTCAGTAAACCCCTGTTGAATTGCCGATTGTCCAGATGGCAGTTGATCCTACAATAATTTGACATCGTCTGCATGACGCAAAAGTCTAACAAAGGCAAGGAATTACAGATCAACTGGCCGCCGCACCTTCAAGAGATTTCAAACCCTTGGAAACATACTTCCCCGATGAAGGGGTAATGATAGTTCAGCAACACCATCAGTATGATGCAAACCAATAATGGAAGATGTATTTTGATGGAGCTGTAAATATAAAAGGTTCTGGGGCTGGAGCAGTTCTAGTATCCATTACGGGGGAACAACATCCTGTCACCGTCAAATTGCAGTTTCCCAACACCACCAACACAACTGAGTATGAAGGATGTATCATGGGGCTAAAACTTGCTCAATCAATGAGCATCCGACGGTTAACTATCCTTGGGGATTTTGAATTGGTAATCAGACAAACAACTAGAATCTATCACACCAAAGAGCTACATTTGTTACCTTACCATCGGTAGATTCTACAGATGGCTTTGGAGTTTGAAGAAATATCCTTCCTCCACATTCCTCGGAATAGGAATGACTTTGCGGATGTGCTAGCAACCTTGGCCTCCTTGATCAACATACTTGACAAGGAAAACATGCCAAACATCACATTTTCCCGAAAAAAGGCACCAGCCTACGGGAACTATGTTGGAATAGTAACAGATGAGCTACCTCCCATCCAGCACCCTTGGTATCTACATATCAAGGAGTATCTGCAAGATGGATCTACACCCGTTAAGGCGAGTCCAGCTGAAAGAAAGCTAATTCATCGAATGGCTATGAAGTTCTACCTGAGCGGAGACGCACTCTACAAAAGAGATGCAGGACTAGGTCTCCTCAGATGTCTGGACAAGGACCAAGCTCACAGGCTCATGGATGAAATCCATGGTGGAGTATGAGGCCCACACATGAGCGGCCCCCTACTTGTCAAGAAGATCCTAAGAACACGACATTACTGGCTCTCTCTCAAAGCTGACTATGATGATCACGTCAAGAGATGTTACCAATGCCAAATTCATGGGAATGTTATCCACGCCCCCTCTAAGGGAGCTCCACAATATGAGTGCGCCCTGGCCCTTCTCAATATGGGGAATGGACGTGATCAGGCCCATCGAGCCCAAAGCCAGTAATGGGCATTGATTTATCTTCACCATGATCGACTACTTCACCAAGTGGGTAGAAGCAGCCTTCTTTCCCAGGGTTATAAAAGAAGTTATCATTACTTTCATCAGAAACAATGTCATTTATCGATATGGACAACAAGATGTAATTGTATCAGACAATGCTAAGAACCTTCACAACAAAATGATGGATGAGTTATGCAGTAAATTCCACATCAAACATCTCAACTTCGTCATCTACCGTCAAAAGATGAATGGTGCTGTTGAAGCGGCTAACAAGAACATCAAGAAGATCATGCAAAAGATGTCCACCAATCACAAAGGATGGCCTAATTTATTGCCTCTGACTCTGTTAGCCTACATAACATCAATGCACACTTCCACTGGGGTAACCCCCTACTCATTAACCTATGGGATGGAAGAAGTTCTCCTTATAGAAGTGGAAATGGAGTCCCTTATAGTGTTGATAGACGCTCATCTAGATGAAAACAAATGTTTATAAGATACGTATCGCCAATTGTCTCTAATAGATGAAAGGCGAGCAGTTGCTATCTTCCATGGTCGATTATACTAACAAAGGATCGCCAGACCCTACAACAGAAAAGTCTGGCTATGACAGTTTAAACAACATGACTTGGTTTTGAAAAAGATTATTGACAACCAAGATCAGTCCAAAGGGAAATTCGCCCTGAACTGGGAAGCCCATTTGTTGTGAAGAATGTATTGACAGGAGGCGCTCTCAGATTATAGGAGATGGATGGCGATGAATTTCTGCAACTCATTAACTCAGACACCGTGAAATGGTACTATATCTGAGGTTACCAACAAGAAAACATCCTGGTTGTGGATCACCAGATCCCTAGTTAATTTAGGTTTTCTAAACCTCACTACATACAACTTTCTTCACACCCATTTACCCTATCAGGGACAATCACAGTTTCTAACCAGCAGTCTGGTTTCGGATCACCAGATCCTTCACTCCCCGCAGGTTTTCAAAACCTTTCACACCTTCAGTTTGTCCGACCAGGGATTAAACCCTTCACACCTTCAGTTTATCCCACCAAGGATTAAACTTTACACACCTTTAGTTTATCCTGTACATTAGATTAAACTTTTCGGCTGTAATCTTCCCTGTACATGGGGCGAACTATGCCAACCTGATCTCCCCAATACACGGGAGTACGTAGGCAGCCATTTTATATGGTCCGATTGCACTGAAAAAAAAAATAAACAAACACATCTCTATGGCACTTTGCCACATACATCGTTGAACATTTACCCTAGGTTCGAACTACGCAGACCTGATCTCCTCTTCAATAGTTATACGTAGGCATCCATTTGTGGTTCGGTCTTACCACCTACCAAAACACAAATACTTGTCAACGGTACTAGGATCATCATTCAATCCACTACATTTCATTGGCTTCAAACCAAAGGGATGGAACTACCTGACCTCCCCACGTAAATGGTAGAATCGGTGACCATCTAAGCTACGATTAAGTCCTCAAAGAGAAACACCAATCCATAAGAGATGGAACTAACTAGGCTCCTCCATACAAAGGAGTATCGATGACCATCTGTGGCGCAGTCAACCTCAAAGAGGAAAGCCACACTCCTCTCCATGTCACCATACACCAGTCCCCAAGACACGAAAGATGGTAGGGAATGCATATAGATCAACGATCCATTCTGAAAGATCCTGAGACATCTCAATGTTCGTCCATCAAGGAGGAGTTCAGAATACATCAAGATCATAAGCCCTAAAGAAACATGCAAATATCAAGCAAGCAACAAGGCACAACTAAAAGGGAAGTGATCAAAATATGTTTCCCTGCTATATATAATGTTGTTTGATATATACAATGTGTACTATACATGACAAAATGGCTAAGCTAGTCTATACAGGAAAATACAAGCCCGTCTACATGTCAGTGTGTATGCGGGCTATCAAGCCCAATATGGCATCCCTCTCAGAAGAAGGAGGTAATGGTGTGATCTCATGTCCAAGGGTCTCTACATGAGCCAACAGATCCACAACCAACTGCATGGTGACACTATGATCATTAATATACATGCTCATCACTGCAATGATGCCAGTAGTAAGGGACCTCACTATAGTACTATCTGTAACAATGATATCTCGGGCAGATATAGCGCTATCCCGCTCAACAAGCACTGCATCTCTAGATGATCTGGCCTCATCCCGCTCAGAACAACGGTATCTCCATGGGCTAAGGCATCATATCTCTCTAACAGAGTGACATCTCTCCGAGCAAGAGTTGTCAATATCAAGGCCCTAGCCTGATCTCTCTCGAAGGTCATCAGATGAAGACTCTGCTCGAAATACTCTACTGAATGCTAGTTTATAGTGGTAGTCATGCTTGGAGAATCTAAAAGAGTTGCTAGCAACCCGGCGTATACCTACTCCTCGGTGTGAGAATTAGTGTCCTCTATGGGCTTTCCACCATCTGAATCAATCCCTGGCATTGTGGATACAACCGCAACCGATGTGATCTCTGCCTCCATCCATGCATAATACTCTGTAGAATGGCCCAGATGGCTAACCGTAAACTCAGCAATCTCACGCTGATCCCAACTGGCATACACCCAGGATCTGTCCTCTGCTGATAAATGGCAAGATGACAAACGCTGACCTAATGCCCCCTCAAAAGGATGGACATCCTGAAACTGGTCAAACTGTGGCATCACAGCCAGTGGGTGATATGTGGTCATGCCCCTCAAACCAGACAAAGGGAGGTAATCCATGCCCGGTGCCTGAGTAATGAAGCTGTAGGGAGAGCTGAGCCCTGTACACGACAAAATGTCAAATGGATCCTCGATCCCTGACAAGAACACCGACAAGGATGTAGCGTCTGTACACTCCGCTGGCTGAAAGGATTAAGACATGGTTATCTCATGGGAAAAACAATACCCATACTGTCAGAACGTGCCAATCAATCTCAGGTGTGACATGAACCACACATACAACAAGACCGAGCTGCCTATGAACACCACTATAGGATAGGTGTGTCAATATGTGGTCGACCTCAATGTCTATGCCACAATCATCGGTAAGATGGTATGACCCTCCCTGAGAGCTCTCACCGCCATGACAACACTGATGTTCAGCTCATCCATATACAGTGGCATGTACAAATAAGCCACTATGCACATCATGAGTACGTCTACTCTGGCAACATGCCATTGATCCTCCGATGTTGTGAAATCCCCGAAGTGTTGTGCATAGCTGTCCAATGAGCCAAATCTGTCTATCAGAAAATGCTGGGACACTACATGACCAGATGTAATCTCATCCTGTGCTACTCTATGCCTTAACCTGGTGAGGGTCATGAAATACCGATGCATATCTCCGAAGGTCTGTCTAATGGTAAAGTTGTCAACCGCTCGTACTCCTCTAAGGTGGGAGTCAACTCTTGGGTCTCAAATCGGAAACCAGCCTCTCCGGTACCCAATGCTCTATCATGCCATCTACAAAGCCTAGTGGAACCTGAAACATCATGAGGGTCATGGAATGTTGCAACAACTGATCTACAATCACCCTATCTGAAGGGGATACACTATCATACCAAGATCTCAAGCATGAGGCCACCAATACTGGTGGGGTGTGATCAATTCGGCTAACTGTTGAGGGAGACATCTGTGTGGACCATATCATAAGACCATCCATGGGTCAATGTTGAACATCTCTGGACATACATATGCATGACATAATACATGAATAACAAATAATAGATGGCAATATGATGTAGGGAATGGAAAATAGTACATACATTCCTAAGTACATCATCATCTAAATACATCTTGTACAACTTAAAAATATAGGGAAATGGGGGCACAAACGCCCTACAACTAATAGAGGCCTATCAAAAGATATAATGAGAATGGGGCAAAGCCACCCAATATCTAACAGAGGCCTATCAAAAGATATAGCAAGAATACACATCAGAAGAAGACCATGGTGTCAATGTCTATATCATCAATCCTGTCCACCTGATATAACTCCTCCAGAGTCACTGGATCTCCGCCAAGAGGGATGTCAGGCCTATACAAGGGAAGATCTGCACCGGTAAAGCCATATGGGTCATCTTAAGGGCTAGCCCCTGAGCTGGAAGTATCAAAAGTATCCGCCTCTGTAGGATCTATGCTTAAATGCTAGATGAAAAAATGTGCCCGGTCCAACTGCCGGGTCAAACTTATAATATGTGTTAAATGAGTCGGATCTCGAACACAGGCCATAAAATCTGTCATCATCACAGATCCAGGAACCATATCCCCCATGAACTGAGTGGCTCGGGTCTGGGCTTAGATGTTACGAGGGGACCACCAGCGCTATAATGCCTCCTGAGTAAACGAACCCTCTGACAAAGTAAAGCCGTCAATGCCCATAAATGAGATATCACTGATAGGCGACTGTGACACATGCCAATAACGCCTGGCAGGAGGTAAGATCGGTACACAAATCTCTCCTGTGGTGCTCCTAATAGAACGCTCTGCCAAATAGAGTTCACATCCTCCATCTGTGAAGAGAGGAATCCGGCGAGTGAATATCACATACTCGACACCAGTCGGGTATCCATCCTCAAAGACGATGGGCAAATGTTCCCCAAAGTAGGGAACCCAAGTGATGGCATCAGCTATCAATAACTCCAACTGTAAGTGACAATGGGTGAAACCCTCAGCTACATGAACCTTCACCAAAATGGAGTGATGCCATCGTCGTCCTCATGGATAGGTATCTAAGCCAAACACACTAATAGGACGCAAACATGGAAGCCTCTCATAGGCCCAAAACTGCCAACACAAAGGCAAACATCTGCTGTCAGTCAACACTCTTAACCTGTAGATGGGAGATCAAAAGAGAAATACTCACCAGCAAAAATGGGTAAAATCCTAGCCAAGCCTCTGTCAAGCCCTGCGAACGTATATGCATTCCCCTGAGGATATAGGCAAAGGTGTAGGAGCCCCAATCATACTCTCTAATACGGTCCACCGCCCGAGTGGCGCTAATCAAAGCGAATGACACCGTGGAAGAGTTGTCTGCTATGAAACAACCCCTATAATAACCAGGAACAATCACCAAAGAATGTGATCCCTAACTCTCACATCAGCGGGCATGGGCTTACTCAATATCCCACTCATAGCATCTACGCTCAAAGGACCTGTACAAACGGTCCTGCCCTTGAGCGCCTTAGCCAGAATTCCTAGTAAGGATCTGACGGCAGTCGGGGTAATGTTCGCCATACAAGGCACTGGCGCCCCTCCAAACTCCATACCGGTGATAAACTGCCAATTCAATGGCATCATCATCACCTCACAGTCCAACAAATTGAAAGACTGAGTCTGGTGAAACCAGTGCTCAAAAAATGCCATGAGGTAACCCCAAGGACAACGGCGGGAAAGAATGGAAAAGAATGCCCCAAAGCCCCAACCATAAACAATCTCTCTGTAATCTAGATGCAGAGCCTGACATAGTGAGTGTTTGCTGAACCAGTTCCCTTGAGGCTGCGTAAAGCCAGGAACCTACACCACAAATGCAGATCAACATCAGAATCCTTGTTCCTCATCAATAGGAAAAAGGAAGATCAAACCCAACTTTTACCTCATTTTCCTGCAAGTAAACTGAGGGGTGGTGACTCAAATCACCCAGAAGATTTGGAATCGTTACATTAATGCCTGGAAGATCCCTGTGGGGAGCATAAGTAGTAGGAGCTGGAACCGCAAATGGTACATCCTCCTCCTCATCTTCAACATCCGGTACATCAACGCGGACAGGACGAATCACCGCCTCCATCAAGCGACGAGGCTGTCTGACTGAACGGGGTCGAGGAACTTCAAAAGCCCTCCTTCGCACACTTGAAGTGGTCCTGCAAGAACTACTTGGCTGATCTGGATCAATTATATCTGGACACATGTCTCCAAGTCACCTCAGAAAGGGTGTGGTAAATTCTAACCTGAAGCTTTTCAAATGCATTTTATGACTGCATGCATGCATGCATTACTTTAACATATGCCTACAGTAGAGTTAAAAATGCATGACTACCCAATGCTTAGGCTCATGGAATATTTTTGCCAGAGTCTCCTTTGTAACAAGGACTATCCACATGCGCATAGGCATGACTAGGTGACCATTCAGTAGCACACCTACCCACTGTCAAAAACATCCTATATGCATACAAATGTTAAAGTCACAATCCATGATGGTAAACTAATTACCAGGATTACTTTGCTTTACTACCTTTGCTCATTTGTCCTTAAATAGGATAAGAAATTGCAGAAAAAGGTGCCAATTTGATTTTTTCAAAAGTCTAATTTTTTTCACATCATTATGTTCAGCATGGTTAAATACTAATATTTACTATGTTGAATATTTTTTATCAAGTCATATAGGCATGCATATTCACTATTATGTGTTTAGACGCATTTTATATGATAACTCTTTTCTAACAAACAAAACTGGAAAAGAAGATATACATACGTTACCAGGATAGTGTGAAACACTTTTAAGGTGACGGAATTCACAGAAAGCGACCTGAACTCAGCAGATCAGAAGAATTACTCTCGGATTCTATGTGTGGCGCAACGTGAAAGTGTCTTGTGAAAGGCAAGCAGCCTACAAGTACACCCATGGTTGGCCGCATGTGTACCTACGACTACTCTATGTGGGTCTCACCCCTTCGGCTCGACCCACTCTGAGTTACAAAGGAGGTCTCACAAGTTGAAACAGTCAAATCAGGAGAAAAGACGCTACGCGATTGAGTAGAAAAGCATGAAATCCTAGTTTTCAAGACCAACTACGGGTCTACATGTCACTCATTGGTATTCACCCGAACACAGGGTACACAACACCAATGATCACAGTTGTTCCAAACTACACTCGGCAATACCTCACAAAGGTCTGATGCCGTCAGTTTGGGTCCATAACTCCAAAAACCCCTCCCCAGCGGGAATTTCATACATCATCAAGTCGTTGAAATACATTTCAACGAAGGTCAAATAGTCTTGATGTTCTTTCAGCCGTTGGCAATTAAATACAATGAAGCGTCGAAATTCATTCGATGATCTTAGCCGTTGAAGCACATTTCAATAAGGGTCAAGCAACCTTGACATCATTCCAGCCATTGGCAAGAAAACCCAACGAAGCGTCGAAGATGATCCAATGGTGGTATCCGTTGATGCACATTTTAGTGAGGGTCAGGCAACCCTGACAACACAGACTATTGGCAGTAACTTCGACAGATCACTAGAAATACCTAGCGATACAAACCAGGAAAAACATCCTCATTAGGGAGGACCGATAATGGAATCTGTTATACACATCTTCATCAGACAAAACACAATCCTCCAGAGTCTCTTGTACATGAGAGGAACATCTTTGATAGAAAGTCTATACCTAAGATTAACGACTTTGGTGATAACCCCAACATCAACATCCTAGAAGTTCCTGAGAACTTTGGAGTACACATCCAAGTAGTTCATCAGAGTCCTTTGTGCTAACTCCAATACCCATCTGAAGTCATGGGAGCAAACAGTCATCACACCCCATTGGAAAACGGTCCAACAAACCACATTTGTCATACATTTGCATCATAAATATCTTATCATGTTTCAAGTGTCTAGTGTTCTTTATCCTATCCATGCCATTAAATTGCATGAATATGATAAATAGGGACATCTGTAGACACTCAAAAATTTTGCATTCCTGTTACTAACCTTTAAGGAGGGAAAAATCATCTTCTAGAGATAACCCTGGAAGTCAATTCAGCGTAGTCCTGGAGAAAAACCCAGGATACTCAATTTTCCATCTCGGAGACAACCCTGAGATATTCAGTGTTGTTTATCTCAAGGTGTCTAACGTGTCAACGAGTCAAGGCGGAGCATCAAGTACCAAAAGGTCCATTGCAACCAATTGAAATTACAGAGTGGAAGTGGGAGCACATTACCATGGATTTCGTTATCGGTCTTTCAAAGGTTTCTCAAGGTATAGATGTGATTTGGGTCATTATTGATAGATTGACCAAGTCTGCTCATTTCTTACCGATACGAGAAACTTATACACTTGAACGTCTTGCTCGTATGTACATAAACGAGATTCTAAGACTGCATGGTATGCCAGTATCCATAGTTTCTGATCGAGACCCAAGATTCACTTCACAATTTTGGGTTAGTTTGCAGAAAGCTATGGGCGCAGATTCTGATTTATTTCGGCGATATCATCATCCTCGACGAGCGAGCGATTGGAGAGGACTATTCAAACTCTTAAAGATCTATTAAGACTTTGTGTCCTTGATTTCAAGGGAAGTTGGGATAAGTTCTTACCGTTGGTGGAGTTTTCCTACAACAACAGTTATCAAGCAAGCATTGGCATGGCTCCATTTGAGGTGTTGTATGGAAGAAAATGTCATTCTCAAGTATGCTGGGATGAGGTGGGTGAAGCAACGTTGTTGGGACCGGATTTGGTACATATGACTACGAAAAAGATTCAAACGATCCGGCAACGTATAAAAACCTCACAAGATTGACAAAAGAGTTATGCTAATCTTCATCAAAAGGATGTGGAATTCGATATAGGAGATCATGTGTTGTTACGAGTTGCTCCGTGGAAAGGAGTTATGAGATTTGGAAAGAGAGGAAAACTTAATCCTCCATTCATTGGCCCATTTTTAATCCTCGATCGAGTAGGAACTGTGGCCTATAGACTCGCTTTACCGCCAAGTATGTCTCGTGTTCATAACGTTTTTCAGATATCCATGTTACGTAAATATGTGGAAGACCCGAACCACATTATTGAGTTAGAACCGGACGAAATAGCGGAAGATTTGACGTATGAAGAGGTTCCTGTTCAAATCTTGGATTAGAAGGAACATATTCTACGCTCCAAGGTTATACCTCAAGTCAAAGTTTTGTGGAGAAACCACGATGTTGAGGAAATGACTTGGGAGTTAGAATCTGAAATGAAATCAAGGTATCATTACCTCTTCGATATACTAGGTACGTACCCTAATTTCGAGGGAGAAATTTCTTAAGAAGGGGAGGTTGTAAGACCCCAACTTTTTGAATAAAGATGAATTTTCTATAATTATCATTTTAGAATATTATGGAATAAATTTAATATAATGTTATAGTTGTGGGTAGTATTTATAATTCGTTTTAGCAGGGAATATTAAATATGTGGCAAGCAAATCATTGGTGGACCCCACAAATGTAATTATTATCGGATTGAAAAGCGACAAATTTTTTTATGAAAATAACGGCGGAAGTTTTACCGTTGATCTTTGTTGAACTACTCTCAGTAAAAAAAGCACGATGTCTGGCGCATGGGTGCATAGTAGCACCAGGTATTGATTATTGATGCTTACGTGAGAAGTCATTCGGTTTTGTTCAATTATTGCTATAGTAATTGTTGCATAGTATCTCACGTTATTTGATTCAATTATTGTCGATATTTATTATATTGTTAAAATCAATAATTGAGACGACAAAGTTATTAATATTATTATTTGCAATATTAATGATGTCTAGAAGTTCATCGATGAGAGGTTTGGTCACCTAATTGCGGCATGAATAGGGAGAAATCCTTATTGGAAAGCCCCCTCTTTCTTGGGAACGACCTGGTAGATTAATATTGTGAATTATAATAAAGGTGATAAATGTTGTTAAAATTATTAAGGTGATTTTTATAAAGTTTTGCTTATTTTATGGATTCCTATTTACCCATTTTTTAAAATAATCGGTAGAAAATTATTTAATGGTGGGGCCCACATGTGGGGGCCACATATGGGGCCCATATGTGTTGGAAAAATAATTTTGGAAATGGAAGAGTATATGTATGGAATTATATGTATGTATTGAGTATATGGTGGGAGAAAATGATATGTGAATGTGATAGGTGTGTGATGTGTGTGTGAGTGGAAAATGGTGAAAAAGTGGTAGTGTGATAATGATGTTTAAGAGTGTAGTGAATTTGATTATTGGGTGGGTGGGGGATTGATGTTGGTTATGGGCGAGAAAAATTAAGTGGTGTATATATAATATTGATATATATAAGTTGAAAACATGTGTTTATATATATATATATATATTATATTTTAATTTTTTGTTGTAATCTTATTGGTTAGTTGATTGACTTTTTGCATTGGTGATATCAAAACCTTGATACGTATATTTGCAAAATTATTTCATCCATGAACAGTGCTCTTCCATTCTCCTATAAATAGAAGCTCATTCCTTCATTATTTCTTACGAATTCACTGAAACTCCAGGGAGAAAAATTATAGAGAAACTATAGAAAAGTATTCTGCTACTTCCGTACTCTTATATTCGCTTTTTACGGTAAAGGGTGTTATTCTTTCTTATTCATGAAGAGAAACTGTTGTTATTCCATTTCTTATTATTACATTGGAATAACTTTGTATCTGTGATCTACCTATACTTGGTGACATTCTTCTATTATTCCGTCTTTATTATTCTATTGGAATATCCACATCATCTTGTTTTTCTGTATGGACTGATTCCGTCTTTATTATTACATTGGAATATCATATATGCATGCGTTTCTGGCGGGGACTGGTTCCGCTCTTTATTATTATACATTGGAATATCCTATTTGTGTGCGTTTACTGCCGGACTGATTCCGTCCTTATTAGTATTCTGTTGGAATAACATGTCTATGCGAAGTACCGCATACATGGTGATTTATGTTGTTATTCCATTCTTTATTATTCTGTTGGGACATCCTGTAGGTGCGAATTTAAATGCGACTGGGTTCCATTATTATTATTACTGTTGGAATAACTTTGTACATCAAATCTGCATGCATGGTGATTTCTGTTGTTATTCCATTCTTTATTATACTCAGTTGGTTAAAGTTTAGAATTCTATACTCCATGAAATTAGTGGAATATTCTTGATATTTGCGCTTCATCCAGTATCTTTTCATGGAAATATTCTTCTTAGCATTCTTGAATTTTACTCTACAAAGCAGTATCATGTTGACAATTTGGACGTTATTAGTTCCTAGATAAATTAATTCTTGAACTTATTTTATTGAATTCTTATATCATTGTCATCATCCTCATGTTTATATTATGTTGAAAGTCATCTGTGGCACATGAGTGCATAGATGGACTTGGTATGATTATGACCGAGGATTATTGGTGTAATCATAACCGTAATGTTACAAATGATGTGGAAAAAAGTCCTCATTGGCCCGTAGTGCATTGATGGACAGTTGTTGGCATAATCATGACCATTAATGAATACACAAATATTCTTGGCCCGTAGTGCATGGATAATTGTGGTCGTGATACTAAAGAATATCCTTGGCCGTAGTGCAGGGGTGATTCAATGATGTGGAATATTTATTAAGCTGAGTCTCAGCGATAACAGTGATGAAAAACCTTTTAAATCATAAAAGATAGTACATTTTATTTTCTACTTGACTCTTTTAATGGATTGTTTATTCCGCTGCAGTTAAACTTGATGTCTATTATATTTTATCAGTTTAACATTGTTGGAGACTAATGATAATTTATTTTGCATTATCTTAGTCATAATATTTCTTACTGGGCTAGTTGAGCTCACCCTTTCTTTCACTGTTCTCTTCAGGAAATGAGAATATAAATTTGGGATGAGTCGGGAGCGGAGTGATGGTCGGAGAGGATAGCATTAGTAGTCCTCACTATTCTGTGAAATAATGTGATAATAATTGTAATGAGGACTCCTTTTGAGTTTGTATACTCTCTAGTAGACAATATTTGTATTCAAACTCACAATTTATGTTTTGTCGTATTGTACACGACAGTTGTATTAGTAAGTTGTATTTGAATTCTATACCATGTATCTGGCGACCCAAGATGGGTGATGTATACCTAATTTTGGGGGCGTCACAGTTGGTATCAAAGCTTAGGGATATGATCCCTGGCTAAGATATGAGACTAGAACTAGGAGGGGAGAGATGGGGAATTCCTTCGCTAGTATGACCTACCTAAGTTTATTTGGTATTTAATTGGTTGGTCAAAGTATATGGATAATATGTTATATGTTAATGAACCTTTGTTTTGTGGCAGTATCTGAAAATGACATCCGAGAATGTTGAAAATAGCAATGGAGCACAAGAGACCGTTGAGTTTCCACATATCAATAATCAGGAGAATGTGCATCAGGAAGGCAATAATCCTCATGCAAACAACAACACTGACCAAATGATGAATGATGGACTGTTCAGAGGCTTTATGCAATTCATGCAACATCAGGCGAGTGCGGCTCTTGTCCAGAATGTAGGTGGAAACACTGGAAACTCTCGGACGTTCACTGCTAAACAGTTCAAGGAACTGGGACCATCGGAGTTTATAGGAGAGCCAGAACAACTTAAGGCGGAAGCATGGATAAAACAGATCACCAAGATATTTGATGTCTTGGGATGCTCCGAGGAGCAAAAGGTTCCCTTCGCCACCTTCATGTTGCGTGAAGAGGCAGATTACTGGTGGGAATCTATAAAACGTACACAGCCTGAGGCACTCAAGATGTCTTGGGAGAAGATCCAAAAGATATTCAACGACAAGTACTTTCCCGAGAGTATTCATCACATGAAAGAAGTGGAGTTTATCAAATTGGAACAAAATAATACGACCGTGTCACAATACGAGGCTAAATTTATGGAGTTATCCCAGTTTGCATCCCATTTGGTCGATAATGAGGAGAGAATGACGCGAATAATTTTAAGAGGTTTAAAATCGGAGATACGTCAATATCTTATTTCTCATAAACTGTGTTTGTAATCAGATGTTGTAAATAGGGCTTAGTTATTGGAGCGCGGTAACGAGTCAACGCAACTAAAAGAAAGCAGCTGGCAGTATGAAAATACCAGTGGTATCAGTCATCAAAACGGCGACAACAAATGTGGAGGGAATCAACATGCCAGAAATGGTAACCACTTTAGTGGTAATCATGGCCAAGACAGTAAAAATGGATATTTCAAGAAGAGGAGATTCAACAATGATGGAAAGACGTCAGCACCAACACCCATTGTTAAGGAAGGAGAACGACCACCTATCATATGCTTCAAATGCGGAGGAGAAGGACACATCAGTCCAAACTGCGTGATGTCGTCCAAAGCATGTTATAATTGTGGAAGCGAAGGTCACCTAGCCCGATTTTATCGTTCACCAAAGACAAGTTCAGCTAGGATGGAGGCACCAAAGGCCGTCCTAGAAAAAAGTCAAAGCAAGTAGTGCAAGGGAGAGCATTTGTAGTGACCTCCCAAAAAGCAAGGAACCCGAATGAGGTCATCACGGGTAAGCTTATCATAAACTCTAGCGAAGTCTATACCTTGTTTGATACCGGTTCTACCCATTCTTTTATTTCTCCTACTTGCGCTCAACGATTAAATTTGACTCCGGAGAAATTAGTCTTTGACTTATCTATGGAAACTCCGTTAGGAGAAACCTTCATTACATCCACGGTTTATAAGTCTTGTTTGGTTCAAGTTGTTACCCACACATTACCTGTCGATCTTATTTCATTAAAAATACTTGTATTTGATGTAATTCTAGGGATTGATTGGTTAATTACTCATCATGCAAAAATTGATTGTTTTCATAAGGTTGTTAGCTTTCATATTCCTAATCGACCTATTATGCGAATTCAAGCAACCAAACCATTAAAATCAATCACTGTCATCTCAAGCCATAAAGCTATCCGTTTATTGAAAAATGGATGTCAAGCTTTCTTAGCTCATATCACGGATCTAAACAAAAATACGTCAGTTTTGAATAATATTTCTATTGTTAATTAATTTCCTGACGTATTCCCTGAAGAACTTCCTAGCCTACCCCCAGAGCGTGAAATTGAATTTTGTATCGACCTTGAACCCGGTACAAAACCCATTTCTAAAGCCCCATATTGAATGGCTCTATTGAACTTCGAGAGTTAAAGACTCAACTACTGAGAATTGTTAGACATTGGCTTTATTAAGTCCTAGTACTTCTCCTTGGGGTGCTCCTGCTCTATTCGTGAAGAAGAAAGATGGGAGTATCGCGACTTTGTATTGATTATCGGGAGTTGAATCATGTCACCATCAAAAATAGGTACCCATTGCCACGTATTGATTACTTGTTTGAAAAGTTGCAAGGAGCCAAATTCTTTTCAAAGATTGATCTTCGTTCTGGATATCACCAATTGAAGATTAGAACCGATGATATTCCAAAGACGGTTTTCAGAACTTGGTACGGACATTATGAATTCCTAGTCATGTCCTTTGGATTGACTAATGCTCCTGCTGCCTTCATGGATATGATGAACCGAGTATTCAAAGAATATTTGGATCACTTTGTGGTCATCGTTATTGATGACATCCTTATTTATTCCAAAAGCCGTGAAGATCATGAGCAACACTTGAGGCTGATACTCCAAAAGCTTCGTGAATATAAGCTTTATGCCAAGTTGAAGAAATGCGAGTTCTGGCTTGAGGAAGTAGCATTCCTTGGGCACGTGGTATCAAGTCATGGAATATCATTGACCCAAAGAAATATTGAAGCTATTCAAAGTGGGAGCAACCTAAATCGATGATCAAGTCGTAGCTTTCTCGGCTTAGTTGGTTATTATCGGAGATTCGTAGAAGGGTTTTCTCGAATCGCTACTCCACTAACTCGGTGACTAGAAAAGATACAAAATTTGGTTGGGCGAGGAATGTGAGAAGAGTTTTCAAGAACCCAGAGGAGACTCATTTCAAAGACCTGCTACGACAAATACCATCCGGTTCGGAGGATTTGTCATCTACATGATGCTTCGGCAAAGGGTTAGGATGTGTTCTCATGCAACATGGAAAAGTCATAGCCTATGCCTCACTTACAACTCAAAGAATATGAGAGGAATTATCCTACTCATGACCTAGAGTTAGCAGCTGTGGTCTTCGCACTTAAAATTTGGAGGCATTACTTGTATGGGGAGAAGGTGGAGATCTTTACGGATCATAAAAGCCTCAAATATTTCTTCACTCAAAAGGAACTCAACATGCGACAATGATGTTGGCTTGAACTGTTGAAAGATTATGATCATACCATCCAATACCATCCTAGAAAAGCGAACGTGGTAGCTGACGCATTGAGTAGAAGATCATATACAAGTACGAGTACGATATTGTCAACACAAAGGCCCATTTTATGTGACTTGCAATGGATGGAGATAGAGTTAAAGACTCCAGGGACCCATGTGATGATGACGAATATACGAGTAGAACCGACTTTAATTGATAAAGTTAAAGCTGCTCAAGCTACAGACCTGGAGCTGATGCGTATGAGGAAGAATGTGCAAGAAGGTGCTATACCGGAAGCAAGAATCGATGAAGAAGGAATACTTCGAGTCAACTCCAGACTTTGTGTTCTTAACGACCCTGATTTAAAGTATAAAATCACGATGGAGGCGCACAACACACCGTTTGCAATCCATCCTGGGAATACCAAAATGTATCATGATCTTCGACAAACATTTTGGTGGGGCAATATGAAGAGAGAGATAACGCTGTTTATCTCAAGGTGTCTAACGTGTCAATGAGTCAAGGCGGAGCATCAATTACCAAAAGGTCCATTGCAACCACTTGAAATTCCAGAATGGAAGTGGGAGCACATTACCATGGATTTCGTTATCGGTCTTTCTAAGGTTTGTCAAGGTATAGATGCGATTTGGGTCATTGTTGATAGATTGACCAAGTCTGCTCATTTCTTACCGATACGAGAAACTTATACACTTGAACGTCTTGCTCGTATATACATAAACGAGATTGTAAGACTACATGGTATGCCAGTATCCATAGTTTCTTATCGCGACCCAAGATTCACTTCACGATTTTGGGTTAGTTTGCAGAAAGCTATGGACACAGATTTATGATTTAGCTCGGCATATCATCCTCAGACGGACGGACAATCGGAGAGGACTATTCAAACTCTTGAAGATCTATTAAGACTCTGTGTCCTTGATTTCAAGGGAAGTTGGGATAAGTTCTTACCGTTGGTGGAGTTTTCCTACAACAACAGTTATCAAGCAAGCATTGGCATGGCTCCATTTGAGGCATTGTATGGAAGAAAATGTCGTTCTCCAGTATGCTGGGATGAGGTGGGTGAAGCAACGTTGTTGGGACCGGAGTTGGTATGTATGACTACGGAAAAGATTCAAACGATCCGGCAACGTATAAAAACCTCATAAGATCGACAAAAGAGTTATGCTGATCTTCATCAAAAGGATGTGGAATTCGATATAGGAGATCATGTGTTGTTACGAGTTGCTCCGTGGAAAGGATTTACGAAATTTTGAAAGAGAGAAAAACTAAATCCTCCATTCATTGGCCCATTTTTAATCCTCGATCGAGTAGGAACTGTGGCCTATAGACTCGCTTTACCGCCAAGTATGTCTCGTGTTCATAACGTTTTTCACATATCCATGTTACATAAATATGTGGAAGACCCGAACCACATTATTGAGTTAGAACCAGACGAAATAGCGGAAGATTTGACGTATGAAGAGGTTCCTATTCAAATCATGTATAAGAAGGAACATATTCTACTCTCCAAGGTTATACCTCAAGTCAAAGTTTTGCTTATTTTATGGATTCCTATTTACCCATTTTTCAAAATAATCGGTAGAACATTATTTAAAGGCGGGGCCCACGTGTGGGGGCCACATGTGGGGTCCATATGTGTTGGAAAATGATTTTGAAAATGGAAGAGTATATGTATGGAAGTATATATATGTATTGAGTATATGGTGGGAGAAAATGATATGTGAAAGTGATAGGTGTGTGATGTGTGTGTGAGTGGAAAATGGTGAAAAAGTGGTAGTGTCATAGTGATGTGTAAGAGTGTAGTGAATTTGATTATTGGGTGGGTGGGGGATTGATGTTGGTTATGGGGGAGAAAAATTAAGTGGTGTATATATAATATTGATATATATAAGTTGAAAACATGTGTTTATATATATGCATTATATTTTAATTTTTTGTTGTAATCTTATTGGTTAGTTGATTGAATTTTTGCATTGGTGATATCAAAACCTTGATACGTATATTTGCAAAATTATTTCATCCATGAACGATTGCTCTTCCATTCTCTCTATAAATAGAAGCTCATTCCTTCATTATTTCTTACTTAATTCACTTTGAAACTCGGGGAGAAAAATTATAGAGAAACTATAGAAAAGTATTACGCTACTTCCGCATACTCTTATATTCGGTTTCTTTTACGGTAAGGGTGTTATTCTTTTTATTCATGAAGAGAACTGCTTGTTATTCCATTTCTTATTATTACTGTTGGAATAACTTTGTATCTATGCGGTTTACCCTATACTTGGTGACATTCTTCTATTATTCCGCCTTTATTATTACATTGGAATATCTTGTACATGCGTTTTTACGTCGGGACTGATTCAAATCCTTATTAGTATTACATTTGGAATAACTTTGCTCTATGCTGAGTATCTGCATACATGGTGATTTCATTGTTATTCCATTCTTTATTATTACTGTTGGAACATCCTGTCGGTGCGAATTTCGCCTAACCTGGTTCTGTTATTATTATTCTGTTGGAATAACCTATCTAAGCGAAGTACCACATGCATAGTGATTTCTGTTGTTATTCCATTCTTTATTATACTCAGTTGGTTAAAGTTTAGACTTCTATACTCCATGAAATTAGTGGAATATTCTTGATATTTGCGCTTCATCCAGTATCTTTTCATGGAAATATTCTTCTGAGCATTCTTGAATTTTACTCTACAAAGTAGTATCATGTTGACAATTTGGACGTTATTAGTTCCTAGATAAATTAATTCTTGAACTTGTTTTATTGAATTCTTATATCATTGTCATCATCCTTATGTTTATATTATGTTGAAAGTCATCTGTGGCCTAGTGCATAGATGGACTTGGTATGATTATGACCAGGGATTATTCGGTGTAATCATGACCGTAATGTTACAAATGATGTGGAAAAAGTCCTCATTGGCCCGTAGTGCATTGATGGAATGATTGTTGGCATGATCATGACCATTAATGAATACACAAATATTCTTGGCCCGTAGTGCATGGATAATTGTGGTCGTGATACTAAAGAATATCCTTGGCCGTAGTGCAGGGGTGATTCAATGATGTGGAATATTTATTAAGCTGAGTCTCAGCGATAATAGTGATGAAAAACCTTTTAAATCATAAAAGATAGTAGATTTTATTTTCTACTTGACTCTTTTAATGGATTGCTTATTTCGCTGCAGTTAAACTTGATGTCTATTATATTTTATCAGTTTAACATTGGTGGAGACTAATGATAATTTATTGTGCATTATCTTTATCATAATATTTCTTACTGGGCTAGTTGAGCTCACCCTTTCTTTCACTGTCCTCTTCAGGAAATGAGAATATAGCTGGGACGAGTCGGGAAACGGAGTGATGGTCCAGAGGATAGCATTAGTAGTCCTCACTATTCTGTGAAATAATATGATAATAATTATAATGAGGACTCCTCTTGAGTTTGTATACTCTCTAATAGACATTATTTGTATTCAAACTCATAGTTTATATTTTGTCGTATTGTACACGACAATTGTATTAGTAAGTTGTATTTGAATTCTGTACCATGTATCTGGCGACCCAAGATGGGTGATGTATACCAAATTTTGGGTGCGTCACAAGGAAGCCATGTCCATTTTGCTTTGTACACACTATAAACTGAGTGTTTTCTCATTTAAAACACTTATGAGCTTATATATTGCTACATTTTACCAGTGGGAACCGAGTGTTCATCCCTTTAAAGCTATTTGAAGTCTTATTTGGCAACCCACTGTAAGCCTTCTTAAATTTCTTAAAACCTTTTCTCCACTTTTGTGCACACACAATATATATATAGTCTGGATCTTAAGCTCACCCCTTATCCAACTCACTCGAGCTCATCCCCTTTAGCGACGGACCCGGCGACGGTTCGGTCATATAACCGTCGTCTATAATTTTAGCGACGGACAACATATAGCGTCCCTAAAAGTATAGAGCGATAGTTGTATGATGACCGAACAAATCATTGCAAATCCGTCATAAAAGGGGGGTGAGCTCGGGTGAGTTGGATATGGGGTGAGCTTAAGATCTGGACCATATATATATATATATATATAATTTATAGTTTATATATATATATATATAACTGTTTATAGCTTTCATACAAACTACTACATCATGTGAGCCTAGGAATCATGTGATCACAGATTCAGTCTTCTGAATCTAGATTCGATTCCCGTGATGGACATTTTCAGCTATAACCAACCTGTAAATTATTCATGGTGTTTGAATTTCCTTAGACGGGTCTCATGCCCACAAGGAGTTCGGCACTGTTTTTTATCTTATTTTCTTGAAGATGTTTCGCATCTCAAAAATAAAAGCAATCAAGCCGAACACATACTAAAATGGAAGTATCAAAGGCCTCAATTACTATTGAGCATAACGGTTTGAAAATATTTTTTTACAAAACACCACTGCTATATCCTGTTAAAACTGAACTTTTATACAAAATTCAAACCCTTTCTATATAGGTGCAAACGAGGCATAGCACTACTTCCAGATAATTGCACATTGATCTACACACACTCACACATTCAGATAATGGTTTTAATTGAAAAGTGGCAGTCGCCGTGTTACCACGGATGTCGGGGGGTGCCTAACACCTTCCCTCTGCATAATCAAGCCCCCAAACCCTAACGAATCTCGATTTCACAGACTAATCAAATAGTGTCACATCACTAGGTCAATGTGAAAACCATTTCCGGTTGAGTTGGTGCAACCATTTAAAAAATACCAACTAGCGTCTCTTACAAGTCCCAAACGTCGACATATACATGTCAGACCTTTTCACAACTTGTTTTTTCAAACAAATCTCACCTAACATGAGAACACTAAAAGACAAGAACATAAAAGGGACAAATAAAAATCCCGACGTCGACAGTCACTTTTGAACTGGTCAAAGTTAGAGATAGTTAGATTAGACAAATATAAGTCCACATATTGGAAAATTAAATATTTACATTGCAAAAGAAGTTAAAGTAGATATATATAAAAGCAGTATATATATATATATATATATTTACATTTCCAAGTCCTGCCTGAATTCCAAATTCGTGGCAGTTGATAATCTATATATATATATATATATAAAAGCAGTAAAAGATCACGAAGTAAACTCTAGGCCAGACAGAAATGTAAATATATATATAGGTATATATATAAAAGCGGTAAACGCTCTGGATATTCTATCTAGGCTCAATCAAGTTTCGATTTCGAGGATATATATATATATATATAGTAGTAAAACCCATGGATCGACGATCCTAGCATGACATCCCGATGAGACTCTCGATGTCGATGTATATACTCTTGATGTCGATGTGTATATATATATATATATATATATATATATATATATATATATATATTAAAGTAGTAAAAAGCTTAAAATTCTTTAAAAAAAATCTTACAAGGGGATGCCAAGAAGACTTCAGATAGCTTTTAGGGCCTGAAAACTCGGTTTCCATCGGTTAAACTTCATTATATTGTAGAAAACGTGTTTACAAGTGTTTAGAAAAAAGAATCACTCAGTTTGGAGCACTCCAGAAGAGGTTATAGGCTGAAATAGGCATATTTTTCTCTCTTTTCTTCCTTTTTTCTTACATTTTATGGCTGATAGGGGGTCTATTTATAGACCAAATGTGCCACAGGTCAACCTATGGCAACAGCGGGTTTATCTATAACTGAACGGGCTTCCCCGAGCTTTGTGGGTCCCATCGTCTTGAAGTACGTGCACTCGAACGACGCGCTGTCTGCTCGAACCTTCATAACTTTTAATCCGGGAGTCCGATGGAAGCGTTCCATACCATTCTAGAAAGCTCTTTCCGAGAGCTATGCAATGACATAGAGATTTCCCTTTTTGGAATTTATGAAGATGGGTCCATGACCGAAATGGTATCTCCGAGTCTTAGTCAGTAGTCTGTTGAGCTGTTTTGTGTAGTTTGCGATCGGAAGTTAAGCTACGGTTCTTGTGGCTTTTGATGCAATTTACATTGAAATGAGTTAAAATGATGTTGAGTTCATAAAATGACCATTTTGCCCCTCTCATGATTGTCTCCGACTTTGATGCAGTTTGTAGCAGTATTTCCTCAGGGTTATCTACGAGATTAGCCTGTTGTTGACTCTGACAGTCCTCAGGGTTATCTCTAAGCTTGGTTTGACCTCCCAAGGTTGACTCGGGACTTTGAACTGGATCCCCCGGGGTTATCTTTGGGGTTAGAAATAGGATCTTCCAGGGTTATCTACGGGGTTTGAAATTGGATCTCTCAGGGTTATCTTCGGGGTTAGAAACTGGATCTCCCGGGGTTATCTCAGGGGTTGAAATTGATGTCCCGGTGTTATCATTTTAGGTGAGTGGTTCACCAAACCTAACCACTCCATGTGCTCTATAATGCCAGCAATCAGCCTCTATGCTCAGCCATACATGCATCCAAGACATGTATTTATAGATTGGGAGAGAGACAAAAATCATTTACTAACTTAATTTTTGTACAACACTCAACCAATATCTCTCAAGCTCCACACCTCCGAAATTTATAGTTTTTCAATCACAAAAACCAGCCCCACTAACACATTTAGCAAATCAAAAAGCTAGAATCAAAACTTGTTCATAGAAGGTATAAACCCTAACTTGAAATCTAACATTTGATCTGTCATTAGATGCTTAGTTTGTTGTGTTAAATATGTTGTATGGAGTCTAATTAAGTGATCTGGGTTGATAGATGTTAGATCCATAACATCTATAGGCTCAGATCTAGCATTTTACAAAATCTGGAAATTTTTGCTTGATGTCTGACAATGAATGTCAGATCTTCTAGATCTCAGTGTGTTTATTGATTTGGTTTTTTAAGTGTTGGATATTGTAGTATGATATGAGAACTTTACTTTAGAAGTTAAATCAAGGTCATAGCTTGAACAGATTGCAAGATATTGTTGGTCAAAGGTCGTTGACCGACCATGACTAGACAAAATCTAGGTAACCCAGATCTTGCCCAGAACGGTCTGACAAGACCTTTGACGTCTCTGATCTTGCTGTTGTTTTTTGTTTTGTTGTTGTTGTTGTTGTAATAGATTTGTTGTAATAACCCGATATTTTTTATATAAATAATTAAGAAATTTTGCATATAATTTTTTTTTTATTAATTTAAAGATAAGAATATGTGACAAGTAATGTGTATGTATATATGTGATAAATAGAATTTATTTATTACATGAATAATTTCAAATAATTTTATTTTAGAATTATTGATCATTATAAAGTATATTCTTATATTAATTAATTTTATAGTAGAAATATTTTTATTATTTATTTTCTATAAAAATATGGTTATTATATTATTTAAGTAATATATGAAATGATTATTAGAATTATTAGAATTACTATTTTATTATATGAATTTTAGTTCAGATTATTAAGTTAATTATTTTAACTTAATTAATAATGCTATATATGAAAGATAAATCAGATATGGAATCCAAACCCTAATTTTGGATTTTGAGCTATGAATGAGAATAATAATATTATACTACCTCCGTCCCACAATAAGTGCTTTTTTAGGCTTAATAGTTTTTCTCAAAATAAGTGATGTGTTAGAACTCCAATACAATTTTTGCAATATTTTCTCATATATGCCCTTATGCATTTAATGGTATTTATTACATCTTACCATCACTACAATTAAATTACACTCATTAACTCTTCAACTTCAAAGAAAATATATTAAGGGTATTTTTGTCATTTTAGCTTGTGTATTGGTATGTGTGATTTAAGCTAAAAAAATACTTATTATGGGACGGAGGTAGTATTAAATATAATATTATTTTTCAGTGTTATAAATATATACTGTATGTGTTGGTCAATTATGGTGTTTAATGTCAAAACCTTATATCAATTTGTTAAAAACCTATTTTGAAACTCAATTCATGAGTTCAAAACTTTGTTGTATTGGTGTTATGGGATTTATGTTGTGTATTATTAGATTTAATGTTAATTAGAGAAAAACCCTAATTAATATTTGAAAATCCTAATTGTTAAAAACCTTAATTTCTAAATTAGTAAACCTAATTTGCTAGAATGAAACCTTAATTACTAATTATAAGCCTTAATGATAATTGTGGGATCTTAAACCCTAATTGTTAAAGTAATGTAATTAGAAAACTAATTATAATTAGTAAATTCTAAAGTACATTTTTAGGAAACTAATATTTTATTTTATTTTATTTTATTTTAAACCCTAAATAAAATCTAAGGTTAAACCCTAAGGGTTAAACTCTATGGGTCAAACCCTAAGGGTTTGCCAAGTTTACAAGAATGCCATTAGAATTGCTTGCAAAATTACCATTATACCCTTGTTGTCCCATTTGGTGAATTATTGCTAGAAAATCTTGCCAAATCTTGGCAAATCATTTCCCTAATCTAGCTAGGAGCTACAATAGTCCAACTATCAGCCATCTAAACATCCAAATACATTGCACATGAGATATAAATATAGATCAAGAGAGAGAAAGTTCATAATTTACCCCATTTGTACCCATATTTAGTGATTCAGTCCATATCTAAGTCCCCAGAACACCCAAGCACAATCATCAAAGATCAGATTCAAAAATTAAGGTGTAAAGAGGTACAAAAACCCTAACTTGAAAATCATGTGATTTGATGTTAAATGTTAAGTTCTTGTGTTAAAACATGTTGTAAGTAGTATATGTTGATGATCTGGGTTGCTAGATGTTAGATCCATAAAATCTAGAGGCTCGAATTTGAAGTTTTAAAAAAATCTAGAAAATTTTATTTTGTTGTCTGACAATGAATGTTAGACCTCAGATCTGAGTGACGTTTAATTATGTTTGTGTTTTGAAAGTTGGTAGTTGTTGTATGCTACGAGATCTGTGAACTGGAACTTGAATCAAGGTCAGATCTAGCATAGATGGGAAGTTATTAATGGTCAAAATCGGTTGACCGACCAAGACCAAGCCTTTCTGGGTAACCCAGAACTTACCCAGATGGCTCTGACAAGAAGTTCATGTCCTCAGATCTTGCTCATGTTTGTTGTTTTGTTTCTGTTGTTGTATACATGTTATAGTATGGTATATGTACTACATAGTCAAGCTTTTATATAATCTAGATGACTAACAGGGTGGATTTAATAGGATTTAATAGACGGTCAAACCAGGTAGCCCGATCACGTTTCTATTTTCTGGGTAACCCAGAAAACGTATGCACACCATCTCTGACATGGTTTGACCAGCATGGAGATTTTGTTGTCGTTATACTATTTTTTTGTAGTAGCTTTGTGGTCTTGCATTCTAGATACAATCTAGAACTCTTAGATCACAAAAACATCACACGAACAGCATGTAGTGGAAGCCCAAACATGCACACTCAATCTATTCTTAATTTCTGAAAAACCCAGAAATGAAGAACAGTGTCTGACACGATTTTTTGAAGCTTAGATCTATCTTATTGATGATGTTTACACTTGCACAATGATCTATCAAGATACCCTGTTAGTAAGTCTAAAAGCCCCGACGTCTAAGATGACTATAACATGAACTGTTTGACTGTAATGAGGCCACAAAGGGCGTTGACCGGCCATGACCAGATTTTCTGGGCAGCCCAGAAACACGATGAACACGTCTGACTGCTAGTTCAAAGCTTAATAACTTTCGATTGTGATGATGTATGACCTGGTTATTGGTTGTTATATGTAGTGTTACACTAGTTCTACAAGATGCAATCATTAGCTAGCCCAAAAACACATTTCAAACTGATTTATTGATGGTCAAACATGGTCACTCGAAACTGACTTTTGAGTGTTCTAGGTTTCTCAAGAACACCTAAGGCGACACTTACTGTCGCTAAAGGGCTTTAGCGACAGACTTATTAAAATTAATTATTTTAAATTCTAAAAATCATTTAAAAATAGTAAATAAATTCTGAAAATTACAAAAAAAATTAATTTGGATATTATTGGTATTTAATTTATCTAATAAATGCATTAAATAAATTAATTAAAAATGATTTTATTGTATTAAAAATTATTTTAAATAATAATAAGGTATTTAAAAATATTTGAAGTTATAAAACATAACTTTTAATATTTTAATATAAGTTTCATTAATTATTAAATATTAATTATATTAGATTTATTTGGTAATTATATTAAATAAATAAATTAAAAATGATTTAAATATTATAAAATCATTTTAAATGAAAAAAATAACTAAAAAATATTTTAAGTTATAAAATATAACTTTTGATATTTAAAGGTAAATCTCATTAATAATTTAATATTAATGATATTAAATTTATTTAGTAATTATATTAAATAAATAATTTAAAAATGGTTTTATTGAATTAAAATCATTTTAAAAGGAAATAAATGAATTAAAAATATTTTAAGTTATAATAAATGACTTTTAATATTTTGATAAATAATAAATTAATATTTTAATATAAATGGTAATTATTTAAAAATGATTTTTAATGTAGAAATTAAGAAAGATCCTACTTTAATTTATTATATCTTATCACATACACTTTCACGTTGGTCGCAATCCAATTTCGTCAAATATTTGTCGACGTGTATATCATTTTTCATTTTTTTTTGCCACATTCCATTTGCACGAAATTTTTTTTGGGTTAACCCCAAAATTAGAGGAGGCTAAAGCTCAGTCCCACACTTGCCCAATAAGCAGGAACAATTCAAATACACTTCGAGTAATGAATATTCGATCCAAGATGAACTTGAGTAAAGTTTTTTCAATTACAATTCAAATATGAGAATAATTCGAGTATGAATTTAACTTTTCAAATTGAATCTGAACAATTGTTTGTTCGGTTCAATTCGACTTATTTATACCCTTAATTATAGCGGTAAAGCTAACTATTAATCCCATTTTACTATCAACTAACATAAATTAGATTGGCTCAGTGGTAGCTTAATGACCCAATAACCCATAGATCTTAGGTTCAAAACCTAGCTGTGATATTTTTGCTCTTATGTTATATTTTTTGCGTATTAGATAAATTTTATTACCATATATATATAACATTTCATTTGTTCTGTTTAAAATATCGTTAAACTGGTAGCAATACCAACATTGTGCACTCGAAGTCGACCACTGAACTTTAGGAGTTTTTGGGTATTGAGACATTTTCTTTTGGTCAACGCAAATTGAGCCTCTTTCTATTAAAAAATTTGGACTTCGAGCCCCAGGAGCCACATGTGTGTTGACCTGCGTACGTGGCGCCGACGTGGCATACGTGGCAGATCTGCGTGGGCATTTTTTATTTTATTTTACACGTGGACTGGATGACGTGGCGAATATTGAAATTTATCCCAAAAAATATGTTGATGCACAAATTCGAACCCAAGACCTATAGTTTGGAATATTGATTCAATGACCACCCAAGCGCATGGGCCTAGTTGCTATTATTTTGCAATGATTAGTATTTATAACTGAACAATCATTTTCCCCAAATTAAAACAGATCTCATTTCCTTAGATCTGTTACGTACATACATAAATGTACATAACTAATTACGTGATAATAATAATAATAATTATTATTATTGCTAAACATATACTTTTAGCAACGACGAAAAATCGTTGCTAAAGCCCCATTTTTAGCAACAAAAAAACTTTCGCTGCCCACGATGACGGGAAATCAAGTGGCCGAAAACTTTGGAACGAATTTCTAACGAAATTGTTCTCGCCAATGAATTAGCAACGAAATTTTGCAACGACTTATGAATTTCATTGCAAAACGTGAAAGCCTGACACAGCCTGCAATGACAGACAAATTTCGTTGCTAAATATATACTTTTAGCAACGACTTATAAAATCGTTGCCCGAAACATATACTCGCCCTTTCTTTCACTGTTCTCTTCAGGAAATGAGAACGTAGCTGGGACTAGTCGAGGAATAGAGTGATGATCCTAGATGTTTGCATTAGTAGTCCTCAATATTCTGTGAAATAGTGTGATAATAATTGTAATGAGGACTCCTTTTGAGTTTGTATACTCTCTAGTAGACAATATTTGTATTCAAACTCACGGTTTATGTTTTGTTGTATTGTACTTATAGTTGTATTATTAAGTTGTATTTGAATTACATGCACCATGTATCCGCAACTCAAGATGGGTGATGTATACCTAATTTTGGGGCGTCTCGGTTGGTATCAAAGCTTGGGATATGATCCTGGGCCGAGATGTGAGACAAGAACTAGGAGGGGAGAGACGGGGAATTCCTTCGCTAGTATGACCTACCTAAGTTTATTTGATATTTAATTGGTCGGTCAGTGTATAGAGTTAATATGTGATATGTTAATTAACCCTTGTTTTGTGGCAGTATTTGAAAATGGCATCTGAAAATGTTGAGATAAACAATGGAGCACAAGAGACTGTTGTTTCTCCACAGATCAATAATCATGACAATGTGCAACAGGATGGTGATAATCCTTCTGTAAACAACAACACTTATCAATTGACGAACGACAGTACATTTAGGAGGTTTTTAGAATTCATTCAACATCAGGCGAAGGCGGCTCCTGTTCATAATGCAGGAGGAAACAATGGAAACCCACGGTTGGTCACCACTAAGCAATTCAAAGGAGCTGGGACCACCGAGTTTTAGGAAAGCCGTAACCACTTAAGGCGAGACGTGGTTTGATGAGTGAGTTTTATACACACGTGAATTGGATACATTAAGAGGGTTAATTTATTGTTGTTCTCAAGTCTTTTAGATTAGTTTTTAAGTGTTTATGTCTATTCAAGCATGTTTTATGTTGTTTTGTAGGGAATTGGGACAAATGAGTTACATGGATCGGCGTTTATTGTTGTTCTCAAGTCTTTTAGATTAGTTAGATTTATATCTATTCAAGCGTTTTGACTTGGGACAAATTTACATGGATCGATGATTGGGGTGGCTTGAGCCATATATTGAGCCAATTATTTCTACAGACCTTATTTCGAAAACCTCAAAGAATGAAAGTTGTAGATCTACTTTTCTCTCTTTCCGGAAAATCTTGAATCATCTAAATCGGAGTTGAGACGAAGAAGAAGTTATGGCCATTTTCCCAAAGGGCGTCGGAGCGAAAAAATGTCGAGAAAAAAACAATGTGGCGTTGGGCGCTATTTTTAGTTCATTTTCCAATTAGGGGCGCTATAAAGCGATGTCTGACGTCGTTCCAATCTTTGAAGTATTTGAGGGAAGAGGTTGGTGATGCGGCTTTGGCGCGTTTTGGGTGAATTTGACACCTTTTGACTCCAAATTGGATTGGGTTTGTTCCAAAACTAAAAATTGGACTTGTAACCTATAAATACATGATGTAAGGCATAAAATAGGAGGAGATTACATAGCTTAGCCTAGATTAAACACTCCTTTAGATTAGAACATAACCCTAGTTCTTATTAGTTTTGGAGATTGAAGCAACTTGGAGACCATTGAAGATTCAAAGCAGGAGCGAAAGAGGAGTCTCAAAATTCTTGACAATAGATTATATTCTCTTCTCTTCTCTTACTTTTATCTTTTAATGTCTATTCAATTGTGGATTCTTGATTTTAATTCATTAATTATGAACTAACTCTTTCATTAAGATTTCAATTGAACTTTTTATGATTATGAATTGATTATTTGATTTATTCTAATTATTTATGTTGAAGTGAATTGTTCATCTTGCTTTGTGCTTATTGATTAATTATCGATCGATAATTACCTTGTTACTCTAGAAGGAATTGAAAAGGAATTCTAGGGTTAGAAGCTGGGCATGGTGACATGTGACTTAGTTATTTGCACGATGAATAATTAGGTTTGTGAATAGAATGAGAATATCTATTTACGCATTTTAACACATAAGGAATTGGGATTATAACTGAGTTTAATTCAATTGTTTTGCATAGAGATATAGCAAAATTAATCTGGGTTAAATAGAAGGCAATTGATCACTTTCGAGAGAGGGCTTTTGGCATTTGAGAATTCTGTTAACAATTGATGAGACATAATAATTGGGATAATTGGATAATTGGTTTATAGTTCATAATTGGGGATATTGGAGTCTTAGCCTTTATTTATTTGAATTCATTTATAAAGTAACCTAGTTTTAATTGATTAATTTAGTTTTATTAATTAGAAAAATCACGATTTGAGATTGTTTAAATAAAATTAGTTTGGTTAAGAATTAGTACTTGGTGATTTTTATTAAATAATTCCTCGTGGGAACGATACTCTACTTTCACTTTATTACTTGTTGGTAGTGTATACTTGCGTATTCATTGATTGATTGAAATCGATCAACAAGTTTTTGGCGTAGATTCTTGGGAATTAATTTAATAATTATTTACCAATATTAATTTCAATCAAATTAGTCTTAATTTAAACATTTTATTTTTTTTTTATTTTTTTCATTCTCTTCCTATATTTCTCTCTTTTTAGGTACCATGGATGACTTTGTGTATCAATGGCCATACTACGAACATGAGTCGACCACCAGGGAAGCGGAGATTGATGAGACTCGAGAAACTTTACGCATTATCGGCCTGAGATGGAGACACTTTCGAGGATGTTTGAAAGCTTTTGAAGCTCAACGTCATCAAAGTGTGGCGATTACTTGTGATTATTGTCTTTGGAAATCATATGAGTCATCAATGCGCCATCGATTTTGGTAGAGTGCAGTATGGTGGTGATTACCCCAATAATTATGTCTATCCCAACAACTATCATCGAGTTGGGGTATCACGGATTTTTCATGGAGTATCAATCAAGATCAATTTTATGCTCCAAGTCCAACATACCCACCGGATTTCTCGTGTCCATCTCCACTTCTGACAGGAAGAACATTCAAATTGGGAGGAAGCCTTGGAAAAAGTTATTAAAGCTTACGAAAAGAAACACGAGGAACATGAAAAGAAACTTAATCAAATGGAATTTGAGTATACAAAGTCGAATGCATCGATCAAGAATCTGGAAAATCAATTGGGGCGAGATAGCACATCGTCGTTGAACAATCGTCCTCAATACACTTGGCTCTATGACATGAATTACGAGGGCCGATGGTGAGCTAGAACCAAATCTGCAACGGATGTGCCAAATGATATAGATGTTGAAAGAGAGGAAAGACTTGGAGACCAAGAAAAAGAGATCGGCAAAGATCTAACTTTGAGTACCAATGAAGATGAGCCAATTTCATTAGTATCCCATGTGCCTCCTCCACCAAAGTTCAAGAATCCGGGCGGTTTTGCAAAACCATGCCCAATTGGAAGTCATGTAAATCGGCAAAGCTCTTGGTAACGTAAGAGCTAAATGCGGTTAATGGAGTCATGGTGGGATGAAAAGGAGAAGATAGAGAAAGATTCCATTATGTTTATTAAGCTTCAATGCCTAATCGATCATCGACATAATGGAGGAAACACCTAGTGGTTTACCGTTCTTAATGGGGATCCTATCTACAAAGAGCATGCTAGGTGACTTCAATTCAAGGGTTTTTGCTAATGGGAACCTCCCAAAAGAGACATTGCTTCGATGGATGGAGGGTTCCTCAATTTTAAATGAGGGAATTGGATAGAAAATTGAAGAAGTCAAATGAGACTATAAAACAAGCGCTTATTGGGAGGCAACCCAAGTTCAATTTTTATTTTTAGTTTTATTAAGTTTTATATTAGTAGTTTTGAATTTGCATTTATTTAGGATTTAATAAAATTGCTTCTATCATGGTTTCTGAGTTATTCAAGTCAAATTCAAGTGTGGTGCCCAATTTGTTCCATGTGCTTGCTTTATTCTCCAAACTTAGCGGACAAGGAGGAAGATTGCTATATTTTTGAGGAAGTCCTCTTGCTTTAATTTTTTTCTATTGTAGCCATTGAGGACAATGTCTAGTTTAAGTTTGGGGGCATTTTAGTGTCGTACTGCATATAGTTAGTTATCTGCATAGTAGTTTATTTTTTTTTTTGTGTTAGCATTATGTTTTTTTTAGGTTGCATATAATACATGGTATTTTTTTTGCATCTTCATATATGTGTTCATGTAGTATAATTGCATTTTTTTCTTATTTTTGCATGAATCTGTGTGATAAGTTGGTGTGGTCTTAGCTCGGTCTATGATAAGATTGGTTTTGCATATTAACTTGAGCAGTGTTGATAATTGATGATGAGTTCTAATTTTAATCATGATGATAATCGAGCTGTCTGAAAACTTATGTAGCAGGTTAGCACTTAAAGTTTAACTGTTTTAATCCACTTGGTTCAAGGGTTTCATAATTTGTTTACGAGGAAAATCTTTGTTAAAATTTAAGGAAATTAGTGAACTGGCGGTAAAGGTTGGAATGACGTAAAAGCTTGAGTTTGGGGAATCTATGGGATATATATACTAAAAAAAATTGATGAAGAAAAAAAAAAAATAGAAAATCGAGAAAAAAAAAAAAAAAAAAAAAAGTAGTTAGTTAGTTTTGTTTGGGGCCTTTGTTACTTGAGCAAATGCGCTTGAGAAGAGTAATCTCTTAACACCTAAGCGCCCTAAGGTCTTATATGATGCAGGAGTCGTTGGTTGAAAGCTTCGCTAAGGGGTGCCTTTTTAGCCTAATGGAATGAGACATTTCCTGACCATGAAAAAAAAAACACGAGAAAGAGCAAAAATGCCTCGTGGTTGAATAAAAGTATAAATAAATCTGTATTTACCCTTAGATTTGGTAATTGCTTAGTTTTAACAGGAGTTGTCATGTTCACAAAAGTAATTGAATTGGGCTGAAATTTTCCTTATAAAGAAGTTTGTTATGTGATTATCTTGAAGCGTGGTTGGTTAGAATGGTTAACAAGCACACACACACATGGGTGATGATGCGAGTTTTGGTTGACTAATTGGTTAGAGTTATGGATTTTGAATTGATTGGATATATTGTTTGAGTACCAATGGTATCTTTGAGGCTGTTTGCTATATCATCTTGATTTATTACTTTCGGTTCGTAGGTATATTAGGAAGTAGATTATATATATGCATTCATTTAGTTGAGTTATTTTGTTTATTTTTAGTTCTTTTGTGTTTTTTGCTTGAGGACAAGCAAAGGTTTAAGTTTGGGGTATTTGATGAGTGAGTTTTATACACATGAATTGGATACATTCGGACTTAATTTTATTGTTGTTCTCAAGTCTTTTAGATTAGTTTTTAAGTGTTTATGTCTATTCAAGCATGTTTTATGTTGTTTTGTAGGAATTGGGACAAAAGTTACATGGATCGACGTTAAATTGGCTAGATTAGCGTTTTTGACTTGCCATTTACACAATGATCACTTGAGAGCCAATTTGAGTATTTCTACAGACCTTATTTCGAAACACTCAAAGAATGAAAGTTGTAGATCTACTTTTCCTCTTTCCGGATCATCTTGAATCATCTAAATCGGAGTTGGACGAAGAAGTTATGGCCATTTTCCCAAAGGGCGTCGGAGTAGAAAATGTCGAGAAAAAGTGGTAGCGCATTTTGGGCGCTAATTTTAAACTTTTTTTGTAGCGGGCGCTATAAAAGCGATGTCTGAGCGTCGTTCCCGTCTTTGGGGCTTTGGGGAAGAGGGTTTAGTGTGGCTGGGCACAGCGTTTTTGGTAAATTTTGACACCTTTTGACTCAAATTGGATTGGGTTTGTTCTAAAACTAAAAATTGGACTTGTAACCTATAAATACATGATGTAAGGCATAAAATAAAGGAGATTACATAGATTAGCCTAGATTAAACACTCCTTTAGATTAGAACATAACCTAGTTCTTATTAGTTTTGGAGATTGAAGCAACTTGGAGACCATTGAAGATTCAAAGCGGGGAGCGAAGAGAGGAGTCTCAAGGCTCTTGACAATAGATTATATTCTCTTCTCTTCTCTTACTTTTATCTTTTAATGTCTATTCAATTGTGGATTCTTGATTTTAATTCATTAATTATGAACTAACTCTTTCATTAAGATTTCAATTGAACTTTTTATGATTATGAATTGATTATTTGATTTATTCTAATTATTTACGTTGAAGTGAATTGTTCATCTTGCTTTGTGCTTATTGATTAATTATCGATCGATAATTTACCTTGTTACTCTAGAAGAAGAATTGAGAAAGGAATTCTAGGGTTAGAAGCTGGCATGGTGACATGTGACTTAGTTATTTGCACAGTGAATAATTAGGTTTGTGAATAGAATGAGAATATCTATTTGTCGCATGTAACACATAAGGAATTGGGATTGTAACGAGTTTAATTCAATTGTTTTGCATAGAGATATAGCAAAATTAATCTGGGTTAAATAGAAGGCAATTGATCACTCGAGAGAGGGCTTTTGGCATTTGAGAATTCCTGTTAACAATTCAGTAGACATAATAATTGGGATAATTGGATAATTGGTTTATAGTTCATAATTGGGGATATTGGAGTCTTAGCCTTTATTTATTTGAATTCATTTATAAAGTAACCTAGTTTTAATTGATTAATTTAGTTTTATTAATTAGAAAAATCACGATTTGAGATTGTTTAAATAAAATTAGTTTGGTTAAGAATTAGTACTTGGTGATTTTTATTAAATAATTCCTCGTAGGAGCGATACTCTACTTTCACTTTATTACTTGTTGGTAGTGTATACTTGCGTATTCATTGATTCTTGAAATCGATCAACAAGTTTTTAAGCGCAGATTCTTGGGAATTAATTTAATAATTATTTACCAATATTAATTTCAATCAAATTAGTCTTAATTTAAACATTTTTATTTTATTTTTTTTTTTCATTCTCTTCTATATTTCTCTCTTTTTAGGTACCATGGATGACTTTGCGTGTCAATGGCCATACGAACATGAGTCGACCAGGGGGCGGAGATTGATGAGACTAGAAAACTTTACGCATTATCGGCCGAGATGGAGACACTTTCGAGGATGTTTGAAGCTTTTGAAAGCTCAACGTCATCAAAGTGTGGCGGTTACTTGTGATTATTGTCTTTGGAAATCATATGAGTCATCAATCGCCATCGATTTTGAGTAGATGCAGTATGGTGGTGATTACCCCAATAATTATGTCTATCCCAACAACTATCATCGAGTTGGGGTATCACCGGATTTTTCATGGAGTATCAATCAAGATCAATTTTATGCTCCAAGTCAAACATACCCACAGGATTTCTCGTGTCCATCTCCACTACTGACGGGAAGAACATTCAAATTGGGAGGAAGCCTTGGAAAAAGTTATTAAAGCTTACGAAAAAAACACGAGGAACATGAAAAGAAACTTAATCAAATGAAGTTTTGAGTATACAAAGTCGAAATGCATCGATCAAGAATCTGGAAAATCAATTGGGGCGATAGCACATCGTTGAACAATCGTCCTCAATACACTTGGCTCTATGACATGAATTACGAGGCCCGATGGTGAGCCCGAACCAAATCTTGCAATCGGATGTGCCAAATGATATAGATGTTGAAAGAGAGGAAAAGACTTGGAGACCAAGAAAAAGAGATCGGCAAAGATCTAACTTTGAGTACCAATGAAGATGAGCCAATTTCATTAGTATCCCATGTGCCTCCTCCACCAAAGTTCAAGAATCAAAGGGTTTTGCAAAACCATGCCCAATTGGAAGTCATGTAATATCGTGCAAAGCTCTTGGTAACGTAAGAGCTAAATGCAGTTATTGAGTCATGGTGGGATGAAAAGGAGAAGATAGAGGAAGATTCCATTATATTTATTAAGCTTCATGCCCTAATCGATCATCGACATAATGGAGGAAACACCTAGTGGTTTGCTTGGTTCTTAATGGGGATCCTATCTACAAAAGAGCATGCTAGGTGACTTCAATTCAAGGGTTTTTGCTAATGGGAACCTCCCAAAAGAGACATTGCTTGATGGATGGAGGGTTCCTCAATTTTAAATGAGGGAATTGGATGAGAATTGAAAGAAGTCGGTTTGAGACTATAAAACAAAGCGCTTATTGGGAGGCAACCCAAGTTCAATTTTATTTTTAGTTTTATTAAGTTTTATATTAGTAGTTTTGAATTTGCATTTATTTAGGATTTAATAAAATTGCTTCTATCATGGTTTTACTGGTTATTCAAGTCAAATTCAAGTGTGGTGCCCAATTTGTTCCATGTGCTTGCTTTATTCTCCAAACTTAGCGGACAAGGAGGAAGATTGCTATATTTTGAAGTCCTCTACTTTAATTTTTTCTATTGTAGCCATTGAGGACAATGTCTAGTTTAAGTTTGGGGGCATTTTAGTGTCGTCTTTGCATATAGTTAGTTATCTGCATAGTAGTTTTTTTTTTTTGTGTTAGCATTATGTTTTTTTAGGTTGCATATAATACATGGTATTTTTTTTTTTTTCATCTTCATATATGTGTTCATGTAGTATAATTGCATTTTTTTTTATTTTTGCATGAATACATGTGATAGGTTGGTGTGGTCTTAGCTTTCGACTTATGATAAGATTGGTTTTGCATATTAACTTGAGCAGTGTTGATAATTGATGATGAGTTCTAATTTTAATCATGATGATAATCTGAGCTGTCTGAAACTTATGTAGCAGGTTAGCATTTAAAGTTTAACTGTTTTAATCCACTTGGTTCAAGGTTTCATAATTTGTTTACGAGGAAAATCTTTGTTAAAATTTAAGAAATTAGTGAACTAGCGGTAAAGGTTGGAATGGCGTAAAAGCTTGAGTTTGGGGAAATCTATGGGATATATATACTAAAAAAATTGATGAAGAAAAAAAAAAGAAAAATCGAAAAAAAAAAAAAAAAAAAGAAATGAAAAAAAAAAAAAAGAAAAAAAAAAGCAGTAGTTAGTTTTGTTTGGGGCCTTTGTTACTTGAGCAAAAACGCTTGAAAGGTGTCTTAACACCTAAGCGCCCTAAGGTCTTATATGATGCAGGAGTCGTTGGTTGAAAGCTTCGCTAAGGGGTGTAATTTGTTAGCCTAATGGAATGAGACATTGCACGACCATGAAAAAAAAAAAAACACGAGAAAAGAGCAAAAATGTCCTCGTGGTTGAATAAAAGTATAAATAAATCCTGTTTTTATCCTTAGATTTGGTAATTACTTAGTTTTAACCGGAGTTGTCATGTTCACAAAAGTAATTGAATTAGAACTAAAATTGTCCTTATAAGAAGTTTGTTATGTGATTATCTTGAATTGTGGTTGGTTAGAATGGTTAACAAGCACACACACATAACATGGGTGATGATTGGTTTGGGTTGACTAATTGGTTAGAGTTATGGATTTTGAATTGATTGGATATATTGTTTGAGTACCAATGGTATCTTTGAGGCCTATTGCTATATATCATACTGATTTATTACTGGGTTCGTATGTATATTAGGAAGTAGATTATGCATATGCATTCATTTAGTTGAGTTATTTTGTTTATTTTTAGTTCTTTTGTGTTTTTTCTTGAGGACAAGCAAAGGTTTAAGTTTGGGGGTATTTGATGAGTGAGTTTTATACACATGAATTAGATACATTCGGGCTTAATTTATTGTTGTTCTCAAGTCTTTTAGATTAGTTTTTAAGTGTTTATGTCTATTCAAGCATGTTTTATGTTTGTTTTGTAGGAATTGGGACAAAAGTTACATGGATCGATGTTTGGGGTGGCTAGATTAGCGTTTTGGACTTGCCATTTACACAGCGATCACTTCAGAGCCAATTTGATATTTCTCTGAGACCTTATTTCGAAACACTCAAAGAATGAAAGTTGTAGATCTACTTTTCTCTTTCGGATCATCTTGAATCATCTAAATCGGAGTTGAACGAAGAAGTTATGGCCATTTTCCCAAAGGATGTCGTCGGAGTAAAAATGTCGAGAAAAAAAATAGGTGCCAGGGCGCTATTTTTAAACTTATTTTTTTTGGCAAAGGGGCTATATAAAGCGATGTCTGAGCGTCGTTCCCGATCTTTGAAGTATTTGGGGAAGAGGTTGGATGATGGCTTTGGGCGCGTTTTGGGCGAATTTTGACACCTTTTGACTCCAAATTGGATTGGGTTTGTTCCAAAACTAAAAATTGGACTTGTAACCTATAAATACATGATGTAAGGCATAAAATAAAGGAGATTACATAGCTTAGCCTAGATTAAACACTCCTTTAGATTAGAACATAACCTAGTTTCTTATTAGTTTTGGAGATTGAAGCAACTTGGAGACCATTGAAGATTCAAAGCGAGGAGCGAAAGAGAGAGTCTCAAGAGCTCTTGACAATAGATTATATTCTCTTCTCTTCTCTTACTTTTATCTTTTAATGTCTATTCAATTGTGGATTCTTGATTTTAATTCATTAATTATGAACTAACTCTTTCATTAAGATTTCAATTGAACTTTTTATGATTATGAATTGATTATTTGATTTATTCTAATTATTTATGTTGAAGTGAATTGTTCATCTTGCTTTGTGCTTATTGATTAATTATCGATCGATAATTACCTTGTTACTCTAGAAGGAATTGAGAAAGAATTCTAGGGTTAGAAGCTGGGCATGGTGACATGTGACTTAGTTATTTGCACATGAATAATTAGGTTTGTGAATAGAATGAGAATATCTATTTGCGCATGTAACACATAAGGAATTGGGATTATAACGAGTTTAATTCAATTGTTTTGCATAGAGATATAGCAAAATTAATGTCTGGGTTAAATAGAAGGCAATTGATCACTCGAGAGAGGGCTTTTGGCATTTGAGAATTCTGTTAACAATTGATGAACATAATAATTGGGATAATTGGATAATTGGTTTATAGTTCATAATTGGGGATATTGGAGTCTTAGCCTTTATTTATTTGAATTCATTTATAAAGTAACCTAGTTTTAATTGATTAATTTAGTTTTATTAATTAGAAAAATCACGATTTGAGATTGTTTAAATAAAATTAGTTTGGTTAAGAATTAGTACTTGGTGATTTTTATTAAATAATTCCTCGTGGGAACGATACTCTACTTTCACTTTATTACTTGTTGACCGTGTATACTTGCACGTATTCATTGATTGAGAAATCGATCAACAAGAAGGTTCAACAATGACGTAAAGACGTCGGCACCAGCACCCATTTCAAATGAAGAAGAACGACCACCGGTCATATGTTTCAAATGCGGACATGAGGGACACATCCGTCCAAACTGTATGCAGCAATCCAAAACGTGTTTTAATTGCGGAAGAGAAGGTCACCTAGCTCGATTTTGTCGTATGGTGAAGTCAATTCTAGCTGGGATAGTGATGCCAAAGGATGTCCCAGACAAGCAAAAGCCGGTAGTTTAAGAAAGAGCGTTTTTTTTTCGTGACGAGGAACCTGAATAAAATTATCACGGGTATGTTAGTCATAAACTCTTGTGAAGTCTATACCGTGTTAAATACCGGTTCTACTTACTCTTTTATTTCACCTAGTTGTGTTCAATGTTTGAAGTTAACTCCGGAGAACTTAGACTTTGATATATCTATTGGGAGAAACCTTCATTACCTCCACTATTTATAAATCTTGTTCAAATCAACACTTTTACGTTACTTGTTGATCGTATCTCTTTGAAAATACTTACCTTTGATGTGATTTTAGGAATAGATTGGTTAACTACTCATCATGCTTTTCGTAAGGTTGTTAGCTTTCATATTCTTAACCAACCTGTTATGTGAATTCAAGCAACCAAACCACTAAAGTCAATCATTGTCATATCAAGCCATAAGTAAAGAGCCCCGGTCCTTTCGTTGTTGACTTTCTTATGTGGAATGCACCGAAACCAGACTTTCTGTAGGCGACGTCGTGAATGACGATGGCAAGTTGATAGGTATCAATGTGACATGCTATCCAAGTCTTGGATGAGAGTCACAGTTTTGAATGATATTTCTATTGTTAATAAATTTCCTGACGTATTCTTGAAGACTTCTTAGCCTACCCCTAGAGCGTGAAATCGAATTTTGTATTAACCCCAGTACAAAACCCATTTCTTAAACCCTCAAATATTTCTTCAACTAAAATGAATGTAACATGCGCCAAAGACGTTGGCTTGAGGTGTTAAAGATTACGATCGTACCATTCAATACCATCGTGGGAAAGCGAACGTGGTAGCTGACGCGTTGAGTAGAAGATCGTATGCGTTTACGAGTGCGATGTTGTTAACACAAAGGCCCATTTTGTATGACTTACAAATGATGAAGATAGAGTTAGAAGACTCTAGGAACCCAAGTGAAGACAACGAATATACGAGTAGAATCGACTTTAATCGATAAAGTTAAAGCCGCTCAAGCTACACACCCGGAGCTGATAAATGTGAAGAAGAAGGTTCAAGAGGGCGTTATTCTAGAAGCAAGAATCGACGAAGAGAGGAAATCTCAACCCTCGATTTAATTGGCCCATTTGAAAGTCTCGATCGAGTAGGAACTATGGCTTATAGACTCGTTTTACCGCCAAGTATGTCGCGTTTTCATAACGTTTTTAACGTATCGATGCTACGTAAATATGTGGACGACCCGAACCACATTATTAAATTAGAACTAAACGATATAGCAGAAGATTTAACGTATGAGGAGATACGTGTTAAAATCTTAGATAAGAATGATCGTATTCAACACTCAAAGGTTATACCTCAAGAATTAAAATCTGAAATGAAGTCAAGGTATCTTCACCTCTTCGACATACCAAGTACGTACGTAAATTTCGAGGGTGAAATTTCATAAGGAGGGAAGATTGTGAGACCCCGAATTTTATGAATAAAGATTTGATTTTCTCGAAATAATTTTTTTTTATATTATGGTGTTGATTTGATGTAATGTTATAGTTGTGGGTAATATTTACAAATTTTGCAAAGTAAGTAAGTGGTTGTATAATATTCGATTGGTCGGGGAATATTCTTTTTGTCGGAGAATATCCATACGACGGTACAATCATTGGTGGATCCCACAACGGAATTATTGTCGGATTGAGAAAACGACAAAAATATTTTATGAAAATAACGGCGAAAGTTTTACCGTTAATACTTTTGAGCTACTCGGTAGTAAAAGTACAGTAATACGCGTGGTTGCATAGTAGCACACGGTATTAATTATTGATGCTTACGTGATAAGTCAATCAGTTTTGTTGGTATAATTAATGTAATAATACAGAAAATCTTTTTATATAAAATAAAATACTTTTATAAAGTTATTCTATAAATAGAATATATTATATTCTATTATGCATAGTGTTGCATAGTGTTATGCGCATAGTATTTTCCATAGTAAAATCTTTTTATATAAAAATGTAATACTTTTATAAAGTTATCTATTTTATTAGACAATAATTAGAATATATTATATTTTATTATGCATAGTTCCTACATAGTATTTTGCATAGTAAAATCTTTTTATATAAAATGTAATACTTTTATAAAGTTATCATTTTATTAGACAATAATTAAAATATATTATATTTTATTATGCATAGTGTTTGCATAAGCTCGCATAGTGTTTGCATAGTAAAATTTTTTATAATGTTATTCATTTTATTAGATTATAAATAGAATATATTATATTTTATTTAAAAGATTTTGCTTTAAATATGGACCGTCAGATTAAAGTAAATCAATCTGGACCGTTCATGAGTTAGTTACTATACAGTCCATTTTTCTATAAATAGAAGCTCATTCATTCATTATTTCTTACGAATTCACTGAAACTCTAGAGAGAGAAACTATAGAGAGAAAGAAGAAAATTATTCTACTACTTCACTAATTCTATATCCAGTACTCTTCTTTTTAAGGTAGGGAATATTATTTATTGTACTCGTAAGGGGTACTCTTTCTTTCTTATTTATGAAGAGAACTTCTGTTATTCCATTCTTTATTATTCTCATTGGAATAACTTTTGTATCGCGTGCTACCCTATACTTGGTGAAATTCTTACATTATTCCATTCTTTATTATTATGTTGGAATAATTTGTCATGCAAAGTAATCTTATACATGGTAAAATTCTTTTAATATTCCATTCTTTATTATTACATTGGAATATCCCATCATGCATGCGTTTTACTTTGGACCTCGGTTCCATTATTTATTATTACATTGGAATATCCATGCATGCATGCATTTTACGGGACTGGTTCCGTTATTTATTATTCTCATTGGAATATCTTGTCGGTCTGCAATTTACTTTGACTGGTTCCGTTATTATTATTACATTGGAATAACTTTGTCTCTATGCTGCAATCTGAAGTATGCATGGTGATTTCTTTTGTTATTCCATTCTTTATTATACTCGGTTGGTTAACGTTTTGACTTCTATACTCCATGAAATTAGTGGAATATCATTGATATTTAAGCGCTTCATCCAAAGATCTTTTCATGGAAATATTCTTCCGAGCATTCTTGAATTTTACTCTACAAAGCGATATCATGTTGACAATTTGAACGTTATCGGTTCCTAGATAAATTAATTTTGAACTTGTTTTATTGAATTCTTATATCATTGTCATCATCCTCATGTTTATTTTTTTTGAAAGTCATTTGTGGCTGAGTAGTGCATATATGGACTTGGTATGATTATGACCGAGGATTATTCGGTATAATCATAACCGTAATGTTACAAATGATGTGGAAAAAGTCCTCATTGGCCGTAGTGCATTGATGGACGCTTTTTGGTATGATTGTGGCTATGGATTCTCTTTGGTCAGAAAGTGCAAAGATGAATTGTTTTATGGCATGATCGGATCGCTGATGAAAAAACATGATTATCTTTAAGCCGTAGTGCATGGATAATTCGTGGTCGTGATACTAAAGAATATCCTTGGCACGTAGTGCGGGGATGATTTGATGATGTGGATTATTTATTAAGTTTTGAGTCTCGTGATAAAAGTGATGAAAACCTTTTAAATCATAGAAGATAGTAGATTTTATTCCCTACTTGACTCTTCTAATAGATTGCTTGTTCATTAGCAGCTTAAACTTGATAGTTATTATATTTTATCGGTTTAACAACTTTGTTGAAGGCTAACGATAAATTATTCTCATATTATCTTAGTCTTAATATTTCTTCTTCGGGCTAGTTGAGCTCACCCTTTCTTTCACTTTATTCTCTTGGAGAAATGAGAACGTAAATTGAGACTAGTCGGGAACAGCAGTGATGATCCTAGATGTTTGCATTAGCGATCCTCACTATTCTGTGAAATAGTGTGATAATAATTGTAATGAGGACTCCTTTTGAGTTTGTATACTCTCTAGTAGACAATAGTTGTATTCAAACTCACAGTTTATATTTTGTCGTATTGTGCACGATAGTTGTATTTGAATTATATACCATGTATCTGGCGACTCAAGATGGGTGATGTATACCTAATTTTGGGGGCGTCACACTGTGCAAGTAAATGATGAACTTCTGGGTATTGGAGATTGTCATACTTTCTGGTGCTCATTCTTTTATTATTGTGATACCTCAATTGCTTTGAGTTTTTTTTTGATTGATTAGTTAGATTTGATTCTAATGGTATTATTTAATTTATTCAGTTGGTCCTCATGAAAATACTCTTGCTTGTGCAAAATTTTAAATTATATTGAAATAAATTTAAAGCATGAGCATTGAAATTGAATACCAGAAATAACAGTATTCAGATAATCAGATGTCTAACATGTTTGAAGTACACATTCACATATATATATTCATCCAATAATGAAGTTGGGCAGAATTTCCTATGAGATTACACTACATAAGAAATAATGTAGTGCTAGAACAAGGAAATTGTTAAGTAAATCAATGTCTTAATTTAGGCCAAAGATTGATTTAGATATATACTTAATGGGTGCATCTTGTGTGTATTTTGTCCTGCAACTACATCCTATATTCTCGACCTACTTGCACATCTCCACCTCATTCGTGGTGAGATGGATGTAGTTAGTCATACAAGATGCATTACATACCCGAACTGTGTTTGCTGCTCCCTTAGAATATATAGTTGTTGCACAAATTCATCTAGCAATAAGTTCTCTAATTTCAACAAAGAGTAATGTAATGTATGGTCCCTCTGACTTCCAGCTATGTGTTGTGCGGCATTTTTTTGTTTTTTCCTCTCCTCATATATTATCCAAATTAGGTGAATTGATGCTGCCTTCTATAAAATAGAAAAGTTGACGAAGTCCTGCTAAGGGAACTACGTTCTAATGGCAGCTTATGTCAAACTTCGGTAAATAAGATTTTCAGGGCCTTGGAAAATCCTAGAAGAGAAAATAAATTTACATATAAGCTCATGAAAGATGAAAACAAATTGGACGATGTTCATACATACATACACAAAAAATATTCAATGTATCCTTGATGTATCAGCTCTTCTTGCTTTAAAAAATGTTGACTATGCCTATCGGTTCTGACTGTGCTTCTTAGGACTGCAGTAATGAAGTACATGTAAATATTCTTGCAATTGGATGCTAACTGTTTCTTTACTTATGGATGTGATACACGACTGTACTCTTTATTTTTGTTGTTTTATGTTATACACTATGTTATGTCTTCCCCATAGTCCATCTTCATAAACGTTGGCAAGTATTTTTTTTTATTGGGTATTGACTTTGTACCAACATGTCAAGTCAAATCAAATCAAATAGATTCTTAGGGGAGTTCACTTCTATAATTTTGATCACATTGACAAATTATATCTGAAATATATAGTGTTTTAGTTAAACTTAATATAAAAAAGATATTGGAGGCCTTAATTACATGGTTAACTCTTTTTGTACTGTTATAAAGTGTCGAGAGGCTTACTTTCTGGTATTAGAACAAATGTATGAATTAAGATTCTGTTGTGCTTTTAATTATATGTTTACGTGTGTTATTTGTTGATACCTTTTAGTTTACCCCATTTTATTAAAAAATTGGAAACTGGGGAAAAAGTCTACTTCGATTCCCCAGTCATCGCTATAGGTAAGAACCGTAAGTTGCTAAGTTCACGAAGCACATGTTTGTCTTCTTTAGGATATTTCATTTAAATATTAATTTGGTAATCAATAAAAAGGGTATTACCTTCTTCCATGTCCCTTGATTAGGAAGAAAATAACACAACATTGTTGTCTTTGTGTATTGATTTTACCACTAAGTGTCTCTGGTGACCTATTTGCTTCATTTTTCTAACTTGCTACTATGTTTAAATATGTGCAGGAAGACTGCTTCTACGACCTACCTTACAATACTGGGTATTATATTTTCGTGCTACGTTTACGAAAGACAAAGGACAAAATTATGAAGTGTACTCTCTATATATGTAGATACATACATTGATTGAAGAATTGTGGTAGCTTTAGATGATTAATTGTAAAGATAATGAATGATTATATAGTGGATGATTTTATTAAATTAATAATATTTTAGTTTTTTGTGTTTTTGCCATTATTTGCTATGGGGACATTGAGCCAGTCAGGTACACAAAAAGAATGTCAAATTTTGATTTGACAACAATATAATTCGTTACCAAAGCATTGAACAAGTTTTAATATAGTAACAATTTTTTTATACATTTAGCAACAAATTTTTGTTGCTAATGACATTAAAATTATAATATTTGGCAACGAAAAATTAACCTAATAACAACAGAGAGGATATTGTTGCTAATATTAAAATAAAAGACAATATTTTTTATCGTTACAAATCATATCAACTTTCGTTGCACATATAAAGAAACGACAACATATAGTCTTGAAAAATAACCAGCAACAAACATTTTTGTTGTTGATTCAGCATAATGTCATTGCCAAATAATATAATCAGTAACAAAAATCGTTGTTAAAAAGTTTACATTCCGCAACGAAAGCAAGCTTAGGCAACAATTTTCATAATTTACTGCAACGAAAAATGTCGTTGCAAAATGGTGTCAATTGCAACGAAAATGCATGGTCGTTGCAAAAAAAAAAAGAGTTCATTTCGTTGCCAATTAGTAGGCTTTTACAACGAAATGGGGTTTTTAGCAACGAAATCTTAATTATTCTGCAACAATAAATTTTGTTGCTAAAGGATCGATGTCTCTGTACGAAAGCCAAATTTCGTTGCAAAATGTATTACTTTTGGCAACGAAAAAATATGTTCGTCATGAACAATTAGCAACGCTCATTCTTGTGACGAAAAGACGCAACGACGACAGAAAGTCGTTGCCAAAACCCTTTAGCAACGAAATTTGGCACCTTTAGCAACGAAAATCGGTTGTTGCTGAAGCCCCATTTTTTTGTAGTATAACTGCAATTAGCAGTACTATGTGATATGATATATTATTCTAATCGAACGAATGATCTTATTAATGATAGGTTCGATATAAAAGATAAACTAAGTTATGTTATTGTAAATGACATCTCGGTGATATCTCGAACTATTTTTTACATTGTGAAAATATCATAACTTTATATTTCCATTATGCAATGGACATGAGTAAGAATGTTTCAGAATCATATTATTGTGCTAGATTATTAACTCTATTGTTATTGAGTATGTATCCAATCTTTGTATTCATACAAGTTCTTACATTATCTGATCATTGTATTATTGTATAATTCATATTTTTATTCTATTCATTAATTCCTATATAGGGTTAGACAAGTGTCCCCACTTGGATAACCATTGTATTTAATCACATTTTGATACATACTTATTGATTTTGAGTATGTATGCATTGACTTAAAAGCCGTCTAAGCTATTTGATTTGGCTAGACATAAATTTAGAAATATTGTTGATCATGATAGAACTTTATTGTATCCAACCAGATTGTTTTGGTTCGGATTCCCGACTAAGTATGAACATCCCGAACATGGGAAAACTTTTGTGCACCTAAGGTGGATAGAGTGAACGATAATATCGTTCTTGCATGTAGTATTGATCAATACAGGACGTATTTGGATGATCACCCTCGTGCCCGTAAGTTATGCCGGTTTACGGATGAAGTTCTGCTAAACCTTAGCGAAAATTAAAAACAATGTTCATAGTCTGTCGACTAATCTCCAGTTATAGTCAGAACGTAGTTTCAAAAATTTGATATAGAATTGTTATGTTGTTATTATTGGTTCAGCTTACTTCACAACTGTTGATTCGTTGTAGAAGTGTTATTCAAAGAAAACATTTAATCCTTTCAGCTTATATTTATTGTTGCTATTACTTGCTGGGCAATCAAATGCTCATTCTTGATTTAAATTTAAATGTTTTCAGCTAAGCATGATCAACCAGAAATGTTCAGGCCAGAATAAGGAAAAAGGAAAGCAATCAGAATAATCTTATGTTATCTTTTGTAATAGTTAGACAGTATTAAGACAATGATATTTATTATATATCATGTAATATATTGTAATAAAGGTTGCGTACTTGGGATTAGACTCTGATGTATGTAAATTAAGTTTGATATTTATATTTTTGTTATTATTATTAGTATTATTTTGCTCATAGAAATGGTATCGTAAAGCATCGAGTTAGGGTTTCAAGTACCTGAATTTGGGGGCGTTATAACATGGTATCAGAGCTTTAGGGTTAGAAACCTTAGGTGGGATAGACCTTAGGCTATAACCTTAGAACAGAGGGAAACATTAAAAATATAAATAACTCATTTAGAGTTTAAAAGAAGATGAATTGAATAAATTCATCGTTAAACAAAATAAAAGATAACTTGTAGAAAATTATTAATTATTGTGTGTATATACTACGTGTTAATCAAGATAGTTTTTGGTGTAGATGTCGGGTGGGAAAGGATTAAGATACCCACAGATCATAAAGAAGGAGTCAACCTCCATAACTGAGCCAATACCAAAGTAAATAACTGAATTAAAGGCTCACTTTGAAAGTAACCCTAATGAGGTGATTATACTAAAAAGGGTATTACAAGACCCAGAAATAATAGTATAACTGATAGGTAGAGTATAGTTAAAGAATATAAGGTCAAGTTCGAGTTCTTAAACTCATATATTCGTGGTGAGTTCTTAACTCATAATGTGTAGAAAGTTTGACGAACTTGGTATAGTTATGTGTGAATGGATTATTGAGGATAATAGGAATATATAGAATGCTAAGCAATTGATCCTTAGTGAAGGCGTAAGAAATAAGTAGTATTAGTGTTACTTTAATGTGTATGATTCTATGATATGTATATGATAATTATATGGGTGTAAAGTAATATTCTCAACTTTTGTATAAGTTGTGGCAGCGATTCCTGACTTTTGTGTCACAAAGGGATAACAGATGTTTAAAGCAGTATGTGTTATGCTATGAAAAATACTATGAATTAGTTAGATGAAAATTATTTTATTTAATCAGATAATGCCGCCAAGACGAAAACGAAATCAAAAGGCAGAAGAACTTGTCAACAAAGCTGGAGGACAACCAGACCCGATAAAAAATTTGGTGAATATGATGCTCAAGCTATGTAGAATGGATTACCAGCCGTGGGAAATAAGCCAAATAATCGATCGACAAACTTCAAAGACTTTAAAGAAATCGAACCGCCAGGATTTAGAGGATCAACTGAACTTGTAGAGGTGTTTGTGACAGCTAGAGTAACAGAGGGGCAAAAGACATCTTTTGTCACCTATACGATGAAAGGGGAGGCAAATTTTTGGTGGGAAACAAATAAAGCTAATGTCGGAGAAGGAAATAGTGATAGTAGGACTGGAAAAAGGAAAGGAGAAAATTTAGGGAATACCAGAAATAGGCCAGGAGGTGGAAAGAAATAGGTTGCGTTGTGTGGAAATTGTAACATTCCAAAATTTTAAAGTGTAATATTAAATATTTATTTATTTATATAAGTATTTAATTGGTGTTTATTGTTGAATAAATAATTGTTCAATTTGAGTTGATGTGGTTTAGTTAATTATTTTCTGAATAAATAATTAAATATTAAATATTAAATATTTATTTGCAATATTAAATATTTAATGAATTATATAAGTATTTAATGGCAATTTGAGTTGATGTGGTTTAGTTAATTATTTGTTGAATAAATAATTAAGGAGCTAAGAAAATTAATTGTTATGAGATTATATACCAATTTAATTTAATAAGTAAGCTAGAGAGCTTATAGTAATTTAAATAAATTATAATATTTTAAATGGGAAATTGTAATTTAAAATATTAGTTAATTAAATAAAATTACAATTATAAAAGAAATTATAGTTATGTGATATTAAATTATGTGCTAAAGTAATTTAATCAATTAATGTTTTAATTGGTTTATTAATTAAATAAAAGTGTGACTAATAACCTTGCTATAAAGGAGTTATTAAAATAAATTAAAGGACTTTAATTTAGTTTTGGCCAAACAAGTCTTAATGCATATTATGTCTTTAATCTAATAGTGTTTTATCAAACAAGGTATAATAATTAATCCATTTGTTTTAGTTAGATTTGCCAAACAAGGTGTAACGGTTAACGAGTTATTTTTATTAGCTTAACCAAACAAGCCTTATGGATTTTGATTTTCAAAACTTACATAACTGATATAATTTATAGCTAGAGTTATATTATATATTTAATATATATTATATCTTATACGTTATATTTTTCCTACGTTAGTTAGACTAGAGTTAGGAAGAAGACTCAGTGAAGAAAAGAGAAGGAGAAAAATACAGAGAGAAAAGTTGAGAGAACTTAGAGAAATTGAGAAAAGAATTGGGGGAAAGAAGATTGTAATCATAACTATTTTCTTCTAAACTCTAGAGTATCACCTTCTTAATCAAAGGTATGATATTAATCCTTGTATTTTATTTTTTTTAGTTTAGTTTTCTTCTCCAAAAAGTTCTCTGTAAATAATTATGGATGATGAATTTCTTGTGTGTATAGCTTTAGATGATGATTGTTGTTGTAAAACTATTTTGTTGAGATTATGTATGATTATAATCAATTACTTTATGTATGTATGTAAATTGTGAAGAAATATATCACAGTGAGTTCATATGAAAATATATATATGAATATGACTTAGTTTAAAGTAGAAATTAAGGTTTAATTAGTTGTTAAACTGATAAATTGATTATTGAATTTGATAGAGTATGTATAATCATAACTATGGTGTTTTGAAATTTCTGTTTTGATTGAAAAACAAAATCACAGTGTTGATTTCCATTAAAAATGTCAAAAATGGATTTTTTGCCAAAAAACATTGAAATTGGGTGTTGTAGATTTGATGTTTATGTTATTTTATGGGTAGAAACATTTTAGAAGTCTTCACAATATGTTTATATGAAGTCTATACGTATTACATGTTAATCGATCTATTAGATTAGAGCTTTTAGGCCAATTTGGCTTTTGTTCATCTTTGTTCTTAGAAGCTTGGTCGCCGAAGTTCGGACTCTGCACACTTGCAGATGCTGACCAATGAAGATAAATCTCATGTCCGCCCTTGTCACGGCTACTATACCATGGCCTTCAAACCAATGGCCTGTGACCCTACTAGCAGCCTTGACTTTCAGTCATTGTCATGAACCACAATGTAAAAAGAATCGTGGCCTTAAGCCATGTGAAAGTTAGCGAAAAGGTTCTGACAGTTTTGTTTAAGTATACAAATTTGGAAAATAAATGTTATGTGTTAATAATATGAATGTTAAATGATGATTTCAGTAGTATTAAGCTATGAATGAACATGCTATCAAGTGTTACCTATTTGTAACATACTTGATTATGTGAAAGGGTAATTTAACCTATATGATGTATATATTCGTTTATATAAATATACAATGTTGGTAATGACTAACTATGTCAATATGGCATATGTATAGGGTATTGATTCAAGTTATAAGGTTTAGCTTGTGCTAAAGGCAAGTTTTCTAACTCTATTTTATAATTGAGCAAGTTCTCTAACTCAAAACTTCATTGTGCGAGTTTAATTTCATTTGGTACATTATTGTTTTCAAATTCAATTACAGTGTTGTAAGTTGCTATCTCTACACTTTCATAGAGCTAGGTTGCCTATTATTGAGTAAGTCATTGTATCTAGTTGCTCATGACGATACAAGTATCCCAAATCTTATAGTTTAATCTTGAGCAAGTTTTCTAATATATTATCTTGTTAATTCAATTACTCTTTTCAATACGATTACAATATAATGATGTAAGTTATTTGGAGCAAGTTATTCTTGTATTTAATTTATTTTTTAGCATGCACCACTATATATGCTATTCATGCTTATTATTCAATTCTAAATAACCTTGACTTAGTGTTGTTCAAGCAAGGTATGCTATAGTTATTCAAATTGTATGCTATTAGATTATTCCTAAAGCATGACTTTAGTTTACTATGATTGATTCAATCACGATTATTCTATAGTATAGTGTTATTGGTTTTATTCAACTACTCCTTAGTTGATGTTCGTTAAATTCCAAATTTCCTTGAAAGCTTATCCAAACCAAGGGTTGATCCCCCTAAGTACGTGGAGTCCTTATAGTCTTATGACTGTTAAAGTTAAAGTTGAAAGATTACTTATAACTGTGGACATGATTCGTGGTCATTAGACCCTCATTAGAATGTTATAATTTTTAGAAAGTTAATAGAATATATTGTTCGATTCTATTGAGCTTTGATATTGGAAAATGATGTAAAAGTTTAAAGATTTACTTATTGTTATTTCAAGTGGGCTTTGTTTGCTCACTCTTGCCTAAAATTTCTTACAAACTAAAGTTGAAATGGGTGACGTACCTAGCACCAGTAAGGGAAAAGGAAAGATGAATAAATACTGAAGACTTGTAATAGTTTTGATAGTTTACTTTCAGACTTTGATTTAAAGATTGTAATGAAGTTTATTTAAATTTCCGCATTTGAATGATTGTTGTTAAAGGTTAGATAACCTGGGAGATTTTATTTAAGTTTTATCCTATATGGGCATGTTTTTATTATTCAATTTATTATAATTGGGTAGTTAGAAATGAATGTTTTGATTAAGTGAACACCAAATCTTGAGGAAATGAAGTACCAGGATTTGGGGGTGTCACATGTTGGTATCAAAGCTTTAGGTTATGAACCTTAGGTGGGGGGAAAAGCCTTAGGAAGTAACCTTTGAAAAGATAGTGGAGATAACTCTTATCAAGTTTTAAGAAAGAAGTAATAAAACACTTATGTGCTTATGTGTTTATAGTTTATGTACTCGTGAGTGTCGAATAGTAATGATTAATAATTAAAACTTTAAAACTTTATTGTCAGGATGACTAATGTCGGAAAATCCAGTCAGGCTAGGGAGGAGGGACCTCAAATGCGTATAAAGGAGGAGCCTCGCGACATTTAGGTAGTTTGGGAACAACTACTGCCACGGGAGTCAGCCCCGTTGGTCATAGTAGTTGAAGATGAGGATGATGACTTGGAAACAGATGAGGAGGATCCCATTGAGTTACCACAGGAGGATGAGGATGATGAAGACAAGGTGGAAAGGATTCCACTTAACTCGATAGCAGGCCGTATATACGATGAGGTGCATGACCGTAACGTGGAACTTCAGGATACAGTTGAGGAGCTGCAGGAGATAGTAGCTGAACAACAGACTGCAATGACACAAAAAGACGGCGAGATCCAGGATCGTGAGGAACGATTGACAAATGTTGAGGAGAAACTAGTACAGACTGAAGGAGAGAAAAAGAGCAACTGATCGAAGTGGTCGTTGAACTGAAGAACAAGCTGAGAGAAGAAGCTGCTAAGAGGGCAAGAGCTGAAGATGCTTACGAGGAAGCTTTTCAACGAACTAGATTAGCAGCAAGAGACACACAAACAAAGAGGTTGAAGATGGAAGAGATGGATAAAGTATTTAACACCGTAATTAATCGAGCTCAAGATCGGGTCATGGGATATCCGATTCAGTTCGAGACGCTGCCATCATTCGTGTTAGATCGCAGAACAATGTTTTGAGTTATGGAGGAAGAACGTGATAGGGCTAAGAAGTATCTTAATAGAACATCGTTGCTGTTGTACGATGAGTGAAAGGTTAAATAAATTGTAAATCCCAAGTGTTAAGCAACCTATGGGATATGGCTATGATGTTGTCCTGAAACTTTTGTAGTTCAGGAAAGTAATGTAGATAGCAGTGATGTTATTGTTTTATGTTTTCTAAAAAGGTTTTGAATAAATAAAAGTTGTTTACTTTATTCAAAGTGTTATGTGCTATGTGGTTATTTCTGTTATGGAGGCAAGTTAATTAGAAAATACTTAAAGAAGCTGAGTAATAGTCTAATAGATGTTTTGTTTTAACGAAAAATGCCTCCCGGGCGTGAACCACCACAGACGGAGAAATAATGAGAAAACTACCAATAACAACAATGTTGACCAGTAACCCGCTTCAACAACTAGTGACACTCTTGATAGGGCGTTGCGAAATCAACCATAAAACCATGGTACAACGTTTAAGGATTTCAAAGCGGTTGGACCACACGAATTTCATGGTCTATGAATCCAATTGAAGCACAAACTGGATTATGGACATAGAAAAAGTATTCGATGTCACTAGGGTGGGGATGATCGGAAGATCGCTTTACATGACGTTCATGTTGAAAGCGAAAGCTAGTTATTGGTAATAGGCCAATAAAACTTCGTGAAGGGCAGGAGTGATGACACGTGATAGGTTCAAGGAGTTGTTCTTGAGACCTATTTTCCTAGGAGAGTTCAAGAGTCGGCTAGAAGTGCGCTTTACGGAACTAAAACAAGGGGCGATGACGGTATCCGAGTATCTTAAAAATTCAATGAATTGGTGAGGTTTGTGCTATATCAAGTCAATATGAGACGAAGCGTAAAGGCGAAGAGATTTGAACAGGGGAATGAAGCCACAGGTATGCAAGATAGGTATCCCCTGCCCGATTAAAGACATTTGCAGCGGTGATGGAGAAATCGATTACTACGGCCCGAAGGTGGAAGCGAAGGTTGACAAAGTTCAATCAGGAACAAAAGAAGAAGAAGAATGAGAATGAGATTAAGAATGGAGGTGGTAGCGGTGGAAACAACAACAACAACAATAACAACTTAAAGAGTAAGTGGAATGGGAACATGGGTGCTGGAAACCATCAGGGTAACCAACAAAACAAAAAGTTTGAAGCATGTGCGACATGTGGGAAATTTCACAAGGGTGCGTGCTTGATGGGGAAACGAGTTTGCTTCAATTGTGGCCAGGAGGGTCACATCGCCCCAAATTGCACTCAAGCGAAGAAGAATGTATTCTTCACATGCGGATCCAAGGATCACTTTGCTCGTGAATGCCCTAAGAAGAGGGAATGAGTGAAAACCAGAAGCAATGGAGGTAACAATGGAAGTACATGGCCCATTCACGGGACTGCAACATCAAACAAACCCACGACCGTAACCTTCAACGTGATCATGCAAGATGTCACAATCAAAAGATGTGGTGTCGGTATTATCCCAATCAATGATATTAATGCATATGTATTATTTGATTGAATTGCTACTTGTTCGTTTTATCGATGAATTTGCTAAGAGGTTAGAATTGCCTAGAGAAGAACTGAATTTTCCTTTGAACATAGAAATTGCGAATAAGGAAGTAATCCCTGTTAGATTCGTATACAAGAACTGTAGGGTGAACATTAAGGAGAATATCTTGTTGGTAGATTTGATTCCGATTAGACTCGGGGAATTTGATGTAATTTTGGGAATGGATTGGTTGTTCAAATACGGAGCGGTAATTGACTACCAAAAGAAGTGTGTAAACCTTATGACTCCGTCAAAGGTAGTATTTCATGGTAGCAAGTCGCCTAGACAAATGAAATGTCTGACAACTATGCAGGCCAAAAAATTGTTGAGTCAAGGTTGTGTGGGCTATTTAGCTTACATAGTCGATACTCAGAAGAAGGGTATAAAACTAGAAGAAATACCAGTACTGAGGGAATTCGAAGACGTGTTTCCAGAGGATTTTCCAGGACTTCCGCCTGATAGAGTAATTGAGTTCGTGATCAAATTAGCGCCGGGAACATCACCGATATCGAAGTCCCCGTACAGACTGGCTCCGGTAGAAATGAAGGAACTGATAGTACAGTTGCAAGAGTTGCTGGACAAGAAATATATTCAACCAAGTGTATCGTTGTGGGGAGCGCCAATTTTATTCGTTAAGAAGAAGGATGTGTCAATGCGTCTTTGCATTGATTATAGAGAGTTAAACAAAGTCACTATTAAGAATAGGTATCCGTTGCCTATAATAGATGACTTGTTTGATCAGTTGAATGGTGATAAATATTTCTCGAAAATAGATTTGAGAAGTGGGTATCACCAATTGAAGGTAAGAAAAGAGGATATACCTAGAACGGCATTCAGAACTCAGTACGGACATTACGAGTTTCTGGTGATGTCTTTTGGTTTAACAAATGCCCCTGCTGCGTTCATGGATTTGATGAACAGGGTGTTTAAACCATTCTTAGACAAGTTTGTAGTGGTATTTATTGATGACATTCTGGTGTATTCCAAAACTCAAGAAGAACACGTGGAACATTTATGTTTGACATTGGAAACACTAAGGAAGGAAAAGTTGTACGCGAAATTCTCTTAGTGCTAATTTTGGCTCAATCGTGTACAATTTTTGGGTCATGTGATTGACAAAGATGGGATTTCAATGGATCCATCAAAAGTGGAAGCTATAATCAATTGGGAATAACTAAGAACACCGTCAAAAGTGAGGAGTTTCTTGGGACTGACTGGTTATTATAGAAGATTTATTCAAGATTTTTCTAAGATAGCCACTCCGCTAACAAAATTGACAAGGAAAGCTGTAAAATTCGTTTGGACGGAGAAGTGTGAAGAAAGTTTCCAAGATTTGAAGAAAAAGTTAAGTATGGCACCTGTGTTGACATTACCAGATAATTTAGGAAATTTTGTGGTGTATAGTGATGCCTCACACAAAGGGTTGGGTTGTGTTCTTATGCAGAACGGCAAAGTTATTTCCTATGCATCAAGAAAACTGAAGGATTATGAGAAAGGGTATCCGACTCATGATTTGGAATTGCCTGCAGTTGTATTTGCTCTGAAGATATGGAGACACTATCATTATGGAGAGAAATGTGAGATCTACACAGACCACAAAAGTCGAAAGTATATTTTCACTCAGAAGGATTTGAACATGCGTCAAAGAAGGTGGATGGAACTGATAAAAGATTACGATTGTGAGATCTTTTATCATCCAGGAAAAGCGAATGTGGTTGCAGATGCTTTAAGCAGGAAAGGTCGAGAGAAGTTGATGCTTATAACAACTCAGGAGGAGCTCATTTCAGCAATGACAAAACTGGAGTTGGAAATCAAATTTCCAAAAGAATCTGATGAACAATTATTCCAGATAGAAGCGGGTCCAACTTTAGTGGACAAAGTTAAGAATGCTCAACTACAAGATGGAGAGTGTGGGAAAATCAAAGAGAATCTGATTGAGAGTAGTGATGTAAAATACAAGATCGATACCGAAGGACTATTACGGTTTGAGGGAAGAATCTGGGTTCCAGCGACACTAGAACTGAAAGAAGAAATTTTGACCGAAGCTCATAGCTCAAAATATTCAATACATCCAGGAAGCACGAAAATGTATCAAGATTTGCGCCGACATTTTTGGTGGCCGAATATGAAAAGGGACGTTGCAGAATGCGTAGCAAAATTCTTGACATGTCAAAGAGTAAAAGCCGAACATCAAAGACCTAGCGGGTTACTTTAACCGTTGGAAATACCAGAATGGAAATGGGAACACATCACGATGGATTTTGTGGTGGGTCTTCCAACTACTCAGAGAGGATGCGAGGCAATTTGGGTGATAGTGGACAGACTGACGAAGTCAGCGCACTTTTTACCAATAAAGATTAGAATCAATCTTGATCAGTTGGCAAGATTGTACATTAAGGAGATCGTTTCGAGGCACGAAGTGCCAGTATCAATTTTGTCCGATAGAGATCCGCGATTCACATCGAATTTTTGGAAGAGACTACAAGAATGCATGGGGACACAGTTGCGAATGAGTACGGCTTATCATCCACAAACAGATGGCCAAAGCGAACGAACAATTTAGACATTGGAAGATATGCTGAGAGCATGTGTCATGGACTTTAAAGGAAGCTGGGAAGAACAATTACCGTTGGTGGAATTTGCTTATAAAAATAGTTATCACGCGAGCATCGGCATGCCACCTTACGAGGCATTGTACGGCAGAAAGTGCAGAACTCCACTGTGATGGGATGAAGTCGGTGAACATGGCTATTAGGACCGGCCTCGGTACAACAAATCTGGCGACATTATCAAACTCATCGAGGACAAGATTAGTAGCGACCCAAGACATGACATAAAAAAAAGTATGTTGATCAACACGAGACAAGATCGTGCATTTCGACGTAGGAACTTTTGTATTCCTAAAAGTTTCTCCTGGAAGGGGAAAATTCGTTTTCGATAAAAAGGAAAAGCTAAGCCCGAGGTTTATTGGACCCTTTGAATTCTTTGTGAAGAGTGGGAGAAGTGGCTTACGAGGTAGCTCTACCTCGAGTTGGAAAACATTTATAATGTTTTTCACATTTGATATTACGACCATATAAACCCGACTACAAACATGTGATCGAAATCTGAACCGTTGCGGTTTGAGAAAGATTTGTCTTATTAAGAGGTTCTATCCGGATAGTCGACGAGGAAAGAACAAGTGCTCAGGAATAAAGTGATACCTTCTGTGAAGGTGATATGGAGGAACCACAACGCTGAAGAAGCTATGTGGGAACTCAAAAAGAAAATGTTGAAAGAGTACCACGAGTTATTTGTTTAATGTGTCTTTGATTACGGGGATGAGAATCTTTGTAAGTAAGGAAGAATGTAACGAATAATTTGTTTGAGTTGTGATTTTGAGGATGAGAATCCTTGTAAGGATGGAATGATGTAACATTCCAGAATTTTAAAGTGTAATATTAAATATATATTGATTTATATAAGTATTTAATGGATATGTTTATTGTTGAATAAATAATTGTTCAATTTGAGTTGATGTGGTTTAGTTAATTATTTATTGAATAAATAATTAAATATTAAATATTAAATATTTATTTGTAATATTAAATATTTAATGAATTATATAAGTATTTAATGGCAATTTGAGTTGATGTGGTTTAGTTAATTATTTGTTGAATAAATAATTAAGGAGCTAAAAAATTAATTGTTATGAGATTATATACCAATTTAATTTAATAAGTAAGCTAGAGAGCTTATAGTGATTTAAATAAATTATAATATTTTAAATGGGAAATTGTAATTTAAAATATTAGTTGGTTCGAATAAAATTACAATTATAAAAGAAATTATAGTTATGTGATATTAAATTATGTGCTAAAGTAATTTAATAGATTAATATTTTAATTAATCTATTAATGAAATAAAAGTGTGACTAATAACCTTGCTATAAAGGAGTTATTAAAATAAATTAAAGGACTTTAATTTAGTTTTGGCCAAACAAGTCTTAATGCATATTAAGTCTTTAATCTAATAGTGTTTTATCAAACAAGGTATAAGGATTAATCCATTAGTTTTACTTAGATTTGCCAAACAAGGTGTAAGGGTTAATGAGTTATTTTTATTAGCTTAACCAAACAAGCCTTATGGCTTTTGATTTTCAAAACTTACATAACTGATATAATTTATAGCTAGAGTTATATTATATATTTAATATATATTATATCTTATACGTTATATTTTTCCTACGTTAGTTAGACTAGAGTTAGGAAGAAGACTCAGTGAAGAAAAGAGAAGGAGAAAAATACAGAGAGAAAAGTTGAGAGAACTTAGAGAAATTGAGAAAGAGAATTGGGGAAAAGAAGATTGTAATCATAACTATTTTCTTCTAAAATGTAGAGTATCATCTTCTTAATCAAAGGTATGATATTAATCCTTGTATTTTACTTTTTTTAGTTTAGTTTTCTTCTCCAAAAAATTCTCTGTAAATAATTATGGATGATGAATTTCTTATGTGTATAGCTTTAGATGATGATTGTTGTTGTAAAACTATTTTGTTGAGATTATGTATGATTATAATCAATTACTTTATGTATGTATGTAAATTGTGAAGAAATATATCACAGTGAGTTCATATGAAAATATATATATGAATATGGCTTAGTTTAAAGTAGAAATTAAGGTTTAATTAGTTGTTAAACTGATAAATTGATTATTGAATTTGATAGAGTATGTATAATCATAACTATGGTGTTTTGAAATTTCTGTTTTGATTGAAAAACAAAATCACAGTGTTGATTTCCATTAAAAATGTCAAAAATGGAGTTTTTGCCAAAAATTTTGAAATTGGGTGTTGTAGATTTGATGTTTATGTTATTTTATGGGTAGAAACATGTTAGAAGTCTTCACAATATATTTATATGAAGTCTATATGTGTATTACATGTTAATCAGTCTATTAGATTCGAGCTTTTAGGCCAATTTGGCCTTTGTTCATCTTTTCTCTTGAGTTTGGTCGTAGAGTTACGGACTCTGGCCTTGTGGCCCTGACCAGATGATACAAATCTCGCGCCATGGCCCGACCTGACGCTTACGCCTTGTCATTGCATACGCCATCGCCATCTGCCGACGCTCCCTATGTGCAAATACGCCCATGGCCTTGACCAATGGCTTTGTGACTGAAGTCATGGCCTTGACTCAACAATGATGCGAACGAACCACGATGTAAAGCTGTGGCCCATAGCATGTGAGTTAGCGAAAGGATTCATTAGCTTGTTTAATTAATTATACAAAATTGGAAAATAAATGTTATGTGTTAATAATATGAATGTTAAATGATGATTTCAGTAGTATTAAGCTATGAATGAACATGCTATCAAGTGTTACCTATTTGTAACATAGTTGATTATGTGAAAGGGTAATTTAACCTATATGATGTATATATTCGTTTATATAATTATACAATGTTGGTAATGACTAACTATGTCAATATGGCATATATATAGGGTATTGATTCAAGTTGTAAGGTTTAGCTTGTGCTAAAGGCAAGTTTTCTAACTCTATATTATAATTGAGCAAGTTCTCTAACTCAAAACTTCATTGTGCGAGTTTAATTTCATTTGGTACATTATTGTTTTCAAATTCAATTACAGTGTTGTAAGTTGCTATCTCTACACTTTCGTAGAGCTAGGTTGCCTATTATTGAGTAAGTCATTGTATCTAGTTGCTCATGACGATACAAGTATCCCAAATCTTATAGTTTAATCTTGAGCAAGTTTTCTAATCTATTATCTTGTTAATTCAATTACTCTTTTCAATTCGATTACAATATAATGATGTAAGTTATTTGGAGCAAGTTATTCTTGTATTTAACTTATTTTTTAGCATGCACCACTATATATGCTATTCATGCTTATTATTCAATTCTAAATAACCTTGACTTAGTGTTGTTCAAGCAAGGTATGCTATACTTATTCAAATTGTATGCTATTAGATTATTCCTAAAGCATGACTTTAGTTTACTATGATTGATTCAATCACGATTATTCTATAGTATAGTGTTATTGGTTTTATTCAACTACTCCTTAGTTGATGTTCGTTAAATTCCAAATTTCCTTGAAAGCTTATCCAAGCCAAACTTTCTTTGGTGCGGACTTGTACTCTAACTACTGAGATGAACAACTCTTTTAATAGATGTTTACGCTTAGCGTTTAAATGGTTGTGCACAATACATTGTACGAAGGGTTGATCCCCCTAAGTACGTGGAGTCCTTATAGTCTTATGGTTTGTTAAAGTTAAAGTTGAAAGATTACTTATAAGCGTGGACATGATTAAGTGGTCATTAGACCCTCGATGAATGTTATAATTTTTAGAAAGTTAATAGAATATATTGTTCGATTCTATTGAGCCTAATATTGGCAATTGATGTAAAAGTTTAAAGATTTACTTATTGTTATTTCAAGTGGGCTTTGTTTGCTCACTCTTGCACGTAAAATTTCTTCTGACTAAAGTTGAAATGGGTGGCGTACCTAGCACCGATGAGGAAAAGGAAAGATGAATAAATACTGAAGACTTGTAATAGTTTTGATAGTTTACTTTCAGACTTTGATTTAAATATTGTAATGAAGTTTATTTAAATTTCTGCATTTGAATGATTGTTGTTAAAGGTTAGATAACCTGAGAGATTTTATTTAAGTTTTATCCTGTATGGCATGTTTTTATTATTCTATTTATTATAATTGGGTAGTTGGAAATGAATGTTTTGATTAAGTGAACACCAAATCTTTAGGAAATGAAGTACCAGGATTTGGGGGTGTCACAGAAATTACGGAAAGAATCACTCGGGAGAGTGTCTTAAGGGTAAGTTTGTGTGTTACAAGTGTGGGCAGGATGGACATATCTCTCCTAACTCCCCAATCCAAGGATGAACAAGGGGTGTTTCATGTGTGGATCAACGAAGCATAAGGTGAAGGACTGTCTGAAAAAGAGAATGGATGCAGGGAGTATGACTACGGGGAAAAGCAGCGGGACATCGGTGACAACAAAACCTACTTCAACAAACAAACCAACAGAACCAATCACAAGAGTCTTAAACATGAATGTTTAGGATTCGGTGGCAGCTGGAAATGCAACTCCAGGTATTATTTGTATAACATTATATTTTGATATACATGATTTTCCAATATATAAAAAATTATTTTATAAATAAATTTTGAAGGAGGAATTTGAGTTCTTTTAGAATCAAACTTCTGTTTAATCAGAGAGACAAGCTTAATGTTGATTAGTTAAAGATCGGTTCGATCGAATTTGATCGAGATCTATTTGAAATGACTGTGTATGCTATGTACCCTTGTATATATGAGTTTTAAAATGTTGATTCCGGGGACGGAATCTTTATAAGGGAGGGTGAATGTAATAACCCGATATTTTCTATATAAATAATTAAGAAATATTGCATATAATTTTTTTTATTACTATTAATTTAAAGATAAGAATATGTGACAAGTAATGTGTATGTATATATGTGATAAATAGAATTTATTTATTACATGAATAATTTCAAATAATTTTATTTTAGAATTATTGATCATTATAAAGAATATTCTTATAATAATTAATTTTATATAGAGAAATGTTTTATTATTTTTTTCTATGAAAATATGGTTATTATATTATTTAAGTAATATATGAAATGATTATTAGAATTATTAGAATTACTATTTAATTATATGAATTTTAGATCAGATTATTAAGTTAATTATTTTAACTTAATTAATAATGGTATATATGAAAGATAAATCAGATATGGAATCCAAACCCTAATTTTGGATTTTGAGCTATGAATGAGAATAATAATATTATATTAAATATAATATTATTTTTTCATGTTGTAAATATATATTGTATGTGTTGGTCAATTATGGTGTTTAATGTCAAAACCTTATATCAATTTGTTAAAAACCTATTTTGAAACTCAATTATGAGTTCAAAACTGTGTAGTATTAGTGTTATAGGTTTTAGGTTGTACATGTATTATTAGATTTAATGTTAATTAGAGAAAAATCCTAATTAATATTTGAAAATCCTAATTGTTAAAAACCCTAATTTCTAAATTAGTAAACCTAATTTGCTAGAATGAAACCTTAATTACTAATTGTAAGCCTTAATGCTAATTGTGGGATCTTAAATCCTAATTGTTAAAGTAATGTAATTAGAAAATTAATTTTAATTAGTAAATTCTAAATTACATTTTTAGGAAACTAATATTTTATTTTATTTTATTTTAAACCCTAAATGAAATCTAAGAAATCCAATTTTTGGAAAACCTTAGGGTTAAACCCTAAGGGTTTGCCAAGTTTACAAGAATGCCATTAGAATTGCTTGCAAAATTACCATTATATCCTTTTTGTCCCATTTGGTGAATTATTGCTAGAAAATCTTGCCAAATCTTGGCAAATCATTTCGCTAATCTAGCTAGGAGCTACAATACTCCAACTATCAGCCATCTAAACATCCAAATACATTGCACATGAGATATACATATAGATCAAGAGAGAGAAAGTTCATAATTTACCCTATTTGTACCCATACTCTCATCCTAGACCATCTCTCTGTAAAACCCACAAAAATATTTAGTGATTCAGTCCATATCTAAGTCCCTAGAACACCCAAGCACAATCATCAAAGATCAGATTCAAAAATCAAGGTGTAAAGAGGTACAAAAACCCTAACTTGAAAATCATGTGATTTGATGTTAGATGTTAAGTTCTAGTGTTAAAATATGTTGTATGTAGTATATGTTGATGATCCGGGTTGCTAGATGTTAGATCCATAACATCTAGAGGCTCAGATTTGAAGTTTTCAAAAAATATGGAAAATTTTATTTTGTTGTCTGACAATGAATGTCAGACCTCAGATCTCAGTGACGTTTAATTATGTTTGTGTTTTGAAAGTTGGTAGTTGTTGTATGCTACGAGATCTGTGAACTGGAACTTGAATCAAGGTCAGATCTAGCATAGATTGGAAGTTATTAATGGTCAAAGTCGGTTGACCGACCATGACCAAGCCTTTTTAGGTTACCCAGAACTTACCCAGATGGCTCTGACAAGAAGTTCATGTCCTCAGATCTTGCTCATGTTTGTTGTTTTGTTTCTGTTGTTGTATACATGTTATAGTATGGTATATATACTACATATTCAAGATTTTATATAACCTAGATGAATAACAAGATGGATTTAATAGACGGTCAAACCAGGTAGCCCGATCACGTTTCTGTTTTCTGGGTAACCCAGAAAACGTATGAACACCATCTCTGACATGGTTTGACCGGCATGGATCTAGAGATTTTGTTGTCGTTATATTGTTTTTATGTAATCGCTTTGTGGTCTTGCATTCTAGCTACAATCTAGAACTCTTAGATCACAAAAACATCACACGAACAGCATGTAGTGGAAGCCCAAACATGCATACTAAATCTGTTCCCAAAAATGAAGAACAGTCTCTAACACGATTTTCTGAAGCTTAGATCTATCTTATTGATGATGTTTAGACTTGCACAATGATCAATCAAGATACCATGTTAGTTAGTCTACAAGGCCCGACGTTTAACACGACTATAACATGAACTGATTGACTGTAATGAGTCCACAAAGGGCGTTGACCGACCATGACCAGATTTTCTGGGCAGCCCAGAAACACGATGAACACATCTGACAGCTAGTTCAAAGCTTAATAACTTTCGATTGTGATGATGTATAACCTGGTTATTGGTTGTTACATGTAGTGTTACACTAGATCTACAAGATTCAATCATTAGCTAGCCCAAAAACACATTTCACACTGATTTATTGATGGTCAAACATGGTCACTCGAAACTGACTTTTGAGTGTTCTGGCTTTCTCAAGAACACCTAAGGCGACACTTGCTGTCGCCAAAGAGCTTTAGCGACAGACTTATTAAAATTAATTAATTTAAATTCTAAAAATCATTTAAAAATAGTAAATAAATTCTGAAAATTACAAAAATAGTTCTAAAAATTATTTTAAGTTATAAAAATTAACTTTTAATAATTTGACATATTTTTCATAAATATTAATATTTATTTGGATATTATTGGTATTTAATTTATTTAATAAATGCATTAAATAAATTTATTGTATTAAAAAATCATTTTAAATAATAATAAGGTATTTAATAATATTTGAAGTTATAAAACATAAATTTTAATATTTTAAGATAAGTTTCATTAATTATTAAATATTAATGAAATTAGATTTATTTGGTAATTATATTAAATAAATTAATTAAAAATGATTTTAATATTATAAAAATCATTTTAAGTGAAAATAAATAACTTAAAATATTTTAAGTTATAAAATATAACTTTTGGTATTTAAAGGTAAATTTCATTAATAATTTAATATTAATGATATTAAATTTATTTAGTTATTATATTAAATAAATAGTTTTAAAATGGTTTTATTGAATTAAAAATCATTTAAAAGAAATAAATGAATTAAAAATATTTTAAGTTATAATAAATGACTTTTAATATTTTGATAAATAATAAATTAATATTCTAATATTAATGGTAATTATTTAAAAATAAATTTTAATGTTTTAAAAATCATTTAAGGGTAATAATAATAATACTTTAAAAATATCTTGAGTTATTATAAATAACTTTAATATTTTGGCAATAGTTTCATTAATAGTTTAATATTAATTAAATATTAATGATAATAGAATTATTTAATATTTAAATTATTTAATAATGATTTCAAAGGTGTTTGAAAATATATTATAAATTATAATAATTATTTTAAAATTATTATAAGGCTATAAAAATAATATATGTGATATTTAAAATATCTAAATGATATGGAATTACACGATAGAGTCTTAGACTAAATAATTCTTCGTAACGATCGAGAAATTTGTAATTTAATTTAAATATTTATGGAATTAAATAAATATTTTAAATAATTTATTTATCGAGGAAAATAAATATTTGATGAATTGTCATGAATTCATTTAGTAGCTAAATTAATTAATGTTAATTGAATCGAGTAATGATAATTTTATTGAAGGATTTAATTTAAGAAATAATTAAATTAAATCAATATTTAAGAAAATAATTAAATTAAATGAATTATTTAATTCAATGGAAATAAATAAAATAAATAAAGTGGCGTGTCTAATTTATTAATTAAATTGGATATATAATTATTTATTAAATTATAAGTGTAATGATAATAAGATTTTTATTATTATTAGTATAAATTGTTAAAATGGTTACATGTGTGACAATTGAAAACTATGTAATATAAATAATATAAAAATAAATTGGTTTAGGGAAAATATGTGGTAGCCAAACAAGGCCTTGTGGCCTTTGGCATTATTTAACCGACGCTGCCTTTTTGTGTCTTTACCTGAAGTTATTGGGAGTCAGCTTATATTTTCCTACGCGTTATTTTTTAAGGCTAAGTTGTGAGAAGGAGAAATAACATAGTGTGGAGAGAGTTTGGTAAGAGAGTTTTCTCTGTAATTGTGCTAAGAAAGGAGTATCAAGAGGGAACGCTATTTCTTGTCATCCTTCTTCTCATCAGTCAAGGATTTAGGTAAAAATTCACCCTTAATTCTAAAATTTAGTTTTCTAATTTGTAGTTCTCTGTAAATGATTTTTTTGAATTGTTGTTTCAAACGTTGTGTTTATGATATGGGTTATATTGTAGAATCTGTTGTCGTCATGGATGAGTGATGTATCAGTTATCAAATTCGTTTAAATTGAGTGTAGGAAGAAAAAGGAAAATAACGGTGTTTATGTTCATATGATATGGCTTTAGAAAGTACCAATTTTAGTGGTCTATTTGGATGTTAAACTGTAAATTGACGCTTGTATATGTTAGTTTATTAAGAAACGAGCATAACATAATTTGAATTAAGTGTTTTGGCCTAGTTTTGAGATGTCAGTGATGATTTCTGTGAAATAAGTTCAAAAATGGAGTTTTATATGAAAATATTGAATTTTGAGAAATTAAACTAGTTTTAGTTGATGATAAATTGTGTTAATTGGTTGTAAATGTTAGCAATCATGTTTGTAATAGTCTGTACCAATTGTAGATGTTAATTTCACTGTTTAGTGGGTGAAATTCGTGTTAGTTGGGCTAAAAATGGCTCTGCTTCACTTTTGTTGTCTTTAAAGGTCTGTCTGAACACCCACAAGCCTTGCGTCTTAGGTGCAAGCAAGGCAAAATGCTTGTGCCTTGGCCATCCCCAAGTCTAAGTAAGCGCGATTCATACCACACACTTTAAACGAGATGTTGAGGCCTTGCTTGTTTGCAGGTCAGGCTTTTCGGACTTGTGTTAGTTTAGTGTGTATGTTAATGATGTTAAAAGATGTTATAAACTATAATAATAGATGTTAATGTGTTGAAATGCAAAATACAAAGACTTGAAATAATTATTTAAATAAGTTATAAAATGAAACCAATTGAGATGTTTTCGAAAGATAGAGTTGAACGACTAAGTTATGTTGATCAATGTGTAATTTCAGAAGCGTTAAGTATGTTAACCTAAATGGTTAGGTGCGAGGTTAGGGTTATGACCTAAATGATAGTTTAAACCCTAAAGCTAATATTCATACAATTAATTGTTGTTGCGATTTCGATGATATATGTAGGGTAATTGGAGATTATTTCATTTGTGTAGCTTACAATCAAGGCATGTTTTCTAACTCTACCTTGTTATTATTGAGCAAGTTCTTAAATCTCGACTCTTTAAATTGAGCAAAGTTTTCTAACTTCATTCTTTTCGTATTGAATACAAGTTCCCATTCCTAAATTATTATTGTGCAAGTTCCAAACATTATTTATGAAGATGAGCAAGCTTAACCTATTTTGCATATGCTTGTTCAAGCTTATGTAACCTAATTCGTTACATTAAGTGAGATGATTCCTAATTATTATTCAAAGCTTATATTGTTCTAATACATTGATTCAAGGAAAATTGTTTTAACTCTTCTATATCACCTTGCATGTATACCATGTTTACTCGTTTATATATTATTGTTATTCAATCTTTGACTTGGATAAACTTGTTCAAAGCTTTATCGCTATATTAAATCTTCAAGTAGTAAGCAATCCTTTATTGATTGAATTAATCTATATTCGAATAGTGTTCTAAAATTCGAGAAAACACTGATAAGCTAGTTCCAAACTAAACTTTCTTTAGTGCGGAAATTCTAAATCCAAACTGAGACGAACAACCCTAACATGGGGGATTTTGTACGTGTAACGTTTAGATGTTTGTGCACAATACATGGTACAAAGGGCTGATCCCCCTGAGTAGAGTCTGTACAATCTAACGACTGTTGAGGTTTAGGTAATAATACCTAAACACCGTGGACATAGTTCGTGGTCATAAGACCCTCAGATAATTAAAGTTCGAACTTGTTTTCTATTTTTATTCTTAGAACAAGTTCTTTATCATTCAGTATTTGTTGTTCACTCTCATGTTGTTATTATACTATCTTTATGTCAGTGAGCAATTGTTTGCTCACTCTTGCAATTAAACAATGCAGCTAAAGTTGGAAGAGGTGATGATCCATCTACTAGCAAGGGAAAGGGCAAGATGTCTAAGTGATGAGGAATTGTTTAAAGTTTATTTAAATGCTTAAAGTTTTAAGATTTTTTTTATTTTATAAAGTATTCCGCAAACTGATGTAATAATTTTAAGGTTAGATTACCTGGGATTTATTTTGAGATTATGATGTAACCTTTTGTGGGAGAGATTATTGTTTAATTCATTTATTTAAATTATGTCTTTATCCTTTGAATATGGGTAGTTAGATATAATAGTTTTTGATAAGTGAGCACCAAATTCGGTGGAAATGAATTACCCGGATTTTGGGTGTCACAGGTTGGTATCAGAGCTTTAGGTGGGGAAAAACCTTAGGAAGTTTCCTTTAAGAAGTCAGAAAACATAGAGGTGATTAACTCGTATTGAGTTTTAAGGAATGGATTGAGGCATCCATTGAAGCTGAATAATAAAAGTCATTATGTGCTATGTGTTAATAACTTATGTGCTCGCGAGTAGCAAAAACTGTTAAGTAAAACTTAAAATATTTTGTTGCCAGGATGTCTAACGAAGGAGGATCCAATCCAGCTAGAGAGGTGATACTTCAGATACCTAGAGATGATGAACCCCGAGATATTCATGTAGTGCGGGAATAGTTGATCCACGAGGATGAGACTGTGACCAATCCCGAGGAGGATAGTCCTGAGGAGGATGATGGTGAGGAGTATCCTGAGGAGTTTCCACCAAACTCCGTATCAGCTGAGATGTATGATGCTCTGTATGACTGTAACATAGAGTTAGAGGATAATGTTGAGGAGCTGAAGGGGATTGTAGAGATGCATCACGTTGCATTGGAACAGAAGGAGATAGAGATTTAGGAACTTTACTCAAAACTTGGAAACACGGAGTGGGATCTAGTTCATACCAAGGGTCAGCATGAAGACTTGTTGGCAGTGAATGAGAAGATGAAGATTGACATGGAGAAGATGAAAGATGACTTCAAAGAGGAATCAACTAAGTGTGCAAGAGCAGAGGATGCTTGTATGAAAGTGACTCAACGTGCAGACCGGGCTGAGGCTAAGGTCCAAGTGAAGAAAGCCAAGATGAACGAGATGTATTATGCTTTTAATTCGGCGATTGATAGGGCCTAGGATCGAGTTCATTATTACCCATCTCAATTTGAAGACTCACCGTGGTTTGTGATGGATCGTAGGGCGGCATATCGCATCATGGAAGAGGAACGTCGAGAGGCCATATGACGTCTTAATATGAATAGATAGAAAATAAGAGTGATAATAATATGTGGTTAATTATGCGAGTAAATAAATTGTGAATCCCTTATTTTGAGATGAATAAAGTGATAGTATGAGTAGGTAATCCTGAAACTGGTTTAGTTCAGGAAAGTGAATGTTTATAGCAGATATGCTATCTTTAGTATGTTTAAAACTTTATGAATGAATAAAATATTAGAGTTTATTTGGAATGTTATGTGTTATAGCTTTAATCTTGGAATGTTTAAGTTAAAATTTAAATACCCAAGAAGTTGAGTAATGAACTAATAAGCGTATATTTTAATAGAAAATACCTCCTAGAAGAAGACAACCACGACAACAAGTACCTCCTGAGGGGTCTACTAACAATAACAATGAGACCAACGTTAATTCGGTTCAGCAGTTGGTAGCTTTGTTGACGGGAGCACTTACAAATCAATCGCAAATTCAAGTTACAACTTTCAAGGAGTTCAAAGCGGTCGGACCGCCATAGTTTCAAGGGTCTATGAATCCAGTGGAAGCCCAAACCTGGATCATTGAAATGGAGAAGGTGTTTGACGTTGCTAGGGTTAATGAAGATCAGAAGACTGTGTTTGCAACGTTCATGCTGAAGTCTGAAGCTAGCTACTGGTGGCAAGCAAATAAAGTTCGTGGAGGACAAGGAGTGGTAGCATGGGATAGATTTAAGGATATATTCTTTGAAATGTACTTTCCAGCGAGTTCTCGGAAGCAGTTGGAGGTGCAATTTCTTTAACTTAAGCAAGGAACTATGATGGTGCCAGAATATGCTGCGAGGTTTGACGAGTTGGCAAGGTTTGTCACTTATCAAGTCAACACGGATGAGCATAAGGCGAGAAGGTTCGAACAAGGATTGAAACCCTGGCTATATAGCAAGGTTTCAATGTTCCAGTTAAATACATTTACGGCTGTACTGGAAAAGGCAATCATCGCGGAAGGTGGAAGCAATGCCTTGACCAAGTATAACCAAGATCAGAAGAAGAGGAAGAATGATAACGAGAATAAGGCTGGTGGAAGTAATGTTGGAAGTAACCATCAGAAGAGGAAATGGAACAAGAATTCGATTACGGGAAGACAGTAGGGAAGTCAACAGAAGAAAAAGTTTTAAGCTTGTGCTATTTGTGGAAAGAATCATACTGGGGTATGTTTGAAGGGAAAGCGGGTGTGTTTCAACTATGGTCAGGAGGGACACATTGCACCGAACTGTTTTAGTCTGAAGAAAGCAGCATGTTTTACCTGCGGTTCAAAGGATCACATGGCTCGTGATTGTCCCAAAAAGCCAGCAGGAAGTGCAAGTGGTGGAAAAGGAAACAACAATGGTGGTGGTGCATTGACCATCACTGGACCATCGTAGTCAAGCCGACCTACTGCAAGAACTTTCAATATGACCGTGAAGGATGCTGTTCAGTCTAAGGATGTGGTGTCAGGTATCATTCCTATTAATGGTATTAATGCTTATGTACTATTTGATTCGGGTGCTACTTGTTCATTTATATCCGATGAATTTTCTCAGAATTTAGATTTGCCTCAGGAAAAATTAGAATTTCCCTTAAGTATAGAGATTGCGAATAAGGAAGTGATTCCTGTTAGATTTGTATATATGAATTATAAAGTGGTTATAAAGGGTCAAGAGATGAGGGTAGACTTGATACCAATTAGACTGGGGGAGTTTGATGTTATACTGGGAATGGATTGGTAATTCAATCACGGAGTAGTGATTGATTGCCAAAGAAAGTGTGTGAACCTTAGGACTCCATCAAAGGTTATATTCTATAGCAGCAAATCACCTCGACAGGCAAGTTGTCTGACGGTGATGCAAGCCAAGAAGTTGTTAAGACAAGGATGTATAGGATACTTAGCCTACATAGTTGATACACAAAAGAAAAGTGCGAAGTTAGAAGAGATACCGATCATAAGAGATTTTGCAGACGTATTTCTAGACGATTTGTGTTAGGTTTGTAATATTCATGAATGCAATCAAATTGCACAAAATAAGCGAAAACGTGAAAAATCAGAGTTTTAAAATTTTACAAACCATATACCCGGATCATCCTTTATGCACAATTATTAATTAAACGAAAAGATATGAAGAACAAGAATCATACCCTTGAAGATTCAAGCTTCCTTAGGTACAAGTTCACCTCCAATCCTTTTCGCATTCAACTTGAATCCACCGGGTTTGGTTCCTTCTTTTGATCAACGTTAGCCACCCAAGTGTTTGGCCTCTAGAGGTGATCCACCAAGAAAGAATAAAGATTCAAGAAGATGGGTGTTTGGCAAAACCCTAGTTTTCTATCTCTCATAGTAAATGAGCGTACACTCCAACAATTGGAATCACGTATGTTGTGAAAAGTCAGCAACAACTCTACACCCATAATAAGACTCCTCTTATTTATAGATGTGGGCTACCCTCCTTAACAATTAACGAATTGAGTTTTATTTTAATTAATTAAACTCCTTTAATTAATTAGACTCCCAATCTTATTAAGAATAATTAATTAAAATCTTTTAATTAATTTACCTCCTAATCGTATTAGGAAAAAATGAGAGTACTTTTATTAATTAATTCTCAAACTCCTTTAGAAATTAAATAATAATAATAATAATAATAATAATAATAATAATAATAATAATAATAATAAGACTCCTCTTATTAATTTATATTTAATATTTTAAAATATTAAATAATAAATATTAAGCTATTTAATTTATTCTATCACCATAGATTAAATTAAATATACTTAACTTATTATTACGATTATGCCATTAATTTTTTAAAATAATTATTCTTCCTTTTATGGTGTGACCCTTTAGGTTCTCCATATTAAACCAAGCCAATGAATAAATCAATTAGAACAATTCTAATCTTATTTAAATAAATAAATAAATTATTAATTTATTTAAATAAATAATATTTATTCTACAATAGGGATAAGCCTCCCTAGCGATCAACGACTTTCCAGATAATATAGATTTCAACATTAATCATAAAAGAACCTTTGAGTAAATAGTTACCGTACAATTCAATCCTTCCACCATACAATATCCCAATTAAATATAAGACACGGAATTCCTGTCAAGTCTTATTCTATTTAATTATATGTATTTCGACTCTTAAATGAACAACTCCAAATAATGCAAATTAGAAACTCCTTTCTAATTTCATTACATATAACCAAGGACTCTTGAGTTGTCATTTATCGAATCACATATGACATTTCTCTTCTTTTACTAGAAGTGGTAGATTATTTATTGATCATACATTATCTCCATGTATAACTTATTATTCCCAAACATACCCTTTGATATACCTTAAGGGTCTTAAGGAATAAGTCAAAGTATAACTCATCATACACAAGATACTATGATGATCTCAAGTCCAAGGATCACTTGTACTACTATCACTACAGGAATTCCTATTGACAGGCAAGTAAAACACCATTAGGTATTCCTTAGCGAGCCACGTTCAGTGAACTTATTCTCTAATAAGCACCTACATACTTGCTTTAGTGTCTCCACACAAATGATCATGAGATCAATCATTCTCATCCAATAAGCAAGCAACGTATGTACCAATCTATTCGGATTCACTAATCCCCAATTTAGTAATCCAACGATTGGGAACTATTTTAGTTTTAAGCTTTCTAAGAATTTAGATCTCATTAGAATGATCATTATCATTATTCTAAAAGCATTGCTTAAAACTATGGGTTTATCACATATTATAAAACAGCATCATGTTGATAATTAAAAGCCTTTAATAAATAATACTTTTTATTAATAAATGAATAAGATTGTTACAAAGTATATGCTTTATCATCAAACATGATTGTCTTGTGTGCATACTACTTTCAATTTGATGGGTCTTCCGCCAGATCGAACAATTGAGTTCGTGATTGATTTAGTACTAAGAACATGCCCGATATCTAAGGCACCATACAGAATGGTCCCGGTAGAGATGAAAGAGTTGATGGTGCAACTACAAGAATTTCTCGACAAGAAGTATATCCAGCCGAGCGTATCGCCATGGGGAGCGCCAGTGTTATTTGTTAAAAAGAAGAATGGATTGATACGGCTCTGTATTGACTATCGAGAATTGAATAAGGTTACGATTAAAAATAAGTATCCGTTACCAAGAATCGACGACCTGTTTGATCAACTGAAGGGTGCGAGATATTTTTCAAAGATCGACTTAAGGAGTGGTTATCATCAGTTGAAGGTGAGGCTAGAAGATGTACCGAAGACAGCATTCAGAACTCGGTATGGTCATTACGAGTTTTTGGTTATGTCATTTGTTTTAACCAATGCACCTGCAACGTTCATGGATTTGATGAACAGGGTGTTTAAACCATTCTTAGATAAATTTGTGGTAGTGTTTATTGACGATATCTTGGTGTATTCTAAGACCAAGGAAGAACATGTTGAACACTTAAAAGTGATGTTGAAGATATTGAGAAAGGAGAAGTTGTACGCAAAATTTTCAAAATGTGAGTTTTGGATGGAACGTGTACAGTTTCTCGGGCATGTTATTGATAAAGACAAAATTTCGGTAGATCCATCAAAAGTTGAAGTTGTAGTAAACTGGGATCAGCCGAAGACACCGACAGAGATAAGGAGTTTCTTAGGGTTGGCAGGTTACTATAGGCATTTTATTCAGGACTTTTCCAAGATCGCGACCCGGTTGATGAATTTAACCAAGAAGGCGGTTAAGTTTGTTTGGACGGAGAAGTGTGAGGCAAGTTTTCATTAATTAAAGAAGAGATTGAGCTCAGCACCTGTGTTGTCATTGCCGGATGATACAGGAAATTTTGTGGTATATAGTGACGCATCGCATAAAGGACTAGGTTGTGTGCTTATGTAGAACGGCAGAGTTATTGCGTATACATCATGTCAATTAAAAGATTATGAAAAGGGGTATCCGACTCATGACTTAGAGTTGGCTGCGGTAGTGTTTGCCTTGAAGATTTGGAGACATTATCTTTACGGAGAGAGGTGTGAGATATATACTGAACATAAAAGTCTGAAGTATATCTTTACACAAAAAGACTTAAACATGCGACAAAGAAGATGGTTGGAACTAATCAAAGATTATGATCGCAAGATTTTCTATCATCCCAGAAATGCGAATGTTGTTACTGATGCCTTAAGTAGGAAGGGACAAGAGAAGTTAATGTTGTTGACTGCTCAGGATAAATTGGTGTTGGAAATGGCTAAAATGGAGTTGGAAATTAAATATTCGACAGAAACTGATGAAAAGTTCTTCTAGATGGGAAACAGTTCAACATTGGTAGATAAAGTGAAGAATGCACAACTTCAGGATGAAGACTGCGACAAGATAAAACAGAAAATAGCTGAAGGTGAGGAAATCAAATTCAAAATCAAATCGGAAGGGTTACTTTGGTTCGAAGGGAGAATTTGGGTACCACAAGTACCAGAAATTAAAGAAGAAATTCTGAGTGAAGCTCACAACTCAAGATATTCGATTCACCCTGGAAGTACGAAGATGTACCAGTATCTTAGACATCATTTTTTGTGGCCGAATATGAAGAGAGATGTGGCTGAGTGTGTGGCGAAATGCTTAACGTGTCAGAAAGTTAAAGTTGAACATCAAAGGCCAAGCGGATTGTTACAACCGTTAGAGATACCATAATGGAAATGGGAGCATATCACAATGGATTTTGTGGTAGGGCTTCCAACGACTCAACAAGGTTATGACGTCGTTTGGGTGATTGTTGATCGATTGACGAAGTCGGCACACTTTTTGCCGATCAAGATTCGATTTACCCTAGATCGGTTAGCAAAACTGTACACGAAGGAAATTGTGTCAAGACACGGTGTACCTGTGTCCATTGTATCAGACAGAGATCCACGTTTCACATCTAATTTCTGGAAACAACTACAAGAATGTTTGGGAACACAGCTGAGAATGAGCACAACATACCATCCTCAAACCGACGGATAAAGTGAGAGAACCATCCAAACACTAGAAGATATGCTCAGAGCATGTATTATGGATTTCAAGGGAAATTGGGATGATCATTTACCGTTGGTTGAATTTTCATATAATAATAGTTATCACACGAGTATTGGCATGCCGCCTTATGAAGCGTTATACGGTAGAAAATGCAGAACTCCATTATGCTGGGATGAGGTAGGAGAACGTCAGCTATTGGGTCTAGAGTTGGTGCAACAAACTGTCAAAATCATCAAGGTGATTCGAGCAAGATTGATAGATGCACAAGATAGACAGATGAAATATGCCGATCAGCACCGAAAAAATCGAGAATTCGATGTTGGTAGTTATGTTTTCTTGAAAGTATCTCCTTGGAAGGGGAAAATTCGATTTGGCAAGAAAGAGAAATTAAGCCCTATGTTTATAGGTCCTTTCAAAGTTCTTCGACGGGTTGGCGAAGTGGCGTACGAGGTAGCCTTACCTCCAGAGTTAATGAATATCCATAATGTTTTCCACTTCTCAGTATTGAGACCATATAAGCTTGATTATAGGCATGTTATAGAATACGAGCCCTTACAGTTTGAGAAAGACTTAACATATGAAGAAGTCCCTATTCAAATTGTTGACAGAAAAGAACAAGTACTGAGGAATAAGGTGATACCTTATGTTAAGGTAATCTGGAGGAACCACAATGCTGAGGAAGCTACGTGGGAACTTGAAAATGTTATGTTGAAGAATTATTCTTAGTTGTTTGCTTGATTTTGTATAGCGATTCTGGAGACAGAATCTTGTTAAGAAGTGAAGAATGTAATGAATGAATTTTTTTTCGTTGTGATTACGGAGATGTAATCCTTTTAAGAGATGGAAGGATGTAACGATCGAGAAATTTGTAATTTAATTTAAATATTTATGGAATTAAATAAATATTTTAAATAATTTATTTATTGAGGAAAATAAATATTTGATGAATTGTCATGAATTCATTTAGTAGCTAAATTAATTAATGTTAATTGAATCGAGTAATGATAATTTTATTGAAGGATTTAATTTAAGAAATAATTAAATTAAATCAATATTTAAGAAAATAATTAAATTAAATGAATTGTTTAATTTAATGGAAATAAATCAAATAAATAAAGTGGCGTGTCTAATTTATTAATTAAATTGGATATATAATTATTTATTAAATTATAAGTGTAATGATAATACGATTTTTTATTATTATTAGTATAAATTGTTAAAATGGTTACATGTGTGACAATTGGAAACTATGTAATATAAATAATATAAAAATAAATTGGTTTAGGGAAAATATGTGGTAGCCAAACAAGGCCTTGTGGCCTTTGGCATTATTCAACCGACGCTGCCTTTTTGTGTCTTTACCTGACGTTAGTGGGAGTCAGCTTATATTTTCCTACGCGTTATTTTCTAAGGCTAAGTTGTGAGAAGGAGAAATAACAGAGTGTGGAGAGAGTTTGGTAAGAGAGTTTTCTCTGTAATTGTACTAAGAAAGGAGTATCAAGAGGGAACGCTATTTCTTGTCATCCTTCTTCTCATCAGTCAAGGATTTAGGTAAAAATTCACCCTTAATTCTAAAATTTAGTTTTCTAATTTCTAGTTCTCTGTAAACGATTTTGTTGAATTGTTATTTCAAACGTTGTGTTTATGATATGGGTTATATTATAGAATCTGTTGTCGTCATGGATGAGTGATGTATCAGTTATCAAATTCGTGCAAATTGAGTGTAGGAAGAAAAAGGAAAATAATAGTGTTTATGTTAATATGACATGGCTTTAGAAAGTACCAATTTTAGTGGCCAATTTGGATGTTAAACTATAAATTGACGTTTGTATATGTTAGTTTATTAAGAAACGAGCATAACGTAATTTGAATTAAGTGTTTTGGCCAAGTTTTGAGATGTCACTGATGATTTCTGTGAAAGAAGTTCAAAAATGGAGTTTTATATGAAAATATGAAATTTTGAGAAATTAAACTAGTTTTAGTTGATGATAAATTGTGTTAATTGGTTGTAAATGTTAGCACTCATGTTTGTAATAGTTTGTACCAATTGTAGATGTTAATTTTACTATTTGGTGGGTGAAATTCGTGTTAGTTGGGCTAAAATGGCTCTTTATTCACTTTGTCTCTGCGTCTGCATCTAAACATCTTGCAAGCAATTGCATATCTGGCCCCCAAGTCTAAGTGTGGCGCATTTTTACACACACTGACCCCGAATCGAGACAAAGAGGTCTCATTGTTTCATTTGGTCAGGCTTTTCGGACTTGTGTTAGTTTAGTGTGTATGTTAATAATGTTAAAACATGTTATAAACTATAATAACAGATGTTAATGTGTTGAAATGCAAAATACAAAGATTTGAAATAATTATTTAAATAAGTTATAAAATGAAACCAATTGAGATGTTTTCAAAAGATAAAGTTGAACGACTAAGTTATGTTGATCAATGTGTAATTTCAGAAGCGTTAAGTATGTTAACCTAAATGGTTAGGTGTGAGGTTAGGGTTATGACCTAAATGATGGTTTAAACCCTAAAGCTAATATTCATACAATTAATTGTTGTTGCGATTTCGATGATATGTGTAGGGTAATTGGAGATTATTTCATTTGTGTAGCTTACAATCAAGGCAAGTTTTCTAACTCTACCTTGTTATTATTGAGCAAGTTCTTAAATCATAACTCTTTACATTGAGAAAAGTTTTCTAACTTAATTCTTTTCGTATTGAATGCAAGTTCCCATTCCTAAATTATTATTGTGCAAGTTCCTGACATTCTTTATGAAGATGAACAAGCTTAACCTATTTTGCATATGTTTGTTCAAGCTTATGTAACCTAATTCATTACATTAAGCGAGATTTAGATTCCTAATTATTATTCAAAGCTTATATTGTTCTAATACATTGATTCAAGGAAAATTGTTTTAACTCTTCTATAGCACCTTGCATGTATACCATGTTTACTCGTTTATATATTATTGTTATTCAATCTTTGACTTGGATAAACTTGTTCAAAGCTTTATCGCTGTATTAAATCTTCAAGTAGTAAGCAATCCTTTATTGATTGAATTAATCTATATTCGAATAGTGTTCTAAAATTCTAGAAAACACTGATAAGCTAGTTCCAAACTAAACTTTCTTTAGTGCGGAAATTTTAAATCCAAACTGAGACGAACAACCCTAACATAGGGGATTTTGTACGTGTAACGTTTAGATGTTTGTGCACAATACATGGTAAAAAGGTCTGATCCCCTGAGTACGTTAAGAAGAGTCTGTACAGTCTAACGACTGTTGAGGTTTAGGTAATAATACCTAAACACCGTGGACATAGTTCGTGGTCATAAGACCCTCAGATGATTAAAGTTCGAACTTGTTTTCTATTTTGATTCATAGAACAAGTTCTTTATCATTCAGTATTCGTTGTTTACTCTCATGTTGTTATTATACTATCTTTATGTCAGTGAACAATTGTTTGCTCACTCTTGCAATTAAACAATGCAGTTAAAGTTGAAAGAGGTGATGATCCATCTACTAGCAAGGGAAAGGGCAAGATGTCTAAGTGATGAGGAATTGTTTAAAGTTTATTTAAATGCTTAAAGTTTTAAGATTTGTTTTATTTTATAAAGTATTCCGCAAACTGATGTAATAATTTTAAGGTTAGATTACCTGGGATTTATTTTGAGATTATGATGTAACCCTTTGTGGGAGAGATTATTATTTAAGTCATTTATTTAAATTATGTCTTTATCCTTTGAATATGGGTAGTTAAATATAATAGTTTTTGATAAGTGAGCACCAAATTCGGTGGAAATGAAGTACCCGGATTTGGGGTGTCACAATTACCCGATAAAGCCGTCGGTACACCGAAATGTTTCAGAAATTGATTTGGACTTAGATAATTTGACTAGATACGTATTTGTTTGTGATGCAATGACTGTTAAACATATGTGACAATGTGATTATGTTATGTGCTAACTGCAATTAGCAGTACTATGTTATATGATATATTATTCTAATCGAACGAATGATCTTATTAATGATAGGTTCGATATAAAAGATAAACTAAGTTGCGTTATTGTAAACAGCATCTCAGGCAAGTATCTGAACTATTTTTTACATTGTGAAAATATCATAACTTTATATTTCCATTATGCAATGGACATGAGTAAGAATGTTTCAGAATCATATTATTGTGCTAGATTATTAACTCTATTGTTATTGAGTATGTATCCAATCTTTGTATTCATACAAGTTCTTACATTATCTGATCATTGTATTATTGTATAATTCATATTTTTATTCTATTCATTAATTCCTATATAGGGTTAGACAAGTGTCCCCACTTGGATAACCATTGTATTTAATCACATTTTGATACATACTTATTGATTTTGAGTATGTATGCATTGACTTAAAAGCCGTCTAAGCTATTTGATTTGGCTAGACATAAATTTAGAAATATTGTTGATCATGATAGAACTTTATTGTATCCAACCAGATTGTTTTGGTTCGGATTCCCGACTAAGTATGAACATTCTGAACATGGGAAAACTTTTGTGCACCTAAGGTGGATGGAGTGAACGATAATATCGTTCTTGCATGTAGTATTGATCAATACAGGGCGCATTGGGATGATCACCCTCGTGCCTGTAAGTTATGACGATTTGCGGATGAAGTTCTGCTAAACCTTAGCAAAAATTAAAAACAATGTTCATAGTCTGTCGACTAATCTCCAGTTATAGTCAGAACGTAGTTTCAAAAATTTGATATAGAATTGTTATGTTGTTATTATTGGTTCAGCTTACTTCACAACTGTTGATTCGTTGTAGAAGTGTTATTTAAAGAAAATATTTAATCCTTTCAACTTATATTTATTGTTGCTATTACTTGCTGGGCAATCAAATGCTCATTCTTGCTTTAAATTTAAATGTTTTCAGCTAAGAATGATCAACCGGAAATGTTCAGGCCAGAATAAGGGAAAAAGAAAGCAATCAGAATAATCTTATGTTATCTTTTGTAATAGTTAGACAGTATTAAGACAATGATATTTATTATCTATTATGTAATGTATTATAGTAAAGGTTGCGTACTTGGGATTAGACTCTGATGTATGTAAATTAAGTTTGATATTTATATTATTGGTATTATTATTAGTATTATTCTGCTCATAGAAATAGTATGTGTACTACAGTTTAAAGCTTTTAGATCATTTAGATAACAAATAGATTTAATGTAGTGACCGGTCAAACTAGCAGGGTCAAGCACGAAAACGGTTTTCTGGGTAACCTAGAAAACCTATGAACACAGTTTCTGACATGCTTTGACCGGTCCGGATCTATTGATTCTGTTGATCTTTTGTTGATGTTTTGTAATAGATCTCTTAAGTTACATGTTGGCTACATACGGAAAGCTTAATATCACAAAAATATCACACGATCAGCATGTAGTGGAAGCCCAAAGTAAGACCCACGATCTATTCTTCATTTCTGGGTAACCCAGAAATGAAGAACAGCCTCTGACATCTACTTTGGGTACCCAGATCTCCTTTGTTATGCATGTTATGACTATGTTTGTTGCTGGGTAATGTAGTCCTACACTAATACTATAATATCAGATAAATAGCTAGCCCAGAAACTCAATACACAGTAAATGATTCTTGGTCAAACTTGGTCACTCGGTAAGTGTCATGATTTCTGGGTTTGACCAAGAACAGCTCAAGAGCACTTATAACGACAATTTCGTCGCTATAGGGCCCTTTAACGAGAAATATTTTCAGAAATTAATTATTTTAATTAAATAAATAGAAAAAAATAGTTTTAAATTATTAAAAATACATAATAAATTATTAAAAATTATTTTAAAGTCTGAAAATTAGTTTTTAATTATTTTAAGTTTATTTCATATATATTTAATATTTTTGAAATATTAATGGTATTTAATTTATTTAATTATGATATTAAATAAATTAGTTAAAAATGATTTTAATACTTAAAAAATCATTTAAAATTATATTACGATATAAAAAAATTTAAGTTATTTTGAATGACTTTTAATATTTTGTGATAAATTTCATTAACAAATTAATATTAATGACCATTAAGTTATTTAATAAATGAATTAAATAAATAAATACAAAATGATTTTATTATATTAAGAATCATTTTAAATAATAATACTGGTATTTAAAAATATTTTAATTTATAAAATATAACTTTCAATATTTAAAGGTAAATTTCATTAATTAATTATTATTAATGATATTAAAGTTATTTAATAAGTATATTAAATAATTTAGTTTAATAATGATTTTAATATTATAAAAAATCATTTTAAATGAAAATAAAGTGTTTAAAGATATTTTGAGTTATAAAATATAACTTTTAATATTTAAAGGATAATTTCATTAATAATTTAATATTAATGATTATTAATTATATTAAACTTATTTAATAATTATGTTAAATAAGTAGTTTAAAAAGGGTTTTATTAATTTAAAAAATCATTTAAAATGGATATAAATGAATTAAAAATATTTTAAGTTGTACTTAATGACTTTTAATATTTTGATAAATGGTACATTAATATTTAAATATTAATGATAATTATTTAATAATGATTTTAAATATTTTAAAAATCATTTAGGGGTAATATTAATACTTTAAATATATTTTGAGTTATTATAAATAACTTTAAAATTTTGGTAATGGTTTCATTAATAGTTTAATATTAATTAAATGTTAATGATAATAGAACTATTTAATATTTAAATTATTTAATAATGATTCCTGTTTGAAAATTCATGATAAAATTATAATAAATGTTTAAGAATTATTATAAGTCATTTAAAAATAATATTATAGGTACTTACATATATTGAACTTCAGAATAGAGTCTTAGACTCGATAATTACCAAATAAAGTCATCGGTACACCGACACATTTCAGAAATTGATCTGGACTTAGATATTTTGATTAAAATTAATGTTTGTTTGTGATTCAATGACTGTTAAACATGTGTGACAAGGTGATTAGGTTATGTGATGACTGAAACAAGCAGTGCTATGTGTTATAGTATATTATTCTAATCAGTAAAATGATCTTATTATTGATAGGTTGCTATATAAAAGATAATACTAAGTTGCGAATTGTAAGCAGCGTACCAGACAAGTATCCTACATTTGCATTTTCTTTATGCAATGGACATGAGTAAGAAGATTCGAATTATATTATTATTGTATTAGCTTATTAACCTTATTGTTATATATATATATATATATATATATATATATATATATATATATATATATATATCTAATCATTGTTTATCAACATGATATTATATTATATAATTCAGATATATATTCTGTTCGTTAATTTCTAATTATGGTTATACAAGTGTCCCCACTTGGATAATCATTGTATTTAATCACATGTTGATATATATATGTATACCTATTGATCCCCATTATGTATACGATAACGAAGATTCTTCTAAGCTATTTGACCAGCTAGACACAGATTTAGAAGCATAGTTGAATATGATAAAACCTTTTTGTATCCAATCAAATTATTTTGGTTCGGATTCCCGACTAAGTATGAACATCCCGAACATGGGAAAACTTTTATGCGCCCAAGGCAAACACAGTGAACGATAATATCGTTCTTGCATATAGTATTGATCAATACAAGGCATAACGGGCTGATCACCCCCCCTCCCCCGTGCCCGTAAGTTATGACGATTTGCGGATGAAGTTCTGTTAAACCTTATCGAAAATTTAAAACAATGTTCATAGCATGTCACCTTAACCCTATTTATAGTCAATACGTAGTTTCAAAAATTTGATAGAGAGTTGTTATGTTATTATTATCGGTTCAGATTACTTCACAACTATTGATTTGTTGTAGAAGGGTAATACAAAGAAAACATTTAATCCTTTCAGCTAATATTTATAATTGTTATTACTTGCTGGGCACTTAAATGCTCATCCTTGTTTAATTTAAATGTTTTAAGCTAAGTGTGAACAACTTGAAGGATCATGCAGAAACAAAGGAAAAGGAAAGCAAACAAAATAAGATTTGTGGTATTTTATGTAATAGTTTGACACTATTAAGACAATGTTATATATTATCTATCATGCTATGTATTTAATGTATTAAAGATTACGTACTTGGGAATAGACTCTGATATTTATGTAAATTAAGTTGGGTATTTATATTATTGTTATTATTATTAGTATTATTCCGCTTATAGAAATAGTATCATGAAGCACCAAGTTCGGGTCTCAAGTACCCGGATTTGGGGGGCTCTATAGAGAGTCAGATTAAGGAAAGAGCATTGGCAAGAAAAAAAAAGATTTTTCTAGAGGAGATAAAATCAGGAGTCACTTGGCTGCCAAAGGTATTGCTCTAATGGATGTGGGCACTGAAATAGGTTGGAGGTAATGCGTGCCAGTTCAACAAGAACAACCATCTGGGCTGGAACATGCAAAACCATGTATGGACACTGAGAAAGAATAACACAGGCTCAAATTTGTAGACAGGTTTCACAACTTTCAGAACTTACTACCCTTGTTGGGTTATGACCTTGCTTGTTGCTGTAAGTTTTAGATTCACCCCTTTTTCGTTTGTAGTAATTTGAAAATGTAAACGTATGGTATTATTGGGATGTATTTTGAATGGTTGATACATTTTGGCTTTAAATTTAAATGAGAAGTTAGACCTTTTTTAGCTATATATCATGGCATTAGCAGATTGCAGGTGCACTGGTAATATAGGTGAACCACACCTTTTTTTTTCTTTTTTTAAGTCAATCTACAACATTTTATAAACATTGTATGTTGTTGCTTTCTATGGTCGATATTTAAAAACAAATGTTATATGCATGTATTACAACATTTTTAAGTAACACTACAACGTTTTAAAAACGTTATAAATAGATGACACACTATAAATGTTGTGTAAATGTGCCTAAATGTTGTCTGATATATTAAACTACAACATTTTTATCTAGAAAACGTTATGGAATCATACCTTCTACAATGTTTTCAAGCATCTGCTAATTTATGGAAAACAAATCTACAACGTTTTTTTTCTTAAAAAACGTTGTATAATGTGCTTAACTACAACGTTTTAAAAACGTTGTGTAAGGGTGTCAAATAGATGACACCCTTAACCACGACGTTTTTCTGAATGAAACCACAATATTTTTTTCAAGTCGTGATTCTGAGGACAGAATCCTTTTAAGGAAGGAATAATGTAACGATTGAGAAATTTGTAATTTATTTTAAATATTTATTGAATTATATAAATATTTTAATTTATTTATTTATGGAGATAAATAAATATTTGATGAATTGTGATGTAATAATTTAGTTGAGTGTGCATGCTAACTAAATTAATGAATGATAATTTTATTATTTGAAGATTTAATTTAATGAAAATAATTAAATTAAATGAATTGTTTAATATTTAAGAAAATAATTAAATTAAATAAAGTGATTAAATTAAATAATTAATTTAAAAATTAAATTAGATATATTATAATTTATTAATAATAAGTATAATTATAATAAAAGTTATAATTATTATAACTATAATTGTAAGTTATATAAATTGGTTAAATGTGTGACAAATAAAACTATATAATATAAATAATATAAAAATAATCTAGTAGGGGGGAAGTTGTGTTTAGCCAAACAAGGCCTTGTGGCCTTTGGCTTATTTTTTAACTGACACAACCTGTTGGGTGTGTACCTGATGAACGTGGGAGAGAGAGAGGCCAACCCAATTTATAATATGTGTATTTATTTTCCTATGGCTAACTAAGAAAAACACAGAGGAAGTTGAGAGTGAGAGCTAGACTGAATTCTCTGAGATTGTCAAGAGGAAGAGAAGGGTTTGCTAATCATTTTGCTAAATTAAGGTATAACTTACTTTAATTTTAACTGTTAATTTTGATATTGTTATTGGAAGTATGTTCGATTGTTGTTGAATATATATATATATATATATATATATATATATATATATATGTGTGTGTGTGTGTGTGTGTGTGTGTGTGTGTGTTGTTTTTGGTAGAATCTGTTATTGTCAATATATATGAGTGTTAATTGGTCATCAAAATGCATGAAATTGGGTTTGCAAGAAGAAAAGTAAATAACAGTGTGTATATGGGTGTTTTAAGTATAAAATTTGATGCTCAACATGTGATATAATCTGTAAATTGATGTAAGATTATGTTAGTACACCAAGAAACGAAAACAACGCAATTGGAATGGTGTCAATTGGTTAAGAAACAAAGATTTGGCGAATGAATTCTCTAAAAGTGTTGAAATATGAAGAAATTTGTAAAAACAAGGTTTTAATCCTCTAACTTTGGTTATGTAAGTTATTTTAGGTGTTAGAAGGATTGTGTGTATATGCTATGTGACTTAGTTAAGTTTGTAGTGTGTGGGTTGCCCATGTAATCGTGAAATTGGGATTTTTGGCCTAGAACAGAAACTATGTTCGATTTTCTACAAAATTGTTTCGGTGCAAACCACTTGCCAACACCTCTTGGCCAGCGCTCCGGATCTAAAAGGTGTGTCATGGCGCGGCAACGCCAACCAACAGGTCAATCGAGACCCAATGTTGAGCTGTTACCAACATAACTTTAGAAATGCTAACCTAACTTATTTTAATGACCCTAAAACATGTTATAAGACATAATAACATATTGTAATCACAACGTTAAAACTATAAATTATGAACTAATAAGTTGTGAGAGTTTGGAATGTGAGGTCATGAGAATTGGAATTGTTTTGTAATCACCATGTCGTATACTATGATATAATTGAGAATTCAGTTTCGTGTTACGTGAATGAGTAGGATAATCAGGTCCTAAGTTAAGGATTATAGACTTGATTAAAATGAAAACTAAACTAATGAAGTTAATATTAATATAACTAATTGGTATTGTGATTCTAATGGTATATGAAAGATAATTGGCGAACGTTTATTATATTTGTATAGCTTGCACCCGAGGCAAGTTCTCTAACTTCATTCTCTTTATAATAAATGCAAGTTTCATAGTTATGATATTTGTTATTGTCAAGCAGGCTTTCTAGTTCTAAATTATCATTTTGTATATCCTATATTAATGTTGAGCAAGCATATTGATTCTATCTTATGTATGGTTGAATATGCTCTTGTAACCTAATTCGTTACATCGAGCGAGTTTCACATTCCTATTTCTTGTTATTGTAATTCAAAGCATATACTATTTTAAAATATTGATTCAAATGAGATTGTTCTAACTCTTTTGAATATAGTACTTTGCATATATATACCATGTCTATTCCAATGTATATTGTCGTCACTCAAACTTTGACTTAAATAATCGTGTTCAATTCTATATTATCATGTTGAACCTTCAAATAGTAAGCGAACTCTTATTGATTGAACTAATCTATGATGGAATAGTGTTCTAAAATTCTAGAACCACTGATAAGCTAGTTCCGAGCTAAACATTTTTTAGTGCGGAAATCCTAAATTCAAACTGAGATGAACAACCCTAATATAGGGGATTTTGTACGTGTTAACGTTTAGATGTTTGTGTATAATATATGGTACAAAGGGTTGATCCCCCTAAGTACGTTAAGTAGGATCAACATAGTCTAAATGACTGTTAAGGTTGGGGTAGTAATACCTAATCACCGGGGACATAGTTCATGGTCTTAAGACCCTCAGATACTAAATCCAAACTTGTTTTCTATTCTGTTTTGTAGAACAAGTTTACCATTATTCAGCATTCGTTGTTCATACTCTTGTTGATATTGTTATTACTTTTTTATATCAGTGAGCAACTGTTTCCTCACTCTTGCAATTTACACTGCAACTAAAAGTTGAAAGGGTTGATGAGCCGTCTACTAGCAAAGGAAAGAGCAAGGTGTGCAAGTGATAAAGATTTATTGAATTTATTTAAATAATTTATGTTATAAGACTTAATCTATTTTGTAATGTATTCCACATACATATGTAATAGTTAAGGTTAGATTACTTGGGAATGTTTTTATTGATGTAACCTTTTAATGGGAAGATTATTGTTTAAGTTATTTAAATTATGTCTTTATCCTTTATCATGGGTAGTTAGATGTAATAGTTTTGGATAGTGAGCTCCAGATCTTATGGGAATGGAGTACCTGGATTTGGGGGTGTCACAGAGTACCTACAGAGGAGGAGCCCCGAGACATTTATGTCGTCCGGGAGCAGTTGGTACAGAGAGAGCCATCTCCGTTGATCACTGTTGTTGGTCAGGAGCATGAGCCCGAGTCTGATCCAGAGGAGGATCCTGAGGAAGAAGAGGAGGAAGATGAGTTCCCACCGAACTCTATCAGTGCCGAGATGTACGATGAGATATATGACCGTAACATATAGTTATGAGATACTGTTCAGGAGCTAAAGGAGCGGACTGTTATTCAACAGCTTACCATCGAGCAAAGGGATAGGGAGGTTATGACTCTTCACACACGTCTGGGAAACATAGAGTGGCATTTGATTCACGAGAAAGGTCAAATTGAGCAGAAATCAGAAGAAATAGAGGATTTGAAGAATGAACTGAAAGAGAACTCAGCAAGGCTGATCATAGCTGAGGAGGCCTGTGTAAGGGAATCGCGACGTGTAGATCTTGTAGAAGAGAACTATCGAGCGAAAAAGGCTAAGCTTGAGGAGACGCACTCTATGCTTCAAAATGCGATTGATGAGGCCCAGGATCGAGTTATGAGATACCCAATTCAGTTCGAAGGACTACCATCGTACATGCTAGATCGCAGGATGATGTCCCGCATTATGGAAGAAAAGCGTAGCAAAGCTATTCAATACCTTAGCAGGCAGTGATATGAATAGTTTAATTATGTGAAAACCTATCTGGTAGTTAAAAATGTAAATTTCGATGTGTTTATAAATAAAGGAATATTTTGATGTTTTAAATCCTGTAGATTCTTTATCTCGGGATAGTTGATGTAAATAGCAGTGATGCTATCATAGTTTATTAAAACTTTTGATTAAATAAATATATCAAGTTATTTGAGAAGATGTGTTAAGTGATTATGTTAAAATGTTTGAGTTAAGGCTTACATATTTAGAGAATTGAATAAAGATCTAATAAGCAGATATTTTAACAGAAATATGCCACCGAGAAGAAGACCAAACCGTCAACCAGCCCAAGAAGAGTCGACGAATAACAACAACGACGCCAATGCTAACCCCATTCAGCAATTGGTGAAATTATTAGCTGGAGCGATTAATAATAAACCTCAGGCTCCACCAAATACAACGTTCAAGGACTTCAAGGCAGTTGGACCACCAGAGTTTAAAGGCTCCATGAACCCAATAGAAGCTCAAACTTGGGTTATGGAGATGGAAAAAGTTTTTGACGTCGCCAGAGTCAGAGAGGACTAGAAAACTGCCTACACAACATTCATGCTGAAATCAGAAGGTAGTTATTGGTGGCAAGAAAATAAGGTCCGTGGAGGAGAAGGTGTGATCACTTGGGAGAGGTTTAAAGAGATGTTCTTTGAGATTTACTTTCCGACAAGCTCGCAGAACCAAATGGAGGTACAATTTCTAGAATTGAAGCAAGGAAATATGTCTTTGCCAGACTATGCGGTAAGATTCAACGAGTTGGCTAGGTTCGCCACATATCAAGTGCACACGAATGAGAGAAAAGAAAGAAGGTTTGAACAGGGACTAAATCCCTGGTTATATAGTAAAGTGTCAATGTTTCAGTTGAAAACTTTTACTGGAGTATTGGAGAAGGCCATCCTCGCTAAAGGTGGGAGCGATGCGGTGACTAAGTATAATCAGGACCAGAAGAAGAAGATGAGTGAAAATGAGGGAATTAATAAGGCCAGTGGCAGTAACACGGGAGGAAGTAACAGTCGAAAGAGGAGGTGGACTGACAACTTATAAACTGGAAATCAGCAAGGAGGTCAGAAGAAGAGGATTGAATCATGCTCGACCTGCGGGAAAGCTCATTTGGGAGTTTGTATGAAGGGAAAATGGGTGTGCTACAATTATGGTCAGGAAGGCCACATAGCACCTACTTGTCCTAACCCAAAGAAGGGCGCCTGCTTCACTTGTGGGTCAAAGGAACATCTGGCAAGGGACTGTCCTAAGAAGGGATCTAGAGGGGAAGGATCAGGAGGAAACAGGGGAAACCAGGGTGGAAGTGCTCTGACTATCACGGGACCAACCACAACCAATAGACCAACCGCCAGGATATTCAATATGACAGTGCAGGATGTTGTGCAGTCTCGTGATGTGGTGTCAGGTATCATTCCGATCCATAAAGTTAATGCTTATGTATTATTTGATTTGGGTGCTACTTGTTCATTTATATCCGGTGACTTTGGTAAGAACTTAGAATTTCCTAAGGATGAGTTAGAATACCCCATGATCATAGAAATTACGAATAGAGAAATAATCTCTGTTAAGTACGTACATAAGAACTGTAGGGTGGATATTAAGGGTAATATTATGAACGTATATCTTATCCCTATCAGACTTAGGGAAATGGATGTCATTTTGGGAATGGATTGGTTATTCAATTACGGGGCTATAATTAATTTCCAGAGGAAATGTATTAACCTTATGACTCCGTCAAAGTTTGTATTCTATGACAGCAAGTCACCTAGACAAGTGAGTTCTCTGACAATGATGCATGTCAGGAAGTTGTTAAGACAAGGCTGTGTAGGATATTTAGCTTACATAGTCTACAGTCGTTAAGAGAACCCAAAAAAAGAGAAGATACCAGTAGTGAGGGGCTTCGCAGACGTATTTCCGGGTGATCTGCCAAGACTTCCGCCAGACAGAGAGGTTGAGTTTATAATCAATTTGGCGCCAGGAACGTCTCCAATATCGAAGGCACCGTACCGAATGGCACCGGTAGAGATGAACGAATTGATGGTCCAACTTCAAGAGTTACTTGACAAGAAGTACATTCAACCGAGCGTATAGCCGTGGGGAGCGCCGATGTTACTTGTAAAGAAGAAGGACAAAATGATGCGTCTTTGTATCGACTATAGAGAACTGAATAAGGTCACGATTAAGAATAGATATCCATTACCGAGGATCGATGACCTATTTGATCAATTGAAGGGAGCGAGATACTTTTCCAAGATAGATTTGAGGAGTGGTTATCATCAGCTGAAGGTTAGGCCAGAGGATGTACCGAAGACAGCGTTCAAAATGCGATATGGTCTCTATGAATTTTTAGAAATGTCATTTGGTCTTACGAATGCTCCTACAACATTTATGGGCCTAATAAACGAAGTGTTCAAGCCTTTTTTGGATAAATTCGTGGTGGTGTTTATCGATGATATTTTTGTATACTCGAAGACCAAGGAAGAACATGTAGAGCATTTGAAGATAACGTTAGAGGCGTTAAGAAAGGAGACGTTGTATGCCAAGTTTTCAAAATACAAATTTTGGATTGAGCGGGTATAATTTCTCGAACATGTAATTGATAAAGACGAAATTTCGGTAGATCCATCCAAAGTCGAAGCCGTGATAAACTGGGATCAGCCAAAAATGCCGTTGGAAGTATGAAGTTTTCTTTGAATGGCAGGATATTATAGAAGATTCATTCAGGACTTTTCCAAGATCGCAACTCCGCTGACGAATTTAAATAGGAAAGCTGTGAAATTCGTTTGGACGGAGAAGTGTGAGGAAAGCTTCCAAGAACTTAAGAAGAGGTTGAGTACAACACCTATGTTATCTCTTCTGGATGACACAATAAATTTTGTGGCTTATAGTGATGCATCGCATAAAGGACTAGGCTGTGTGCTCATGCAAAATGGCAGAGTCATTGTGTATGCGTCACGACAATTTAAGGACTATGAGAAGGGGTATCCGACCCACGACTTAGAGTTAGCTGTGGTGGTATTTGCTTTGAAGATCTGGAGACACTATCTCTATAGGGAAATGTGTGAAATATATACAGACCACAAGAGTCTGAAATATATTTTTACATAGAAGGAATTGAATATGCGCCGGAGAAGGTGGTTGGAGTTAATTAATAATTATGATTATGAAATTTTATACCATCCGGGTAAAGAAAATGTGGTTGCCGATGCCTTAAATAGAAAGGGTCGGGAGAAATTGATGATGTTGACCGCTCAGCAGGAGCTAATTTCAGTTATGGAGAAGCTGGAATTAGAAGTAAACGGTCTTATGGAGATTGACAAGAAGTTGTTCCAGATGCAATCTGGTACAACTTTGCTGGATAAAGTTAAGGAGGCTCAACTTCAGGACGAAGAATGTGAAAAGGTGAAAAAGAAGATATCCGAAGGAATTGAACCGAGATTCAAGATGGACAATGAAGGAATATTGAGATTTGAGAGTAGAATTTAGGTACCGCCAGTGGCCGAGATTAAGGAAGACATTTTAAGCGAGGCTCATAGCTCACGATATTCGATTCACCCTGGTAGTACCAAGATGTACCAAGATCTTCGACAACATTTCGAGATGTTGCAAAGTGTGTTGCCAAATGTCTGACATATCAAAAAGTGAAAGTAGAGCATCAAAGGCCAAGTGGGTTTCTACAACCGTTAGAGATCCTAGAATGGAAATGGGAACATATTATGATGGATTTCGTGGTTAGTCTTTCGACAACTCAGAAAGGATATGACGCAGTATGGGTTATCATTGACCGACTGACAAAATCCGCACACTTTCTTCCGATCAGAATCAAATTTAACTTAGACCAGTTGGCAAAATAATATATAAAAGAGATTGTGTTGAGGCACAGAGTTCCGATGTCAATTGTTTTCGATAGAGATCCACGCTTTACATCAAACTTCTGGAAACGACTACAGGAATGCATAGGTACGCAGTTGAGAATGAGTACAACATATCACCCTCAGACTGATGGGCAAAGTGAAAGAACGATTCAGACATTAGAAGATACGTTAAGAGCTTGTATAATGGACTTTAAAGGAAATTGGGATGATTATCTACCGCTCGTAGAGTTCGGCTACAACAATAGTTACCACGCTAGTATTGGCATGCCGCCTTATGAAGCGTTACATCGCAGAAAGTGAAGAACTCCGCTATACTGGGATGAAGTTTGCGAGAGACAATTATTAGGTCCAGAACTGGTATAACAGACATCAGAGATAGTCAAAGTGATCCGAATAAGACTAGTAGCAGCTCAAGATAGGCAGAAGAAATACGCCGATCCACACCGTAAAAATGTTGAGTTTGGAACGGGTAGTTATGTGTTTTTTGAAAGTCTCTCCCTTGAAGGGAAAGATCAGGTTCGAAAAGAAGGGTAAATTAAGCCCAAGGTTCATTGGACCCTTTGCGGTACTGCGAAGGATTGGAGAAGTTGCATATGAGTTAGCCTTACCTTCGACACTCGAGAATGTCCACAACATCTTTCATGTTTCATTTTTACGACCCTACAAACCCGATTACAAGCATGTGACTGAATATGAACCCCAACAATTTGAAAAAGATTTATCTTATGAAGAAGTTCTTGTTCAGATAGTTGACAAGAAAGAGCAAGTACTCAAAAATAAAGTAATACCTTCTGTTAAGGTAATATGGAGGAACCACAACACTGAAGAAGCTACTTGGGAACTCGAAGAGCATATGATGAAGAATTATCCTCATTTATTTGCTTAAATTATGTGTAAGCGATTCTGGGGACATAATCTTTGTAGGGGGGAGAATTGATTGAGTCGTGATTCTGGGGACAGAATCCTTTTAAGGGGGGAAAGATGTGACGAACGAGATTTTGTAATTTAATTTGAATATTTATTGAATTAAATAAATATTTTTCGATGATTTAATTATTGGATTAAATTACTAATTGATGAATTTGTGGTAGATTAATTTAATTATATGAGTTATATTGATTAAATTAATGTGTAAAATTTTATTATTCAAGGTTTGGATTTAATTAAGCTTATTTGATTAAATGAATTAGTTAATAAGCATAATGTTATTTTTAATTAAAGAGATTTATTGATTTGACATCATTAATAAATGAGAAATTTAATTACGTGACTATGTGAATTAATGAGAAATTATTATATTTTATTTAAATTAAATTAAATAAGATATTTGATTTATTATTTAATTGGGTGTAACATTATTAAACTATATTATAAGAGGTTAATTAAATTAAAGGAAAAGAGCCTTTTAAGGCCAGTCAAACAAGGCCCTGTGGGGAGTTGGGCAGTTAATCCACGAAGGGATTAACTGACCACAACTGTGTGCATTAATCAGTCTTATTTTAGAAGACGTATTTCATTTATGAGTCTTAACTAGAGAAATCCAGAGAGAATTCAGAGGAAATTAGAGGGACATTGTAAGATTGAAGAATCAGAAAATCTGCAATAGGGTAATCTGTTCAACCCAACTTATAATTTACGTTGTTAATATTTTCTATAAAAAAATTATTTTAAGTCTCTGTAATTGAAAGTTCAAGTCTCTGTAATTGAAAAGAGTAATGATTTATATGTATATATATGATAATATATTGTCATATTATGTTTGTTACCATATACGTATGTTTTCATAATATTAATTGCATATAAATATGTCGTAAATAGATTTTAAAAGTTATAGAGTATAAAGGTTTCCTATATATGACCCTTATGGGAAATGGCATACCACGAGTTGTTGTTTAACTTGAAATTTAACAGAAGATTGTGATAGCATATGTTAATACAAAGAAAACAAACTTTGAATGGACAGATTCAGAGTTATAACGAATTGTAATATCACTTTTCATGTTTTATCTTCAATACTTTTAAAAACACCAGGAACAGTGAAATTACATGATTTGATTCAAGTAATTGTATGTTTTAACTTGTTGAAATCGTGCTAGAAAGGTTGAGTAATGATTATATGTGTATTATAGTGTCTAGGTATACTTAAATTCGTGTGTGAATAATGTAATTGGATGTAATTGGTCATGATATATGTTCCACGCAAAATTTAGAATCGAGAATCGCCTTTATCACGTAGTAGCGTCAACCCCATGCTTAAAGGTCTGCAGCATGACATGTGGTTAGTTTATAGGGTGGCCTAATGCAATACCACTATCTGATTTGTCCAAGAATGAGAATTTAAAATGTTTTATTTCAGGGAATGTAATAGTAACCTAATCTAAAGAACATAAAAATGTGTTAGACATATAGTGAGATGTTAAAATAGATTCTTAACATGTCAATAAGGTATTTACATATTTGATTGAATTGTTGAACGCGTAGTTAGCTTGTCATTATGAAGTCTAATATTATGTGAAAACAAGTGTTGTGATTTGATTAGTATAAACATAATCAGAGTTTAGACAAAAGAGAATAAACTTGTGATGCTAGTTATGTTATAATTGACTAGTATTGTGAATGTAAATGGTATGTAGGATTAAATTGAGGAACGCGTAACCTACGCACGAGGCAAGTTTCCTAACCTTACCTGTTATCATTATGCAAGTTTCTAAACCTTACCTCTTTACATTGAGCAAGTTCTAGACTTATATTCTACATCGAGCAAGTTCTTGTTATTTATTGATCAAGTTCAAGATGTTATATTAAAGGTTATTAATCTTTTCAAAGCATGATTCCTGTTATACAATACTTATTCCATTGTATACCTCTTGAGTTTATTATTCAATTTGAATATCATTTATTGTTGAATCTTGTAAGACTAGCAAACCCTTATCGATTCGACTAGTCCATAGTTGATGAACATTCTAAATTTCATAACCCTTGTTGAGTTTATCCAAACCAAACTTTTTTTGGTGCGGACTCTAATGTCAAACTGAGATAAACAACCCTGTTATAGGGGATTACTTATACTTTAGCGTTAAGATATTGTGCACAGTATAGTACTAAGGGATGATCCCCCTAAGTATGAGTAGAAGAGTCCATACTCTTATGACTGTTAAAGGTTTCAAGTCTAAACACTTGACAACCTAGGACATAGTTCAAGGTCTTATGACCCTCAGAAGTTCTTTTGATTCTTGTTATTCATTCTTGATTCAAAAGTTAAGTATCTTATTTTAGAAGTCTTTGATTCACTCGCATGTTATTACATTGTTGTTATAGTATTATACTTGTGGGCAATCGTGCTCACTCTTCCGTAATAATAACATTGCAGTTAAGAACGAAAGGTCCGACGAGCCTTCTACTAGCAAAGACAAGGGAAAGATTAACAAGTGATGAAGACTTGTTATTTATTTGTTATGTTATGTTTCAGACTTATGTTTAAATTGTATAAGACTTAATATTTATTTATATTTCCGCATTTGAGATTTAAGGTTAGTATGACCTGAGATTGATGTTGTTTATTTTCAGATGATGTAACTCCTTAAGGAGAGGATTTATTTCTATCTATTTTATGGTTTCATTTATTATGGGTAGATGGACGTATGATTTTGTACAGTGAACACCAAATCACGTGAGAATTGAAGTACCTGGATTTAGGAGTGTCACACTATTTCCTAGAATAGTGAATATTACTATGGAAACCATCTTGGACAATCACTCCATTCCCCGACTCGTCGCAGCTATATTCTCATTTCCTGAAGAAAATAATGAAAGCAAAAGGGTGAGCTCAACTATCCCAGTAAGAAATATTATGACTAAGATAATGCAGAATAAATTATCGTTAGCCTTCAATAGTGTTAAACTGATAAAATACAACAAACATCAAGTTTAACTACAGTGGAACAAACAATCCATTAAAAGAGTCAAGTAGAGCATGATCTCTATTATCTTCTATGATTTAAAAAGTTTATCATCAATTTTATCACTAAAACTCAGCTTAATAAATAACTCACATCATCGAATTATCCATACACTATGGGCCAAGGATATTCATTAGTATCACGTCCATGAATTATTCATGCACTACGAGCTAAAGATAATTGTGTTATCACCAATGGTCATAATCATGCCAACAACTGTCCATCAATGCACTACGGGCCAATGAGGACATTTATCACATCATTTATAACATTACATGTCATTATTATACCGAATAATCCCTGGTCATAATCATACCAATCAACAGTCCATCTATGCACTACGAACCAAAGATGACTTTCATCACAATATAAGCATGAGTATGATGAAAATGATATAAGATTTTAATTAAATGAAAGCAAATGATAAATTTTAAATATTTATAATTCAATTTATCCATAATTCAATTATGTCCAAATTGTTAACATGATACTGCTTTGTGGAGTAAAATTCAAGAATAATCTTGTATCAAAAATGATTTGGACCAAAAAGAAATCAATTTTTATCATGCATAGTACCTCGGGTGAATAGTACCCTGTGAATAGTACTTCGAGAATAGTACCTAGTGAATAGTACCCCGACATGAAAAGATTAAAAATTATCAAGAATGCTCATAATAATATTTCCATAAAAGATACTGGATGAAGCGCAAATTTCAAAGATATTCTACTAATTTCATGGAGTATAGAAGTCAAAACTTAACAAAATGAGAGTAGAATTCGGAATTTGAAACGAAATAATATTACTTACACACTACAGAGTATGGAAGAAAATATTATTTCATACAAATATTGAACAAAAATAACATCCCTTACCTTAAAAAGGAGAGTATTCCAACTGGTATAACGGGAATATTCTTGAATAAAACTTGCACTATTTTCTACACTCAAAATTTCCTCAAACTCGAAAGAAATACGCTCAATATTATAGAAGAAAAATTCTCTGATTCTGGTGTGATTTTCAATTCTAAACTAAGCATCCTACTTATAGGAGAATGGAAGGATACTATTTAGAATATTTTTTTTCACAGACTGCATAGTGACCATCACGGGTGCGCGAAAATTTTCGGCTGAGTTTTCTATTTTTTTTACTATGCAAACACTATGCATAATAAAATATAATATATTCTATTTTTCAATAAAAAACAAAACTTATTATAATATATATATATATATATATATATATATATATATATATAGTATGCATTCCCCCATATTACGTAACAACACCCCCCATTTTCTGATAACTTCATTTTTCAACACACGTGGGCCCCCACCTATGTCATCATCACATTTGGCGCCACTTCTTATTATATATATATACTGAATAACTTTCTACAGATTATTTTGATAAATGGGTAAGTGGGAGTCCAAATAATACACCAAAATTTACAACAAATACTTCATAAAAAATCCTCTCAATATTTTTAACAACATTATTATAACCCGCAATATTAACAACTAGATCGTTCCCAGGAAAGATGAGGGCTTTTTGATAAGGATTTCTCTCTATTGGCGCGCAATTAGGTGACAAAACCCCTTTTCTTGATAGAACTTTCTAAACATTGTTAATTATGCAAATAATAATATGAATAACTTGTCATCTCAATTACTGATTTAATAATATAAAATATTAACGGTAATTGAATCAAATAACGTGAGATAGTATACAGCAATTATTGTAGCAATAATTGAATATAACTGAGTGACTTCTCACGTAAGCATCAATAATCAATACCGTGTGCTACTATACAACCATGCGTATTACTGTACTTTTAACACCGGGTATTTCAACAGTTAACGGTAAAACTTTTGCCGTTATTTTTATAAAAAGATATTTCTGTCATTTTCAAACTCCGATAATAATTATGTTATGGGGTTCACCAATGATTATGTCGTCGTACAAATATTATCTGTTAAAACGAATATTCCCCAACCAATCAAATATTTTATAAAAACTTGCTACTTTGCAAAATTTATAAATATTACCCACATATATACCTAGGGTTGGGGTCTTTATTTAAAATTATATTTCGAATCCACACCATAATATTCAAAATTATATTTCGAGAAAAATTAATCTTTATTTATGAAAGTTGGGGTCTTACACCTTTTTTATTTAAAAAGGAAAAATTAAGGTTTAGTCAAACACCCTTCTTCTTGAGTTTTTGTCCTTGGTGGATCACCCCTAGAGGCCAAATGTTTGGGTGGCTAACATTGATCAAAGAAAAGAATCCAATCCCGCGTACTCAAGGAGACCACGAAGGACTAGTAATTGAACTTATACTTGATGAAGCTCGAAACTTCAAGAGTATAATTCTGATCTTCTTCGTTTATAATAATAATTAAGCACAAAGCATGATCATGGCATGGGATTGTATAAAAAATTTTAATTTCCAATTTATCGCGCTTCCGCACTATTTTATATGATTTGATTATGTAATCGCGTTATATACAGTCCCAACAGTGGTATCAGAGCCAAACTTTGTGTTAATTGTTGATTTTATTATTCCATGTATGAATTGAGATGTGATTGAATCTAATATTCTGGGCAAAAAATGAAGTTTTACAGAATACACTATACAGTAGCAATGGCTGCTCATAGATGAATCTGAACGCAGAGAGGCTGAATGTGAGCATGCACTCTCTAGCTTTTGAATTTTTTTTCATTAATTGAAGTAAATGGTTTATTTAATTGATAAAAGTTTAAAATAAAGATGTTTTTATCTAAAATATGATTTCAGATTGCTAAACATTAAAGAGTTTAATTTGGATTTGGTTTTTGATTAAAATAAAAGAGTTTATTTTGTTTTAAAAACTAAATATTAACAAACTTTTCCCCATTAAATGATATTGATGCATATATGAAATTGTTTTATTATTCATGAGATGAATGTTATGATGGATTTTATTTTAGTTGGATGGATGACTATATGAGTTTTATTAAATGGGGTTTACGTACCTCGTCTTCTCTAGTTTTTTCTCAATGTAAATTCAATCTCCCTCATATGTACTTCCCCTTGATTGCTGATCAAGGTTTTTATTTTTATAAATAGTTTTGTAATATGAATAGTTAGAATTAAAATTTTGAAGAATTAGAGACCAAGGAGCAAGGAACGCTTGAAGACCTATTTAGAATGGAGCTCAGGTTTAAATATAATAGTTATGCTTAAATTTAATTCTTGCACCATAAAGTTTGACCTTTTGGTTCACTTGGTGACTCTAGTGAACCAAACTAGAATAAAGTTCATAATCAATCCGGGTAGAATATAGTATATATATATATATATATATATATATTATGTAACATGTTTCACATGTTAATTAATATGACACGTATTTTATATATACATATGCATACGCGCTAAACAAGATGAGACAAAAAATAACAAACCCCTCAAATAAATTATATTAAGTCTAATGCGTTCAAAGATATTTGGAATATCAAACGTCTCCTTCTAGATATATATATATATATATATATATATATATATATATATATATATATTATGTAACATGTTTTGCATGTTAATTAATATGACGCGTATTTTATATATACATATGCATGCGTGTTAAATAAGATGAGACAAAAAATAACAAATCCCTCAAATAAATTATATTAAGTCTAAAGAGTTCAAAGATATTTGGAATATCGAACGTCGCCTTCTAGCATGATAAAAATAATAGAGTATCAAATAAATTACTATAAGTTTGTTGTGTCGCACAAGGCTTATATTAATTTTTTGAGATGTTCTTTTATCACATTTAATGCTTATAAAGAAATCAAATAATATTGTTTCGTTGTGTCGCATAAGGACAATGTTTTTCTTTTTGAATATATGGAAGTGCTAGGCTGAAATTAACTTGGATAATTATGATTCAGATGTGTCGCATTTAATCATAATATTCTAAGAGGCAAAATAAAAGGAGTTACATGTTGATGTAATTGACAAGAGTTTTCTACCTATTTATTTATATAGAGTTTGTTGTTTCACACAAGGTTATATACATTTGAACTGGGATCTTTATTTTCACCAGCAAATCTTTAATTAGATTTTGCCGAACTATATAAGTGAGGGTAATATAGTTTGAAGAAAATAGAAGGAGATACCAATTTAAAATTAGAACTAATTTATTTTGGTAAATTAATTAATTAAATAAATGTTTGCTAAAAATGTTGTCTTATTTCACATGTAGAATTTGAAAATGTTACACTCACTAATTTCACTGTGTAGCATATTGGATGCTAACAAACTGACCGGACCGAATTACACAGACTGGTTATGGAATCTGAGAATAGTTCTCACTGCTGAAAAGATTTCTTATGTCCTAAATTCGCATATCCAAAAAAAATGTTGCATAAACAGCCTCTGAGGAAGAGATTACTACTTTTTAGAAATGGCATGATGATGCATCTGTGGCTCAATGAATCATACTCGCATCTATGAGTAACGAGTTTTAGCGTCAACATTAAACTATGGTTGCTCCTACTATATTGTTGCACCTCCAAGAGTTGTATAGTGAGCAAAGTAGGACTGCTTGATATGAGATATCTAAGAAGCTCTTCCGAACTCGAATGACCGAGGGCACTGTTGTTGAGACTCATGTCCTAAAAATGATCAATCTGATTGAACATATTGGACATCTTGGGTTCGTCATGGATGGGGAGTTAAGTCAAGATTTAGTCTTGTAGTCACTCCCTGACACCTCCTCACAATTTGTTATAAATTTTCACATGAATGAGTTAGATGTTAGCTTGCCTGAATTACTTAACATGTTTAAAACTATTGAAGGTCACTTCTTATCTAAGTAGGACCAAGTCTTAATGGTGGATGATTCTTCCAAGAAAAGGAAGAGGCCCAAGGTGTCTTCTGAAAAGATGAAATCTAAGAAGGATAAGGGCAAGGCTAAAATAAAGGAACAAAAGGAACCTGATCCAGCTAGCAAATGAATATGCTTCCATTGCAATAAGTCAAGTCACTAGAAGAGGAACTGCAAGGATTTTCTTGCAAAACAAAAGCAGAAGAACCATGGAGAAGCTTCAACTCCTAATCAAGATTTGCTCATGATTAAAATTACTTTTTCTGAAAGTCAAACTTCTACTTGGGTATTGGATACCGACTGTGTTTCTCATATATGTAACAATATACAGGGACTGGTCAGAAGTAGAAAACTGAATAAGGATGAGGTTGTCTTACGAGTGAGAAATGGAGCAAAGGTTGTTGCATTTGTTGTAGGGACTTATTGTTTAGCATTGCCTACGGGCAAGTCCATTATTTCAATTTCTTTATTAGATATGGATGGATTTGATATTATAATAAAGAACAATAGTTGTTCTATTTATAATAAAAATGTTTTATATGGCATTGGAAATTTGTTGAATGACTATACATACTTTGACTTGCATGAAAATATACTTCAAATTGAACAAACTAAGAGAAAGAAATGAGATGATGTTAATTATACCTTCATGTGGCACTATAGACTCGGTCATATTAATGAAACAAGATATTCTAAGTTGCATAAAGATGGGCTCCTAGAGCTATCAGATTATGAATCATATCCAACTTGTTATTCTTATCTCATGGGTAAGATGACTAAATCTCCTTTTACTGGAAAAGGAGAAAGAGTTACAGAGTTGTTAGTGTTGGTACACACAGACGTATGTGGACTTATGATGAAGAATGCATGAAGAGAGTATTCTTATTTTATTACTTTGACTGATGATCACTCAAGATTTGGATATGTGTATTTAATGAAATACAAATCTGAATCATTTGAAAAGTTCCAATAGTTCAAAAGTGAAGTAGAGAAACAAACTGGTAAGAGTATTAAGAATCTTTGATCGAATCGAGGAGGTGAATACTTAAGAGGTGAGTTTCTCAATCATCTCAAAGAAAATGGTATAATCTCACAATGGACTCTATCAGGGACGCCACGGTTAAATGGTGTATCTGAAAGGAGAAATTGAACATTGTTGGACATGGTTCGTTCCATGATGAGTTTTACCAACCTTCTAGTTTCCTTTTGGGGTTATGCCCTAGAAACGGCTGCACACCTACTTCACAAGGTACCTACCAAATCTCTCCCAAAGACTCTATATGAGATATTGACAAGGAATGAATGTTAAACTAGTTCCCCCTCGGCTGAGTGAATCTGGGAACCTGCATTATATTCAAATCAAAGTTCAAACATTGCCAAAGATGGAAGAAGAAACACTTAAAATATGAAAACCTCCAGTACCTCATTCGCGTATAGATGGACCGATGGATGGCACCCCAAATTGCCTAAAAGGTAAAGAATCGTCACATGTATGCCAGGAAGGCCATGCCGAGCAATGGAAAAATAAGGAGAGGGATCCAAAATAGGAACATCCTCCGCCTCTTCTGAAACTCCAGTCCTACCAACCCTAATAGGATGGATCACAGACTCAGTAAACCGATGCACCTGTCGGGCCAGTCTAGGAAAGGGAACGTCCAAAGTTATCCTCTAAACCACTGATGAAGCCCTCCAGGAAGTGGAACTGCTAGGCCTGTCAGAATCCATGCCTGAAAAGAAACTCCAAATCACCTCAGAAAAGGTGAGGTATATTTCTACACCTTGTTATTTCAATTAAGCATGTGACAGCCCTAGCGTAGCATCGGGAAGGGACAGGTGATGTAAGTCATTGAAAACTACTTCAACGAGAATATCAAAATATTCGGTATTATAAACCGCCCCAGCATAGCATCGGGAAGGATCCAATGATGTAAGCCATTAAAAACTATTTTAGCGAGAATATCAAAATATCCGGTATTGTAAACAGTTAGTGATAGCCCCAACATAGCATCAAAAAGGATCCAATGATATAAGACAATGAAAACTAACTTAGCGAAGATATCGTAATATCCGGTATTATAAACCATTGGTGACAGCCCCAACGTATGCATCAGCATCAACCCAATGGAAATCCAAATCGTTGGTGACAGTCCCAGCGTAAGCATCATCATCAACCCGATGGAAATCTAAACTATTTATGACAACCCCATCATAAGCATCAACATCAACCCAATGGAAATCCAAACGGTTAGAGTCAGCCCCAACGTAAACATCGGCATTAACACGATGGAAATCCAAATCGTTGGTGAAAGCCCTAGCATAAGCATCGACATCAACCCGATGCAAATCTAAACTGTTGTTCATAGCCCCAGTGTAAGCATCGCATCAACCAGATGGAAATCCAAACCGTTAGTGATAGCCCCATCGTAAGAATTGACATCAACCCAATGGAAATCCAAACCGTCGGTGACAGTCTCAGCGTAAGCATCATCATCAATCCGATAGAAATCCAAATCGTTGGTGACAGCCCCAACATAAGCATCTGCAGCAACCCCGATGGAAATTAATCCATTTGTGTCAACCCCAACATAGGCATCAAAAAGGATCTGGTGGTTTCAAACATAAATGTTTTTATCCCTAGTAGATCTATTGGAAGCACATGGGGATATGAGCAGTTTAGTTTATCAAATCAGCATCAAGAAATATCGGTGATCTAAATCATTTGTGTCAAGACCAACGAAGGCATCAGGAATGATCTGATGGTGAAACTTGTGGTAACCAAGTTGTACGAAGTTTTCATATATTCATTACATCATATTATACTTTGTTATTGCATCATTCATATTTCAAGTGTCTAGTAATCTTTTTCTTATTTGTTGGGAATTGCATATTAAAATTTGATGTTGAAAGTAAATAAACATGCTTATATGTAAATTCCTTCAAAGAACATATGTACACGGACTTAGATGATAGATAAAAAATTGTTAGGTTGATCTGTGCTTAATGTTTATCATTCTGTAAATGAATGTATAAAAGAAAAGATCAAAGTTGTTAGGTTGATCTATTTTGAGATGTAATAGCAGGCCTCAACGAAATCGTAGTCTGTCGAGCCAGCCGAGAGATTGCATAAGCAAAGGAAGAATCGTAGAGTATCAAAGAAGTTGCTCCAGAATCATAGTCTGTCTTGAAATCCACACACAGAATCGTGGAGTTGGTCCGAGCGTCTGCCGAGCCCAGTCAAGAATCATAGTCTGCTCTCGAAAATATAGAGTCTGCAATACGAGCAAGTAAATATCGTAGTCTATCAGTGTTTAAGAGAAATCGTAGTTTTCTCTTTGATCAGGCTGAATCAAGCACGAGCATGACAAGACACAACATTTATAATCGTAGTGTCTCTCTTATCAGCATCAGAAGCATCGAGCCTTATCCATTTGCTGAAGGATAAAGTACAACAAATGAAGAATGGATTATAGACGTTGAGACTCTCAGGAATCCCAATGATACAACACTCATATCTTAGAATCATTTTAATACTACAAGAGTTTACATCGCAAACGATATTACAATTCAACATTTATACATTATTCAGAACTTTAAACATGGTTCAAATATTAATAACTCGGCCAAAGTATATAAAGCTTCAAGTATCACATCTGATTTATATCTTTCAAGTAGCACATAACTTTACCTTAAATATTTAACTTGCAAAAGTGGTTATTTGCAAGGTTGAGCTCGACAGCCCATCAAAATCTAACAGTTTTCATGCATCACATAACACATAATCACATGCTCGATATACATCTCATAAACATTGGACTAACATAACATACATGTTGTAGTTCATATAACACGTATAAAGATTGAGTTCCTTACTCAATCAACATTCATTACTCAATAAATGTAGTCATAAATTGACTTTAACATTTCATACTTTCAACATTAATATAACACACCATGCTATTTGCAATAAAGATTTCAACCAGTTCATCATCAAATTCACATAGCAAATAGGAACTGAAAGACTTGCCTTGATCGTTGTTTATCAATAACAGTTTAACAGCTTACAGTTATCTGCACTTCACGTGCCCTACACAATTATATAATAATACACATCAACTATTAGTCACATAGCAACGCAGAGTAATTGTAATATAAACTTTACTCTAAATCTCATAAGTCCGATGACATCCAACTTTGGATATGTTGTAAACATTATATTAACCTATTTTTAAAAGTTATTGGACACCCATTTCGAATAAGATAGACAGTCCAAAATAGTGTTCAAAAAGGGGGCGTTCAAAACTGTTTTTCATTCTTTCCCAGCTTTACCCTCTCTCGCTAAAACAGTCATAACTTTTCCGTTTCAAAACATTTTAGAGCGATTCTTGAGCTCATGAAAAGCTAACTTCGGGGACTACAACTTTTATTCTTTGACCTTTTCCAAATTCTAAACACAGAATTCCAGAAAATTAGTTCAAGGTGACTTTCCCGAGTTGGTTAGACAATTTTGACGCGACTAATTTGAATGGTCATAACTCTTTGCTCTGAAGTCAGAATTAGTCCGTTCCGGAGTCTATGGAAAGCTTATTCAGTGTAATATAACATACCAAAAGCCCAGAATTTTTTAAATAATCTAGCTAACCTCGAATATATATTTTTGGATCAGCAGTCCACTAGTTTTTTTTTGACTTCTCGTTTTGACATCCAAAACTCACCTCGACTCGTTCCAACCCAACTTTCTTTACAAATATGTCTTATTTAACATAAACAGACTCGTCTAAGGTCTTGGTTCCATATCTCTAATTACAATTATTAGAACTCATTTACATAATAAATTCCAAGTCAAAATAAACATAGTAAACTAACTAGTTTACTAACAAAACTAACTAAACTTCCAAAATTCAACTTTAACTAACAAACTAAATAAAATATTTAAAATAATAACATTACAAAAAATTAAATAAGAAACATACATGAAAATACGAGTTTCACAAACTGACTACGCACTTCCACGCCAAAATTTAACTAAGAAAGTCTTTCTCAAAATTGGAGGCCTTATTATTGGTGAATGAAACAAAGGGTCAAGCCCTTCTATTTATAGGTTTAGAAAAGGGTAAAGTTCTCAATTTAGTTGATGTGGGATTTGGTTTATATTAATTCTAATTTGTTTATCTTTATTTTTCCTATTTTCAACATGTTAAGCGAAATCATTCACCACGAATTCGTTTCTTAACCAATTTGATCCGTTCAAGTTGCATTATTTTCGTTTTATAGAGGAGAACAACAATCATCCATCAATTTAAAGTTTCCATCACGAATTCATCATCAACTTTAGTCCCAAAGTACACCAAAACATACATTACAATCAAAACCCAAATTCCTCTTCTTTAGTATAAATACATGAATTTGATTTCTGAAAATTTATTTCTAGATGACCATTATAAAATTATAAATATCTAATAACATATAACATTGTAACCCACAAATTCATTAACCAAAACTCTAATTTTAAAAGAAACTCAAGAACACATGAACTAGAATTATAAACTAGATTATGTAACCTTTAATTTCTTAGAAAATAAAATTGACCTTATCAGTAAAATTATAATTTCTATTCAACCATCATTACTTTATTTAACAAATTGTCACTCCTCTAATTTAATTATTTAATTAAATTAGAATATCACCATTATACTCGCGTAATAAAATACGTATAAATAACATCTATTTTATCACACTTAAATAAACTATCCCATCAAATATTTATTTAATACCATAAATATTCATTTATTCCATACAGTTTCCAGCCTAAAATATTTAATGTACTTAATAAATATTTTACTCGGATTATACTAACATTTACATTTTCATGTAATATATTACCTTCTCACTTTACTAAATCAATTATACTTGTATTAATTCACTATTTTAATTAAGTGAATTATTCACACTATTTATGAAACTTAACTCATAATAATTTCCATTGCCCACAAGGCATCACAATTAAAATTATATTATCTCATAACATAATTTCAACTTAATTAAATTAACTAATATTATTTAATTTCTTTAATAGTTTAATTAACTATTAAATCTCACATTCTCCAACATATGAATATATAATTCTCTTCACACCAAATCACATAATTCAAAATATATACACCTCATAATAAGAATTTTAATTATTAAATTCTTATTTTAATAACTTATGAAAATTCGGGTTGTCACATCATTCCCTCCTTATAAGGATTCCGTCCTCAGAATCAAAGAAACATACCTTACTCGGTTTTCACCAAATCTATTTTCAAAATTTATCGTTGAATATCTTCAACACATTACCTTAAAATAGGTTTTATATTTCCTACTACATTCATTTCTTCAACAAATTCTAGGTTTTATTTCATAACTTTCACTTAAACTCGATTATATTTTGAGTATTATATATTCTTTAACACAATAATTTCTTTTTCTAAGGATCGTTATCATAAACACTCGGAAAATTACAGATACCAGAAGAAAAGTGCGAAGTTAGAAGAAATATCGATCATAAGAGATTTTGCAGACGTATTTCCAGACGATTTATCGGGTCTTTCGCCAGATCGACAAATCGAGTTCGTGATTGATTTAGTACCAGGAACATGCCCGATATCTAAGGCACCATACAGAATGGCCCCGGTAGAGATGAAAGAGTTGATGGTGCAATTACAAGAATTGCTCGACAAGAAGTATATCCAGCCGAGCGTATCGCCATGGGGAGCGCCAATGTTATTTGTTAAGAAGAAGGATGGATCGATGCGGCTCTGCATTGATTACAGAGAATTGAATAAGGTCACAATTAAAAATAAGTATCCGTTACCAAGAATCGACGATCTGTTTGATCAACTGAAGGGTGCGAGGTATTTTTCAAAGATAGATTTGAGGAGTGGTTATCATCAACTGAAGGTGAGGCCGAAAGACGTCATCAAGATTTACATTCGTAACTCGATACGGTCATTACGAGTTTCTGGTTATGTCATTTGGTTTAACCAATGCACCTGCAACGTTCATGGATTTGATGAACAGGGTGTTTAAACCATTCTTAGATAAAATTATGGTGGTGTTTATTGATGATATCCTGGTGTATTCTAAGACCAAGGAAGAACATGTAGAACACTTAAGAGTGACGTTGGAGACATTGAGAAAAGAGAAGTTGTAAGCAAAATTTTCAAAATGTGAGTTTTGGTTGGAATGTGTACAGTTTCTCGGACATGTTATTGATAAGGACAGAATTTCGGTAGATCCATCAAAAGTTGAAGCTGTAGTAAACTGGGATCAGCTGAAGACACCATCAGAAGTAAGGAGTTTCTTAGGATTGGCATGTTACTATAGGCGTTTTATTCAAGACTTTTCCAAAATCGCGACCCCGTTGACGAATTTAACTAGGAAGGCGGTTAAGTTTTTTTGGACAGAGAAGTGTGAGAAAAGTTTTCATGAATTGAAGAAAAGGTTGAGTACGGCACCTAAGTTGTCATTACCTGATGATATAGGGAATTTTGTGGTGTATAGTGATGCATCGTATAAAGGACTAGGATGTGTGCTTATGCAGAACGACAGATTTATTGTGTATGCATCACGTCAATTAAAAGATTACGAAAAAGGGTATCCGACTCATGACTTAGAGTTGGTTGCGGTGGTGTTTGCCTTAAAGATTTGGAGACATTATCTTTATGGAGAGAGGTGTGAGATATATACTGACCATAAAAGTCTGAAGTATATCTTTACACAAAAAGACTTTAATATGATGTATAAAAGATAGTTGGAGCTGATCAAGGACTATGACTGCGAGATTTTCTATCATCCTGGAAAGGCGAATGTTGTTGCTAATGCTTTAAGTAGGAAGGGATGAGAGAAGTTAATGTAGTTGACAGCTCAGGAGAAGTTAGTGTCGAAAATGGCTAAGATGGAATTGGAAATTTAATATCCGACAAAATCTAATGATAAGTTATTCCAGATAGGAAACGATTCAACGTTGGTAGATAGAGTGAAGAATGCACAACTTCAGAATGAAGACTGCGAAAAGATAAAACAAAAAGTATCTGAAGGGGAGGAAAGCAAATTCAAAATCGACTCGGAAGGGTTACTTCGTTTCAAAGGGAGAATTTGGGTTTCGCCAGTACCGGAAGTTAAAGAGGAAATTCTGAGTGAAGCTCACAACTCAAGATATTCGATTCATCCTGGAAGTACGAAAATGTACCATGATCTTAGACATCATTTTTGGTGGCCGAATATGAAGAAGGATGAGGCTAAGTGTGTGGCAAAATGTTTAACGTGTCAGAAAGTTAAAGTTGAGCATCAAAGGCCAAGCGGATTATTGCAACCATTGGAGATACCAGAATGGAAATGGGAGCATATCACAATGGATTTTGTGGTAGGTCTTCCAACGACCCAACAAGGTTACGATGCCATTTGGGTGATTGTCGATCGACTGACAAAGTTGGCACACTTCTTACCAATCAAGATTAGATTTAACCTTGATCGATTGGCAAAACTATACGTTAAGGAAATTGTTTCAAGACACGGTGTACCTATGTCCATAGTATCAGACAGAGATCCGTGTTTCACATCTAATTTCTGGAAACGATTACAAGAATGCTTGGGAACACAGCTGAGAATGAGCACATCGTACCATCCTCAAACAGACGGACAGAGTGAGAGAACCATCCAGACAATAGAGGACATGCTCAGAGCATGTATTATGGATTTGAAGGGAAATTGGGATGATCATTTACCGTTGGTTGAATTTTCCTATAATAATAGTTATCACGCGAGTATTGGCATGCCGCCTTACGAAGCATTGTACGTCGGGAAATGCAGAACTCCGTTATGCTGGGATGAGGTAGGTGAACGTCAAGTATTGGGTCCAGAGTTGGTACAACAAACCATCAAAATCATCAAGGTCATACGAGGTAGCTTTATAGGACCTTTTGAAGTACTTCAATGCGTGCCTGAAGTGGCATACAAGGTAGCTTTACCTCCAGAATTGGTCCATATCCATAATATTTTCCACGTCTCGGTGTTGAGACCATATAAGCATGACTATAAACCTTTTATAGAATATGAGCCCTTATAGTTTGAAAAAGATTTGTCCTATGAAGAAGTTCCTGTTCAAATTATCGACAAGAAAGAGCAAGTACTACGGAATAAAGTGATACCTTATGTTAAGGTAATCTGGAGGAACCACAATGCTGAGGAAGCTACGTGGGAACTTGAAAATGTTATGATGAGAAATTATCCTCAGTTGTTTGCTTGATTTTGTATAGCAATTTTGGGGACAGAATCTTGTTAAGGAGGGAAAGAATGTAACGAATAAATTTTTTGAGTTGTGATTACGTGGGATGTAATCCTTTTAAGGAGGGGAAGGATGTAACGCTTTAGAGAAATTTGTATTTTAATTTAAATATTTATTGAATTAAATAAATATTTTAAATAATTTATTTATTGAGGAAATAAATAATTAATGAATTGTAGTGAATTAATTTAGTAACTAAATTGATTAATGTTAATTAAATTGAGTAATAATAATTTTATTTGAAGGATTTAATTTAAGAAAATAATTAAATTAAATCAATTGCATAATATTTAAGAAAATAATTAAAGTAAATGAATTGTTTAATATTAAAGGAAATAAATAGATTAAATAAAGTGATGTTTCTAATTTATTAATTAAATTAGATATATAATTATTTATTAATTATAAGTATAATGATAATAAGATTATTATTATTATTATAAGTTATTTAAATTAACTAAACTAAAGTTATTTAAATTAATCAAATTAAAGTGTGACATGTAGTAACTATAAAATATAAATAGTAATAAAATAATCTAGTTGGGAGATTAAGTGGTAGCCAAACAAGGCCTTGTGGTCTTTGGGTTACTTAACTGACGTCTTTTGTTTTTTTTAAACTGAAAGAGAACGTGGGATTGTGGTCAGTTATATTTTCTACGCGTCTTTCTAAGGTTAGCTATATGTGAAGAGCAGAGAGGGTTTGGAGGGAGTCAAGAGAGAAAAACACATAGGAGATTGAGAGTCAGAGCTTGAGAGAATTTTCTGTGATTGTCAAGTGGCAGAGAAGGGTTTGCTTATTGTTTTGCTAAATTAATGTATAAATTATTCTTGATTTTAACTCTTAATTTGGGTACTATATATTGCATATAATTTGGAAATCACATGAATTGTGATATATATATATATATATATATATATATATATATATATATATATGTGTGTGTGTGTGTGTGTGTGTGTGTGTGTGTGTGTGTATAGTCTTGTGAAATATGTTAATCATCATAGATGATTTTTATTTGTTTGTCCAACACGTGAAATTGGGTTGTAGTAGAAGATTCCAAATAACAGTGTTTATGTTTATATAATATGGCTTAGAAAGTAAAAAATTTCATGCTTAATATGTGTTATAATCTGTAATTTGATGTTAGAATGTGTTAATATGATAAGAAACGAAAACAACATAGTTTAAATCATGTCAATTGATTAAGAAATGAATTTGTGGTGATCAAATTCGCTAAAAGTGTCAAAATTGAAGAAATCTAGAAAATTTGGTTTTGATCTTTCAAATTTGTGTATATATGATGTTTGTGTAGCTAGAATGATGAATAACATGCTTAACTATGATATTACAAAGTTTTAGAAGTTGAAGCTTGGTGAAATTCTGTGGAATTGGGATTTTTGGCCTATAACAGAGTCTAAGTTCGTGTTTTGTAAAAGCTGAATCGATGCATCGCGTGATGAGATGCTTGTTTGGTATGACTTGATGTCGCTGTATCTGCTCTTTGGCGCGCGCGCGTCTTTGTAACCAGTGTAAAACTGGCGCGACCGTGCTAGTAGTCAGTCACAGACAGTGAAGTCTACTACTTCTACAGACTTTGGACATTCATTATAACTTGGCTTAATGATTATGTTAGTGTGTCAAATGTGTAATAACATGGTTAAAGGAAAAATGTATCATGTGGTTAGTAACCCTAAAATGTTAAGTAAGGTTATGACCTAAATGATGGTTTAATCCCATAAAGCTAATATTAATACAACTAATTGTTGTTGCGATTCCAATGATATATGTAGGGTAATAGGCGATTATTACATTTGTGTAGCTTACATACAAGGCAAGTTTCTAAATCTTATCTTTTACATTGAGCAAGTTTCTTATCCTAAAACTTTTATTGAGTAAGACTATTGATTTTATTCTTATGTATGATTGAATAAGCTCTTGTAACCTAATTCGTTACATCGAATGAGTTTCACATTCTCATTTTTTGTCGTTATTATTCAAAACATATATTGTTCTAACACATTAATTCAATGGAGATTTTTCTACTTCTATGAATATAGTACTTTGCATGAGTATCATGTTTATTCAATTATATATTATTGATATCTGATCTTTGACTTTGATAGCCTTGTTCAGTTATACATTCTTGTAGTAAACCTTCATGAAGTAAGTAAACTTTTATTGATTTCATTCATTTATAATTGAATAAGTGTTCTAAAATTCTAGAAACACTGATAAGCTAGTTCCAAACTAAACTTTCTTTAGTGCGGAAATTCTAAATTCAAACTGAGACGAACAACCCTAACATAGGGGATTTTGTACGTGCAAGGTTTAGATGTTTGTGCACAATACATGGTACAAAGGGCTGATCCCCCTAAGTACGTTAAGAAGAGTCTGTATAGTCTAAATGATTGTTAAGGTTGAGGTAATAATACCTAAATACCGAAGACATAGTTCGTGGTCTTAAGACCCTCAAATATTAAATTCGAACTTGTTTTCTATTTTTGGATTCATAGAACAAGTTCATTATTGTTCAGCATTCGTTGTTCATTCTCATGTTATTGTTATTACTACTCTTTATATCAGTGAGCAATTATTTGTTCACTCTTGCAATTAACACTGCAGCTAAAGTTGAAAGAATCAATGAGTCATCTACTAGCTAAGGAAAGGGCAAGATGTCCAAGTGTTGAAGAGTTATTTAGAATTTATTTATATGCATGATGTTATAAGACTTGTTTTCTTTTATGATGTTTTTCGCAAACTTATGTAATAAATTAAGGTTAGATTACCTGGGATTGTTTATGAGATGATGTAACCCTTTAATGGGAGAAATTATTGTTTAAATTAATTAATGTTTTATCCTTTATTATGGGTAGTTAGATGTAATTATTTTGATAGTGAGCCCCAAATTCTATTGGAATGAAGTACCTGGATTTGGGAGTGTCACATCATCAAAAGCATAAATGAAAGGGATCAAATTCACTTCCAATCTACCAAGAAGAATAAGGAAGCAGTTATCCTTCTTTAGAAGATTCAGGAGACTCAACACAAATTTCTTATGGAAAGCCTTTCTAGCTTACGATCTTCTTTGACTAAATTCCAAGCATATTATATGAATCAGATGAAACAAACAAAAAATGTCTTGGCCATTCTGCAAAAACACACATCACAAATTGATTCTCTAATTCATGAAAATTGTGAAGACATTGCTCAGTCAAGAAATCAACTCCACGAACTTGTTTAAGGCATAAATCGTCTGTCAGAAGATATTCGAACCCTTGATGCTGACATAAAGGGGGAGAATAAAGCAAAATAAGAGAAAGGCAGAGGCAAAGGAAAACAAATTACTCAATCTTTAAGGAGTCCTCTCTCAAGACAGCCTTGCTATCAGACTCCACTAACTGAACAACAGTAGCGCCAACCAATTCTCATGGCGCAACCGTTAAGGAGTCAAGGGCCATCTCTTAGCGCACAAGGAGTAACCACTACTGGCTTAAACATGACGATTAGAGATCCTGCCTTTATGAATAGACATGATCATGGAGAAAGGCTAAGTTAAAGTGAGCTGGAAGATATTGCATGTAGAGATGAAGCCAGCAAGAGAGCAAGAGCTGCAGAGTATAACAATCCTCCAATGAGAAAAAGGCAGAGGAGATAGAGATAAGTTGAAATTTGTTTCTTATTGATGTAACTATGCTAAATTGTAAAATCTATTTCGCAACATCAATAAATTCATACTTATTCTCTAAAGATTTCAGTTGTTCACTGAAACACTAAGTCATACGTACTTTCTAGCATCCTACATTTAGAAATTGATGTTATGATGCAAATCTCCTTGGTTCTGTCAACACCAAATACAGGGAGATTATTGGGAATTGCATATTAAAATTTGATATTAAAAGTAAATAAACATGCTTATATATAAAGTCCTTCAAATAACATATGTACAAGGACTTAGATGATAGATCAAAATTGTTAGGTTGATCTGTGCTTAATGTTTATCATTCTGTAAATGAATGTATAGAAGAAAAGATCAAAGCTGTTAGGTTGATCTATTTTGAGATGTAATAAATAGGCCTCAACGAAATCGTAGTCTGTCGAGCCAGCCAAGAGATTGCAGAAGAAAAGGCAGAATCGTAGAGTGTTGGGTAGTTCTAGTTACGCATAACACGCAAGTATACGTGGTCAACAAGTAATAAAGAGTAAGTAAAGTATCGTTCCCACGGAGAATTAACTAACAAAGTTCACCAAGCATTAACCCATAACCATCTTAGTCTTATTTAAACGAATGATATTATATTTTGTATTTAAACTACGAAATTAAATAAACCTAACTATTCCTAGAGTAAGACTAGATAATAAAGACCTGAGATTACAATTTCATCTATTGACTCATTCAAATCCATACATTTCATGTTAAGCCAAAATAATTATACCGGTTTGTTAGTCGAGAACACAAAAGTGAAATATAGCAATCTCTCGATGTACCATACCCATATCAAATATAATCCCCAGTTGAAAGAATACACATGAACACCCAAATTATCTAAACCACTATATGTCTATGTGATTTACAAATAATTAGGGTTTAAGCCAAAGTTCTCAATTGACTACGAGCGGTGCTTCGGTATATGTCTATCCTTAGCATGAATCATATATTCCATCACCATGTAGAACATATAAACACAAGCTATCAAGATCAAATCTAAACCCATACTCTGTCTTTCAAGTTCATATGGATTATCCCAGTAATTGATGGCCAATCAACTAAGCAAATAAGCATGAATCTTAATAGACAATCCCATAGCAATGAATAAGGTTAAAAATGAAATATATCAGATTAAACTAAGCAATAGAATCCATTGCAATCCCAAAATAAAGTTTAACTCATCATAGAATCAAAATCTATAATCCACAATTGACGATACATTGAGAAATAAAGATAGAAGTAAAGAGAAGTTAGGGAATTAGGAATGCAAATATGAGATTCTCCTCTTGCTCCAATTCTGAATTTCTTATGCTCTTCAATTGCTTTTATCTTCAATTCCAATCTAATCTAGGGTTCTAATCTAATCTAAAAAGAAAGAGAAGAAAAGAAAACAATAGTATCTTTAGCCCCCAATGGTTGGACTGTGTTTATATGATGAAAATATGTCTAATATATAAGCCATAATTGAATCCCCCTCTCCGTTACGCTTCAATTGCACTCTTTAATAAAAAGTCAGCTTTGGTCAACACCCGAAGTCGCGCGGTCGCTCTCAAATGTAAAATCGCGTCTTTTTGATAATGTAATTCGTGCGGCCGCACAGGAAATACTGCGCCCGCGCGCGGGTGATTTTCTGATGTAGTGTGCTCTGGTAAAATGGCCATAACTTTTGATCCAGAAAGAGTTACGTGGCCTGACACCTATCAAATAGAGGATATCGACGAGCTCTACAACTTTCATTCTTTGATGATTGAGAAATAATGGACGGATGAAGGCTGAAATTGGGCTGGACGGGACTGCTATGAAAATGGCTAACCAAAACAGCGAAGTTTGACTTCCGTTGGTACAAGGACCATAATTCTTGCATCCGAACTCCAATTAGAACGATTCAAGATGTTCCGGAAAGCTAAGAAGACGCTCTACAATGTAAGATAAGTTCCAAACCCAGAACATGAAGTAAACATGAAAGCCCAACTGATGTCCGGATTGCTTTTCTTTGCATTTTCCATGCTTTTCTTTACCAATAGTCGCTCACACCGCTCCCAAATGTATAACCTACAAAATGAACACAAAATGCATGAAAAGTAACTAAGACACATAAATATAAGAAACTAATTCAAGTAAAAGATACTGAATAAGTGTATATAAAATCCACTTATCAAATACCACCAAACTTAAACCGTTGCTTGTCCCCAAGCAACACAACATAATGCATTCTACATGTTATGCAAGCTACGCTACTATGACAATGAGTCCCCAGATTTCTAGCCATGTTAAGAATTCCAATAAGATATGCCTCAGAGAAATAACAAGATCCAAGAACAAAGCATCAAACTAAGCTAAAGGCATAATGACATACATTCATATAATCCTAACGTGCTATAAAGATGTTGTGTGTGTGTGATGTGTTCACATATCAACTTAAAAAAATGAGGATTTCACATGCTATACTACTTAAGGAAGAAAATTGAGGTTCAAACCAAGAACTATGCATACAAATGAAACAACAACTACTCCAACACATCAGTACAAGCTAAGGTTCAGCAAAGGGTTTATTCTGCTTTATTTTTACTCACGGGGCGATTTTCGCACTTTCCCGCGGTGTTTATTTTTTTTTTTTATATATATTTTTCCCATGACTGTGCAATGTCTCATTCCATTAGGCTAACAGTGCTACCCCTTAGCGAGCTTTCAACCAATGACTCCCAGACAATTAAGACCTTAGGGCGCTAGGTGTAGAGACAATCCCCTCGGGCGTACTTACTCAAGTAACAAAGGCCCCGAAACAAGACTAGCCATGATAATTATTCAATTTTATTTTTTTTATAAAGCAAGCATACCCATGCGTTCCCAAAACTTGAGTTTACGTGTCTTCATAGTCATTACTCACTTCCTACACAATTCTATCATTAAAAATAACATTTTCCTCTCAACAGACAAGCATGCTAATCTTAACCAACAAGCAAATAGGAACATTGTCGTGCTACCTGGTAACATCTAAACAGCAAGCATGAATTATATCCTGTATAAAATTATAACTAAGCTCATGATATCCACTGAATTCAAAAATCTATCAAATTTCTATGTCATCATTGGCCAAATTAGAATTCAACTAACTAAAAGCCTGGGATTATGCAATGTTATGCAACTAAACACATACTAAGTAAACAAGACAAAAGAAAAATAAAAAAAATTCATACTACAATACCCCTACTATGCAACTTAAACATGCAATCAAACTATATGCAACTAACTATATGCAACAACTACTCACTACCACCCAATACCCCCAAACTTAAAATAAACAATGCCCTCATTATAATTAAAAGTGAAAGAATACTCCCCTAAGTGGCAATGTCATCTCCGTTCGCCTCCTCATGATTCGATGGTGTATCTGGCGATAGCTAAGTTTGAGATATTCTATAGTTGGAGACTGAGTGTGGGATTCTAACTGTCAGAATGCTTGAGTCAGAAATTCTAAAAATTTAGCATTTTTTACGTGGTCGAGCTATCATGCATGTGCATGCAGTGTTTGGCTTAGAATAGAAGCGGCAACGACGACCTGTGTCTGGAAGCTTCAGTTTTTTGACTTCTATATGGTCCTACATGCTTATACCAATTGGATTGAACTTGAGAGGAGAAACAATAAAACTATTATTAAGACTTACCACTATCTAACATCTACTAAATATGGAAATGTAAAAAAAAAAAAATTAAACAAGGAGGGAAAAAGATTGGATGGGATGCCTCCCATTGAGAGCTCGGTTTATAGTCCGTTAGCTGGACTCTTTTCTTGACACCACTATCCAATTCCTCTACGATATGCTATGAACCCTCCATCCATTAGAACTGCAATGTGTGTAGGTCGGTTCCCCATCTTGCGTGTCTGTGAATTGAAACAACCTGGCATATTTCCTGTACATGATGCCCCCAGTTCTATTTCATAGCCAGGTGCTCCTTCCTTTGTGTCTGTGAATAGATTTTTGCACTAAGGCATGACAAATACAACATGATTCTCTTCTTCTATTATCTCTTCCTCAGCCCACCATGGTTTGTAAGGGGCCTCATAATCGTAGAAATTCTTGCTTTGGATGTGACTACCAAGGGGGCATGGGTGTGCAAATTTCACTGAATTTTTCAACTCTAACTGAGAAGGCACTTGGGGTATTATACAAGTCAGCTCATGATCTTCATTTTCCATACCCCCAGTTGTCTCCTCAATGTCCACTCCTTTTAGTTAATTCAGTGGCATGAACACCTCTGGCTCTCCATCAGTTTCATCGTCCATGTCATAACACCACTTGTTCTGAGGGCGATTGTTCAAGGCTTCGAGTATTTGATCCATTTGATTCTGCAGGTTTCGAATTGACCTCCCTTGCTCAATCATCTTCTCCTCAGTTGATGCTACAAACTTGAACCACAAATCCTCCACTCTTGAATTATCTTGTTCAGTTCAAAATCCAAGTATTGAGGACCATTCATTGAGGAGTTAATGAGTCGTTCCGTCTGTTTGTTAAGATTTTGGTTTGATAACTCCTGACTCATCATCATCTCGTCATGGTCTGCTATGCTTTTTGACATGAATTCCTTCAACCTTGAATTTTCCTCTTATTGCGTTGAAGGTGGATATGAGAATTCTGATGGATGTGTTGGACTTGGGATGAAATATTAGTTGGGATACCCCCAACCAATATTTCATAATCTGGGTGATACCCCCAACCTTGTTGATAATCAGGATAAACATCATTGTTGAAGTAATCACCCCCAAATTGCACTTGTCCAACCTTGATGTTGCACTGATAACTCGAATGCTCGCCAGCACAGTATTCAAATGTAACTACTATCTCTTGAGTGCGTTGGGCTGCAAGAATATCCAACCTCTCTGAAAGTGTTGCAATTTGTGCTGACAATGTAAAAAATACATTGAGTCCCTCAGTGCTTGTCTTCCTTGGTTGAATCATATTTGCATAAGGCCCTTGATAAGCAAAGTCACCCATGGTACCTGAAAAGAGAGAAATATAAGAAGATAATTAAAACAAAAAAAATGTTTAAATTAAGACTAATTTGATTTAAATTAATGTTGGCAAAAATTTATTATGCTAATTCCCCGACAACGACACCAAAAACTTGTTGGGTAGTTTCTAGTTATGCACAACACGCAAGTATACGTGGTCAACAAGTAATAAAGAGTAAGTAAAGTATCGTTCCCACGGAGAATTAACTAACAAAGTTCACCAAGCATTAACCCATAACCATCTTAGTCTTATTTAAACGAATGATATTATATTTTGTATTTAAACTACGAAATTAAATAAACCTAACTATTCCTAGAGTGAGACTAGATAATAAAGACCTGAGATTACAATTTCATCTATTGACTCATTCAAATCCATACATTTCATGTTAAGCCAAACTAATTATACCGGTTTGTTAGTCGAGAACACAAAAGTGAAATATAGCCATCTCTTGATGTACCATACCCATATCAAATATAATCCCCAGTTGAAAGAATACATATGAACACCCAAATTATCTAAACCACTATATGTCTATGTGATTTACAAATAATTAGGGTTTAAGCCCAAGTTCTCAATTGACTACGAGCAGTGCTTTGGTATATATCTATCCTAAGCACGAATCATATATTCCATCACCATGTAGAACATACAAGCACAAGCTATCAAGATCAAATCTAAACCCATACTACGTCTTTCAAGTTCATAAGGATTATCCCAGTAATTGATGGCCAATCAACTAAGCAAATAAGCATGAATCTTAATAGATAATCCCATAGCAATGAATAAGGTTAACAATGAAATATATCAGATTAAACTAAGCAATAGAATCCATTGCAATCCCAAAATAAAGTTTAACTCATCATAGAATCAAAATCTATAATCCACAATTAACTATACATTGAGAAATAAAGATAGAAATAAAAGAGGTTCCAAACCGAACCACTCCTTCTTCTATTACTTACTGCTCTTTTTCTTTCGTAGGAAATCCAGAGGTAGAACCAGGGGATCCATTTGGAGCCCTATCAAGTCAAGTTCAGATTAGATTGGTTCCCCGGAGAAGAAAGACTGACCGACGGCCCAAACAGTTAGGGAATTAGGAATGCAAATCTGAGATTCTCCTCTTGCTCCAATTCTGAATTTCCTATGCTCTTCATTTGCTTCAATCTTCAACTCCAATCTAATCTAGGGTTCTAATCTAATCTAAAAAGAAAGAAAAGAAAAGAAAACAATAGTAGCTTTAGCCCCCAAGGGGTGGAATCTGTTTATATGATGAAAATATGTCTAATATATAAGCCTTAATTGAATCACCCTCTCCGTTACGCTTCAATTGCACTGTTTAATGAAAAGTCAGCTTTGGTCAACACCCGAAGTCGCGCGGCCGCGCAAGAATTGGCCTAAGTTGGGCGCGAACGTGCTCAAATGTAAAATTGCATCTTTTTGCTAATGTAATTCGTGCGGCCGCGCATGAAATATTGCGCCCGTGCGCGGGTGATTTTCTACTGCAGTGTACTCTGGTAAAATGGCCATAACTTTTGATCCGAAAAGAGTTACCGGGCCTGGTACCTATCAAATAGAAGATATCGACGAGCTCTACAACTTTTATTCTTTGATGATTGAGAAATAATGGATGGATGAAGGCTGAAATTGGGCTGGACGGGACTGCTATGAAAATGGCTAACCAAAACAGCGAAGTTTGACGTCCGTTGGTACAAAGACCATAATTCTTGCATCCGAACTCCAATTAGAACGATTCAAGATGTTCCGGAAAGCTACAAAGAAGCTCTACAATGTAAGCTAAGTTCCAAACCCAGAACATGAAGTAAACATGAAAGCCCAACCGATGTTCGGATTACTTTTCTTTGCATTTTCCTTGCTTTTCCTTACCAATAGTCGCTCACACCGCTCCCAAATGTATAACCTACAAAATGAACACATAATGCACGAAAAGTAACTAAGACACATAAATATAAGCAACTAATTTAAGTAAAAGATACTGAATAAGTGTATATAAAATCCATTTATCATAGAGTATCAAAGAAGTTGCTCCAGAATCGTAGTTTGTCTTGAAAGCCACACTCAGAATCGAGGAGTTGGTCAGAATGTCTGCCGAGCCAAGTCAAGAATCGTAGTCTGCTCTCAAAAACATAGAGTCTACAATACAAGCAAATAAAGATCATAGTCTATCAGTGATTAAAAAAAATTGTAGTGTCCTTTTTGATCAGGCTGAATCAAGCACGAGCATGACAAGACACAATGTTCATAATCGTAGTGTCTCTCATGTCAACATTAGAAGTATCGAGCCTTGTCCATTTGCTAAAGGATAAAGTACAACAAATGAAGAATGGATTATAGATGTTGAGACTGCCGGGAATGCCAATGATACAACACTCATCCTTTGTATGTATCGAAGAAGCGTATTGAAGAAGCTAAGGAAAGGACTGCATGCCTGTTTAAAACATCTTTTCAGGTGTTAGGTGAGATAGCAGTCTACTATGTCGATTAGGTCGACAATTTGAACAATGATTTCCGTGAAGTCAACATCGGTGCTCGCTCGTAAGTAAGCGATGCATTTAATGCTACAACGGATGCCTTCAATGAACAAATTTCAAAGGCTCCTTTATAAGAAAATCAGACATAGATGCAACAAGCAAGTAAGTACACAATGAAGGCTAAAGAACACTCGACGCTCAAACTCTACGATCTAGAAAGAAAAGCTTGTTGTGCTACTCAGTTCTTTCGAACGTATTCTTAACTGCAACTGAGTAACATAACCTAAGAACTCAACTCTCATCAAGTGTATCCGAAGTCTGCTAGACTTGAAGAGTTCTAAGTGAACTAAGAAGTTCAAAGACTACCGATCTTGAAGGAATCTAAGTTATTCAAAGATTGTAAAGATATATTTAGTGGATTTCCTACTCGAGGAGTAGAAAGAGTGGACTATGAGCCTTGAGTGCTCTGAACCACTTAAAATCACTTTGTCTTCTATATATCTGATATAAGTGCTATATTTGTTATAACTGTTTATCACCCATAAACTTGGTTTATCTTAAAGGGGGACAAACAAATTATATATTCTGCTATGGTTAATTCATTAACAAATATGATAAGTATTTTGTAAATGAAAAATTTTAAATATCTATCAAACCCCCCTTCTAGATAAATATTATGTCTTTGGGAACTAACATTATTCATTTTATTACATTGCATAAACATGGTAAAGAGGGGCATCTATAGACACTCAAAATTTTATTTTCCTGTTACTAACCATGCAGGAGGAAAATCAAAATAAAACCCTAGAGACAGCCTCATGGGACATTAAATCAACCTCCAAAACAACCCCGAGGAAAGACAGAATCAACAACAATCAAACCATGGAGATAGCCCTGATGGTGTAGGGTTTGTATATATCGCAATTACGTAATCAAATCACATAAATAAAGCAAAAGGGCAAAGAAACGTGAATTTAAAATTTTATACAAACCCATACCCATGATCATGATTTGTGCTATATTATTAATTAAAAGAAGAAGATGGAGAATAAGAATTATACCCTTGAAGATTCGAGCTTCCTCAGGTACAAGTTCAACTCCTAGTCTCCTTCGCGCTCTCCTTGAATATGCGGGATTGATTCCTTCCTTAGATAGCCAAGCGGTTGGCGTCTAGAGGTGATCCACCAAGGAAGAATAAGAAGGTAAGAAGAAGAGTGTATGACTAAAACCTAGTTTCTATCTCCATAGAACTCTATGTACTCTCCTAACTATTGGAAAATACGTTATTTGATATCTGACGTAAGACTCTTCTTATATAGATATTAGTCAACCCTCCTAACCTTATTTGGAATAGGGTTTTATTTAATTAATTAAAACTCTTTTAATCAATTAGGCTTCCTAATCTCTATTAGAAATAATTAATTAAACTCTTTTAATTAATTAGTCTCCTAATCTAATTAGGAATGTTAGAGAGTACAAATATTAAATTAATTCTCAAACTCATTTAGGAATTAAAATGATAATAATAATAATAGTAGTATTAATAATAATAATAATAATAAGACTCATCTTATTAATTTATATTTAATAGTTCAAAAATATAAAATAATAAATATTAAGCTATTTAATTTATTCTATCACCATAGATTAAATTAAATACACTTAACTTATTATTACGTTTATGCCATTAAATTCTTAAATAATTATTCTTTCTTTTATGTGTGACCTTTTAGGTTCACCATATTAAACCGGTTATAAATAAATCAATTAGAACAATTCTAGTCTTATTTAAATAAATAAATTAAACTATTAATTTTTTTAAATAAACAACATTTATTCTACAATAACGATAAGCCTCCTTAGCGATCAATAACTTTTCAGATAATTTAGATTTCAACATTAATCATAAAAGAACCTTTGAGTAAATAGTTACTGTATAATTCAATCCTTCCACCATACAATATCCCAATTAAATATAAGACATGGAATTACTGTCAAATCTTATTTTATTTAATTATATGTATTTCGATTCTCAAATGCACAACTCCGAATAAACGCAAAATAGAAACTCCTTTCTAATTTCATTCCACCTTGGCCAAGGATTCTTGGGTTGTCATTTATCGAATCACATAGGACATATCTCTTCTTTTATTAGAAGCGATAGATTTTTTGTTGATCATTCATTATCTCCATATATAACTTATTACACCCAAGCATACCCTTTGATATACCCTAAGGGTCTTAAGGGACATGCCAAAGTATAACTTATTATATACAAAATACTATGATGATCTCAAGTCTAAGGATCACTTCTTCTACTATCACTACAGGAATTCCTATTGACAGGAAAGTAAAACTCCATTAGGTATTTCTTAGCGAGCCACGTTCAGTGAACTTATTCTCCAATAAGCACCTACATACTTGCTTTAGTGTCTCCACACAAATGATCATGAAATCAATCATCCTAATCTAATAAGAAAGTAATGTATGTAATAATCTATCCGGATTGGGAACATTTTAGTTTTAAGCTATCTAAGAATTTAGATCTCATTAGCATGATCTCATCATGATTCTAAAAGCATTGCTTAAAACTATGGGTTTATCACATATTATTAAAATAGCACCATGTAGATAAATTAATGCATTTAGTAAATAAATACTTTTATTAATAAATGAATAAGATTGCTTACAAAGTACATGATTTATCATCAAACATAATTGGCTTGTATGCATACTACTTTTAATCTTGCACTAAAGCCAATCACCATGGTATCTTATACCCATCTTCTCTCAGTGACGATCAAAATGTTGTTGTGTTAAAGCTTTAGTAAATTGATCTGCAATGTTGTCTTGAGAGTCAACACGCTCCAGTGTGACGTCTCTTCTTTCAATGATCTCTCTGATCAAATAAAACCGTCGCAACACGTGTTTAGATTTCTGATGAGACATGGGTTCCTTAGCATGCGCAACAACTCCGGTGTTGTCACAGTACAAGGGCACTGCTCCTATAATAACCACACCAAGTTCGATTATGAACTTCTTCATCCAAAAAGTCTCCTTTGCAACTTTACTTGCAGTTGTGTACTCTGCCTCTGTCACTGAATCAGTAACTATTTACTACTTGGAACTCTTCCAACTCACTGTGCCACCGTTTAAGGTAAACACATACCCTGAAATGGATTTATTGTCATCTTTGTCCGTTTAAAAACTTGAGTTTGTGTAGCCCTCTAATTTTAATCCAGACCCACCATAGACAAGACATACATCCTTAGTTCTTCGTAAGTACTTTAGGATATTTTTCACTGCCTTCCAGTTCTCTTCTCCAAGATTCGGCTGATATCTGCTTGCTACACTTAGTGCATGAGAGACATCAGGTCTAGTACATATCATACCATATATGATAGTTCTTATTGCTAAAGCATAAGGAATCTTACTCATACGGTCTCTCTCCTCAGGTGTCTTTGGGGCCTGTTTCTTAGAGAGATTTATTCCATGGCTCATCGGCATGAGACCTTTCTTGGAATCTTCCATGCTAAACTTCTTTAGCATCGACTAAATGTACGTTCCTTGGGAAAAGTCGAGCATCCTTTTAGATCTATCTCTATATATCTTTATCTCCTGAATATAGGATGCTTCTCCCAAGTCCTTCATGGAGAAATGTTTAGATAACCATATTTTGATCGGTTGTAGCATAGGAATATCATTCTCTATCAGTAATATATTGTCAACATATAATACAAGGAATGAAATAGCGCTCCCACTAACCTTCTTGTACACACATGATTCATCCTCATTTTTGATAAAATCAAACTCTGATTGTTTCATCAAAATGGATGTTCCATCTACGAGAAGCCTACTTCAATCCATAAATGCATCGTTGTAACTTACAACCTTGATTTGTTCCAACCGTTGAAACAAATCCATCTAGTTGTGTTATATATACATCCTCCTTAAGCTTCCCATTGAGGAATGACGTTTTCACATCCATTTGCTAAATTTCATAGTCGTGGTAAGCTGCAATCACAAGAAAAATCCGAATGGACCTGAGCATAGCTACTAGTGAAAATGTTTCATCATAGTCAACTCCTTGTCTTTGTTTGAAACCTTTTATGACAGGTGGAGCCTTATAGGTCTCTACCTTGCCATCCGCTCCAGTCTTTCTTTTAAAGACCCATTTACACCTAATAAGCTTAATGCCTTCAAGTGGTGAAACCAAAGTCCATACTTGGTTTTCATACATAGAGTCCATCTAGAATTTTCATGGCTTCTAGCCACTTCTCTAAGTTTTTATTACTCATATCATGTTCGTAATTTAATGAATCATCATCATCTAGGATGTGTACCTCATCGTCATCCTCAATAACAAATCAATACCTATTAGGTATCTTCGGCACTCTTCCAGATTTACGAATAGGGTGTGTTATAGTAGGTTTTTCCAATTGGTTAGGTGCCTGACTTTTATCCATAGTATGTTGTGGTTCTTGAGCTTCTTCAAGATATATCTTACTCTCACTGACCCCTTCAAGGATAAACTCTTTTTCCAAGAAGATAGCATATTTCGCAACAAACACCTTTTGATCGGTTGGATGATAGAAATAATAATTGATGTTTCTTTAGGGTATCCTACAAATCTACATTTGTCGGATCTAGTCTGTAGCTTATCATTTTCGAACTTTATGACATAAGTTGGACAACCCCAAGTGTTAACATGCTTAAGATTTGGTTTCCTCCCTTTCCATAACTCATATGGGGTCTTAGGGATGGATTTGGTAGGCACCTTATTAAGTAAGTATGCAGCCGATTCTAGGATATATCCCCATAAGGAAACTGGAAGATCGGTAAAGCTCATCATGAAATGAACCATGTCCAACAATGTTTGATTTCTCCTATCAGATACATTGTTTAACTGTGGCGTCCCAGGTGGAGTCCATTGTGAGATTATACCATTTTCTTTGAGACAATTGAGAAACTCACTACTTAAGTATTCACCACCTCGATCTGATCGAAGAATCTTAATACTCTTGCCAGTTTGTTTCTCTCCTTCACTTCTAAACACTTTAAACTTTTTAAATGATTCAGATTTGTATTTCATTAAATACACATGTCCATATCTTAAGTGATCATCAGTGAAAGTTATAAAATAAGAATACCCTCCTCGTGCAATCGTTGTCATAGGTCTACATACGTCTGTGTGTATCAACACTAACAACTTTGTAACTCTTTCTCCTTTTCCACTAAAGGGAGATTTAGTCATTTTACCAATGAGACATGATTCACAAGTTGGATATGATTCATAATTCGATAGCTCTAGGAGCCCATCTTTATGCAACTTGAATAATCTTGTTTCATTAATATGACTGAGTCTATAGTGCCACGTGTAGGTATAATTAACATCATCTATTTTCCTTTTCTTAGTTTGTTCAATTTGAAGTATATTTTCATTTAAGTCAAGTATGTAAAGTCCATTTCACAAATTTCCAACACCATGTAAAATATTTTTACTATAAATAGAACAAATGTTGTTCTTTATTATAATATTAAAACCATCTATATCTAATACATAAATAGAAATAATGTTTCTAATGATAGTTGGAACAAAATAACAATTATTTAAACTAATGGTTTTTCTCGTAGGTAGTGCTAAACAATAAGTCCCTATAGCTAATGCAACATCCTTTGCTCCATTTTCCACTCGTAGGACGACCTCGTCCTTGTTCAACTTTCTACTTCTGACAAGTCCATTCATATTATTACCTATATGAGAACCATAGCTGGTATCCAATACCCAAGTAGAACTTTGACTTTCAGAAAAATTAATATCAATCATGAACAAACCTTGTGTAGACACTCAAAATTTCGTTTTCCGGTTACTAACTATACAGGAGGGCAAAAGCATCTTTTTCACACTCTAGAGATAATCCTGGAGGACAACAAAATCAAATCTAACCATGAAGACATCCCCGTGAAAACATCAAATTAAACTCGGAGATAAACCTAAGAAAATACATAGTCAATAGCAGTCAAACCCCGAAAATAACCCTGGGGAAAGACAGCTGCAGCACATCAAGTCTGAAGACAACCGCCGAAAGAGCAAAATAGTTATTTTGACAAGTCAACTTCAATAAACCTAATACAGCTGCAAATAGGGTTATAAAGAGCCATTGCAGCACTTCAACAAACTACGCAAAACAGCTCAACAGACTGCTCGCGGAGACCCGGAGATGCCATTTTGGTCATGGACCCATCTTCCCAAATTCAGAAAAGGGAAAGCCCTATGTCATTGCGTAGCTCTCAGAAAAAGATTTCTGGAATTGTATGGCACGCTTCCATCGGACTCCCGCATTGAAAATTATGAAGGTTCGAGTGAACTACGCGTTGATCCTAGTGTACATACTTTGAGATGACAGGACCCACAGGACTTGGGGCAACCTGGGGAGCTGCAGGTAGACCCGCGACTGTTGAGAGTAGACCCGCGACCACCTTAGTCTATAAATAGACCCCCCCCCATCAGCCATAAAATGTGAGAAAAAAAAAGAAGAAAAGAGAGAAAACTTTCTCCATTTCAGCCCTTAACCTCTTCTAGAATGCTCTAAACTTTATGATTCTTATTTCTAAACACTTGTAAGCTCGTATTCTACAACATATAAAAATTTAACTCGTGAAAATTGAGTTTTCAAGATCCAAAAGAGATTTGAAGTCTTCTTTGCAACCCACTATAAGATTTTTTCCGATTTTAAGCTTTCTACTGCCATACATATCGAGATTTTCACAGATTAGTTATGCCCAAATTGTCGATCCGTGGCTTTTTCCTGCTTATATATATATATATATATATATATATATATATATATAGAGAGAGAGAGAGAGAGAGAGAGAGGATCAAATATCCTTGACTTTTACTCGCTTTTATATATATATTTACATTTCTTGTCTGGCCTAGAGTTTACTTCGTGGCTTTTATCGTTTATATATATATATATATATATATATATATATATATATATATAGTCCGGATCTTAAGCTCACCCTTATCCAACTCACCCGAGCTCACATCCTTTAGTAGCGAATCCAATGATTTGTTTTCATTAAATACAACTGTCGTCTCATATTTTTAGCGCGACGAACAATATATAGCATCGCTAAAAGTATGTATTTACGATTGTAAGATCGAAATGTCATTTGGGTCCGTGTAACAACCCGATATTTTCTATATAATTAAATCAAAAATTTTGCGTATAAATTTTTTTATTTATTTAAAGATGAGAATTTGTACAAGATAAGGTGTATACGTATTTATGTGATAAATAAAATATATTTATTACATGAATATTTACAAATAATTTTATTTTAAAGTTATTGATTATTAGAAATTATATTCTTATAATAATTAATTTTATAAAGCGAAATGTTTTTCCATGAAAATATAATTATATATTATTTAAATAATATATGAAATAATTTTATAATAATTATAATAATTATTTTATTATATGAATTTTAGTACTGATTATTAAGTTAATTATTTTACCTTAATTATTAAGGTTAAATATGGAAGAATAAATCGATATTGAATCCAAACCTTAATTTTGGATTTTGATCAATGAATGAGAATAATAATATAATATAAAATTATATTTTGATTTTTTCGGTGCTATACATATGTACTGTATGTATGTGAACTGGCAATGATTAGTCAATTATGGTGTTGTATTTGAAAACCCTAGTTTTACTGTGGGGAAACCCTAATTTGAAACTCAATTATGAATTTAAGACTATTATATAATCGTGTTATATGATTTTATGACTAATTAGGTCAACCCTAATTAACATTTAGATATATATAAATTTCTAGAAACCTTAATATTTTAATTATAAACCCTAATTTTGATTTGGTAACCCTAATTACCAAAATTATAGACCCTAACTTCTAAATTAGCAAGGATAATTATAATTAGTAAATAATAGCCTAATGTTCATGTATAATTTAATTAGAACCCTAATCTAATTAAGGAAACCCTAATTACAAATTTTAGAACTAAAATTTTATTTTTATACAAACCCTAATTGCTAAATCCTACAAATGTTATGTACTAAACCTTAGGGTTAAACCCTAAGGGTTTGTCAAGATTACAAGATTGCCATTAAATTTGCAAGGCTATGGACCAAAATACCCTTATGTGCATTCTTTAATAGCTTGCTTGTAGAATTAGCTAAAACTTTAGTTGCTCAACAACTCTAGCAACTCCATTGACTTAAAATTGGCAGCACATGAGCTCTAGATTAGCCAATACATGCATCTACCACTTCTATATATAGATTGAGAGAGAAATGATTGCATTTGTTAGCCCATTTTAGCACAAACACTCAACTAAGCTCGATCTCTCTTTCAAAAACCAACGAAATTTGGTAGCATATCAGTCACATAATCAAGCCCCACTACTACATATAACAAAATCAGAAGCCAGAATCAGAAATTTATCATAGAAGGTATAAAACCCTAGCTTGAATTCTGATCTTGATCAATGTGTTAGATGTTAGTTTTTATGTGTTAAATATGTTGTATATGGTGTATAATGATGATCTGTGTTGATAGATGTTAGATCCATAACATCTATAAGCTCAAATCTAGCATTTTACAAAATCTGGAAATTTTTGCTTTTGATGTCTGACAAGGAATGCCAGACCTTCTAGATCTCAGTGTGTTTTTTGATTTGGTGTTTTAAGTGTTTAATCTTGTAGTCTGTCATGAGATCTGTACTTTGGAAGTTGAATCAAGGTCATAGCTTGAACAGATTGCAAGTTATTCTTAGTCAAAGGTCGTTGACCGACCATGACCGGACCATTTCTAGGTAACCCAAAAATGGGTTTTGAGTGTCTAACAAGATATTAAAGGCTCTAGATCTGTCAGGTTTTTGATGTTTTGAGTTTTTTATTGAACCCATGTTGTAGTATATTATGTAAACTATTGATCTATGCTTTTAGTACATCTAGATATCAAGTAGGTTGGATTCAGTGGCCGGTCAAAGTAGGCCATCCAACCATATTCTTTGTTTCTGGAAATTTCCAGAAACTAGTGGCACCTTATTTCTGACATGAGTTGACCAGATTGTATCTTCTTGTTGTATTATTTTTTTTGATGATTTTATGTAATGAATCTGTAGTCCAACATGTTGGCTACACACTGCAGCTTATAGATCACAAAAACATTACAAGGATAACATGAAGTGAAGGCTCAAAGTATGACCCATGATCTGTTCTTCATTTCTGGGTAACCTAGAAATGAAGAACAATCCTGACAACACTTTTGGAGGCTCAGATCTCCTTGGTTATATGTTTTATGAACTTTCTTGTTGTTGGATATTGTAGTCTTGCATTAACTTTACACGATCTTCTCAACAGTATGTAATTCAGTAAATACGCACACCTAGAGGGGGGTGAATAGGTGTTTATACTTAAAGTAATAAACAGTGACAACTTTTTACAATTTTCTCTTTCATAGATTAATTCGAGATAACTATGCCTCATCTGCTTTTGGTGTCTGGATTAGTGTATCTATAAACTGATATAACACAGAACGCAGAACTTTAAACCAACACAAAGTAAAAGTGCAGAAATGTAAAGACACCAAGATTTTTACGTGGTTCAGCCCCTATCCTCTATCTAGTAGCCTAATCCACGTCCAATCCCAACTAGGATTGGAGACTCTTTTTATTGCTATTTAAAACTCAATACATAAATTACTCCCTGTTACAAAGAAGACTCAAATCTGATGTTGGACACCTATGCCCCCGGTTTTCATATTTTAGCTTTGGTAAACCTTTAACAAGGTTCTTTGTAACTAACTTGTTAATCAATTCCATATGCACATGCCCCAACCTTCTATGCCATAGAATAGTTTGATCTTGAACCGCAGCTAAGCAAATATCCTCATTTTAATTTTCAAAATTTATAGTATATATATTACCTTCTCTGTTAGCTACTAATGGGACATTATGAGAAGCATGAATAATAGCATATTTATCTTTTTCAAAAATAACTTTATGACCACTATCCATAAGTTGACTTACACTAATTAAGTTATATTTTAACCCTTCAACATGATGGACATTATCAATGTAAATCTTACCATTACCAATTTTACCTTTACCGATGATTTGGCATGTGGTGCCATCTCCAAAAGTAACCGTGCCTCCTTTCTTTCCAACAAGTGAGGTAAATTTAGTTTATCACCCGTCATGTGTCTAGAGCATCCACTGTCAATTACCCATTTATGTGGTGGTACTTTAGCTTTTAAGCATACCTATAAAACAAAGAAGTAACTCATCGTTTTGGTACCCAAATCTGTTTGGGTCCGATATTGTTAGTAGCAATTAAATCTCCTTTCTTTACCCAAACTTGCTTTATTTTCATTTTATTACAGTTTGTATCAAAATGTCCTTTTAAACCATATTTTTTGCAAGTAACATGAGGTGAGCAATAAAGAGGCTTGTTCCTTGGTTTATTATTTATTACTCTAATTTTATTAGTCGTGCTTTTTATGTTTTTAACAGGATTATATCCAATTCCTTGTTTATCTAAGCTTGACCTTTGAGCACCCAACATTATATTTAAATTCTTTTCTCCTTGAACAAATTTTGCAAGATCCTTTTTCAAAGATATTATTTCTTCCTCATTATTATTTTGCATATTTATTATTTTTCCATCATTAATTAAAAGCATCTATACATGTATCTCTCATTTTCAAGCTTTCTTTTAGATCATCATTTTCCTTTTTAAGGCTATTATTTTCTTTATTTAATTTTTTTGCATGATTATATAAAATTTTATTATAATTATCTAAATATCCAATTTTAGCATTCAACTTAGATACTTCATATGGTGTGCAATCTTTAACTATTTCTTGTTTTTCCTCAATTAAAGTTTCTACTTCCTTCATTAAGTCATTTATCCAACTTTTCAAGTGAGCATTTTTCTCTTTCATACGAAGGTTTTCATTTTTAAAACAAGATAGTCGAAAAGTAATTTCTCCAAGTTCGGGACTTACCTCGGATGTTTTCTCATTGTGTATTCCTAAGAAGCCACAGCTTGAGCGCTTTCTCTTCTTGATCTTCATGATCGATTCATCATCACTCCATGTCATTAGAGCCTTCCCTTTTGAACCATTTACTTTGTTCTTTCTTTTTAGTTGGAAGCAATCTCTTTTGAAGTAACCAGGCCTTCAACATTCGAAACAGGTTTCCTCTTGAGGCTTTTGCTTGAAATATTTCTTGTTGTTGAAAGCTTTTGTTGGCAGTTTTGATTTATTCTTCTTTCAGATCAGCTCCCTCAATTTTCTGGTCATTAATGCTATTTCTTCATCCGAATCTTCATCATTGCCTTCTATGTAGCTTTCAGCTTGTAAAGCCAAGATCTTCTTCTTAGGTGCCTCATCTTCTTCATCATACAAATTTAGTTGGTTTTCAAACTCTTCAAGTTCTCCAAATAAGGTATGAGTTTCCATTGTGCTGATTATGACTGAGTCTTGTAGTGTAGTAACCTTTGGTGCGAATCGCTTTGGCATGACTCTAAGAAGCTTTTAGTTGATTTCCTTTTGATCAATCTTTCGTCCGAGCATGCTTAGAGAATTCATTAGAGTAAGGAATCTTGCTTGGGCATCTTTAATTAATTCATTTTTCTCCAATTTGAATAGCTCGTATTCGTGCATTAGCATGCTCAGCTTGACCTCCTTCACTTTAGTAGTACCCTCGTGGCTCATGATGACTGTGTCCCAAATTTCCTTAGCCGTAGTACAAGAGGAGACCTTATCTATCTCCGACTGAACCATGCCACTTAAAAGTGTATTCATGGCCTTGGAATTATAAGACATCATATACGATTCATTTGAGTCCATTTTTATGAGATTCTTTGGCTTTCCATCATCATGTCGCGGAATGACTGGTCCATGTTTGACTACCCACCATTCCCATGGGTCACGGTTCAGATAGATCTTCATCCTGAACTTCCAAAAATTGAAGTTCTCACTTCCGAACAGCAACAAATGGGCCTACTTGTGGACCCACCTTCTTGAAAGTTTAGGTGTGTCATAGGATCTTCCCCTACGACCTGCAACGATCAATATTAGTAGAGCCTTGCTCTGATACCAAATGTAATTCAGTAAATACGCACACCTAGAGGGGGGGGGGTTGAATAGGTGTTTATACTTAAAGTAATAAACATTGACAACTTTTTGTAATTTTCTGCTACAGGATTAATTCAGACAGTTGTGCTTGTCTGTTTTGGTGTCTGGATTAGTGTATCTATAAAGTGATATAACACAGAACGCAGAACTTTAAACCAACACAAAGTAAAAGTGCAGAAATATAAAGACACCAAGATTTTTACGTGGTTCAGCCCCTATCCTCTATCTAGTAGCCTAATCCACGTCCAATCCCAACTAGGATTGGAGACTCTTTTTATTGATATTTAAAACTTAATACATAAATTACTACCTGTTACAAAGAAGCCTCAAATCTGATGTTGGACACCTATGCCCCCGGTTTGCACCTCTGCAACTTGTACACCACTGCACCTCTTCTCACCTTTGAGACCCTTGAGCCTTCTATGAACAGATTGACTAAACCCAGAAACCTCAAGCCAAAACTATGCTTGAATACATTGATTTACAGTGAATGATATTTCCAGCACACAAAGATAGAATCAATAAGAATAAATGACTGAATAAAAACAGATGATAAGCTTTGATATAATCTCTCAATTTGATTACTGGTTCTGAGTTGTATCTTGTTCAGCCGAAGAGAAGGAGTATATATAACAATACATGCAACGGCTATAACATCTGCTAGCTAATATTTCTTAGTCCCGTTAGCAGCCATGCACCCATGATTTCAGCAGCTTTGAATCACAAGAAAGATATTAAGCAGATATGTGCCACCTATTTGATTTTGAAGAGCTGAAATAAAGGAGTGAAACTCTACCCACAATCAACTGATTAGTAGCGAAGGTAAATAAGGATAGTAGCTACTGTAAGACTCCTTTTCAAAATAAGATACCAAAATATCACTAACTAATTGTGGGCTTCACTAAGCAAGACAAACTCCTTAATTAAAGTATCACCCACGAGTTATACTGATGAAACAGAGGAGCCAATTTTGCCTAGCTGTTATTATAAATACCAACATACCTTAATCAGCTCCAATTCAAATCTTCCTTAATTAGCTCCAAATCAATACTTCAATTCAAATGTGAACTGACTTTAAATCATTCCAACATATCAACGTAATGAAGTCAGTAACAAATGTCCATGAAATAACTATAACTCATGCATATCATTTATCATATTATAACCAATACTCCATGCATATTTAATAAAATAACATATCATGAACCATGCACACTTAAATTAGTCATCAATCAAAACATCGTATAATCAAAAACTAACACAGCATGCCTAGAAACACAACACACACTGATTTACACTTGGTCAAAGGAGGCAAGTCGAAACTGCCTTATGAATGCTCAAGAACATGAAGAATACCTATAGCAACGGTTCTTTCGCTATAGGTGGTCTTTAGCGATAGATTATTTATAAAAATTATATTTATATTAAATAATTATAAAAAATTAGTTTTTATTATTAAAAATACCAAATAAATTAGTAAAAATTATTTTAAAGTCTCAAAATTATCTTTTAATTATTTTTAATATATTAATAAATATTTAATATTTTTGAAATATTAAAGGTATTTAATTTATTTAATTATTATATTAAATAAATTATTTTAAAATGATTTTAATATTTGAAAATCATTTAAAATTATATAATGAAATAAGAAAATATTTTAAGTTATTTTAATAACTTTTAATATTTTATGATGAAATTCATTAATAAATTAATGTTAATGATAATTAAGTTATTTAATAAATGAATTAAATAAATAAATTAAAAATGATTTTATTATATTAAAATTATTTTAAATAATAATAAGATATTTAAAAATATTTTAAGTTATAAAATATAACTTTCAATATTTAAAGGTAAATTTCATTAATTAATTATTATTAGTGGTATTAAAGTTATTTTATAATTATATTAAATAATTTAGTTTAAAAATGATTTTAATATTATAAAATCATTTTAAATGATAATAAAGTGTTTAAAGATATTTAAAGTTATAAAATATAACTTTTAATATTTAAAGGATAATTTCATTAATAATTTAATATTAATGATATTAATGTAATATTAATGATATTAAATTTATTTAGTAATTATATAAAATAAATGGTTTAAAAATGGTTTTATTAATTTAAAAATTATTTAAAAGGATATAAATGAATTTAAAATATTTTAAGTTATACTTAATGACTTTTAATATTTTGTAAATAATACATTAATACTTTAATATTAATGGTAATTATTTAAAAATAATTTTAAATATTTTAAAAATCGTTTAAGGGTAATATTAATACTTTAAAAATATTTTTAGTTATTATAAATAACTTTAATATTTTGGCAATGGTTTTATTAATAGTTTAATATTAATTAAATATTAATGATAATAGAATTGTTTAATATTTAAATCATTTAATAATGATTTCGATGTTTGAAAATGCAGGATGAATTATAATAAATGTTTTAAAATTATTATAAGATTATTAAAAATAATATGACTAATATTTAAGTTATCTAAATGAATATTGAACTTCGGAATAAAGTCTTAGACTCGATAATTACCCGATAAAGTCGTCGGTACACCGACATGTTTTAGAAATTGATCTGGACTTAGATAATTTGATTAGATATGTGTTTATTTGTGATTCAATTGTTGTTAAACATATGTGACAATGTGATTGGGTTATGTGCTGACTGCAATAAGCAGTATTATGTGTTGAGATATGTTATTCTAATCAGTAAAAATGATCTTATTACTGATAGGTGGTTATATAAAAGATAAAACTAAGTTACAAATTGTAAGCAGCGTATCAGGCAAGTATCCTACCTTTGCATTTCCTTAATTCAATGGACAGAAGTAAGAAAGTTTTAGAATTATATTATTATTGTACCAGATTATTAACCCTATTGTTATATATGTTATATCTGATCATTGATTATCAATATGTTACTATACTGTAATTCAGATATATATATATATATATATATTGCTCGTTAATTTCTAAATATGGTTATTCAAGTGTCCCCACTTGGATAATCATTGTATTTAATCACATGTTGATATATATATATATATATATATATATATATATATATATATATATATATATATATATATATATATATACCTGATGATCACCAAGATGTATACAATAAGTAAAAGTCGTCTAAGCTATTTGATCAGCTAGACACATATTTAAAAATATTGTTGAACATGATAAAACCTTTTTGTATCCAATCAAATTGTTTTGGTTCGGATTCCCGACTAAGTATAAACATCCCGAACATGGGAAAACTTTTATGCGCCCAAGGCGGACAGAGTGAACGATACCCTCGTTCTTGCATGTAGTGTTGATCAATACAGGGCATAACAGGCTGATCACCTCCCGTGCCCGTAAGTTATGACGGTTTGCAGATGAAGTTCTGTTTAACCTTATCAAAAATTTAAAACAATGTTCATAGTATGACACCTTAACCCTAGTTATAGTCAATACGTAGTTTCAAAAATTTGATAGAGTTGTTATGTTATTATTATCGGTTCAGATTACTTCACAACTATTGACTTGTTGTAGAAGGATAGTACAAAGAAAAAATTTAATCATTTCAGCTAATATTTATAATTGTTATTACTTGTTGGGCACTCAAATGCTCATCCTTGCTTAATTTAAATGTTTTCAGCTAAGTGTGAACAACCTGAAGGCTCTACTAAGAACAAGGGAAAAGGAAAGGTTGCTAAATGATTCCAATGTTATCTTATGTAATAGTTGGATATTATTAAGATAATGACATATATTATCTATCATGATATGTATTGAATGTATTAAAGGTTACGTAGTTGGATATGTAGTGAATGTATTAGTATTATTCCGCTCATTCAAATGGTATCGTGAAGCACCGAGTTCGGGTTTTAAGTTCCTGGATTTGGGGGCTTTACAGTCCGTCGCTAAAGGGGGGGTGAGCTCGAGTGAGTTGGATAAGGGGTGAGGTTAAGATCCAGACCGTATATATATATATATATATATTAACATTCCATAATTCTGCTTGGATTTCTAATTCGCGACAGTTGATCGTCTTTATATATATAACTATATACATATATTTACTACTTTTAAATATCTACTTTAATTACTTTTGTAATGTAGATGTTGTGACATCCCCAAATCTAGGTACTTCATTCCCATAGGATTTAGTGGTCACTGTCCATACATTCATTTCTAACTACCCAAATTTAATAAAACTTAAGCAATAAATCTCCCCATTAAAGAGTTACATAACTAAAATAAATCCTAGGTTGTCTAACCTGAAAACATTCATCAAATGCGAAAAATTAATTAATTACATCACATAATTAAAACTAAGTCTGAAAACATAAGTCTCAACAAATTAACAAGTCTTCAACACTTGTTCATCTTGCCTTTTCCTTTACTAGTGGTTTGTTGCCTCTTTTTTTTAGTTCTAACAAAAGAGCTCTAACTCATGTAAGCATACATGTGTCAACAAGTAATACAAAGCAAGTAAAGTATCGATCCCACATGGAAAGTTGTTTAATTTAAATTACTATGCATCAATTAACTCTCTATATTTATATGCTCAAACTAATGACTATAATTGGTTTGTTACTCTACTTGCAAATAACGACTAAAACAATAATAAAGATGTAATAAATCAAATCTGAGAGTAATGGGATCCTAACTTCATTTAATATTTCATTTAATCACCACTATCATGCAAGACTTGTTCACATATCACAGGAAATTAGCCAAGAGCACTAAAAGAGTCACAACCATTTTTCAATGTACTATGACCTACTTACATAGCATCCACAAGCGATAGACTCTATGTAATCATCGTAATAACCAAAATCACTATATGTCTATGTAAAATTGCAATTATATTGAATTTAAGCAAAAACTCTTATTCTAACTCATACGGTGAAACAATATATGTCTATCTGATTCACGAAATACACAAGCCATACAAAAACAGCCTCATATACGTATGCTATCATGATTACAATCCATACTTGCATGTTCATTGTCAATTCCATACAAGTATTAAAAGAGAATGGTGATAATGCATTCATACATGCAAACCAATCATGATAGAAATCCCATATGATATGTAATATAGTCCAGCATTCAAGCATTCAACCAAACTAAATATTAAAATCCATTAGAATCCCATAATTGAGTTTAGTTCATGACTGAATCAAAAGTCATTATGGGATCAAAGCTAAACATGGCTAATAAATAATTGAAAGATCAAAGATAGAAATGATCCAACTAATCGTTGATTACAATCCACTATTAACATTCAAATCCTCATATAAATCCAGCAACTAATAATAATAATAATCCACACCGATAGAGAATCCCAAGAAGAGTTATAAAAGAAGAATTTTGGCTTCGCTCTACGTTGGAATGTCTCTACCCGTTTAAACCCTTGTTTTTAAAATGTAAATACGTAAAAACTGAATAATATATTTTTCTGAAACCAGTCAGAAATCGTTTTAAACCAATTACAACCTTTTTCATTAAAAATTAAAATAAAACAAATCAAGATTAATCAAGATCGCATGTGGCACAGCTTCCCCCCCATGTACTTCTCGCGTGGGCGAGCAACTTGCAGTGTGTCATGTTGTCCATCCGGTGCTCATGCAGGCGCCAGATTCCCAAGCTTGTCTCTCGCCATGCTTCGTAATTTTGAGTCCTAGTTACAACTGCTGAATCGATCTGTTCATTAAACTTCCTTTGTCCACCCACGCTTAGTCTTCTGCTCCACTTGATCCTCATGCCACACATATCCCGACTTGTCCCTCGCTCGCAAGGTCCCATTCGCCCGTGCCTTCTAATTCCACCAAATTAGGCCGTTTCCTGCACTTTTTCACCAAAAGGAGTTTTAAGTATATGCAATGCAAAATAACATGAAATGCAACTAAAAACACACTAAAATGTACTTGAGATGGGCATAGTTCGCGTGAATTGGTATTCCATAAGTAGGTATAAAACCCACTCATCAAGGTTGGCTCGTTAACCTTCTCAACTTTAGCTGCAATGGTTATATATATGCAAGAGTGAGAAAAACAAATGCTCACTTAAAGAAAACATAGTAACTGCCAATGAATAAGTTTTACTGAATTGAATAACTTTTTTTAACATCGATAATCAAGAACTGATATTCAAAATCATCTGAGGGTCACAAGACCATGAACTATGTCCCAGGTTATATGTATTTCTACTTCAACTTGTAACAGTTGTTAGACTAAATGGACTTCCTTCTCGTACTTAGGGGGATCAACCCTTCGTACCATGTATTGTGCACAAACATCTTAACGCTTTCGCGTAAATAATCCTCTGTAATAGTGTTGTTCATCTCAGTTTTAACATATGAGTTCGTAGCAAAGGAAGTTTAGTTTGGATAAGCTTCAAGGTTTATTTAGAGTTTAACTTACATCAACTAAGGACTATTTGAATCAAAAAAATTAATGACAATACAAAGGTTCAATAACGACGTATTACAAGGTGGTTATGAACTATAAATGAATAATGTAATGTGTTAAGGTCATGCTTTAAGGATAAAGTTCAGAGCATTGAAAAACTACAATAAACCTTGCTTGAACAAAAATGGTAAGCTAAGGTTACATTTTCCAATAAGGAAACAAGATTATGAACTTTGCTCAATAGAATTCAAGAACTGGCATAATTTATAAATAAGATAGAATAACAATCTTGGATAATTATGGTCAAGGTAGTATAGGTTTAGAGAACTAGCTCAACTGAAATAATAGATTCAAGAAACTTGTGTAATGTAAGAGTAGGGATAAGAGACTTACCTCGTGTGTTAGCTACACACTTATAACTCTTATTTCCCGAACACCCTAAACATTCTATTAACATCGTAACATAACTTTAGCCACATAATATTAATCTCATAGATTCAACTTCCACTTTTAGATAACTTGTCAACCTATTTTGAATTCTGATTTCTTAAATCAATAAATCTTAACAAATCTAAAGTTCTTTCTTAGAAAACGATTCAACTTCATTAATCACATAATAATGTTTTACAATAATAACACAATTTATAATTTTTCACAACTTGAAATCATCAGTTACACATGAACAAACTGTTATAATATATTAATATAAGCCTAACAAATTGTCAAAAGTTCATCAAAAGTTGCATTATAGAGAGTTCATCAATTTATACATCAAACTACTCAAAACAGATATAAACACAGTCCATCAATTTATACATCAAAAGTTGCATTGTAGAGAGTTTGAAAACCAATTTTGTTTTGCCGTGCAAACTCAAGAACACCATTCCTTCAATTAAATCCCATATTCCTGATTTAATTCTACATATAACAATTATAATCATCTAAATAACAACTTATATTCTCACAAATCATCAACTAAAAACTCAATTACAGAGAATTTTTAGAAAACAAAAACCATAACTTTAAACAAAAAATATACCTTTGATTATTAGTACGGATGATAGAGACACTTATTTGATTATCCAATTCTCTTCGGGTTAACTGCTTATTTAGTCATTGTACTATATGTCAACTTACAAGTGAGTCACTCAACCGTTTTTTTACAATCAACTCACTAAACCATTATTTACTTATAAACCGTCAAGTCATTTGACTGTAAACGGAACTTTGACGTGGCGCACTTACGTGGCTTAGTTTTTTCAATATAAATAAATGACTAGGCATAAACATGCTTATGTGTAATTTAAAAAATTATGTTAACCACCCTTTGACTCTTTCTCACTTTCTTCTAATACCATCCCCTATTCCCTGTCCTCCACCTCTCTCTCTTTCTAAAACTCTAAAATTTCCTCTGCCCATTTTCTCTTTCTAAACTCTGTTAAAAATGGTGAGGGATGACCTGCAAATCACGATTCCGAGCCACGATGAATTTGTCCCTAACCACATTCTCCAGCGACTCATCCGAATCTGGTCCGACTCGGTCCAAACAAGCCCCGCCACCGAGTCAAACTCACTCACTCCGGGCAAGCTCTCAAGCTTGTCAATCAAATGAAACAACAAAACCACGACGAAATCGACGAAAACTCGTTCAAAATCATAGTTGGACTCACTTCCTTCACCGTAGAATCCGGCCATAATCTAAAGTTTTCTGGCCGGAATGAATGGCTTCGTAGCATTTCTAGTAAGACCCCAACTTATTATAAATAAAATCAAATTTCCTCTAATTATTATTGTGAATAATAAGGTATTAATTTAATATAATTCTCTGGTTATGAGTGAAATGTGCAAATTTTGAAAAATATGCAAGTGGTTATAAAATAATCATTGTTGTCGGGGAATATTCATTTGGTCGTGGAATATTCTTGTTGTCAGGGAATATTCGTACGATGGCGCAGTCATTTGTGGGCCCCATAATAGAATAATTGTCGGATGAAGAAAATGACAAGTTTGAGTTTTTATAAATAATTCAGCGTGAATTATTCACGAATTAACAACTTTGTTGGAATACCCGTGGTTAAAATACGATGTCTGCGTGGATGCACGGTATTGATGAATTGTTGATCCTTACGTGAAAGGCACTACTCAATAATTGTTACAATAATTCTTTGTTCAATATTTTATTTTATTGATTCAATAATTGTCTTGCGTTGATATTTTATATTATTGTTGTTTCAATAATTATCAACGCATGAGATTTCCCATTATCAAATCAATAATTCATATTATTTGAATAATATTATTAGATAGCATTATTGGAAATGTCTAGAAAGTTCACATCAATGAGAGGTTTGGTCACCTAATTACGCCGCCGATGAAGGAGAAATTCTTATTGAAAGCCCCTCTTTCTGGAAACGGCCTAGTTGTCATAAATGTGATTCTGTAATATTATTTGTGAATAATTAATTATTGATTCATATGATAAGGAAATATTTATTTTATGTGGATATAAATGATGGATTTATTTATGTGGTTATAAATGAAAGAATTAATGTTGAGGTGTTTTATCAGTATTTTTGTCGGAATGAAGGTATTAAAAAATTAAACCAGTGTTTTTTAAAATATATTGCGTGAGTTATAATTTTTAATCCGACCGTTGGATCGTTGTAATTTTTGGATATGTTATACATATATAAGTTGAGTATATGTCCACAAATTTTGAACCGTTAAAAATGAACGTATGATTTGTTATGAATTTTAAGAGGTGACAGGTTCAAAAATTGTTAAAGTATCCGAATTTAGCATTTTGGTGGAAAATTCTAGAATTGGTGGCCCCCACTCTTGGTTGGTGAATAAATGTGCTGAGATTTTTATTCAAATGTGGTGGGTGGGAATAGTAGCAGGTAAAGCCATCAGGTTGCAGGTTAAGTCTTCTTCGGCGTGCTAACATTTTCCTATAAATAGAGGGCTAAGTTAGAATTGAAAATCACACCAGAAACAAGTTTTCTCTCTTTCTCTCTCTATATTATTGAGTGTATTTTATGAGTATTTAGATACTTTGTGAATTTCTGTTAATCAGTGCAAGTTTCCTTCAGTCTTATACCGATATTCCGATCAGAAGTACTGAAATTTTGAGGTAAGGGGTATTATTTATTTCATATTCTGAAGAGATATTATTTTTCGTATTCGTATGAATATTATTTCATTCAATATTCGCAAGAAATATTATTTTCATTTAATATTCGTAAGGTATATTATATTCGTTCAATATTCGAAAGGAATATTATTTTCGTTTAATATTCGTAAGGTATATTATCTTCTTCTTAAATGATATTTTCTTCAATATCATTATGCCAAAATATTGGTATGAACTTTTTATCAAATTTGGAACTTTTTGTGTCGGAGTTACTATTCACGTATACGACACTATTCACGAATATGGCACTATTCACCGAAAAATGAAAATTTCTTCTTTTTGTCCAAGTTGTCTATTATGGTTACTATCTTTGATTGTATCCATGTTTTGATCATTATTTTTGAATTCTGCTTCAAAATTGGTTATTTCGGAATATTATTGAACTAGGATAAACTGTAATACGAATCCTTAATATCTGATCTGTTATCTCACTGGATTCGTTTTCTTTAAAATATTTTTCATCATCCTCAATCCTAAATGATGATACAAATGAATATCTTTGGCCTGTAGTGCAAAGATGAATGATTACTAATGAATATCTTTGGCCGTAGTGCAAAGATGAACAGGTGTTGAGATGAACATGACCAACTGGTGATACAAATGAATATCTTTGGCCTGTAGTGCAAAGATGAATATTCATTAAAGATATATATTGATTGTTATTACAGGGATAAAATTGATGATGGACTTTTAAATCTTAGAAGATAGTAGAACTCATTCTCTACTTGACTCTTCTAATGGATTGATGTTTCCGCTGCAGTTGTTGATCTAAAACTTGTTGTCTATTATATTTTGTCAGATTATTCCCTGTTGAAGACTAATGATAATTTGTTATATATTATCTTAGTCATAATATTCTTTACTGGGCTAGTTGAGCTCACCCTTTTGTTCCATTTTTCTTCTCAGGAGGTGAGAACATAGCAGGAACTAGTCGGGGTACGGAGTGATGGTTCTAGAAAGTTGTTTTAGCAGTCCTCACTATTTCTGTAAAATAGTGTTGAATAATTGTAATGAGTACTTATTTGAGTGTTGATATTGTCTAGAAGATAATATTTGTATTTAAACTCACAGTATGTGTTGTCGCATTTTGCACGACAATTGTATTATTGAAGTTGTAGTTTGCTTTCCTCGCATACCATGTATTTGGCGACTCGAAATGGGTGTTGTATACCTATTTTGGGGCGTCACAGTTGGTATCGAGCTTAGGGATATGGTCTCTGGCGGAGATCGGGGAATAGAACTAGGAGGGGAGAGATGAGTAAATCCTTCGCTAGTGTGTCCTATCTAAGCTTATTTGTTGGTCAGTCATAATATAGATATATTATGTGATATGTTCATTTATTTAATTAACCATTGTTTTATAGCAGTATTTAAGAATGGCTGCTGGGAACGTTAACAATGGAGTGTATGAGACTGTGGAACAACCTTTAGTTACAAACCAGGAGAACGTGCAACAGGAAGGCAATAATCCTCCTGTAAATAACACTACCGAAGAAATGATGAATGATGGGATGTTCAGAAGTTTTTTGCATTTTATGCAAAACCGGATGAGGGAAACTGGACGCACGCGAATCACGGTGGAAATGCTAGCAATCTGCGACTTGTCACGACCAAGCGATTCAAAGAGTTAGGACCACCGAATTTAAGAAAGCCGGATCCGATCATGGCGGAAATGTGGGTCAAGCAAATTACCAAGATATTCGATGTCTTGGGATGCACGGAGGAACAGAAGGTTCCATTCGCCACCTTTATGTTCCGCGGTGAGGCAGACTACTGGTGGGAGTCTGTGAAGCGTACCCAGCCAGCCGCACTCAGCATGTCTTGGGAAACATTTCAGAAACTATTCAATGACAAGTACTTTCCTGAAAGTATTCGTCATATGAAGGAGGTGGAGTTTATCAGACTGGAACAAAACAACATGACGGTGTCCCAGTACGAGGCGAAGTTTGCAGAGTTATCCAGGTTTGCACCTCATTTGGTCGAAAATGAGGAACGAATGACAAGGATGTTTCTGAGAGGTCTAAAGCCCGAGATTCGGCAATATCTTATATCTCATAAATTTTCTTTAAGATGTTGTAAATAGGGCTCAATTATTAGAGCGAGATAATGAGTATATTCAACCAAGGGACCACAACCAGGTCATACCGGTGACAACAGTCATCAGAGCGATGATAACCAACGAGGAGGGAAAAATACGAACAAAGGAGGTAACCACTCGGGTGGTCATCGTGGCCATGATAATAGGAGAGGTGAGTCCAGTGGAAATTTCAGAAAGAGGAGATTTAACAATGACGGAAGACATCAAAGCAAGAAAGACCAAAGACCAACAACAAATTCTAGGGGGAGGAGAACATTTGCCAGGTTAGATGTTACAAATACGGGAAAGAGGGACATATCAGCCCAAACTGTCCACAACAATCCAAGGTATGTTACAACTGTGGAAAGGTAGGCCACATAGCTCGGGATTGTTCTATAGCAAAACCAAGTTCAATGGGGATGGTGACTCCAAGGGCTGTCCCGGATAAGTCGAAATCAGCAGTTCCTGGAAGAGCGTTTGTCGTGACTGGCCAAAATGCGAGGACCCCGAATGAGGTGATTACGGGTAAGATAATCTTGAACTCTTACGAAGTTTATACTTACTAGATACCGGTTCTACCCATTATTTTATCTCTCCTGCTTGTGCTCAACGTTTAAACTTGACTCCGGAGAAATTAGACTTTGATTTATCAATGGAGACTCCGTTGGGTGAAACTTTCGTTACATCCACAATTTATAAATCTTTCATGATCCAAGTTGGCACTATCACATTACCTGTTGATCTTATCTCTTTAAAGATACTTGCTTTTGATGTGATTTTAGGAATTGATTGGTTAACCACTCATCATGCCAAAATTGATTATTTTCGTAAGGTTGTTAGTTTTCATATTCCTAACCAACCTGTCATACGAATTCAAATAACTAAACCACTAAAATCAGTCACTATCATATCAAGCCATAAAGCTATTCGTTTATTGAAAAACAGATGTCAAGCTTTCTTAGCCCATGTTATGGATTTGAACAAAGACAATTCAGATTTGAATAATATTTCTGTTGTTAGAGAATTTCCTGATGTATTTCCTGAAGAACTTCCCGGTCTACCCCCAGAACATGATGTTGAATTCTTTATTGACCTTGAGCCGTACAAAAACCCATTTCTAAAACTCCATATCGAATGGCTCTATTGAACTTCGGGAGTTAAAAGTCCAACTACAGAATTGTTAGACATAGGTTTCATTCGTCCTAGTACATCTCCTTGGGGTGCTCCTGTTTTATTCGTAAAGAAGAAAGACGGGAGTATGCGACTTTGTATTAACTACCGAGAATTAAACCATGTCACCATCAAGAATACCTATCCGCTACCTCGCATTGATGACCTATTCGACCAGTTGCAAGGAGCAAAATTCTTTTCAAAGATCGATCTTCATTCTGGATATCATCAGCTGGAGATTAAAACTGAGGATATTCCAAAGACTGCCTTCAGAACTCGGTACGGGCATTATGAATTCTTAGTCATGTCTTTTGGATTGACTAATGCTCCTGCTACTTTCATGGATATGAAGAACCATGTATTCAAGGAATATTTGGATCAGTTTGTTGTTTGTCTTTATTGATGACATCCTCATCTATTCCAAAAGCCGTGAAGATCATGAGCACCATTTGAAGCTGATACTTGAAAGGCTTCATGAAAATAAGCTTTATGCCAAGCTGAAGAAATGTGAGTTCTGGCTTGAGGAAGTAGCATTCCTTGGACACGTGGTGTCAAAACATGGAGTATCTGTTGACCTGGCAAATATTAAAGCAGTACAAAGTTGGGAGCAACCAAATTCGGTGACCGAAGTGTATAGCTTTCTGGGCTTAGCTGGTTATTATCGGAGATTCGTGGAAGGATTTTCTCGAATCGCTACTCTGTTAACTCAGCTGACTCAGAAAGATACAAAATTCGTATGGAGCGAGGAATGCGAGAAGAGTTTCCAAGAGCTCAAGAGGAGACTCATTTCGACACCTGTTTTGGCAATACCATCTAGTACGGATGGATTTGTTATATACAGCGATTCTTCAGGCAAAGGGTTAGGATGAGTTCTCATGCAACATGGGAAAGTCATAGCCTATGCCTCACGACAACTCAAAGAATATGAGAGGAATTATCCTACTCATGATCTAGAGTTGGCAGCAGTCGTATTCGCGTTGAAAATTTGGAGACACTACTTATATGGGGAGAAAGTTGAGATTTATACGGACCATAAAAGCCTCAAATATTTCTTCACCCAAAAAGAACTCAACATGAGACAACGACGTTGGCTTGAACTATTGAAAGATTACGATCACACTATTCAATATCATCCTGGAAAAGCAAACGTAGTAGTATTACGCATTGAGTGAGACGATCATATCGAGTACGAGTGCGATATTGTCAATGCAAAGGCCCATTCTGTATGACTTGAAAAGGATGGAGGTAGAATTAAAGACTCCAAGGACCCACATGATGATGGTGAATATACGAGTAGAACTGACTTTAATCGATAAAGTTAAAGTTGCTCAAGCTACGGACATGGAGCTGATGTGTATGAAGAAGAAAGTGCAAGAAGGTGCTATTCCAGAAGCAAGAATCGATGAAGAAGGAATACTTGGATTCAACTCCAGGCTTTGTGTTCTTAATGATTCTGACTTGAAGCATAGAATCATGATGGAGGCAAACAACACACCATTTGCAATCCATCCTGGGAGTACCAAAATGTATCATGATATTCGACATACATTTTGGTGGAACAATAATAAGAGAGATCATGCGAGTTTATCTCGAGGTGTTTAACTTGTCAACGCGTGTAAAGGCGAGCATCAAGTGCCAAAGGGTCCATTACAACCACTTGAGATTCCGAAATGGAAGTGGGAACACATTACTATGGATTTTGTTACAGGTCTTCCCAAAGTTTCTCAAGGCATAGATGCGATTTGGGTTATTGTTGATAGATTAACTAAGTCTGCCCATTTTTTACCGACATGTGAGACTTATTCCCTTGAACGTCTTACTCGTATGTACGTGAAAGAGATTGTGCAATTGCATGGCATTCCAGTATCCATAGTTTCGGATCATGACCCAAGATTCACTTCACGATTTTGGGTTAGCTTGTAGAAAGCTATGGGCACAGATTTACGATTCAGTTCGGCATACCATCCTCAAACGAACGGACAATCACAGAGGACTATTCAAACCCTTAAAGATCTATTAAGACTTTATGTCCTAGATTTTAAAGGAAGTTGGGATAAGTACTTGCCACTGGTGGAATTCTCATACAACAACAGTTATCAAGCAAATATTGGCATGGCTCCATTTGAGGCATTGTATGGACGAAAGTGTCGTTCTCCAGTATGCTGGGACGAGGTGGGAGAAGCAACGTTGTTGGGACTAGAATTAGTACGCATGACTATAAAAAAGATCCAAATGATTCGACAACGTATTCAAACCTCACAAGATCGACAAAAGAGTTATGCTGATCTTCATAGAAAGGACGTGGAGTTTAATATTGGAGATCATGTATTGTTACGTGTTTCTCCATGGAAGGGAGTTACAAGATTTGGAAAGAGAGGAAAGCTCAATCCACGATTTGTTGGTCCATTTGAGATTCTTGACCGAATAGGAAATGTGGCCTATAGACTCGCATTACCTCCAAGTATGTCTCGTGTTCATAATGTTTTTCACATATCCATGCTTCGTAGATATGTGAAAGACCCGAACCATATTATTGCGTTAGAACCAGACGAGATAGCCCAAGATTTAACGTACGATGAAGTACCTGTTAAGATCTTGGATATGACCAAGGTTATACCACAAGTTAAGGTTTTGTGGAGAAACCATACTATTGAAGAAGTGACCTGGGAGTTGGAATCAGAAATGAAAGCGAGGTATCCTCACCTTTTCGAAACACCAGGTACGTATGTCAATTTCGAAGACGAAATTTCATAAGGAGGGAGGTTGTAAGACTCAACTTATTATAAATAAAATCAATTTCCTCTAATTATGATTACGAATAATAAGGTATTAATTTGATATAATTCTCTACGGTTATGGGTGAAATGTGCAAATTTTGAAAAATATGCAAGTGGTTATAAAATAATCATTTGTTGTGGGAATATTCATTTGGTCGTGGAATATTCTTGTTGTTTCTGGAATATTAAATGCAGCGACCTGACACGCATCATTTATGGGCCCCATAAATGTGATCGGATGAAGAAAATGACAAGTTTGAGTTTTTATAAATAACGATGTAGTTATTCTGCAGTTAACACGTGCTTGTTGGAATACCCGGTGGTTAAAATACGATGTCTGGCGTGGATGCACAGTGATTGATGAATTATTGATCCTTACGTAAGAAGGCACTACTCAATAATTGTTACGATGAGTTCTTGCTCAATATTTTATTTTATTGATTCAATAATTCTGCGTTGATATTTTATATTATTGTTGTTTCAATAATTGTCAACGCATACAAGATTTCCCATTATCAAATCAATAATTCATATTATTTGAATAATATTATTAGATAGCATTATTGGCAATGTCTAGAAAGTTACATCAAGGAGAGGTTTGGTCACCTAATTGCGCCGCCATGAGGAGAAATTCTTATTGAAAGCCCCTCCTTCCTAGGAAGGCGGCCTGGTTGTCATAAATGTGATTCTGTAATATTATTTTTGAATAATTAATTATTAATTCATATGATAAGGAAATATTTATTTTATGTGGATATAAATGATGGATTTATTTATGTGGTTATAAATGAAAGAATTAATGTTGAGGTGTTTTATCAGTATTTTTGTCGGAATGAAGGTATTAAAAATTAAACCAAAGTGTTTTTAAAATATATTGCGTGAGTTATAATTTTTAATCCGACCGTTGGATCGTTGTAATTTTTGGATATGTTATACATATATAAGTTGAGTATATGTCCAAAAATTTTGAACCGTTAAAAATGAACGTATGATTTGTTTTGAATTTTAAGAGGTGACTGGTTCAAAAATTGTTAAAGTATCCGAATTTAGCATTTTGGTGAAAAATTCTAGAATTGGTGGGCCCCACTCTTGGTTGGTGAAGAAATGTTCTTAGATTTTTATTCAAATGTGGTGGGTGGTTATAGTAGCAGGTAAAGCCATCAGGTTGCAGGTTAAGTTTGCTTCGGCGTGCTAACATTTTTCTACAAATAGAGGGCCAAGTTAGAATTGAAAATCACACCATAAACAAGTTTTCTATCTTTCTCTCTCTAGATTATTGAGTGTATTTTGTGAGTATTTAGATACTTTGTGAGTTTACATTAATCGAAGGCAAGTTTTCTTGACCTTTTTATACCAATATTCCGATCGTAAATCGATATTTTGAGGTAAAGGGTATTATTTATTTCATATTCTGAAGAGATATTATTTTTCGTATTCGTATGAATATTATTTCGTTCAATATTCGCAAGAAATATTATTTTCATTTAATATTCGTAAGGAATATTATATTCGTTCAATATTCGAAAGGAATATTGTTTTCGTTTAATATTCGTAAGGTATATTATCTTCTTCTTAAATGATATTTTCTTCAATATCATTATGCCAAAATATTGGTATAAACTTTTTATCAAATTTGGAACTTTTTGTGTCGGAGTTACTATTCACGTGTATCTAAGCCTATTCACGATATCTGACACTATTCACGAATATGGCACTATTCACCGGAAAATGAAATTTTCTTCTTTTTGTCCAAGTTGTCTATTATGGTTACTATTTTTTATTGTATCCATGTTTTGATCATTATTTTTGAATTCTGCTTCAAAATTGGTTATTTCGAATATTATTGAACTTGGATAAACCGTAATACTGAATCCTTAATATTTGATCTCATTATCTCACCGGATTCGCTTTTCTTTAAAATATTTTCATCATCCTCGGTCCTAAATGATGATACAAATGAATATCTTTGGCTTTAGTAGTGCAAAGATGAATGATTACCTAATAAATATCTTTGGCCCGTAGTGCAAAGATGAACAGGTGTTGAGATGAACATGACCAACTGGTGATACAAATGAATATCTTTGGCCTATAGTGCAAAGATGAATATTTATTAAAGATGTATATTGATTGTTGTTACAGGGATAAAATTGATGATGGACTTTTAAATCTTAGAAGATAGTAGAACTCATTCTCTACTTGACTCTTCTAATGGATTGTTGTTTCATTGCGGTGTTTTGATCTAAAACTTGTTGTCTATTATATTTTATCGAGTTATTCCTGTTGAAGACTAATGATAATTTGTTGTATATTATCTTAGTCATAATATTATTTACTGGGCTAGTTGAGCTCACCCTTTTGTTCCATTTTTCTTCTCAGGAGGTGAGAACATAGCAGGAACTAGTCGGGGTACGGAGTGATGGTTCTAGAAAGTTGTTTTAGCAGCTCTCACTATTTCTGTAAAATAGTGTTTGAATAATTGTAATGAGGACTTATTTGAGTGTGGATATTGTCTAGAAGACAATATTTGTATTTAAACTCACAGTATGTGTTGTCGCATTTTGCACGACAATTGTATTATTGAAGTTGTAGTTTGCTTTCTGTAGCATGTATTTGGCGACTCAGAATGGGTGTTGTATACCTATTTTGGGGGCGTCACATTTCTCATCGAAATTATCTCCAAACATATAAACAAAATTCATTTTGCAGAGAAAATCATTCAAACTTTTTCGTATTTTGATCTTGTTTATTAGTGCCAAAGAGGAAAAGTATCCCATATTTCTATTCCATCCTATATTGGTTGTTGATTGCTAGTGTTTTTATTATCTGGATTTTTTTTGCACTAAATTGGATGCTGATGAAGATGATGAATTGTGATGATGGTGCTAGGTTAGAGAGAGAAAGAGATACATAAATTTTGATAATCTGGATGTGTTTAATTTATTTAATTGTAATATAGTAATAAATTGTTAATATACCATAATATTTGTTTTCAATAATTAATAATTATTTGCCTAAAATATATAAACATTTATGTAAAAAAATATTTTGAAAACATTTTTAATTCTAAAATATTTTTAATTTTATTAATTACAAAAATAAGTAACAAAAATTATTTGTTCCATGTATTTGGCTAACTTTTCTAATTTACATTATATTTTAAAATATTTTTCATTTTCTTCATAAATTAAATATATATTTCATTTATTTTCTTATTTTCTTGGCAAATTTTTCTAATTTATATTATTATATTTGTAAAGAATTTAATAAAATTCATTTGATATTAATTACAAAATAATTGAATATAATTTTCATTTATTTTCTTTTTTTTTATTAACTTTTATAATTTAAATTATTATATTTGTAAATAATTAACCAAAAATCATTTGATATTAATTACAAATAATTAAATATATATTTCATTTATTTTCTCTTTTTGACTAACTTTTCTAATTTATATTATTATATTTGTAAATAATTAAACAAAATTCATTTGATATTATTTAAACATATTTTATTTATTTATTTTGTTATTTTTAGCAAACTTTACTAATTTATATTATTACTTGTAAAGAATTAAATAAATATTCATTTGGTATTAATTACAAAAATAATAAAATATATTTTTCATTTATTTTCATCTTCTTCTTTTTTTGCTAATTTTTCTAATTTATTTTAACATATGTTGTTTTATTTAGAATAAATCTTTCATTTTCTCCATAAATTATTTCCTCAATTTCAACGTAAGAACGCCACATGGGATTTTATTTTATACATATGCAGCTGATGTGGCATTTTCGTTAAAAGTCAACAGACTTGACAGATTTTCTAACGGTTTGTTAGTAAAGTAAGGTATAGTGAGTTGACTGTACGAAAAATCGGTTTAGTGACTCACGTGTAAGTTGACCTATAGTACATTGACTAAATAAGCATTTAACCCAATTTTCTTCTTCAACCTCATGACATCTCAATTTCTCTCCAAGTTCCCTCTCAAAACTTTGTTCTCTCTCAAATTTTTCTAGAGTTCTCCCTCTTTTCTTTCTCTGCTATATCTAACTCTTAGGCTTAGAAACAAAGTACGTAACTTACACCCATATAACTGATACATATAATACGTAATTAAAAAAACTGACAAACAGAATATCTCTGTTTAATTAGTTTGTCAGTTATATTTTTTTTTTAAATTCAAAAGCCACTAAGGCTTATTTGGCAAAACATAATTAAAATAAAGACTTAAAAGCCTTAAGACTTGTTTGGTAAAACTACATTAAACCTCTTTTAATTTATTTTAATAAATCACTTACTATATAGTTTAATGGTCACACTTTATCTAATTAAATTCTAATATTCAAATTTAATTAAAGTTAACATCAACTTATTAAATCATATAGCCACATAAATTAAATTACTTCATTCGTCAAATAATTATAAATTCAATATAAATTATAATTTTATCTATCAAATTAATAACTCTCTAATTTTATTAGAAAATTAAATTAGAATATTACCATTATGTAATATGATGATAAATTCACAATGCATTTAATTTAATCAACTCATTAAATTAAAATTTCAAATCACACAATTACCAAACATCAATTTAATAAATAAATTACACTAACTTAAATTATTCCACCACCACAATTCATGAATTATTTATTTAACTAATAAATAAATAAATATTTATTTAACAATAAACGAATCAACTAAAATATGTATTTAATTTAATAAATATTTTAAATTACATATAAGTTCCGGATTGTTACATCCTTCTGTCCTTACAAGAATTGTGTGCCCAGAATCACAACTCAAATAATTCATTTGTCATAGATCTTTAATATTCCCACCTGTGAACTAGATTTATCTAAATCTAGCAATCTCTAACTTTTAAACAGTTCAAAAGTGACTAAACTGGAACCGTTGAAGCTAGAATGACTTTTCTTTCTAGTTTTTGTACATATTAATCTATCATCTGAGCCTAAGAGCCATGAGGTCGAAGATTTAGCTTGCGAATCTAGATCTGGTTCCCACGATGAACCCTTTTTAGATGTGCAGCCATCTTATAAATTATTTATGGTGTCCGAACATCTTTAGATGGCTTTCATGCCCATAAGGAGCCCGACACTGCTATGTATCTTATTTTCTCGAATATACTTCGCATCTCGAAAATAAAATCAATCAAGCCGAATACGGAATAAAATGGAAATATCAAAGGCCTCAATTACTATTAAGCATAATGGTTTGAAAACCTGTTTTCCAAAATATCACTACTATAACTTGCTGAAATTAAACTTTTATACAAATCAAACCCTTTGTAGATAGGTGCAAACGAGGCATAGCATTACTTCCAGGTAACTGCACTTAGGCCCAATAAACACACACACACACACACATGCAGATAATTAGAGAAATTGAAAATTTGCGGTAATCGTGTTTTCACCAAACTCGGGGGGTACCTAACACCTTCCCCCTCTTAATTAAGCCCCCAAACTCTATGAATCTCGGTTTCCAAGGCCTATTAAACAAAGTCCAACCATTAGGCCTTTGTGTAAACCTTTTCAAAATCGGTTGAGTTAGTACAACCGTTTCAAATCTACCAACTGGCGACTGTGATTTTCAAATCGTCGACATTTATATATTGGACCTTTTTCAAACTCACCTTTTCAAACAAAACTCAACAAATAGAGAACAAAAAAGGGTAAAGATTTACATTAAATGGATGACATGGATAGCTGGCGACTCTGGTGGGGATAGTAGAGGGCTTAAGTTGTTGTTCAACCTTTTTAAAAACCCTTCTTATCTGCTTGTATGTGAATGTTGCATTTACATTGAATGGATGTGTACGAATGCTTTATTTACTACACTCTAGTGCCTCGCACAATATCTTTATGTTGTATTAGTGCTTCACACAATATCATCATTTCATATGGTGAGACACGATGTTTGTGAATGTATGATGTGTGATTCCTCCACCAGAAGGAAAACCCATCGGTGTTTGATTATTTGACTCAAGGGAGACTAATCCCACGAGGCTTAGGAAAGGCACAACTCAGATCCACTCCAATTGAAAGATCGGATTAACTTCCCGTTTAGTAAAATTACAATGATCTGAGAACCTCTATGCCGAAAAATCGATAGAGTAGCCTAAGATAGGTCAGCCTCTAATAAACCAAATGCAAAGGGAAGTCTCTTCATGCCTTTCGCTTTCAATTCCATGAGAATTCCATTCCATGTAAATCCAAATTCCATGTAAAGAAAAAGGAAATGTAAATATGCATTCCATTCCCAGCCAAATCATGTCATGTTATCCTGTCATCAAAACAACTAATATTTGTTTTACATGAAAATATTAAAAACCATAAAAAATCAAGACATTACATCAATGCATGTTGTTAATGCTTATCAAGACTAAACTACCTACTCTTCGTGTAAGTAAGACAGTTCCCATTATTTAATCAAAATATAAGAGGGCATAAAGCCTATCCACCGACAAATGGCATCAGATCGATACCAAGTGACTAAAGTTAAGAAGCAAAATAATGAGTCTTTCAGAGAATACGCTCAGAGATGGAGACGTCTGGCAACATAGGTCAGCCAGCCTATGTCAGAAACAGAAATGGTGATGACTTTCATAGACATCCAAAAGGCACCTTACTATGAGAGGATCCTAATTGGAATAGTAAAGCCATTCTCAGAGATGATCAAACACGACGAAATGGAAGAGATGGGCTTGAAAGCAAGCAAGATTAAAGACTTCACTGCCTTGGAAGCGGTCGTCGAGCATATACAAAATGGTAACTATACAAGCGATCCTAATAGGGTACCCAATAAAGGAAATAAAGATGTATCCCTCGTTTTACAAGGGTAAGCTAGGAGACCAACCTATAGTCCCCCCATCTAGAAGAAGCAAGGCAATCTGCCATTTCAACAATAGGCTGCATTCAACCAATTCTAGGACAAAAAGAGAAAATTTGAAAGAACAAAAAATCGGGTGTTCACTCCACAAGGCGATTCCCTTGAAAATGTATTGGTGATATTAATGGATCATAAGAAAATTATCGAACTAGCTCCACCTCTGGATCCATGAAGTAAAATATACAATCCGAACCAAAGATGTACTTACCACTCATGGTCTCCCGGACACGATACATAAGATTTTTGGTCCTTAAAGCATAAAATCCAAAATTTGATCGAAAGTGGCAATGTTGTGGTCTAACAACCTGACCAAACAAATGTCAACACCAACCTTCTATTACAGCATTATACGGAGGGAGTAAACATGATCGGGTCAGGAGGCGCCGAAATGGGTCCAAATCATAAATACATACGAAGGATGGCGGAATACCCCCAAAGGAGCAAAACAAATGTCCTAGAATGGGAAAACTCGGAGGAAGGTATGACAGTAATGCAAAAATTAGAGACGATCTAGAATCAAGTAAATCTACTAGCTAAGCTAATAGTGCGCCAACATCATGATATAAGGCAGTTTTTCACTCAACTATCATAAAGCCAAGAGAAAAAAAGGTTAACCATAATGTAAGCCTATATCCCTCTAGGATGAACCAGCTAAATGAAGAAGATAAAAGCAGGCTAGAAGGACAAGAAAAGTGGAATGATAATGTTAGTTCCCAAAGACACAATAGTTATCTAGAAGGGGGGGGGGGAGTTGCATAGATATTTTAAAACTTTTTCCTTTTCAAAATACTTTTCAGATTTGTTAATAAATTAACCACATCGAAATCTATGATTTGTTTGTTCCCCTTTAAGATAAACAAAGTTTATAGGTGATAAACAGTTATGACAGATATAGCTGTTAAAGCAGATATATATATAAGATACATTGATTTTAAGTGGTTCAGAGCACTCAAGGCTCCTAGTCCACTCTTCTACTCCACGAGTAGGAAATCCACTAAGGATATCTTTACAATCTTTGAACCACTTAGATTCTTTCAAGACCAGCAGTCTTGAAACTTTTTAGTTTACTTAGAACTCTTCAAGTCCAGCAGAATTGGAATACACTTGATGAGAGTTGAGTTCTTGGGTTGTGCTACTCAGTTGCAGTTAAGCATACGTTCGAAAGAACGGAGTAGCAAAGTAAGCTTTTCTTTCTTGATCGTAGAGTTTTGGACATTGAGTGTTCTTAAGCTTTTGTTTTATACTTGCTTGTTGCTGCATATATGTCTAATTTACTTATAAAGAAGCCTTTGAAATGTGTCCATTGAAGGCATCTGTTGTAGCATTTAATGCATCATATACTTACGAAAGCACCGATGTTGACTTCACGAAATCATTTTACGTTCATTATCCGCCCAATCGACGTAATGCATCGCTTTCTCACCTAACACCTTAAAAGATGATTTTTATCATGCATGCAGTCCTTTCCTTAGCTTCTTCTACACGCTTCTTTGATACATATTAAGGATGAGTGTTAGATCATTGAGATTCCCAAAATCTCAACGTCTATATGTCATTCTTCATTTGTTATACTTTATCCTTCAGTAAATGGACAAAGCTCAGTGCTTCTGATGCTGACTGGAGAGACACCACGATTATTGTCTTTGTATCATGATTGTTGTGTATTGTCATGATCGTGCTTGATTTAGCCTTGATCGAAGAGAACACTACTGTGACAACCCAAAAATTTATAAAATCTTGAATGATTAGAATAAAAGTTAAAGAATAAAACCTAGAAAAGAATTTGAGGATTTATTTAAAATTTTCAAGTAAAACCTATATGATTTGCTATTCGAATGAGAATAGAGAAAATATGGGTTACAAAATTCCAAAACCCTAGAAATGAATTATTATGTATTTGAAAGAATATCAAGAATAAGGTATTATGATACCTGTAAAATTTGATGTGAATTGAATAAGTATAAAGTCGTTAGTTAATACGATTAGCATTATGAAGTGAGTAATTTAAAACTCAAAATTTGAGTTAGAGATAAAATTTTGAAGCACGGACTACTCGGTTGCATCCGGAACGTCAAGTTTAGTCTACATGGACAGTAAACACAAAATGTGTAAAAGTTGACTTTTGGTCAAAGTCAACAGTTGACTTTTTATGGAGAAAAGTCAAAATTAGTGTATGAAGTGAAATATGTTATGATTATGTGAATTATGTATATGATTTAATAAATATACATTATATAATGTGAATACATTTATTTTGTATATAAAAGTGAAATAAGAATTAAGTTAGGTAACCTAATATATATATTAGGTGTGGTAATTAAATAACCTAAGAGGTTATAATATGGGAGGATATTAGTATATAAATATATATACTAACATTAAGAGATTTATTTTATATATCTCAAATAATTAATTTTATAACCAAGTCTAATTGAGTTATAAAATTAAAATGGCATAGGTAAGGAGTTTATTTTCTAGTGTGAGAAATAAAAACCCTAATTAAATGATTAAGGTAGAATAGAATTAAAAGTATTGGACTATAATAATGTCATAGCCCAATAAATTATTTACAGTTCAAGAGAATTGGATTTAATGGACTAAGGAAGTTATATTATTTAAACAAGCCCAATTAATTAATTAAGCATGAGACTTGTAGATAAAGTGGCTAAGGGCGATTAAATTATTTAATCTAGCCCAATATATTATGTATGTGACGAGTATTATATTGACTCAATTTAATTAGGGTTGAAAACCCAAGTTGGTTGTTGTTAGTAAGTAAAATAAGTAAATTTGTTAGCTCAATGAAATTAATTAAGGGCCCAAACTAGGCCCACTTATGGGAGAACAATAGTATTAAAAATTATATTAAGTTAAGAGATATATTTTTATTATCTCAAGTTATTAATTTTATAACTTAATTAAAACAAGTTTAGTTGGGTTATAGAATTTAATGTACTAGAGTGATGATTTAAATTCTATATATTTGGAATGGATACCCTAATTAAATATTTAGGGTGGGTTAAGATGGAAAGGATTGGACTATGTAAATATTACATAGCCCAAAGGATTAATTGAAAGCCCAAAAGATTTAATAAGTGGCCCAATTTGTTTTAACCCAATTATTGAGGGCATTGTGGTCATTTAATAAAGCAATTAAATAAAAAGATATAAGGGAGATAAGAGGCCACATGTAAAAAAAAGAGAAAAGAAAGAGAGAGAAAGAGGAAAAGTAAGAAGGAAAAGAAGAGAATAGGAAAAAGGAAAGAAGAAACCATGAAAAAGAGAGGAGAAGAATCACAACAATTAGCTAGAAGAAGAAGAAGAAGAAGAAGAAGAAGAAGAAGAAGAAGAAGAAAGGTAAATCCTAAGCTTTATTTCCTTTATTTTTCTTATTTGATGAAAAGGGGATTTTTGATTTGGATGTTCAAACCTTTTAATTTATGTGTTTTTCATGAATTCAAGTATGGATCTACCCATGATGGGTGTTGATTTTTGTTGGAATCAAAAAGGAAAAGAAAAATAAATTTTCTAGTTTTGAAACCCAATTTTCTATTTACTTTGAAATTCCACCATTTTTAATCTATAACTCCTTTTTACCATCCGTCAAAGAGGGGTGCTAGATATATGGGTTTACTAGTTAACCCAAGTGGTATGACTTAAAAATGTTGATTTTTCATAGTGTAGTGACTGATTAAGCCAAAATAGTCCCGAATTTCTGACAAAAATACAAACTGTTTTGGGGCAGTCTGAAATGGGGGCAATTTCGTCCACTTTTTGTGCTTTAAAAATTCCAGAAAAGTTTGGAGTAGTAATATTAGAAGTTTTACAGGTTGTGTAAAACTTTGAGAATATTTGGCCATACGGTTTGAGAGTTATGGATTTTACGGTGAATGACTATTTTTATGAAGCCACTATAATAACTCTCTGTGTATAAGTCCAAAAATTACAAAATATTTACTAGACGTACATGTGTATAACAGGAACATACTGTATAAATTTCAGAATTTTTGGAGTTATCTCGATTTATGAAAAATCGGAGAATATTTGGCTATTATGGACTATTTAAATATATTAAATGGATTTTAAAAATTCTGGGAAAAATATATGTTCAATATGGAACTATATTATGTCAAATCCTAGAAAAGAAATAGTTTTGGGACCCGGATTTGGGGGCGTCATAGTTGGTATCAAAGCCATAGGTTATAAACCTTAGGTAGGTGTACCTTAGACTATAACCGCGGAGATGATGATAAGGAATAAACTCATATCGAGTTTAAGTGATAAGAGATGAATTTTTGGAAATTCATTATTAAGTAAAGGGAAAGATAAGGAAGATTCAAAGAAGAATCTTGAAGAGATATAAGGATAAGAATATGGAGTTACCTGACTCCAGTAATAAAGATGAAAAGTGAAAATAAATAGACTATATCTATAAGATGAGAAATGTTAATAAAATCATAATATAATATGATTAAAGAGAAGAATAAGAAGATCGTAAAATAAAACGATCGTAAGTATAAGGAGAAATGATTACGAAATAAGATCACGACGCGATCAGATTAAATTGTTGAATAACATATGATATATTAAGTGGTTGGTATGATATAGCTTGATGCTATAAAGAGAAGGTACTATGAAATGGTACAATGTAAACTCAGAAAAGAGTGGTAAATGTTAAGATGCGGACTAAAGAAAATTCGTATTAAGAAAAGAGAAAGTAAGAATGATGAGGGATTTCAATTGAGGACTCATGTCAGCAGCTGAGTTGTATGATTCTTTGTATGGGTAGGGAATTTGTACTTGGTTTAGAATCACTTAGCTTCCTGGTCGATATAGTGGTTAGGTTGACAATTTCTTTGTATGGGCGGGGAATTGTCCGCTGAGCTTCCTATATTGATTAGTGGCCGAGTTTGGTTCGACGACCACTTAGTTTTTTACACTGATAATCATTGAAATGTCTGTGTCGCGCTGTTTGTTATATACGGGTTGAGAAGGTGATTCTTTTCTCATGTGTATAACAGATAGATAGGTTATAAGTAGAGAATATCAGGTTAAGTATGAGTTCTTAAAACTCATACTTATGGTACATTCGCGACTCATAGTTGTATGAAATGTTTATGAACCCCTCAGCGAATGGACGCCAAAGGTCTGACTAGGACAAGTTCTTAAACTCATATGATTGTGAAAAGTTCCTGAACTCATAATGTGTGGTAAGTTTGATGAACTGGGTATGGAAAAGTTGTGAATGGAGAATTGAAGATGATAGAAATAGATAGACTTATTAAGAAATGATCATTATAGAAATTAAAGTTGATGATGGAAGCATAGGTATTCCAAATCTTCTAGCTGTGCTAGATTTCAAGTTTTTGACATCAAGCTAAATTCGCACTGATGTGTTTTTTAAAAAAAATGAATTTTGTTATCCTCAACACAGGGTGACAAGTGTGTAGATGTGGACTTCGGGCCACTAACACATCGTTACTTGTTGTGGCATGATGACACCACTGATGATTTTTAAAGTTTTTTTGAACTGTTTAGAGAAGAGTCTATTCTAATTGATTCGGCTAGACAAAAATGATTTGAACTATTAAAATGTATTTTTATATCATTAATGCATTATGTAACCTGGTGCAAAGATGATAAAAATAATGGAGTTATCAATGCGAAATTACTTAGTGTCTGGATGTGATCTAAAGATCGTCACCCACTATATAGTATGATGTAGTATGACAAAGTCACAAAATGATGGAATCCTCAAAGCGAATTTGTATATCTGATGCGGTATCATAACGTCAAAATGATTTTAAGAATTTTAAAGATAATTTATTGCCAACTGAATTTGGCCAGAAATGTTTCGATTGAAATTCGAATTATTGATATAAGTCTAAGCTATTTGATTCAGCTAGACAAATGTTTATGAAATTCAAAGTATTCTCTGAAATCTTATGCCGAACCAAATTGTTTTGGTGTGGAATCTTATGATAAGTCTGAGGTGAACAACCCTGAAAATGGGGATATACTAATTGGATAAAATATTCCAATCTAAGAACGCATATAGTCGTTCCGATTACTAAGGTACAACAGACTGATCCTCTAAAGTACCCGCATCGGTAGTTTACCTTCTTCGTGATTGTAAACATACCAAATATAAAATGTTTCAGAGGTAGAGTGCCTTTCTTTCATAATTGAAAGAGGTAGCAGATAGAAATACCCCTAAACCTCAAAGTTCATAGTTTTTATGATCCCTCAGACATATATGAAATGTTTTTAAACTCTTCAGAGTAATGTTATGGTAGTATGTGATGATGAATATGAAATAGTGTGAACTCGTTGCGTACGAGTAGAATCCGAGAAGATTGAATAAAGGTTATTATGACAACCTAGTTTTGGTGAATGGTTAGAAGATGTAAACTCTTAGTGAGTAGTTATTGTAAAATGTGAAGATAGAAGAGAAATCCTCAAATGAGTAAATTGTAAAGGTTAAGTTGAAAACCTAGTTTTGATCAATCGAATAAGCATAGATTAGTATGCTTTAATTTCGGGGACGAAATTCTTATAAGAAGGGGTGAATGTGACAACCCAAAAATTTATAAAATCTTGAATGATTAGAATAAAAGTTAAGGAATAAAACCTAGAAAAGAATTTGAGGATTTATTTAAAATTTTCAAGTAAAACCTATATGGTTTGCTATTCGAATGAGAATAGAGAAAATATGGGTTACAAAATTCCAAAACCCTAGAAATGAATTATTATGTATTTGAAAGAATATCAAGAATAAGGTATTATGATACCTATAAAATTTGATGTGAATTGAATAAGTATAAAGTCGTTAGTTAATATGATTAACAATATGAAATGAGTAATTTTAAACTCAAAATTTGAGTTAGAGATAGAATTTTGAAGCACGGAGTGCTCGGTTGCATCTGGAACATCAAGTTTAGTCTGAATGGACAGTAAACACAAAATGTGTAAAAGTTGACTTTTAGTCAAAGTCAACAGTTGACTTTTTATGAAGAAAAGTCAAAATTAGTGTAAGAAGTAAAATATGTTATGATTATGTGAATTATGTATATGATTTAATAAATATACATTATATAATATGAATACATTTATTTTGTATATAAAAGTGAAATAAGAATTAAGTTAGGTAACCTAATATATATATATTAGGTGTGGTAATTAAATAACCTAAGAGGTTATAATATGGGAGGATATTAGTATATAAATATATATACTAACATTAAGAGATTTATTTTATATATCTCAAATAATTAATTTTATAACCAAGTTTAATTGAGTTATAAAATTAAAATGGCATAAGTAAGGAGTTTATTTTCTAGTGTGAGAAATAAAAACCCTAATTAAATGATTAAGGTAGAATAGAATTAAAAGTATTGGACTATAATAATGTCATAGCCCAATAAATTATTTACAGTTCAAGAGAATTGGATTTAATGGACTAAGGAAGTTATATTATTTAAACAAGCCCAATTAATTAATTAAGCATTAGACTTGTAGATAAAGTGGCTAAGGGCGATTAAATTATTTAATCTAGCCCAACATATTATGTATGTGACGAGTATTATATTGACCCAATTTAATTAGGGTTGAAAACCCAAGTTGGTTGTTGTTAGTAAGTAAACCAAGTAAATTTGTTAGCTCAATGGAATTAATTAAGGGCCCAAACTAGGCCCACTTATGGGAGAACAATAATATTAAAAATTATATTAAGTTAAGAGATATATTTTTATTATCTCAAGTTATTAATTTTATAACTTATTTAAAACAAGTTTATTTGGGTTATAGAATTTAATGTACTAGAGTGATGATTTAAATTCTATATATTTGGAATGGATACCCTAATTAAATATTTAGGGTGGGTTAAGATGGAAAGGATTGGACTATGTAAATATTACATAGCCCAAAAGGATTAATTGAAAGCCCAAAAGATTTAATAAGTGGCCCAATTTGTTTTAACCCAATTATTGAGGGCATTGTGGTCATTTAATAAAGCAATTAAATAAAAAGATATAAGGGAGATAAGAGGCCACATGTGGCCGAAAAAGAAGAGAAAGAAAGAGAGAGAAAGAGGAAAAGTAAGAAGGAAAAGAAGAGAATAGGAAAAAGGAAAGAAGAAACCATGAAAAAGAGAGGAGAAGAATCACAACAATTAGCTAGAAGAAGAAGAAGAAGAAGAAAGGTAAATCCTAAGCTTTATTTCCTTTATTTTTCTTATTTGATAAAAAAGGGGGTTTTTGATTTGGATGTTCAAACCCTTTAATTTATGTGTTTTTTATGGATTCAAGTATGGATCTACCCATGATGGGTGTTGATTTTTGTTGGAATCAAAAAGGAAAAGAAAAATAATTTTTCTAGTTTTGAAACCCAAATTTCTATTTACTTTGAAATTCCACCATTTAAAATCTATAACTCCTTTTTACGATCCGTCAAAGAGGGGTGCTAGATATATGGGTTTACTAGTTAACCCAAGTGGTAGGACTTAAAAAATGTTGAGTTTTCATAGTGTAGTGACTGATTAAGCCAAAATAGTCCCGAATTTCTGACAAAAATACAAACTATTTTGGGGCGATGCAAAAGCAGGGCAATTTAAATCCACTTTTGTGCTTTAAAATTTCGAGAAAAATTTGGAGTAGTAATATCAGAAGTTTTGCAGGTTGTGTAAAACTTTGAGAATATTTGGCCATACGGTTTGAGAGTTATGGATTTTACGATGAATGACTATTTTTATGAAGCCACCCGAATAACTCTCTTTGTATAAGTCCAAAAATTACAAAATATTTACTAAACGTACATGTGTATAACAGGAACATACTGTATAAATTTCAGAATTTTTGGAGTTAATCTTGATTTATGAAAAATCAGAGAATATTTGGCTATTATGGACTATTCAAATATATTAAATGGATTTTAAAAATTCCGGGAAAAATATATGTTCAATATGGAACTATATTATGTCAAATCCCAGAAAAGAAATAGTTTTGGGACCTGGATTTGGGGGCGTCACAACTACGATTTCTCTTAAGAACTGATAGACTACGATCTCTACTTTCTTGTTTTGTACACTCCACAATTCTGAGAGCTAATTACGATTCTTGACTTGGCTCGGCAGGCGCTCGTACTATCTTCACGATTCTGAATGTGGCTTCCAAGACAGACTACAATTCTGAAGCAACTTTTTTGATACTCCACGATTCTTCCTTGGCTTCAGCAATCTCTCAGCTGGCTTGACAGACTACGATTATGTTGAGACCTATCAATTACATTTCAAAATAGATCATCCTAACAACTTTGACCTTTCTTCTATAGATTCATTTATAGAATGATAAACATTAACCACATATTAACCTAACAATTGTGATCTACCATCTAAGTCCTTGTACATATATTCTTTGAAGGACTTTACACATAAGCATATTTATTTACTTTCAACATCAAATTTTAATATGCAATTCCCAATAGATAAAATTACTAGAAGATCTCGCCAGCCGAAAAATCGCTCGGGGGAATGCAAATTCTCAAAGAAGAAAGATCAAACAACCTCCAAAAGAGACCAAAAATTCACCCCTCTAAACAAATCAAATGAAGAAATGCTACACTTTCTGATAAGAGAATGAAGGATTACTGAGTTGCTACCACCTGTAAATCACAAGATAAAAAGTTATGGCTCCACCAACATATGTCTCTACCATTCTAACTCACCTAGACATGCAACTGCGAAATTTTGGTCTCTGAAGCATAAAATCAAGTACCTCATTGAAAATGAAGAGCTGAAGATAGAATTCCCCATGACCAGAAAAGGCGAGAAGGAAATAAAAAGCTTAAGATGTCCACTCGAGACATGCAGTTCAAAGAAGGTGATGGCTATGAGCACCAATCCTGGCATAACACAAGACGGATTGATCCTAATGCTAGGAGCGATAGAGGAGATAAAAGAGTCACCAAATGAGATTCCTCCGCCAACATCAAACATCTTGTCGCCCAAAGATAACAACCACATTCCTGATTTTATCATCCCGAATGATGAGGAGGAAATATTGATCCTTTCCAAGGAAGAAACAACCAAAAAGGTAAGTTCCTAGAGAAAAATACAACAACAGTTTGAGGGAGATTTCATAGTCAAGTCTTCTGAAACCCATGAAAAAGATGAAGGAACAAATGAAGATAAAGGTGGTAAGATTGTCGGGGAAGCTAACCCATCAAGGAATCAAGAGCTCCAACCTTTTTATGATGGGGACAGTTTAAGCATCCTTGAGGAATGTACTGAATCAGGAAGTGATCAAGTTATAGAAGTGATTGAAGATATACAAAACCAAGAGGTAACCTCTATCATGACCCTCGAAGGCAACATAACCACTAACAACTGGACTATCAGGCCTCAGCTAGCTAAGATGATATAGATCCAGAGGAAAGTTGCGAGTTCCAAGAGATGTTGGGGCGTTATCACTTTCTTAGTGTTATGCCTTTTATTTTCCATGCATGTAAATATAAAAAAAAAATCAAAAAATCAAGCCATTCAGGTCTCGCCCAAGTTTGAACTATGAAAGATCTAATCTCCCCTCATCAATGGGAGTACGTAGGCAACCATCTATGGTGCAGTCTAACCCCTACAAAAATCCAAAAACCTCTTCAACCAAGCTCAAACTCCAATAAATACTTTCAACCTTTAAAGCCAAAACTTGAACTACGTAAGACTTAATCTTCCGCATATACGGGAGTACGTAGGCAGCCATCAGTGGTGCGGTCCGACCCTTTAAAGAAACATCCAAACCCAAACATTAACCCCAAGATACTAAAATCAAACTTGAAAAGTCTACGCCAAAGAAAAACCCTCAAAGTCAGTGACCCGTGTTGAGAAGACCCATCAAGCACTTCAATGTCATTCCATCCAATATGACACAAGTCCCAAAAAGGAAGAAACAACGATACATTAAGATAACCAATAACAGTGATGAAATGACAATCATCATCAGATGCAACTCATCACTCCTAAATTGCAAGAAGAGTTAATCTCCTTTGACATAAGCAGTACATGGGCAACCATCGTGGAAAAGTCTATCTTATACCCAACGACATGTTCCCCCAGATCAAGATAACAAATTAAACCTTACAGATTAAATCAAACTCGAGTAAAGTCATCACCAACCAAGCTAAGATCTTTGGGCCAATTTAGTGGAGTCTGAAGGCCTCTCTGACATCAATAATCAAAGTTGAAACAACAACATAGCGATATATCAAGCATGATCATAAGCAAGGACCTCCAACGAGCTGACACCTCAATCAAAAATCTTTATCAAATCAGAAGAAAATCATCATGGCCGATTGCGCCAACAAGTCAGGAACAATGATTGAGGGCATCCAAGCATCAAAGCCAAAATCTGCTACCTGTTCACCATATGGTCCAGAGGTAAAGCCTCTTGTGATCTCTGTATCTTATCAACCCATTTGTCAAAGCAACTATCCTAGACGAAAAGCAAGGATGGGGCAATTTTAGAATCAGAGACAACCTAATATTGAGTCCCTTACATCAAACAAGCTTGGGGAAATGTTAGAAACAGGGACAACTTAACACTGGGGCATTCATCAACCATCCTAAAAAGGTAAATCCACCATCATCAACATGGTCCATCATCATCAGAGCTTCTATTATATCATCTCATTGGCGATGCGGTATAATCATTTGGTCTTTTCCAATCATACTGTTCTTAGAATGAATAATCCAAATGTGAGGTATGACTCTTTGATCCCTGTATGAGCTTTCAGTCTCCATTTACATGCATTAGTGATAATATACATGTTAAGTATTCTTAGAAAGAATGCTTTGCTTAACTTGTTATGAATGGGATTAATTCTGATAAGCGTCCATGGGGAAAGAATCACGGGAATGATTAGAGAATTAAGACTATTCAACCTTTTTTATTGGGTACGACATCCTAGTTCAAAACACTTTTTGGAATAGATTTGACATGCATGTCTACCCTTTGCGATTGCCCTGACTCTTAGTTGTGGGGTATGAAGCTGTGGAAAAAATAATTGCAATTAATAAATGATAAAAGATAAGTTGCCAGCCTAATGTCTCGAATCGTAGCTTAGGTTTCTTGAGTAATTAAGCCTGAGGGGTGTCTTTACACCTGGTGCCCTAAAGCTATCTGGTTTGGGAGTCATCGGTCCAACGCTCGTTACATTGGGTAACTTAGCGCCAAAGAAAATGAGCATTGAAAAAAGAAAAAGAAAAACCTGAGCATATTTGAATCATGACCTAGGTTATTCAAGTAATTAAGCCTAAGGGGTGTCTTTACACCTGGTGCCCTAAAGCCATCTGGCTTGGGAGTCACCGGCTCAATGCACCCTACTTGGGTTACTTAGAGCCTAAGAAAATGGACCTTTCAAGCTCAGGCAAAGAAGTAAATAGAGTGATCGTCTAACTCGTCTCGAAGTATGGACTTTGTTACTTGAGGCAATAAACCTGAAGGGGTGTCTTAACACCTAGTGCCCTAAAGCCATCCGGTTTGGGAGTCATTGGTCCAAAACTTGTTACATGGGTAATTCTGAATAGCCTAAGAAAATGAGACAAGTTAGGCGAGAGAAAAGAAAAATTAGAACCAAGAAAATTTGCGTAGGCATAGAAATGAAACCCCTGCTAAGAGTTGTGTCACCCATAGTGTGTGTTATATTAAGTTAATTCTGGAAAGAATAACGTCTAGACCGAAGATGAAGTATCTTTGATATAGGGAGATAAGTCTTTTGAATCTAATCCTACCCATGAATAATGACCATAGATGTTTCCAAATTTCCTTGCGATTTCATATATGACGCCCCCAAAATAGGTATACACACCCTATTTTGAGTTACCAAATACATGGTATAGAAATCAAATACAAATTTAATTTATACAATACGACAAAACGTAGTTGAGAGTTTTAACATGAATATTGTCTTGTAGACAATATCCAAACTAAAATGGAGTCCTCGTTACAATTATTATCACACTATTTTACAAAATAGTGATGACTACTACAGCCACCATCTTGGACTGTCACTCCATTCCCCGACTAGTCCCAACTACGTTCTCATTTCCTGAAGAGAACAATGAAAGAAAAGGGTGAGCTCAACTAGCCCAGTAAAGAATATTATGACTAATATAATGCAGAATAAATTATCGTTAGCCTTCAATAGCGTATTACTGATAGAATATAATAGACAACAAGTCTAACTGCAGCGGAACAAGTAATCCATTAGAAGAGTCAAGTAGAGCATTATATCTATTATCTTCTATGAATTAAAAGTTCATCTATGACGCCCCCAAAATAGGTATACATCACCCATCTTGAGTCGCCAAATACATGGTATAAAATTCAAATACAACTTAATTATACAACAATAGTGTAAGAAACGACAAAACATAATCTAAGAGTTTTAATAAGAATATTGTCATCTAAACAATATCCACACTCAATGGAGTCCTCATTACATTTATTGTCACAATATTTAACAGAATAGTGAGGACTACTAATGCTATCATCTGGTCCGTCACTCCGTTCCTCGACTAGTCCCGGTTACGTTCTCATTTCCTGAAGAGAACTGTGAAAGAAATGGTGAGCTCAACTAGCCCAATAAAATATATTATGACGAAGATAATGCAGAATAATTTATCGTTAGCCTTCAACAATGTTAAACTGATAAAATATAATAAACATCAAGTTTAACTACAGCGGAAAAAGCAATCCATTATAAGAGTCAAGTAGAGAATAAAATTTACTATCTTCTATGATTTAAAAGGTTTTTCATCACTATTATCGCTGAGACTCAACTAAATAAATAAACCACATCATCCCTGCAGTACGACCAAGGATATTCATTAGTATCACGACCACAAATTATCCATGCACTACGGGCCAAGAATATTCGTGTTTTCATCAATGGTCATGATCATTCCAACAACTGTCCATCAATGCACTACATCCAATGAGGATTTTTACCACATCATTTGTAACATTACGGTCATGATTATACTGAATAATCCATGGTCATAATCATACCAAGTCCATCTACATATACTTTTACGTGCCACGAGATGACTTTCAACATATTATAAACATGAGGATGATGACAATGATAAAAGAATTCAATAAAATAAGTTCAATGATAAATTTTTAAAGATTTATAATTTAATTTATCCGTAAATCAATAACGTCCAAATTGTCAACATGATCTTTGTTTTGTGGAGTAAATTTCAAGAATTCTCGTAAGAATATTTCCATGAAAAGATCTTTGGATGAAGCGCAAAATATCAAGGATATTCCACTAATTTCATGGAGTATAGAAGCCAAAACTTTAACCAACTGAGTATAATAGAATATATGAAACCACAAATGGATTTTTTTTGCCATGCGGTAATCCACGTAGACAGATTATTCCAACAGAATAATAAAGAATGGAATAACAGAAGAATTCACCAGGCGTACGTAATCCGCACAGACAGGTTATTCCAACAGAATAATAATGAATGAAACAAGGTCATGCGTAACCCTCACAGACAGGATATTCCAACAGAATAATAAAGAATGGAACCAGGTCATACGTAATCCGCACAGACAGGATGTTCCAACAAAATAATAAAGAATGGAACTAGGTCATGCGTAATCCGCACATACAGGATGTTCCAATAGAATAAAGAATGGAATAACAACAGAATTCACCAGGCATACGATAGACCGCACAGACATATTATTCCAACACAATAATAAAGAATGGAATAACAACCCTTACGAGTATTGAAAAAAAATAACTTTCTTCATGAATACGAAAGAATAATACCCCTTAACTTAGAAAAACTGGATACTGGAATAGTGAGGTAGCAGACTTCTCTTCTTCTTTCTCTCTATAATTTCTCTCTATAATAATTGCTCTAAAGCTTTTGTGAATTGGTGAGAAATGAAGGAAGAATGAGCTTCTATTTATAGGAAAAAATAGTTTCGATAATTGCACGTTTTGGGGCTCGAAATATTACAGTATAATACCTTCCTCTTTTTCTTTATTTTTAATTTAGTCCTGCAAGTATTATCAATCTTGCACCACCTCCCCTAATAGTACATGAATGTAAATCAATAGTACACACATGTGAACAAATAGTTATAAGCATATGAAATAATAGCAATTAATTGCTCATTTATCCGATTAATTACCCGATTGGTCAATATAACCTCCAGACATCAATTATTATCGAAATAAATGTCAATTTCCACTAACACTAATAATCCCAACACAATGGAACTATTAATTTCATCTTTAATCAACACGAACTTATTCATCATTAATATTATAACTCACAATATTTAACAACCATGTCATTCCCAGGAAAGAGGGGGCTTTCCGATAAGGATTTCTCCTTATTGACGCAAGAATTAGGTGACCAAACCTCTCCTTGATGAACTTCTAGACATTGTCAATATTGCAAATAATAATATGAATAACTTTGTCGCCTCAATTATTGATTTAATAATAATAAATATTATGCGAGATGATCTTTGTGACAATAATTGAATCAATAATATGAGAGATAAGATGCAACAATTCTTTGTAGCAATAATTGAGTATAACCGGTGACTTCTCACGTAAGCATCAATAATTAATATCGTGTGCTACTATTCAACCACGCCAGTATTATTTTACTTTTACTACCGGGTAGTTCAACGGTTTCTACTAACACTTTCATTAGTTATTTTTATAAAAGATAATTACATGGCTTTTCTAACTACTGACAATACTTAAGTTATGGGGTCCACTAATGATTTTGTCGTCGTCTCGAATATTCCCTGTTAAAACGAATATTCCCCGACCAATCGAATATTATATAACCACTTGCTTACTTTGCAAAATTTGTAATTATTACCCACAACTATAACATTATATCAAATCCACACCATAATATTCAAAAATATATTTCGAGAAAATTATTCTTTATTCATAAAAGTTGGGGTCTTACAACCTCCCCTTCTTATGAAATTTCGTTCTCGAAATCAGGGCACGTACCTGTAATATCGAAGAGGTGAGGATATCTTGACTTCATATCGAATTCTAACTCCCAGGTCATTTATTCCACATCGTGGTTTCTCCACAAAACTTTGACTTGAGGTATAACCTTGGAGCGTAGGATATGATCCTTCTTATCCAAGATTTTAACAGATAACTCTTCATACGTTAAATCTTCCTCTATCTCGTCTGGTTCTAATTCAATAATGTGGTTCGGGTCTTTTACATATTTACGTAACATAGATATGTGAAAAACGTTATGAACACGAGATATACTTAGGCGGTAGGTGAGTCTATAGGCCACGCCCTACTCGATCGAGGATTAAAATGGGCCAATGAATCGAGGGTTGAGCTTTCCTCTCTTTCCAAATCTCGTAACTCCCTTCCATGGAGCAACACGTAACAACACATGATCTCCAATATCGAATTCCACGTCCTTTCGATGAAGATCAGCATAACTCTTTTGTCGATCTTGTGAGGTTTTTATACGTTGTTGGATCGTTTCAATCTTTTTCGTAGTCATACGTACTAACTCTGGTCCCAATAATATTGTTTCATCCACCTTATCCCAGCATACTGGAGAACAACACTTTCTTCCATACAATGCCTCAAATGGAGCCATGCCACAATAATATTGTTTCATCCACCTTATCCCAGCATACTGGAGAACGACACTTTCTTCCATACAACGCCTCAAATGGAGCCATGCCAATACTTGCTTGATAACTGTTGTTGTAGGAAAACTCCACCAATGGTAAGAACTTGTCCCAACTTCCTTTGAAGTCAAGGACACATAGTCTTAATTAATCTTCAAGAGTTTGAATAGTCCTCTCCGACTGCCCGCCCGTCTGAGGATGATATGCCGAGCTAAATCGTAAATCCGTGCCCATAGCTTTTTGCAAACTAACCCAAAATCTAGAAGTGAATCTTGGGTCTCAATCAGAAACTATGGATACTGGCATACCATGTAGTCTTATAATCTCATTTATGTACATATGAGCAAGATGTTCAAGTGTATAAGTTTCTCGTATAGGTAGGAAATGAGCAGACTTGGTCAATCTATTAATAATGACCCAAATTGCATCTATGCCTTAAGAAACCTTGGGAAGACCAGTAACAAAATCCATGGTAATGTGATCCCACTTCCATTCTTGAATTTCAAGTGGTTGCAATGGACCTTTTGGTACTTGATTCTCCGCCTTGACTCGTTGACAAGTTAAACACCTTGAGATAAACTCCGCTATCTCTCCCTTCATATTGCTCCACCAAAATGTATGTCAAAGATTACGATACATTTTAGTACTCCCAAGATGGATTGCAAATGGTGTGTTGTGCGCCTCCATCATGATTTTATACTTTAAATCAGGGTTGTTAGGAATACAAAGTCTGGAGTTAACTTGAAGTATTCCTTCTTCATCGATTCTTGCTTCCAGCATAGCACCTTCTTGCACTTTCTTCCTCATATGCATCAGCTCCAGGTCTGTTGCTTGAGAAACTTTAACTTTATCGATTAAAGTCGGTTCTACTCGTATATTCGCCATCATCACATGGGTCCTTGGAGTCTTTAACTCTATCTCCATCCTTTGTAAGTTATATAAAATTGGCTTATGTATTGACAATAATGCACTCGTACCTGCATATGATCTTCTACTTAATGCATCAGCTACTACGTTCACTTTTCCAGGATGGTATTGAATGGTATGATCATAATCTTTCAATAACTCAAGCCATCGTCGTTGCCGCATGTTGAGTTCCTTTTGAGTGAAGAAATATTTGAGGCTTTTATGATCCGTATAGATCTCCACCTTTTCTCCACACAGGTAATGCCTCCAAATCTTAAGCGCAAAAATGACTGCTGCCAACTCTAGATCATGAGTAGGATAATTCCTCTCATATTCTTTTCGATTAATCGGTGAGGTATAGGCTATGACTTTCCTTGTTGCATGAGAACACATCCTAACCCTTTGCACAAGCATCATTGAGATGATAAATCCTCTGGTAGGATGGTATTATCAGAATAGGTGTTGAAATGAGTCTCCTGTTGAGTTCTTGAAAACTCTTCTCACATTCCTCGCTCCAACCAAATTTTTTATCTTTTCGAGTCAGCTGAGTTAATGGAGTAGCGATTCGAGAAAACCCTTCTATGAATCTCCAATAATAACCAGCTAAGCCGAGAAAGCTATGTACTTCGGTCACTAATTTAGGTTGCTCCTAGCTTTGGATTGCTTTAATCTTTGCCGGGTCAACAGATATCCCATGATTTGATATCACGTGCCCAAGGAATGCAACTTCCTCAAGCCAGAACTCGCATTTCTTTAACTTGGCATATAGCTTATTTTCACGAAGCTTTTGGTGTATCAGCCTCAAGTGTTGCTCATGGTCTTCACGGGTTTTGGAGTATATGAGGATGTCATCAATAAAGACAACCACAAAGTGATCCAAATATTCTATGAATACTCGGTTCATCATATCCATGAAGGCATTATGATCATTAGTCAATCCAAAAGACATGACTAAGAATTCATAATGCATGTACCGAGTTCTGAAAGCAGTCTTTGGAATGTCATCAGTTTTAATCTTCAACTGATGATATCCGAAATGAAGATCAATCTTTGAAAAAAATTTGGCGCCTTGTAACTGGTCAAACAGGTCATCAATGCGAGGCAACGGGTACCTATTTTTGATGGTGACATGATTCAACTCCCGATAATCAATACAAAGTGGCATACTTCCATCTTTTTTCTTTACGAATAGAACAGGAGCACCCCAAGGAGACGTACTAGGTCGAATGAAACCGATGTCTAACAATTCCTACAGTTAGGTTTTTAACTCCTGAAGTTCAATAAGAGCCATTCGATATGGGGCTTTGGAAATGGTTTTTGTACCGGGTTCAAGGTCGATACCAAACTCGATTTCACGCTCTGGAGTAGGCCAGAAAGTTCTTCAGGGAATACATCAAGAAAATTATTAACAATAGAAATATCATTCAAATCTGACATATTTTTGTTTAAATATATGACATGAGCTAAGAAAGCTTGACATCCATTTTTTAATAAACGAATAGCTTTATGGCTTGAGATGACCGTAATTGATTTTAATGGTTTGGTCGCTTGAATTCGCATAATAGGTTGATTAGGAATATAAAAGCTAACAACCTTACGAAAATAATCAATTTTAGCATGATGAGTAGTTAACCAATCAATCCCTAGAATCACGTCAAATGCAAGTATTTTTAAAGAAATAAGATAGACAGGTAACGTGCAGTTACCGATTTGAATCAAACAAGACTTATAAACAGTGGATGTAATGAAGGTTTCTCGCAATGGAGTTTCAACCGATAAGTCAAAGTCTAATTTCTCCGGAGTCAAAGTTAAATGTTGAGCGCAAGTAGGAGAAATAAAAGAATGGGTAGAACCAGTATCAAATAAGGTATAAACTTTGCTAGAGTTTATGATAAGCTTACCCGTGATGACCTCATTCGGGTTCCTTTCTTTCTGGGAGGTTACGACAAGCGCTCTCCCTTGAACTACCGGCTTTGACTTTTCTGGGACGGCCTTTGGTGCCTCCATCCCAACTGGGCTTGTCTTTGGTGCACGACAAAATCGGGCTAGGTGACCTTCTCTTCCACAATTATAACACGCTTTGGACTGCATCGCGCAATTTGGACTTATATGTCCCTTCCCTCCGCATTTGAAGCATATGATAGGTAGTCGTTCTCCTTCCTTAACAACGGGTGCTGGTGCTGACGTCTTTCCATCATTGTTGAATCTCCTTTTCTTGAAATGTCCATTTTTACTGTCTTGGCCATGATTACCACCGAAGTGGTTACCATTTCTGGCATGTTGATTCCCTCCACGTTTGTTATCACCGCTTCGATGACTGCTACCACTGGTATTATCATTTTGTCGACTGCTTTCTCTTGGTTGAGTTGACTCGTTATCGCGCTCCAATAACTGAGCCCTATTAACAACATCTGAATACAAACACAATTTGTGAGAAATTAAGTATTGAAGTATCAAGGGTTTCAAACCTCTTAGAAACATCCGCGTCATTCTCTCCTCATTATCAACCAAGTGAGACGCAAACCGGGACAACTCGGCAAACTTAGCTTCGTACTATGACACGATCATATTGTTCTGCTCCAACTTGATGAACTCTACCTCTTTCATGTGATGAATACTTTCAGGAAAGCACTTGTCGTTGAATAGTTCTTGGAACTTCTCCCAAGACATCTTCAGTCCGGCAGGTTGAGTACTTGTTTCTGGATTCCCACCATGTCTGCCTCTCCTCATAACATAAAGGTGGAAAATGGAACCTTTTGCTCCTCGAGCATCCCAAAACATCAAATATCTTGGTGATCTCGCTTTATCCACGCTTCCGCCTTAAGTGGTTTTGGCTCTCCAATAAACTCCGTGGGTCCCAGCTCCTTGAATCATTAAGCGGTGGCCGTCAAGAGAGTTTCAAAGATTTCCACCTATATTTTGGATGAGAGCCGCTCTCACTTTGATGTTGCATGAATTGTATAAAGCCTCTGAACATTCCATCGTTCATCATTTGGTCAATCTTTGTTGTTTGCATAAGGATTGTCGCCTTCGATGCACATTATCCCGATTATTGATCTGTGGAGACTCAACGGTCTCCATGCTCCATTGCTATTCTCAACATTCTCGATGTCATTTTCAAATCTCGCCACAAAACAAGGGTTAATTGACATGTCACATATTATCCCTATACTCGTAAACAAAATAAATACCAAATAAACTTAGGTAGGTCATACTAGCGAAGGAATTCCTTGTCTCTCCCCCTAGTTCTTATCTCACATCTCAGCCAGGGATCATATCCCTAAGCTTTGATACCAACTGTGACGCCCCCAAAATAGGTATACATCACCCATCTTGAGTCGCCAAATACATGGTATAAATTTCAAATACAACTTAATTATACAACAGTCGTATAAGATACGACAAAACATAATCTATGAGTTTTAATAAGAACATTGTCATCTAAACAATATCCACACTCAATGGAGTCCTCATTACATTTATTGTCACACTATTTAACATAATAGTGAGGACTACTAATGCTATCATCTGGACTGTCACTCCGTTCCCCGACTAGTCCTGGCTACGTTCTCATTTCTTGAAGAGAACAGTGAAAGAAAGGGTGAGCTCAACTAGCCCAGTAAGAAATATTATGACTAAGATAATGCAGAATAATTTATCGTTAGCCTTCAACAATGTTAAACTGATAAAATATAATAAACATCAAGTTTAACTGTAGCAGAACAAGCAATCTATTAGAAGAGTCAAGTAGAGAATAAAATCAACTATCTTCTATGATTTAAAAGGTTTTGTTGACTTATGTCACACTCTATGTTTTGATGATGACCATATTAGTTCACTAATTACATTATATAACATTTCGTGATCATCAAGGAAGAAGGTCCAAAGTCAAGATGCCTTTGAAGAAAGAAAAGCTAAATTGAGTCTTAGGAATATATGTAAGATCTTAGCATTTATTACTTTCCAAAATAAGGCTATAGGACATGTGCATTACATACATATACTTGCATTCATATTTGATGTTGCATGAGTAATAATATGCATGGCCAAATTTGCTCAATATAAAGAATCAAATCTTGTTGAATTGACCCACACGGTAGAGCATGAAATGGGGTAGATAAATTTTCATAAGTTATGCATTTTATCTCTCCATCAATCTAAGATCACGGTTAAGACAACAAATGGGATAGCAGGAGTCTTGCATTACAATTCAAGGAATCTAATTGGTTATCTCCAACGGTCCAATACATATGGACACCGGTCAGTAGATAATTATGGTAAGCACAAATCATGACATTATAGATCTTGCATCATAAATCATGCCACACAAACTATGCGTCATAAAACAAGGGTCTTAATTCTAGGCAAGTAAATTAAGAAATTTAGTTGATTGATTACAATATGCGGTACAGGAATCATGAGCCATGATTTGGGAAATCTAATTGGTTGGGTCTAACGGTCCAATATATATTGAGAAATATGGAAACTTGCTTGTAAATATGTATGGTAATATAAAGTGTTGATTTTTGGCTTTTTAGAAATTGGGACATGCATAAATCAATTAGTCTTAAAAAGTATTGACAGCGTGATATCTCATGGAAATCAAGCTGAGTATATCATGATTGACATAGACTGCAAGATTTGTGCTAAGTGGTTTTAAACGTGTATATTACAACATCAAACATGTGCAACGAAAATATTCTCGAGAGGTCTATATAAATAGAACTCGTTAACATATTCAAACACGAAAAACATACACAACACGATATAGCATACAAGCTACGAAATTGTTTTTCACTGAGACATACATTGATTGCATTAAGAACAGAGTTGCAGCTACGAAGAACATATAGAATATATTCTAGTAATATTCTTCTTGCATATCATTTCATTCCATACTAGAGCCTTGAGTTGGTGAGTAATATATTGCTTGATCATTAGACCTCTAGTATGTATTTTACTTTTTATATCTCAATCATTATTACATGTAATTCTGTTTTGAATTGGTAAATTATTACAGTCAAGTTTAAGGGAAGCATAGGTGCTTAAGAGTGCATAGGTGCACAGGGAACAAAGGTGTTCAAATTGCTAGAACTTGTATTGTAATTGAAAGAATTTAATAAAAGTGAGTCTCCAATACTAGTTGGTATTGGACGTGGATTAGGCTACTATTCTTCTAGGGTAGTAGTTGAACCACGTAAAAATTCGTGTTTGTGTGATTGCTTTACGTGCTTGAATATTCTTGTTATTTATCCAAAGAACTTTGCATTCTATTCATATCAACTAATCCAATTTAGTAATCTAGCTTTGTCGCATTAAACATCCAAAGGATTTTTTGATAAGAAATAAAAATTGGACATAGTTTGTGCCTACACTTATTCAACCCCCCTTCTAAGTGTACCTATTTAAATTTCATTTGGTATCAAAGCTTGGCTCTACTTATCTTGGTCTTAAAGGTGACTTGTAGGGAAAGATTCTGACATGGCACAACTTGGAAGCGCTCATCACGAAGGTCAATCAACCAACCGACCTCCACTACTCTTTGGAACTGAGAACTATAACTTCTGGAAATTTCGGATGAGGATATATCTCAAGCGAGACCCATGGGAATGGTGGGTGGTAGAGAATGGACCGGTAATCCCAAGGAAAGATGATGGTACTCCAAAAACTCTACTCGAGATGGACTCAACCGAAACATACATGGTGTCATACGATTCAAAAGCAATGAACACTCTTCTCAGTGGCATGGTGCAATCCGAAATAGATAAAGTTTCTTCATGCAACACATCAAAGGAGATATGGGATACCCTAGTGGTAATTCACGAAGGAACTTCCAAAGTACGAGAAGTTAAGCTAAGTATGCTCATGCATGACTACTGAAATGTTCAAACCGGAAAGAGACGAAAACAATCAAAATGGCTCAAGCACGATTCTTGGTACTTATAAATTCTTTAAAGTTGCTTTCGACAAGTCAATTCCACAAAGTGAAATCAATCAGTAAGTTACTTCTGCTATGCCCAAAAGGTTTGCATCTAAAATTACTACTCTTCAAGATTCCGTCAATATTTCTTCTATGGATACATTAACTCTCTTTGGTGAACTGGAAGAATATGAACATCAATTAAAAAGATATGATGACGAGGAAGAAGTTCCTCGAAAGAAGGTACTAGCTTTAAATGCAGGAATTGAAGAAGAGCTTGAGAATAACTCGGATGATGAAATAGCCATGATGTCAAGAAGACTTAAGGGCCTACTTCAAAGAAAGAATCAAAGGAAAAATACATTCAACGCAAACAAATTCAAAGCAAAGCCAACCGAAGAAACCTGTTTTGAGTGTGGACGACCAGGTCACTTTAAAAAGGATTGCTTCCAACTCAAAAACAAAGGAAAGCAAGGCAATAAGGAGTTCAAAAAGCATAAAGCATTCCTAACATGGAGTGATGATGAAGAATCCGAAGTGGAAATAGATGCAAACGATGAACTGGCTCAAATATGCTTCATGGGACTTGAAGGTGAATCCAGTGAGGTACCTCTTTCTGATGTTATTACTTTGAAACAAGAAAATGAAAAACTAAAAGAAAAAAATATGCACTTAAAAGATCTAGTAAACACTTTAATGGGCGAAGTGGAAGCACTAATAGATGAAAAGAAAGAATTAGAAAAGGTAACACACACAAATGAGGAAAAGGTATTAGCAGCAAAGAATGGATATTTAGATAATTTCAATAAAATACTGTTCAACAAGGTAAAACAGCTAAATAATGAAGTTGAAAAACTAAAAAATGAGATAAAAATGAGAGACGTGTGCATTGATGCATTTGGTAATGAATCGACTAATAAAACACCTCCAACTAATGATCTACAAAAAGAAATAGAATCGTTAAAAATCTCTCTAGCTAAATTTGTTCATGGGGAAGAAAACCTAAATGTCATGCTAGGAAAACAAAGACCCAGTTATGATAAACAAGGCATAGGTTACAACCCAATATATAGAAAAGAAGTTAAAATGCTAAAATCTAAATCATCATTTAAATTAAATTATTGCACGCCTTTTACTTCTTGCAAAAATTGTGGCATTAAAGGACATCTAGAGATAAACTGCTCAAGAAAGAAAAATCAAAGTAAAGCCGTATGGATAAAGAAAAGTGATGTGATTTCAACTAACACAAGTGGACCCAAAAAGATATGGGTACCAAAAATATAAATTGTATCTCTCTTATACAGGTATGTTTCAAAGCCAAAGTATCTTCTCAAAAGTGGATCCTTGACAGCGGATGTTCACGTCATATGACGGGAGACAAATCTAAGTTCGTGGAACTAAATGTCAAAAAGAAACATGGAACTGTCACATTCGGTGATAATCGGTCATGCGAAATAATTGGGAAAGGTAAAATCGGTAATGGTAAGGTTAACATTAATAATGTTCACCTTGTTAACGGACTAGAATTCAATCTTATCAGTGTTAGTCAATTAATGGATAATGGACATCAAGTAAAGTTTGAAAAAGATAAATGTACAATTTCACATGGTACTAACAATGCTGCTTTAGTTGCCCAAAGAGAAGGGAATATATATACTCTTGATTTTGAGCGACAGGAGGAAGAATTATGTCTTGCAACCGTTCAAGATGAAGCGAATTTATGGCATAGAAGGATGGGACATGTTCATATGGACCTCATCAAGAAGTTGTCATCAAAGAACTTAGTAAGAGGATTACCCAAAGTGAATTTTGAGAAGAAAGGTATATGCGAACCTTGTCAACTTGGAAAACAAGTAAGAACATCGTTCACAGCCAAAAACATGGTATCAACTTCTTCTCCCTTACAATTGCTTCATCTCGATTTATTTGGACCCGAAAGGCATGCTAGTCTAAACAGTAAATTCTATGCTTTTGTGATAGTCGATGATTTCTCTAGATATACATGGGTACTATTCCTTAGAACAAAAAATGATGAGGCATTTAAAGAATTTGAAAAATTGATTAAAAATTTGGAAACCAAATACGCCTTAATCTTATAAGAATCGAAGTGACCATGGTAATTGAATTTCAAAAGGATTTTATTACATTACAGAATCAAAAGGAATAACTCATGAATTCTCAAGACCTAGAACCCCTCAACAAAATGGAGTGGTAGAAAGAAAAATCAATACGTTACAAGAAAAAAACTAGAACACTAATTCAAGAAAGTAAACTCCCAAAGAAATTTTAATTGAAGTCAGAAACAGATCATGTTATGTACTAAATAGAGTGTTAATCCGCCTAATTCTTTTGAAAACACCATATGAATTATTAAATAAACGACTTCCTAATATAAGCTATTTCAAAATCTTTGGATCTAAATGTTTTATTCTTGACACTAGTGGGGAACTTAGGCAAGTTTGATGCTAGATCTTATGAGGGAATCTTCATTGGCTATGCACAAAATAGTAGAGCATATCGCATTTATAATGTGCAAAAAGTCATGTATCAAGAATCTATACATATCAAATTTAATGAACTTAACCATGATATTCCAAAAGAAAGAGAAAAAGATGCGTGAATTTTAGAGACTCCGCAAATCCATCATACCACATAAAAAGCAAAATAAGAAGACTATGGAACCATCCAAAGAAGTCGGATTAGAAGAACAACAAGATCAAGACTATATCCAAAGAAAATTTGAATACGAAAATCGGAACATATCCAAATTACAAAAATGGATGAACAACAAGACCAACAACAAGACCAAATTCTCGAATCTCATCAAGAAGTAATACATGATGTTCAACTTCCAAAATCAACAAGATACATCAAAAACCATCCTCCCGAGAAACATCATTGAAAACATAAACGACAAAGTTATAACAAGAAGAAAAGCACAAAATATGTGTGCTTCTCAAGATTTCTATCCCAAATTGAACCAAGAAGAACGCCAAAGAAGCCATACTTGATGAGAATTGGCTTCTAGCTATGCAGAGAGAGCTACAACAATTTGAAAGATGTCAAGTGTGGGAGTTAATCCCTCCCCAAAAGATGTGTCCATCATTGGAACTAAATGGGTCTTCAAAAACAAGCTTGACGAAGTACGAACAATTACAAGAAACAAAGCGAGATTAGTTGCTCAAGGATATAACCAACAAGAAGGAATAGACTATGAAAGAAACATTTGCCCCAAAGAGCTTCGCTTGGAATCCATTCAGATACTACTAGCATTTTGTTGTTTGAAAAGTTCAAACTACACCAAATGGACGTCAAAAGCGCCTTTCCTCAATGGGTACATAAAATGAAGAAGTCTATGTAAAATAGCCACCTGGATTTGAGCATGACAAGTTCCCACATTACGTATACAAACTCAAGAAGGCACTCTATGGACTCAAACAAGCTCCAAGGGCTTGGTACGAAAGATTAAGTAAGTATCTCCTATCAAATGGGTTCATACGAGGTAAAATTGACTCCACGCTATTTATTAAACGTCAAAATAAAGATATTATTATTGCACAAATCTATGTAGACGATATAATATTTGGTGCTACTAATAATTTTCTTTGTGAGTGGTTTTCCAAATGCATGCACAAAGAGTTTGACATGAGCCTGATGGGAGAACTCAACTACTTTCTGGGCCTTCAAATTAAACAAAATCATGAAGGTATATTCATTCATCAAACCAAGTACACAAAAGAGTTACTTAAGAGATTCGGGTTTGATAATTCAAACTCAAAGACCACACCAATGAGTACATCAATAAAACTCACAGCAGATGAAAAAGGTACGGATGTAGAGGTAACAAAATACAGAGGTATGATTGGATCCCTACTATATTTAACTGCTTCTAGACCTGATATAATGTACAGTGTGTGTCTATGTGCTCGGTTTCAGGCCAAACCCAAAGAATCCCACTTACAGGTTGTTAAACGAATATTTAAATATTTGAGTGGTACTACTAATTTAGGATTATTCTATCCAAAATGTGACAATTTTGATCTAATGGGTTATTCAGATGCTGACTATGCAGGTTGTCAAATAGATAGAAAAAGCACAAGCGGTGCATGTACATTTTTGGGACAAAGTCTTGTCTCATGGCACAGCAAAAAACAAACGTCAGTCGCTCTATCCACCACTGAGGGTGAATATTTAGCAGCAGGAAGTTGCTGCTCCCAAATTTTATGGATGCGTCAAACACTATGTGACTTTGACATCATATGTGAAAATGTGCCCATATACTGTGATAATACAAGCACCATAGCCATTTCTAAAAATCCAGTACTACATTCTCGCACAAAACACATAGAAGTACGCCACCATTTTCTTAGAGACAATGTGTCCAAAGGGTTAATAAGATTAATATTTATTCCCACTGAGCATCAACTAGCAGATATATTTACAAAACCTCTAGGGGAAGAAAGATTCAGTACTCTAAGGAGAGAACTCAGAATGTGTCTAATACAAATATGAACCGAGTGGGTTAAAGATATTAGACAATGACCAAATTATCGGGCGTATCTATTCACCATAATTACGCCCATTAAAATCTATTCATTCTCCTTCCCAAAACCCAATGCTTCACCACTTCCCATATCTCGATAACGTATTCTCTACATAAAAGACCGTGACAGCTTTACCCTTTTCTCTCTCTCTTTGACTCTCCGGTCTCTCGAATATCTCCCATCCCCTCCTCTTCATCTCAATCGACTCAACTCCTCTCTCTGCAATAATGAGAACTAGGCGTGGCAAACAACAACTTCGTGATGAATCGGAAGACAAAGTCTCACCTCCTCTCCACCATCTCAACCACCTGGCACTCGACGACTAAAAACGGAAGGCCATCCTCTCTGTCACGATCATCTCCGGTGGATCATCCCCTGCCGAATCTGAAGCTAGTCTACCTTCTCCACCTCCAATCGGGACATCGACAGGTCATAAACGACGCAAGATCACCGACCCCTCACATGGCTCGCCTTCGATACCGGTAACTCCTCTCTCCGTCTCCTTGCATGATGTACCTGACGATTTTTTTAGAGGCCATAATTTTGAACTCCGTTTTAAAACCTCTATCTGCCAAAAATCCTTTGTCTATGAAAAATCGATCGACATGTTTTAGTACCAAAACTCGCCTCCTTCATCGTCTCTTTGAGTCATGTGGTCTGTCTTCATTCAGTACTCTTCCCTCGGTAGCCTACCCAAAATTAGTTCAGCAGTTTTATACCAATCTTGAGAATAATAACGTTTGCTTCACTTTATTTGTTAAAGGTAAATCTTTGTTCTTCACAGCTATGGATTTAGGGAGTATACTGTCAATTACATACACCGGTGACTGCCCCTTCACCCTTAAAGGACCAATCTCTACTCCCCTGTCTCCCCTAGTACAGCTTTCATTGTCATGGATAACCTAACAGTGTCCTCCATCACCCTCCCTAAAACCACCGAAGTGTCTCCTCTTGCAATAGTTCTCCACAAAATGTTACGGTACAATTTCCTCCCTCGCCCTTGGTGGAGCTAAATTCACGTATCGATTTTGGTCTTGGTGGCCTTAATAATGACCGGCCAAACATTTAATTTTTCACTGATGATGCTCAAGCACATGATTCACTGTGTCAAACATTCCAAAAAATGTCTGCCCTACAGCTGCTTCCTCACCAAACTATTTACTCACTTCCAAATTTCACTCGACGATGAGGGTTCCATTCAATTAACTGATTCTATCGATTCTACCTATCTCAAAGGGGCTCATATCACTCTGCTTAAAGGAAATTTCATCCGTGTAGTACCCGAAATTCCCAAACCCATACCTCCTACTTCCTCGCCTTCCTCCCCTGACATTCTCACTATCCTTCACACCATTGCAATAATCAAGCCCAAATCACTTCTGATGTCAAAGATATTCAACTCCGTCTCTCCGTCCTTGAAAAAGGAAAACTTCCCATCCGTCATGCTGATCTTCAGGCTATGTTTCGCAATGTGGAAGATGAGTTCATAGACCTTCAAGCTTGATTCGAGTTGCATACTCACGCGATGGTCGAAGCCCTACAATGAAAGATGAACCGCAACGCCTGCCAATTAAGCACAGAGCTTAAGTTCATCAGCCATCAAATTGGGACTCTTGGACGATTTACAGAGTGTCGCATGAATGACCTAAGTGAGGAGCTGCAAGCAGACCAAGTCCAAGCGCGCATACCTGAATGGCCCCAATGCAATTGGATGGCAGAATTTCAAGGCGACTTTCTGGACCTGCCTCTCCCACCTCCCACCTTCATTGCTTGTCCTCTCTGCTTTGCCAACTCACTGTCCCTTTAGGAGATCGAACACCGCAGGCGTAACCAGCCCTATTTCACAGCTCGCGAGGCCAATCACGTTAATCTTGACGAGGAGGATGCTTAGACACCCTGCCCCTCTTTGGCTTCTAGACACACCTTTTTGATGGATGCCAAAGGGGGAGAAGAATTATAATTATGTCTGCTTCCCAAAGACAATCTTTTAACTTTTCATGCATAATAACTTATGTTGTTAAGACTATGGTTTAATTCTATTGATGGATGATGGTTTAAATAGTTTACTATAATTTCTGCTTCTGCTTATCATGTTATGGACTAACCAGAAAATGCAGGGTTACTGTTAAACTTTTCATAACTTGCAAAATATAGGGTTGCTCAAAACTGCACATATGCAGTCAATGGTATGCATGAACTGAGGGGGAGCTATAACTCTTTTAAAGTACATAGTTTTAAGGGGAGCCATAATTATCTTGTTGTCATCATCAAAAAGGGGGAGAATGTTGACTTATGTCACACTCTATGTTCTGATGATGACCATATTAGTTCACTAATTCTGTTATATAACATTTCAGGATCATCAAGGAAGAAGGTCCAAAGTCAAGATGCCTTTGAAGAAAGAAAAGCTAAATTGAGTCTTAGGAATATATGTAAGATCTTAGCATTTATTACTTTCCAAAATAAGGCTCTAGGACATATGAATTACATACATATACTTGCATTCATATTTGATGTTGCATGATTAATAATATGCATGGCCAAATTTGCTCAACATAAGGAATCAAATCATGTTGAATAGACCCACACGGTAGAGCATGAAATGGGGTAGATAAATTTTCATAAGTTATGCATTTTATCTCTCCATCAATCTAAGATCACGGTTAAGACAACAAATGGGATAGCACGAGTCTTGCATTATAATTCAAGGAATCTAATTGGTTATCTCCAATGGTCCAATACATATGGACACTGGTCAGCAGATAATTATGGTAAGCACAAATCATGACATCATAGATCTTGCATCATAAATCATCCTACATAAACTATGCGTCATAAATCAAGGGTCTTAATTCTAGGCAAGTAAATTAAGAAATTTAGTTGATTGATTACCATATGCGGTACAGGAATCATGAGCCATGATTTGGGAAATCTAATTGGTTGAGTCTAACGGTCCAATATAGATTGAGAAATATGGAAACTTGCTTGTAAATATGTATGGTAATATAAAGTGTTGATTTCTGGCTTTTTAGAAATTGGGACAGGCCTAAATCAATTAGTCTTAAAAGTATTGACAGCGTGATATCTCATGGAAATCAAGCTGAGTATATCATGATTGACATAGACTGCAAGATTTGTGCTAAGTGGTTTTAAACGTGTATATTACAACATCAAACATGTGCAACGGAAATATTCTCGAGAGGTCTATATAAATAGAACTCGTTAACATATTCAAACACGAAAAACATACACAACACGATATAGATACAAGCTACGAAATTGTTTTTCACCGAGATGTGACATTGATTGCATTAAGAATAGAGTTGTTGACTACGAAGAACATATATAGAATATATTCTGGTAATATTCTTCTTGCATATCATTTCATTCCATACTAGAGCCTTGAGTTAGTGAGTAATATATTGCTTGATCATTAGACCTCTAGTATGTATTTTACTTTTTATATCTCAATCATTATTACATGTAATTCTGTTTTGAATTGGTAAATTATTACAGTCAAGTTTAAGGGAAGCATAGGTGTTTAAGAGTGCATAGGTGCACAGGGAACAAAGGTGTTCAAATTGCTAGAACTTGTATTGTAATTAAAAGAGTTTAATAAAAGTGAGTCTCCAATACTAGTTGGTATTGGACGTGGATTAGGCTACTATTCTAGTGGGTAGTAGTTGAACCACGTAAAAATTCTGGTGTTTTGTGTGATTGTTTCCTGTGCTTGAATATCTTGTTATTTATCCAGCAACATGCATTCTATACATATCAAGAAAAAGCATTCTCATTCATATCATTAATCCACTTGTTGCATTAAACATCCAAAGGATTTTTGATAAGAAATAAAAATTGGACATAGTTTGTGCCTACACTTATCCAACCCCCCTTCTAAAAACCATAAATGGATTTTTGTACGGTAATCTATTATTCCAATTTCACCTCCCCTAATAGTACATGAATGTGAATTAATAGTACACAATGTGAACAAATAGTTATAAACATGTGAAATAATAGTAATTAATTGCTCATTTATCCGATTAATTACCCGATTGGTCAATATAACCTCCAGACATCAATTATTATCGAAATAAATGTCGATTTTCACTAACACTAATAATCCCAACACAATAGAACTATCAATTTCATCTTTAATCAACACGAACTTATTCATCATTAATATTATAACTCACAATATTTAACAACCAGGTTGTTCCCAGGAAAGAGGGGGCTTTCCGATAAGGATTTCTCCTTATTGGCACGCAATTAGGTGACCAAACCTCTTCTTGACAGAACTTCTAGACATTGTCAATATTGCAAATAATAATATGAATAACTTTGTCGTCTCAATTATTGATTTAATAATAATAAATATTATGCAGATGATACTGTGACAATAATTAAATCAATAATATGAGAGATAAGATGCAGTAATTACTGTAGCAATAATTGAGTATAACTGAGTGACTTCTCACGTAAGCATCAATAATCAATACCGCGTGCTACTATGCAACCATGCGTATTACTGTACTTTTACTACCGGGTAGTTCAACAGTTTAACGATAACACTTTCCCCGTTATTTTTATAAAAAGATAATCCTGTCGTTTTCTAACTACGACAATACTTCCGTTGGGGGGTCCACCAATGATTGTGTCGTCGTACGAATATTCCCTGTTAAAACGAATATTCCCCGACCAATCGAATATTATATAACCACTTGCTTACTTTGTAAAATTTGTAAATATTTCCCACGACTATAACATTATATCAAATCCACACCATAATATTCAAAAATATATTTCAAGAAAATTATTCTTTATTCATAAAAGTTGGGGTCTTACATCATCATCAATATTTTATCATTGTAACACAACTCAATAAATAATCCACATCACTGAATTCCATGCACTACGGGCCAAGGATATTCATTAGTATCACATCCACGAATTATCCATGTACTATGGGCCAATGATATTCGTTATTATCACCAATGGTCATGATCATGCCAACAACTGTCCATCAATGAACTACGGGCCTATGATGACTTTTACCACATCATTTGTAACATTATAGGTCATGATTATACCTATACTTAGTCATAATCATACCAATCAATAGTCCATTTATGCACTACGGGCCAAAGATGACTTTCAACACAATAGAAGCTTGAGGATGATGACAATGATATAAGAATTCAATTAAATGAGAACAAGGATAAATTTTAAAGATTTATAATTCAATTTATCCAGAATTCAATAACGTCCAAATTGTCAACATGATACTGATTTGTGGAGTAAAATTTAATAACAATATTGTATCAAAAATAATTTGGACAGAAAAAAATCAATTTTTTCCATGAATAGTATCACGACTGAATAGTACCCGAGTGAATAGTACTTCGTGAATAGTACCCCGTCATGAAAAGATTAAAATTTAACAAGAATGTTCAAAAAAATATTCTTGTGAAAAGATACTAGATGAAGCGCAAATTTCAAGGATATTCTACTAATTTCAAGTAGTATAAAAGTAATACTTAACAAAATGAGTGTAGAATTCAAAATCTGAAACGAAATAATAAACAAAAATTCTCTGATTCTGGACAGTATTATTTCATACGAATATTAAACAAAAATAATATCACTTACCTTAAAAGGACAGTATTTCTGACTGGTAGGACGGAGATATTTTTTAAGAAAACTTACAGTGTTTTCTACACTCAAAGCTTCCTTAAACTCTAAAGAAATACGCTCAATATTATAGAAGAAGAATTCTCTGATTTTGGTGTGATTTTCATTTCTAAATTAAGCATCCTATTTATAGGAGAATGGAAGGGTACTATTTGAATTTAGAAAATCACGGATGCACAGTAGAAAATATTTGCCGGTGCAATCTAAAGAAATTATTTTTTTTTTTTTACTATGTTGCATTATAAAGTACTATGCAGTATTATACAACACTATGAAATCAAATTAAATATAATATATTATATTTTTCATAAAAAACAAAACTTATATAATAATAATAATAATACTCCCCCGTGACCAATTCCCCCCCTTCCCTCCCTCCCCATAAAATATTATATATATATATATATATATATGAAATAAAAAATTGAGATAACTTTCTACCGATAATTTTGAAAAATGGATAAGTGGGGGTCTATATAATAAGCCAAATTTACAACAAATACTTCATAAAAATATCTCTCTATTTATCTTAATTCACTTGGCTTCTCAAAACACATTTTTAATAACATTTATTCATCATTAATATCATAACTTGCAGTATTAACAACCAGATCATTCACATGAAAGATGGGGTTTTCCGATAAGGATTTCTCCTTATTGGCGCGCAATTAGGTGACCAAACCATTTTCCTTGACATAACTTTCTAGACATTTTCAAAAATGCAAATAATAATATGAATAATTTTGTCGTCTCAATTATTGATTTAATAATATAAAATATTGTGACAATAATTGAATCAATAACGTGAGATAGTATGCAGCAATTACTGTGGCAATAATTGAATAAAACTAAGTTGCTTCTCACGTAAGCATCAATAATCAAGATATTGTACACTACAATGTGTTACTATGTAACCACACGTATTACTGTACTTTTATCACCAGATATTTCAACAGTTAACGGTAAAACTTTTGCCGATATTTTTATAAAAAGTTATTTTTGTCGCTTTCTAACTCCGACAGTAATTCCGTTATGGGGTCCACCAATGATTATGTCGTCGTACGAAGATTCCCTGATAAAACGAATATTTTATGACAACTTGTTTACCTTGCAAAATTTGTAAATATTACCCACAACTATAACATTTTATCAAATCCACACCATAATATTCAAAATGATATTTATAGGAAAAAAATTAATCTTTATTCATAAAAGTTGGGGTCTTACAACATCCCCTTCTTATGTAATTTCGTCCTTGATATTGGTGTACGTATCTGGTATGTCGAAGAGGTGAAGATACCTTGATTTCATTTCAGATTCGAACTCCCAGGTCATTTTCTCAACATTGTGGTTTCTCCACAAAACTTTAACTTGAGATATAATCTTGGAGCGTAGTGATAAGTATGTTTTATACATACTTATCCGGTATCTATTACTTGAATTAGTTGCTTAAACCTATGTTTTCTAGTTACTTTGCATGCATTGTGTGTTCATTTCATACATTTTATGTTATTTTGTAGGCTATGACACGACATTGGTATAAAGAAGCAAGGAAAAATGCAATTTGGACATCTATTGGACTAAAATATGCAAGCAAATGTAAGAAGGGAAGATTATAGGGCTTTTAACACCACGTTGGATGCATGTTCTTGGCTTGGAACTTGGATTTTATTGTAGATCTTTTTCTTAGCTTTCCGAAACATCTTGAATCATCCCAATCGGAGCTCGGATGCGAGAGTTATGGTCTTTTTATCAACAAAAATCAAAGCTCAAAGTTGTCTTGCTTGCAATTTACATATCATCTACTTCAATCCCGATTTCGATCTTGATCCAGCCAGAATCTATCAATTCTCAAAGAATAAAGGTTGTATATCTCGTCGATATCTTCGATTTGATAGGTGGTAGGCCACATAACTCTTAGTGGATTAAACGTTATGCATGTTTTACCAAGTCATGCGTAATCCACACAGATATGATATTCCAACAGAATAATAAAGAATGGAATAACAACAGAATTCACCACGCATGCGACAGACCGCACAGATAGGTTATTCCAACAAAATAATAAAGAATAGAATAACAGAAGAATTTCACCATGTATGCGTTACTTCGCATAGACAAGTTATTCCAACATAATAATAAAGAATGGAATAACAACCCTAACGAGTATTGAAAGAAAATAACTCTCTTCATGAATACGAAAGAATAATACCCCTTACCTCAAAAGAAGACTGCATACTGGAATAGTAAGGTAGCAGACTTCTCTTCTTCTTTCTCTCTATAATAATTTCTCTATAGCTTTAGTGAATTGGTGAGAAATGAAGGAAGAATGAGCTTCTATTTATAGGAAAATATAGTTTCGATAATTACACGTTTTGGGGCTCGAAATATTACAGTATAATACCTTCCTCTTTTTCTTCAATTTTAATTTAGTCCTGCAAGTATTATCAAACTTTCACCACCTCCCCTAATAGTAAATAATGTGAGTCAATAGTAAATCATGTGACTCAATAGTTCTAAACATGTGAACAAAATAATTACAGTATAGTACCTTCATCTATACCTCCATTTTTAACTTAGTCATGCAAGTATTATCAATCTTGCACCAACTCCCCTAACAATAAATGAATGTGAATCAATAGTACACACATGTGAACACATAGTTATAATCATGTGAATCAATAGCAATTAATTGCTCATTTATCCGATTAATTACCCGATTGGTCAATATAACCTCCAGACATCAATTATTATCGAAATAAATGTCAATTTTCACTAACACTAATAATTCCAACAGAATGGAACTATCAATTTCATATTTAATCAACACGAACTTATTCATCATTAATATTATAATTCACAATATTTAACAACCAGGTCGTTCCCAGGAAAGAGAGGGCTTTCCGATAAGGATTTCTCCTTATTAGCGTGCAATTAGGTGACCAAACCTCTCCTTGACAGAACTTCTAGACATTGTCAATATTGCAAATAATAATATGAATAACTTTGCCATCTCAATTATTGATTTAATAATATAACATATTATACAGATGATACTGTGACAATAATTGAATCAATAATATGATAGATATGATGCAGCAATTACTGTAGCAATAATTGAGTATAACTAAGTGACTTCTTACGTAAGCATCAATAGTCAATATTGTGTGCTACTATGTAACCATGTGTATTACTGTACTTTTACTACCGGGTAGTTCAACCGTTTTAACGGTAACACTTTCGCCGTTATTTTTATAAAAAGATAATTCTGTCGTATTCTAACTACGACAATACTTCCGTTGTGGGGTCCACTAATGATTGTGTTGTCGTACGGATATTCCCCGAAAACAAAAATATTCCCCGACTACACGAATATTTTTTAACAACTTACATACTTTGCAAAATTTATAAATATTACCCACAACTATAACATTATATCAAATCCACACCATAATATTTAAAAAAAATATTTTGAGAAATTTAAATCTTTATTCATAAAATTTGGGGTCTCACAGAGGTGGTTTTATTTTCTTTAGTATTCTTGATTAACAATTCAGGATAAAGAATAATTGATAAGTGTGTTAACTTAAATGAAGCAATAAGTGAAGTTGTGATTTTAAATCTCCGTAATCTTAATTTAACTAGTGGAATTTAATTGTAGTTTAATTATATAATTTGAAATTCATTCGTTTAAATAAGATTGAGTTGATTACGTGTTAGTACTTGGTGATTTTTATTAAACAATTCCTCGTGGGAATGATACTCTACTTATGTATACTTGCGTGTTGTGCATAATTAGATTTTACCCAACACGTAGAATATGTTCCTTCTTATCTAAGATTTTAACAGGTACATCTTCATACGTTAAATCTTCCGCTATCTTATCTGGTTCTAATTCAATAATGTGGTTTGGGTCTTCCAAATATATACATAACATAGATATGTGAAAAATGTTATAAACACGAGACATAGTTGACGGTAAGGCGAGTATATAGGCCACAGTTCCTACTCGATCGAGGATTTCAAATGGGCCAATGAATCGAGGATTGAGCTTTCTTATCTTTCCAAATCTCATAATTCTTTTCCATGGAGCAACACGTAACAACACATGCTCTCTAACATTGAATTTCACATTCCTTCAATGAAGATCAGCATAACTCTTTTGTCGATCTTATGAGGTTTTTATATGTTGCCAGATCATTTGAATCTTTTCCATTATCATGCATACCAATTCCTATCCCAACAATGTTGTTTCACCCACCTCATCCCAGCATACTGGAGAACGACACTTTCGTTCATACAACTCCTCGAATGGAGTCATGCCTGTAGTTGCTTGATAACTGTTGTTGTAGCTGAATTCCACTAATGGAAAGAACTTGTCCCAACTTCCTTTGAAGTCTAGGACACATAGTCTTAATAGATCTTCAAGAGTTTGAATAGTCCTCTCCGACTGCCCGTCCGTTTGAGGATAATATGCTGAACTAAATCGTAAATCTGTGCCCATAGCTTTTTGCAAACTAACCCAAAATTGTGAAGTGAATCTTGGGTCTCGATCAGAAACTATGGATAATGGCATACCATGCAGTCTTACAATCTCATTTATTTATATACGAGCAAGACGTTCAAGTGAATAAGTTTCTCGTATAGGTAAGAAATGAGCAGACTTGGTTAATCTATCAACAATGACCCAAATTGCATTTATGCCTTGAGAAATATTGGGAAGACCAGTAACGAAATCCATGGTAATGTACTCCCACTTCCATTCTGGAATTTCAAGTGGTTGTAATGGACCTTTTGGCACTTGATGCTCCGCCTTGACTCATTGACAAGTTAAACACCTTGAGATAAACTATGCGATCTCTCTTTTCATATTTCTCCACCAAAATGTATATCGAAGATCATGATACATTTTGGTACTCCCATGATGGATTGCAAACGGTGTGTTGTGCACCTCCATCATTATTTTATACTTCAAACCAGAGGCGTTAGGAACACAAAGTCTGGAGTTGACTCGAAGTATTCCTTCTTCATCGATTAAAGTACTTTCTTGTACTTTCTTCCTCATACGCATCAGCTCCAGGTCCGTGAGTTGAGAAGCTTTAACTTTATCGATTAAAGTCGATTTTACTCGTATATTTGACATCATCACGTGGGTCCCTGGAGTCTTTAACTCTATCTCCATCCTTTGTAAGTCATATAAAATGGCCCTTTACGTTGACAATATCGCACTCGTACCCGCATATGATCTTCTACTCAATGCGTCAGCTACCACGTTCGCTTTTCCAAGATGGTATTGAATGGTGTGATCGTAATCTTTTAATAGCTCGAGCCAACGTTGTTGCCGCATGTTGAGTTCCTTTTTGGTGAAGAAATATTTGAGCCTTTTATGATCCGTATAGATCTCCACTTTTTCCCCATACAGGTAGTTTCTCCAGATTTTAAGCGAAAAAACGACTGCTGCCAACTCTAGATCATGAGTAGGATAATTCCTCTCATATTCTTTGAGTTTTCATGAGGCATAGGCTATGACTTTCCCATGTTGCATGATAACACATCCTAATCCTCTGCCTGAAGCATCACTATAGATGACAAATCCTTCCGAATCAGATGGTATTGTCAGAACAGGTGCTGAAATGAGTCTCCTCTTGAGTTCTTAAAAACTCTTCTCACATTACTCGCTCCAACCAAATTTTATATCTTTTCGAGTCAGCCAATTTAATGGAGTAGTGATTCGAGAAAATCCTTCCACGAATCTTTGATCATAATCATCTAATCCCAGAAAGATACATACTTCGGTCACTGACTTACTTATGTTGCTCCCAGCTTTGTATTGCTTCATTCTTCGTTGAGTCAACAGATATTCCGTGATTTGATATCACGTGCCCAAGGAATGCTACTTCCTCAAGCCAAAACTCGTAATTCTTTAACTTGGCATATAGTTTGTTTTCACAAAGCTTTTGGAGTATCAGCCTCAAGTGTTGCTCATGATCTTCACGAATTTTGGAGTATATGAGGATGTCATCAATAAAGACAACTACAAAATGATCCAAATATTCCTTGAATACTCAGTTCATCATATCCATGAAGGCAACAAGAGCATTAGTCAGTCCAAAAGACATGACTAGGAATTCGTAATGCACGTACCGAGTTCTGAAAGTAGTCTTTGGAATGTCGTCAATTTCAATCTTTAACTGATGATATCTGGAACGAAGATCGATCTTTGAAAAGAATTTTGCACCTTGCAACTGGTCAAACAGATCATCAATTCGAGGCAACGGGTACCTATTTTTGACGGAGACATGATTCAACTCCCGATAATCAATACAAAGTCACATACTCACATCTTTCTTCTTTACAAATAGAACATGAGCACCCCAAGGAGACGTACTATGACGAATGAAACCGATGTCTAATAACTCCTACTGTTGGGTTTTTAATTCTTGAAGTTCAATAGGAATTCGATATAAGGATTTGGAAATGGGTCTTGTACCGAGTCCAAGGTCAATACAAAACTCGATTTCACGCTCTAGGGGTAGGCCAGGAAGTTCTTCAAGGAATACGTCAGGAAATTTATTAACAATAGAAATATCATTCAAATCTGACGTTATTTTGTTTAAATCTGTGACGCTCCCAAATCCGGGCTCTTCCAACCCGACATATGGTGCTCCATGGTGCTACAGTTCACACAAACATTCAATCGAAATGCCTCAAAAGAACGAATATGTCTTATATATATTCCAAAATAGATCTACCATTTCCCAGGTTCTTTATAACTGTTACATTTGTTCTTGTCATAATATCAAATATAATCATTACAAACCTATACTATTACATAGGTAATCTACAAGTTCGCTTTAGCCTTCACTTTATCCTTGACGAATCATGCGGTCCATTCGGTCTAAGCTGCATTCATATGGTTCAAACAAGAGTGAGCATAACAAGCTCAGCAAGTACAACAATTTCATTTTTAAAGCATGCTTAAAACATAGGAATCGTATATCTTCAATAACTGGATAATAGTTACAAAGTACTATCAATAACTCAAAATAGCATTCCTTTTTCCTTCAAAATGTTTTACAATAACAATATTCAGTAAAACATCAATTCTGGCCATAGACCATGAACGTTTCACAATTTCTTTGAAAAGGACAACCCGACACGAAGTCCGTAAGTCCGACATATCATACGAGCACTTCTAGGTGATCATCCTATAGTACTCTATGTTGATCAACACTACATCCATTAAACGTATGTACGTTTAAGTTATGGATACCTCACGTGCCCATCGAATACTCGATAAAAAATACATTTGTTTATTCATATATAGGCTTACCTTGAATCTGTACCAAACAGTTGGCGTAGGATAGCGTTAGCAATTCTATATTGAAAGACTTGTAAATAATTCAATCAATCTATCAAGATTAGTCTAGCCGAGCTAAAACTGGCATTGACTCTTTCTTTAAAACCATACATGCATCTCATAACTTGAATCATTTGAAAACTTGGCTAACACGAAGGTTAGACAAGCATTTTACGAAAAACTTGCCTTCAACGTCTGCTATAGTAAAATTATGTTTTCTTTGAGTCTTTACGGTCTCTAAAATACATAATCACATAACATACCACATTAGGTCATGAATGAACATACGTAGTTCCTAAAGAATCTTACCCTTCTTCTCAATCTAATCCCGTATTAGATTTGTTATTTATTGGTTCCGGCTTGCCGTCGTTCTTTTACATTGTTCATACCAACTTCGTTCTCTTTTATAACTTAACTAAAATTATTTCATTAATACAACTCAGTTCAAGTTAATTATCCTTCCACACGGCTTACTAACGTCCTTACGTTATTAACTTGACACTTAATCGGCATTGGTTAAGTACATTCATTGAATAACATTTATGTTCAAATCCAACTTATCTTTAACCTTTAGTGTATTACTTAAGGTTTACAATGATTCTACATTAAGTTTAATAATGTATTAGTTCATTACTAATCACTTATCTTTATTTCCTTACTTGTAATCTTTTATTACTGTGCATGACCTAGTGATGGTATTGCTGCCAACTTTCTCCTCTTGGGCTCATATTGCAAGCTTTGTTCTTAAATTTTGGTCACGGTATATTTCATGCTTAGAGTAATTAATCGTGACTGCATTTCTGAGCTAACAGGGGCTAAGTCCCGGTCTCATGACTGCGAGGGCGGGCAATTCTCGCTTGAGTCGCATATGCACTTGCCGACTACGTGTGTCGGATATTTTGATGATTTTCTTTTAAGTGAGATTCTCGAGCTCCTAACTTCTTCATTATAAGTCCGAATTGGCTCGTTCAAGAGCCTACGGTTCACAAATTACGTATTCTACGTGTTCATGCAAAAATTTTGTCTATTCAACTTCGTTTGCTAAAATTCCACCTATTAGTCCATTTTTAACGAAAACGATAAACGTTCGTGAACGTTCAACACTCGTTTCTTCGTTCTAAGTCGGAATCTAACCATTTTTGAGTCCGCAACTCTATAATGCCAAATAAGACTTGTCTCCATTGAAAACCTATGTTTCCAAGCTCAATATCAAAATTCGACTTCCATTCCGAGAATTTCACGAATTCGACGATTGTCGTCTAATCGTGTGAATTCCGGCGAAACTTCGTTACTTAAGATTTGTTCTTCGTTTCAAATGGATTCAATTCATCATACTATCCTCTTGACATACATACTTCATTAATTTATAAACATGATAAGTTATTACTTATTCTTGATGAGTTTGTAACTTATTAAAGTATAAAAATACTTATGTTTCCATTTCTCATGACTTATGTCTTCTTTTCTTATGACTCATTATGGTTAATGACTTTTAACCATTATTCTTACTTTTTATTATCATACTAACTTTATTAATGTAAACATGTTACAAGTTCTCACAAATTCTTATACTTTCATTATTGATCTTCACAAGTTCTTAACTTATATGATTACGAATAGCTTTTTCATGACTTATACGGCATATTAAGACTTAAGCCCTTTTATTTATCATTCCTTAGCATGCTAGTTCTACCAATACCCCCTTCTCTAACAATGAAAAAGAAAGAGAAATATGGTTTAAGAATAATTACTCTTGAATAACACTTGGTAAATCTTTAATCTCTTTCTTGCTTTTTGAATTAACAAGGCTAATCTTCTAGCTTTTCTTGCTTTTTCTCTCAAACCAATAAGCTGTTGTTGGTTGGAAATCTAACAAGGGAAGTCTAACTTTATATGTGCTTATTCTCTCAAGCAAATAAGCTCTCAACTTTATAAGTTGGATGAAATGAAACAACCAAACAAATTAATCCAAGCTTGCTATTTATAGGATTTCCAAGGTTAGGATAGTTTAGTCTTTCAGGCCACTCCACCTCCTTACTATTCATTACTGTGTTATTAAGTTAACTTGCTCACCACCTAAACTTGGCCATCAAACTTACTTAATCATTAAGTATACTTGTTAATCACATAACTTAGCCTTTAAGTCACATTACTTGCTCACCACAACACTTATCCATTAAGTCACTTTACTTGCCCACCACTTTGGGTCATCCATGTTCTCATGGGTTGCCCCATGGATCACCCTTACCCATTGAATTAATATTTTGGGCTTAAGGTTTAATTAGCTTACTTATAATTTTGGCTTACATTAATTCACTTTGGGCTTCTCATTACATATGCTTGGGCTTGCTCCTTAATTTCTATTGGACTTAACCATTCTTACATTTGGGCTTTGTCAATTCTCATTGGACTTTAATATTTCCTACACAATCCTACAAATTCAATACATTAGGCTTAAAGCCTTAGGACATATACTTTACGTATAATTCTCGTATCCTAACTCGTATACAAATTCATGATATATGATATACCATCATTCATACATACTCGTATAATACCTCGTATCATACTCGTATACTCTACCTCGCACAATTTACTTATCATACAATTATTACCCTAACTTCTTAACGCTTGATTTTCCAAACGTTCTCAAATTAAGTCCACAGGCGAAATATTACGTTTTCCATAACTGAAATATTATTGGATATTCCATCTCACCTCGATATTCTATCGTTACGTATTTCTCGGAAGTTCAAAAATAATTCCCGAGCAGAAATGCATGAATAGTGTTTTTCAGAAAATTTCTCGGAAAGCTTTTATTTTCGTCTTGGAAATTCAAACACTTTAATTCTACAACGTAGCCAAAATCCTACGACATTCTGATATGTTTAGGTCATAGAACGACCTTCAATTAGCTTGCTCCCATAAATAAACAATTAAATTCATTTAATCCTTATAATTAAATAAAATTTTAATTATTCTAAAAATTCAATTTTCTCGGGCGTTACATTCTTCCCCCCTTATAAGGATTTTGTCCCCAAAATCTCGCTAATATTTATTTACACAAATGAGGAAAAGTTTTCTTCATTTTAAATCTTGAGTTCTCACAATGCTTCTTTGCCATTGTGGTTCTTACATTCACCTTCACCGAAGGTATTATCTTATTTTACATAACTTCTCACTTCCTATCAATAATTTTAGTTGGAAGTTAAACACTTACTAACATATTACACGATATTCCTTTTATTAGTTATTCTTTTAAAATTATTTGGAACTCAAATTCCTCCTTCAAAACAAGACTATACTTAGTCTTCTATTTATCCTGCGTCTTCTTCTCCATTTTCTTGTACTCCTCGTTACTTAGTAGTACTTACTTAACTCGTTTGATTTCGTGGATTGAGTCTACATTGTGCAGAATATTTCTACCCCGTAATTTAACTTCTAACTCTATTCTCGCCATCGCCGTTATTAACTCATTCTGAGTCGCTAACTTTGATAGCTTTTCCTACCCTTCCTACTTAACGCGTCGGCTACAACGTTTACCTTCCCTGAATGATATAAGACATCACAGTCCTCTCTCTACTGCATTTTCAACTTTTTTTGTGTGGAGATATATTTCAGACTCTTAGAGTCCGTGTATATCTCACACTTCTCCGTATAAATACTATCTTCCGATTTTTAATTCAAAACTATAACTGCCAATTCTAGGTCATAAGTAGGATAGACCTCCTCATAATCCGTTAACTGGCGTGATACATACACAATGACATTGCCATGCTATAATAGCACGCAATCATGTCATCCATGCAAAATATCGAGATACACTACAAAATTCCCCGTATCATCTTATAAAGTCAATACATGTGCCTTACTTAACCATTTCTTAAATCTTGTGATGCTAATGGTACCTTCAACCCTAGCACCTCACATAAGAACCTATCTATTTATCACCGACTTGCTCGACGCTCCTTACAGAAAATCTAATCTCAGTACATTATGTCAGGAATAAACATATGAATGATATTCCTGTTTACATATGATTTGATTATGATATATATATATGTGAATGAATAATATGCAAGTATGCTTGCATTAAGAAAAGTTGTAAAGTCCTTTGATAAATAATAGAAGTATATGTACAAGGACTTAGAATGAATTGATCAAGAATGTTAGGTTGATCCTACATATGCAAAATAGCTTTGTAAAGTCCTTGAAAAAAAATGATATACAAGTACAATAAAAATTGAAAGATCAAGCATGTTAGGTTGATCTTATGATGTAATAGATAGGCTTGTCTGATCGTCGAGTACTGCACCAGAGATCGTAGTCTGCCAGGAGAGTCAATGATAACTCGAGAGCTATCGAGGCATAATCGTAGTCTGCAAGATAGTAGATCTCGGAGTTCGTAGACTGCTAGGGGAAACGATGAAGGATCGTGGTATATCGAGAAGAGCTTCCTCGGGATCGTAGTATACTGAGGAAGTCATGTTCAGAATCGTAGAGACAGTCTACCTACGAGTCGACCGATCATCTGCCGAAGCCAAGACAGAAACGTAGACTACACTCGGAGTCATAGAGTCTATCGATGCCGAAGCCATGTCAAGGATCGTAGACTACACTATGAGTTTGTAGAGTCTATTGATTACATGCACAGATCATAGTCGAGCAAGATCAAATGAAGACAACAAGCACAAGGCAGAAACCGTAGAGTGTCAAGATCTGATCTCAGGATCGTGGTGCTGCACTACAAATTTGGTGAATCGTAGAGTCGAATCTCGACCTCAACAGAAGTGCTCACAATGCATAGGCAGAATCGCAGAGCAAGTACGATTCTCAACTAATGAGCACTCTCAGAATATCCAAAGGAATAAAACCTCTGGTTGGCACTGCAAAGATACATCTGATAAGTGGATTTTATATACACTTATCCGGTATCTTTTACTTGAATTAGTTGCTTATATTTATGTGTCTTAGTTACTTTTCATGCATTTTGTGTTCATTTTGTAGGTTATACGTTTGGGAGCGGTGTGAGCGATTATTGGTAAGGAAAAGCAAAGAAAATGCAAAGAAAAGGCAATCCGGACATCATTTGGGCTTTCATGTTACTTCATGTTCTTGGCTTAGAACTTGGACTACATTGTAGAGCGTCTTCGTAGCTTTCCGAAAAATCTTGAATCACTCTAATCGAAGTTCAGATGCAAGAGTTATGATCGTTGTACCAACGGACGTCAAACTTCGTTGTTTTGGTTAGCCATTTTCATAGCAGTCCCTTCCAGCTCAATTTCAACCTTCATCCGGCCAGAATATCTCAATCATCAAAGAATGAAAGTTGTAGAGCTGGTCGATATCTTCGATTTGATAAGTGACAGGCCCCGTAACTCTTCCTGGATCAATGGTTATGGCCATTTTACGAGAAAGCGGTATGTGCAGAAAAATCACCATGGCAATACAATGCATAATTCAATGCTGCCGCTGAGACTTACAATGAGCAAAAAGACGCGATTTTCAGCTTTCGCACGGGCACGCCCAACTTAGGCCAATTCTCGCGTGGCCGCGCGACTTCGGCTGCTGACCAACGCTGACTTTTCATTAAACAGTGCAATTGATGCATAATTGATGGGGGATTCAATTAGGGCTTATATAATAGACATATTATGATCATGTAAAGCAGATTCCACCCCTTGGGGGCTGAAGTTACTTCCATCTTCTCTCTTTAATTTCAATAATAGAATAGAGTAGATTAGTGTAGGTATTTTCTAGAGTTGATTGGATTGGAGATTTGAAGCAATTGGAAACCATTAGAGATTCAACCTTGGCTCAAGAGAACAGATTTGCACTACAATTCTCTACCCTTATTCTCTCTTTGATTGCTTATTGTATTTCATGATGTGTCTTCAATATGTGGATAATAGCATTAATTCAATTATGACTTAACTTCTATTCTGAGATTGCAATGGATTCTATGGATTAGTTATTTCTGATATGTTTCATTGTTAGCCTTATTGATTTCTATGGGTTTGTCTATTAAGATTCATGCTTAATTGCTTAGTTGATTGGCCATCAATTACTGTGATAACCCATATGAACTTGAAAGACGGAGTATGGGTTTAGATCTGATCTCGATAGCTTGTGATTGTATTTTCTACATTGTGATGGGATGTATGATTTGTGCTTAGGATAGATATATACCGAAGCACCATTCGTAGTCAATTGAGAACTTGGGCTTAAACCCTAATTATTTGTAAATCACATAGACATATAGTGGTTTAGGTAATGTGGTTGTTCACGTGTGTTCTATCAATTGTGGATTATATGTGATATGGGTATGGTACATTGAAAGATGGCTATACTTTACTTTAATGTTCTCGACTAACAACAAAACCTAAGACAATTAGTTTGGCTTAACATGAAATGTATGGATTTGAATGAGTCAATAGATGAAATTGTAATCTCAGGTCTTCATTATCTAGTTTCACTTTAGGGATAGTTAGGTTTATTTAATTTTCATAGTTTAAATATAAAATATATTATCCTTCGTTTAAATAAGACTGAAAAGGTTATGGGTTAATGCTTGGTAAACTTTATTAGTTAATTCCATGTGGATCGATACTCGACTTACTCTGTATTACTTGTTGACGCATGTATACTTGCATGAGTTAGAGCTCTTTTGTTAGTTGTAAAAAAGAGGCAACAACATCCTACCTGAAGGGAACCAGAGAGCACTCAACGAATGACATGCAAGCTAAAAGAAGATCTAAGCACCAACCCAATCAGCATCAAGATTGAGTTGTGAAGCCATTCGAGATGAAGTCTTCCACAAGATAATTATAAGAAGACTTCAGTAACTGACTAAGGAAAGTCAGCAAGTGCAGTAGTTGTCAAGTGAACAGAAGACAACGATCTTGGAAGCAACCGAGATTGTAGTGTTTGCCAAACAAAGAAAGAACTAATGGAAAGTGAAACGAGATACTAGCCTCTGAAGAACAAGGCTGAAGTGATTAAGTGTAAGGTCAGTCCATTGATGATAAGTGAACAGGAGATCACAAGGAGAAAGCGAGCTGGACGCGCCACAAATCTGAAGTGTCTTGCTATTCAGATGGAACCAGAGAAAGGAGTTAGGCCATCAGTATCTGAGAACAGTCAAAGCAAACAGAAGTATTGAAGCACTGCACAATAGAAGGAAGAGATGTACTACATTGGAGATCCAATCAACACTCTTCAAGATCGTAGTGTTAACTCTACCAGTCAATGAGCAACACTCAACAAGACACTACGATCAGGTCCTCGAAGACGTGCATCAAAATTGTAGAGTTCGAACACCCGAAGACTGAAGCATTGGCAACAGTTCAATCTGAAGGATGATATTCGGACAAAAGCTTATTGAGAGCATCGATGCAAAAGGACAACCTCTAATCGAGAAATCAGAAGGAGATAATAAAGTCTTCAACCTGCCCATGACATTAAAGTGACAACTGTGACGGGTAGGTGAAACAGTAGACTGCAATGTCAGATAAAGTATGACATGTCACATCAGCAGTCTACCTCTGTCAACTCCAGATCTGTGAAGATATTTGAATAGCCTTCAATGGCTACTTTCCAACGGAAGGATTGGGAAGGAGTATAAATCTAGAAGAACTTTAAAGATTGAGGGTTGCTGGAGTTGCCGAGTTTGGAGAGAAGGTGGACTATCCTAAACCACGTAAGATATTGAGTTCGAAGGCTCACTCTACAATCCACCAAGAACACTCAGATTCATGCAAAGGAAGAAGTAGAATTGAGAGTTCTACTACAAGAAGAGTGTTCTGAACTGTCGAGAGAAAGAAGAGCATCATGTCACCTTGGTGTCCATCGTGGGAAGAGTCTAAGTACAATAGAGAAGAGCTCACAGCTATCTTAGCAAGTCCATCATGATAAGACATCAAGTATCAAGAAGGGAGATCGCAAACGTCATCATGATGGCAAGCATGATAAAGTTTCTAAGTACCAAGAAGAAGAACTTACAGTCATCAAGAGGAAAGATCTTCAAGGCAGTTCATCAAGGGATCATCCAAAGTGGTTGAGTAACCGAAGAAGCTGAGCATCATTCAAACACTCAACTGCACTTCAAGGGTGATCAAGCTAAGCTGATAAGTATAGAAGATGTTCAGAGCATGAAGACATCTTAGCAGCTCAACACCAACTCCAACAAACAAACAACTCAACAAAAGCCAGGGCCTGAGGAGTCCATGTCCGTAGGGACTAAATGAATCCAGGGCCAAAAGGGTCCTTGTCCAGAGGGACTAAACGAAGTTCCAAGCCTGCTGGGCTTGAAGAGTTCCTAGGGAACTAGAGGAGTCCCAAGGTGGTTGGCGGCCTGAAGAGTTCTTAGTGAATGAAGTCCTAAAATCACTCGGCCTTGAAGGAATCTTAGTGATTTTGGGTGCTACCCTTCCTTAGTGTAAATCCTGCTAGTTGAAAGCAGAAGATTGGATTAGGAGCTTGAGTCTCTGAACCACTTAAAACCCCTTATGTCTTTTACATTATGTCATTTACATTATGTACTATAAATCGCTATAACTTGCTATGTATATTTTAGCGCTTACAACTAAACTTACTCTACGAACAACGTATGTATGATTATGAATATATCAATGAAGGGGATCTTTTACTTATTCCGCTGTACTTGAAAAGATTCTTATGTTTGTCATGTGCTAATTTAATAGCTATACAAAATAATAGAGAAAAGTATTTGAAATAAAAGGATCTATTCAACCCTCCTTCTAGATCTATTGTACTAACCGGAATTAACAATTGGTCGTCGGTGGTTCTCATGTTATATTCAAAAGCTAATCGCTTTGAGTCCGATCCTGAGCACTAACATTGTTCTAAACTTAGTTTAGTAGTAAGTAACTTGTTATATCTGAGATGAGCTCACATGTTGGAAATATTGTGTATAGGTTAAATGTGTATATACATCTGAAGCTGCTCAGATTGGTCCATGGTCTCGATTGTTACATCAACAAGACTAATCCTTGCCTACAGTTAATCTTGTAGTCTGAAGACCAGACGAGAGAGCTCAAGAGACATCAATGACAAAGAGTCAAGCATCCACCAGTCTGAAAAATGAAAAGACCATACATGCAAAGAAATGCTCCTCCAGAGAAGAAAGAAGTTCTCCTCAGATATATGTCTGGTCAAAAATAGGCTGGATGCAAACTTCATGAACTGAAGGATGTCAAAAGAACTAAAGATGCTGAGATTCTCAGGCTGCATCTTCAAGACCACGACTGATTGAATAAAGGCCAACAAGAGCAATAAGCTGTCAGGAGAAAAAGTAAAGCAATGCACATCAATACCTAAACTCAGTATATCTAAGATAAATGATTGTTTAGTCACTGATAGTAAAAAGGTACGGTTCCTCACTATTATAAATGTATACATCATAATTGCATCTTCTTATGAATTATAACAGTATTCTGTCAAGGAGTCATAATCTACCTAAAAAGGTGAAGAGAGAAAGAAACCTTAGGATGGAAACTCAAATGACTATAAACTTTCTCTCCATCCAAGTTTTAGGTTGAAGATGACATCTTGATGGAAATCTGAAATGGGTCATAAGAGCATCACAAGCCAAATAAACTTTATGTGAAGTAATCTTTGCTGGTGGGTTAGTATGTATGTACAAGCCTAGGTTCTAAGTGTTTGACAAAACACAGAGTATGATCAGTTCTGCAAGAAGATCTTTCTGATTCGTAGAAACTGATCACCTCAATGAATCAACTAGATACTCCTAAATCATAGAGTTGATTCTCACTCTGTAAACACTTAAACATTGTTAACATAACCCAGTAAATGATGAATCCATCATAGATAATGAGTGTGTTATTTAATGTCAAATCCTACACACACTCACCGTGTATCTCAAAATGTATTATCTTAAGATAGTTGCATGCATGAATATGTCTGTTGGTGATAAATATGATGATTATCCAAATTAGAGGAACAGGGGTTTAGAAAACAAACCTAGCAGGACCCATTTAATTATGGGTACCAAAATTAGAAATATATTTAAACCTGCAGGTACTTAGTCAGTCTGACCACACTAAGGAATGATGAAGCAGAAGACTTCAGTCAAGAAGACTCAACCAGCAGAAGGCCAAGGACTGTTCAGAATTGATTCTGACAAAATTCCTATATGTCCAATCCTGTCCTTGAAGACCCTCTGAGCTAATCAGAATGAAGCTCATATGGTTGCTAATCTGTATATGGAAAGCAAGCCATTCAGCCAAAGAAGGAAAGGGTCTTATGTGCTCAAAAGCCAGTCAAGAATGCTATATGAGAAGAATCCTCAAGGAAGCTCACAACAGAAGATTATCGAGCATCATTCAAGAGGAACTTATTGCGAGAGCAGAACTTCACAAACAAACCTGTCAAAGAAGACTACGTTCGTAGTGCTGTCAAATAATCGTAGAGTGATCAGTCCTTAAAATACTCATATCTACGATACAAGGAGATCTAAGTGATGATGGAGATTCCAAATAAAGGAGATATGCAAGGTCGCCTTTAAATGAACTCAAGAAGAGGAATCACATCTATCTAGGAAGACAACGTCAACAATGGGGGAGCAGTGATCTGTTAAGAAGCAACAGAACTGAAATAAACTATGAAGAAATATACCAGCTACAGAGTCCTTAAACTTTGTGGCTGATGAACCAAATGAAGATCCATAGTCAGCAGGAACGTCTCAAAACATACTACTGATAACCTCTCAGCCACCCAACTCAAAATCGTGGAGTGCCTATGATCAAGCATCTGATCGTAGTGTGGAAGCAAGAGGACACCACGATTACAACAAATGAAATTGTCTAAAGTTGGTAGAGGATCTACCCATCAGAAAAGGTCATATGAGATGTAATTGCAAATCACTTCTATAGCATTTCATCTGGAAAGCGCCTCAGGGACAAACCTGACCCTTAGCTCACTTTAAGAGGTTGGCCCTTCCTGAGCTACCTTGTCCCTGAAGAATTGCTTGATCAAATTCATCTCAAGGACCAAGTCAGTCAACGATCGTAGAGTCGAGGTTGAAGAGAACTCCACGATCGCAGTGCAACCTCAACGATCGTAGAAGACAACTCGACGATCATAGTTCTACCAAAGGGTACTCCAGTTCACAAGGAGATTGGAAAATGAGACAATTGCTCAACCATTCAAAATGAGGAGATAAGTTCGAGTATATCAGTGATCAAACTATACCGCATCAAAATGAGGATAGAAGATAAAGCCATCCACTGTAGCATCTCTCAAAAGTTATGGGGAGTTACAACCATCTCTCTACGAATCAAAAGGTCAACGGTCAAAGCCACGTCATCTAAACGTCTACTCTTCTAAAAGGAAATATCTAACTGAAAAGTTATGGGGAGTTACAACTCATTACTGGGCATCGTGCAACCAATGGACGGTTGACACATCACTGGTTATGCAGAGTTAGAAGGAACTGCCATAAAGACAATTTCAAATCTACAGACAGTTACCAAAAAGCTATCGAACCTTTCTCCCTCCTATTTTCAAAACCCTAGAATCCTCTCAAGAGCCAAAATCAAGTTAACCCTCCAGAGCATTACCAAATCACATTCAGCCATCTCTTATAAACATCTCTAAATTAAATACCCACATTCTTTGAACTACTCAAATGGAAAACTAGCGAGTAATCACTAGCATTCAGCTCGGAACCAAATCGTTTGAGAAATCTGAAAGGATGTTCAGGGACATTCTCGAGCTTGTGAAGAAAGTTGGATTCTCAGAATGCCTTGAGGCAAGTACTCGAGTATACATTGACCTGGTTAAAGAGTTCTACTCAAATGCCTCCATAAACTCTGGAACCCTGTCTACCAAGGTTAAAGGTCAGTCTCTGAAGTTAAAGTCTTCTGACCTCAATCAATGCTTAGGTTTTTCTAACCAAGGGTTGAAGAACCTTGATGATGTCAATACCGAACAAGCAAAGAAGTTCGTGGGGTACCAAAGAAACCCTAGTTTTAAAGACATGAAGAAGAAGGAGTTTCCTGAAGAGTATGAGTTCCTTGCTGAAATAGTTGGAAAATGCATACTGTGCAAGGACACTGCACATGACACAGTGCTTAACCAACAGTTGAAGATAATGTCAGCAATAGTTCTGAAGAAACAAATCGACTTTGGAGCTATCTTGTTCGATCAAATCTCTAAGTGGGTAGAAAAGGCTGAAAAGAAGAAGTCCTTCGAAAAACCCCTGACTAAGGTGTTTCATGGTATACTGCTGAGTATTGTGCTGAAGAAGAAGCTAGGAGGGAAGATCAAGGATGATGAGGGAGAGCCTTTGAATGTTCACAAGGTAATGTCTCCACAACTATTTGCAAAATGAAAGAAGAACCCTAAGAAAAACCGAAGGCTGATAACCTGGAGCAGCAGCAGAGCCTCTGTAAAGAAGAGGAAAACAGAAGAGGCAGAGCACTCTGAGTCTGATGACTCTGTACAAGCAGAAATCACACCAGCCAGAAAGAAATCAAAAGGTGTGAAGAAAGTTGGTAATGTGAAGAAAGCCAAGGCCCCACCAAGGAGTCTTTCCGTCAAAGAAAAAGTTGAAGAAGAAAGAGCTCTAACTATTGAAACAACAAAGAGGAGAAGCAACAGGCTGCTTCAAGGGCCATTCAGCAAGAAAGCTAAGGTGTAAAATGAACCAGCCTCAGCTTCCTAAATAGTACATCTGATGAAGAGAAGGACGTAGAGTTAGCAGAAGATGTCAAGGCTGAGTCCTCACAGACCAAATCCAGCAGTGAAGGTGAAGCTGGATTGATGAATAAAAATTCAGCATCTGCTGATGAAGAGGAAAGCTCAAGCCCTATGGTTAATCCTCAAAGCATTCACTCTAATGATGAAGAAAAGGTTCGAGATGACCCAACTACATCCCCAACTGCAACTGCCCCAACAAGCCCAGATAATGGGTCAGGCAATGCTGTGTTTAAAGAAGAAGGATATGCCCCGGCCAGTGATGAACCCCAAGGAAGTCTGTCTGTTGCAGCAAAGGAGTCAGAGTCTGAAGAGCAAGAAAAGTCTGACTCTCCCCAAATTGAACCTCCAAGAAGAAGGAAGAGCTACAGACTGCAAACAAAATTTGCCTCCAAGAGGAGAAGTAATCAATCAAATGCCCCCATTGAATTAAGTGATGATGAGTCTGCATCACAGAAAGATAGTGCTGAGGATAGGACCAGCAATGAAGAAAATGAATCAGAGGAAGTTCTTGCTGAAGAAAGTTCTGAGAATGAAATGCAGCAAGAAGAATTTTTTGCTAAAAATAATCAAGATGGTTTAGGCTCCGAGAGAGAAGAGATTGAAGAAGATTCTGGTTCTGCACCTCAGGAAGAAGACAAACAAGAAGATTATCCAGTTCTCTCTCCTGCAAGATTTAGTAGAAGGATCGTAGTGGAAGTTTCAAATGATCTACCAGATGCTCCATCAGAGAGATGGGTGAACTATAGAAATGAGCAGCTCAAGGTAGTAAGAATGACTACCTTTGGCATAGACAAAAACTGGAACAATATGGAGCTAGACTGCTCAACCATTCTCTACAATCCTGACGACTTGCTGATTAGATGGTTCTTCCAGTGGATGCTAAAGGCCCACACTGAAGGAGATGGAAGCTATCTCAGCTGGTGCTTCTTTCACTTCCCCAGCATGGAGCTGGTGGCTCAGAACTTCCCAAGGGTGAAGAAGTTTGCAACCAAAACAATCAAAGACCAACCCCACTTCAAAGTCTATCGACAGTCTGGCAACCACTATATCCCCTACGATCGTAGAGTGGACTCTGAAGGAAGAAAGAACATGATCAAAGAGATGATCGTAGAGTCTGGTCACTCTACTGCTGAGACTGCTCAAATTCAAAATAAGAAGCTTCCACGTGATCAACGCTTCTCTCGACATTCCCTCATCCTCAACCAATGATTGGAACTCAACGATTATTCAGATGCTTCAAGCTTTCGAAAATCTATCTAAGGATGAAAATCGTAGAGTCAAATCTGATGCTCAACTAGCTGCTGACCAAAAAAATGATCAAACTATTTTGGAGCAGAAACTACTGAAGAGTTCTGGTGAATTAAGTGAGAAGATATCTCTACTCACCGAAGAGTCACGGTTTCGACAAAGAAAAGGAGATAATTCTCTTCAGAACAGACTTCAAGCTACTATAGCTGAGATATCGCTCAAACTCCAAGAAAGAGATAACATCTATCAGAAGGCCATACACGATCAAAAGGCAGAAGCACTACGATTTCAGAAGGCCAATGAAGAGCAGATACAAGCCCTCTCTGACAAGATTGACGATCTGAAGCAGTTTTTCTCGGTCTGACTTGAGCTGAGCTAGCCAGAACTCAAGTTTGAAGTTGCTAACTCCTCCTACTGATAGAAAGCACAAATTCCAACATGGAGCAGCTCTCTCAAATGATTGATGACAAAAAGGGGAGAAAAAGAGGCATAGAAAGAAGAGGAGCAAGAGGCACTCAAGGAAGAGCAGAGGGATAAGAGATAAGAAGTCAAAGAAGAAGACAACAGCTGCAGCAGAAAAAGAATCATCATCTGAGGGGGAGCCAAAAGATGATGATCATATGATTGCAGAGTCTGAGGGGGAGCATGATTAGAAAGATGCTGAAGGGGAGCTAAGCAAAGACAGAAGGTCACCATCCCAGGGGGAACAAGAGAAAGGAGAACAAACAGATGAGTAGCTGATCAACAGACATCTTGGAAACATACATGGAGCCAAAGAGGTACATCTCTAACTAGTTAGGTATGTTCTGGATCCAGGATGTAAAGTGTCTTAATGTATAAATTGTCATATCTTTATAAATGACATTCATGATTATCTGGTTTATAAATACAGCTGCTCAGTGTATATAAGATTCATTCATAACATGCATATGCACCTATTGTTTTTGTCATAATCAATTAGGGGGAGATTGTCAGGAATAAACATATAAATGATATTTGTAACAACCCGATGTTTTTTGTATAAATAAATAAGAAATTTTGCGTATAAATTTTTTTTATTTTAAGGATGGGGATTTGTACAAGATAATGTGTATATGTATTTATGTGGTAAATAAAAATATATTTATTACTTAAATATTTACAAATAAATTTATTTTAGAATTATTGATTATTATAAAGTATATTCTTATAATAATTAATTTTAAGATAAAATATTTTTATTAATTATTTTTCATAAAATATAATCATATATTATTTAAATAATATATGAAGTGATTTTTAGAATAATTATAATAATTATTTTATTATATGAATTTTAGTACAGATTATTAAGTTAATTATTTTACCTTAATTATTAAGGTTAAATATGAAGAATAAATCAGATATGGAATCCAAACCCTAATTTTGGATTATTGTCAAGGTATGAGGATATTAATATAATATTAATTATATTTTGATTTTTCAGTGCTATGAATATGTACTATATATATCTCAGATTGATAATGGTTGGTCAATTACGGTGTATTATGACCAAACCCTAATAATAATGTTAAACCCTAATTTGAGATCCAAATTAGAGTACGAGATCGTTTTATAAGTGTGTTATATAATTTATGTCATGTATTAAATGCATTAATTAGGTAAACCCTAATTAAAGTGCTAGAAACCCTAAATAATTTTTAGAAAACCCTAATTTGGAGTGTTAAACCCTAGTTTGAAACTCAATTATGAGTTTGAGATTATTATGTAACGATGTTATATGATATTATGAATAATTAGGTAAACCCTAATTAACATTTTGAGATATTAATTTTTAGAAACCCTAATTTCTATAATTAGTAACCCTAATTAAAAATTATAAAAACCTAATTACCAAAAGTATAAACCCTAATTGCTAAATTAGCAAAGTCAATGATAATTATATGATCTAAACCCTAATGTTACTATAAAAGGTAATTAGAAAATTAATCATAATTACGAAACCCTAATTTAAAAATTTTAAAAACTAAAATTTATTTAATATTTTTATTTAATTTTATTATTTTTGTACAAACCCTAATTGCTAAATTCTACTAATGTTTTGTGCTAAACCTTAAGGTTAAACCCTAAGGGTTTGCATGATTACAAGATTGCCCTTAAAATTTCATGTAAAAAGACCAAAATACCCCTCTTGTATTATTGGATTTTGACAAGTTTCTATTTTGCCATTTAAATGAATTATCAAAAGACTAGTTTGCCCCTAATTGAATTATTTTGGCTAGAATAGGTTTTGACTTAATAGGGAGAGTTGGTGACCAAACTCTAACCACTACCTTGACTTAAAATGGACAGCATTCAGCTCTTGTACCAGCCATTCATGCATCTAGCAAGCTCTATATATAGATTGAGAGAGAAAAGTTCACTTTTGTTAGCCATTTTTGTACCAAACACCCAAACCTTTTCTCTCCACCCAAACCCACGAAATTATAAGATAAACCAGTCCCAAGATCAGCCCCACGAATAACCACATCAAACTTAGAATCAATGAATCAAAAATTTTCTTAGCAAGGTATAAAACCTACCCAAAAATATGTCCATAAATTATGTGTTAAATGTTATGTTTGAGTGTTGGAATATGTTTATTATAGTGTCTAATGATGATCTGGGTTGCTAGATGTTAGATCCATAACATCTAGAGGCTCGGATTTGAAAAATCTGGAAAAATTTTGTTTGATGTCTGACAACCGAATGTCAGGCCTCTTTAATCGTTACCTGTTATGTGTTTTAGTAGCTTAAAGCCTTGTACTTGTAGTCTGGTATGTGGTCGTTGATATGCAAAAAGAATCAGGACCAAATAATGTATGGATTGAAAGTTATACTTGGTCAAATTCGGTTGACCGACCATGAAGAAGTGATTTCTGGGTAACCTATAAATCCTTTAACCGTGTCTAACAAGATTTTTCTGAGGCTAGATCTTGCGTTTGTATGATGTTTTGATGTTGTTAGTGTATCAGGATTATGTTCGGTTATGTGTACTATATATGTATGCTCCTAGATCGCTTATATAAACAAGATAATGAAGGAAATCGGCAGTCAAAGTAGGTTGTATGAGCATGAAATGCATTTTCTGGAATTTCCAGAAAGTTCAAGAACGCTATTTCTGACATGGTTTGACCAGTTGGTATCTACTAGATTTGTTGTTGTTTTAGTAATATTTTGTGATAGATCTATTTAGTTACATGTTGGGTATAACCCGAAATCGTTAGATCCTTAAAACATTGCACGATTAGCATGTAGTGGAGGCTCAAAGTATCACGTGATGATTCGTTTCTTCATTTCTGCAAACCTAAAATGAAGAACGATCCCCGACAAACATTTTTGGAGGCTCAGATCTCTCTTGTATTATGTGTTATGATCATTTTTGTTGTTGGATCTTGTAGTCGTGCATTTGTACTACAATATCTGACTAACAACATTCCCAGAAACGTTATGAGCTAAGAATTATACTTGGTCAAACCTAACAACTCGTTAACTGGCAAGGTGTTCTAGGTTTGTATGAAGAACACCTATAGCGACAGTTCTGTCGCTATAGGTGGTCTTTAGTGACAGATAGTAATTTATTTTCTGGAAAATTAATTAATTTAATTAAAATAGTTTTTAATTATTAAAAATACCAAATAAATTATTAAAATTTATTTTAAATTCAAAATTAGTTTTTAGTTATTTTTAGTATATTTCATAAATATTTAATATTTTTGGAATATTAAAAGTATTTAATTTATTTAATTATAATATTAAATAAATTAGTTAAAAATGATTTTAATATTTGAAAAATCATTTAAAATTATATTATGATATAAGAAAATATTTTAAGTTATTTTTAATGACTTTTAATATTTTGTGATAAATTTCATTAATAAATTAATATTAATGATAATTAAGTTATTTACTAAATTAATTAAATAAATTAATTAAAAATGATTTTATTATATTAAAAATCATTTTAAATAATAATAAGGTATTTAAAAATATTTTAAGTTTTAAAATATAACTTTTAATATTTAAAGGTAAATTTCATTAATTAATTATTATTAATGATATTAAAGTTATTTAATAATTATATTAAATAATTTAGTTTCAAAATGATTTTAATATTATAATAATCATTTTAAATGAAAATAAAGTGTTTAAAGATATTTTAAGTTATAAAATATAACTTTTAATATTTAAAGGATAATTTCATTAATAATTTAATATTAATGATTATTAAAGATATTAAATTTAATTAATAATTATATTAAATAAATAGTTTCTAAATGGTTTTATTAATTTAAAATCATTTAAAAAGGATATAAAGGAATTAAAAATATTTTAAGTAATGATTAAAGACTTTTAATATTTTGATAAATAGTACATTAATATTTAAATATTAATGGTAATTATTTAAAATGATTTTAAATATTTTAAAAATCATTTAAGGGTAATATTAATACTTTAAAAGTATTTCAAGTTATTATAAATAACTTTAACATTTTGGAAATGATTTCATTAATAGTTTAATATTACTTAAATATTATTGATAATAGGATGGTTTAATATATAAATCATTTAATAATGATTCCGGTGTTTGAAAATGTGTGATAAAAGATAATAATTGTTTAAGAATTATTATAAGTCTTTTAAAAATAATATGACTGATACTTACAGATATTAAATTTCAGGATAGAGTCTTAGACTCGATAATTACCCGATAAAGCCGTCGGTACACCGACATGTTTTAGAAATTGATCTGGACTAGTATAATTTGTTTGTATATGTGTTTATTTGTGATTCAATGGTTGTGGAGCATATGTGACAATGTGATTAGGTTATGTGCTGACTACAATAAGAAGTGCTATGTGTTATAGTATGTTATTCTAATCAATCAAATGATTTTATTACTAATAGGTGTTATATAAGGATAGAACTGTAAGTAGCGCATCAGGCAAGTATCTTACCTTTGCATTTCCTTTATGCAATGGACATGAGTAAGAAGTTTCAGAATTATATTATTATTATACTATATTATTAACCCTATTGTGATATATTCTATATCCGATCATTGTTTATCAACATGTTAGTATATGATAATTCCGATATATATTATGTTCGTTAATTTCTAAACATGGTTACACAAGTGTCCCCACTTGGATAATCATTGTAGTTAAACACATGTTGATATATATATATATATATATATATATATATATATATATATATATATATATATATATATATAAGCCCTAAGTCGCTTTCAATCACCTAGACACAAATTTTGAAATGTCGTTGAATATGATAAAACATTTTTGTATCCAATCAAATTGTTTTGGTTGATTCCAAAATAAGTATGAACATCCCGATCAAGGAAAAAAACTTTTATGCTTCAAGCGGATAGAGTGAACGATCTTATCATTCTTGCAATGTAGTACTGATCAATACAGGGCACATTGGGCAGATCACCCTCGTTCCTATAAGTTATGACAGTTTGCAGATGAAGTTCTGCTAAACCTTATCGAAAATTAAAACAATGTTCATAGTATGTCGACTACCCTATATATATAGTCTATACGTAGTTTCAAAAATTTGAGATAGAATTGTTATGTTATTATTATCGGTTCAGTTTACTTCACAACTATAAATTCGTTGTAGAAGTGATATACAAAGAAAACATTTATTTCTTTTAGTTAATTATATTTCTAATTGATATTACTTGTTGGGCACTCAAATGTTCATCCTTGCTTAAATTTAAATGTTTTCAACTAAGCGTGATCAACCTGAAGGTTCAGACAAGAACAAGTGAAAAAGGAAAGCAAACTGAATATGTGTAATGATATCTTTTGTAATAGTTAGACAGTATTAAGGCAATGATATATATATTATCTATCATGTAAGGAATTATAGTAAAGGTTGTGTACTTGGGATTAGACTCTGATAAATGTAAATTAAGTTTGATTCTTATATTATTGTTATTATTATTAGTATTATTCCGCTAATAGAAATGGTATCGTGAAGTACCGAGTTCGGGTTGCAAGTACCCGAGTTTGGGGTCTTTACAATATTCCTGTTTACATATGATTTGATTATGATATATATATATGTGAATGAATAATATGCAAGTATGCTTGCATTAAGAAAAGCTGTAAAGTCCTTTGATAGATAATAAAAGTATATGTACAAGGACTTAGAATGAATTGATCAAGAATGTTAGGTTTATCCTACATAAGCAAAACAACTTTGTAAAGTCCTTGAAAAGAAATGATGTACAAGGACTATAAAAAAAGAAAGATCAAGCATATTAGGTTGATCTTATGATGTAATAGATAGGCTTGTCTGATCATCGACTACTGCACCAGAGATCGTAGTCTGCCATGAGAGTCAAGGATAACTCGAGAGCTATCGAGGCAGAATCGTAGTCTGCAAGATAGTAGATCTCAGAGTTCGTAGACTGCCAGGGGAAATGATGAAGGATCGTGGTATATCGAGAAGAGCTTCCTCGGGATCGTAGTATGCTGAGGAAGTCATGTTCAGAATTGTAGAGACAGCCTGCCTATGAGTCGACCGATCATCTACCGAAGCCAAGACAGAAACATAGAATACACTCGGAGTCGTAGAGTCTATCGATGCCAAAGCCATGTCAAGGATCGTAGACTACACTATGAGTTCGTAGAGTCTATTGATTACATGCAGAGATCATAGAAGGTGGACTGTTCTAAACCACGTAAGATAGTGAGTCCAAAAGCTCACTCTATGATCCACCAAGAACACTCAGATTCATGCAAAAGAAGAAGTAGAAGTGAGAGTTCTACTATGTAGAAGTGAGAGTTCTACTATAAGAGTGTTCTGAACTGCCGAGAGAAAGAAGAGCATTATGTCATCTTGGTGTTCATCATGAGAAGACTCTAAGTACAATAGCGAAGAGCTCACAGTCATCTTAGCAAGTCCATCATGAGAAGACAATAAGTATCAAGAAGGGAGATCGCAAATGTCATCATGATGGCAAGCATGAGAAAGTTTCTAAGTACCAAGAAGAAGAACTTACAGTCATCTTGGAAACCTATCATGTGCAGCCATCATGTATCAAGAGGAAAGATCTTCAAGGCAGTTCATCAAGGGATCATCCGAAGTGGTTGAGTAACCGAAGAAGCTGAGCATCATGCAAACACTCAACTGCACTTCAAGGGTGATCAAGCCAAGCTACTAAGTATAGAAGATGTTCAGAGTATGAAGATATCATAGCAGCTCAGCACCAACTCCAACAAACAAACAACTCAACAGAAGCCAGGGCCTGAGGAGTCCTTGTCCATAGGGACTAAATGAAGCCAGGGCTAGAAGGGTCCTTGTCCGGAGGGACTAAATGAAGTTCCAAGCCTGCTGGGCTTGAAGAGTTCCTAGGGAACTAGAGGAGTCCCAAAGCTGCTGGAGAAGCAACATGATACTTCAAGGGCCATTCAGCAAGAAAGCTAAGGTGGAAAACAGAACCAAATTTCGACTTCCCAAAATAGTACATCTGTTTGAAGAGAAGGACGTAGAGTCAGAGAAGATGTCAAGGTCGAGTCCTCACGCACCAAATCCAAAGAATGAAGGTGAAGCTGGATTGATGAATAAAAATTCAGCATCTGCTGATGAAGAGGAATGCTCAAGCCCTATGGCTGATCCTCAAAGCATTCACTCTAATGATGAAGAAAAGGTTTAAGATGACCCAACTACATCCCCAACTGCAACTGCCCCAACAAGCCCAGATAATGGGTCAGACAATGTTGTGTTTAAAAAAGAAGGATATGCCCCGGCCAGTGATGAACCCCAAGGAAGTCTGTCTGTTGAACCAAAGGAGTCAGAGTCTGAAGAGCAAGAAAATTCTGACTCTCCCCAAATTGAACCTCCAAGAAGAAGGAAGAGCTACAGACTGCAGGCAAAATTTGCCTCCAAGAGGAGAAGTAATCAATCAAATGCCCCCATTGAATTAAGTGATGATGAGTCTGCATCACAGAAAGATAGTGCTGAGGATATGACTAGCAATAAAGAAAATGAATCAGAGGAAGTTCTTGCTGAAGAAAGTTCTGAGAATGAAATGCAGCAAAAAGAATTTTTTGCTAAAAATAATCAAGATGGTTTAGGCTCCGAGAGAGAAGAGATTGAAGAAGATTCTGGTTCTGCACCTCAGGAAGAAGACAAACAAGAAGATTATCCAGTTCTCTCTCCTGCAAGATTTAGCAGAAGGATCGTAGTGGAAGTTTCAAATGATCTACCAGATGCTCCATCAGAGAGATGGGTGAACTATAGAAATGAGCAGCTCAAGGTAGTAAGAATGACTACCTTTGACATAGACAAAAACTGGAACAATATGGAGCTAGACTGCTCAACCATTCTCTATAATCCTGGTGACTTGCTGATTAGATGGTTCTTCTAGTGGATTCCATGGCTAAAGGCCCACACTGAAGGAGATTGAAGCTATCTCAGCTAGTGCTTCTCTCACTTCCCAAGCATGGAGCTGGTGGCTCAGAACTTCCCAAGGGTGAAGAAGTTTGCAACCAAAACAATCAAAGATCAGCCCCACTTCAAAGTCTATCGACAGTCTGGCAATCACTATATCCCCTACAATCATAGAGTGGACTCTGAAGGAAGAAGGAACATGATCAAGGAGATGATCGTAAAGTCTGGTCACTCTATTGCTGAGCCTGCTAAAATTCAAAATTAGAAGCTTCCCACAGCCCAATCACTGCTCTCTGACATTCCCTCATCCTCAACCAATGATTGGAACTCAACGATTATTTAGATTCTCCAAGCTTTCGAAAATCTGTCTAAGGATGAAAATCGTAGAGTCAAATCTGATGCTCAACTAGCTGCTGACCAACAAAAGGATCAAACTATTTTGGAGCAGGAACTACTGAAGAGTTCTGGTGAATTAAATGAGAAGATATCTCTACTCACTGAAGAGTCACAGAAGTTGACAGCAAAAGGAGATAATTCTCTTCAGAACAGACTTCAAGCTACTATGGCTGAGATACCGATCAAACTCCAAGAAAGAGATAACATCTATCAGAAGGCCATACACGATCAAAAGGCAGAAGCTCTACGAGTTCAGAAGGCCAATGAAGAGCAGATACAAGCCCTCTTTGACAAGATTGATGACCTGAAGCAGTCTTTCTCAGTGCAACTTGACCTAGGCCAATAGGAACTCAAGTTTGAAGTTGTCGACTCCTCCTACCTGATAGAGCAGCTTAATTCCAACATGGAGAAGCTCTCTCAAATGATTGATGACAAAAAAGGGGGAGAAAAAGAGGCATAGAAAGAAGAGGAGCAAGAGGCACTCAAGGAAGAGCAGAGGGATAAGAGATAAGAAGTCAAAGAAGAAGACAAAAATGCGAAGAGAAAAGAATCATCATCTGAGGGGGAGCCAAAAGATGATGATCATATGATTGCAGAGTCTGAGGGGGAGCATGATCGAAAAGATGTCAAGGGGGAGCTAAGCAAAGACAGAATGTCACCATCCCAGGGGGAACAAGAGAAAGGAGAACAAACAGATGAGTAGCTGATCAATAGACATCTTGGAAACATACATGGAGCCAAAGAGGTTCATCTCTAACTAGTTAGGTATGTTCTGGATCCAGGATGTAAAGTGTCTTAATGTATAAATTGCCATATCTTTATAAATGACATTCATGATTATCTGTTTTATAAATACAGCTGCTCACTATCTATAAGATTCATTCATAACATGCATATGCACCTATTGTTTTTGTCATAATCAAATAGGGGGAGATTGTCAAGAATAAACATATGAATGATATTCCTGTTTAATATGATTTGATTATGATATATATATATATATATATGTGTGTGTGTGTGTGTGTGTGTGTGTGTGAATGAATAATATGCAAGTATGCTTGCATTAAGAAAAGTTGTAAAGTCCTTTGATAGATAATAGAAGTATATGTACAAGGACTTAGAATGAATTGATCAAGAATGTTAGGTTGATACTACATAAACAAAACAGCTTTGTAAAGTCCTTGAAGAGAAATGATGTACAAGGACTATAAAAATAGAAAGATCAAGCATGTTAGGTTGATCTTATGATGTAATAGATAGGCTTGTCAGATCATCAAGTACTGCACCAGAGATCGTAGTCTGTCAGGAGAGTCAAGGATAACTCGAGAGCTATTGAGGCAGAATCGTAGTCTGCAAGATAGTAGATCTCGTAGTTCGTAAACTGCCAGGGGAAACGATGAAGGATTGTGGTATATCGAGAAGAACTAACTCGGGATCGTAGTATGTTCAGAATCATAGAGACAGCCTGCCTACGAGTCGACCGATCATCTACCGAAGCCAAGACAGAAACATAGACTACACTTGGAGTCGTAGAGTCTATCGATGCCGAAGCTATGTCAAGGATCGTAGACTACACTCTGAGTTCGTAGAGTCTATTGATTACATGCAGAGATCGTAGTCGAGCAAGATCAGATGAAGACAACAAGCACAAGGCAGAAACCTTAGAGTGTCAAGATCTGATCTCAGGATCGTAGTGCTTGCACAGCCGAAGCTGAATCGTAGAGTGCAGAACTACGACCTCAACAGAAATGCTCACAATGCATAGGCAGAATCGCAGAGCAAGTACAATTCTCAACTAATGAGCACTCCTAGAATATCCAAAGGAACAAAGCCTCTAATTGGAACTGCAAAGATACATCCTCCCTGAAGGAAACCAAAGAGCACTCAATAAATGGCATGCAAGCTAAAAGAAGATCTAAGCACCAACCCAATCAGCATCAAGATTGAGTTGTGAAGCCATTCGAGATGAAGTCTTCCACAAGATAATCATAAGAAGACTTCAGTAACTGACTAAGGAAAATCAGCAAGTGCAGTAGCTATAAAGTGAACAGAAGACAACTATCTTGGAAGCAACCGAGATCGTAGTGTTTGCCAAATAAAGAAAGAACTGATGGAAAGTGAACCGAGATACTGGGTAGCCTCTGAAGAACAAGGCTTAAGTGATTAAGTGTAGGGTCAGTCCATTGATGATAAGTGAATGGAAGATCACAAGGAGAAAGCGAGCTGGACGCGCCACAAATCTGAAGTGTCTTGCTATTTAGAGGGAACCAGAGCAAGGAGTTAGGCCATCAGTATCCGAGAACAGTCGAAGCAAACAGAAGTATTGAAGCACTGCACAATAGAAGGAAGAGTTGTACTATATTAGAGATCCAATCAACACTCTTAAAGATCGTAGTGTTAACTCTAGCAGTCAATGAGCAACACTCAACAAGACACTACGATCAGGTCCTCGAAGACGTGCATCGAATCAGTAGAGTTTGAACACCAAGACCAAGCATTGGCAACGGCTCAATCAAGGATGGTATTCAAACAAAAGCTTATTGAGAGCATCGATGCAAAAGGACAACCTCTGATCGAGAAATCAGAAGGAGATAATAAATTCTTCAACCTTCCCAAGACATAAAAGTGACAACTCTGACGGGTAGGTGAAACAGTAGACTACAATGTCAGATAAAGTATGATATGTCACATCAGCAGTCTACCTCTGTCAACTTGAGATCTGTGAAGATATTTAAATAGCCTTCAATGGCTACTTTCCAACGGAAGGATTGGGAAGGATTATAAATCTAGAAGAACTTCAAAGCTCGAGGGTTGCTGGAGTTGCCGAGTTTGGAGAGAAGGTGGACTGTTCTAAACCATGTAAGATAGTGAGTCCGAAGGCTCACTCTACGATCCACCAAGAACACTCAGATTCATGCAAAGGAAGAAGTAGAAGTGAGATTTCTACTACAAGAAGAGTGTTCTGAACTGCCGAGAGAAAGAAGAGTATCATGTCATCTTGGTGTCCATCATGGGAAGACTTTAAGTACAATAGAGAAGCTCACAGTCATCTTAGCAAGTCCATCATGAGATGACATCAAGTATCAAGAAGGGAGATCGCAAACATCATCATGTTGGCAAGCATGAGAAAGTTTCTAAGTACCAAGAAGAAGAACTTACAGTCATCTTGGAAACCTATCATGTGCAGCCATCATGTATCAAGAGGAAAGATCTTTAAGGCAGTTCATCAAGGGATCATCCGAAGTGGTTGAGTAACCGAAGAAGATGAGCATCATTCAAACACTCAACTGCACTTCAAGGGTGATCAAGCCAAGCTGCTAAGTATAGAAGATGTTCAGAGCATGAAGACATCTTAGCAGCTCAGCACCAACTCCAATAAACAAACAACTCAACAGAAGCTCCAAGCCTGAGGGGTCCTTGTCCGTAGGGACTAAATGAAGCCAGGGGCAGAAGGGTCCTTGTCCGGAGGGACTAAACGAAGTTCTAAGCCTGCTGGGCTTAAAGAGTTCCTATGGAACTAGAGGAGTCCCAAGGCTACTGGCCTTGAAGAGTTCTTAGTGAACTGAAGTCCCAAGGCTACTGGCCTTAAAGGAATCTTAGTGATTCAGTGGTGCCGCCTTCTTTAGTGGAAATCTCGCTAGTTGAAAGCGGAAGAGTGGATTAGAGTTTGACTCTCTAAACCACTTAAAACCCTTAATGTCTTTTTACATTATGTCATTTACATTATGTACTATAACCGCTATAATCGCTATGTATGTTTTAATCTGCTTAACTAAACTTACTTACTCTCACGAACAACGATGTATGATTATGAATATATCAATGAAGGGATCTTTTACTTATTCCGATGTGCTTGAAAAGATTCTTATGTTTGTCATATGCTAATTTAATAGGTATACAAAATAATAGAGAAAAGTATTTGAAATAAAAAGGATCTATTCAACCCCCCCCCCCCCTTCTAGATCTATTGTGCCTACTGGGAACTAACACATTAGTTAACCCCAAACGACATATCCAGAAACTAGTCATATAACTATAACGAGTTCTGAACGTCGTCTTAGGTACCTCCTCCTTCTTCCTTACTTTCAACTGACTATACCCCGTACACAAATCTATCTTAGAAAAATTCTTTGCCACTTCAACTGATCAAAATAGATCATCGATCCTAGGCCATGGGTATTTATCCTTAACCGCTAACTTACTACTCTTACGATAGTCAATATGTAACCATAATGACTCATACTCTTCCTTAACATCCTACTAACTTACATCAAGGTTAGATGACAAGCGCGTCTCGGTGTTTTATTATCGTAAATTACTACCTTGAGTTTTCTGAAAAACTGAAAATTCACACTTTTCTTATAACTATTTATTATAGCTTTATAGTTAATCAACCTATTCATACCGAGAATTTCCTTAAATTCTATTAACGTTAACAGTACCTATCTACTGATATATGCTTACCTGTATTATTCATGAAACAAATTTTCCACGGATAAATTAACGAAAGTTATTTCCTCCTCCTCTACCTTAATGTTTTAAAGGTACTTATAATCCCTTTCAAACAGACTCCTAGATGAGTCTTTCCACATGTCTTACACACTTCGATCCTAAGTTTAGGATCCCCTTGTCTCACTCCAGTATCCCGGGAGTTAAAATTCTTTCTTCTTGGCATACTGCCACTGGCATTCTCTACCTTGGTTCCTCCCTCTCCCTTGCTCTCATTCTTCCTCTTTGTGATATTAAGTCAACGCCTCACTACCATCCTCTACTATAATTACCTTCTCCAGAATGGTCCCATAGGAAACCCTCTGGAACACTGACATCCCACTATAGAGCCAGGGTTTCAGGCCCTGCTCAAACATACGAGCCTTCCTCTCCTCAGTGTCCACTTGGTGTGGAGAAAACCTTTCCAATTCATTTGAATTTGGCCAGCGTCTTTGGGGGAACCGCATATGTCCCCTTGCTTAAGTTCTAAGAACTTACTCTCCATCCTCTCTTGCATACTTGTAGGGAAATAATTCTTGAAGAAAACCTTCTTGAATTGTTCCCACGTTACCTTATCTATTCTAGCCCCACCCTGGTGAGCCTCCCACCAAAAGTTGGCTTTCCCCTTCATCATGTAAGTCGCAAAAGAACTCCTTTGCGCCTCAGCTACGTTTGTAATAACAAACGCCTTCTCTATTTCTTTTACCCCTATCTGGGCATCTATTGGGTCTGTCGTTCCTTTGAACTCCGGTGGACCTACGCTTTTAAACTCTTTAAAGGTAGTCGTTCTGACTACTCTAGGTTTTGGGGTACTCTGCCCCCCCCCCTCGGTTTGGTTAAATGCAGCCGTTAATAAATTAACGAACTATTGTATAGGGTTGTTTTGACCCCATTGATTATCATTATGTGATTCCGCTGCTTGATTACGTTGTCTTCTCCTTGGCGGCATTTTCAAATAAAATTTGATTATTATCTATTTAGTTACTTTGTTATTAATCGCCACATACCAACTCGCACCATAACAAATCATCTCAATGAAAACTTCATTATATCCATATGCTTCTTTATAGTTTGAAACTATTTATAATTTGTTTTCCATAGTCAACAGCTATTACGTCTTTATCCCATATTTTAACTTCACAAAAGATGGGATTTACAAAAGACTACCCTTTTATACAAAAGAGGGCTTTACGTTACTACACATATATTTATAACTCTAGACTTCTAGTAATGCATAACAGCATCCTCATGCTTCTCATTCGCAATCGCCACTACAGTATCCCGACTATAGTATGACGGGTTTGTCCTGACTCATTAGAATAACAAGCAACTTTCATCTTGAAATCCTTATGAGCACTCTCATGGATGTAAGACATTCATGCTATCTTCCGATCCTTCTCCCCCAGTTCTTTACGAAGCTCATCGGCCTCGTTCTTATAGTCTCTAGCCTTATTTATCATGAGCACCTTCTCATCATGCTCTGACTCAAAATCTATTTTTGCAGACTCCTTTGCTATGTAAAGAGCACTAATCTCTTAATTCTAATTCTCATTACATCTGAAGGTGATGACTCTAGTGCAGGTACCACCATTTCAACCGATGTTACCTATATTCCTTCCTCCACATCGTTCATCATACTAAGGTATGACGATATATCCATATCTCCCTTGGAGTAGTCTTCCTCAAAAAAGTATTCCTCTGTCTCCGACTCTAATATTACTAATGGTACCTCCGCCACTGGCATAGGTACAGGCTCTTCTCGGTTCACAAGCTCTTCGCTCATCGCGTGAATATCTCTATACATCAAGCTATCGATCGACATCCTACAATAACACATAACATGTTGATTAGTACATAACACATAATAGTATAAGCACAAATCACATTTAATTTATTTAGGGTTACTTTCCATCTTTTAAATCTTTCGGTACTAAGTTTCCTCAATACCTTATTAACTCATTCGACTTAAGTAAAGCTTGAGTTTACTTCCTTCGGACTTCTCCTTCCTTAACGAGGTTATTAGCCTAAGGTTCTTTCCTCCTTAAGTTTTATAACCTAATGCTTTGATACCAACCTGTGACGCCCCCAAATCCGGGTCTCTTCCAACTCGACATATGGTGCTCCACGGTTCTACAGTTCACACAAACATTCAATCGAAATGCCTCAAAAGAACGAATATGTCTTTTATATATTCCAAAACAGTTCTACCATTTCCCAGGTTCTTTATAACCATTACATTTTTTCTTGTCATAATATCAAATATTATCATTACAAACCTTTACTATTACATAGGTAATCTACAAGTTCGCTTTAGCCTTCACTTTATCCTTGACGAATCCTCATGGTCCATTCTTGGCCTAAGTTTACATTCATATAGTTCAAGCAAGAGTGAGCATAACAAGCTCAGCAAGTACAATAATTTCATTTTTAAAGCATGCTTGAAACATAGGAATCGTATATCTTCAATAACTGGATAGTAGTTACGAAGTACTATCAATAACTCAAAATAGCATTCCTTTTTCCTTCAAAATGTTTTACAATAACAATATTAAGTAAAACATCAATTCTGGTCCAAGACCATGAGCGTTTCACAATTTCTTTGAAAAGGACAACCCGACACGAAGTCCATAAGTCCGGCATATCTTACGAGTACTTCTATGTGATCAGCCTATAGTACTCTATGTTGATCAACACTACATCCATTAAACGTGTGTACGTTTAAGTTGTGGTAACCTCACGTGCCCATCGAATACTCGATGAAAAATACATTTGTTTATTCATATACAGACTTACCTTGAATCCGCATCAAACATTTGGCGTGTAGATAAATAAGTAGCAATTCTATATTAAAAGACTTGTAAACAATTCAATCAATCTATCAAGATTAGTCTAGCCGAGCTAAAACTGGCATTGACTCTTTCTTTAAAACCATACATGCATCTTATAACTTGAATCATTTAAAAACTTGGCTAACACGAAGGTTAGACAAGCGTTTTAATAAAAACTTGCCTTTAGCGTCTGCTACAGTAAAATTATGTTTTCTTTGAGTCTTTACGGTCTCTACAATACATAATCACATAACATACCACATTAGGCCATGAATGAACATACGTAGTTCCTAAAGAATCTTTCCCTTCTTCTCAATCTAATCCCGTATTAGATTTGTTATTTATTGGTTCCGACTTGCCGTCGTTCTTTTACATCGTTCTTACCAACTTCGTTCTCTTTTATAACTTAACTAAAATTATTTCATTAATACAACTCAGTTCAAGTTAATTATCCTTCCACACGGCTTACTAACGTCCTTACGTTATTAACTTGACACTTAATCGGCATTGGTTAAGTACATTCATTGAATACCATTTATGTTCAAATCCAACTTATCTTTAACCTTTAGTGTATTACTTAAGGTTTACAATGATTCTACATTAAGTTTAATAATGTATTAGTTCATTACTAATCACTTATCTTTATTTCCTTACTTGTAATCTTTTATATTATCAGTGCATGACCTAGTGATGGGCGCCATGCATTGCTACCAGCCTTTCTCCTCTTGCTTCACATTGTTGCACATGGCTTTTGTTCTTAAATTTTGGTCACAGTATATGCATACCATGCTTAGAGTAATTGGTCGTGGCATGGGCGCCAGCCATCAGGGCTAAGGTCCTGGCTCACACTGCGGAGACGGGCAATTCTCGCTTTGAGTCGCATGCACACCACTCATGTATCGATATTTTTGATGATTTTCTTTTAAGTGAGATTCTCGAGCTCCTAACTTCTTCATTATAAGTCCGAATTGGCTCGTTCAAGAGCCTACAGTTCACAAATTACGTATTCTACGTGTTCATGCAAGAATTTTATCTATTCGACTTCGTTTGCTAAAATTCCACCTATTAGTCCATTTTTAACAAAAATGATAAACGTTCGTGAACTTCGTTTCTTCGTTCTAAGTCGAAATCCGGCCATTTTCGAGTCCGAAACTCTATAATGCCAAATAAGACTTGTCTCCTTTGAAAACCAATGTTTCCAATCTCAATATCAAAATTCGACTTCTATTCCGAGAATTTCATGAATTCGACGATTGTCGTCTAATCGTGTGAATTCCGGCGAAACTTTGTTACTTAAGATTTGTTCTTCGTTTCAAATGGATTCAATTCATCATACTATCCTCTTGAAATACATACTTCATTAATTTATAAACATGATAAGTTATTACTTATTCTTGATGAGTTTGTAACTTATTAAAGTATAAAAATACTTATGTTTCCATTTCTCATGACTTATGTCTTCTTTTCATATGACTCATTATGGTTAATGACTTTTAACCATTATTCTTATTTCTTATTATCATACTAACTTTATTAATGTAAACATGTTACAAGTTCTCACAAATTCTTATACTTTCATTATTGATCTTCATAAGTTCTTAACTTATATGATTACGAATAGCTTATTCATGACTTATACGGCTTATTAAGACTTAAGCCCTTTAATTTATCATTCCTTAGCATGCTATTTCTACCAATACCCCCTTCTCTAACAATGGAAGAGAAAGAGAAACATGGTTTAAGAATACTTACTCTTGAATAACACTTGGTAAATCTTTAATCTCCTTCATGCTTCTTAAATTAACAAGGCTAATCTTCTAGCTTTTCTTGCTTTTTCTCTCAAACCAATAAGCTATAAGTTGTTGGTTGGAAATCTAACAAGGGAAGTCTAACTTTATATGTGTTTATTCTCTCAAGCAAATAAGCTCTCAACTTTATAAGTTGGATGAAATGAAACAACCAAACAAATTAATCCAAGCTTGCTATTTATAGGATTTCCAAGGTTAGGGTAGTTTAATATTTTAGGCCACTCCACCTCCTTACTATTCATTACTTTGTGATTAAGTTAACTTGCTCACCACCTAAACTTGGCCATCACACTTACTTAATCATTAAGTATACTTGTTAATCACATAACTTAGCCTTTAAGTCACATTACTTGCTCACCACAACACTTATCCATTAAGTCACTTTACTTGCCCACCACTTTGGGTCATCCATGTTCTCATGGGTTGCCCCATGGATCACCCTTACCCATTGAATTAATATTTTGGGCTTAAGGTTTAATTAGCTTACTTATAATTTGGGCTTACATTAATTCACTTTGGGCTTCTCATTACATATACTTGGGCTTGGTCTCTAATTTCTATTGGACTTAACCATTCTTACACTTGGGTTTTGTCAATTCTCATTGACTTTAATATTTCCTACACAATCCTACAAATTCAATACATTTGGCTTAAAGCCTTAGGACATATACTTTACGTATAATTCTCGTATCCTAACTCGTTTACTAATTCATGATATATGATATACCATCATTCATACATACTCCTATAATACCTTGTATCATACTCGTATACTCTACCTCACACAATTTACTTATCATACAATTATTACCCTAACTTCTTAACGCTTGATTTTCTTAACGTTCTCAAATTAAGTCCACAGGCGAAATATTACGTTTTCTATAACTGAAATATTATTGGATATTCCATCTCACCTCGATATTCTATCGTTACGTATTTTTCGAAGTTCAAAAATAATTCTTGAAAGCGTAAATGCGTGAATAGTGTTTTTCAAAAAATTTCTCGGAAAGCTTTTATTTTCGTCTTGGAAATTCAAACACTTTAATTCTACCACGTTGCCAAAATCCTACGACGTTCTGATATGTTTAGGTCATAGAACGACCTTCAATTAGCTTGCTCCCATAAATAATCAATTAAATTCATATTATCCTTATAATTAAATAAAATTTTAATTCTTCCAAAAATTCAATTTTCTCGGGCGTTACAAAATCTGTGACATGGGCTAAGAAAGCTTGACATCCATTTTTCAATAAACGAATGGCTTTATGGATTGATATGATAGAGATTGAATTTAGTGGTTTGGTTTCTTGAATTCGCATAATAGGTTGGTTAGGAATATGAAAGCTAACAATCTTACGAAAATAATCAATTTTAGAATGATGAGTAGTTAACCAATCAATCCCTAAAATCACATCAAATGCAATTATTTTCAAAGAGATAAGATCGACAGGTAACGTGAGGGTGCCAATTTGAATCAAATAAGATTTATAAACAGTGGATGTAATGAAGGTTTCTCCCAACGGAGTTTCAACAGATAAGTCAAAGTCTAATTTCTCCGGAGTTATATTTAAACGTTGAGGGTAAGTAGGAGAAATAAAAGAATGGGTAGAACCGGTATCAAATAAGGTATAGACTTCGTAATAGTTTATGGTTAGCTTACCCGTGATAACTTCATTCTGGTTACTCACTTTTTGGAAGGTCAGGACAAACTTGACTTCACGCATTTACCGTTGGGTTGTTGTCATGCATGCTTTGATCGCCGTGTCCTTCCTCTGTCGATTTGTAGAATACGACCGGTGATCGTTCTCTTTCCATGAAAATGGGTGCTGGTGCTGCTGTCTTTCCATCATTGTTGAATCTCCTCTTTTTGAAATTTCCACTTCTATTCTCTTGGCTATGATTACAACCGAAGTGGTTACCATTTCTGGTATGTTGATTTCCTCCACGTTTGTTGTCACCGCTTCGATGACTGCTACCACTAAAATTATCGTTTTGCCGGCTCCTATCTCTTGATTGGGTTGACTCATTATTGCGCTCCAATAACTGAGCCATATTAACAACATCTGAATACAAGCAAAGTTTGTGAGAAATGAGGTATTGACGTAATTCGGGTTTCAAACCTCGCACAAACATTCGTGTCATACGCACCTCATTATCTACCAAATGGGATGCAAACCAAGACAACTCGGCAAACTTAGCCTCGTATTATGACACGGTCATATTATTTTTCTCCAGCTTGATGAACTCCACCTCCTTCATGTGACGAATACTTTCGGGACAGTACTTGTCGTTGAACAGTTCTTGGAACTTCTCCCAAGACATCTTCAGTGCGACAAGCTGAGTACATTTTACAGATTCCCACCAGTAATCTGCCTTTCCTATCAACATGAAGGTGACAAAGGGAACCTTTTGCTCCTCGGAACATCCCAAGACTTCAAATATCTTGGTGATCAGCTTAATCCACGTCTCCGCCTTAAGTGGTTATGGCTTTCCCAAAAACTCCGGTGGTCCCAGCTCCTTGAACTGCTTAGCGGTAACCAGCCGTGAATTGCCAGTGTTTCCACCTGCATTTTAAACATGAGTATCTCTCGCCTGATGTTGAATGAATTGCATAAAGCTCCTAAACATTCTGTCGTTCATCATTTCGTTGGTGTTGTTGTTTACTTGAGGATTCTTGCCTTTCTGATGCACATTATCCTTGGTATTGATCAGTGGTGACTCACCGGTTTCATGTGCTACATTGCTTAACTCAACATTTTCAGATGCCATTTTCAAACACTGCCATAAAACAGGGGTTAATTGACATGCTACATATTACCCCTATATTTTTACCGACCAATTAAATAACAATTAAGCTTAGGTAGGTCATACTAGAGAAAGATTTTCCTGTCTTTCCCCTCCTAGTTTTAGCCTCACATCTTAGCCAGGGATCATATCCCTAAGCTTTGATACCAACTGTGACGCCCCCAAAATAAGTATACACAACCCATTCTAAGCCACCAAATACATGGTACATAAATCAAATACAAACTAAATTTATACAATACGAAAAATCTTAGCTGAGAGTTTTAACACGAATATTTTCTTGTAGACAATATCAAAACTCAAATGGAGTTCTCATTACAATTATTATCACACTATTTTATAAAATAATAAAGACTAGTCTCGGCTACGTTCTCATTTCTTGAAGAGAACAATGAAAGCAAATGGTAAGCTCAACTAGCTAAGTAAAGAATATTATGACTAAGATAATGCAGAATAAATTATTGTTAGCCTTCAACAGTGTATAACTGATAGAATATAATAGACAACAAGTCCAACTGCAACGGAATAAGTAATCCATTAGAAAAGTCAATTAGAGCATAATATCTACTATCTTCTATGATCTAAAAGTTCATCATCAATATTTTATTGCTGTAACACAACTCAATAAATAATCCACATAGCTGAATTATCTATGCACTACGGGCCAATGATATTTGTAAGACCCAAACTTTTATGAATAAAGAATAATTTTCTCAAAATATATTTTTGAATATTATGGTGTGGATTTGATATAATGTTATAGTCGTGGGTAATATTTACAAATTTTGCAAAGTAAGCAAGTGGTTATATAATATTCGATTGGTCAAGGAATATTCGTTTTAATAGGGAATATTCGTACGATGGCACAATCATTAGTGGACCCCACAACGGAAGTATTGTCGTAGTTAGAAAAACCATTGCAATTATCTTTTTATAAAAATAATCTACGAAAAGTGTTACCGTTAAAACCGTTGAACTACCCTTAGTAAAAGTACAAAGAATACGCAGCGGTGGTTAAGAGTAGCACCACATTTGATTATTGATGCTTACTTGAGAAGTCACTCACTTATACTCAATTATTGCTACAGTAATTGTTCCATCATATCTCTCATATTATTGATTCAATTATTGTCACAGTATCATCTGCATTATATTTATTATTATTAAATCAATAATTGAGATGACAAAGTTATTCATATTATTATTTGCAATATTGACAATGTCTAGAAGTTCTGTTAAGGAGAGGTTTGGTCACCTAATTGCGCGCCAATAAATAGAAATCCTTATCGGAAATCCCCCTCTTTCCTGGGAACGACCTGGTTGTTAAATATTATGAGTTATAATATTAATGATGAATAAGTTGTGTTGATTAAAGATGAATTTGATAGTTCCATTGTGTTAGGATTATTAGTGTTAGTGGAAATTGACATCTATTCCGATGATAATTGATGTCTGGGGGTTATATTGATAAATCGGGTAATTTATCGGATAAATGAGCAATTAATTGCTACTAATTCACATGCTTATATAACTATTTGTTCGCATGTGTGTACTATTGAATCACATTCTTGTACTATTAGGGGAGTTGGTGCAAGATTGATAATACTTGCATGATTATGTTAAAAATGTAGGTATAGTTGAAGGTACTATACTTTAATTAGTTTTTTCACATGATTATACTATTGAGTCACATGAATGAACTATTAATTCACATTATTTACTATTAGGGGAGGTGGTGCAAGTTTGTTAATACTTGCAGGACTAAATTAAAAATGAAGAAAAAGAGAAAGGTATTATATTATAATATTTCGAGCCCCAAAACGCGTAAATTATCAAAACTATATTTTCCTATATAAATAAAGCTCATTCTTCCTTCATTTCTCACCAATTCACAAAAGCTTTAGAGCAATTATTATAGAGAGAAATTATAGAGAGAAAGAAGAAGAGAAGTCTGCTACCTCGCTATTCCAGTATCCAGATTTTCTAAGGTAAGGGGTATTATTTCTTTCGTGTTCTTGAAGAGAGCTATTGTTATTCCATCCCTTATTATTCTGTTAGAACATCATGTTTATGCGAATTACGCATGACCTGGTTCCGTTATTTATTATTCTGTTAGAATAACCTATCTATGCGAAGTACCGCATACATGGTGAAATTCTTCTGTTATTTCATTCTTTATTATTCTGTTGGAACATCCTATCTCGTATGTATTACGCATTTAATTCGGTTTCATTATTTATTATTCTGCTGGAATAACCCGTCTATGCATTTATCTATCGCATGCATGGTGAATTCTTCTCGTTATTCCATTCTTTATTATTCAGCTTAGAATATCCTCGTCTCAAGGCGCGTTCTGCATGACCGTTCCATTATTTATTATTCTATTGGAATAATCGATTCGCATGGCTGGTCTATCGCATGCCTCGGTGAATTCTTTTGTTATTCCATTCTTTATTATACTCAAATTGGTTAAAGTTTTGGCTTTTATACTCCATGAAATTAGTGGAATATCCTTGATATTTACGCTTCATCCAGTATCTTTTCATGGAAATATTCTTCTGAGCATTCTTGAATTTTACTCCACAAAGCAGTATCATGTTGACAATTTGGACATTATCGGTTCTTGGATAAATTAATTCTTGAACTTGTTTTATTGAATTCTTATATCATTGTCATCATCCTCATGTTTATATTATGTTGAAAGTCATCTGTGGCCTGTAGTGCATAGATAGACTTGGTATGATTATGACCGTGGATTATTCTTGTATAAATCACGATCGTAATGTTACAAATGATGTGGTAAAAGTCCTCATTGGCTGTAGGTGCATTGATGGACAGCTTGTTGGCATGATCATGACCATTGATGAATACACGAATATCCTTGCCCGTAGTGTATGGATAATTTGTGGTCGTGATACTAATGAATATCCTCGGTCAGTAGTGCGGTGGATGATGTGGTTAATTTATTGCTTCTAGTCTCAAATGATAAAATTGATGAAAAACCTTTTAAATCATAGAAGATAGTAGATTTTATTCTCTACTTGACTCTTCTAATGGATTGCTTGTTCCGCTGCACTTAAACTTGATGTTTGTTATATTTTATCAGTTTAACACTGTTGAAGGCAAACGATAAATTATTCGGGATTATCTTAGTCTTAATATTTCTTACTGGGCTAGTTGGGCTCACCTTTTCTTTCACTGTTCTCTTCAGGAAATGAGAACGTAGCCGGGACTAGTCGGGGAACGGAGTGACGATCCAGATGATAGCATTAGTAGTCCTCACTATTCTGTTAAATAGTGTGACAATAAATGTAATGAGGACTCCATTTAGTTTGTATATTGTCTAGATGACAATATTCTTATTAAAAACTCTTAGATTATATTTTGTCGTATTTTACACGACTGTTGTATAATTAAGTTGTATTTGAATTTTGTACCATGTATTTGGCGACCCAAGATGGATGATGTATACCTGTTTTGGGAGCGTCACAATATTCATTAGTATCACATCCGCGAATTATCCATGCACTACGAGCCAAGGATATTCGTTATTATCACCAATGGTCATGATCATGCCAACAACTGTCCATCAATGAACTATTGGCCAATGATGACTTTTACCACATCATTTGTAACATTGCAGGTCATGATTATACTGATACTTAGTCATAATCATACCAATCAATAGTCCATCTATTCACTACGGGCCAAAGATGACTTTTATCACAATATAAACATGAGAATGATGATAATGATATAAGAAATTCAATTAAATGAGAGCAAGGATAAATTTTAAAGATTTATAACTTAATTTATCCAGAATTCAATAATATTCGAATTGTCAACATGATACTGCTTTGTGGAGTAAAATTCAAGAATAATATTGTATCATAAATAATTTGGACAAAAAAGAAATCAATTTTTGTCATGAATAGTTGAAACAACCCGGGTCAAATCCCGAGTCCGGAATAAATCTCGGGTCAAATCCCAAGTCCAGATCGAATCAAATCCATCAAAATAAGGCCTCAAACTACTGGCCCAATAATATCTTCTTGGGTCATCTTAGCCCACCACAGGCTCCCTAAAGGCCATGACTTAAAGGTACTATTGGTAGTAATTTATTTCCTTATATGCAGACAAATTTTTCCCTTATCTTTCGATGTGGGACTGGGGTGTTACAAACTCCACCACTTAAATTTCTGACGTCCCCGTCAGAACCGATCACACACACGTACGGCTCAAAGATCTTTGCCTCTCTAGCCATTGTGGGATAATACCGGCTGGCTTCGTGTCCCCACCTCCGGACCTCCATCTCTCCATTGTGGGATAATACCACCAGCCTTCGTGTCCCCACCTCCGATAACCCGATCAGATGACCCGAACTGAGCTTTCGAGAGTCGGCTCTGATACCATATAAAATAACCAAGGTCAAATCCCGAGTCTGGAATAAATCTCGGGTCATATCCCAAGTCTGAATCTAATCAAATCCATCAAAATAAGGCCTCAAACTACTGGCCCAATAGTATCTTCTTGGGTCATCTTAGCCCACCACAGGCTCCCAAAAGGTCATGACTCGAAGGTACTATTGGTAGTAATTTATTTCCTTATATGCAGACAAATGTTTCCCCAAATTTTTCCCCTATCTTTCGATGTGGGACTGGGGTGTTACAATAGTACCCCGGGTGAATAATACCCAAGTGAATTGTACCCTGACATGAAAAGATTAAAATTTAACAAGAATGTTCAGAAAAATATTCTTGTGAAAAAATACTAGATGAAGCACAAATTTCAAGAATATTCTACTAATTTCAAGGAGTATAGAAGCAATACTTAACAAAATGAGTGTAGAATTTGGAATCTGAAATGAAATAATATTACTTACATACTACAGAGTATAGAAGAAAATATTATTTCATACGAATACTGAACAAAAATAATATCCCTTACTTGAAAAGGTGAGTTTCTGACTGGTAGGGCGGGGATATTCTTGAAGAAACCTTGCACTGTTTTCTGCACTCAAAGTTTCCTTAAACTCTAAAGAAATACGCTCAATATTATAGAAGAAGAATTCTCTGATTCTAGTGTGATTTTCATTTCTAAACTAAATATCATATTTATAGGATAATGGAAGGATCCTATTTGAATTTATAAAATCACAAACACACAGTACGAAAAATTCACGAGAGCAATCTGAAGAAATTTTTTTGATTTTATTATGATGCACTATAAAGTACTATCCAACACTATGCAGTACTATGAAAACAAAAAAATATAATATATTCTATTTTTCATAAAAAAAAATTATATAATATATATATATACATATATATATATATAATACTCCCCCGTGACCAATTCCCCCCCTCCCCGTAACATATTATATATATATATAACATAAAACTTAGATAACTTTCTACCGATAATTTTGAAAAAATGGTAAGTGGGGGTCCATATAATAAACCAAATTTACGACAAATACTTCATAAAATATCCCTCTATTTATCTTAATTCACTTGGCTTCTCAAAACACATTTTTAATAACATTTATTCATCATTAATATCATAACTTGGAATATTAACAACCGGATCTTTCCCAGGAAAGAGGGGGCTTTCCGATAAGGATTTCTCCTTATTGACGAGCACTTAGGTGACCAAACCCCTTTCCTGGATATGAACTTTCTAGACATTGTCAATAATGCAAATAATAATATGAATAACTTTGACGTCTAAATTATTGATTTAATAATATAAAATATTGTGACAATAATTGGATCAATAACGTGAGATATTATGTAGCAATTACTATGGCAATAATTGATTCAAATTGAGTGGTTTTTCATGTAAGCATCAATAATCAAGATACTATACAATACTTGTTGGGAGAGTGCATATGTTGATTTGATGTTTAAATATAAATGATCATGATTATTTGTAAAGTCCTTCAAGGAATATATGTACAAGGACTTAGTGATAGATCAAATTTGTTAGGTTGATCTAAGCTCTTAATGTGTATCATTCTGTAAATGAATGTATAGATAGTGAGATCAAAGTTGTTAGGTTGATCTTGAGATGTAATAGATAGGCTTCGAAGAATTCGTAGTGTTCAATCTGTTCAAGATTGCAGAAGTCAAGGCAAAAACGTAGAGCTTCGAGGATCGTAGTGTGCCTGCCTTGATAGGCCTCTTCGGAAGTCGTAGAGTGGTCCCAACATTTGTCGAGACAACTCAGAGATCGTATTGTGCTCTCGGAAACGTAGAGTTTACAACTCAAGCAAGCAAAGATCGTAGTGTGCAAAGAGAAATCGTAGTGCTCTCTGCTGATAGCATCAGACCAATCACCAAGGCGACAAGTGTTGGTTAAAATCTATATACGCACAACACGCAAGTATACGTGGTCAACAAGTAATATAATAGTAAGTAAAGTATCGTTCCCTCAGAGATTTAACACAAATTTCCCTTGCAACTACTAATTTTCTACTAATCCAAATTTTATTAAACTAATCAATTTCCAGTTTATATAGAAAATATCACAATCATTCAAAAATCAACTTAATAACCACAAACACTAAATCGGGATTTTCGAACAAGTATTGGAGAATTAGGCTAATAACTTCACTATAAGCACCCCTCTGATTAGTATCACCTTATTCCAGTTTAACTCACTATCCCAACTTATTAATCAAGAACACATAAGTAGTATTAATTACCTCTCGATATATTAACACCATATTAACCCAAATCCACAATTAAGATAGAATTAAGTGAAACACCTTAATTAATCAACTCACTATATCTCTATATGAATTCCAATTAAGCAAAGTTTAATTCCAAGTTCTCTTCACGATTACATGTGATGTCAAGCATATCTCTACCTCAACAATAATCAATAATTTGCTATTCACAAATTTCATGACACATGTTATGTTAACTAGGTTTAGATTTATATTTCCTCTCTCAAGTTCATAGAAATCCACATAAAATTGTTGATCAAGCAATTCATAAATTTAAGCTTCAATTAATATAGATAAACTGCATAATAGCTTAATTAAACTGAAAACCAAGGTTACACAATCATCGTTCCACTTAGAGATCCATTAAAAGCTTAACAAATAATTTAGCCCATAATAAATGAATTAAACACTGAATAAATTAAAGAAAACATCATCCCAATTACAAAGATAGAAATTAGAGAAGAATAATAATACACCACCCTTCTCAACTTTCGATCATGAAATCTTTGTGAATTTTCTCCTGTTCTTCATTCCTCCAATTCTTGCTCTCTCCAAATCCTTCTTCACGTAATTGAATTAATGGTATGATCTGAATCATCTCCAAGTCTGTTTAGATCAGCCTTTATCTCCTCCTTATGCCATGACTCCTAATCCATCTCTAAGTTCTACCTAAGGGAGACTCCTTCACTTCGCAACGACTTGCCTCACTACAATACAAGCCAGTTGGTAGCGATCCGCGCTTAGCTTCAATACCTCCAGAGGCGCTCTCAGCCTTTGCCAAAGAATTTCTCCATGCCACAGTGTCATCTAGCCGATAGCCTCTTGACACAACAGTGTTCAAGGCTAGGTAGTCAAGAAATTTTCCACTACCAATGAGCTCAAGCGCTCGGTAGCTACTCACTACAATCTGCGATCACATTAGGCCACCAGAATTCACATGTTGCTCCAAAATGTCTTCCAATACTCCCAATTGCTATATGAATCGGAGTTACCTACAACAAATGTAAACCCTATCAGAAATAACATGAAAGTACCCAAAAACTAACAAGATAACAAGCCATATAAACATAATTCATGGGTTAAAAACCCACTCATCAAATTCCCCCATGCTTGAACATTGCTTGTCCTCGAGCAAAAATGCAATTCAATGCGATGCAACTAACATCTAAACTACGAATCCAGAATTAAAACGATACATATGATTTACTCATTCAGCCTCAGAAAAATTAGTAAACAAACACCCTTCATATAAAATTCAATCTGCAATCACTATCAATCCGTAATCTCACCCTGTTATGACTAGTACAGTGTGTGTGTACGCAACACCCATGCTAACCGATAATGAATCAACATAGTTACATAACCAATTTCTTGTCAGGAATCATACAGTAAAAACTCAAAAATTCAAAGACAAGCAAATTCTAGCATTATCTAAATAACCAAATTTAGGTTCCGAGAAGGGTATTCATGCTCACTTTCTTTCTTCTTCTTTTTTTTTTTAGATAGAGAGATGGTTTGTGAGTGCGTTTTATGCTCCATCTCACGCTTGCGTTTATGGAGAGTATTTCTTCTCAATCCACCACAAGACATCATTTTTTTTATTTAGAGCTTATATACCCAATTCTTCCCCCAAGCTTAGGATCATACCTATCTTGTTCACTTTCTCATTTATACTAGCACTATCCTTTAAAAAATATTTATGTAAAAAGTTGAACTAATCCATTAACACAGATGTTGTTACGTGATATCTGTATTATACTAGTTTCAATCCGAATAAGATTCACATCATAATAGAAATTTCATCAAGATTCTTATGCTTAGTGATAGACTCGTCTACATAATTTCAATTTCATCATTGTCCAAAGAAAATCACCAATACGATCTAATAACTGGATCCATGCAACTATATGCAAAATATATATAATTTTTTTTTAATAGACTGGCTAAGTACTATCATGCAGCATAAATAATGAAAACTAATACCCAATCCCCCAAACTTATATCAAGGAATGCCCTCATTACGTAAAATATACACCAAAAGTAAATAAAATGAGGACTTCCCTGAATCGCGTTACTGGTCGTCCTGTGAAGAAAGGTAAGTTGACAGGATTGGAGGGATAGGCATAACCACCGGTTGAGCATTAGGATTGCAACGAGAAAACGCCTCAGCAAGCGTATGGAAGGCATTTGCATTGTACTGATGCATTAAATCTTGACGTTCGGCCAACCACAAAAATTGATTCCTTGGAGCCCGCGTTTATTCTGCATGAACTGGTGGTGATGGTTGGCGGATCATGATGTAACCTTCACCACACGGGTGTGATCGCACCCCATCCCATGCTTTGTACCTTTCAATAGTGGCATGGTCAATTATGGCCGTTGGTTGTTGTATTGGCTCAGTAGGTTGCCACTGTACTCCAGCTTTATGGCATAAGTCTGTAATGAGGAACCCATGAAGCAAACCACCCGTAGTACTCCCACGTAAAGCCCGATCAATTGATTCTTGAATACACTCCCCCTACATCAACATCGTAAAATGCAATGGAATTGTCCATATGATAGTGGTGGTGAACAATCCCATACAAAAGTTTAGCCCGTGCCTTCGTCACATCCGTTTGGTGGCGCGTGGGCATTAGACTAGCACATATAAATGGATGCCATGCTTTACCATATCGACTAAGTGCTGATTGAGGAAAACTTATCTTTTTATTCGTTCCGACTTGAGTTACCCATTGAGTCCCGGGTTTGCATAATTTGGTAATCAACTCATCCAGCTCTGGCAACCCATCTTCATACCGGTCATCTTGTGGTGTCTCCAACCCAAAATAAGCATTGATCGCATCGGCATGAAACGCCATCGGTTTACTGGGAACCATGGCAACATGATTGACATGTTCCATTGCATTAGCATAAAACTCCTTAACTATGTTGATTGCCGCCGGAAGTGGTTGTTCTACTAGCTGAAACCAATGATGTTCTACAATTTGTAGAGCCATGTCACCGTCCAAATTTTCATTTGGCTTTAATCCTCTTTCTAGCACCAAGTTCTTCTTGTCGATGGAGGTCTTGAATCTTTTCGCGATCATTTCACTCACAAATTTGGTATGGTCATATACAGGCCGAGTCGTGGAGGATGATGCTCGTTGGCGTTTGCGGGAAGACATTTTGTTTCCGGTGTGATTGGACACAAGCAGGTGGTTCTGGACTTTTATCAAATAAGTGGTCGGCGGGTTGATTGTTTCCCCCAAACTTGGATGATTGATGTTGCTTTGCTAGCCAAATTGTTAAAAACACAAATCCACTCCCTTTGTGTGCTATTCCCCGAATTTACCACTCAATTGATGTCAAAACAGAAAATTTGGGGAAGGATGAAGAGAATTTGCCTACCGTGAAGAAGTTGAAGAGGAATCCTAATTTGTAAGCAATTGTGCAAGGGTTGAATTAGAATTAGGAATTGATTGGTGTTTGTAAGCCTTGTAGTAACATAACTTCTAGGATGGGGGGTCTTCATATAGGTAGTAGGAAACCAACGTGGGTGGAGTTGGGAAGGGCAAAGGGTAGTGGTGTTGGAAATTGAAAAGGAGAAGGAGAGTAAAGTTGGTGTAAATGGGAGTTATGGGGAATTGGAAGTGCAATAGGCTTAGGAGATGTGGAGAGTTTGCATGTAATGAGGAGAGGTGTCTTGATGCAATGTATACACGTTGCTGCTCTTTTCATAATCTGGCGGTCCATGATGGCGCTGGTCAATACCGGTAATGCACGAGGCGTGCGTGCGCTCCATGCTTAGTATCTCGATTCGCGATCTTTGTATTGATGGCGCGGTCTGCGCTAGAAGTGCCATTTAGGTAGCGTTGTCCGCTACCGTAGCCGTAGGTGAAAATTGGTGCAAGCGTTCTGCGCTTGAGGTTGGCGTCTCAGGCCACGATCACCAATGAAATTTGGAGATAAGTCTGGATTGCTAGGCGTGGTCCGCTACCGCTCTATGCTTTGGTTGTCTTGATCGTCACCCGGTCCGAAGTGGTGGTTGTCCTTGAACATCCTACACGATATGGAATTATCATATTAAAGTGTGTACATGACTCAATTCGACCCAAAATAACTACTAATAAAAATGAAAAACTTAGAGCTTTGGTTGCCTCCCAAGTAGCGCCTGGTTTAGCGTCGCTAGCCCGAAGGTGCCTCATGTATCATTGCATATCAGTGGGAGTAATGTTAACAGCATCCCAGTTTGCCTCTCCTCCCCAGTAATGCTTTATTCGTTGTCCATTGACCTTGAACGTTTCCAGTGGATTTCGGCTGTAGAGTTCGATTGCACCATACGGGAACACTGTTTTGATGGTGAATGGTCCCGACCACCTAGACTTGAGCTTTCCGGGGAACAACCGCAATCGTGAATTAAATAACAATACAGATTGCCCCGGCTCGAATGTTTGTTACACGATTTTCTTGTCCTGCCATTTCTTGACATTCTCCTTGTATAGTTTCACGTTTTTGTATGCCTGAAGTCTGAATTCATCGAGCTCGTTTAGTTGTAGCAGCCTCTTTTCCCCCACAGCTGCTTGATCGAAGTTAAGTTTCTGAATGGCCCAGTAGGCCTTATGTTGTAGCTCGACTGGTAAGTGACACGCCTTTCCGTACAATAGTTGATATGGTGACATCCCAATTGGCGTTTTATAAGTAGTCCGGTATGCCCATAATGCATCATCTAACCAGAGCGACCAATCCTTTCGATTCGGGTTCACCACTTTTTCCAGAATTTTCTTTACTTCTCTGTTTGAGACTTTAGCTTGCCCACTGGTTTGGGGATGATAGGTTGTTTCTACCTTGTGGTTGACCCCATACTTCGCCAAGAGAGCTGTAAATGATTTGTTGCAGAAGTGGCTACCTTCGTCACTGATGATAGCTCTTGGCGTGCCAAACCTTGTAAAAATATTTTTCTATAATAATTTTACCACCACTTTGGCATCGTTAGTCGGTAACGCTACTACTTCAACCCATTTTGACACGTAATCAACTGCCAGCAAGATGTACTGATTTGATAATGAGGAAGGAAATGGCCCCATGAAATCGATGCCCCATAGATCGAAAATCTCAACTTCTAAGATTGTTTGGAGTGGCATCTCATTCCTTTTCGATATGTTTCCCACTCGTTGACATCTATCACAAGTTTTAACAAATTGATGGGTGTCTTTAAATAACGTGGGCCAATAAAACCCTGCTTGGAGGACTTTTGTTGTTGTTCTCTCACTACCATAGTGTCCCCTGTATACCGATAAATGACACTCATACAGTATACTACGTACCTCACTGTAGGGCACACACCTTCTGATCATCTTGTCGGCGCATTATTTGAATAGGTAAGGCTCATCCCACATATACCACTTGACGTCATGAAGAAATTTCTTCTTTTGTTGTCTTGTAAGATCGGGGGGGAGCATGTTGCTCACTAAGTAGTTCGCGAAGTCCGCGTACCATGGAAATTCTGCATTTACCCCAAACAATTGCTCGTCCAGGAATGACTCGTTTATGATGCCCTTGTCCCCTTCTTGTGTAATCGGATTGTCCAGCCTAGACAAATGATCAGCTACTTGATTCTCCGTCCCCTTCCTATCCTTTATTTCTAGATCAAACTCTTGAAGAAGGAGAATCCACCGAATAAGGCGTGGTTTAGCATCTTTCTTCGCAATTAGGTACCGAATAGCCGAATGGTCCGTATAAACTATCACTTTAGTGCCCACCAAGTATGCCCTGAATTTATCAAACGCATATACCACTGCAAGTAGTTCCTTTTCTGTAGTTGTATAATTCATTTGAGTCTCCGTAAGTGTCTTTCTTGCATAATATATAGCGTGAAATACCTTATCTCGACGGTGTCCCAAAACGGCCCCCACTGCATAGTCGCTTGCATCACACATCAGTTCGAAAGGTATATTCCAATCTGGTGCGACGATAACTAGGGTTGTAGTCAACTTCTTTTTAATAGCTCAAAAGCCAACTTACATTCTTCATCAAAACTAAACACAGAGTCCTTCTCTAAAAGACTGCACAACGGTTTTGCAACTTTAGAGAAGTCCTATATAAATCTTCTGTAAACCCCGCATGTCCCAGAAAACTTCTGATTCCTTTTACGGAGCTTGGTGGAGGCAATTTCTCGATCGTGTCCAACTTAGCTTTATCCACTTCCAGTCCTTGAGCCGAAACCTTGTGGCCCAAAATTATGCCCTCCTCAACCATGAAGTGGCATTTTTCCCAGTTAAGTACAAGGTTTGTCTCCTCGCATCGTTGTAACACCATTACCAAATTCCCAAGACATGTATCGTTGTTCTCGTGTGATGGAGAAGTCATCCATGAAGACTTCCACGTTTTTCTCCACCATATCGGAGAAAATGGCCATCATACACCATTGGAAGGTAGCCAGTGCATTACATAACCCGAATGACATTCTCCTGAACGTGAATGTGCCGTATGGACATGTAAATGTGGTCTTATCTTGATCCTCAAAAGCGATGGCAATCTGGTTGTAGCCCGAATACCCATCCAAAAGACAGTCAAAATCGTGACCCGCAAGTCTGTCCAACATTTGGTCGATGAAAGATAGCGGAAAATGATCTTTTCGGGTTGCCTTGTTTAGCTTCCTATAATCTATGCACACCCTCCAACCTGTTACTGTTCTTGTCGGTATTAACTCATTATCTTCGTTTTGTACCACAGTCATTCCCCCTTTTTTTGGCACACAATGAACCAGACTAACCCACTTACTATCAGATATCGGGTAAATGATTCCAGCATCAAATAGTTTCAGAATTTCCTTCTTTATTACTTCCTTCATAATTGGGTTTAGTCGTCGTTGTTGCTCCACCGTTGGTTTTGCGTCATCTTCCATCAGAATTTTATGCATGCAAAATGACGGGATGATTCCCTTGATATCAGCTATTGTCCATCCTATTGTTGCCTTATGTTCTCTAAGTACCCTTAGCAATTTCTCTTCCCGCAATTTGTTAAGTGTGACAGAAATAATTACAGGCAAAGAATTTGAATTACCTAAATACGCATACCTGAGATGTTTAGGGAGTGGCTTGAGGTCAAGAGTTGGTGGCTCCTCCAAAGATGGTTTCAATCTTTTCATGGCTACCTCTTCCGTGTGTAAAGATTCGCAAGGTGTTTTGAATCGGCTTACTCGTGGCAATGAGCCTAACATCTGTAAATAGTCCATAAATTCTGGGTCATCGAGCTCCTCATCCCCCAATAATGTTGTCTCGAGAAGATTGTTTCTCAGGCTCTTTCCCATATCTTCGTTGACTATTTGATCAATTATTTCCATTCGAAAACACTCTTCTTCATCCGCGGGGAATTTCATGGCTTTGAAGACGTTAAACTTGACTTCTTGATCTTGGACCCTCATCGTTAATTCACCTTTTTATACGTCGATGAGTGTCCTACCAGTCGCCAAGAAAGGCCTCCCTAGGATAATCGGGATGTTTTTGTCCTCCTCAAAGTCTAGAATAATGAAATCAGCAGGGAATAATGAGATGTTCGTAGGCTTTGGAGCCGGCAATCCCAATTCTGTGTAAACTGATAACGACATAAGGTTCACACTTGCTCCTAAACCACACAAGCATTTATTGAAATTCGTGTTCCCAATCGTGCACGAAATGGTGAAACTCCCTGGATCTTTCAACTTGGGTGGCAACTTTCGCTGTAGAACCGCGCTGCACTCCTCTGTTAGTGCTACTGTCTTGAAATCTTCTAGCTTCTTCTTTCTAGATAGAATCCCCTTCATAAATTTTGCATAACTCGTCATTTACTCTAGAGCTTCCGCAAACGGAATGTTAATTTGCAATTTCTTAAATACTTCCAAGAACTTTGCAAATTTCTTGTCTAATTTCTGCTTTTGAACTCTTTGTTGAAATAGCAGTGGCGGATACACAACTAGCGTGTCATCTAACTTTGTTTTCTCAGTTCGCGTATTCACATCCTGTTTTTCTGCATCCACTATGTTATCATTACTCTTGTCATCGGAACCAGCTGAATTGTCTGCATCTATCCTAACCATTTGTTTTCCACTCCTCAAGGTAATTGCATGACATTGTTCATGATTTCCCTTTGGATTTCTTTCGGTGTCACTCGGTAAGGTCCCTTGTGGTCCGTTATTCAATGCTAAGGCGATTTGTCTCATCTGGTTTTCTAAATTCTTGATGGCCATTTCTTGTGATTTCATTGCCATTGCTTGGTTCTTCATAGCTACCTCATTACTTGTAATATACTTCGATAACAATTCCTCTAGATCCGATTTTCTTTCTTGACGTTGAGCTGGTTGTTCTTGATTCTGAAATCCTGGGGGGTACGATGGTCGTGGAGCTTGCTGATTCTAATTATTATTCCACGACTGATTCAGATTTCTGCTCCCCTAATTATATGCATTCTGATATGTATTCTGAGGAATTCTGTTGTAGCTACTCATGAATTGTATCGACTCTGGGTTGATTGCGCATTGATCCGTCGAATGTTCCCCTGTGCACATTTCATAAACAATTGCAACTGTATGCGTCTGTCCCCCGGACCACGTGTCGAACTTCTTAACAAGTGCTGAAATCTGCGCTGTTATTGCCGTCACTCCATCTACTTCTAACACTCCAGCGACCGTAGGTTGTGTCATTCTTGCCGTGGGCCACTGATAATTATTGGCCGCCATAGTCTCTATCAACTGGTATGCCTCCTCGTATGTCTTAGCCATAAATGCTCCCTTGATGTCGCATCAATACTAGTCCTGAGATTCCCATGTAGTCCGTTGTAAAATGTATTCAATTGCAACCATTTTGGCAGTCCGTGATGTCGGCATTTTCTAAGAAATTCCTTGTATCTCTCCCACGCCTCGTATAGTGACTCCCCATGTTGCTGATCAAACATGGTAATCTCATTCCTAATCTTTGCAGTTTTCGTTGAAGGTCATTCCTCATCTGCCTCGTCCGACATGGTAAACTGATTAAATGATCGTTTGGATCGTCATTAGCCATTCCCCCAAACTGTACTGAATTCTACATCATTTGAATTGACCCAGGCTTGATTTCGAATGTGTTTGCAGCTATTGGAGGCCTGGTGATACTAGATCTATACTCGGTCGCCACCTTGGTGTTGCAAAATCTCTCAACGCTTTCTGGTCTTCGGCAGTCATTTCTTCTTCTTTCTCAGAGTTTTCGAATTCATCTCTTGTTTCCTCTATCCACTTACTTAACCTCTGAAACCTTCTATCGATGTCGTCCTCAAAAGGAAGCAAGTCTGGATTTTTTGATCGAGTTTGCATAAACCAATATCAAAAACCTGAAATTCGAAGAACAAAACAAAACAAAAAGTGTTTAAGTAAAACTGGACTAATTAAACTGATATTGCAAATATAATAAAATCTGTATTAAAATCCCCGGCAACGGCGCCAAAAACTTGTTGGTTAAAATCTATATACGCATAACACGCAAGTATACGTGGTCAACAAATAATATAATAGTAAATAAAGTATCGTTCCCTCCGAGATTTAACACAAATTTCCCTTGCAACTACCAATTTCCTACTAATCCAAATTTTATTAAACTAATCAATTTCCAGTTTATATAGAAAATATCACAATCATTCAAAAATCAACTTAATAACCACAAACACTAAATCGGGATTTTCAAACAAGTATTGGAGAATTAGGCTAATAACTTCACTCTAAGCACCCCCTTTGATTAGTATCACCTTATTCCAGTTTAACTCACTATCCCAACTTATTAATCAAGAACACATAAGTAGTATTAATTACCTCTCAATATATTCACACCATATTAACCCAAATCCATAATTAAGATAGAATTAAGTCAAACACCTTAATTAATCAACTCATTATATCTCTATACGAATTCCAATTAAGCAAAGTTTAATTCCAATTTCTCTTCACGATTACATGTGATGTCAAGCATATCTCTACCTCAACAATAATCAATAATTTGCTATTCACAAATTTCATGACACATGCTATATTAACTAGGTCTAGATTTATATTTCCTCTCTCAAATTCATACAAATCCACATAAAATTATTGATCAAGCAATTCATAAATTCAAGCTTCAATTAATATAGATAAACTGCATAATAGCTTAATTAAACTGAAAACCAAGGTTACACAATCATCGTTCCACTTAGAGATCCATTAAAAGCCTAACAAATAATTTAGCCCATAATAAATGAATTAAACACTGAATAAATTAAAGGAAACATCATCCCAATTACAAAGATAGAAATTAGAGAAGAATAATAATACACCACCCTTCTCAACTTTCGATCATGAAATCTTCGTGAATTTTCTCCTGTTCTTCATTCCTCCAATTCTTGCTCTCTCAAAATCCTTCTTCATGTAATTGAATTAAAGGTATGATCTGAATCATCTCCAAGTCTGTTTAGATCAGCCTTTATCTCCTCCTTATGCCATGACTCCTAATCCATCTCTAAGTTCTACCTAAGGGAGACTCCTTCACTTCGCAACGACTTGCCTCACTTGATTCGCGACCAAAGCGATCCGCGCTTAGCTTCAATATATTCATAGAACAAGCCTCCGCTTAGCTTCTACCAAAGAATTTCTCCACGCCATAACATGTCCTGCCGATAGCCTCTTGACACAAAGTACATTCCGCTAGGGTAGTCAGCAGCTTTTCCCTACCCAACGAGCTCCGCGCTCGGTAGCTACTCACTACAGCGCAGTCCGCGCTAGGCCACCAGAATTCACATGTTGCTCCAAAATGTCTTCCAATACTCCCAATTGCTATATGAGTCGGAGTTACCTACAACAAACGTAAATCCTATCAAAAATAACATGAAAGTACCCAAAAACTAACAAGATAACAAGCCATATAAACATAATTCATGGGTTAAAAACCCACTCATCAACAAGTCACCACGATCTGAATCGTAGAGTATCATCTACCTTGTGTCAGAAGCATCAAGCCTCACGTTTTGTGTGGAGACAAACTCCAACAAATGTAGAATGGGTTCTAAACGTTGTAGTACTCACCAGTCCAAAGGCATAAAAGATATCCTTAGTATACAACAAAGAAGCGTATTGAAGAAGCTAAGGAAAGTACCATTGGTAAGGGGAAAAACACATTTTCAGGTGTTAGGTGAGAAAGTAGTCTGCTGCGTCAGTGGGCCAAAATGCAATTCAAAAGATGTGCAGAAAAGTCTCCATCAAAGAACAGAAATGTCAAACACATTTAATGCTTCGACGGATGGATCCAACGGATAGTTTTCAAGATCACATATATATGAAAATCAAGCAGATGAGAGAAGCAAGCAAACATTGAACAAAAACGTACAAGAACTCTCAATGCTCAAATCTACGCTCTGAGAAAAAGAAAAGCTTGCTCAGCTACTCAGTTCTTTCGAACAAGTGCTTAACAGCAACTGAGTAGCAACCAACAAGAACTCAACAACTATCAATCAACTGAAGTAAGAGTTCCAAGTCAGAAGGACTTGAAGAGTTCTAAGTGAACTATGAAGAGCCAAGTCTGCTGGACTTAAAGAGTTCAAGAGTGAACTAAGAAGTTCTGAGGCTACATTGGTCTAGAAGGAATCTGAGTGATTCGGAAAAGTGTAAAAGACATCCTTAGTGGATTTCCTACTCGAGGAGTAGAAGAGTGGACTAGGAGCTTTAAGTGCTCTGAACCACTTAAAATGACTGTGTCTATTACATTCTTGCTATAACTGTCATATCTGCCATAACTGCTATAACTGCTATAACTGCTTCACTCTCATAAACTTACTATCTTAAGGGAGATTAAAACAAACATTAATTCCACTAAAGTTTTAATCATCATCAACTAACAAGTTAAAACGAAAAGATTTTTTAAATATATATTCAACCCCCCCCCCCCCCTTCTAGATAACTATTGTGCCTCCGAGAATTAACAATTGGTATCAGAGAAGGTTCTATTATACAGCCTATAAAGCTTTAGTAGATCTAATGGCACACTTGCCAAGCGAATCAAGGACAGGAGGAGGCAGCAAGCCACCAATGTGCAACAAAGATAAATTTGCTAACTGGAAAGTTCGGATGCAAGCATACATGGACTCAATAGATGAAGATCTATTTGAGACCGTTCAAAATGGGCCCTATATTCCAACAAAGCTTGCACCAACTACAGATGATCCAAACAGAATACAAATCAAAGTCAAAGAAGAATGGTCTGACAACGAGAAGAGAGCTGTCCAACTCGACAAGAAGGCCAAGAACATTTTGTTTCAGTCCTTAGAAGACGATCTGTTAGAGAACGTTGTCAATAGTAAAACAGCGAAGGAGGTTTGGGAAGCACTACTCATCATGCATGAAGGAACGGAAGAAGTAAGAGAAAACAAACAATCTCTCTTGACACAGAAGTATGAAATGTTTGCTCATGTTCAAGGAGAAAACGTCACTGCCACCTACGAGAGATTCAACGTACTGCTCAACTCTCTACGAGCCTATGGGAAGATCTATCCAAACAAAGATGTAATCATAAAGTTCATGAGAGCCCTACCAAGCAGGTGGGATGCCAAAATCACTGCTATTAGAGAGTCAAAGAATCTTCATGAGATGACAGTTCAACAACTATATGGTAATCTTCTGACATATGAACTAGAGCTGACTCAACGAGCTGAAACCCTATCAGAAGGAAGAAAGAAGGATAAGGGTGTTGCTCTCAAAGCAACTGAAAGTGCATCCAAGGTCAACACTGAGATTGACTCTGACTATGATGAAGACGATGATGAGGACCTTGCAATGCTGGTAAAAAGACTAAGAAGGTTCATGCGTCAAGGCAAAACCAGCAAGCCAAAGAAGGTCAACAACTACAACAGCCAGGAGCAAATGAATGATCTATGTTACAACTGCAAGAAGCATGGCCATTTCATTGCCAACTGCAACAAACCTCTCAGAGAAGAACTAAACAGTACAAAAAAATGGGGCTTCAGCAACAACAGATTTTTCGTTGCTAAAGGTGCCAAATTTCGTTGCTAAAGGGTTTTGGCAACGACAGTAACGTCTTTCGTTGCGCAATAAGCGTTGCTAATTGTTCCGCAACGAACGTATTTTTTTCGTTGCCAAAACTAATGCATTTTGCAACGAAATTTGGCTTTCATACAGAGACATCGATCCTTTAGCAACAAAATGTATTGTTGCAGAATAATTAAAATTTTGATGCTAAAAACCCCATTTCATTGCAAAAGCCTGCTAATTGGCAACGAAATGAACTCTTTTTTTTTTTTGCAACGACCATGCATTTTCATTGCAATTGACACCATTTTGCAACGACATTTTTCGTTGCGATGAAATTATGAAAATTGTTGCCTAAGTTTTCTTTCGTTCATGAATGTAAACTTTTTAAAGAACGATTTTCGCCTCGATTATATTATTTGGCAACGACATTATCTTTGAATCGAAGAACGAAAATGTTTGTTCTTGGTTATTTTTAACAAAGAACGAAAGTCGTCCGATTAAGAACGACATTATATGTTGCCGCTTTCTTTATATATGCAACGAAAAGTTGATATGATTTGCAACGATAAAAAATATTGTCTTTTATTTTAGTATTAGCAACAATATCCTCTCCGTTGTTATTAGGTTAATTTTTCGTTGCCAAATATTATACTTTTAATGCCATTAACAACGAAAATTTATTGCTAAATGTATAAAAAATTGTTGCTATATTAAAACTTGTTCAATGCTTTGGTAACAAATTATACTGTTGCCAAATCAAAATTTGACATTCTTTTTGTGTACCTGGTTGGCTCAATGTCTCCATAGCAAATAATGGCAAAAATATAAAAAACTAAAATATTATTAAATTAATAAAATCATCCACTACATAATCATTCATTATCTTTACAATTAACCATCTAAAGCTACCACAGTTCTTCAATCAAAGTATATATCTACATATATAGAGAGAGTACACTTCATAATTCCGTCCCTTGTCTTCCGTAAACGTAGCACAGAAATTTGATATACCCAGTATTGTAAGGCATGTCGTAGAAGCAGTCTTCCTGCACATATTTAAAAATAATAGCAAGTCAGAAAAATGAAGCAAATAAGTCACCAGAGGAATTTAGTGCCAAAATCAATACACAAAGACAACAATGTTGGGTTATTTTCTTATTAATCAAGGGACATGGAAGAAGGTAATACCCTTTTTATTGACTACAAAATTAATATCTAAATCAAATATCCTGAAGAAGATAAGCATGTGTTTCGTGAACCTCCTCCTGGTGGATATACATTGACACACGGATCAAGATAATAATTGGTGCTCATAAATAATGCTACAAGTGAAGATTGTAGCATGTAAGACTTATGTCTCCTCATTGATTATTATCAGTTATTTCTTACTAAACCTTAAAGGTGGTGTTCATTAATATAATAATAATAAGAAGAAAGAAATCGATTTACTAACCTGTACATGACCAAGTTGAGTTACTTTCAATCCTGAGCCAGGAATTGGAATTGGGCGACCTGCTGACAACCGGTGGAAAAACCACTCTTCAATAGGATTGTAGTTTAATGGTCCGTAGATATAAACTGGTCTCAGAGAAGACCAGTTAACATCCCTTGATTGCAACAAGGACTCTGTGTTAAGCTTTCCCTTGTGCCTGCTCTTCGGATCAACTGCATCACTCTATCTCCAAAAAGAAGAGAAGTTAAAGTAGACTAGTAAAAGCGAAAATAGTGATGTGAAAATGCATGGTAAGTATTACTGGACTGAAGTACAAGTTCTCTATAGAGTATAGTCCAGAATATTTTCAAGCAATGATGGTCTAACAGCTCCGCTCCCCTCCCAGGGATAAAAAACAGACATAACACTATGAACAAGTGGTGCGATAAACCAGGTTTGTAGGACTAGTTCCCAATTTGTAAAGCTAACCAGATTTTCAAATTTGTAAAACCTTATATCTATGGGGGAAAACTTGGGAGTCTTGTTCAGATCTTAAGTAGAGGAATTTGTTGATTTTTAGAAGAAAGATGAGATCGTATTAAAATTTGAAGGTATGCACCGACTGTATATGAGAATCGAGACACTTAAATAATTAGCCTTGGTTAATTGTAAAGGCGAAACAAAACAGGGGGAAACCATAATATGCTACTTTGCGAGTACATAGTTAAACTTCAGATTTATAGCAATGAATGTTGAAGCAAATGCTTTTCAAGAGTATATGTATGATGTACTGACCTCAAAATGTGGTAAGATATAAAATTTGAGGTAAACACCAGCTGAAGAGCAGTATATGTACCTGCGATTCAAAGAGAACAAGAAAATCAATTGGATGAAAAAAAATAGATAAATTTTAACTTTATTATGCCATGAAGAGTGCTGAGTTCCAACTATTTGGAGTAATAACAGTATAACACAGTTACCACCTACTCCAATCCATCACCATCAATGACACTTTCTTTTTTATAGGTAAAAAAATCAATATAAGCATCAAAGACGACAATCAATATTCTATGGAAGTTCAAGAATATTGAGACTGAAGGAGGGATATGAAGAGCTCACATTGAGTTGCAGCAGAACCTCCATCTAACGGTTTAAGATGTACGGCATGGTCAACTGAAATGCGTTCTTCTACAGTCTTCAAATCAAGGATGAGATTCAGTCACCTATAATCGCAAATTTAGAACGAGATGAATATCCTCTGAATGTAATTTAAAATCACTACTACAAAACAGTAAATAGATAACGAGGAAAAAACGTTGTGGTTTCAATCAGAAAAACGTCGTGGTTAAGGGTGTCATCTATTTGACACCCTTACACAACGTTTTTAAAACGTTGTAGTTAGGCACATTATACAACGTTTTTTAAGAAAAAAACGTTGTAGATTTATTTTCCATAAATTAGTAGATACTTGAAAACGTTGTAGAAGATATGATTTCACAACGTTTTCTGGCTAAAATTTTGTAGTTTAATATACTCCCTCCGTCCCATAGTTATAGGCTAATTTCTTTTGACACATAGTTTAAGAAAATCAGTTAAGTGACAATTTTTAACGCAAATTTTCCACATATACCCCTTAATATGAAATTAATGAATAAGTTAATTACTCATTACTTATCACATTAAGATGAAACCTGGGGAAAGAGGAAAATGTTAAGATGATGTTAGAAGAAACTTCATTTCAACTAAGATTGTTCTCCCTGATGTATTAAATATTTTCCACACACAAAAGGGAAAAACAACATTGATACAAATCAATCTATAAAACAGACTACCTACTCTATATGTTTTAATACCAGAAATTGTTTCTGTATTATCTTTCATGTGAGATTAAAAATAATTTTCCAAAATGAATTGAAAAATGAATTTTAAAGATTCTGAAAATAATCTTAATTTTTTTAACAGGTGCCATGCTAAAACTAGAAACATTTTGCTCAAGTAACTGTTTTGCTATATCAGTCTTCAGTCCTGATACCATATCCTAAGAAAAGAGCCCAATAAAGGCTATTTGACTCTTCAACATCTCTCTCAAGCTTTGTAACTGTGTCATTCTGAAACATAGAACCATTTGGGATTGCATATATACATCTCTGCATATTCTTTACAACCACACAACAGTAATCATGCACACTTTCTCTAGAAACACAACTATTAACGAATATAAGATGCATGTTGTAAAAGATACATGGATAATGATGTTGGCTAAGGATAAAGTTATAGTAGATCAATAAAAAAATAAAATACAGGAGTCATGAACAATGAGAAGGGAAAAGTTGCATCACACCTGAATTTTAACAACTCGTTGCCGGAATATCAAAAATTCTTTTCTGCCTTTATAACTACGGAATTTATTTTGTATTCGCGTAGCAGCAGCGTGCACCTCTTGATGTCCTGCTCTATTTGTCTTGACAGCAAGAAGTGAAAGAGCACGCTCATCTGACATTCCATATTCACCATCACTATACTCTTTTAGCTGCTTCTTTTGGAATGACTGTACCCTGAAGACTTTATGAATACGAGCAGCAGCTTGAGTAGCATTACATACAGCGGCTTATGAATCCTTCAATGACAGTCCCTGTTGACAAGCTTAAATTTTTACTTGCAATGAAAGTGTCATTAAATGATGCAAAAAATGTGGGCGACACCAAAAACACTCTCCTTCCCTAACCGCAGGGCCAAGTGTCAGTCTCTTCCTTAGGCTCGCTAGTCTTTCTCTTCGACTATACGTCACCCACAAATCATACAAGATCAAACATTTATCAAATAATATGACATATGAGAATAAGATCATAAACAGACGTATATCAAGTAACTTAATAGACGTATACTGAACAACACACACATCATCAAGAAGCAATCCCTTGATAAAACAACAGTGTAGATGCTGATAGTCAAAATTGTATGTGAAAAGACTGAAGACTTCGGGACTGCATATATCAATATTAGCAATCCTGCAACAACAAAAAAATGATAACAAGGATTTAATTATAAATATGAAATATTCAGGCAGAATAAAACTACGTATATCTTGGAGCTTCATTCAAGAAATAGATTTCAAAGAGCAAGAAGAGTAAGACAAGTAGGAGAATAAAGGTATTCAATAGCAATAGCATCTTAGCAACAAAAGTCTTCACATTGTTATGCAGTAACAATGATTCTGCCAGCCTAGAATCAAGCTAAGTAGACAAAATTCGTCGACTTCCACACACCACATCCATATAGATTCATATATTTTATGTATATAAAGAACATCTCTCTCATTTATATATATACAAACACACACACACTCTTTGTATTTTGGAGACCTTAAACTGAATCTGTTCACATAATATCTTCTTCTTCCTATAGCAAAGGCCTTCTCTCACTCTTTGGTGTCCCAGTCAACCTGTCCTCACCCTACATCAGAGCAACTCCATCCCAAACAGTAGCACACATCTATCATCTATTATTGAGACCTAACGAGGTTTGTGCAGATCTACCTCAGTAGGATCAGGGTGACTGAAGCTTTTGTGCAAAGTGTGTTAAATATTAAATTAGAGCATGGAATCGCCTCTATTGACCAACTCAATTATTAAAACGTCCAACAAATAGGGGGAAATAGCTGTAATCTCAGGTCTCAAGTAGAAAAAATTATAAAGCATAAAATTTAAGATTATCTGGCTGTTCTACATTTTCTCAGAAACCAAATAGGGCAAAAATATTAAAGAACTGAAACAATGAAGATATGAAAAGGAGATGAACAAAGTAACACAGCTCCACGTCTTAGTGGTTGTAAACACAAGTTACTTTGAAATTTCTGTAGTAAACACCAAGATTTTCAGATCTTATTCATGTCAGCCAATTCAACGACATCAAAAAATTTCTCAATTATTAATAACTAAATAGGGATCTCGAATCTCTTCTCCCAGATTTTCAAATGCCCTAGTTAAGAAATTCATACAAACAACGCATGTACACATATTCGGTATCTGGTATAAGAATCAGTAAAGAAGATTGAGAAAGTAAATTTGAATCGTGAAAATTACTAGTTGAAATCGCAGTATACCTGGATTGGAGAAATACCAGAGAATGAAGAAGAAGAGCAACACAATCAGAGGAATCATGTAAATCCACTTCTTCCCCGATGATTTTGGGCGTAAATTCTGTATGTTATAATCTGTTCGATTCGATAATTCGGTTATACCAATTTTTTTCTCAGTCTTACGAGAAAGAATGGGAAAAAATTGGATATGAAGTATTTTTCCAGAATTGCCTAAATTATATTCAACTTTATAAATTATATCTATTTTGTTCAAATTTAATTGGAATAGGCTCTTCTCTTAACTAAATTAATTAATTTAAGAATAATTTTATAAATAAAAAAACTTTATTTTTTAAAAAAAAATGCTTTAATTTTTTTAAAAAATGCTTTAATTTTTTTTAAAAAGATTTTATTTTTAAACTAATATTTTTAAAAAAATAAATACTTCAACTACTGTCGTTGGCTCTCACATCTAATTTGAGAAAAAACTACTGAACGCTATTTGAAATGACGTTGAATTTTTGAATTTTTTTGGCTAAAAATCAGAAAGGCAACCAACGCAACTTTAAAAAATATTTTTAAAAAAAATGAATTTAAAAAATAATAATATTTTTTTAAAAAACGGTTTTATTTTTTGAAGAAATTTGAAAAAAATAAAAATTTGATCTAATGCCAAACTAACCGGCATTGTAACTTTTTAAAATTTTTTTTATAAAGCAAATTTGTAAAAAAAAAGAGTAAGATGTAACATCACTTTAACTGACGTTGGAATCTCTTTTTTTTTTTTTAATTTCTTTGATCTCTTGTACTTGTTTACAAACATCAATATTAGCTACAAACTTTAATTTTTGTAAATTAGAAAATATATCTATATGTGCTCAATTTTAATTTCAAAAATTATAACTTTAAAAAAAATAAAATTGGACATTTATTTTGAGACGGACAGAGTATATAAGACTTTAGTTATAAAAAAATAAAAATAAAAATTCTAACGCAAATTTAAGTGACATTGCATCTTACTCTTCTTTTTTATAAATTCATTTTTTTTAAAAAATTAAATAAAATAGGGATAAAATTGATATTACTTTAATATGGGTCAAACTAACTTATTATGAATGACTTATAAGTCATTTTAAATAACTTTATTCTGTTTTAGTTCATAAAACATAATAAATTTTTCTTCATCTTTTATGTTTTCTCTTAGAACTGATAGTATTATAATTTAATTTTATAATATATTTGGAAAAAAAGTAAAAGGAGAACTAGGAATAGATAGGGATATACCATTACTATCTAGAAATAGGAAACATTTGGAAGCATAGATATAATAATCGGGTTTGATGTCATATACATATTTATAAACAAATTTTTATATAATTAATTTATCTTTAAATTTTATAAATTTATAAATATTTCATCTAAAATTTATAAAATTTAGATACGAATATTTTTTATAAATATTTATTTGAATATTTAGAGATAAATTTATAAATATTTATATGAATATTTGTTTACATATATATACATATATATATATATATATATTAATATATAAAAAAAATTCCTAGTTACTTTATATATATTTACTTTAATGTTGAGATTTGTTTAGTATTTTATTTAGTTTGATAAGAAATTTTGAAAAGAATATGTATGTGTGTGTGTATATATATATATATATATATATATATATATATATATATATATAGGTTCCATCCACAAAGAACTGTTTTACGTGGAGCAACCCCTTTTGGCCTCGTGAATATTTTATTTATTTATTTTTTGCTCCAAATAAAATTTCACAGCCAAAAAAGAGTTATACACAAGAATCGACCCATTTCTTGTGGATGGAACCCATATATATATATATATATATATATATATATATATATACACACACACACACACACACATACACGCATATCATATGTGGATTAAGTGACGTGGCGGATATTGAACTTTATCCCAAAAAATATGTTGATGCACAAATTCGAACCCAAAACCTCAAGTTTGGAATATTAATCCAATGACCACCGGAGCACATGGACCTAATTGCTATTATTTTGCAAGGATTATTATTTATAACTGAACAAATCATTTCCTCCAAATTAAAACAGATCCTCTTTCCTTAGATTTGTTACGTACATACATAAATGTACATAACTAATTGCGTGATAATAATAATAATAACAGTCATAATAATAATAATAATAACAATAACAATAATAACAAAAATGATAATAGTAGTAGTAGTAGTAGTACAAGTAGTACTACTACTACTACTACTACTACTACTACTACTAATAATAATAATAATAATAATAATAATAGTCATAATAATAATAATAATAATAACAATAACAATAATAATAATAAAAATGATAATAGTAGTAGTAGTAGTACTATTCTCTTTAACGATAGAAATCCTAACAAGGAGAAACCCTAACCCTAACCCCAAAGAAAGCTCAAACAACAATATTCTCTTTAACGATAGAAATGGCAGCCTCCAACGTCGTCTCTGGCTACAGACTCTGCTTTGACGAGTTCAAAGCAGCTGAACCCAAATTTCACAAGACTCTGTCATTATTGAAGAAAACGAATCTCGAAGAAGCTCTAGGTATAGACACATTGATCTACCCCAAGCTAGTGAAAGAATTCTATAGGAATGGTGTGTTCGAAAATGACGCCATCACTACGAAAGTAAGGGAAGTGGAAATCAAACTGAAGGCTGAAGACATCAACCTAGCCCTAGGTCTCAAATCTGAAGGGTATTCGTTCCACGAGGGACTTAAAAGAATGCATCACAAGAAATCCCCCTCTGTAAAAGGATACAAGAAGAAGGAGTTTCCTGAGAGGTATGCATTTTTAGCTGATATTGTTGGAAATATAGACACTCAAAATTTCGTTTTCCCGTACTAACTATGCAGGAGGACAAAAACGACTTCTTCACACTCCAGAGATAACCATGGAGGATCACAACATCAATTCTAACCCCGGAGATAACCCCGGGAGATCCAGTTTCCAACCCCGGAGATAGCCCCGGGAAATCAGGTTCCAACCCCGGAGATAATCCCGGAAAGTCGGGCCAACCCAAGAAGATAGCCCCGGGAGATCAAGATCAAAGCCTGGAGATAACCCCAGGAGGTCAAGCCAACCTCGAAGATGACCCTGAGGATAGTCAAAGTCAACAGCAAGCCAACCTTAGAGATAACCTTAAAAAATGACTGCTACAACTGCGCAAAAACCCGAGATAACCCCGGGAGGGGTAAAATGGTCATTTTTCCAACTCAACTTCACTTCTAATCAAATAAACTCATTTCAACTCAAAATACTTCAAAGGAAGTCCCACAAGAGCGATATCTTAACTCCGGAGCGCAAACTACACAAAACGGCTCACCGGATTGCCTGACGGAAACCCGGGAATGCCATTTCGGTCATGGACCCATCTTCCTAAAATCAAAAAAGGTCAAATCTTATGTCATTGTGTAGCTCTTGGAAAGAGCTTTCTGGAATGGTATGGCACGCTTCCATCGGACTCCCGGATTGAAAGTTATGAGCGACCGAGCGAGCAGTACAGACAAGATTGACACGGCGGGACCCACACTACCCGGGAACCCGGGCACCATGCAGTACACTGCTACGTCGCTCCTCCTCCTCTATAAATAGAGGGCTTGGGGTGCTGATTTTCTAAGAGAAAAAGATGGGGAAACCCTGCACAATTCGCTCTACACTCGCCCATACAGTATATTTTCCCACTTTTAAACACCTGTGAGCTTATATATAACCTCTTTTGTACCCACAAAAGCCAAAGTGTTTACCCACTCTAAAGATATAGAAGCCTTTTTTTATCGATCAACCGTAAGCCTTTTCACACACTTTAGAGTCTTTCTCTTCATCTTTGACACACCCCTTTATACACGCTGAGAGTCGTGTTGCTTGCTTTTACAGACTTGATTAGTGGTTTCATTCCATCTCAGATATATATTATATTTATATATATATATATATATATTTATATATATATATATATATATATTGACTAACATTATCGAGTTATGCCTCGATTGAGCCTGAACTTGATGCGAGCGTTTACTTGCTTTCCTATATATATATATATATATATATATATATATATATATGAATCTGTGTGTCGAACTTTGTTCGATGAGCCTAGACTTTGATGCAGTGAGTTTACTCGCTTTTATATATATATATATATATATATATATATATATATATATATATATATATATATATATATATATATATATATATATATATATATAATAGCTGTGGTTCTGACTTTGTTCGATGAGCACGATTTTATATCCTATGCATTTATTCGCTTATATATATATATATATATATATATTGTCCCACCAAGTTTACTTACGTGGTGGTTGATCGCTTACAACTTTCTTTACATTTCGCCCCGCTGGAGTTTACTTCGTGGCGATTGATCGTATTTACTGACTTTATTTACATTACATCACTTTGAGTTTCCTTCGTGGCGGTTGATCAGATTCTACAAACTTTATTTACATTTCTGATCCCCCATGGAGGTGCTTCGTGGTTGGTGATCCTGTTTGTATATATATATTTACAGCTTTTATATATATACCTGCTTACTGCTTTCATATAAAAATGTAGTATTTTGTGAGCCTAGGAATCATGTGATCTCAGATTCATCCCATTGAATCTAGATTCGGTTCCCGTGATGAACATTTTCAGCTGTAAGCAGCTTGTAAATTATTATGCGGTGTCTGAATTTCCTCAGATGGTTTCCATACCCACGAGGAAGTCGGCATTATCTTTATACATTATTTTTATACGGATGCCTCGCATCCGTCAAATAAAATCAATCAAGCCGACCACTTAATAAAATGGGAGTGTAAAAGGTCTCAATTCCTATTGAGCATCATGGTTTAAAAACCTCTTTTATAAAACATCAACGCCATATCTTGCTAAAATTGAATTTTACATAAATTGCACTGTATATATAGGTTCGAAAGAGGCCTCGCACAACTTCCAAATAACAAAGACATTGATCCACACACACACACACACACTCAGATAATAGTTTCTTGTAAAGAGGCTACCACTGTGGTAACACGGATGTCTGGGGTGCCTAACACCTTCCCCGCATAACCAAGTCCCCTGACCCTAAATGAATCTCTTGTTTCACCGACATTCAGATAATGATGTCACATCATTTGGGTCAATGTGCAAACCTTTTCTCGATTGTGTTGGTACAACCATTTAAAAACCAATGGCGACTCTTAATCAGTCCCATCGTCGACATTATACATATGCTTTACCTTTTTCACTTATTTTTCAAACAAATCTCACCTAAAATGAGAACACCAAAGAACAAGTAACGGAAAGGGACATCCAAAAATCCCGACGTCGACAGGTGGCGACTCGCTGGGGACTCCAAGTAAGAGGACTTAAGCCGCTATTACAATCTTTTCAAAACTGTTATCTGCTTGTGTGTGGATGTTGCATTTACATTTGATGAATGTGTACGAATGCATTTCCTTATTGCACTTAGTGCTTCGCACCATAACTGCTTGTGATGCTAGTGCTTCGCACCATAACTGCTTGTGATATTAGTGCTTCGCACCATATCTGCTTGTGATATTAGTGCTTCGCACATGTCATCATTTTCATACGGTGAGACGCGATGTATGTGAATGTATGTTGTGTGGTCCCTCCACCAGGAGGCTATCCCGTCGGTGTTTGATTACTGTACTCGTGAGAAGACTCATTCTCTGAGGCTCAGGAAAGGCACCACCCAAATTCGCTCCAGTTAAAAGACCGGATTAACTTCCCGTTAATTAGATTGCGATGATTTAGTAACCTTCATGCCAAAAAGCCGCGAGAGTAACGTAAGATAGGTCAGCCTCTGATAAACCCAAAACGAAGGAAAGTCTCTTCATGCTCTCTCATTTCAATTACTTGTAAACACAATTACTTGTAATTTCATTCCATATCTATCTCCATGTAATGAGAAATATGAAGAAATGTGTACACATACATATTTAACATGCTACAAAACAAATTGACATCGGTTTTTTGCAGATAAAATTCCTAAATGAACACGTCACATAGCATGTTATTATATACATTCCCTAAAGACTAAACTATGTAAGTCTTTCACAGGGAAGCAATCGGTCCCATTACCCGTTTAAAGTCCAAGAAGGCACTGATCCCACCGTTAGGCATGGCTACACCGGGCCAACCTGATCCTACTCTTGTTTCCCGAGAGGAGTTTGAAGGATTAAGGAATCAGATAGCAGAATTGGTTGTCTTTCTAAAAGAACAAAGTAAAAATACGCAGGGCCAAACAATGCCTACTCAACCAGAGTCCTTTACACCAGGGGGCAGTCAGGGCATTGGTAAAAAGATGGAAACCCAGATATCTAAACCTTATTCCAATAAAGAAATCACAAATCTCAGGGATGATCGAGAAACTGGGGATATAAGAAAGAAAGTCCAACAAATGGAGGATACCATCCGGTCAATTAAAGGGACTGGAATTATGGGAGTGTCACCTATTCAGATCTCTCAGATATTCCTGGGGCTCAATATCCTACCAAATTCAAAGTCCTAGAGTTTGAAAAGTACAATGGGGCAAAGCGATCCCTATATACGCACCTAAAAAGTGTACATTGCTTAACCGGGGTCTTATCTTTGAAAATGAAAGCCTCGAAATGCAACTTTTTCAAAAGAGTCTCACTGGAGAAGCTAAAGCCTGGTATGCCCGACTTGAAAATGCCAAAATCCACAACTGGGAAGAATTGGCCCATGCCTTTCTAAATCAGTACAGTTTTTAGTCACAAATGGCACCAGATCGATATCAAGTGACTAAAGTGAAAAAACAAAGTACTGAATCTTTCCGAGAATATGCCCAATGGTGGAGAAATCTAGCAAGTATAGTCATTCCATCAATCGATGTAAACCGAGATGGTAATGACATTTATTGATATCCAAGAGGCTCCTTACTATGAGAGGATCCTAGCAGGGCATAGGAAAGCCATTTGCGAAAATGATCAAACACTTGAAATGGCGTAGATAGGCCTGAAGGCAGGAAAGATTAAAGACTTCACTGCCTTGGAAGCAGTCGCCAAGCATATACAAACTGGAAAGTATGCGAGCGATCCCAAGGGGGTACCCAATAAAGGTAATGAAGATGTATCCCTTGTTGTACAGGGGCAAGCTAGGAGACCAACTACAGTCCCCCCATTTGGAAAATGCAAGACAATCTGCCATCTCCACAACATGCTGCATTCAACCAATACCCAGACAAGAAAAGAAAATTTGAAAGAACGGAAAATCGGGTATTCAGCTGGGTGATTCCCTTGAACATGTATTGGCGATATTAATGGATCACAAGAAAATTATCGAACTAGCTTCACCTCTGGAACCAGGGAGCAAAAGATACAATTCAAGCCAGAGATGTGCTTACCACTCAGGGTCTCCAAGACACGATACACAGGATTGTTGGTCCTTAAAACATAAGATTCAAAATCTGATCGAAAGTGGCAGTATTATGGTCGAACAACCTGACCAAGAAAATGTCAACACCAACCTTCTGTTGCGACATGATACAGAAGAAGTAAACATGATCGGGTCAGGAAGTGCTAAAATGTATCCAATTCGTAAGTACATACGAAGGATGGAGGAATACCCCCCAAAGCATATAACAAATGTCCTAGAGTGGGAAAACTCGGAGGAGGGTATGCCAGTAATGCAAAAATTGGATGCGATCCGAATCAAGTGAACTCACCGCTAAGTCGACATCGCACCAACATCAAGAAACAAGGCAATTTTTCACTCAACTATCGAAGCCAAGAGAAAAAGGACTCCACGATGAGCCAAATTAAATGAAGAAGATCAAAGCAAATTTGAAAGTACAAGAAAATGGGGATGATAAAGTTGCTAGAAGATCTCGCCAGCGGAAGAACCAATCGAGGGAATGCAAATTCTCAAAGATGAAAGATCAAACAACCTCCAAAAGAGTCCGAAAATTCACCCCTCTGAGTAAATCCAAAGAAGAAATGCTACACTTTCTGATAAGCGAAGGAAGGATTACTGAGTTGCTGCCTCCTATAAAACCCAAGATAAAAAGTTATGATTCCACCAAGATATGTCTCTACCATTCTAACTCACTTGGGCATACGACTGAAGAATGCTGGTCTTTGCGACATAAAATCTAGGATCTCATTGAAAATGGAGAGCTGGATATAGAATTTCCCATGACCAAAAAAGGCAAAAAGGAAATAAAAAGCTTAAGATGTCCAGTCGAGACGGCAGTTCAAATGAGGCGAAGGCTATGAGCGACAATTCTGCCAGAACACAAGGTGGACTGATCCTAATGCAAGAAATGATAGAGGAGACAAAGGCATCCCCAAAGGAGATTCCCCCGCCAACATCAAACGTCCCATGGTTCCAAGATATCAACCACGTTCCTGATCTTATCACCTTAGATGATGCAGAGGAAATACTAATCCTTTCCGAGGAAGAAAAAACCAAAAAGGAAAGTTCTTTGCAAGAAATGACACAACCGTTCGAGGGAGATTTCATGGTTGAATCCTTTGAAACCCATGAAGAAGGCGAAGGAATAGATGAAGGTAAAGGTGGTGAGATTATCGGGGAATCCAACCCATTAGAGAATCCAGAGTTCATCCCTTTTTGCGATGCGTCCATTGCAAACGTCCCTGAAGAATGTACTGAATCAGGAAGCAATCAAGTTATGGCCACAAGAGAAGACATTCAGAATCAAGGGGTAACCTCTATCACGAGCCTGAAGGCAACATAACCGCTGACAACTGGACTATCAGGCCTCAACTAGCCAAGAAGATGTAGATCCAGGGGATAAAGTTGTGAGTTCCAGAAAATGTTGGAACGGTATCACTTTCTTCGTAGTATGCCTTTTATTTTCCATGCATGTAAATAAATAAAAAACAAAAACAAAAAAAAAACAAAACAAAACAAAACAAAACAAAAAAACATCTCTACACTCTTTTCACCACTTACCCCTTTGAACCTTTTCAAACCAAAGCCTGAAATACGTAAGACCTGATCTCCTCTTCAATAGGAGTACGTAGGCAGCCATCAATGGTGCGGTCAAACCAAATAAAAACCCAAACAAACCCTTCTCAAACAGATACACCCCAGACGATGATTGCCCAGACGTAATGGTCATCATTCGGGAGAAGGAGGTTGACGATAGCCCCTCCATCACTGCAGTCCACCAAGACTTTGCCCTCGACAATTGAAGCAACACTCCTTGCATTAGCCGACGAGGGTAAAAAGGGAAGAAACTCTCTCTACCTTGTAGATAGCAATAACTGCTTACTTTTTATGTACAGTATTAGCAGTTACTTTTGTCATTACAGGCTAACACTTTGTGTGATTGAACAGTGTTATATACTAAGTGAAAGCATATTTTGTTTCAGACTCAATTTAGATGTGCTGTACTTGTTGATGAAGTGCCTATTCTCCACAAGGATCAGAACTTTGATGTAAAGTTGGACTCAGACTTGATGGAAATACAAGATGACTATGAGATACCTCAGGAGATCAAAGAATGGGTTGAAGACAAAACCAAGCCAAATCTTGATCAAACCACCTCTTTTTAAACCTCGGAACCTTAAAAAACCCCAAACAAGTCCAGATTGGTACGGACCTCACTCCAAACCAAAGGAATGACATAGTTACTCTATTGACCCTATTCCAGGATGTGTTTGCATGGTCTCACAAAGACATGGTCTGTTTATCCACTGACATTGTCATTCATCGCCTTCCCATCAGAGGGAAATTCAAGCCAGTCAGGCAGAAGCTCAGGTGATTAAAACCTGAGTGGAGGTTAAAACTTAAAGAAGAAATTGTGAAACAATTTCAAGCGGACATCATCATGGTGTCAACATACCCTGAATGGCTATCCAAGATAGTCCCTGTGCCTAAACCGGGAAGGGAGGTGCGAGTTTATGTGGATTACAGATATTTGAATAAAGCTTACCTCAAAGATAGCTTTCACGTCTTGCTCATCCACATACTCATTGACAATACAAATGACATGTACTACCTTTCTTTGATTTCTCCATGGGTACCATCAAATCATGGTTGCTGAAGATGTTCATGAGAAAACTTCATTCATCACGCCTTGGGGAGACCTTTGCTACATAAGATTGTCATTCGGCCTCATTAATGCCGGAGCTACCTATCAGTGAGCCATATGGCTCTTTTCCACGATCTAATAGGAAAAAAAATAAAAAATAAAATAAAATAAAATGAAAAAAGAAAAAGAAAAAGAAAAAAATCTCTTCAAAAGGTTCTACAGTTGCTGCCTTACCATCGGCAGGTTCTACAGATGGCTGCGGAGTTTGAAGAAAAATCCTTCCTCCACATTCCTCGGAATAGGAATTATTTTGCAGATGCTCTAGCTACTTGGGACTACTTGATCAACATACATGACAAGGAAGACATGCTAACCCTCACATTTGCCCAACAAAAGGCTTCAGCCTATGTGAATTACATCGGAGAAGTATCGGATGAGCTACCTCCCATCCAGCACCGTTGTTATCAATATATAAATGAGCACTCACAAGATAGATCTACACCTGCTGAGGCGAGCCTGACTGAGAAAAGGCGGATCCATCGACTTGCTATGAAATTCTACCTGATCGGAGATGCAATATACAAAAAAGATGCAGGACTAGGTCTCCTCAGATGTCTGGACCAAGACCAAGCTCATAGACTCATGGATGAGATCCATGGTGTAGTATATGTGGCCCGGATATGAGCGGCCCTCTACTTGTAAAGAAGATCCTACAACAGAGAAGTCCAACTACGGCGCTCAAACAACACGACTTGATTTTGAAAAATATCGCCGACAACCAAGCTCGGTCCTAAAGGAAAATTCTCCCCGAACTGGGAAGGCCCGTTTATTGGCAAGGAGGTATTGACAGGAGGCGCTTTTAGATTACAGTAATGGACGGCGATGAATTTCCACAGCTTATCATGTCGGACACCGTGAAACAGTACTATGTCAAAGGTTACCATCAAGCGAACATCCTGGTTTTGGATCATCAGATCACCAGTCATTTCTGTTCATTAACCCTTTACCACATACAACTCCTTTCCATGATTTGCCCCTCAGGGAAACATCCTTTCAAGCCAGCAGCCTGGCTTCACTGCGATTATACCACTTAGGTCATCCCACCGCGAATTGAACCTCTTACGTTTGCAGTTTGGTTACCCATACATGGGATCAAACTTTTCATACCTCCAGTTTATCCTCAACCTAGGATCAAACTTTCTTTTCCCCGCACTCTGACCTTCATATAGGATTACGCTTTTCATCTCGCCCTGAGGGGCGAACTACGTCGACCTGATCTCCCCAATACACGGGAGTACGTAGGCAGCCATGTTATATGGTTCGGTCTCACCATAGAAAAACAAAAACAAACATACTCCTATCCATAACCACATACAGAAACAAGTCCCAAGACACCAAAGATGGTAGGAAATACACACAGATCGACGATCCATTCTGAAAATCCTGAGACATCTCACTGTCCATCCATCAAGGAGGAGTTCAGAATACATCCAGATCACAAAGTCTTGGAGAAACAAGCGAATATCAAGCAAGTAGCAAGGCATAACTAAAAGGGAAGTGAATCAACATATATTTCCTTGCCATATATAATGATGTTTGATATATACAATGTGTACTATATATGAAAAAATGGCTAAGCTAGTCTGTGCAGGAAAATACAAGCCCATCTACAAATCAGTGTATATGCGGGCTATCAAGTCCAACATGAATTCCCTCTCAGAAGAAGGAGGTAACACTGTGATCTCCTACCCAAGGGTTTCTACACGAGCCAACAGATCCACTGCCAACTACATGTGATATCTCGGGTGGATATAACGTCATCCCGCCAAAGAACAACGATATCCCTATGAGTTAGAGCATCATCTCTAACAAAGTGACATATTTACCAAAAAGAGTCACAACATCAAAGCCCACATCCACTACTGCTCACCGTGGATAGTACAGATCTCGGCGTCTTATCAGCTCATCTATCAAAGCAACTATCCTGCATAACAAGCGAGCACAGGGCAATTTTAAAATTAGCGACAACCGGATAGTGGATCCCTTACAACAAGATTGGGGGCAATCTCAAGCAGCGATAACTCAACACTGGGGCATTTATCAATCATCCTAAAATGGAAAATGCACCAGTTAGCGCCATCAGCACGGTCCATCATCATCTCAATGGCGATTCAGATATTATTCACTCACGACTTCATCAACAAAGAGAGTTTCTCATATGAACCCTCAGCATCAACATGCGAAAGGACTGGGGCATTTTTCCAATTCCAAGAAATGGAAGGAGTTTAAGGCGAGATCAAGCTTCTCATCAAAAAGAAAGGGGTGAACTGCTGAAAGAAATTATAGCGACATAAGCGTGCCCCTACGAAAGAAGGGGAAACTTCTCCAAAAAGTTCTTAACTCAGAAGCAGAAGGTCAACAACGAAAGGCCTAGCGAATGAAATCTACACCATCAACATGCGTTAAGTCCTCACAAGCTAAGGCCTCTACACCGATGTTCAAATCTGGGTAGCGAAAGAATGAATTACACCCTCCAAGGATTTCAGCGACATTCAAGTCATCAGTTCAGCTGGGTTGCAAATCAAACGCTTAAGGAAATGGGGCACAAGTACCCAACAATGAAATGAAACTCCAAATCACCTCAAGAGGGGTGAGACATCGGGTGGTTGTCATCAATCTAACGTAACATCAGGCGAAGTCTAGTGAAGTAATCCGTGGAATATTACTTCAGCGAAGGTATCGAAAGATCTGGTATCCTAAACCATTGCCATCAATACAGCGCGACATCAACATAGTTCAGCGATGAAAGCTTTGTATACCACCGTTCGAGTGGGAACCGGAAAAGTTTGGCGATCAACATGATAGGCACCGTTGCAAACTACCCGCGAATACATCGGGAGGGTCTAGTGATTTCAGAGCGTCATCCCCATCTGAGATGTGGAAAACATCTCAACTTATCTTCATCAAACAAGCATCAACGATTAAATGCCAAACCGTTAGAGTCAACACCAACATCTACAACAGCAATGATCAGTAAAAGGTAAAGCAATTTGCGAATACATTTTAACATTCATCATAATATTCATTACATTGCGATTTGCAATTTTTGCGATATCACGATTTGCGATCATATCTGAATACGATATCACGAAATGCGATGTCAGAAGTTACAAAGTGCGATTTGGCCAAATGCAAAAAGCGATGTGCGATGTATGAAATACGATGTGCGATTTGTGAACTACGATTTGCGAAAACATTTTCATATTCATCATAAACATTCACTACATTGCGATTTGCATCATTGAAAATACCTAGTCATGTTTCAAGTGTCTACTATTCTTTATCATGTCCATTCCATTGCATTGCATGAATATGATAAAGAGGGGCATCTATAGACACTCGAAATTTTGCTTTCCTGTTACTAACTATGCAGGAGGACAAAAACGACTTCTTCACACTCCAGAGATAACCCTGGAGGATCACAACAACAATTCCAACCCCGGAGATAACCTCGGGAGATCCAGTTTCCAACCCTGGAGATAGCCCCGGGAAATCAGGTTCCAACCCCGGAGATAATCCCAGGAAAGTCAGTTTCAACCCCGGAGATAGCCCCGGGAGATCAAGATCAAAGCCTGGAGATAACCCCAGGAGGTCAAGCCAACCTCAGAGATGACCCTGAGGATAGTCAAACTCAACAGCAAGCCAACCTCGGAGATAACCCTGAGAAACGACTGCTACAACTGCGCAAAAATCGGAGATAACCCCGGGAGGGGCAAAATGGTCATTTTGCCAACTCAACTTCACTTCAAATCAAATACACTCATTTCAACTCAAAATACTTCAAAGGAAGTCCCACAAGAGAGATATCTTAATTACGAGCAAAACTACAAAAATCGGCTCACCGGATTGCCTGACGGAAACCCGGGAATGCCATTTTGGTCATGGACCCATCTTCCTAAAATCAAAAAAGGTCAAATCATATGTCATTGTGTAGCTCTCGGAAAGAACTTTCCGAAATGGTATGGCACGCTTCAAATGGACTCGAGATTGAAAGTTATGAGCGGCCGAAATAACAACAGCGTCACGTCTTCGACACGACGGGATTCCACACCTTGCCGGGGCACCCCGGCACCAAGAAGCACACTGCTACTAGGAGCCGCAGGTAGACCTGCGGCTCCTCCCACTATAAATAGAGGGCTTGCGGTGCTGATTTTCTAAGAGAAAAAGACGGGAAACCTCTGCACACCCGCTCTGCGCTCGCCCATCACAAAGTATTTCCCTTTTTAAACACACAGTGAGCTCATATATAGCCTCTTTTGTACCCACAAAAACCGGTGTTTACCCACTCTAAAGATATAGAAGCCTTTTTTATCAGTCAGTTGTAAGCCTTCTCACACACTTTAGAGTCTTTTTCTTCATCTTTGCACACACCGTTCTACACGTTGAGAGTCATGTTGCTTGCTTTTGCGGGATTTCGGTTCGTGGTTTCATTCCGATCAGTATATATATATATATATATATATATATATATATATATATATATATATATATATATATATATTGACTAACATTATCGAGTTATGCCTCGATTAAGCTGAACTTGATGCAGGCGTTTACTTGCTTTCCTATATATATATATATATATATATATTTATTTATATATATGAATCGTGTGTGAACTTTGTTCGATGAGCCTAGACTTGATGCAGTGCGTTTACTATTTTATATATATATATATATATATATATATATATATATATATATATATATATATATATATATATATATATATATATATATATATATATTAACATGGTGAACTTTGTTCGATGAGCACAGATTTTATATCCTATGTTTATTAAGCTTTTATATATATATATATATATATATATATATATATATATATATATATATATATATATATATATATATATATATATATATATATGAATCGTGGTCGAACTCATTACGATGAGCACAGATTTCACATCCAGTGCATTTATTAAATTATATATATATATATATATATATATATATATATTATCCCACACAAGTTTACTTACGTGGTGGTTGATCGCTTACAACTTTCTTTATATTTAAATCACTGCACGGAGTTTACTTACGTGGCGATTGGCCGCATTCTGACTTTATTTACATTACATCCCTCTTTGGAGTTTCCTTCGTGGCGGTTGGTCATATCTACATGACTTTATTTACATTTCGATCCCCATGGAGGTGCTTCGTGGTTGGTGATCCTGTTTGTATATATATTTACAAACTTTTATATATATACCGCCATCGCTTTCATATAAAAATGCAGTATTTTGTGAGCCTAGGAATCATGTGATCACAGATTCATCCCATTGAATCTAGATTCGGTTCCCGTGATGAACATTTTCACCGTTTATGGCGACTTGTAAATTATTATGCGGTGTCTGAATTTCCTCAGATGGTTTCCATACCCACAAGGAAGTCGGCATTATCTTTATACATTATTTTTATACGGATGCCTCGCATCCGTCAAATAAAATCAATCAAGCCGACCACTTAATAAAATGGGAGTGTAAAAGGTCTCAATTCCTATTGAGCATCAGGGTTTAAAAAACCTCTTTTATAAAACATCACTGCCATATCTTGCTAAAAACTGAATTTTTACATAAATTCAGACCCTGTGTATATAGGTTCGAACGAGGCCTCGCACAACTTCCAAATAACAGCACATTGACCCACACACACACACACACACACACACACACACTCAGATAATAGTTTCTTGTAAAGAGGCGGTCACCGTGGTAACACGGATGTCGGGGGGTGCCTAACACCTTCCCCCCGCATAACCAAGTCCCCGGACCCTAAACGAATCTCGGTTTCACCGACCAAGATAACAAAGATGTCACATCATTTGGGTCAATGTGCAAACCTTTTCTCTCGTTGTGTTGGTACAACCATTTAAAAACCAATGGCGACTCTTAATGGTCCATCATTTACATTATACATGTCGAGACCTTTTTCACTTATTTTTTCAAACAAATCTCACCTAAAATGAGAACACCAAAGAACAAGTAACGAAAAGGACATCCAAAAATCCCGGCGTCGACAGTGGCGACTTCTCACCGGGGACTCCAAATGAGAGGACTTAAGCCGCTATTACAATCTTTTCAAAATCTGTTATCTCTTGCTTGTGTGGATGTTGCATTTACATTTGATGAATGTGTACCAATGCATTTCCTTATTGCACTTAGTGCTTCGCACCATAATTGCTTGTGATGCTAGTGCTTCGCACCATAACTTGCTTGTGATATTAGTGCTTCGCACCATATACTCGCTTGGATATTAGTGCTTTGCACATGTCATCATTTTCATACGGTGAGACGCGCGATGTATGTGAATGTATGTTGTGTGGTCCCTCCACCAGGAGGCTATCCCGTCGGTGTTTGATTACTGGACTCGTGAGAAGACTAATTCTCTGAGGCTCAGGAAAGGAACTACTATCAATCCAAACAAACGAATGACCCAGCAACTATTCGTGAACTGGAAAAGGAATCCAGCAGAAAATGTGCGTATGATGTCTGAATCCAGTGGTAGAACTGTTGATGCGAAGGAGTCAGGGATTCCAGGAAATATGTCTGTTGTCAAGGAAATTAAAGAATAAGAAGAAGAAGAAGAAACAAATAAAGAAGAACCCGCTGCCCTGATCAGAAAAAGCAAGGGCAAAAGAAAGTTAAAGGCCAAAATAGCAGAAGAACCCTAGGGATCCACAACTGATAAACCTGTAGAGTCCTCTGACATTGATACTCTAAGGATCCTGAGAAAGAAGCAACAGCAGGCTGAGGCAAAAGAAGATAGAGCCACCATATCTCAGCTGCTGAAGAAGAATAAGATCAGCCACAAATCCAAAAGGCCATCTATCTCTTCAATCGTAGAGTCTCTACTGATCGTAGAGACCAGACCAAACACATCAAGAAAGGAAGTAGTTGCATCAAACATTTTGGCTGATCAACAGGACAAAACTGAAGTTCAAGAAAGTTCTGAGGCTGTGGCTCAGCCTAGAAAACCAAGAAGAAAACTTGTCAAGAAATATATCCTTATAAATGAAGGAGTGCTCAAGGAGGAAGACAAGAGAATGGCTGCCAAAAAGGAATCAGCCAAAGAAAGCCAAAGCGACAAAACTCAAGCTGAGGGGGAGACACCTGAAGTTCTTATATTAGAGAATACACCAGCTGAGGGGGAGATGCCTGAAGCTCTCATTCAAGAAAATGATCTAGCTGAGGGGGAGCCATTAGTCCTGCAGACGGATGATCATGTTAAGGGGGAGCCTCATGATATCCCCTTGACAGAAGAAGTTGCGCCTACAAAAAATGAGGGAGAACCAGAGCAAGAACAAGATGAAGTCATTGAGATATTGGAATCCCTAAAAGAAGATAGTGAAGAAAAGAGAGAAGAAGACGATGATGACCTTGAGATCACAGGTGTGGGCCATGATGGGTATAGGAGTTATCTCTACAATCAGATGTTCTCTTACCTACCCATGATGCCATATCATCAAGCTCAAATCCTAAACTCATGGAACCACATGTTTTAGAGCTTCAAAGAATATACAACCATCACTTTGCTAGCTCATGGATTTCCAGGCATTTTCAAATTTTCCAAGAAGCTCATCACAAATGATCCCTCCTCAAGAATGGTGCATGAGGTATTAACTATCTCAATCTTCTTCAGAATAAACCATTATCCACTATCTTTTTCCAGCCAATTTTATGAATTTCCAAGCTGGTTGGAAGTGGTTCTAAATCCACCAAGTCAACTTTCAGTTACAGAATCCTAAAATTCTGTAATTGATGAACCAGATATCCCAAACTTCATACTAATCCCATCTCCCACCATCTCTACGATTATTGACTCTACCCCTATCGAAGAGTCCCAAGCTCAAATCGTAGAGCCACCCTCTCCAGACACCCAAACACAGGCCCCTCCCTCAGATATTCCCTCTTCATCCACAAATGAATACTTCAACCTTGATCTTGCCCTCTACTCCTTACAAGATCAATTCAAAAAAACATCCCCTCCTTTAACTAATCCTCAACTCAGTGATCTTCTCTCAGATCTGCCCACGAAAGCTGAGTTGAATAAAGTGTCCAAGAACATGATCAAGGATATCGATGAAAGCCTTGAAACTCACTTAGAAGGCATTCATCTCAGGCTGACACAAATGATCACTACTGCAAACAATCTCTCAGGCACCCTAAATGTTGAGCTTACTAAGAAGCTAAGGGAGATCATCAAGGAAATGATTAAAAGCATAAAGGACAGAGATGATATTCATTTCCGGATAGCTAATAAACAAAGAGAAGTCGTTCTTGAATTACTGAAATCTCAAGAAGCCCAGAATAACCTTATGATGGAGAACATCATTAGTTTGAAAACTGCAGTCAAAGAATTTCAAAAAGCCTATGTAAATCAAGAACAACAAACTGACACTGTTCTAGCCGTCCTCCGAAACAGAGAAGCTCGATCTGAAGCTCTGATCAAGGAAAATCAAGAGGACATTGCTCAAACTCAAAGCCAACTCAACGAGCTTGTCCAAGGAATGACTCGACTATCTGAAAACATTTGAACCCTTGATGCTGACATAAAGGGGGAGAATAATGGCAAAGGAGAAGGAGGCCAGGGCAGAGGCAGAGGAGTTCAAGGAGGCCAGGGCAGAGGTAGAGGAAGGAGTCCTCCTGCAAGACAATTCCACCAACAGACTCCACGATCAAGCAATCAGACTCAACGATCTGATCAGAAGGAAGTCTTAATGGCTCAGCCAATAAGGAGTCAAGGGCCAACTACCAGCTCACAAAATGTTACCACTACACATGCCTAAGAATGCCAATTAGAGATCCTACATTCATGAATAGGCATGATCACAACCCAAGGATAAGCCCAAGTGAGCTGGAAGAGATAGCCAGAAGGGATGAAGCAAGCAGGAAAAGAAGGGCTGAGAAGTATGCCAATCCTCCACGCAAAAGACCAAAGAAATAGAGATAAGTGAAAATTTAAATTCTTATTGATGTAAAGCTAAATTGTAATACTCTTCAACCATCAATAAATTCATGCTTATTCTCTAGAAATTTCAACTGCTCACTAAAATACTAAGTCATGTTTACTTTCCTGTAAATGCATCTAGATACTAATAATCATGACAATAAATCTCCTTGGTTATGTTAACATCAAATAGGGGGAGATTGTTGGGAGAGTGCATATGTTGATTTGATGTTTAAATATAAATGCTCATGATTATTTGTAAAGTACTTCAAGGAATATATGTACAAGGACTTAGTGATAGATCAAATTTGTTAGGTTGATCTAAGATCTTAATGTGTACCATTCTGTAAATGAATGTATAGATAGAGAGATCAAAGCTGTTAGGTTGATCTTGAGATGTAATAGATAGGCTTCGAAGAATTCGTAGTGTATCAATCTGTTCAAGATTGCAGAAGTCAAGGTAAAAATGTAGAGCTTCGAGGATTGTAGTCTGCTTGCCTTGAAGGGCCTCTTCGGAAGTCGTAGAGTGGTCCCAACATTTGCCGAGCCAACTCATAGATCGTGGTGTGCTCTCGAAAACATAGAGTTTACAACTCAAGCAAGCGAAGATCGTAGTGTGCAAAGAGAAATCGTAGTGCTCTCTACTGATAGTATCAGACCAAACACTAAGGCGACAAGTCACCACGATCTGAATCGTAGAGTATCATCTGCATTGTGTCAGAAGCATCAAGCCTCACATTTTGTGTGGAGACAAACTCCAACAAATGTGGAATGGGTTCTAAATGTTTTAGTACTCACCAGTCCCAAAGGCATAAAAGATATCCTTAGTATGCAATAAAGAAGTGTATTGAAGAAGCTAAGGAAAGTACCATTGGTAAGGGGAAAAACACCTTTTCAGGTGTTAGGTGAGAAAGCAGTCTGCTGTGTCAGTGGGCCAGAATGCAATTCAGAAGATGTGCAGAAAAGTCTCCATCAAAGTATAGAAATGTCAAACGCATTTAATGCTTCAATGGATGGATCCAACGGATAGTTTTCAAGATCACATATATGCAAATCAAGAAGATGAGGGAAGCAAGCAAACATTGAACAAAAACGTACAAGAACTCTCAACGCTCAACTCTACGCTCTGAGAAAAAGAATAGCCTGCTCAGCTACTCAGTTCTTTCGAACAAGTGCTTAACAGCAACTGAGTAGCAACCAACAAGAACTCAACAACTATCAATCAACTAAAGTAAGAGTTCCAAGTCAGAAGGACTTGAAGTGTTCTAAGTGAACTGTGAAGAGCCAAGTCTGCTGGACTTGAAGAGTTCAAGAGTGAACTAAGAAGTTCCTAGACTGCTGGTCTAGAAGGAATCTGAGTGATTTAGAAAAGTGTAAAAGACATCCTTAGTGGATTTCCTACTCGAGGAGTAGAAGAGTGGACTAGGAGTTTTAAGTGCTCTGAACCACTTAAAACGACTGTGTCTATTACATTCTTGCTATAACTGCCATATCTGCCATAACTGCTATAACTGCCTCACTCTCATAAACTTACTATCTTAAGGGAGATTAAAACAAACATTAATTCCGCTAAGGTTTTAATCAACATCAACTAACAAGTTAAAATGAAAAGATTTTTTAAATATCTATTCAACCCCCCCTTCTAGATAACTATTCTGCCTCCGGAAACTAACAATACTGTGTGCTACTATGCAATCATGCGTATTACTGTACTTTTATTACTGAGTATTTTAACAGTTAACGGTAAAACTTTTGCCGTTAATTTTATAAAAAGTTATTTCTGTCGTTTTCCAACTCCGATAGTAATTCCATTGTGGGGTCCACCAATGATTGTGTCGTCGTACGAATATTCCCTGATAAAATAAATATTCCCCGACCAAATGAATATTTTATGACAACTTGCTTACTTTGCAAAATTTAAAAATATTACCCACAACTATAACATTATATCAAATCCACACCATAATATTCAAAATGATATTTATTTGAAAAAAATTAATCTTTATTCATAAAAGTTAGGGTCTTACATCATAACTCATTCAATTTCATAAACTTTTACTTCAAATGCCTTATTCACAAGAGTGTACTAATCCTGACGGTCGAACCGTCAAGATTTTGATGAATTTTATTGTTTTGATGTGCAGGATATTGCTCACTCGCGACTTGGTCAACAAAGAGAGTTTCTCATATGAATCCCCATCATCAACATGCGAAAGGACTGGGGCATTTTTCGATTCCAAGAAATTGAAGGAGTATAAGGCAAGATCAAGACTTTCATCAAAAGAAAGAGGAGAACTCCTAAAAGAAATCATGGCGACATAAGAAGGGGAAAATTCTCAAGAGAGTCCTTAACTCAAAAGTAGAAGCCCAACAAAAAAGGTCTATCGAATGAAATCTACACCATCAAACATGTCAACCTACGCCAAGTCCTCACAAGTCGAGGCCTCTACACCGAATTTTAAATTTGGACAGTGAAAGAACGTGATGCACTCTCCAGGGATGTCAGCGACACTCAGGTCATTAGTCCAGTCGGGTTGCAAATCAAAAGCATAAGGAAATGGTGCACAAGCACCCAACAGTGTAAAGAAACTCCAAATCCCCTCAGAAAGGGTGAGGTAAGTTTATACTCCAGACAATTTAATTAAAAATATGCATCAACCTAGGACAATAGACTCCTACGGATAAATCTAGATCATCACATCATGCATGATCTGCACATGTGCAAATGCGCTACATCAGCGTACATCTCGATCAAGGTTTAGCATGCATCTCTAGTATATTTAAATATGCGTGAACATTAAATGCTTAGATTAGAGAAATTTTTTGTCACATACATTATTTGGTATTGTAAGCCGTTAGGTGACGACTGCAACGAAGCGTCAGGGAAGCATGTTGATGACAACTGCTGAGAATAGTCTTCGACAGGAAAAAATCGATGATAGAATCTATTTTAAAAGAATTTCTGAGTAGATGTATTAAGCATCAACCGGAGTCTGGTGAAATTAAGTCGTTGAAAACTACTTCAGTAAAGATATCGGAGAAGGATATGATATTATCCAACCGTTGGCATCAATCCAGTGTAATATTAGGCAGAGTCTGGTAAAGTAAGCCGTTGAATATTACTTCAATAAAGGTATCCGAAGATCCAGTATTCTAAATCGATGGCATCAATCTAACTTAACATCAAGACAATTCAGTTCGAGTGGGAATTGAAATAGTTTGGTGATGTCAGTGTAGTCAACTACCAATAAGGTAGGCTCTGTTGTCAACTACCAGCAAGGTAAGCACCATTGTTAACTGCCAGCAAGGTAGGCACCATTGTTAACTGCCAGCAAGGTAGGCACCATTGTAAACTACCACCGTATACATCGGGAAGGTCCGGTGATTTCAAAATGTCATCCCCAACAGAGATGTAGAAAGCATCTCAATTTATCTTCATCAAACAAACATTGGTAACACCAGCAAAAAAACTAAACCGTTGGAGTCAACACCAACATAGGCATCAACAATAACCAGAAATGGTAAAGTGATTTGCGATGTGCGAACTGCGATTTGAAATTTGCAAAATGCGATGTACGAGTTGCAAAGTGCAATTGGCCAAAAGTGAAGTGCGAAATACGAAATGCGATTTGTGAATTCATTATCATTCATTATAACATTCATTGCATTACGATTTGCATCATTAAATATACATTATCATATTTCAAGTGTCTAGTAGTCTTTATCATATTCATTTTATTACATTGCATAAACATGATAAAGAAGGGCATCTGTAGACACTCGAAATTTTGTTTTCTTGTTACTAACTATGCAGGAGGGCAAAAATGTCTTTTTCACACTCTAGAGATAACCCTGGAAGACCACAACATCAAATATAACCACATATACATCCCCGTGAAAACATTAAATTAACCTTAGAGATAAACCTAAGAAAAGACATAATCAACAGTAGTCAAACCCCGGAAATAACCCTGAGGAAAGATAACTGCAGCGCATCAAGTATGGAGACAACCCCCGAAAGGGAAAAATGGTCATTTTGAAGATTCAAATTCAACAAACCTAATACAGCTGCAAATAGGGTCACAAAGAGCCATTGCTGCACTTCTGATTGCAAACTACGCAAAACAGCTCAACGGACTACCTGCAGACACCCGGAGATGCCATTTTAGTCATGGACCCATCTTCCCAGATTTAGAAAAGGGCAAACCCAATGTCATTTTGTAGTTCTCAGAAAGAGCTTTCTGAAATGGTATGGTTCGCTTCCATCGGACTCCCAAATTGAAAGTTATGAAGGTTCGAGTGAATCGCTCGTTGATCTCATGTACTTCGAGATGACGGAACCCACGAGGCCCGGGGCAACCCGTGGAGCCGCAGGTAAACCCGCGGCCACCTTGGTCTATAAATAGACCTCCCCCATCAGCCATAAAATGTAAGAAAAAGAAGAAGAAAAGAGAGAAAACTTTGTACATTTCAGCTTTTAACCTCTTCTAGAGTGCTCCAAACTTTGTGATTCTTCTTTCTAAACACTTATAAGCTCGTATTCTATGACATATCAAAATTTAACAGGTGGAAACTGAGTTTTCAATCTCCGAAAGCGATCTGAAGTCTTCTTGGCATCACCAATTAGTTACGCCTGGATCGTTGATCGTTGAGCCTGGATCGAATATCCGTGGCATTTACTCGCTTATATATATATATATATATATATATATATATATATATATATATATATATATATATTTATTAACATTTCCTGTCTGGCCTGGAGTTCACTTCGTGGCCTTTTACTACTTTTATACATATATATATAAATATATATTTCCATTCCATAGTCCTGCCTGGATTTCCAATTCACGACAGTTGATCGTCTTTATATATATAACTATATATATACTGCTTTTAAATATCTGCTTTAATTGTTTTTGCAATGTAGATCTTTAATATTCCAGTATGTGGACTAGATTTATCTAAATCTAGTCATCTCTAACTTTTAACCGGTTCAAAAGTGACTAAACTGGAACCATTGAAGCTAGAATGGCTTAGATTTATTTACATCTTGTTTTATTTCTAGTTTTTGTACATATTAATCTATCAAGTGAGCCTAGGAGCCATGAGGTCGAAGATTCAGCTTGCGAATCTAGATCTGGTTCCCACGATGGACCCTTTTCAGCTGTGCAACCAGCTTGTAAATTATCTATGGTTTCCGGACATCCTTGGATGGCTTTCATGCCCATAAGGAGCTCGACACTGCTATGTATCTTATTTTATCAAAGATGCTTCGCATCTCGAAAATAAAATCAATCAAGTCGTATACGGAATAAAATGGAAGTTTCAAAGGCCTCAATTATTATTGAGCATAAGGGTTTGAAAACCTGTTTTCCATAACATCACTGCTATATCTTGCTTAAAATTGAACTTTTATACAAATCAAACCCTTTGTATATAGGTGCAAACGAGGCATAGCACTACTTCCAGATAACTGCACGTAGGCCCAATAAACACACACACACACACACTAATGCAAATAATTAGGGAAATTGAAAAGTTGTGGTAACCATATTTTCACGGAAGTCGGTGGTTGCCTAACACCTTCCCCTCACTTAATCAAACCCCCAAACTCTATGAATCTCGGTTTCCAAGCCCTATTAAACAAAGTCCAACCATTGGGCCTTTGTGTAAACCTTTTCAAAATTCGTTGAGTTGTTCAAATCTACCAACTGGCGACTGTGATTTTCAAATCCTCGACATTTATATGTCGGCCCTTTTTCAAACTCATCTTTTAAAAAAAAAATTCAACAAAATAGAGAAAAAAAGGGTAAGGATAAAAAAAGGGGTAAAAAAATCCTGACGTCGACTCGTTGATTAGGAATCAAAGCTTCTCCAAGCTTCTTCTACTTTTGTTATACAAGATAATCCTTACAGTTCCTCTTCCAGTGACCCAGCTTGTTGTAATTGAAGCACATTCCTTTGCTAGCTTGATCAGGTTTCTTTTGTTCCTTCATTTTTGTCTTACCCTTATCCTTCGTAGATTTCTTCTTTTCAGAAGATACCTTGGGCCAGTTCCTTTTCTTGGAAGAATCATCCATTATTAAGACATGGTCCTTCTTGGATGGGAAGTGACCTTCAACAATTTTCAATATGTTAAGTAATTCAAGAAAGCTGACATCCAACTTATTCATGTGAAAATTCACAATAAATTGTGTGCAGGTGTCAGGGAGTGAATGCAAGACTAAATCTGGACTTAACTCCCCATCCATGACGAATCCAAGTTGTCCAAGACATTCAATCAAATTGATCTTTTTAGGACATGTGTAAGACCCCAACTTTTTATAAATAAAATCGAATTTCCTCTAATTATTATTGTGAATAATAAGGTGTTAATTTGATATAATGTTTTGGTTATGGGTGAAATGTGCAAAGTTTGCAAAATAAGTAAGTGGTTATAAAATATTCATTTTTGTCAGGGAATATTCGTTTAGTCGTGGAATATTCTTGATGTCAGGGAATATTCGTACGACGGCGCATCCATTTGTGTGCCCCATAATGAAAAACGTTCGAATGAAGAAAATGAAAAGTTTGAGTTTTTACAAAGAAACGACGTAGTTGTTACTGTTAACACTGTTGGAATACCGGGTGGTTAAAATACAGTAATACACGTGGTTACACAGTAGCACCCGGTATTGCACAATATTTTTGAATTATTGATTCTTACATAGAAAACACTACTCAATAATTGTTACAGTAATTATTGTGCAATATTTTATTTTATTGATTCAATAATTGTTACGTTGATATTTTATATTATTATTGTTTCAATAATTGTCACTGCACAGTATTTTCCATTATTAGATCAATAATTCATGTTATTTAAATAATATTATTAGATAGAATTATTGACAATGTCTAAGGAAGTTCTGTCTAGGAAAGGGGTTTGGTCACCTAATTGCGCGCCAGTAAGGAGAAATCCTTATCGGAAAGCCCCTTCTTTCTTGGGAACGACCTGGTTGTCATAATTATGATTTTGTTATATTATTTATGAATAATTAATTATTAATTTATATGATAAGGAAATATTTATTTTTATGTGGATATAAATGAAGGAATTGATGTTGAGGTGTTTTATCAGTATTTTGTCAGAATTGAGGTATTAAAAATCGTCCATATGTGGATTTCGGGCATTTTTTTGTTTGGAATTTGGAATAACTTTCTTCTACAAAGTTGTAGAGAATTAAATTTCCTATGGTATGGACATAAAATTTGTTTTTTTTTTCTGATAAAAGGGCTATTTATTATGAATTATTGAAGTTGCTGATTATTATTTAAATTTAAAACATTTTAAAAATTTTCTAGAATGGATGGGCCCCACTTTTGGTTGGTGAGAAATGTGCTGAAATTTTATTTCAAAAGTGATGTTCGTGAATAGTAGCAGGTTAAGCCATCAGGTAGTAGGTTAGTCTGTTTTGGCGTTCTAAGCATTTTCCTATAAATAGGGTGCTTAGTTAGAATTGAAAATCACACCACGATCATAAGCTTTCTCTCTATATATTATCGAGCGTATTTTATGAGTATTTAGATACTTTGAGAGTTGCTATTTAGTACAACTTTCCTTCAGCACTATATTCAATATTCCAGTCAGAAGTATTGTTCTTTTGAGGTAAGGGATGTTATTTTCTTCGTAAATGATATTTTTCTTTCAATATCATTATGCCGAAATATTGGTATGAATTTTATTGTGAAATTTCTACCTTTTCGTGTCGTGGTAAATTTTCACGTATACGACACTGTTCACGTATACGGCTATTCACATATACGACACTATTCATGAATACGGTACTATTCACGAAGTATGATTTTTCTTGTGGAATTTCTACCTTTTCATGTCAGGGTAACTATTCACGTATATGACACTATTCACGAATACAACACTATTCACAAAAAAAAAAATTAAATTTTCTCTTCTTTGTCCAAGATGTCTATTATGGTTACTATCCTTGATTGTATCATTGTTTTGATCTTCATTCTTGAATTTTACTCCACTATGGTTTATTATGGAGTATTTTTGAACTTGGATTATCTAAAGTACGAATCCCTAATCTTTGTCCTTTTATCTCACTAGATTTGTTTCTTTAAAATATTTTTCATCATCCTCAGTCCTTAATGATGATATAACTGAATGTATTTGGCATGTAGTGCAAAGATGAATGATTACCTGATGAATATCTTTGGCCCGTAGTGCAAAGATGAACAGGTGTTGAGATGAACATGACCAACTGGTGATACAAATGAATATCTTTGGCCGGTAGTGCAAAGATGAATATTTGATTCAAGATGTATATTGATTGATGTTACAGGGATAAAATATTTATGATGGACTTTTAAATCATAGAAGATAGTAGATTTCATTCTCTACTTAACTCTTCTAATGAATTATTATTTCCGCTGCGAATATTGATCTAAAACTTGTTGTCCATTATATTTTATCTAATTTGTTGAAGCTAACGATAATTTGTCGTTCATTATCTTAGTTATAATGTTCTTCACTTGGCTAGTTGAGCTCACCCTTCTCCTTTTTGTTCCATTTTTCTTCTCAAGAGGCGAGAATATAGCGGAAACTAGTCGGGGTGTGGAGTGATGTTCCTAGTCAGTTATTTTAGTTGTCCTCACTATTTTGTAAAATAGTGTTTTAATAATTGTAATGAGGACTTATTTAAGTTTGAATACTGTCTAGAAGACAATATTTGTATTTAAACTCACATCATATGTGTTGTCGTATTTTGCACGATAATTGTAATAACGAAGTTATAGTTATTTTCTGTACCATGTATTTGGCGACTTAGAATGGGTGATGTATACCTATTTTGGGGGCGTCACAGTTGGTATCGAAGCTTAGGGATATGGTCTCTAGCGGAGATTGGGGAATAGAACTAGGAGGGGAGAGACGAGTAAATCCTTCGTTAGTGTGACCTACCTAAGCTTATTTGGTATTTAATTGGTCGGTCATAATATAGGGGTATTATATGGTATGTCAATTTCTTTAATTAACCCTTATTTTATTGCAGTATTTGAAAATGGCAGCTGAAAATGTTAATAATAGAGTGAATTAGACCTTGGAGACACCTCTAATCACCAACCAGGACAATGTGATGTCAGGCGAAGAAGAAATTAGAGATATTAATGTGGTGAGTGAAGAATTCATAGTTGCACCCGAGCTAGTCGCAGAGGTAGCAACTGAGAGTGAGGAAGAAGAGGAACCTGAGGAGGATTTATTAGGAGAACTTTATGATCGAAATATAGAATTAAAAAATCGTATTCATGAGTTAAAAGAGCAGGCTGAAGAACGTCAGGCGGTCGTGGAGAAAAAGGATGCAACAATTCAAACTTGTGTTACCCGATATGTGATTCTTGAACAGAAGCACTCATTGGCAGAGTATAAAATGATAAAGCTGGAATCTGAGAATTCAAATGTCAAGGATCAGATGAAAGAAGAAACAACTGAACGAGTGAGAATGAAGGATGCATGGGTAAAAGCCGCACGACGCGTTTATATTGTGGAAAGAGAAGTCCGATCCAAGAAGGCTAAAATAGATGATATGTATTTCTCTTTTTCAGCAATTGGGAGAACCCAACATCGAGTTTTGAATTACATTGTACATTGTGGTCAACCCCAATTCGATATGGATCGAAGATTAATGATTTATATCATAAAACAGGAGTACGACGAAGCAGTTGAGGGTGGAATATGCCCTATAGCGAAAGTCAATTCTAGCGATAATTATGACACCAAAGGTTGTCCCAGACAAGTCCAAATCGGTGGTTCAAGTGAGAGCGCTTTTTGTAACTTCCAAAAAAGCGAGGAACCGAACGAAGTTATCACGAGTTAGTTAATCATAAATTTTTTGTGAATTTTATACCTTACTAGATACCGGTTCTACCCATTCTTTTATCTCTCCTGTTTGTGCTTAACGTTTGAACATGACTCCGGAGAAATTAGACTTTGGCTTATCTGTTGAGACTCCATTAGGAGAAACTTTCATTACATCCACTATTTATAAATCTTTCTTGATTCAAGTTGGTACCATCACATTACCTGTCGATCTTATTTCATTGAAAATACTTGCATTTGATGTGATTTTAGGGATTGATTGGTTAACTACTCATCATGCCAAAATTGATTGTTTTCGTAAGGTTGTTAGTTTTCATATTCCTAACCAACCTATTATGCGAATTCAAGCAACCAAACCACTAAAGTAAATCAATGTCATATCAAGCCATAAAGCTATTCGTTTATTGAAAAATGGATGTCAAGCTTTCTTAGCCCATGTCATGGACTTGAACAAAAATACCTCAGATTTGAATAATATTTATATTGTTAGTGAATTTCCTGACGTATTTCCTAAAGAACTTCCCGGTCTACCACTAGAACGTGAAGTTGAATTCTTTATTGACCTTGAACCCGATACAAAACCCAATTCTAAAACCCCATATCGAATGGCTCCTATTAAACTTCAGGAGTTAAAGGTCCAACTACAGGAGTTGTTGGACATCGGTTTCATTCGTCCTAGTACATCTCCTTGGGGTGCTCCTGTTTTATTTGTAAAGAAGAAAGACGGAAGTATATGACTTTGTATTAACTATCGGGAATTAAACCACGTCACCATCAAGAATAGGTATCCGCTACCTCGCATTAATGCTTGTTCGACCAGTTGCAAGGAGCATAATTCTTTTTTATGATCGATATTCGTTTTGGATATTATCAGCTGATGATTAAAATTGAGGATATTCCAAAGATTGCCTTCAGAACTCGGTACGGGCATTATGAATTCTTAGTCATGTCTTTTGGATTGACTAATGCTCCTGCTGTTTTCATGGATATGATGAACTGTGTGTTCAAAGAATATTTAGATCAGTTCGTTGTTGTCTTTATTGATGACATCCTCATCTATTCCAAAAGCCGTGAAGATCATGAGCGCCATTTGAAGCTGGTACTTCTAAGGCTTGGTGATAACAAGTTATATAACAAGCTGAAGAAATACGAGTTCTAGCTTGAGGAAGTAGCATTCCTTGGGCACGTGGTGTCAAAACATGGAGTACCTGTTGACCCGACAAAGATTAAAGCAATACAAGGTTGGGAGCAACCGAAGTCGGTGACAGAAGTACGTAGCTTTCTGGGCTTAGCTGGTTATTATCAGAGATTCGTGGAAGGATTTTCTCGAATCGCTATCTCGATAACTCACCGACTCAGAAAGATACAAAATTCGTATGGAGCGAGGAATGAGAAAAGAGTTTCCAAGAACTCAAGAGGAGACTCATTTCGGCACCTGTTCTGATAATACCATTTGGTTCGGATGGATTTGTTAACTTTAGCAATGTTTCATGCAAAGGGTTAGGATGTGTTCTCATGCAACATGGGAAAGCCATAGCATATGCCTCGCGACAACTCAAAGAATATGAGAGGAAATATCCTACTCATGATCTAGAGTTGGTAGCTGTCGTTTTCGCATTGAAGATCTGGATACACTACCTGTATGGGGAGAAAGTGGAGATCTATATAGATCATAAAACCCTCATATATTTCTTCACCCAAAAGGAACTCAATATGCGGCAACGACGTTGGTTCGAGATGTTGAAAGATTATGATCATACCATCCAATACCATCCTGGAAAAGCGAACGTAGTAGCTGACGCATTGAGTAGAAGATCATATGCGGGTACGAGTGCGATATTGTCAACGTAAAGGCCCATTTTGTATGACTTACGAAGGATGGAGATAGAGTTAAAGACTCCAGGGACCCATGTGATGATGTCAAATATACGAGTAGAAATAACTTTAATCAATAAAGTTAAAGTTGATCAAGCTACGGACCTGGAGCTGATGCATATGAAGAAGAAAGTGCAAAAAGGTGTTATTCCAAAAGTAAGAATCGATGAAGAATGAATACTTTGAGTCAACTCCAGACTTTGTGTTCCTAACGATTCTGACTTGGAACATAGAATCATGATGGAGGCACACAACACACTGTTTGTAATCTATCATGGGAATACCAAAATGTATCATGATCTTCGACATACATTTTGGTGGAGCAATAATAAGAGAGAGATCCCAGAGTTTATCTCAAGGTGTTTTACTTGTCAACGTGTAAAGGCGGAGCATCAAGTGCCAAAGGGTCCATTGCAACCACTTGAGATTCCAAAATGGAGGTGGGAACACATTACCATGGATTTCGTTACAGGTCTTCCCAAGGTTTCTCAAGGTATAGATGTGATTTGGTTATTGTTGCTAGATCAACCAAGTCTGCTAATTTCTTGCCGATATGGGAGACTTATTTCCTTGAACGTCTTGCTCGTATCTACGTGAATGAGATTGGGAGATTGCATGGCATGCTAGTATCCATAGTTTTGGATCATGACCCAAGATTCACTTCACGATTTTGGGTTAGCTTATGAGAAAGCTAGGGGCGCAGTTCTGATTGATTCCAAAGATACCATCCTCAAACGGATGGACAATCAGAAAGGACTATTCGAACTCTTGAAGATCTATTAAGACTCTATGTTCTAGATTTCAAAGGGAGTTGGGATAAGTACCTACCATTGGAGGAATTCGCCTACAACAACAGTTATCGTATAGGTGTGGCTCCATTTATAGCATTGTATGGACGAAAGTGTCGCTCTCCAGTATGTTGGGACGAGGTGGGTGAAGCAACGTTGTTGGGACCAGAGTTAGTACGTATGACTACAGAGAAGATCCAAATGATCCGACAACGTATACAAATAGAACAGGATTGATAAAAGAGTTATACAGATCTTCATCGAAAAGACGTGGAATTTAATATTGGCGATCATGTATTGTTACGTGTTGCTCCATAGAAAGGAGTTACAATATTTGGGAAGAGAGGAAAGCTCAATCCACGATTTGTTGGTCCATTTGAGATTCTTGACCGAATAGGAAATGTGGCATATAGACTCGCATTACCTCTAAGCATGTCTCGTGTTCATAATGTGTTTCACATATCTGTGCTTCGTGAATATATGAAAGACCCAAACCACATTATTGAGTTTGAACCATACGAGATAACAGAAGATTTAACATACGAGAAGTTACCTGTCAAGATCTTAGATAAGAAGGAGCATGTCCTACGCACAAAGGTTATATAGTCAAGGTTTTATGGAGGAATTATGCTATTGAGGAAATGATTCGGGAGTTGGAATTGAAAATGAAAACGAGGTATCCTCACCTTTTCGAAACACCAGGTACGTACGTCAATTTTGAGGACAAAATTTCATAAGAATGGGAGGTTGTAAGACCCCATTTTTTATATTAATAAAATCGAATTTCCTCTAATTATTATTGTAAATAATAAGGTGTTAATTTGATATAATGCTTTGGTTATTGGTGAAATGTGCAAATTTTGCAAAATAAGCAAGTGGTTATAAAATATTCATTTTTGTCTAGGAATATTCGTTTGGTCGTGGAATATTCTTGCTACCAATAAATATTCGTATGATGGCGCAGCCATTTGTGGGCCCCATAATGGAAAATGGTCGGATGAAGAAAGTAAAAAGTTTGAGTTTTTACAAATAACGACGTAGTTGTTACCGTTAACACTGTTGGAATACCCGATGGTTAAAATACGATGTCTGGCGCCGTGGTTGCACAAGAGAAGACACCAGACATTGCATGTATTTTTGAATTATTGATTCTTACGTAAGAAGGCACTACTCAATAATTATTACAGTAATTACTGTTCAATATTTTATTTTATTGATTCAATAACTGCTACGTTGATATTTTATATTATTGTTGTTTCAATAATTGTCACTGCACAGTAATTCCCATTATCAGATCAATAATTTATATTATTTGAATAATATTATTAGATAGCATTATTGACAATGTCTAAGGTAGTCTTGTCTAGGAAAGGGGTTTGGTCACCTAATTGCGCGCCAGTAAGGAGAAATCCTTATCGAAAACCCCCCTCTTTCCTGGGAACGACCTGGTTATCATAATTGTGATTATGTAATATTATTTGTGAATAATTAATTATTAGTTTATATGATATGAAAATATTTATTTTTATGTGGATATAAAGGAAGGAATTGATGTTAAGGTGTTTTATCAATATTTTGTCAGATTGGAGGTATTAAAAATTGTCCGTATATGGATTTCGGGCATTTTCGTTTTGGAGTTTGGAAAACCATTCTTCTACAAAGTTGTAGAGAATTAAATTTCCTATGGAGTGGACATAAAATTCATATTTTTCTGATAAAATGGCTATTTAATATGAATTATTGAAGTTGCTGATTATTATTTAAATTTAAAATATTTTGGAAATTTTCTAGAATTGGTGTGCCCCACTTTTGGTTGGTGAGAAATGTGCTAAAATTTTAGTTCAAAAGTAGTGTGCATGAATAGTAGCAGGTAAAGCCATCAAGTAGCAGATTAGTCTACTTTTGTGTTCTAAGCATTTTCCTATAAATAGGGTACTTAGTTAGAATTGAAAATCACACCAGAATCATAATCTTTGTACTTTTATCTCACTAGATTCGTTTCTTTAAAATATTTTTCATCATCCTCAGTCTCTAATGATGATATAACTGAATATCTTTGGCCTGTAGTGCAAAGATGAATGATTACCTGAAGAATATCTTTGGCCCGTAGTGCAAAGATGAACAGTTGTTGAGATGAACATGACCAACTGGTGATACAAATGAATATCTTTGGCCCGTGGTGCAAAGATGAATATTTGATTCAAAATGTATATTGATTGATGTTATAGGGATAAAATATTGATGATGGACTTTTAAATCATAGAATATAATAGATTTCATTCTCTACTTAAATCTTCTAATGAATTGTTATTTCCGCTGCGAATATTGATCTAAAACTTGTTGTTCATTATCTTAGTCATAATATTCTTTACTGGGCTAGTTGAGCTAACCCTTCTCCTTTTTGTTCCATTTTTCTTCTCAGGAGGCGAGAATATAGCGGGAACTAGTCGGGGTGTGGAGTGATGTTCCCAGTCAGTTGTTTTAGCTTTCCTCACTATTTTGTAAAATAGTGTTTCAATAATTGTAATGAGGATTTATTTGAGTTTGAATACTGTCTAGAAGAAAATATTTGTATTTAAACTCACAACATATGTGTTGTCGTATTTTGCACGACAATTGTAATAATGAAGTTGTAGTTGTTTTCTGTACCATGTATTTGGTGACTCTGAATGGGTGATGTATACCTATTTTGGGGGCGTCACAACATGAGTCTCAATAGTAGTGTCATCGGTCATCCGAGATCGGAAGAGCTCCTTAGATATCTCATATCTAGTAGTCCTACTTGGCTCACCATACAACTCTTAGAGGAGCAACAGTATAGTAGGAGCATCCATAGTTTCATGCTGATGTTGAAGCTCGTTACTCATGGATGCGAGCATGATGCATTGAGCCACAGATGCATCATCATGCCACTTCTTAAAAGTAGTAATCTCTTCCTCAGAGACTGTTTCTGTAACTTTTGCAGGGACAGACGAATTTAGGACATAAGAAATCTTTTTAGCAGTGAGAACTATTCTTAAATTCCTTAACCAATCCATATAATTCGGTTCGATTAGTTTGTTAGCATCCAATATGTTATGCAGTGAAATTAGTGAATGTGACATTTTCAAAATTCTACATGTAAAAAGACAACATTCTAGCAAACATTCATTTAATTAATTATTTTACCAAAATAAATTAAAATAAATTAGGTCTTATTTTAAATTGGTATCTCCCACTAATTTTTCAAACTATATTACCCTTATCTATAAAGTTCGGAAAAATCTAATTAAAGTTTTTGCTAGTGAGAATAAGGATCTCATTTCAAACATATACAGCCGTGTCGTGACACAACAAACTATATATAGATAAATAGGTAGACAACTCTTTGTCAATTACATCATCATGTAAATCCTTTTCTTTTTCCTCTTAGATTATTTTGATCAAGTGGTGACACATCCGAATCAAAATTATCTAAGTTAAGTCAAACCTAGCACTTCCATATATCCAAAAAGGAAAAACATTGTCCTTGTGGTGACACAATAAAATAACATTGTTCAATTTTCTTTATAAGCATCAAATGTGATAAAATAACATCTTAAATATTTTATACGTGCCTTGTGGTGTCACAACAAACTCGAATTAAATATTTAATGCTTTATTAATATTATCATGCTAGAAGGCAACGTTCGATATTCCAAATATTTTTGAACGCTTAGGACTTAATATAATTTTCTATGAGGGGTTTGATATTATTAGTCTCATCTTGTTTAGCGTGCACACACACACACACACACACACACACACATATATATATATATATATATATATATAATAATACGTCATATTATTAAACATGTGAAGCATTTTTGTATAATATATAATATCAGCATGCACATATAGAATACTATATTCTACCCAGATTGATTATGGACTTTTATTCTAGTTTAGTTCACTAGATCCACCAAGTGAACCAAAAGGGTCAAACCCTAGGGTACAAGAATTAAAATTTAAACATAACTATTACATTTAAAGTCGGGCTCCATTACAAACGGGTCTTCAAGTGCTCTTTGTTCCTTGACCTTTGATTCTTCAAGAAATTCTAACTAAACTTATTACATAAACTATTTATTTTAAATAGAAACCTTGATCGACAATCAAGGGGGAGTACATAGGAGGGAGATAAAATTTATATCAAGAAGAATACTAGAAAAGAAAAGGTAAACATACCCCATTTAATAAAACTCATACATTCAAGCATCCATAAAAAATAAAATCCAATCACATCGGTCAATAGTCCATAATCAATCCCATTTATTATCATGCATATCACCATATACATCAATAAATAAACATTCATCTCATTAATTATAATTACATTCCATATATGTGTTGATATCAATTTAATGGGCAAAAGTTTGCTAAATTTTAATTTGGAAATAAAATAAACTCTTTTATTTTAATCAAAAACCAAATCCAAATTAAACTCTTTTAATTTTTAGCAATCTGAATAAACTCTTTTATTTTAACATTTTATCAAATAAATAAAACATTTATTTTGATTGGAAAAAAACAAAAGATTTTCAGATTCTACTCAAGGGCTCACCGCACCTGAGATAAAATGGGTCGCATACATATGTTCAAGGCTTCAAAGGCAGAATCGATGTCCCGCAATAACATGCAATTGCACCTGAATGAATCGGAGATGGCGCAGCTGCGCCACATCGCAAAAACAAAAAAAATTTTCTAGTCCAAAAAATTCAATCCAATCGCATATCAATTCATACATGGAATCATAAAATTAACGATTAGCACAAACTTTGGCTTTGATACCACTGTAGGGTTTGTATATATCGCAATTACGTAATCAAATCACATAAATAAAGAGGAAGCTCAACAAAATGGGAATTTAAAATTTTATACAAACCCATACCCATGATCATGCTTTGTGTTATATTATCAATTAACAGAAGAAGATTGAGAATAAGAATCATACCCTTGAATATTCGAGCTTACTCAGGTACACGTTCAAATCCTATTCTACTTTGTGCTGCCCTTGAATACGCGGGATTTGTGTTAAAATTAACGATTAGCACAAACTTTGGCTTTGATACCACTGTAGGGTTTGTATATATCGCAATTACGTAATCAAATCACATAAATAAAGCGGAAGCTCAACAAAATGGGAATTTAAAATTTTATACAAACCCATACCCATGATCATGCTTTGTGTTATATTATCAATTAACAGAAGAAGATTGAGAATAAGAATCATACCCTTGAATATTCGAGCTTACTCAGGTACACGTTCAAATCCTATTCTACTTTGTGCTGCCCTTGAATATGCGGGATTGATTCCTTCCTTTGACCAACATTAGCCACCCAAGCGTTTGACCTCTAGAAGTGATCAACCAAGGTAGAAGAAGAAGTTAAGAAGAAGGGTGTAGGGCTAAACTCTAGTTTCTGTCTCTATTGAAATCTTTATACTCTCCTAACAATTAGAAAACACGTTATTTGATATCTGACATAAGACTCTTCTTATATAGATATTAGTCAACCCTCCTAACCTTATTAGGAATATGGTTTTATTTAATTAATTAAAACTCTTTTAATCAATTAGGTTTCATAATCTTTATTAGGAATAATTAATTAAGCTCTTTTAATTAATTAGGCTCCTAATTTAATTAGGAATGTTAGAGAGTATAAATATTAAATTAATTCACAAACTCTTTTAGGAATAAAAATAAAAATAATAATAATAGTAATAATAATAATATGACTCATCTTATTAATTTATATTTAATATTTCCAAAATATTAAATAATAAATATTAAGTTATTTAATTTACTTTATCACCATAGATTAAATTAAATACACTTAACTTATTATTACGATTATGCCATTAACTTCTTAAATAGTTATTCTTTCTTTTGTGGTGTGACCCTATAGGTTCAACATATTAAACCGATTATAAATAAATCAACTAGAACAATTCTAATCTTATTTGAATAAATAAATTAAACTATTAATTTATTTAAATAAACAACATTTATTCTATAGTAAGGATACGCCTAATTAGCGATCAACAACTTTTCAGATAATATAGATTTCAACATTAATCATAAATGAACATTTGAGTAAATAGTTACCGTACAATTCAATCCTTCCACCATACAATGTCTCAATTAAATATAAGACATGGAATTACTGTCAAGTCTTAATTTATTTAATTATATGTATTTCGATTCTCAAATGCATAACTCCGAATAAATACAAATTAGAAACTTCTTTTTAATTTCAATACACCTTAGCCAAGGATTCCTAGGTTGTCATTTATCGAATCACATAGGACATATCTCTTCTTTTATTAGAAGCGATAGATTCTTTATTGATCATTCATTATCTCCATATATAACTTATTACACCCAAGCATACCCTTTGATATACCCTAAGGGTCTTAAGGGACATGTCAAAGTATAACTTATTATATACAAAATACTATGATGATCTCAAGTCTAAGGATCACTTGTACTACTATCACTATAGGAATTTCTATTGACAAACAAGTAAAACTCCCATTAGGTATTCTTTAGAGAGCCACGTTCAGTGAACTTATTCTCTAATAAGCACCTACATACTTGCTTTAGTATCTCCATACAAATGATCATGAGATATATCATCCTCATCCAATGAGCAAGCAACGTATGTACCAATCTGTAAGACACTAACTTTTATGAATAAAGGTTTAATTTTCTCTAAAGGTTATTTTGAATAATATGGTGTGGATTTAATATAATGTTATTGTTGTGGGTAATATTTACCAATTTTGCAAAGTAAGCAAGTTGTCATAAAATATTCATTTGGTCGGGGAATATTCGTTTTGTCACGGAGTATTCGTACGACGACACAATCATTATTGGACCCCACAACGGAATTACTGTCGGATTTAGAAAGCAACAGAAATAACCTTTTTATAAAAATAACGGCAAGACTTTTATCGTTAACTGTTGAAATACCCGGTGATAAAAGTACAGTAATATGCGTGGTTGCATAGTAGCACGCGGTAGTGTATAGTATCTTTGATTATTGATGCTTACGTGAGAAGTCTCTTAGTTTTATTCAATTATTACAACAGTAGTTGATGCATAGTATGTGACAACCTGAGAATTTTGAATTTTTAAAATTTTTATTAATTGATTTAAGGTTCAAAATTAGAACCTAGACAGAAAATAAGTGCATGCGTTTGATATTTTTAAGATAGAATTTTGAGGATTTCAAAATTTTGTGAATGATTTAGGTGAATTATTCAGGATTAAGGAATACGTGAATATGTTCTATGTATATGTGTATAGTATGTGGTTAAGGGTCAAGGGTTGACCAGATAAACGATATCTGTAACAAACCCTAATTATATATTAAGAACGTCAAAAAAAACCCTAGTGATTAATAAGATATCCTAGAAACCGGTTCTGAAAACCCTAAATTCAGTTCCGGGAATCCGAAACCCTAATTCGGTGTATAAACTCCTAAATTGGGAATTAATGGCGTAAGTGTAAATAATTATAAGATTAGTTAGGGTAAAGCTTAATTAATTAGCAAATCCTAATTTTTCAAATTTAAAAAAAAATTATTTTTCTATTAGAAACCCTAATTAGTGGTTTATAAACCCTAATTACCATTTTGACCCTAATTGCTAAATTAGCAAATTTAATTAGGAAATACTAATCCTAATTAGCAATATTTAAATTATGATTAAGAAATTTTAATATAATTAGAAAATTCTAATTATAATTTAGAAATGTTAATTTTCTATTTTTAAAACCTAAATTGGAAAATTTAGAAAATTAAATTATAAACCCTAAGGGTTTCAAACCCTAAACCCTAAGGTTTTCCAAACCCTAAACCCTAAGGGTTTGGCCAATTACTAGTATGCCATTAAATTAAAAAGGAAAATGACTAAAATACCCTTTTCTTAAACCCTAAGCAAAAGATATGGCAATCTTGGTGACTCACTACTCTAATATTTATCCCATGTGCCTTAAATCATCCAAGATCAGATTTGGGGACACCTAGAAACTAGATACATTGAATCATGCCATGTATATTAGATTAAGAGAGAGAAAATGCATACTTTCAATTTCATTTTCTCCAAGTCCCTTCTCTCTCTAACTTTTCGAAATCTAGTGTGAGAGGGAGTGAAGAGCTAAGCCATGATCAATTTATAACTTATCAAAGATCAGATCACAAAGTCAGAAATCAAAGATCATGCTTGAAAGGTATATGAACCCTAATATTTCGAAATCCTTAAATCTTGTGTTTTGATGTTAGTTATTAGTTAGAGTTGTGTGTTAGAGTGTCATTTGATGATCTGGGTTGCCAAAACCTGGATCCATATCATTTTGATACTCGAATTTAAAGATTTCTCAAATCTGGAAAAAGTTGAAAAATGTTGACTGACAGTCATATGTCAGGGCTTCTAGATCTCTGTGTTAATGATTTGTTGAGTTTTATGTTATAGATATGTAGTATGCTATGTTGTCTGTGATCTAGAACTTGAATCAAGTCCAGATCATGTGTAGATAGAAAGTTATATGCAGTCAAAGGTCGTTGACCGACCATGACTAACTGAATTTCTGGGCAACCCAGAAACCCAGAAAGTCTGACATGCATTTTGATGACCCCTGATCTTGTTTCTGTTAAGTGATTTGGTTATGTTGTTGGTTCCATATTTGTAGTCTGACATGTTATCTATATTCTCAAACCGTTAGATCACTTAGATCATACTCAGAATCAAATGTATATGTGGTCAAACCACCGTTGACCTACATGCCGGAAGGAGATTCTGGGTAACCCAGAATCTTCAAGACCCGTTTACTGACCACTAGTTTGACCGACCTTGATAGCTTAGATCTGTTGTTGTTAAGATGATCTGAGGTTATGAAGTTGTACAGGGACATGAGTACTACACAATGGAACCTTAATATTACATTAATAATACATGGAAGGCCTAGATCCGGAGGCTCAAAGTAAGATTTAACAATCGTTTCTTCATTTCTCGAAAACCGAAAATGAAGAACAATTCTCAACATCTTTTCTCACAACTTAGATCTCTCGATTAAGTAATGTTTTGGCCATGAACTCAGTTTTTAGTTGTAGTATTACACTTATACTATAACTATAACACCATTACCAGTCCAGAATTTAAATAGAACATATGATTAGAACCGGTCAAACGACCCACCTTGTTGTCTGACTATGAAGCTCAAGAACACTCAAGAACATGCCAAGAACACCTATAGCGACGGGTCTGTCGCTATAGGGCCCTTTAGTGACAGTTTCTAATTAATTTATTTTCTGATTTTCTGGAAATTAATTAAAAATAGATAAAAATAGATTTTAATTATTAAAAATACAGAATAAATTCCGAAAAATTATTTTAAATTCTGAAAATTAGTTTTTAATTATTTAAAGTATATTTCATAAATATTAAATATTTTTGGAATATAATTGGTATTTATTTTTTATTTATAATATTAAATAAATAATTTAAAATGATTTTAATACATAAAAAATCATTTAAAATAATATTATGATATTAGAAAATATTTCAAGTTATTTTTGATGACTTTTAATATTTTGAGATGAATTTCACTAATTAATTAATATTAATGGTAATTAGTTTATTTAATAAATATATTAAATAAATTATGGAAAAATAGAATTAATGATTTATAAATCATATAAAATGATTTAAGTGTTATAAAAATATTTTAAGTTATAAAATATAACTTTTGATATTTTTTCATGAAAATATTAATATTTTAATATTAATAGCAATTATCTGATAATGGATTTAAGTATTTAAAAATTATATAAATGCGATTTTAAAGTATTAAAAATACTTGGATATATTATAAATATATTATAATATTATGACATGTATTTCATTAATATTTGATAATAAATAAATATTAATGATAAAAGAATTATGTGGTATTTAATTCATTTAAATACATTTTTAATGATTGGAAAATCATGATAAATGATAATAATTATTTTAAAATTATTATGAGCTTATGAAAAATTATTTTGACTAATATTAAAATTATTTAAGTTAATTGTTAAGTGTTTAATGCAGAGTTTAATTGAACTTAAACTCGTAAATTGTCCGACTAGACCGTCGGGACGACAATTTTGTGTCAGGTTCAACTCAGACTGTAAAAGTTTGACTTGATACCGAGTCTTATATGTGTTATAGACTGATAGAGTTATGTGCTATATGTTTAGGTTATTCTATGCTTATATATATATATAATAATATTAATACTGTGATGATATTATTCTAATATTGGAGATCTATATTATTAATATTATGTCTTCGGATAAGGTGATATAAATTGCGTAGCGGTAATCAACGGTTCAGGCAATTTTGTTTTACTTAACTCTACTAAGAGTGTTTCATTCGGATAAGCTTATGGTTAATCATTGCTGATTGCCATGTATAATTGTACTCTGTACATATTGCATGTATAAGTCAGGTATGAAATGCTGATCACCTTCATTACCAGTTGGTTTCAGATATATTTGTTCATGTATAATACTTGTTCAGTCATAAATTTTGTTCCTGCTAGTTCACAATTATATTGTTGAATTTTAGCCAGCCAATTATTCAAATCATTTTAATCATGATATATCGTTATATTGTTGAATTTAAACTTGTTGGGCAATCCTTATGCTCACCCTTGCTATATCATGATAAAACATTGTCGGATACAAGGACAGGTTAAAGACAGTTCCAGCGTTAGGATATGTGTGCAGCTAAATTGTATAAGTATTGTATGTTAATAATGTTATGTGTTAGAAAAGTTATGAAATGTGTATTAAGTTAAGGTTACTCGACCTTGGGGATTATGTATAAGTTATTGTATAAACAATTTATGTTTATATCTTCCGCAAATATAGTTGAATAGTTATAGAATGATCGAACCGGATCCGAGGTGATTTAGGACCTGGATTCGGGGCTGTCATAGTTGGTATCAGAGTTGTTGGTTATGAACCTTAGGGAGGAATATATGAGTCTAATAACCACAGTGATTAGGATAAGATCTAACTCACATAAAGTTAGTTGGTCGGTAAGATTTAAAGACGAATCTCAGCGAGTTATAAGATACAGAGTTCCCTAACTCTGATAATAAAGTTGAACAGTAGTGGTGAATAGATAGAGTCTAAAAGACTAAAAGTACAGTGATAAGAGATCGTAAAACAAAACGATCAAGACATAGAAATAAATCGTAATATATACGATAAGATCACCCTGTGATCGAATAAGGTTATAGTATGGAGGAGGATCAAGCGAATGATTGAAAAGTTTACAGCAAGATTGCTGGGTGTTAGTTGTACTATGAATTGGTACAGATTCAGGAAAGGATTATGAATATGAGTTAAATAAAATTCGTATTGAAAAGGGGGTTAGTGTTAGGTGGGGATTCAATTAAGGATTCATGTCGGCGGCTGAGTTGTATGATTCCTTGTGTGGGCGGGGAATTGTACTTGGTGTAACAACTACTTAGTTCTGACAATGATAATCATTGAAATGTTTGTGTCGCGCTATTTGATATATGCATGTTAAGAGGGTGATTCCTTTCTCATGTGTATAACAGATAAATAGGTTATAGGTAGAGAATATAAGGTTAAGTACGAGTTCTTAAAACTCATACTTATGTGACATTCTTGATTTATAGTTATATGAAATGTTTATGAACCCCTCAGCGAATGGGCGCCAAAGGTCTGACTAGGACAAGTTCTTAAACTCATATGATTGTGGCAAGTAAATGAACTCATAAGTGTGGTTTGACGAACTGGGTATAGTTGTGTGTAAATGGAGTATCGAGGATAATAGGAACAGGTAGATTGTTTAAGCAAATGATTATTAGTGAAGAATTAAGTTTTCCAAAACTCCTAGCTATGCTAGACTTCGAAATGTTGACATCAAGCTAAATACGCACTATGTGTTTTTGAAAAAAAAAATATGTAGACTCGTAATCATTTTTGAAACGGTTTAAAGTATAGTCTATGCTACTTATTTCAGCTAGACGCAAATGATTTGAAATATCAAAATTTATTTTATTTATCACTTATGTACCATGCAACCTGGTGCAGAGATGATTAAAAATTTGATGGAGTTGTAAATACATGAATACTTAGTGTGAATTTGATCTAAAATCGTTGTTCCACTATTGTATGATGTGTTATGACAAAGTCATACAATGACGACATCCTCAAACGGACTGTTAATACAGTACGGCATCATGACGTCATTCTCAAAAATATTTTTAAAAATTATAATTTGCCAACGGGGTTTGGCGACACTTAAATATTTTGATTGAATTGAATTATTGATATGAGTCTATGCTATTTGATTCAGCTAGACTAAAGTTTATAAAAACTCTAAGCGTTCATTGAAAGAAATTTCCCGAACCAAATTATTTTGGTGCGGAATCCGATAAGTCTGAGGTGAACAACCCTGAAAATGGGGATATACTAATTGGATAAAATATTCCAATCTAAGAACGCATATAGTCGTTCCGATTACTAAGGCACAATAGATTGATCATCTAAAGTACCCGCGCCGGTAGTTTACCTTCTTTGTGATTGTAAACATACTATTAACCTTTGTACGGGGTAGAGTACCTTTTTCTTAATTGAAATAGGTAGCAGGTAGTAATACCTATAAACCTCAGTAGTTCATGGTCTATATGACTCCTCAGCACAATTTCAAAATTTTAACTCTGGTGAGATATGTATTAGATAGCATGTGATGCTGTGTATGGTGTAAAGTGTAAAGTGTAAGGTAAATTTCGGGGAAGAAATTTTTAGAAGAAGGGGTGAATGTGACAACCTGAGAATTTTGAATTTTTAAAATTTTTATTAATTGATTTAAGGTTCAAAATTAGAACCTAGACAGAAAATAAGTGTATGCGTTTGATATTTTTAAGATAGAATTTTGAGGATTTCAAAATTTTGTGAATGATTTAGGTGAATTATTCAGGATTAAGGAATACGTGAATATGTTCTGTGTATATGTGTATAGTATGTTGTTAAGGGTCAAGGGTTGACGGATAAAACGATATCTCGTAACAAACCCTAATTATATATTAAGAACGTCAACGTTAGGCTTTAGAAAATCTAGTGATTAATAAGAAATCCTAGAAACCTAGTTTCGAAATCCTAAATTCAGTTCCTGGAATCCAAAACCCTAATTCGGTGTATAAAATCCTAAATTGGAACTTAATGGCACAAGTGTAAATAATTATAAAATTAGTTAAGGTAAAGCTTAATTAATTAGCAAACCCTAATTTTTCAAATTTAGAAAAAAATTATTTTTCTATTAGAAACCCTAATTAGTGGTTTATAAACCCTAATGACCATTTTAACCTTAATTGATAAATTAGCAAATTTAATTAGGAAATACTAATCCTAATTAGCAATATTTAAATTATGATTAAGAAATTTTAATATAATTAGAAAATTCTAATTATAATTTAGAAATGTTAATTTTCTATTTTTAAAACCTAAATTGGAAAATTTAGAAAATTAAATTGTAAACCCTAAGGGTTTCAAACCCTAAACCCTAAGGTTTTCCAAACCCTAAACCCTAACCCAAACCCTAAACCCTAAGGGTTTGGCCAATTACTAGTATGCCATTAAATTAAAAAGGAAAATGACTAAAATAACCTTTTCTTAAAACCTAAGCAAAAGATATGACAATCTTGGTGACTCACTACTCTAATGTTTATCCCATGTGCCTTAAATCATCCAAGATCAGATTTGGGGACACCTAGCAACTAGATACATTGAATCATGCCATGTATATTAGATTAAGAGAGAGAAAATGCATACTTTCAATTTCATTTTCTCCAAGTCCCTTCTCTCTTTAACTTTTCGAAATCTAGTGTGAGAGGGAGTGAAGAGCTAAGCCATGATCAATTTATAACTTATCAAAGATCAGATCACAAAGTCAGAAATCAAAGATCATGTTTGAAAGGTATATGAACCCTAATATTTCGAAATCCTTAAATCTTGTGTTTTGATGTTAGTTGTTAGTTAGAGTTGTGTGTTAGAGTGTCATTTGATGATCTGGGTTGCCAAAACCTGGATCTATATCATTTTGATACTCGAATTTAAAGATTTCTCAAATCTAGAAAAAGTTGAAAAATGTTGTCTGACAGTCACATGTCAGGGCTTCTAGATCTCTTTGTGTTAATGATCTGTTGAGTTTTATGTTATAGATATGTAGTATGCTATGTTGTCTGTGATCTAGAACTTGAATCAAGTCCAGATCATGTGTAGATAGAAAGTTATAGGCAGTCAAAGGTCGTTGACCGACCATGACTAATCGAAGTTTACAACAACCCGAAACCTGAGAAGTCGACATGCATTTTGATGACCTCTGATCTTGTTTCTGTTAAGTGATTTGGTTATGTTGTTGGTTTCATATTTGTAGTCTGACATGTTATCTATATTCTCAAACCGTTAGATCACTTAGATCATACTCAGAATCAAATGTATATGTGGTCAAACCACCGTTGACCTACATGCCGGAAGGAGATTCTGGGTAACCCAGAATCTTCAAGACCCGTTTACTGACCACTAGTTTGACCGACCTTGATAGCTTAGATCAGTTGTTGTTAAGATGATCTGAGGTTATGAAGTTGTACAGGGACATGAGTACTACACAATGGAACCTTAATATTACATTAATAATACTTGGAAGGCCTAGATCCGGAGTCTCAAAGTAAGACCTAACAACTGTTCTTCATTTCTGGAAAACCCAGAAATGAAGAACAGCTCTGACATGCTTTTCTACAGCTTAGATCTCTCGATTAAGTAATGTTTTGGCCATGAACTCAGTTTTTAGTTGTAGTATTACACTTATACTATAACTATAACACCATTACCAGTCCAGAATCTAACTAGAACATATGATTAGAACCGGTCAAACGACCCACCTTGTTGTCTGACTATGAAGCTCAAGAACACTCAAGAACATGCCAAGAACACCTATAGCGACGGATCTGTCGCTATAGGGCCCTTTAGCGACAGTTTCTAATTAATTTATTTTCTGATTTTTTCGGAAATTAATTAAAAATAGATAAAAATAGATTTTAATTATTAAAAATACATAATAAATTCCGAAAAATTATTTTAAATTCTGAAAATTAGTTTTTAATTATTTAAAGTATATTTCATAAATATTTAATATTTTTGGAATATAATTGGTATTTATTTATTTAATTATAATATTAAATAAATGATTTAAAAATGATTTTAATACATAAAAAATCATTTAAAATAATATTATGATATTAGAAAATATTTCAAGTTATTTTTGATGACTTTTAATATTTTGATAAGAATTTCACTAATTAATTAATATTAATGGTAATTAGTTTATTTAATAAATATATTAAATAAATTATAGAAAAATAGAATTAATGATTTATAAATCATATAAAAAATGATTTAGTGTTATAAAAATATTTTAAGTTATAAAATATAACTTTTGATATTTTATCATGAAAATATTAATATTTTAATATTAATAGCAATTATCTGATAATGGATTTAAGTATTTAAAAATTATATAAATGTGATTTTAAAGTATTAAAATACTTGGATATATTATAAATATATTATAATATTATGACATGTATTTCATTAATATTTGATAATAAATAAATATTAATGATAAAAGAATTATGCGGTATTTAATTCATTTAAATACGTTTTTAATGATTGGAAAATCATGATAAAAGATAATAATTATTTTAAAATTATTATGAGCTTATGAAAAATTATTTTGACTAATATTAAAATTATTTAAGTTAATTGTTAAGTGTTTAATGCAGAGTTTAATTAAACTTAAACTCGTGAATTGTCCGACTAGACAGTCGGGATGAGAATTTTGTGTCAGGTTCAACTCAGACTGTAAAAGATTGACTTGATACCAAGTCCTATATGTGTTATAGACTGATAGGGTTATGTGCTATGTGTTTAGGTTATTCTATGCTTATATATATATATAATAATATTAATACTGTGATGATATTATTCTAATATTGGAGATCTATATTATTAATATTAGGTCTTCGGATAAGGCGATATAAATTGCGTAGCGGTAATCAACGGTTCAGGCAAGTTTGTTTTACTTAACTCTACTAAGAGTGTTTCATTCGAATAAGCTTATGGTTAATCATTGCTGATTGCCATGTATAATTGTACTCTGTACATATTGCATGTATAAGTCATATATGAAATGTCGATCACCTTCATTACCGCTTTGGTTTCGAGATATATTTGTTCATGTATAATACTTGTTCACCATAAATTTTGTTCCCTGCTAGTTCACAATTATATTGTTGAATTATAGCCACCAATTAGTCAAATCATTTCAATCATGATATATCGTTATATTGTTGAACTTAAACTTGCTGGGCAATCCTTATGCTCACCCTTGCTATATCATGATAAAACATTGCAGATTAAGACGAATGCGTCGGATACAAGGACAGGTTAAAGACAATTCCAGCGTTAGGATATGTGTGCAGCTAAATTGTATATGTATTGTATGTTAATAATGTTATGTGTTAGAAAAGTTATGAAATGTGTATTAAGTTAAGGTTACTCGACCTTGGGGATTATGTATAAGTTATTGTATAAATAATTTATGTTTATATCTTCCGCAAATATAGTTGAATAGTTATAGAATGATCGAACATTAGGATCCGAGGTGATTTAGGACTGGTTTTTCGTGGGTCAGTACATAAGATATCTCATAAAATTTATTCAATTATTGTCACAGTATCATCTGCACAATATTTTATATTATTAAATCAATAATTGAGACGACAAAGTTATTCATATTTTTATTTGTATTATTGACAAGGTCTAAAAATTTCTGTCGAGGAAAGGAGTTTGGTCATCCAATTGCGTGCCAATAAGGAGAAGTCCTTATCGAAAAGCCCCCTCTTTCCTAGGAATGATCTAGTTGTTAATATTGCGAGTTATAATATTAATGATGAATAAATGTTACTAAATATGTGTTTAGTGAAGCCAAGTGAATTGAGATAAATAGAAGGGTTTTTTTATGAAGTATTTATTATAAATTTGGCTTATTACATGGACCCCCACTTACTCATTTTTCAAAATCGTCGGTAAAAAGTTATCTCAGTTTTTATTTTATAGTAATAAAACAGAAAAATTTATATAAAACAGAATACTGTTTATAAATAGAATATATTATATTTTATTTGTTTGCATAGTACTGCATAGTGCTGCATAGTAATTCATAGTGTTTGCATAGTGTTGTATAGTGCAGCATAGTAAAATCAAAATTTTCAAAGGTTTCAGTCGCCGAATTCGTCATGTGTAGTCCGTTATTTTTCTTTTTAAATAGTACCTTGCCATTCTCCTATAAATAGGATGCTCAGTTTAGAAATGAAAATCACACCAGAATCAGAGAATTCTTCTTCTATAATATTGAGCGTATTTCTTTTGAGGTTAAGGAAGCTTTGAGTGTAGAAAATAGTATAAGTTTTCTTCAAGAATATTCCCGCTATACCAGTTAGAAATACTCTCCTTTTAAGGTAAGGGATATTATTTTTGTTCAATATTTGTAAGAAATAATATTTTTTTCCATACCCTGTGGTATTTAAGTAATATTATTTCGTTTCATATTCCTAATTATACACTTATTTTGATAAGTATTGCTTCTATACTCCTTGAAATTAGTAGAATATTCTTGAAATTTGCGCTTCATCTATTATCGTTTCACTGAAATATTTTTCTGGACATTCTTGTTAAATTTTAATCTTTTCATGTCGAAGTACTATTCATGGGTATATTCATACATATGGCACTATTCATACATACGATACTATTCAAGTGATATTATTCACGAAGTAATATTCATAGGGGACTATTCACTTGGGTACTATTCACCGGGGTACTATTCATGACAAAAAAATTGATTTCTTTTATGTCCAAATTATTTTTGATACATGAATATTATTCTTGAATTTTACTCCACAAAGTAGTTATCATGTTGACAATTTGGACATTCTTAAACTCTGGATAAATTGAATTATAAATCTTTAAAATTTGTCCTTGATTTCACTTAATTGAATTCTTATATCATTGTCGTCATCCTCATGCTTATATTGTGATAAAAGTCATCTTTGGCCCATAGTTCATAGATGGACTGTTAATTGGTATGATTATGACCATAAACTATGTATCGGTATAATCATGACCTGTAATTTTACAAATGATGTGCTAAAATTCATCATTGGCCCGTAATGCATTGATGGATAGTTTTTTGGCATTATCATGACCACTGTTGATAATAACGAATATCATTGGCCTGTAGTGCATGAATAATTCGTGGATGTGATACTAACGAATATCATTGGCCCGTAGTGCATGGATAGTTCGGTGATGTGGATTATTTATTGAGATGTGTTATAGAGATAAAACATTAATGATGAACTTTTAAATCATAGAAGATAGTAAACATCATGCTCCACTTGACTCTTCTAATGGATTGCTTGTTCCGCTGTAGTTAAACTTGTTGTCTATTATATTCTATTAGTTTTACACTGTTGAAGGCTAAAGATAATTTATTCTGCATTATCTTAGTCATAATATTCTTCATTGAGCTAGTTGAGCTCACCCTATTCTTTCATTGTTCTCTTTAGGAAATGAGAATATATCGGGGACTAGTCGGGGAAAGGAGTGATGGTCCAAGATGGTGGCTATAGTACTCCTCACTATTGTATGAAATAGTGTCATAATAATTGTAATGAGGACTTCATTTGAGATTGAATATTGTCTACGAGACAATATTCGTGTTAAAACTCTCATCTTACGTTTGTCGTATTGTGTAAATTAAGTTTGTATTTAAATTATGTACCATGTATTTGGCGACTCAGAATAGGTTGTGTATACCTATTTTGGGGGCGTCACAGTTTCTATCAAATCTTAGGGATATGATCCCTGGCTGAGATTTGAGGCTAGAACTAGGAGGGGAGAGACGGGTAAATCCTTCACTAGTATGACCTACCTAAGCTTATTTGTTATTTAATTGGTCAGTCAGAATATAGGGATAATATGTGGCATGTTAATTAACCCTTGTTTTGTGGCAGTGTTTAAAAATGGCATCTGAAAATGTTGAGATAAGCAATGGAGCCCATGAGACCGTTGAGTCACCATCGATCAATAACTAGGATAATGTGCATTGGGAAGGCAATAATCCTCATGTAAACAACAACACCAACCAAATGATGAACGATGGAATGTTCAGAAGCTTTCTACAATTCATGCAACATCAAGAGAGAGAGACTCCTGTTCAAAATGCAGGTGGAAACACTGGAAAGTCTCGGATGGTCACCGCTAAGCAATTCAAGGAGCTGGGACCACACGAGTTTTTTTGGGAAAGTCAAAACCACTTATGGCAGAGACGTGGATTAAGTAGATCACCAAGATATTTGATATCTTTGGATGCTCCGAGGAGCAAAAGATTCCCTTTGCCACCTTCATGTTGCGAGGAGAGGCAGATTATTGGTGGGAATCTGTAAAACGTACTCAGCCTTCCGCACTAAAGATGTCTTGGGAGAAGTTCCAAGAATTGTTCAACAACAAGTATTTTCCTAAAAGTATTTGTCACATGAAGGAGGTAGAATTTATCAAACTGGAGCAATACGAGGCTAAGTTTGTCGAGTTGTCCCGGTTTGCATCCCATTTGGTTGATAATGAGGAGCGAATGACGCGAATGTTTCTACGAGGTTTGAAACTCGAAATATGTCAATATCTCATTTCTCACAAACTTTGCTTGTATTCAGATGTTGTGAATAGGTCTCAGTTATTGGAGCGCGATAATGAGTCAACCCAACCAAATGATAGCAGCCGACAAAATGATAATACCAGTGGTAGCAGTCATCGAAGGGGTGATAACAAAGGTGGAGGAAATCATCATGCCAGAAATGGTAACCACTTCAGTGGTAATCCTGGCCAAGATAGTAGAAGTGGACATTCCAAAAAGAGGAGATTCAACAATGATGGAAAATTAGTAGCACCAGCACCCGTTTTTAAGGAAGAAGAATGACCACCGGTCGTATGCTACAAATGCGGAGGGGAGGGGCACATCAGTGCAAACTGTACGTAGCAACCTAAAGCTCAGTAAGCCTGATTTTATCATGTAACAAAGTCAAGTCCAGCTGGGATGGAGACACCAAAAGTCATCCTAGACAAGTCAAAGTCGGTAGTTCAAGGGAGAGCGTTTGTCGTGACCTCTCAAAAAGCGAGGAACCCGAACGAAGTTATCACGGGTAAGCTAATCATAAACTCTTACGAAGTCTATACCTTATTTGATACTGGTTCTACCCATTATTTTATTTCACCTACTTGCGCTCAATGTTTAAATTTGACTCCAGAGAAATTAGACTTTGACTTATCTGTTGAAACTCCGTTGGGAGAAACCTTCATTACATCCACTGTTTATAAATCTTGTTTGATTCAAATCGGCACCCTCAAATTACCTGTCGATCTTATCTCTTTGAAAATACTTGCATTTGATGTGATTTTAGGGATTGATTGATTAACTACTCATCATGCTAAAATAGATTATTTTCGTAAGGTTGTTATCTTTCATATTCCTAACCAACCTATTATATGAATTCAAGTAACCAAACAACTAAAGTCAATCACTGTCATATCAAGCCATAAAGCCATTCGTTTATTGACAAACGGATGTCAAGCTTTCTTAACCCATGTCACAGATTTAAACAAAAATATGTCAGATTTGAATGATATTTTTATTGTTAATAAATTTCCTGACATATTCCCTGAAGAACTTCCTGGCCTACCCCCAGAGCGTGAAATCGAATTATGTATCGACCTTGAACCCGATACAAAACCCATTTCCAAAGCCCCATATCGAATGGCTCCTATTGAACTTCAGGAGTTAAAAACCCAACTGCAGGAATTGTTAGACATCGGTTTCATTCATCCTAGTATGTTTCCTTGGGGTGCTCCTGTTCTATTCGTAAAGAAGAAAGATGGGAGTATGCGACTTTGCATTGACTATCGGGAGTTGAATCATGTCACCATCAAAAATAGGTACCCGTTACCTCGTATTGATAACCTGTTTGACCAGTTGCAAGGTGCCAAATTCTTTTCAAAGATCAATCTTTGTTCTAGATATCATCAATTAAAGATTAAAACTGATGACATTCCAAAGACTACTTTCAGAACTCGGTACAGGCATTACGAATTCCTAGTCATGTCTTTTGGATTGATCAATGCTCTTTACGCCTTCATGGATATGATGAATCGAGTATTCAAGGAATGTTTGGATCATTTTGCGGTTGTCTTTATTGATGACATCCTTATATACTCCAAAAGCTGTGAAGATCATGAGCAACACTTGAGGCTGATACTCCAAAAGTTTCGTTAAAACAAGTTCTGGCTTGAGGAAGTAGCATTCCTTGGGCACGTGATATCGAATCATGGAATATTTGTTGACCCGGCGAATATTGAAGCAATTCAAAGCTGGGAACAACCTAAGTCAGTAACCGAAGTACGTAGCTTTCTGGACTTAGCTGGTTGTTATCAGAGATTCGTGGAAGGATTTTCTTAAATCGCTACTCCATTAACTCAACTGACTCGAAAAGATACAAAATTCGGTTGGAGCGAGGAATGTGAGAAGAGTTTTCAAGAACTCAAGAGGAGACTCATTTTAGCACATGTTCTGACAATACCATCAGGTTCGGAGGGATTTGTCATCTACAGTGATGCTTCAGGCAGAAGTTTAGGATGTGTTCTCATGAAACATGGGAAAGTCATTGCCTATGCCTCACGATAACTTAAAGAATATGAGAGAATTTACCCTACTCATGATCTAGAGTTGGCAGTAGTCGTTTTCGTACTAAAGATCTGGAGACATTACCTGTATGGGGAGAAAGTGGAGATGTATACGAATTATAAAAGTCTCAAATATTTCTTCACCCAAAAGGAACTCAACATGCAGCAACAACGTTGGCTCGAGCTATTGAAAGATTACGATCATATCATTAAATACAATCCTGGAAAAGCGAACGTGGTAGTTGACGCATTGAGTAGAAGATCGTATGCGGGTATTGAGTAGAAGATCGTATGCGGATATTGTCAATGCAAAGGCCCATTTTGCATGACTTACAAAGGATGGAGATAGAGTTAAAGACTTCAAGGACCTATGTGATGATGTCAAATATACAAGTATAATCGACTTTAATCGATAAAGTAAAAGCTGCTCAAGCTATAGACTTGGAGCTTATGCGTATGAAGAAGAAAGTGCAAGAAGGTGCTATTCCAGAAGTAAGAATTGTTGAAGAAGGAATACTTTGAGTCAACTCCAGACTTTGTGTTCCTAATAACTCTGATTTGAAGTATAAAATCATGATGGAGGCGCACAACACACCGTTTGCAATCCATCCTGGGAGTACCAAAATGTATCATGATCTTCAACATACATTTTGGTGGAGCAATATGAAGAGAGAGATAACAGAGTTTATCTCAAGGTGTTTAACTTGTCAACGTGTCAAGGCGGAGCATTAAGTGCCAAAAGGTCCATTGCAACCACTTAAAATTCAAGAATGGAAATGGGAGCACATTAACATGGATTTCGTTACTGGTCCTCCCAAGGTTTCTCAAGGCATAGATGCAATTTGGGTCATTGTCGATAGATTAACCAAGTCTGCTCATTTCTTACCTATACAAGAAACTTATTCACTTGAACGTCTTGATCGTATCTACGTAAATAAGATTGTAAGACTGCATGGAATGCCAGTATCCATAGTTTCTGATCGAGACCCAAGATTCACTTCAAGATTTTGGGTCAGTTTACAGAAAGCTATGGGCACGGATTTACGATTTAGTTCGGCATATCATCCTCAAACGGACGGGCAGTCGGAAAGGACTATTCAAACTCTTGAAGATTTATTAAGACTTTGTGTCCTTGACTTCAAAGGAAGTTGGGACAAGTTCTTACCATTGGTGGAGTTTTCCTACAACAATAGTTATCAAGCAAGTATTGGCATGGCTCCATTTGAGGCGTTGTATGGAAGAAAGTGTCGTTCTCTAGTATGCTGGGATGAGGTGGGTGAAGCAACGTTGTTGGGACCGGAGTTGGTACGTATGACTACAGAAAAGATTCAAACGATCCGATAACGTATAAAAACCTCACAAGATCGACAAAAGAGTTATGTTGATCTTCATCGAAAGGACGTGGAATTCAATATTGGAGATCATGTGTTGTTACGTGTTGCTCCATGGAAAGGAGTTACGAGATTTGGAAAGAGAGGAAACCTCAATCCTCGATTCATTGGCCCATTTGAAATCCTCGATCGAGTAAGAATTGTGGCCTATAAACTCACCTTATCGCCAAGTATGTCTCGTGTTTACAATATTTTTCACATATAGCGGAAGATAGCGGAAGATTTAACGAGATAGCGAAAGATTTCACTTATGAAGAGGTACCTGTTAAGATAAGAAGGAACATATTTTACGCTTAAAGGTTATACCTCAAGTTAAAGTTTTGTAGAGAAACCACGATATTGAGGAAATGACTTGAGAGTTAGAATCTAGAATGAAAACAAGGTATCCTCACCTCTTCGACATACCAGGTACGTACACCAAATTTGAGGACGAAATTTCATAAGAAGGAGAGGTTGTAAGACCCCAACTTTTATGAATAAAGATTTAATTTTCTCTAAATATTATTTTGAATAATAAGGTGTGGATTTGATATAATGTTATAGTTGTGGGTAATATTTACCAATTTTACAAAGTAAACAAGTTGTCATAAAATATTCGTTTGGTCGAGAAATATTCATTTTATCAAGGAATATTCGTATGACGGCAAAATCATTAGTGGACCCCACAACAGAATTACTGTCGGATTTAGAAAGCAAGCGAAATAACCTTTTTATAAAAATAACGACAAGACTTTTACCGTTAACTGTTGAAATACCGGTTGATAAAAGTATAGTAATACGCGTGATTGCACAGTAGCACACGGTATTGTACGGTATCTTTGATTATTGATGTTGTTAGTTCCCATTAGGCACACAATAGATCTAGAAGGGGGGTTGAATAGATCCTTTTTAATTTGAAATACTTTTCTCGTTTATTTTGTATTGTTAATGATTTAGCATATGACAAACATAAGAATCTTTTCAAGCACAACGGAATAAGTAAAAGTTCCCCTTTATTGATATATTCATAAACAAACATACATTGTTCTTAAAGTTAGTTAAGTTTAAGCAGTTAATACATGCATAACAGTTATAGCAGTTAGGTACATAATGTAAATGACATAAAGTAAAAGACACAAAGGATTTTAAGTGGTTCAAAGACTCAAGCTCCTAATCCACTCTTCTGCTTTTAACTAGCAGGATTTCCATTAAGGAAGGGCAGCACCCTGAATCACTAAGATTCCTTCAAGGCCAACAGCCTTGGAACTTCTCTAGTTACCTAGGAACTCTTCAAGCCCAGCAGGCTTGGAACTTTATTTAGTCCCTCCGGACAAGGACCCCTCAGGCCCTGGCTTCTTGTTGTTGTTGATGTTGTTATTGGTGGTGCTGAGCTACTAAGATGTCTTTAAGCTTGAACATCTTTTGTACTTAGCAGCTTGGTGTGGTCCTCTTTGCATTTTGCTTCGAGTCTAGACCACATCTTCTTTGGTGCAGCTGATCTTAATTAAGTTATGGTCATCTTCATATGATGTTAGATGTGCACCATCACCATTTTGTTTTGCTAAATGGCTGAGCTTTTGGTAGACTATGTCTGGTACTTAGTAATCCCTGAACCCTTCTTAACTGGTTTGCAGACATGGTTCTGCACTTGTTCTATTTCAGCTTTCGATTTATGGTGATTCGTAGAGTGACTCTCTGGATCATCTCTTTGCTCTGCCACTCTTCTGAATGCTATCTTCTTTTCTTTCTCGGCTCTCAGCTTAGCTTCCATCTTCAGTGGCATTCTCATCTTTGTTGAGTGAAACTTTAGTCTATTCAAGTCCTTCTTCAAAGCTGTTTCACTTCCACCTTCGTAGTCTAATTATCACTTAGACTTGTTATGTTAAGCTCTGGTGGAACTCGTAGGGTCAACTAGCATTCCAACAACTCAACAATTCTGCAACTTAGCAATCATCAGCAACTTTTGATCTTTGAAGCTCTGGCTGATTTATACTCCTTCCCAATCTTCCCGTTGGATATAGTCGTTGAAAGCTATTTGAATTGCTTCTCAAATCTCGAGTAATTTGGTGTAGACTGCAGATGCTATATGACATCTCCTTTATGACTTTCTGCACTGCAGTCTACTGTTTCACCTACCTTGTCAAAGATGTCACTTTGATGTCTCGGGTAGGTAGTCGACTTTATTTTCTCCTTCTGATTTCTCGATCAGAGGTTGTCCTTTTGCATCAATGCTCTCAATAATCTCTATTCGAATATCAATCTTCAGATTGAACCGTTGTTAATGCTTCAATCTCCCATTGACTGAACTCTACAATTCTGATGCATATCTTCTTGGACCTAATCGTAGTGTCTTGTTGAATGTTGCTCATTGACAGGTTGAGACAACACTACGATCTTGAAGAGTGTTTATTTGATCTTCAATGTAGAACACCTCTTCCTTCTCTTGTGTAGTGCTTCAATACTTCTGTTTGCCTCGACTGCTCTCAGATATTGATGGTGTGACTCCTTGTTCTGGCCCCTTCTGGATAGCAAGACACTTCAGATTTGTGGCATGCCCAGCTCGCTTTCTCCTTGTGATCTCCCGTTCACTTATCATCAATTGACTGACCCAATGCGTAATCACTTTAGCCTTGTTCTTCATAGGCTGACTAGTATCTTTGTGTACACTCCATCAGTTCCTTCTTTGTTTGGCAAATACTACGATCCTGGATACTTTCAAGATTGTTGTCTTCTGTTTACTTGACAGCTACTGCACTTGTTGACTTTCCTTAGTTAGTTATTGAAGTCTTCTTCTGATCAACTCACTACAAGAAAAAGGCTTATCGTGATCGTCTATCAAATGATGATCGCATGCGTCACAGATAGCTATCACACGACCGAAAAGTCGATCGACGATAGTCAACGCACAAAATCTAGTTGCTGGGATGCACATCAACGACCACTACTAGCGACCGACCTATCGGCGACCGATATGAGAGACCGAAATGACAAATGCGGTCGCTAAACTGAGTCAGCATGGTCCAGGGCCAAAGCTGACATGGTCCACATGTCAGCGACTACTATCAGTGACCGCATGCGGTCGCTGATACCCTCAAATGTTTAGCCGTCGCTAATAACTATCAGCGACCACATGCGTTCACTGATCTGCAAAAAATGAAAAATAGATATTTGTTGTTTTGCAGAATTCCCAAAAACATGTACCTGCTTTATCCCAACACACATACACAACAATATAAACATCCATCGTCCACCGACACATACACCAAACTAGTATATAAACCTTTAAAAACCAATATGAATTGAATAAATATAAACAAATCTAATATTCATCACTGTTTTGCAGAATGAATATACAAGTAAAAGCTTATTAAATAACTACAAAACAACACTAAAGCAGGTACGTAAAGCATCATCGCCTCCTTGATGACCCTGTAATTAACAAAATAATAAAACAAGTTACAAATATAGTAACTATGTTGATACTGGTATATATTACGATAATATATACAACAAATTGATTTTATACCTCGTCGCCATCCCCATGCTGTCCTGCTGTTGTCGTCGCTACTGCTTCAGCTAACTCATCAGGACTCAGAGCCCCTAGATGCCCGCCCAGTATCTTCAGAAGATCTCGATCTCGACATATAGCTCTCACACAGTCAGCCAGAGTATGAACAGTTGGATGACTCGATGACTGTGAAGACTGGGTAGAAGAGCAGCCTGAGCCACTAAAGGATGGGCATCGTTGTTGTCCTTGACCTTAAATGTAGTTCTTCTTCACAACAGACGCCCTCTCCCACAACTCTTGATCAATAGGTGGACGTGGAGTGCCTTCAAGATAGCGCTCATTCATTAAACGTTTATAAGTATCCTTTCATCATGTTAACAATTAAATAGCTAAAAATAAATTTGTAAGCATTGATAAACAAGATCAAGTTGTTAAAACTTATTACCACTATCTGGATAGCATCAGGCAGACCATCACGGGTGGCCACGTACACATCTAGCCAATGGATAGGCTGACCTTGAGACTGAGACTCCTATACAAAAAATAGCACAATATTACTAAGTAAAAATGTGATATATTTGCTACAATTCATGATTGTAAACATATTAAAACTTGTAAATACGTACCCTGGCAGTTATATGCTGCAACTGTGAAATACTGCCGCCCTTGTATGTTGCTTTAGCCTTTTCACCATCGAGTACACCCGAGGATCTGTTGGCAGCGGCATTGTTTCGTCTTTTCACCCAACTCTCAGCTCTGCATTGGTCGCACATCTCAGCCCATATGGACTGGGTGCACAACCAGGGGCTATGCTCGTGCATGTAATCCTCTCACTGGCTTGGATGGTCGATCTCGGCATTGTGAAGGGCTTTTTGTCGTTCTTTGTTCAAATTATCCTTGGTGCGGACGGCGCACTTCTGCCAGAATAATGTCTGAATCACTGAAACCTACGCGTCCTCCCATCTATACCATTTTTGTAAATAAAACAACAATAATAACATTACTAAACAATTATTTTTAATTATAATATTATATTATATGTCATAATTAAAAAAAATATACCTGAAATTCAGCCCAAACAGCATCCTTGTGGGCGATAGGTGTCTTCATACGTAATCACAGTGTAGCCAATTACAGAAACACAGTTGTGATATGCACTTGACGATCTTATTATCTGAAAAATCACTATAGTATACAACAATTTACATCAACGATAAGTAGATATGTTAAAGCAATTTACATCTAAGTTCTATATATCTTGAATAAATGAAATCTAAAATGCTTATATATAAATGATGCGAGACGTACGTGTTATTCGGAGGAGGGCGAATCTGAATAAAAAACCGATTATCCGGATTAGTAGGGGCCTTGGGCACATGATTAGGTCCCCTACCCAACCCGCGCTTTTTCTGCGCTGCTTCAGAAGCCATCTGTATATTACAAATTTCAAGATGTATATATGAGTTATATTTGATTACATGTATATATGAATATATAAAATGACAATAAACATGACAGTGATATAAACATGTATATATGAATATATAAAATGACAATAAACAAAAATTGCATTTAAATAGTTAAGTACATAAACATGACAATGATATAAAAAACATGTAATGCTAAAGATACATTTCATTTGTTCAAGTGTCTGATTCAGAATCATCTTGTATACGTGTTACAGATTCATAACCATCATCTGCTTCAGATTCATTGTCAGATTTAGTCAATAACTCTTCCTCCTCAGTATCAATCTCATTTGACACAAGTATTGACTCAGGATCTAATCATGTGGTTCATCTCCACCAGCTAACTGGATTACTTCATTGTCATCCTCCACATTTTTTATAGTTTGACTATGAAGCATCTGCTCTTGGTAAATCTCCCCATCAACTACTTCTACACGACTACGCGCAGGAGTATGAATTACAACTTGCCAATCTGTAGGCGGTCTATCCCATATTGGTTTATCAAGCAGATCCCAAAATGCTATAGGCATGAGTCTCTCCATGAACACATGACAGTCATGACTCTTCATCCCTTGCAATTTCCCACCCGTAACACACCTTGCAATGTTTGACGCATATCCATCTGGTAGTTTCAGAGACTTAACCCATATGCACACATCTTCAACTTTCTTTTTGGACAATGTGTACCTTACATGTGGTTTGACAATCTTACCATTAGGAGATTCATAAAGTTCTAATCCAGGACGCTTACAAATATCTTTCATGTCCTAACGTGCCTTATCATTATCTTTTGTCTTCCCCATAACATTCATCACGGTGTTAAACACATTGTCAAACACATTCTTCTCAATATGCATCACATCTAGATTATGACGAATCAAATTTATAGACCAATAAGGTAGTTCCCAAAAGATGCTTCTCCGAACCCAGTTATGAGATTCGCCAAACCCATTGATTATGTTTGTGGCATCAATCTTACCAAATGGGATAACCGGCAATCTCATCACACGATCTCAGATATCCATTACCGACAATCGTAGTGCGCGGCATATCATTGTCTACTTTCCTTTCTGAAGTGTTCTCTATTTCTTGAAACGGGTGATCTACCTAAGAAGAACCGATGACAGTCAAACCAAACCAAAGGCTTTCGACCTTTTGATAGATTAAACGACTTTGTATGCTCCATAAAATATGGATAAGCCAACTTCCCGTGTGTACTCCATCCAGCTAACATACCATAAGCTGGGAAGTCACTTATAGTCCACATAACCGCTGCCCTATGGTTGAAATTTGTTTTTGTTGCGACATCCCAAGTCTGTACTCCATCCTCCCACAATACCTTCAACTCGTCTATAAGAGGTCTCAAGTAAACATCTAAGTTCTTTCCAGGACTCTTAGGACCAGGAACCACGAGTGAAAGAAACAAGTATGGTTGTTTCATACACACCTAAGGAGGCAAGTTGTACGGAGTAACAATCACAGGCCAACATGAGTACGGAACAGCTGAGTGGCCAAACGGATTGAAACCATCGGTGGATAGTCGAAGCTTCACATTTCTCGATTCCAATTCAAACCCAGGATGTGCTAAGTTGAAATCTTTCCAAGCCTGCCCATTTACGGGATGATTTAGTTCTCAATCTTTAGATGGAGATTTCACATGCCAACTCATATGTTCAGCTATTCTTGAAGACATGTACAATATTTTAAGTTGATGTGTTATTGGAAAATACCTTAGAATCTTAAACGGTATACTTGATTTTTTTGTAGTCACACCCTCTTTATTAGGCCTAAACTGATCATGACTGAAAAACGTGCACCTTGTGAACTGTTCATTTTCCTTATAAAATAACATGCAATCGTTGGGACATGCATCGATCTTTTGGTATCCAAGACCCAACTTTTTCACCATTTTCTTACAAAAGTAATAGTTACCAGGTTATTTCTCACCATCAGGCAACATACTCTTAATGGCCTTCAAGAGCGACTCAAAACACTCATGGCTCATGTTGTGATCAACCTTGATGTTATAATGTCGCAACTGCAGACAATGTCGTGTGTTTGGTGCAACCATGCCACAATGGCTCGCTACCCTCGTCTAACAACTTAAAGAAGTCTTTGGCATCAGAATTCATAGGTTGCTCTCTGCCTTGTTCCAAATCAAAATCTGGCCCTGCAGTATCATGAACCATTTCATTCATACGATGAGTACTACTGCCCGAATTGTGTACTTCTGTGATGCCACCATCTCTTCTCTGTCCATGTGCCCACCAACATTCTTTGTAATTTCTCTTGAACCCAGAAACAAGTAAATGGTAGTTTATCACGTCTCTGTCCATATAATTTACATTTTTACACTTCAAACATGGACATCGTATCTGCGACTGACCATTCATACATTTCGGGTGACTATACACATAATCTAAAAACACTTGGCAACCAGCTCTAAATTCAGTTGTAGCACCTATCTGGGCACTTGACTTTCGTCATGCCATCCAACTACGGTGTGAATAGAGGTCCATGATATCACGGTACCTACTACAGACAACATGAGCTTATTAATGTATAACATGATTATAAGCATATGACTTGAGCATACTTGTAAGCATATGACTTGAGCATACTTGTAGCATATGGTTAACATTTAAGCATTCTTGTAAGTATATGACTTGAGCATACTTGTAAGCATATGACTTAAGCATACTAGCTAGTAAGCATATGACTTGAGCTCGTTAATATTATAAATGTTTGTAACTACCCGACCAACAAAATTTTTTTGCCAGAGTCTCCACTATAATATGGACTAGCCACATGCACGACGACATGTATATATGGTCATTTATAGGCACCCAAGACACAAACCAAGAGAAATATACAAATTCCCAATATAAATGGATCAATCCACCATTTGTACAAAATGGCAGAATTATTTAGCATGTCTTAAGTGTATTTGTTCATAAGTGTACTGTTGGGGGCATGTATTATAATTGAATTTCTTGGCAGTCCTCTACAATTATATAGTGTAGACTTGACATGGTTCTCAAGTACACGAACATGGTTTTGGTTGGTATATTTGCCCTGTGCCATGAACATGGTTTTGGTTGGTTTTAGTTTTGGTATATTTGCCCTGTGCCATGAACATGGTTTTGGTATATTTTACATGAACATGGTTTTGGTTGGTATATTTGCCCTGTGCCATTTTTTTCTACAAACAAATTGTTGCAAATTAAAAAAAACAACATTAAGAATAATATCAATGAATTTATTAAAAACAAAAATCAATCCACTTCATCTTCTCCGTTTCATTCCAAAACACACATCAATCAATCCAGTGCCAAGTCAAAACATACAACAATCTAGTATAAAATCAAAATTTTAAAGATTAAAACACTTGTTGTCTTTGTTCAAATTGCATCTCAATAGGAATGAATCCTCATGATTGTAACATGAACTCCAACCTCACTTACATCATAAGCTTCAATATTTCTAACCATTTCAAAATTTGTCCAATTCATATTCCTATCTTTTTTGGAACGGTTGATATCCGATCCCCCCCCTTTTTTCATATTATCTTGAGATTCCATAAGAGTATTAAGCTTCTAGCACCCATGTTACTCATATAGTTAGTCTGATAGTCAGCCCACAGATTGAAAGAAACCAAAAGTTGGGTGGTTATAGCCCCAAAATGCATTCATCTGGGATTAAACAACATAATTTTTTCAAAAATTGAAACTAATCAAAATGCATTTCAAAATGCATTCATCTAGGATTGCAAATTGATTTTGAGTCTAAACTATATGGTATAATTTGTTCAGATTCACATAATTTGTTCAGTGGTATGAAAAAAGAGTTATTTTTCAGGGTTTTGGTTGATTTTACCTGTGGCGGCAGTTTATGTAGCGGCGATGGCGACGGCAGCGGTGGCGACAACGATGGCAGCGGTCTTCTCCTTCTTTTCTTCTCCCCCTTCTCCCTCTTCTTTCTCTATTCTACACCCTCTATTTTTTCTTCAGTCTGCTGTGTCGAGCGAATGCCTGATACTGATTACATTTAGTTTGATCAGCGACCGCCATCAGTGATCACATGTGGTCGCTAATTTTTAATGACATGGACTTATCAGCAACCGCATGCGGTCGCTGATGTTAAGTAGTCGTAAATAATATACGCGCCAACATTTCCAGCCAAAATTTGGGAGGCAAAATTGTATTAGCGACCACTCAATGAAATAAAAATGATCATTGATATATAATAACAATCGGATGAAATTACGATTATGAAATATCGATCGCTACTACTAATATCAGTGACCGGACATGCGGTCGCTGATAGTATTGGTCGCTGTTAGACCTTTTTCTTGTACTAACTTGTGGAAGACTTCATCTTGAATGGCTTCACATCTCAATCTGGATATTGATTGGGTTGGTGCTTAGATCTTTTGTTAGCTTGCATGCCATTCGTTGAGTGCTCTCTTGTTTCCTTCAGGTGGGATGTATCTCTGCAGCTCAAACTAGAGGCTTTATCCTTTGGATATTATGGGAGTGCTCATTTGTTGAGAATCGTATTTGCTCTATAATTCTGCCTTGGCATTGTGAGCACATCTGTTGGGGCCTTAATTTTGCACTCTACGATTCGGCTTCGGCTTTGCAGACACTACGACTCCGAGATCAGATCTTGACACTCTATAATTTCTGTCGTTATGCTTGTTGTCTTCATCTGATCTTGCTCGACTACGATCTCTGCCTCTGATATGATCAGTAGACTCTACGACTCCAAGTGTAGTCTACGATTCTTGACTTGGCTTCGGCAGATGCTCGGTCGGCTCGTAGACAGGCTGTCTCTATGATTCTGAACATGACTTCCTCAGCAAACTACGGCTCTGAGGAAGTTCTTCTCGACATACTACGATCCTTCCTCGTCTCTCCTGACAGTCTACAAACTCCAAGATCTACTATCTTGCAGACTACGATTCTGCCTTGATAGTTCTCGAGTTTTCCTTGACTCTCCTGGCAGACTACGATTTCTGGTGTAGTGCTCGACGATCAGACAAGCATATCTATTACATTATAAGATCAACCCAACAAGCTTGATCTTTCTATATTTATAGTCCTTTTACATCATTTCTTTTTAAGGACTTTACAAAGCTGTTTTGCTTATGTAGGATCAACCTAACACATTTGATCAATTCATTCCAAGTCCTAGTACATATGTTCCTATTATCTATCAAAGGACTTTACATCTTTTCTTAATGCAAGCATACTTGCATATTCATTCATATATATCATAATCAAATCATATATAAATAGGAATATCATTCATATGCTTATTCCTGACAGATGCTTATGTGAGAAGTCACTTAGTTTTATTCAATTATTGCAACAGTAGTTGATCCATAGTATCTCATATTATTGATTCAATTATTATCACAGTATCATATGCACAATATTTTATATTATTAAATCAATAATTGAGACGACAAAGTTATTCATATTATTATTTGTATTATTGACAATGTCTAGAAAGTCCTGTCGAGAAAAGATGTTTGGTCATCTAATTGCGCGCTAATAAGGAGAAGTCCTTATCGGAAAGCCCCATCTTTCTTGGGAATGATCTAGTTGTTAATATTGCGAGTTATAATATTAATGATTAATAAATATTATTAAAAATATGTTTAGTGAAGCCAAATGAATTGAGAGAAATAGAGGGGTTTTTTATGAAGTATTTGTTATAAATTTGGCTTATACATGGACCCACACTTACTCATTTTTCAAAATTATCGGTAGAAAGTTATCTCAATTTTTGTTTTATAGTAATAAAATAGAAAACTTTTTATATAAAACACAATACTGTTTATAAATAGAATATATTTTATTTTATTTGTTTGCATAGTACTGCATAGTGTTGTATAGTACTGCATAGTATTTGCATAGTGTTGCATAGTAAAATTAAGATTTTCAAAAGTATCAGCCGACGAATTTGCCCGTGAATTCATCCTGTGTAGTTCATGATTTTTTTTAAATAGTACCCTGCCATTCTTCTATAAATAGGATGCTCAGTTTAGAAATAAAAATCACACCAGGATCAGAGAATTCTTCTTCTATAATATTGAGCGTATTTCTTTTGAGGTTAAGGAAGCTTTGAGTGTAGAAAACAGTACAAGTTTTCTTCAAGAATATCCCCGCTATACCAGTCAGAAATACTCTCTTTTTAAGGTGCAGGATATTATTTTTGTTCAATATTTGTAAGAAATAATATTTTTTTTCCATACTCTGTAGTATGTAAGTAATATAATTTCGTTTCATATTCCTAATTCGAGACTTATTTTTGATAAGTATTGCTTCTATAGTCTTTGAAATTAGTAAAATATCTTTGAAATTTGCGCTTCATCTAGTATCGTTTCACTGAAATATTTTTCTAGACATTCTTGTTAAATTTTAATCTTTTCATGTCGAAGTACAGTTCATGGGTATTATTCATACATACGGCACTATTCATACATACGGTACTATTTACGAGGTACTACTCACGAAGTACTATTCACGGGGTACTATTCTCCTGGGGAACTATTCACGATAAAAAATTTGATTTCTTTTATGTCCAAATTATTTTTGATACATGAATATTATTCTTGAATTTTACTCCTCAAAGTAGTTATCATGTTGACAATTTGGACATTCTTAAACTCTGGATAAATTGAATTATGAATCTTTAAAATTTATCCTTGATCTCACTTAATTGAATTCTTATATCATTGTCATCATCCTAATGTTTATATTGTTATGAAAGTCATCTTTGGCCCGTAGTGCATAGATGGACTGTTGAATGGTATGATTATGACCAGGAATTATGTATCGGTATAATCATGACCTGTAATGTTACAATTGATATGGTAAAAATCCTCATTGGCTCGTAGTGCATTGATAGACAGTTGTTTGGCATGATCATGACCACTGGTGATAATAACGAATATCATTGGCCCGTAGTGCATGAATAATTCGTGGATGTGATACTAACGAATATCCTTGGCCCGTAGTGCATGGATAATTTGATGATGTGGATTATTTATTGAGATGTGTTATAGAGATAAAATATTGATGATGAACTTTTAAATCATAGAAGATAGTAGACATCATGCTCTACTTGACTCTTCTAATGGATTGCTTGTTTCGCTGCAGTTAAACTTGTTGTCAATTATATTCTATCAATTTTACACTGTTGAAGGTTAAGGATAATTTATTCTGTATTATCTTAGTCATAATATTCTTTACTGGGCCAGTTGAGCTCACCCTTTTCTTTCATTGTTCTCTTCAGGAAATGAGAATATAGTTAGTACTAGTCGAGGAATGGAGTGATGGTCCATGATGGTGGTTATAGTAGTCCTCACTATTCTATGAAATAGTGTGATAATAATTGTAATGAGGACTTCATTTGAGATTAGATATTGTCTACGAGACAATATTCGTGTTAAAACTCCCAGCTTACGTTTGTCGTATTGTGTAAATTAAGTTTGTATTTGAATTATGTACCATGTATTTGGCCACTCAGAATGGGTTGTGTATACCTATTTTGGGGCGTCACAGAATCTATTTGTATTCACTAATCCTCATTTTATTAATCCATTTATTGGGAACATTTTAGTTTTAATCTTTCTAAGAATTTAGATCTCATTAGCATCATCTTATCATGATTCTAAAAGTATTGCTTAAAACTATAGGTTTATCACATATTATTAAAATAGTACCATGTAGATAAATTAATGGCTTTAGTAAATAAATATTTTTATTAATAAATAAATAAGATTGTTTACAAAGTACATGTTTTATCATCAAACATGATTGGCTTGTATGCATACTACTTTCAGATGGACAGTCAAAAGTCACCTCAACCCTGGAGACAACCCCAGGAGGGAAAAGAGGGAATTTTGACAATGCAACATAAACAACAGTCATCCAGCTGTAGATAAGGTCACAAGGAGCCGTCGCAGCAATCCCGAATATAAACTACGTAAGACAGCTCCACGGACTGCATACGAAGACTTGAAGATGTTATTCTGGTCATGGACCCATCTTCCCAGATTCGAAAAAAGTCTAACCCTATGTCATTGTGTAGCTCTCGGAAAGAGCTTTCCGGAATGGTATGGCATATCTCTAAAGGATTCTCGAAGTGCATGATATGAAGGTTTTAAGCAGACTGCACGTCGTTCAAGGGAATAAACTTTGAGAAGGCAGGGCCCACCTAGCCCCCAGCTCGGGTCTTTAAATATCAGCCCCCATCTCATTTTCAGAAATTATGGCTGGTCGGGTCTTTAAATATCAGCCCCCAGCACATTTTCAGAAAGATTGCAGAGAAGACTCAGGATAGAGAAAATTAGAACGTTTAAGAGAGAAATAGCTCAAATCTTGCTTCAATCTTTGAAAATCTCAGTTATAAACACTCATATACATATATACTTCTACATATCAAGTTTCAACAGGTGAAAATTGAGTTTTTTGTAGCTTTTAGCCGTTCGTTTGCAAATCTCGCGCCATATTGTAATATCTCTTCAGATCTGGGCTTATTCACTACTTTAATCTGCATATAAATGCTAGATATACATAGATCTTGTTTAGTTATGAAAGTAATATGCATACAAGCCAATCATGTTTGATGATAAAGTATATACTTTGTAAACAGTCTTATTCATTTATTAATAAAAGTATTTTTTACTAAAGGCATTTAATTATCTATGTGATGCCCCCTAAATAGGTATACATCACCCATTCTGAGTCGCCAAATACATGGTACAGAATTCAAATACAAACTTAATTAATATAATTGTCGTGTAAAATACAACAAAATAAAGCTAAGTTTTTACACGAATATTGTCTCATAGATAATATCCAAACTCAAATTCAATCCTCATTACATTTATTATCACACTAAATAGTGAGGACTACTAAAACAACCATCTCGAACCGTCACTCCATTCCCCGACTAGTCCCGGCTACATTCTCCTTTCCTGAAGAGAATAATGAAAGCAAAAGGGTGAGCTCAACTAGCCCAATGAGAAATATTATGGCTAAGATAATGCAGAATAAATTATCGTTAGCCTTCAACAGTGTTAAACTGATAAAATATAACAAACATCAAGTTTAACTGCAACGGAACAAGGAATCCATTAGAAGAGTCAAGTAGAGCATGATATCTACTATCTTCTATGATTTAAAAAGTTTGTCATCAATTTTATCGCTGAGACTCAACTTAATAAATAATCCACATCATCGAATCATCCCTGCACTACGGGCCAAGGATATTCATTAGTATCACGTCCACGAATTATCCATACACTATGGGCCAAGGAGATTCGTGTAATCGTCAATGGTCATGTTCATGCCAACAACTGTCCATCAATGCACTACGAGCCAATGAGGACTTTTACCACATCATTTGTAACATTACAGTCATGATTATACCGAATAATCCATGGTCATAAGCATAACAATCAACAGTTCATCTATGCATTATGACCAAAAATGACTTTCATCACAATATCAGCATGAGGATGATGACAATGATATAAGAATTCAATTAAATGAGATCATGGATAAATTTTAAAGATTTATAATTTAATTTATCCAGAATTCAATAATGTCCAAATATTGAACATGATATTGAATAAAATTGAGTGACTTCTCACGTAAGCATCAATAATCAATATCGTGTGCTACTATGCAACCACGCGTATTACTGTACTTTTATCACCAGGTATTTCAACAGTTAACGATAAAACTTTCGTCGTTACTTTTATAAAAAGATATTTATGTCGTTTTCTAACTCCGACAATAATTCTGTTGTGGGGTCCATCAATGATTGTGTCGTCTTACTAATATTTCCTGTTAAAACGAATATTTCTCGACCAATCGAATATTTTATAACAACTTGCATACTTTGTAAAATTTATAAATATTATCCACAACTATAACATTATATCAAATCCACACCATAATATTCAAAATTATATTTCAAGAAAAATTAATCTTTATTTATGAAAGTTGGAGTCTTACAATCTACATGGTGTTGTTTTAATAATATATGATAAACCCATAGTTTTAAGCAATGTTTTTAGAATCATGATGAGATCATGCTAATAAGATCTAAATTATTAGATAGCTTAAAACTAAAATGTTCACAATCGATGGATTATTATAAAGGGAATTAGTGAATCCGAATATATTGGTACATACGTTGTTTGTTCATTAGATGAGGATGATCGATAGCATAATCATTTGTGTAAAGACACTAAAGAAAGTATGTATGTGCTTATTAGAGAATAAATTCACTGAACTTGGTTCGCTAAGGAATACCTAATGGAGTTTTACTTGCCTGTCGATATGAATTCCTATAGTGATAGTAGTGCAAGTGATCCTTAGACTTGAGATCATCATAGTATATTGTGTATAATGAATTATACTTTGACTTATTCCTTAAGATCCTTAGGGTATATCAAAGGGTATTCTTGGGTGTAATAAGTTATATAAGAAAATAATGAATGATCAATAAAAAATCTACCGTTTATGTCATATATGATTTGATAAATGACAACCCAGGAATCCTTGGCCAAAGTGGAATAAAATTAGAAAGGAGTTTCTAATTTGCATTTATTCGAAATCGTGCATTTGGGAATCGAAATACATACAATTAAATAAAATAAGACTTGACAGTAATTACATGTCTTATATTTAATCGGGACATTGTATAGTGGAAGGATTGAATTGTACGGTAACTATTTACTCAAAAGTTCTTTTATGATTAATGTTTAAATTTATATTATCTGAAAAGTCATTAATCGCTAAGGAGTCTTATCCTTATTGTAGAATAAATATTATTTATTTAAATAAATTAATAGTTTAAGTTATTTATTTAAATAAGATTAGAATTGTTCTAATTGATTTATTCACAACCGGTTTAATATGGAGAACCTAAAGGGTAACACCATAAAATGAATAATATTTATTTAAGAAGTAAATGTCATAATCATAGTAATAAATTAAGTGTATTTAATTTAACCTATGGTGATTTAATAAATTAAATAGCTTAATATTTATTATTTAATATTTTAAAAATATTAAATATAAATTAATAAGAGAAGTCAATGCCCAGAAATGAGATTTTTAGTTCTCAGTTACTGGAGGATGTGCAAGAAAGAAGTATGAACATATAGTTCACCTAAAATAACACTTAAGCAAGTGAGTTAAACCTTTAGTGAAGGTTGAACGGAAAGATTTAACGAGATTATAAGATAAAGAATGCAAACGCGGGTTACGGAACTGATATCCGGGGACCGTAGTCGTGATAAATGAACGTGAAGGATTGCTATGATTGTGATTCCTTAGATGTTGAGTGACGAAAGTAATGAATAACATTTTGATGTTATGACGGGGTAATACGAGATGAATGTAAAGCGTATAGACGCTATAAACGCAACGTTGTTGCGATGAACGATCGGTCTTAGCATACAATGATCTGTATGGCTTCGATATTAAGAAATAATAATGAACATGGGGTTCATGGGATGGATAACGATCGAAAGCAATTAAAACCTTGAGTAAAGGTTGAATGAGAGAGTAAGAGACGAGCAACGTGAACGTTGAATATGTAAACGATCCTCGTGAATCGTATTCGCGTTGGACGAACATGCTAAGTATACCCTGGTTGTATGACTTAGATGTTGATGAATGTAGTAAGTAAGATACGAATGGTATCAACAAAGCCGTATCAAACGGTAATAAGATTAATGAAAACCGATTGTGAGTCGGATGAGAATGCTAGAATGAAATATAAGCGTTGAACACTTTAACCAATGTGAAGGTTAGGTGTACGCGAATATTAAATGGGTAGAACCTACACTCCGTGTATGGTTTGACCGTAGGATAACAAATACCAATGATTAAACCTGTGATGGGTGAAGAAGCTGAATCAAAGATAAGTACGTATAACGTAAAAGAAGCCGAGTTAATGTTTATAACTTAGATGACGCTCCGAGTCGAATGAACCGGACGTTGTAAGATAATGATAAGGTAATGTAAAATACTTAATGCTATTAATGCATAGAATGAATGCAGAATGATCGTTCTGAGTATACAAAAGACTGTATGACTTGGACGATGATGAATGAATCCTGAGGTATGGCATTTACTTGCCAGAAAGCCAAAAGGAATAAGAAATTAACTTAACGAACATTATAATTTAATAGTTCGTATAAGTTAAGAGAAAGTTAGGTTGTGGTACAATCGTAACCTTTGATGGTTGACATATGGGAGCTGGGCTAAACAATTCCTTCAGAGAGCGAAGGTATATACGAAACTTGCAACCGATCTAACTCACTATAATGGCAGTGTGGATGAGACGGGAACTTGTTTGTTGGTTGTTTGTGGGAAACCACTCAGAGTACCATATGGACTACTAGCAGAGAAGTGATATGTACTGAGTCCTGGAGAAATATACGAAAAAGATAAGAATGTGAATCATCAAAGATGATGAACGTGTTGAGTAAGACATCTCCGTATGTCATGAAACCGTAAACTGGTAATGAAAGTTAGTCGCATAAAATTATATTGCAAGAACGCGAACCTTAAGAAGTAAAGTTAAGTAAACCAATGCGTAAGTCAAGTATATGACTAATTGGTGTATTTGTTGTTTCCTTATATGTTATAGGGATTGGAATGAGCAGTTCAGCGTAAGTTGTAGCTGTGCGTAAGGCAAGTTTCCTAACTTCATTCATATTTTAAATGGATGCTAGTTTCTTAAACTTCTCAGATGTTGAACTTGAGAAGTTTTGTCTATGTGCGAATGTGCGATATTTGTACAAGGTGGTAGAATGTATGAGGCCTTATGCCACAATTTGAACACTTCGGTGTTTCTATGATATGAATTATTCTATGTTTGAACTGTTCAATAAAAGAATGTTCTGTTTATACATGAACCGTTATTGTTAAGTCTGTGCTATTGATTCTAGCCAGACAGAATGTGCATGAAAGAGAGTAGAGAATGAAAGTATTTCAAAGTGAATATGACTAATGTTTTAAGATGATAGGAATCAAGACTATTCCTATTATTCAAGCTGCTTCGTAACCTTGTTCGGTTATTGAAGTCTGAAAAGAATGTTTAAATTCTTGAAGTTGTTTGTTCAACTGTTATGATTTGTTGGGCAATTGAATGCTCACACTTGCTTTAAATGAAAAATATTTTCAGCAAACGATGTTAGAAGAACTTAAGGATCCCGTATAGATCAAGCTGATGGTATCCAGATGAAGTGCCATTCAGAATATGAATGAGCGAGAAGATCAAGTGAAGACTTGTAATGTAGAAATATGAAAATTAAACTATAGATTAGTTTAATGAACTAAATGTATCCTTGGTGGCGGATAAAAGTCACTCTTGTAAGATGAAAGGAATAATGTAATTATCATTATTTGTAATATAAGAGGTCATAAGGTTCCAGAACCTGGGATTTGAGAGTGTATGTCGTTATATTGCATTATATAATGATGTATGTTGGATGAATGATGTACTAGTGACGTACGGAATTCGGGTGTGAAGATAGACCGAATTTCAGGGCGTTACATTTTTTCTCTTATAAATGGCCACCCCAAGCCCTCTATTTATAGAGGGAGAACCGTAGGTATACATGCGGCTACTCGGGGTGCCTCGGGCTCCGCGGGTCCCACCGTCTCGAAGTACGTGCACGTATGCACTGTGATGTCCACTCGAACTTTCAGAATTTCAATCCGGGCATCCGACTGAGGTATGTAAGACCTATTTCAGGTTGCCGTTGTCGAGAGTTAAGCAATGATATGGGATTAGAGGTTGTACGAAGTCAGGAAGATGGGACCATGCCCTCCGGTCTTCAAGCTTCAAATTCTATCCATTGCCCTGCGCAATAGTCACTCGGGATTGGACCTCCTTGGTTCTTGTGGGACATTGTTGTGTAGAAATGTATGTATGAAATGTTGAAACGGTGTGATGTGGCGTTAAGGTGGTAAGATGAGAACTTTGCCCCTCACCAGGGTTATCTCCGGTTTGGGTTGATAAAGCAGACGTTGCTCAGGGTTATCTCTAAGATTGGACTGCTGCAAGTGTTGAAGGTCCTTAGTGTCATCTCTGAGGTGTGCATATCTTCTCGATGTTATCTCCGGGTCTTGTACTGAGTGCCTCGGTGTGAGTGTCGAGGTTGAAGTTGATTGCATGCATTTGAAACAAACATTTCCGGGGTTATCTCCAGAACGACAACTGCATTCCTTGGGGTTATCTCCAAGGTTGGTAACTGCTACTCCCAGTGTTGGGATTGAGACTGAATATCTCAGGCTTATCTCCGAGATGAATCGGCCTTCTCTAGTGGAATTTTTGGTATTGGAACTGCATGCCTCGGGATTATCTCCGAGGTTAGAACTGATACTCCCGGTGTGTGTTTCGGGGTAGAAACTGAACTTCTGCTAGTATCCGGACTGGATATGAGATGTCTTCCAGGGTTATCTCTGAAAGGCAAATCTTCCCTCCTGCAATGTCAGTAATAGGTGTGCAAAAAATTTCGAGTGTCTACAGATGCCCCTCTTTATCATATTCATGCAATGCTATGGCATGGATAAGATAAAGAATCCAAGACACTTGAAATGCAACGAGATAAACATGATGCCATGCGCAACAACATGATGCAAATGTATGATGCATATAGATTATTTTCCCACATGCTGGGGATGATTGCTGGCTCCTTGTTGCTTCTACCGGGGATTGGCAATGATGTATTTGCTGACCAGATTGGACGTGTCATCCAAATCTTTTAGGATGTTGACATTGGGGTTATCACCAAAGTCCTTAATCCTTGATACAGACTTTATTCCGAAAATGTGCCTCTCGTGTATAAGAGATTTGTGGGGATAAAGCATTGTCTTTTTGAGGATGTGTATAACATATTCCATCATCGATCCTCCTCGATGATGTTGACCTTTCCTGGAATGTATCGCCAGGACATATCAATGTTATGTTGGAGTTACTGCCAACAGTATGTGTTGTCAAGGCTGCCTGACCTTCGCTGATATATGAATCAACGGATAAAACCCTTATTGGGAAAACTGTCAAGGCTGCTTGACCTTCGCTGACTTATGAATCAACGGATAAACACCCCTGTTGGGCAGACTGTCAAGGTTGTTTGACTTTCACTGACATGTGAATCAACAGAAAATCATACCTGTCGGGCAGACTGTCAAGGCCGATTGACCTTCGCTGACGTGTAAATCAACGGATAAAAACCCCGGTAGGGAAGACTGTCAAGGTTGCTTGATCTTCGCTAACGTGTAAATCAACGGATAAACACCCCTGTTGGGCAGACTATCAAACCTACTTAACCTTCGCTGACGTGTGAATCAACGGATAAACACCCCTGTTGGGCAGACTATCAAGGCTGATTGACCTTCGCTGACGTGTGAATCAACGAAAAATCACCCATGTTGGGGGTGATCCGTCAAGGTCGCTTGACCTTCGACGTGTGACGACCCCAAAATTAGGTATACATCACCCATCTTGAGTCGCCAGATACATGGTACGTAATTCAAATATAACTTAATAATACAACCGTCGTATACAATACGACAAAAAACATAAACCGTGAGTTTGAATACAAATATTGTCTACTAGAGAGTATACAAACTCAAAAGGAGTTCTCATTACAATTATTATCACACTATTTCACAGAATAGTGAGGACTACTAATGCACCATCTAGGACCATCACTCCGTTCCCCGATTGTCCTAGCTATATTCTCATTTCCTGAAGAGAACAGTGAAAGAAAGGGTGAGCTCAACTAGCCCAGTAAGAAATATTATGACTAAGATAATGCAGAATAAATTATCATTAGCCTTAAACATTGTTAAACTAATACAATATAACAAACATCAAGTTTAACTGCAGCGAAACAAGCAATTCATTAAAAAAGTCAAGTAGAGAATAAAATCTACTATCTTTTATGATTTAAAAAGTTTTTCATTACTTTTATCGCTGGGACTCAACTTAATAAATAATCCACATCATCGAATCACCCCTGCACTACGGCCAAGGATATTCTTTAGTATCACGACCACAATTATCCATGCACTACGGGCCAAAGATAATTGTGTTTTCATCAACGGTCCTGATCATGCCATAAAACAATTCATCTTTGCACCCTTGGCCGAAGAGAATCCATAGCCATAATCATACCAAAAATCTGTCCCATCAATGCACATTCTTGCCAATGAGGACTTTTTTTCATATCATTTGTAACATTACGGTATGATTATACCGAATAATCCCCGTCATAATCATACCAAGTCCATCTATGCACTACAAAAGCCACGTATGACTTTCAACATAATATAAAACATGAGGATGATGACAATGATATAAGAATTCAATAAAACAAGTTCAAGAATTAATTTATCCAGAACTAATAACGCCCAAATTGTCAACATGATATCGCTTTGTAGAGTAAAATTCAAGAATGCTCGTAAGAATATTTCCATGAAAAGATATCGGATGAAGCGCAAAATATCAAGGATATTCCACTAATTTCATGGAGTATAGAAGTCAAAACTTTAACCAACCGAGTATAATAAAGAATGGAATAACAAAAGAAATCACCATGCATGCAAGATTGTGATAGACAAAGTTATTCCAATGTAATAATAATAACGGAACCATGTCAAAGTAAATTTATTCCGACAGGATATTCCAACGTAATAATAATAAATAATAACAACCGGTCCCATGCATGTAAAATGCATGTGACAGACAGGATATTCCAATAGTAATAATAAATAATGGAACCAGTCCCACAGAAAACGCGCATGCATACAGTGATATTCCAATGTAATAATAAAGAATGGAATATTAGAAGAATTTCACCATTATGCAAAGATTTTGCATGTATGTTATTTCCAACATAATAATAAAGAATGGGAATAATGTAAGAATTTCACCAAGTATAGGGTAGCCCACATACACAAAGTTATTCCAATGTAATAATAAAGAATGGAATAATGTAAGTTTTCTTCATAAATAAGAAAGAAAGAACACCCCTTACGAGTACAACAAATAATATTCCCTATCTTAGAAAGAAGAGTAGATCGGATATAGGAGTAGTGAAGTAGCGTAACACTTTTCTTCTTTCTCTCTATAGTTTCTCTCTCTAGAGTTTCATTGAATTAAGAAGAAATAATGAATGAATGAGCTTCTATTTATAGAAAAATGGATCGATATAGTAACTAACTCATGAACTATCCCGTATTGATTTACTTTAATCTGACTATCCATATTTAAAGCAAAAATCTTTTAAATAAAATATAATATATTCTATTTATAATCTAATAAAACGAATAACTTTTATAAAAGATTTTACTATGCAAACACTATGCAGCACTATGCAAACACTATGCATAATAAAATATAATATATTCTAATTATTGTCTAATAAAATGTATAACTTTATAAAAGTATTCTATTTTATATAAAAAAGATTTTACTATGCAAAATACTATACAGCATACTATGCAATACTATATAATAGAATATAATATATTCTATTTATAGAATAACTTTAAAAAGTATTCTATTTTTTATTACATTAATAATACCAATAAAACAAAAAAACCGAGTGACTTATCACATAAGCATCAATAATCAATACCGTGTGCTACTATGCAACCACGCCAGACATCGTACTTTTTTTAACACTAGTGTTTCAACAATTATTAATTCAGTAAAACTTCCGCCGTTATTTTCATAAAATATTTTTGTCGCTTTTCTTAATTAGAAAATAATTCCGTTGTGGGGTCCACTAATGATTGTACCATCGTATTTAATATTCCCCGATAAAAAGAATATTCCCCACCAATCGAATATTATATAACAACTTGCATACTTTTGCAAAATTTATAAATACTACCCACAACTATAACATTATATCAAATCCACACCATAATATTAAAAAAATTATTTCGAGAAAATTAAATATTTATTCATAAAATCTGGGTCTCATAATCTCCTCTCCTTATGAAATTTCACCTCGAAATTTACGTGCACGCACTGGGTATGTCAAGAGGTGAGGATACCTCGACTTCATTTCAAATTCTAACTCTTGAGGTATAACCTTTGAGTGTTGAATACGATTCTTCTTATCCAAGATTTTAACACGTATCTCCTCAAACGTTAAATCATCCGCTATCTCGTCCGGTTCTAAATTAATAATGTGGTTCGGGCCGTTCACATATTTACATAACATCGATACGTTAAAAACGTTAGAACACGCGACATACTTGGCGGTAAAACGAGTCTATAAGCCATAGTTCCTACTCGATCGAGGATTTTAAATGGGCCAATTAAATCGAGGGTTGAGATTTCCTCTCTTCGTCGATTCTTGCTTCTAGAATAACGCCTCTCAACCTTCTTTTCACATTCATCACCTCCGAGTATGTAGCTTGAAAGCGGCTTTAACTTTATCGATTAAAGTCGATTCTAATCATATATTCAAGTATCTTCACGGGGTTCAGATATTCACACTTATAACCGCATACAATCTTCTACTCAACGCGTCAACCTACCACGTTCGCACTTCCACGATGATATTGCATGGTACGATCGTAATCTTCAATAATCTTCAATTCGAGCCAACGCTTTTGGCACATGTTACGCTTCATTTTAGTTGAAGAAATATTTAAGGGTTTTAGAAATGGGTTTTGTATCGGGGTCAATACAAAATTCGATTTCACGCCTAGGTAGGCTAAGAAGTCTTCAAGAATACGCCAGAAATTTATTAACAATAGAAATATCATTCAAAATCGTGACCTCATCCAAGACTTGATAGTACATCACATTGATACCTATCAACTTGTCATCGCTATTCACGACATCGCCCACAAAAAGTCCGCTTTTTGCATTTCCACATAAGAAAGTCAACAACGAAAGGACCGGGGCTCTTTACTTATGGCTTGATATGACAATTATTGACTTTAGTGGTTTGATTGCTTGAATTCGCATAACAGGTTGGTTAGGAATATGAAAGCTAACAACCTTATGTAAAGCATGATGAGTAGTTAACCAATCGATTCCTAAAATCGCATCAAAAGCAAGTATTTTCAAAGAGATAAGATTGACACGTAACGTGAAAGTGTTGATTTGAACAAGATTTATAAATAGTGGAGGTAACGAAGGTTTCTCCCAACTGAGTTTAAACAGATATATCAAAGTCTAACTTCTTCGGAGTTAACTTCAAACATTGAACACAACTAGGTGAAATAAAAGAGTAAGTAGAACTGGTATCTAATAAGGTATAAACTTCGCAAGAGTTTATCATTAACTTACCCATAATAACTTCGTTCGGGTTCCTCAAAAAATGCTCTCACTTAAACTACTGGATTTGACTTTGCTATATGGTACATTCCACCCTTAAGTGCTTTGTCCCATTCTTGATCCATGATTTGAATCATTATTCTCCGATCCATATCGAATTGGGGTCGACCGCTATGCATGTGGTAATTCCGAATTCGATGTTGATTCTCCCAATTGTTGTCCAAAAAGAAAATCCATTTCATCTATTTTGGCTTTATTGATCTAAGTCTTTTTCACAATATCTACACGTCGCGCTTTTACCCATGCGTCCATCTATTCTCCTTCGCTCATTTGTTTCTCGCTTCATTAGAACTTTTATCATAGCATTCTCGATTCCAACTCTAATATCTTATACTCTGCCAAGGAGTGATTCTGCTCAAGCATCGCACATCGGGTAACACAATTTTGAATGGTTGCATCTCTTTGCTCCACTACCTCCCCGCCGCTCTTCAAATTTTCTTCTAACTCATGAATACGATTTTGTAATGCTAAATTTTGATTATAAATTCTTCTAATAAATTCTCCTCAGGTTCCTCTTCTTCCTCTTCTTTCTCTCTTCCTCACTCTCACCGCTACCTCTCAGAACTAGCTCGGTGCAAACTATTAGTTCTTCACGCACCACGTAGATATCTCTAATTCCTTCTTCGTCTCCGACATCACATTAACCCTTAAGAGTGATTAAAGGTGTCTCAACGGTCTCATGTGCTTCATTGCTTATCTCAACATTTTCGGATGCCATTTGCAAATACTGCCACAAAACAAAGGTTAATTGACATGTAACATATTATCCATATACACTGACTGACCAATTAAATATCAAATAAACTTTGGTAGGTCATACTAGCGAAGGAATTCCCCGTCTCTCCCCTCCTAGTTCTATTCTCACATCCTAGCCAGGGATCATATCCCTAAGCTTTGATACCAACTGTGACGACCCCAAAATTAGGTATACATCACCCATCTTGAGTCGCCAGATACATGGTACAGAATTCAAATACAACTTCATAATACAACTGTCGTGTACAATACGACAAAATATAAATTGTGAGCTTGAATACAAATATTGTCTACTAGAGAGTATACAAACTCAAAAGGAGTTCTCATTACAATTATTATCACACTATTTCACAGAATAGTGAGGACTACTAATACACCATCTAGGACCATCACCCGCTCCTCCGACTGTCCCAAATATATTCTCATTTCTCAAGAGAATAAAGGAAAGAAAAGGTGAGCTCAACTAGCCCAAGAAGAAATATTATGACTAAGATAATGCGTAATAAATTATCATTAGCCTTAAATAGTGTTAAACCGATACAATATAACAAACATCAAGTTTAATCTGCAATGAACAAGCAATCCATTAAAAGAGCCAAGTAGAGAATAAAATCTACTATCTTTTATGATTTAAAAGGTTTTTCATCACTTTTATCATTGGGACTCAACTTAATAAATAATTCACATCATCGAATCACCCCTCGCATCTACTACCAAGGATATTCTTTAAGTATCACGACCACAATTATCCATGCACTACGGGCCAAAGATAATCATGTTTTCATCAATGGTCCCGATCATGCCACAAAACAATTCATCTTTGCAACCTTGGTCAAGAGAATCCATAGCCATAATCATACCAAAAATCGCCCATCAATGCATTACGGCCAATGAGGACTTTTTCCACATCATTTGTAACATTACTACCATGATTATACCGAATAATCCTCGGTCATAATCATACCAAGTCCATCTATGCACTACAAAGCCATGATTTGATTTTCAACATAATATAAACATGAGGATGATGACAATGATATAAGAATTCAATAAAACAAGTTCAAGAATTAATTTATCCAAGAACTAATAACGCCCAAATTATCAACATGATACTTTTTTGTAGAGTAAAATTCAAAAATGCTCGTAAGAATATTTCCATGAAAAGATATCGGATGAAGCGCAAATATCAAGGATATTCCACTAATTTCATGGAGTATAGAAGTCAAAACTTTAACCAACCGAGTATATAATAAAGAATGGAATAACAAAAGAAATCACCATGCATACGGTATTGCATAGACAAAGTTATTCTAACAGTAATAATAATAATAACGGAACTGTGTTAAGCGAAATTTGCAAACCGACAGATATTCCAATGAATAATAAATAATGGAACCAGTCCGACGTAAAACGCATGCAGATGTGATATTCCAAACAGAGTAATAAATAACGGAATCGGTCCTGCGTAAAATGCATGCATAAGGCGATATTCCAATGTAATAATAAAGAATGGAATATTAGAAGAATTTCACCATGTATGCAGATTACTTTGCATAGCATATGTGTTATTCCAACATAATAATAAAGAATGGAATAATGTAAGAATTTCACCAAGTATAGGGTAGCCCACGATATACAAAGTTATTCCAATGTAATAATAAAGAATGGAATAACAGAAGTTTTCTTCATAAATAAGAAAGAAAGAGTACCCCTTACGAGTACAACAAATAATATTCCCTACCTTAGAAAAAAGAGTAGTGGATATATAAGTAGTGAAGTAGCAAAACACTTTTCTTCTTTCTCTCTATAGTTTCTCTCTCTAGAGTTTCAATGAATTCGTAAGAAATAATGAATGAATGAGCTTCTATTTATAGAAAAATGGATCGTGATAAGAACTAACTCATGAACTATCCAGATTTATTTACTTTAATCTGACGGTCCATATTTAAAGCAAAATCTTTTAAATAAAATATAATATATTCTATTTATAATCTAATAAAAGGAATAACTTTATAAAAGATTTTACTATGCAAACACTATGTAGGCACTGTGCAAACACTATGCATAATAAAATATAATATATTCTAATTATTGTCTAATAAAATAGATAACTTTATAAAAGTATTATGTTTTATATAAAAAGATTTTACTATGCAAAACACTATGCAGACACTATGCAACACTATGCATAATAGAATATAATATATTCTATTTATAGAATAACTTTATAAAAGTATTCTGTTTTAATACATTAATAATACCAATAAAAAAAACTGAGTGACTTATCACGTAAGCATCAATAATCAATACCGCAGTTACTATATGCAACCACGCCAGATATCGTATTTTTACTACCGGTGTTTCAACAAGATTAACGGTAAAACTTCCGCCGTTATTTCCATAAAATATTTTTGTTATTTTCTCAATCAGAACAATAATTCCGTTGTGGGGTCCACTAATGATTGTACCGTCGTACGGATATTTCCCGACAAAAAGAATATTCCTCGACCAATCGAATATTATATAACCACTTGCTTACTTTGCAAAATTTGTAAATATTACCCACAACTATTACATCAAATCAACACCATAATATTAAAAAAAAATTATTTCGAGAAAATTAAATATTTATTCGTAAAATCTGGGGTCTCACACTTCGACATATTAAAACATGTGATGCCTCCGCCGTGGTGTTGATTTGGAATGCGTGATGCCCCCGCCGGGGATTCTTGAGAGGATTAGGGTTACGACCCTGAATTGGCGGCATTAGACATGCGTCAGGCATTGCCGAGTGTATCTTGTAAAAGCTGATATCATTAGCATAGTGTACCCTGTACTCGGGCGAACACCCATGAGTGATGTGTAGACCCACGGCTCGGTCTGAGAAAACCAGGATTGCAAGCCATTCTGCTCAATCCCGTAGCGTTTTTATTCCTGATTTGGCTTCTTCAGCGTATGAGAACTCCATTGCAACTCAAACTGGACCAAGACGGAGGGGTGGGACCCATGTAGGGGTGTGGCAGGTACATCTGCAGTAGCCGCAGGGGGACCTGCGGCCAGCCGTGGCTATTAAATGCCTGCAGGTTGGTTTCATAAGGTATTTTAAAGTTGCGCCACGAAGGAAATCTGAGAGCTCTTCTTCAGATCTGCAGAGTTTGGGCAAATTTCTGCAAATTAAGTCACCATACAAGTGTTCTACACTGTCCTGGTAACGTATGCATGTCTTTTTTTCTAGTTTTTATCCGTTGGAAAATGACTTATCACTTAAAATGCATCTAAACACATATAAGTGAGTATGCATGCTCAAATGACTTGATAAAAAATACTCAACATAGTAAAATGTTAGTATTAAACCATGTTGAACATAATGATGTGGAAAATTTTAACTTTTGAGACAGTCAAATTGGCACCCTTTCTCTGCTATTTCTTATCCTATCTGAGGACAAATGAGCAAAAGGTAAAATGCAAAGTAATCCTGGTAATTAAACTACCCTTATGGATTGATGACTTTAACTTTTAATGCATATACTATGACACCCCCAAAATAGGTATACATCACCCATTCTGAGTAGCCAATACATGGTACATAAACAAATAAAACTTCAGTAATACAATTATCGCGCAAAATATGATAACACATATACTGTGAGTTAGAATACAACTATTGTCTAATAGAGAGTATACAAACTCAAAAGGAGTCCTCATTACAATTATTGATACACTATTTTACAAAATAGTGAGGACTACTAATACAACTATCCAGAACCATCACTCCATACCCCGGCTAGTTCCTCCTATGTTCTTACCTCCGGAGAAGAAAAATGGAACAAAAAGGAAAAGGGTGAGCTCAACTAGCCTAGTAAAGAATATTATGACTAACATAAAATACAACAATTTATCATTAGTATTCAACAGGGAAAAATCTGATAAAATATAATAGACAACAAGTTTTAGATCAACAACTGCAGCGGAAACAGCAATCCATTAGAAGAGTCCAGTAGAGAAAGAATTCTATTATTTTCTAAGATTTAAAAGTCCATCATCAATATTTTATCCCTGTAACATCAATCAATATACATCTTGAATCAAATATTCATATTTGCACTACATGCCAAAGATATTCATTTGTATCACTAGTTGGTCATGTTCATCTCAATACCTATTCATCTTTGCACTACGGGCCAAAGATATTCATTAGGTAATCATTCATCTTTGCACTACAGGCAAAAGATATTCATCAGTTAATCATTCATCTTTGCACTATAGGCCAAAAATATTCAGTAATATCATCATTTAGGACTGAGGATGATGAAAAATATCTTAAAGAAAACGAATCTAGTGAGATAAAGGTCAAAGATTAGGGATTCGTACTTTAGTTTATCCAAGTTCAAAAATACTTTATAATAATCAATTCTGGAGAAAAATTCAAGAATAAAGACCAAAACATGGATACAATCAAAAATAGTAACCATAATATACAACTTGGACAAAGAAAAGAAAATTTCATTTTTTTCCGTGAATAGTGCCGTGATTCGTGAATAGTCTTTGAGATACGTGAATAATTAATATCGTATCGTGAATAGTAACCCTACACACAAAAAGGTAGAAATTCCACAATAAAATCCATACCAATATTTCGGTATAATGATATTGAAAGAATAACATCATTATGAAGAAAATAACATCCCTTATCTCAAAATATCAGTACTTCTGATCGGAATATCGGTATAAGGCTGAAGGAAACTTGCACTGATGAATAGCAACTCACAAAGTATCTAAATACTCACAAAATACGCTCGATAATATAGAGAGAAAACTTGTTTCTGGTGTGATTTTCAATTCTAACTAAGCACCCTATTTATAGGAAAATGCTTAGAATGCCATAGCAGACTAACCTGCTACCTGATGGCTTTACCAGCTACTATTCAAGCCCACCACTTTTGAAAATAAATTTAAGCACATTTCATTACTCACCAACCAAAAGTGGGGCCCACCATATTTTTAATAAAAACATTATATTTTCTGAAACTTCAACAATTCAAAATAAATAGCACTTTTATCAGAAAAATACAAATCTCATGTGCTTTCCATAAGAAATTTAATTCTCTACAACTTTTTAAGTTTAAGTTTTTTCAAATTCCAAATGAACAATGACTAAAATCCACATACGGACGATTTTCAAAACCTCCATTCTGACAAAATACTGATAAAACACCTCAACATTAATTCCTTCATTTATAACCACATAAAATAAATATATCCATCATATAAATAAATAACTAATTATTCACAAATAATATTACAGAATCACAATTGTGACAACCAGGTCGTTCCCAAAAAAGAGGGGACTTTCCGATAAGGATTTCTCCTTATTAGCGCCTTGATTAGGTGACCAAACCCTTTTCTGTATGTAACTTCCTTAGACATTTCCAATAATGCTATCTAATAATATTATTCAAATAATATGAATTATTGATCTGATAATGGAGATACTGTGTAGTGATAATTATTGAATCAACAATAATATAAAATATCAACGCAGCAATTATTGAACCAATAAGATAAAATATTGAGCGATAATTATCGTAACAATTATTGAGTAGTGACTTCTTACGTAGAATCAATAATTTCAAAATACCTGTAATACCGCAAAACTTCTTTGTGAAACCACGCCAGATTACTACATTTTAACCACCGAGTATTCCAACAGCGTTAACGGTAACCATTACGCCATTTTTTATAAAAACTCAAACATTTCATTTTCTTCATCCAACAGTTATCCGTTATGGGGCCCACAAATGGCTGCACAGTCGTACGAATATTCCACGACCAAACGAATATTCCCCGACAACAATGAATATTTTATAACCACTTGCTTATTTTGCAAAATTTGCACATTTCACCCATAACAAAAATATTATATCAATTTAACACCTTATTATTCACAATAATAAATAGAGGAAATAAGATTTTATTTATAATAAGTTGGGGTCTTAAAACCTCCCCTCCTTATAAAATTTCATCCTCGAAATTGACGTACGTACCTGGTGTTTCGAAAAGGTGAGGATACCTCGCTTTCATTTCTGATTCCGACTCCCAGGTCATTTCTTCAATAGCATGGTTTCTCCACAAAACCTTAACTTGTGGTATAACCTTGGTGCGTAGGACATGCTCTTTCCTATCCAAGATCTTAACAAGTACCTCCTCGTACGTTAAAACTTCGGCTATCTCGTCTGGTTCTAACTCAATAATGTGGTTCGGGTCTTTTACATATTTACGAAGCATAGATATGTGAAAAATATTATGAACACGAGACATGTTTGGAGGTAATGCGAGTCTATAGGCCACATTTCCTATTCGGTCAAGAATCTCAAATGGACCAACAAATTTTGGATTGAGCTTTCCTCTCTTCCCACATCTTGTAACTCCCTTCCATGGAGCAATACATAACAATACATGATCCCCAATATTAAATTCCGCATCCTTTCGATGAAGATCCACATAACTCTTTTGTCGATCCTGTGCCGTTTGTATACATTGTCAAATCGTTTGGATCTTCTCTGTAGTCATTCATACCAAATCTGGTCCCAAAAATGTTATTTCTCCCACCTCATCCCAGCATACTAGAGAGCGACACTTTCATCCATACAATGCTTCAAATGGAGCCACACCTATACTTGTCTGATAACTGTTGTTGTAGGAGAATTCCACCAATGGTAGGTACTTATCCCAACTCCCTTTGAAATCTAGGACACAGAGTCTTAATAGATCTTCAAGAGTTTGAATAGTCCTCTCTGATTGCCCGTCCATTTGAGGATGGTATGCCGAACTGAATCGTAAATTTGTGCCCATATCTTTCTGCAAGCTAACCCAAATTTGTGAAGTGAATCTTGGGTCACGATCCGAAACTATGGATACTGGCATGCCATGCAATCTCACAATCTCATTTACGTACATACTAGCAAGATGTTCAAGGGAATAAGTCTCCCGTATAGGCAAGAAATGGGCAGACTTGGTTAATCTATCAACAATAACCCAAATCGCATTTATGCCTTGAGAAACCTTGGGAAGACCCGTAACGAAATCCATAGAAATGTGTTCCCACTTCCATTTTGGAATCTCAAGAGGTTGCAATGGACCCTTTGACACTTGATGCTCTGCCTTTACACGTTGACAAGTTAAACACCTCGAGATAAACTCCGCGATCTCTCTCTTCATATTGTTCCACCAAAATGTATGTCGAAGATCATGATATATTTTGGTACTCCCAGGATGAATTGAAAATAGTGTGTTGTGTGCCTACATCATGATTTTATGTTTTAAGTCAGAATCGTTAGGAACACAAAGTCTGGAGTGGACTCGAAGTATTCCTTTTTCATCAATTCTTGCTTCTGGAATAGCACCTTCTTGCACTTTCTTCTTCATACGCATCAGCTCCATATCCGTAGCTTGAGCAGCTTTAACTTTATCGATTAAAGTCGCCTTACTCAGATATTTTGATATCATCACGTGGTACTTGGAGCCTTTACCTCTATCTCCATCCTTTGCAAGTCATACAAAATGGACCTTTGTGTTAACAAGATTGCACTCGTACCCGCATATGATCTTCTACTCAATGCGTCAGCTACCACGTTTGTTTTTTCATGATGATATTGGATGGTGTGATCGTAATCTTTCAACAGCTTGATCCAATGTCGTTGTCGCATGTTGAGTTCCTTTTGGGTGAAGAAATATTTGAGGCTTTTCTGATCTGTATAGATCTCCACTTTCTCCCCATACAGGTAGTGTCTCCAGATCTTTAATGCGAAAACGATTACTGCCAACTCCAAATCATGAGTAGGATAATTCCTCTCATATTCTTTGAGTTTTCACGAGGCATAGGCTATGACTTTCCCATGTTGTATGAGAACACATCCTAACCCTTTGCCTGAAGTATCACTGTAGATAACAAATCCATCCGAACCAGATGGTATTGTCAGAACAGGTGCCGAAATGAGTCTCCTCTTGAGTTCTTGAAAACTCTTCTCACAATCCTTGCTCCAACCGAATTTTGTATCTTTACGAGTCAGCTGAGTTAACGGAGTAGCGATTAGAGAAAATCCTTCCACGAATCTCCGATAGTAACCAGCTAAGCCCAGAAAGCTACGTACTTTGGTCACCGACTTTGGTATCTCCCAACTTTGTATGGCTTCGATCTTTGTTGGGTCGACAGATACTCCATGTTTTGACACCACGTACCCAAGGAATGCTACTTCCTCAAGCCAGAACTCGCATTTCTTCAGCTTGGCATATAGCTTGTTATCACGAAGCCTTTGCAGTACTAGCTTCAAATGGTGCTCATGATCTTCACGGCTTTTGGAATAGATGAGGATGTTATCAATAAAAACAACAACGAACTGATCCAAATATTCTTTTAACACACGGTTCATCATATCCATGAAAGCAGCAGGAGCATTAGTCAATCCAAAAGACATGACTAAGAATTCATAATGCCCATATCGAGTTCTGAAGGCAGTCTTTGGAATATCCTCAGTTTTAATCTTCAGCTGATGATATCTAGAACAAAGATCGATCTTTGAAAAGAATTGTGCTCCTTGCAACTGGTCGAATAAGTCATCAATGCGAGGTAGCGGATACCTATTCTTAATGGTGACATGGTTCAATTCTCGGTAGTCAATACAAAGTCGCATACTCTCGTCTTTCTTCTTTACGAATAACACAGGAGCACCCCAAGGAGATGTACTAGGACGAATGAAACCGATGTCCAAAAATTCCCGTAGTTGGACCTTTAACTCCTGAAGTTCAATAGGAGCCATTTGATATGGGGTTTTGGAAATGGGCTTTGTACCAGGTTCAAGGTCAATAAAGAATTCAACTTCACGTTCTGGGGGTAAACCGAGAAGTTCTTCAGGAAATACGTTAGGAAATTCACTTACAACAGAAACATTATTCAAATGTGACGTGTTTTTGTTCAAGTCCGTGACATGGGCTAAGAAAGCTTGACATCCATTTTTCAATAAATGAATAACTTTATGGCATGATATGACAGTGATTGACTTTAATGGTTTGGTTGTTTGAATTCACATAATAGGTTGGTTAGGAATTTGAAAACTAATAACCTTACGTAAATAATCAATTTTAGCATGATGCGTGGTTAACCAATCAATCCCTAAAATCACATCAAATGCAAGAATTTTCTACGAAATAAGATCGGTAGGTAATGTTATGGTTCCAACTTGAATCAAGCAAGATTTATAAATAGTAGATGTAATGAAAGTTTCTCCTAACGGAGTCTCAACAGATAAGTCAAGGTCTAATTTCTCCGGAGTCAAGTTTAAATGTTGAGCACAAGCAGAAGAGATAAAAGAATGGGTAGAACCGGTATCTAATAAGGTATAAACTTCGCAAGAGTTTATGATTAGCTTACCCATGATCACCTCGTTCGGGTTTCTCGCGTTTTGGCCAGTCACGACAAACGCCTTCCCTTGAACCACCAACTTTGTTTTGTCCGTAGTCGCCTTTGGTGTCACCGTCCCAGCTGGACTTAACTTCGCTACCTGACAAAACCGGGTTATATGACCGTCTTTTCCACAACTGAAACACACCTTGGAAGGCTGTGAACAGTTTGGACTTATGTGTCCCTCCTCTCCGTGATCAGTAGCATCTAACTGGCGGTCGTTCTCCTCCCTAGAATTTGTTGTTGGTCTCAGCTGTGATGTCTTCCCATCATTGTTGAATCTCCGCTTTACAAATTTCCACTGACTCACCTCTCCTATTATCATGGCCACGATTACCACCCAAGTGGTTACCGCTTTTGCATGTATTCTTTCATCCCCGCTGGTTATCATCGCTCGATGATCATCCGCCACCATCGAGTATGACCGATTGTGGTCCCCGGTTGAAGCATACTCATTATCCCGCTTTCTAATAATTGAGCCCTATTTACAACATCCGAATATAAAAAAATTTATGAGAGATAAGATATTGTCAATCTCGGTTTTAGACCTCTCGAAACATCCTCGCCATTCGCTCCTCATTCTCTACCAAATGAGGTGCAAACTCGATAACTCTGCGAACCTCACCTCGTCTTTGACACACCGCCATGTTGTTTTGTTCCAAATCGATAAACTCTACCTCCTTCATATGATGAATACTTTCGTGAAAGTACTTTTCATTAAATAGTTTCAAATGTGTTTCCCAAGACATATTGAGTCGGCGGCGAGTCGGGTACGCTTCACGATTCCCACCAAAGAGTCCGCCTCACCACTTAACATAAAGGTGGCAAAAGGAACCTTCGTTCCTCCGCATCCCAAGACATCGAATATCTTGGTAATTTGTTTAACCCACGTTTTTGCCTTAATCGGATCCGGCTTTCCCGTAAATTCTGGTGGTCCCAACTTCTTGAACTGCTTGGCTGTGACAAGCCGCGCATTGCTAACATTTCCACCCGTATTTTGTGCACGAGTCTCCCTCGTCTGATTTTGCATGTACTGCAAAAAGATTCTAAACATCCCATCATTCATCATTTGTTCGGTAGTGTTGTTTATAGGATGAATATTGCCTTCATGTTGCACGTTCCCCTAAGTGGTGATTAAAGGTGTCTGCACGGTCTGATTCACTTCATTTTCTTAATATTTGCAGCTGCCATTCTCAAATACTTCCACAAAACAAGGGTTAATTAACATGTCACATATTATCCCTATACTCTGACCAACCAAATAAATACCAAATAAACTTAGTCAGGTCATACTAGTAAAGGAATTCCCTGTCTCTCCCCTCCTAGTTCTTGTCTCACATCTCAGCCAGGGATCATATCCCTAAGCTTTGATACCAACTGTGATGCCCCCAAAATAGGTATACATCACCCATTCTGAGTCGCCAAATATATGGTACATAAACAAATACAACTTCAGTAATACAATTGTCGTGCAAAATACGACAACACATATACTGCGAGTTTGAATACAACTATTGTCTAATAGAGAGTATACAAACTCAAAAGAAGTCCTCATTACAATTATTGATACACGATTTTACAAAATAGTGAGGACTACTAATACAACTATCCTGAACCATCACTCCATACCCCGTCTAGTTCCTGCTATGTTCTCACCTCCTGGGAAGAAAAATGGAACAAAAAGGAAAAGGGTGAGCTCAACTAGCCCAGTAAAGAATATTATGACTAAGATAATATACAACAATTTATCATTAGTCTTCAATAGGGAAAAATCTGATAAAATATAATAGACAACAAGTTTTAGATCAACAATTGCAGCGGAAACAACAATCCATTAGAAGAGTCAAATAGAGAAAGAATTCTACTATCTTCTAAGATTTAAAAGTCCATCATCAATATTTTATCCCTGTAACATTAATCAATATACATCTTGAACCAAATATTCATCTTTGCACTACAGGCCAAAGATATTCATTTGTATCACCAGTTGGTCATGTTCATCTCAACACCTTTTCATCTTTTCACTACGGGCCAAAGATATTCATTAGTTAATCATTCATCTTTGCACTATAGGCCAAAGATATTCAATAATATCATCATTTAGGACTGAGGATGATGAAAAATATCTTAAAGAAAACGAATCTAGTGCGATTAAAGATCAAAGATTAGGGATTCGTACTTTAGTTTATCCAAGTTCAAAAATACCTTATAATAATCAATTGTGGAGCAAAATTCAAGAATAAAAATCAAAACATGGATACAATCAAAGACAGTAACCATAATAGACAACTTGGACAAAGAAAAGAAAATTTCATTTTTTCTATGAATAGTGTCGTATACATGACTAGTAACCCCGACACAAAAAGATAGAAACTCTGCAATAAAATCCATACCAATATTTCGGTATAATGATATTAAAATAATAACATCATTATGAAGAAAATAACATCCCTTACCTCAAAATATCAGTACTTCTGATCGGAATATCGGTATAAGGCTGAAGGAATCTTGCACTGATGAATAGCAACTCACAAAGTATCTAAATACTCACAAAATACGCTTGATAATATAGAGAGAGAAAGAGAGAAAACTTGTTTCTGGTGTAATTTTCAATTCTCACTAAGCACCTTATTTATAGGAAAATGCTTAGAACGCCATAGCAGACTAACCTGCTACCTGATGGCTTTACCTACTACTATTTAAGCCCACCACTTTTGAAAATAAATTCTAGCACATTTCATTACTCACCAACCAAAAGTGGGGCCCACCATATTTTTAATAAAAACATTATATTTTCCGAAACTTCAACAATTCATAATAAATAGCCCTTTTATTAGAAAAATTAAAATCTCATGTGTTTTCCATAGGAAATTTAATTCTCTACAACTTTGTAAGTTTAAGTGTTCTCAAATTCCAAACCAAAAATGACCGAAATCCACATACGGACGATTTTCAAAACGTCCATTCCGACAAAATACTAATAAAACACCTTAGCATTAATTTCTTCATTTATAAATACATAAAATAAATATATCCATCATATAAATCAATAACTAATTATTCACAAATAATATTACAGAATCACAATTATGACAACCAGGTCGTTCCCAGGAAAGAGGGGGCTTTCCGATAAGGATTTCTGACCAAACCCTTTTCCTAGACAGAACTTCCTTAGACATTGCCAATAATGCTATCTAATAATATTATTCAAATAATATGAATTATTGATCTGATAATGGAGATACTGCGCAGTGATAATTATTGAAACAATAATAATATCAAATATCAACGCAATAATTATTGAACCAATAAGATAAAATATTGAACAATAATTACTGTAACAATTATTGAGTAGTGACTTCTTACGTAAGAATCAATAATTTCAAAAATATCGTAAATACCGCTAGCAACATCATTGTGCAACCACGATATTACATCGTATTTTAACCACCGGGTATTCCAACAGTGTGAACGGTAACCATTACACCGTTATTTATAAAAACTCAAACTTTTTCGTTTTCTTCATCTGACTATTATCCGTTATGGGGCCCACAAATGGCTGCGCCGTCGTATGAATATTCCTCGACAGCAAGAATATTCCACGACCAAACGAATATTCCCAGACAACAATGAATATTTTATAACCACTTGCTTATTTTGCAAAATTTTCACATTTCACCCATAACCAAAACATTATATCAATTTAACACCTTATTATTCACAATAATAAATAGAGGAAATTCGATTTTATTTATAATAAGTCGGGGTCTTACATATAGTATGTATATGATTGTGGGCAGGTGTGCTACTGAATGGCCACCTAGTCATGCCTATGTGCATGTGGATAGTCCTATTTACAGAGGGTACTATGGTAAAAAATTTCAAAATGTAAGCATTCAATATTCATGCATTTTTAACTCTACTGTAGACGTATGTTAAAGCAATGCATGCATGCATGTAGTCATAAAAATGCATTTTGAAAAGAAAGCTCCAAGTTAAAATTACCACACCCTTTCTGAGGTGATTTGGAGACTTTTGTCCATATATTATGGATCCGGATCAGTCGAGTAGTTCCCGCAGGACCACTTCTGGTGTACGGAGGAGGGCTTCTGAAGTGTCTCGACCCCGTTCTGTTAGACAGCCTCGTCGATTAGTGGAGGCGGTGATACGTCCTGTCCAGGTTGATGTGTCGGACGTCGAGGATGAGGAGGATGATGTTTCGGTTGCAGACCCAGCTCTTGCTGCACATGTTCCCCGTAGGGACCTCCCGAGTATTCAGGTGGTAAACCCAGAGCTTCTGGTTGATTTGAGTCGACATCCCTCGATGTACTTGCACGCCAACGAGGTATCAATTTTGATCTTTAATCTTCCTTCTTTCCTATTGATTAGGAGTAAAGGATTTTGATATCAATCTGCATTTCATGTAGGTTCCTGGCATTACACAACCTCGAGGGAATTGGTTTAGCATTCACTCCATGTACCAGGCTATGCATCCTGACTATAGAGCGATTGTGCATGATTGGGGATTTGGGGCGTTCTTTTCCATCCTTCCTCGTCGTTGTCCCTGGGGTTACCTCAGGGCATTGTCTGAGCACAGGTTTCACTAGACTCAGTCTCTCTATTTGTTGGACTGTGAGATGATGATGATGCCGATGGATTGGCAGTTTATCACAGGTATGGAGTTTGGAGGGGCACCAGTGCCTTGCACGGCAGATATCACCCCTACTACCGTCAGATCCTTGTTAGGAGTTTCTGCGGAGGCGCTTGATAAGTAGGTTTTATACCTACTTAACCGATATCTGTTACTTGAATTAGTTGTTTAATCTCATGTTTCTTAGTTACTTTTCATGCATTTTTGTGTTCATTTTGTAGATTGTATGCTTGGGAGCTGAAATCGCAAAGAATTGGTATGAAATCGCAAAGAAAAGTAAATCGGATATCGTTTGGGCTTTTATGTCCATTTCATGTTTTTGGCTTGGAAATTGGCTTACATTGTAGAGCTTCTTCTTAGCTTTTCGGAACAACTTGAATCATTCCAATCGGAGTTCGGATGCAAGAGTTATGACATTTGTACCAACGGACGTCGAACGTCACTGTTTTGGGTGGCCATTTGCATAGCATTCACTTCCAGCCCCATTTCTACCTTCATCCGTCCGTTATTTCTCAATTATCAAAAAATGAAAGTTGTAGAGCTCGTCGATATCTTCGATTTGATAGGTGGCAAGCCTCGTAACTCTTCCCGGATCAAACGTTATGGCCGTTTTCCCAAAGGACATCAGAGCAGAAAAGGTACCCCCGTCGAGGCGGGCTTTTCCTTCACAAAACCCCCGCCGGGGCGGGCATATCAGCTAGAAAATAGTAGGGACCCCCGCCGGGGTAGGCCTTTTTAAAGTATAAACCCCCGCCGGGGCAGGGATACGCCCAGAAAATACGTTTTTTTGTCCAAATTTGAGTTCGAGAAGGATTGTTTTGATCCGATTGACTCATGGATTTCCAAGAGGACTTACAGACATGTAAAGAGGCATATAAAAGGAGGAGAAACACATAGATTAGGGAGGGAGATTAGAGAGAAAGGAGGATTCCATTAGATTAAATTAGATCAAAACACTAGTTCTTATGAGATTTGGAGATTGAAGTAACTTGGATATCATTGAAGATTCAAAATAGGAGCGAGGAGGGAGCTTCAAATCTACAGACAAACGATTCTGTCTTCTCATCTTCTTCTATCTTTGTCTTTTATTGTTTATTTAATTGTGGATTCTTCATTTTAATTCAATAATCATGAACTAATTCTTTATTTAAGATTACAATGGATCTTATTCTGTAGTTTATTTTAATATGCTTCGCTATCAATTATTATTTTCTATCGTGAGGATTGTCTATTGTGATTTGGACTTAATTACTTAATTTCCTAGCTAACAATTACCGTGATAATCTATACGAACTCGAGAGATGAAGTTTAGATTTAGATCTTATCATGATAGCATGTGTTTGTGATTTCTGCATATATGGAATTCATGATTCGTGTTTAGGATAGAGATATGTTTTTACGCCATATGTAATCTAATAGAGAACTTGTGCTTTAAATCTTTTTTAATTGTAATTCACATAAAGATATAGTGGATTATTTAATTAGGGTGTCTTGTTTAATTCTATCATCTGTGGATTTAAGTGAGTATGGGTATTATGCATCGAGAGGTGGTTTTATCTACTTTAGTTTTCTTGATTAACAATTTAGGATAGAAAATAATTGATGAGAAGTATGTTAACTTAAATGAAGCAATAAGTAAAGTTGTGATCTTAAATCTCCGTAATCTAATTTTTAATTAGTGGTAATTAGAATTAGTTTAATTAAATAATTTAATTCATAATCTTAAATTGATTGTTTAAATAAAATTGGTTTGGTTAAGAGTTAGTATTTGGTAATTTGTATTAATAATTTCTCGTGGGAACGATACTCTACTTTCACTTTATTACTTGTTGACCACGTATACTTGCGTGTTGTGCATAATTAGATTTTACCCAACAAATTTTGGCGCCGTTGCCTGGGAATTAGTTAATATATTTTTGCCAATATTAGCTTCAATCAAATTAGTCTTAATTTAAACAAGTTTTTTCTTTTTATTTAATTCTCTTCCTATTTTTCTTTCTTTTCAGGTACCATGGCAGAATTTAATTATCAATGGCCGTATACGAGAATGACTCAGCCAAGGGGAGCTGGGATTGATGGTCTCAATGCATTTTCTGCATTATCAGCGCAGCTTGAAAAACTTTCGAGGAGGTTGGACGTTGTTTCAGCCCAACGTAATCGAAGGATAGCAGTTAATTGCAATTATTGTGTTGGTAATCATCCAAGTCATCAATGCACCGTTAGTTTTGGGTCGGGACAACATGGTGGTGAATACCTCAACGATTATACATATGCTAATTATCATCAACTTTGGGGGTATCACCCGGATTCATCATGGAGCTATACTTATGAAGACCAATACTACGCTCCAAATCCAACATACACATCGGGATTTTCATGCTCACCTCCATTGCCACAAGAAGAAAAGCCAAATCTGAGGGATGTAATATTGAAGGGCATAGCAAACCTAGAGGAGATGAGGATTAGCCAAGAGCTGTCAACCAAAAATTTTAATAATCGGATGGAATAACTCATCACTACCTCAACCAATGGTCCTCAAAACATGGCTTCCGAGACTAAAACAAAAAATTCAAGGCCGGGGGAATTATTATCCAAGTTCGTAGCATCAAATGAGGAATGGAGGATTAATCAAGAGCGGTCAATTGAAAATCTTCAGAATAAGATAGATCAAATGACCAAATCTGTAAACAACCTTCCTCCAAACACTTGGCTTTATTACATGGATGACGAAATTGATGGAGAACTTGAACCAAATCTGCGACTGGATGAGCCATAAGATATCGGAAGCATGGAGACAATTGGGGATAATGAAATAGAGGTCGACAAAGATTTAAATGGGTCTCCACCAAAGATCAAAGAGTCAGTCATATTTGCAAAATCATGCCCACTTGGTAGTCATATCGTCGGCGAAGCTCTTGATGACATAAGAGCGAGTACAATTTTGAATCCATTATGGGACGAGAAAGAGAAGATAGACGAAGAGCCCATTGTGTGTGACAAGCTTCCATGTCCCAAAGTGATCACATACACAATGGAGAAAACACCTAGCTATGGGACATTGACGTTTTTGATTGAGATCATACCAAATCAGAGCATGCTAGGTGACTTTGATGCAATGGCTATCACAATTGGGAACCTACCAAAAGCTACATTATTTTCGATGGATGGAGGATTCCCCAAGTATCAAAGAGGAATTGGATAGCGTTGACCAGACAAAATCAGGCTGAAAGACTGTAATTCAAGCGCTAACTGGGAGGCAACCCAAGAATTTTTATATTTATATGCTTTACTAGTTTATTTAGTAGATAGGAATTAATTTGCTTATTAAGTTCTCTTACCAATCCAAAGTGCTATTCTAATCCATGTTGTCTCTCTTCATTGCAGGTATTGGATGTTCAATGGACATGCAAAAGATTATGGAAAGGGAAGCCACCTGGCTGAGCCCATGACATAGTATCTTCCTTTCAAATTTTGATGTGGAGGAGTTTTCAGTCTTTATGCCATGCCACCATCACCTCACGCTTAAATGATTACAGGGAAGTCCTCGTCCACTTCATGCTTTATTTTACAATGAGGACATTATAATTGTTAAGTTTGGGGGAGTTAATTAGTTTAGTTTAGTTTTGCATGTTTAATGTAGTTGTTTTAGTTTTGCATAAGTTGTCATGTTTGTTTAGTTTAGGATTATTATATGTTTGCATTCATGTAGTTTAAGTGCATAATAGTTTGCATAGTAGAGTAGTTGTAAATAATTTTTATTTATGTTTGAAAAAAAAATTCAAAAATATTAGTTAGTTACTATGTTCATCTTGCATGAGTTCAGCTGTTTGATATTTATAGTTTGTTTTGGCCAATGATGAGATTGGAATTGGGTAGACAAGTATAGTACTGACCATTAGAGCTTTGATGTGATTTCTTGTTATGAATTGAGTCTTTTTCTGTTTGAAACTAGTATAATGAGGATAACACAGTAAAAACAACTTGTTGATTGATTGAGTTTAAATTGATACATAATGGGATTCTAAAGGATAATGCTAGTTTGAATGAAAGAATGACAAGAATAAGTAGTGATGGCTAAATTTAGACAAGAACCTAAGTTTGGGGGAATATTTGAGGTATATAAGCTATAAAAAGAAAAAAAAAGAAAAAGAAAGAAAAAGTATGAATAAACATCGTGGCGTGATTGTCTAGTTTTGTGGCCTGTGTTACTTGAATAAGTAAGCCCGAGGGGATTGTCTTTACACCTAGCGCCCTAAGGTCTTAAGGGAATGGGAGTCGTTGGTCGAAAGCTCGTTAAGGTAGCATTGAAAAGCCTAAGGGAATAAGACATTGCATAGCTATGTGTATATAAACCAAAAGAGAAAAAAATTGAATAAAACGGGAAATAAGAGCAAAAAGCCCATGTTGACCCTCGATATTGGTAACTGTTTGATTTTAGTTGGATCTAGCTTGTTTTTGGATTTCTTGAGTTTACACTGTATGATGCCTTCGAAGAGACTTGTTATTTGTTAAATTTGATTTTATATCAGTAAACATTGTTGTGGAGCACACACGCACTATATTAGTAATAACAGTCTAAGATTTGATGATTGATTAGGAAGTTACTGATGAGTTCTGATATGATGTATTATCATGTTTACTTGATTTTTCTAAGGCTGGTTGAATAGACTTGTTTCTGTCATTACTGCTGGATTCGTAGGCATGTAGATTAGTTGCATTGCATAACATTGTTGTTTTGTGTTTTTGCTTGAAGACAAGCAATGGTTTAAGTTTGGGGGTATTTGATAAGTAGGTTTTATACCTACTTATCCGGTATCTGTTACTTGAATTAGTTGCTTAATCTCATATTTCTTAGTTACTTTTCATGCATTTTGTGTTCATTTTGTAGATTGTATGCTTGGGAGCTGAAATCGCAAAGAATTGGTATGAAATCGCAAAGAAAAGCAAATCGGACATCATTTGGGATTTCATGCATTTCATGTTTTTGGCATATAACTTGGCTTAAATTGTAGATCTTCTTCTTAGCTTTCCATAACAACTTGAATCATTCCAATCGGAGTTCGGATGCAAGAGTTATGACATTTGTACCAACGGACGACGAACGTCACTGTTTTGGGTGGCCATTTGCATAGAAGTCACTTCCAGCCCCATTTCGACCTTCATCTGTCCGTTATTTCTTAATTCTCAAAGAATGAAAGTTGTAGAACTCGTCGATATCTTCGATGTGATAGGTGACAGGCCTCGTAACTCTTCCCAGATCAAAGGTTATGGCCGTTTTTCCAAAGGACGTCATAGTAGAAAAGGTACCCCCGCCGGGGCGGGCTTTTCCTTCACAAAACCCCCGTCGGGGTGGCAATATCAGCTAGAAAATAGTAGGGACCCCCGCCGGGGTGGGCCCTTTTCAAGTATAAACACCCGTCGGGGCGGGGGTACGCCCAGAAAATATGTTTTTTTGTCCAAATTTGAGTTCGAGAAGGATTGTTTCGATCCGATTGACTCAAGGACTTCCAAGAGGACTTAAAGACATGTAAAGAGGCATATAAAAGGAGGAGAAACACATAGATTATAGAGGGAGATTAGAGAGAAAGGAGGATTCCATTAGATTAGAATAGAGTAGATTAGATCAAAACACTAGTTCTTATGAGATTTGGAGTTTGAAGCAACTTGGATACCATTGAAGATTCAAAGTAGGAGCGAGGAGGGAGCTTCAAATCTACAGACAATAGATTCTATTTTCTCATCTTCTTCTATCTTTATCTTTTATTGTTTATTCAATTGTGGATTCTTCGTTTTAATTCAATAATCATGAACTAATTCTTTGTTTAAGATTACAATGGATCTTATTGTGTAGTTTATTTTAATATGCTTCGATATCAATTATTATGTTCTATCGTGAGGATTGTCTATTGTGATTTGGACTTAATTGCTTAATTGTCTAGCTAACAATTACCGTGATAATCTATATGAACTCAAGAGATGAAGTTTAGATTTAGATCTTATCATGATAGCATGTGTTTGTGATTTCTGCATATATGGAATTCATGATTTGTGTTTAGGATAGAGATATGCATTTATGCCATATGTAATCTTATAGAGAACTTGTGCTTTAAATCCTTTTTAATTGTAATTCATATAGAGATATAGAGGATTAGTTAATTAGGGTGTCTTGCTTACTTCTATCATCTATGGATTTAAGTGAGTATGAGTATTATGCATCGAGAGGTGGTTTTATCTGCTTTAGTGTTCTTGATTAACAATTCAGGATAGAAAATAATTGATGAGAAGTATGTTAACTTAAATGAAGCAATAAGTGAAGTTGTGATCTTACATCTCCATAATCTGATTTTTAATTAGTGGTATTTAAAATTAGTTTAATTAAATAATTTAATTCATAATCATAAATTGATTGTTTAAATAAAATTGGTTTTGTTAAGAGTTAGTATTTGGTAATTTGTATTAATAATTCCTCGTGGGAACGATACTCTACTTTCACTTTATTACTTGTTGACCACGTATACTTGCGTGTTGTGCGTAATTAGATTTTACCCAACAGCGCTAAAGAGCAGGACTGTCTGTACGGGTCCTTTGAGCGTGCATGCTATGAGTGGGCTGTTGAGCGAGCCCATACCAGCTGATGTCAGATTCAGGGATCACATTCTTCGGCGATTGTTCCTGATGTTCATTAGGGGCTGCTTCATAGCAGATAACTCTTCTACGATGTCATTTTTTTGATCAGCGCCACGCGACATGTTAGGATTGACATGTTCCTACACCTTTTCCTATTTCCTCAGGGGTATGCGTATGCGTTCGTAGGGATTGACTGAGGCTTGGTTAGGATTCTACCCATTTCTGTTGGTGAGTATTTATCTTATAATTTCCCATGTGTAGGTTAAGAGTGTTTACTGACAGCAGATGTTTGCCTTTGTGTTGGTAGTTTTGGGCCTATGAGAGGCTTCTATGTTTGCGTCCTATGAGTATGTTAGGTTTATATACATATCCACGAGGACGGCGATGGCATCATTCCATACTGGCGGAGGTCCATGTAGCTGAGGGTTTTACTCATTGCCGCCTACAGCTGGAGTTGTTGACAGCTGATGTCATCAAATGGATTCCCTATTCTAGGGAGCACTTGGCCATTGGATTTGAGGATGGGTACCCGACTGGTGTCGTGTACGTAATTTCCACCCGTAGGGTTCTTATCTTCACTGATGGAGGATGGGAGCTCTATTTAGGAGAGCGTGCTATCAAGAGCACTACAGGAGAGATCCGTATGCCAATCTTGCTTCCTGCCAGGAGTTATTGGCTTGTGTCTCAATCACCCGTCATTGATATCCCATTGTTGGGTGTTGACGATTTTGCACTGACAGAGGGTCCCTGCACTCAAGAGATATTCCAGCATTGGTGGTCCCCTCGTACTATTGGAGCCCAGACCCGTGCCACTCAGTTCATGGGGGATATGGTTCTAGGATCCGTGATGATGACAGATTGGCTAGCCTGTGTCTGAGATCCGACTCATTTGACACAGATTGACAGTTTGACCTAGCGACTGGACCGGGCACATTTCTTTATCCGTCATTTGGGCAAAGATCCGGCAGAGGCAAATTCGTTTGATCCTTACAGCTCAGGTGATGGCCCCTTAGATGACCCATTTGGCTTTGCCGGCGCAGATCCTCCTTTGTATAGGCCTGACATCCCTGTTGATAGAGATCTAGTGACTTAAGAGGAGTTACATCAGGTGGACAGGATTGATGATGTAGTTATTGACACCATTGTCTTCTTCTGATGTGTATTCTTGTTATCTCTTTTGATAGTCCTCTGTAAGATATTGGGTGGATGTGCCCCATTCTCGCTATATCTTTTGATAAGCCTTTGTTAGTAGTAAGGCGTATGTGCCCCATTTCCCTATATTTTTAGCTGTACAGAGATGATGTATATAGATAATGATATACTTAAGAGTGTATGTACACTTTTTCATTCCTTATATCATATTGTCATCCATTATCTGTAATGCATGTATCATGTTATGCATATGTATGTATGTCCAGAGATATTCAAAGATTGACCTGGATGGTCTTGTAATCACGACCCACACACAGATGTCTTCTTAGACAGTCAGCTGCATAGATCACACCCCACCATTATTGGTGGCATCACGTCTTAGATCGTGGTATGATAGTATGTCACCATCAGACAGGGTGATTGTAGATCAACTGTTATAGCATACTATGACCCTCTTGATATTTCAGGTTCCCGTAGGATTTGTGGAGGGCATGCTAGATCACTGGGTACCGAAGAGGCAGGTTTTTCGATTTGGGACCCAGGAGTTGACTCCGACTTTGGAGGAGTATGCACATTTGACGATGCTGCCACTTGACAGACCTTGCGTGCATATGGCTATTGGGGACATGAGTCGACAGTTCATGATCCTCACCGGCCTTAGGCGTAGGGTTGTGCAGGATGAGATCACATTCGGCCACGTGATATCCCAGCATTTTTTGATTGACAGATTTGGCTCTGAGGACAGCTATGCTCGTCATTCTAGGGATTTCACCATACCAGAGGACCAGTGGCATTTGGCCAGAGTGGATGTATTCGTGATGTGCATAGTGGCGTATGTGTACATGCCACGATATATAAATGAGCTAGACATCGGTGTTATCATGGCAGTGAGAGCTCTTAGGGAGGGTCGTACCATTATTCTGATGATTGTGGCAGAGACGTTGAGGTCGGCCACGTTTTGCAGCACTTACCCTGCAGGGGTATTCACAGTCAGTTCGGTTATGTTGTACGTATGGTTTATGTCAAACTTGAGACCGATTGGGACCTTCTGCCGACACGGGTATTGCTTTACCCATGATATAGCCATGTCCTACTCCATTCAGCCATTAGAGTGTATAGACGCTATGTCTTGGTCGGTATTTTTGAGGGAGATCATAGATCCATTTAGCATTCTGTCGTGTACAAGGCTCAGCTCACCCTATAGCTTTATTACTCACGTTCCGAGCATGGATTATCTCCCTCTAGCTGGTTTGAGGGGCATGACTACCTACCACCCGCTGACCATGATGTCGCAGTTTTACCAGTTCCAGGACTTCCATCCTTTTGAGGGGGTGCTAGGTCAGCGTTTAGCTTCTCGCCATCTATAAGCACAGGACCGATCCCGAGTGTATGCATGTTGGGATCAGCGTGAGATAGTTGTTTTCTCTGTTAGCCATTCAGGCTGTTCATCAGAGTATTCCGCGTGGATGGAGACAGAGACTTCATCGGTCGCGGCAGTATCCACAGTACCGAGTAGTGATTCAGACGATGGGGAGCCCATGGAGGATATTGATTCCCACATCGAGGATGAGCCATTTACTGGGTTGCCAGCATCTCCTTTAGATTCTCCCAGTACTAGCATTGTTGTGATCTAGCATTCAGCACAGTACTTTGAGCAGAGTCTTCATCTGATGACCTTCGAGAGAGATCAGGCTAGAGCCTTGATGTTGATAGCCCTTGATAGGAGAGACGCAGCTCTGTTATAGAGAGACAAGGCATTAGCTCGCAGAGATGCCACTGTTGAGCGGGATGAGGCCAGATCAAGAAGAGATACCGTGAAGATAGGGATAGCGTCATATCTGCCCGGAATGTAGCCGTCACAGATAGTACTATAGTGAGGTCCCTTACCATTGGCATGATCGCAGAGATGGGCACGTACATTGATGAACATAGAGTCACCATGCAGATGGCTGTAGATCTGTTGGCTCGTGTGGATACCCTTGTAAAGGAGATCACAACTTTACCTCCTTCTGATGAGAGGGATGTCATGTTGGGCTTGATAGCTCGCATATACACTGATTTGTAGATGGGCTTGTATTTTCCTGCACAGACTAGCTTAGCCATTTTGTCATGTACAGTTTACATTGTGTATATCAAACAACATTATATATATAACAGGGAAATATATTTTTAATCACTTCCCTTTTAGATATGCCTGAATACTTGCTTGATATTTTGTCTGCTTCATCAGGGCTTCTGATCTTGATGTATTCTGAATTCCTCCTTGATGGATGGACATTGAGTTGTCTCTGGACAGTTCAGAATGGATCATTGATCTGTGTGTATCCCTACCATCTTTGGTGTCTTGGGACTGGTTTCTGTATGAAAATGTGGAGAGGAGTATGGCTTTCCTCTCTAAGATTGGTCGCACCATAGATGGTCGCCAGTACTCCTATTTAGGAGGAGCCTAGTTAATTCCATCTCTTATGGATTGGTATTGCTCTTTGAGGCACAATCGCAGCTTAGATGGTCGTCGAATCTCCTATTTAGGAGGAGTTCGGGTAAGACTCTTGTCCATTAATCTTCCAACTCTTCCATGGTAGGTTGATGAGAGAAGTGTTGATTGATAGACATGTATGTTAAGAAATGATAAGAATGAATAATCAAAGGACTTAAGTCTTAATAAGCCGTGAATAAGAACTTTGTTCATAGATAAGTTGTGAACTAAGGAAGAATTTGTAAGACTTGTAACATGTTTACATGAATGAAGTTTATATGAGAAGAAGATTGTAAAGATGTTGGTTAGAAGACTTAAATCATTATAAGTCATGAGAAATGAAATTATATGTAGTTTATACTTTCTTAAGTTCTAAGATCATGAAGAACAAGTAGTAACTTATCATGTAAATAAGTTGATGTAATATGTATGTTAAGATGTTAGTATGATGGATAGAATCCATTTGAAACGATGAACAAATCATAAGTAACGAAGTTATGCTGGAATTCACACGGTTAGACGATAATCGTCGAATTTGTGAAATTCTCGTAATGGAAGTCGAATTTTGTTATTGAGCTTGGAAATGTTGGTTTTCGATGGGTACAATTCTTATTTGGCATTATAGAGTTGCGGACTCAAAAATAACCGAATTCCGACTTAGAATGAAGAAACGAGCGTTAAACGTTCACGAACGTTTATCGTTTTCGTTAAAAATGAACTCATAGGTGACTTTCGAGTTAACGAAGTCGAAAAAGTAAAATTCTTGCATGAACACGTAGATTATGTGATTTGTGAGCTAATGGCTTTTGAACAAGCCAATTCGGACTTAAAATGATCAAATTTGGAGTCCAGGAAGTTCACAAAGTTAAAATTCTCATAAAGTTTTTACAGTGCACAGAGTCGGCAATCATGGCGCCACCAAGGCCAAATAGGTGGCACCACAAATAGAGAATGCCATAACTCTTCAGTAGTTTTGCTTGGCCAGTAAAGCGCCCAATGTATCTTGAAGTTGGTAGCCATAACGCCGAATCGGGTGAACCTCATCGACGAGTCATGCCACATGCGTGGGTCAAGGAAGAAAAAAATGGCCAGCCATAACAGCCTATAGGGTTTGCATAGTAAAGAATGATTATAAAGATAAAAACAAAGACAGATAGTTAGTAGTGAAGTACAACCTTAAGGAACTTGAAGTAAGATTCTTAATTGATGTTAAAGACCTTAAATATTGCAACCGAAGGTTAACGAAAGATTAATTACATGTCAGAGCAATGTAATGTGATAAGCCGAAACCAATAATAAACCGTCTAAGTCATGATTAGATTGAGAAGAAGGGTAAGATTCATTAGGAACCATGTATGTTTATTCATGACCTAATGTGTTATGTTATGTGATCATCTACTGTAGAGACCTTAAAGACTTAAAGTGAACGTGTAATAACAGTAGCAGACGCTGACGGCAAGTGTTTTAACCCTTGTTTCAGTTCAATCTAGACAAGTTTTGTGATTCATGTATTCTTACGCAAGAATTGATGTATGATGAAGTCAAAGCCAATTCTTTCGGCTAGACTTACGATATGTTGGATTTCTTATAATCTATCAAAGTATTGTTAATGTTTTACCAAACTATGGTTGTGTGGTTTTCAAATTAAGACTAAGTATGCTAAAATGTTTTATCGTCAAACGACAGGCACGTGAGGTTGCCACAACTTAAACGTACATAAGTTTAAAGAATGTAGTGTTGATCAACATAAAGTACTATAGGCTGATCACCTAGACGTGCTCATAAGATATCTTTGGGACTTACTTGACTTAGTGCTCAAGTTGTCCTTTTCAAAGAAAGTATGAAATGCTCAAGGTCTTGGACCGAGTTCTATGTTTAATGAATGATATTCATTGTGAAACGTGTTGAAGGAAAAGAAGTGCTATTTTGAGTTATCAATAGTACTTCGTAACTATTGTTCAGTTATTGAATATATATGATTCTTATATTTCAAGCATTTTATTTAATTAGAATTGTTGTACTTGTTGAGCTAATTATTCTCACTCTTGCTTGAACTATATGAATGCAGCTAAGATCGAACGGACCGAAGGATCCGACAAGAGGCGAACCTGTGGATTACTTATGTAATAGTATAGGTGAATGATACTAATATTTGATATTATGATAAGAACAAATGTAATGGTTATTAAGAACCTGGGGAATGGTAATATTATTTTGGAATATATATAAGACATATTCGTTCTTTTGAGGAATTTCAATTCAATGTATGTGTGAACTGTAGCACCATATGTCGGGTTGAAAGATACCCAAATTTGGGGGCGTCACCTTTTTCATATGTTCTTCATCAGCTAATTCCTCTCATGTTTCTTCACCAAACCAATTCCCCCTGTTTCTCCTGTTTAACTTAATTGCTCTCAATCCCCAATTTCTCCCACAAAAAACCCACGGTACAAACCAATTTAGCCACAATCATCTCATCTAAATCAAACACACCTCAACAACAGCAGATACAAGAAGGGCATCTATAAAAAACATGGAGTGACTTGCTATCTGTGCAAATGTATTAAGTCCCTTATTCTGAATACCGCAGATATATGAGAGAATATCAACCTCATTTTCCCAAAGTTGCTTTAGTATATCACGAACATGTAATGACAATAAATTAAAGACTTCTAAGTGCATCATTACATCAATATAGGTGGTCAGCTCTGCATTACTAGGAATTATGAAAAAACAACAAATTAGGGATGTTACAAAGACAAATGACAACCATCATAAATTCATTCAAATATTACTGGCATGAAGCACACCTTAGATGGTAATAGTGGTCTTGAAAAATCCTTCCGATTAGAAAATTGCGAATAAACTCAACCCATATTCTTTACATGCCTTTTTGTTCTACAATCTTGATTCCCGACAGCAGTAGTCGTACATGAATTGGCTTCAGCAGTATCAAAATTATTTTCCCATGTAACTTCATTAACACTCACCTCCTCAGTAGAAATTTTGTCTTCTCCATCACTATACGGCCCTTTCAACTTGCAACACCTAATAATATTTGTTCTCGCATCAGTAACAGACATGCCACGTTATAATGATTAATTGAAAGTCAATTAGTGCAGAATAAGCTTACATTGCAAAACACCAGCAAATTATTGTAAAAAAGAAGGGTCAAGCCAGCACTACCTAATTTACGAAAAGCATCACAAATCCAAAAGAAGAATAGAATAAGTGGGAGCTTATGGATGATAACCATCATTATGGAAACAACACAAGCAATTCCTCCTCAAGGAAGAATATAAGTTCGCCTGGAATCGATCAATTACTCCAACACTATCGGATATGTTGTTCACTCACTTATGGTCGATTTAGCATTCGAATTTTTACCATAAGATTGGAACGTATCATCACCAACTTTAGCCTGATCTCTGTAATTTACAAAACTTTCAACAGCTCCATTACCAGTATCGCCGTAATTCTTGAAGTTGTTTTCTGGGACATTACCGTTAGTCCCATACGAGGTGAAATTATCGGCATCCGCCATTTGCATTTTGTCCGTACCCGAAAAAGCTCGATCCGATAACGTTAGAGTCTTTTGCGTAAGTGTTGAAATTGTTGCGTAAGTGTTGAAATTGTTGGGCTGCCCATTTGCGTCTTTTCCATAGCTAGCAAAGGACTCGCCTCCAGAGTTGGCTTCCTCGGTGTAAGCTGTGAAAGACTGTTGGCCGTTGTTGTCGGCTGATAGGAGTTGAAGTTAAGGTTGGGCACGCTAGTTCCCTTGTAGTAGTTGTTGAATCCGCTAGCACCTCCAGTCGAACCGCCGGCGTAAGAATTGAAGCTTTGTTCGGCTACATTGGTATCATGGGCATAATTAGAAAATTTCGTATCGTGGCCCACCGAGTCACGGCCATACCGCCGGAACGTGTTGACGGGGATGTTTTCTCCGTCGGAGTAGTTCTCAAAGGAGTCTTTGTCACCGCCTTTGAGTGTCCCGTAATTGGTGAAGTTTCTGTCCAAGTACGAGGTGAAATCGATGTTTTGGTCGTGCTTTTTGAGACTCGGCGATACATCAGGGAAGCAGAGGAGTTTTGCCGATGAACATAATATATGACTGAATCAAAAGGCCCAATATCCTAAATTGACTATAAGTGAGTGAACAACAGATCTGGCACTTATAATTTCTCTAAATTTCCAGCTCAACAAACACTAAATCATCTTCTGCAACAGCAGATAGTGATATACTTACAATTTGAAAATAGGACTGAAAACAGAATGTACCAAACAAACAGTAGCTAGCATCTTCAATCTATTAAGAGATGGACGATTTTGGAAATACCAGTAAAAGGAACAAATCAAGATTTTTTTCTGAGTGAAGGATCTTTGTTTCCACCTCATATCGAACAGTATTTGCAGAGCCTGGGCAAACATTTCATTCTTCGTCCTCAGTGCTTTTCCTCCTTCTTTGAAACTGAGTGAGTGGAATATAGTCAAAGAGGGAGAGACGATGAAGAAAGAGGGACACGAAAGTGCATGTAATGTAAATTACCAAAACTACCCTTCTGTAATAAATATTACACATTTAGCCGGTCATTTTTGACCGATTAAATGAAGAAAGTGTGTTATTTATTAAGTATAATTAAAGTTTGAGATATACTTAGATATCTTTTTTAATTTGGGGTGCAAAAATTAATAGTAATATAAAATTTAGGGTGTAAATTGTCTTTTAGTCTAAATTATAAATACGCATGACAGTTAGGTGGAGTACTAGCATAGATAATGTGTTACAGTAGATGTTATATTTCATACTAGATGTGTCTCGTGCCTCCGGCACTACGTGTACGGTATAATTTATCCCAAACTTTGGACGATACAAATGATTTATTAGGGTGAGCGGAAAATTTAAAATTATTTGTATTTTGTTAGATACTAGATGTATCCCGTGCCTCCGACACTGTATGGTCGGTGAGATTTATCCCAAATTTTGGACGGCCTAGATGATTTATTGAGTGAGCGAGAAATTCAAAACCATTTGTATTTAGATAGATTAGATAGATATTAGATAGATAGATGGTGGGATTTATCCTAAACTTTGGACGGTCCAGATAATTTATTGAGTGAGCGAAAAATTTAAAATCATTTGTATTTTATTAGATAGATTATATTTAAGTAACTTGTAATTTTGATCGTTGATTACATTTAGTTATTTTTCGAGTTTTTATAAGAGAATTAAAATTTTAAAATAAAATCTGATTTTATAAATAAATAAATAAATATAAAGAAACTATCATAATCTGGAAAAGTATATTCTTTTTTTGGCTGATTTTTTTTATTCAATGGCTATTATGAAGTGCAAAATATGATTCATTGAAATTTCTTATTTTGAAATCATTAATATATAATTAAATTTCAAATATATGTATATATTGTTCAAAGTTGATATTTAAATAAAACTATTGACTATAATTATATCTTTTGAGAAACATAATATAGTCAGTGTTTCTTTTTTATAAAAGAAGTCGAATAAAAAGTGCCGATCTTTATTTCTCCATCATGAAAGGCATGTATTTTTCCTTTATGTGAGGAGTATTCTTTTTTTATGCTATGTTAATAATTATTGTAATTCTGAACTAAATAGTTGATGTTGATTATAAAATTTTATATAATTGTAACTTTTACAATTATATAAGATAAAAATAAAGTTAAAAGAAAGAAAAAAACTTCAAGGCCACACTAATATTATACTACCTCTATTTCATAATAATATATAGTCATTTTAGCTTTATTTACATGAATTAAGAAAGTCATTTAATAATTAAAATTTGTATAAAATTTTATCACTACTGTAAGACCCCAACTTTTATGAATAAAGATGAATTTTCAATAAATATCATTTTTGAATATTAAGGTGTGAATTTGTTATAATGTTATAGTTATGGGTAATATTTATAAATTTTACAAAGTAAACAAGTTGTTATATAATATTCGATTAGTCGGGGAATATTCGTTTTAACAGAGAATATTCGTACAACGACACAATAATTGGTGGACCCCACAATGTAATTATTATTTGATTGAGAAAAGCGACAAGAATACTTTATGAAAATAACAAATGGAAGTTTTACTGCTAATCGTTGACCGGTGTTAAAGAAATACGATGTCTGGCATTGGGTGCATAGTAGCACACGGTATTGATTATTGATGTTTACGTGAAAGTCACTCGGTTTTATTCAATTATTGCTATAGTAATTCTTTGCATAAGTATCTCACGTTATTTGATTCAATTATTGTCAATATTTTATATATTATTAAATCAATAATTGAGATGACAAAGTTAATAATATTATTATTTGCAATATTAACGATGTCTAAAAGTTCTGTCAAGGAGAGGTTTAGTCACCTAATTGCGCGCCAATAGGGAGAAATCCTAATTGGAAAGCCCCCTCTTTCTTGGGAACGACCTGGTCGATTAATATTGTGAATTATAATAATGATGATAAATTTTATTTTATTAGTATTATTAATGTAATAAAACAAAAAAGATTTTTATATAAAATAGAATACTTTTATAAAATTATCTGTTTTATTAGACTATAAATAGTATATATTATATTCTATTATGCATAGTATTTTGCATAGTAAAATCTTTTTATATAAAATAAAATACTTTTATAAAGTTATTTATTTTATTAGACTATAAATAGAATATATTATATTTTATTATGCATAGTGTTGCGTAGTGTTTGCACAGTAAAAACTTTTTATATATAAATAGAATACTTTTTATAAAGTTTTGTTTTATTTGATTATAAATAGAATATATTATATTTTATTGCATAGTGCAACATAGTATCCTTTCCATTCTTCTATAAATAGGATGCTTAGTTAGAATTGAAAATCACACCAGAAGTTCAGAGAATTCTACTTCTATAATCTTGAGCGTATTTCTTTAGAGTTTAAGAAAGCTTTGAGCATAGAAATTAGTGCAAGTTTTCTTCAAGAATATCCTCGCCCTACCAGTCGGAATACTTTTCTTTTACAGTAAGAGGTATTATTTCTTTCTTATTCATGAAGAGAACTTCGGTTATTCCATTCTCTATTATTCTGTTGGAATAACTCAGATATCTGTGAGCTACCTATACTTGGTGAAATTCTTACATTATTCCATTCTTTATCATTATGTTGAATAACTTTGCCTACATGCCAAGTCTGCATACATGGTGAAATTCTTCTGTTATTCTATTTTTATTATTTTGTTGGAACATCCTGTCTGTGTGTTACGCATGACCTGGTTCCATTATTTATTATTCTGTTGGAACATCTTGTCTGTGCGTTTATGTAAGACCCCAACTTTTATGAATAAAGAATAATTTTTTCGAAATATATTTTTGAATTTTATAGTGTGGATTTGATATAATGTTATAGTTGTGGGTAATATTTACAAACTTTGCAAAGTACGCAAGTTGTTATATAATATTCGATTGGTCGAGGAATATTCGTTTTAATAGGGAATATTCGTACAACGGTACAATCATTGGTGGACCCCACAATGGAATTATTGTCGGATTGAGAAAACGACAAAAATACTTTATGAAAATAACGGCGGAAGTTTTACCGTTAACTGTTGAAACACCCGGTGTTAAAAGTACGATGTCTGGCGTGGTTGCATAGTAGCATACTGGTATTGATTATTGATGCTTACGTGAGAAGTCACTCACCAATTATACTCAATTATTGCTACGATAATTCTTCGTGATCATATCTCTCATATTATTGATTCAGTTATTGTCACAGTATCATCTGCATAATATGTATTATTATTAAATAAATAATTGAGATGACAAAGTTATTCATATTATTATTTGCAATATTGAAAATGTCTAGAAGTTCTGTCAAGGAGAGGTTTGGTCACTTAATTGCGCGCCAATAAGGAGAAATTCTTATCGAAAAGCCCCCTCTTCCCTGGGAACGACCTGGTTGTTAAATATTGTGAGTTATAATATTAATGATGAATAAGTTGTGTTGATTAAAAATGAATTTTGATAGTTCCATTGTGTTGGGATTATTAGTGTTAGTGGAAATCGACATCTATTCCGGCTGATAATTGATGTCTGGGGTTATATTGATAAATCGGGTAATTTATCGGATAAATGAGCAATTAATTGCTACTAATTCACATGCTTATATAACTATTTGTTCACATGTGTGTACTATTGAATCACATTCTTGCACTATTAGGGGAGTTGGTGCAAGATTGATAATACTTGCATGACTAAGTTAAAAATGGAGGTATAGATGGAGGTACTATCTTGTGTAATTAAGTATTTTCACATGATTATACTATTGATTCACATGATTGAACTATTGATTCACATTATTTACTATTAGGGGAGGTGGTGCAAGTTTGATAATACTTGCAGGACTAAATTAAAAATGAAAGAAAAGTTGGAGTTATTGTACTGTAATTTTTCGAGCCCCAAAACGTGCAATTATCAAAACTATATTTTCCTATAAATAGAAGCTCATTCTTCCTTCATTTCTCACCAATTCACAAAAGCTTTAGAGCGATTATTATAGAGAGAAATTATAGAGAGAAAGAAGAAGAGAAGTCTGCTACCTCACTATTCCAGTATACAGTTTTTTTTTTCTAAGGTAGGGAGTATTATTTCTTTCTTATCCATGAAGAGAACTTATGTTATTCCATTCTTTATTATTCTGTTGGAATAACTCAGAGATACTGCTGCTACCCTATACTTGGTGAAATTCTTACATTATTCCATTCTTTATTATTCTCACCGAACATCCTCGTCATGCGTGCGTTTGCCTACGGACTGATTCCATTATTTGTCCGTCTCATTGAACATCCTCGTCATGCTTTTACGCATGACCGGTTCCATTATTTATTATTCTCGTTGGAATATCCTCATGCATGCGCTTTTACGCCGGACCTGATTCCATCATTATTATTCTGTTGGAATATCCTGTCTATGCGTTTTACGCCGGACCTGGTTCCGTTAATTATTATTCTGTTGGAATAACCTGCATGTGCGGTCTATCATATGCATGGTGATTTTTTTATTATTCCATTCCTTATTATACTCAGTTGGCTAAAGTTTTGACTTCTATACTCCATGAAATTAGTGGAATATCCTTGATATTTGCGCTTCATCCAGTATCTTTTCATAGAAATATTCTTCCGAGCATTCTTGAATTTTACTCTACAAAGAAGTATCATGTTGACAATTTGGACGTTATTGGTTCCTGGATAAATTAATTCTTGAACCTGGTTTATTGAATTCTTATATCATTGTCATCATCCTCATGTTTATATTTTGTTGAAAGTCATCTGTGGCCTATAGTGCATAGATGGACTTGGTATGATTATGACCAGGGATTATTCGGTGTAATCATGACCGTAATGTTACAAATGATGTGGAAAAAGTCCTCATTGGCCCGTAGTGCATTGATGGATAGTTGTTGGCATGATCATGACCATTAATGAATACACAAATGTCCTTGGCCCGTAGTGCATGGATAATTTGTGATCGTGATACTAAAGAATATCCTTGGCCGTAGTGCACGGGTGATTCAATGATGTGGATTATTTATTAAGCTGAGTCCCAGCGATATAAGTGATGAAAAACCTTTTAAATCATAAATGATTGTAGATTTTATTCTCTACTTGACTCTTTTAATGGATTGCTTGTTCCGCTGCAGTTAAACTTGATGGTTGTTATATTATATCAGTTTAACACTGTTGAAGGCTAACGATAACATATTCTGCATTATCTTAGTTATAATATTTCCTACTGGGCTAGTTGAGCTCACCCTTTTACTTTCATTGTTCTTTTCAGGAAATGAGGACGTAGCAGGGACTAGCCGGGGAACGGAGTGACGGAAAATATGATAGCATTAGTAGTCCTCACTATTCAGTGAAATAGTGAGAAAATAAATGTAATAATATTGAATTTGAGTTTGTATATTGTCTAGACGACAATATTTGTATTAAAACTCACAGCTCATGTTGTATATTTAAGATTGTATTTGTATTCTGTAGCATATATTTGGTGACCCAAGATGGGTGATGTATACCTATTTTGGGGGCGTCACAGTTGGTATCAAAGCTTAGGGATATGATCTCTGACTAAGATGTGAGACTAGAACTAGGAGGGGAGAGACGGGGAATTCTTTCACTAGTATGACCTACCTAAGTTTATTTGGTATTTGATTGGTCGGTCATAGTATAGGGATAATATGTTGCATGTTAATTAACCCTTATTTTGTGGCAGTGTTTGAAAATGGCATCCGAGAATGTTGAGAACATCAATGGAGCACAGGAGACCGTTGAGTCTCCATAGATCAATAACCAGGATAATGTGCATCAGGAAGGCGAAAATCCTCATGCAAACAACAACACTAACCAAATGATGAACGATGGAATGTTCTGAGGCTTCATGCAATTAATGCAACATCAGGTGAGAGCGGCTCCTGTTCAAAATGCAGGTGTAAACACTGGAAATTCTCGGACGAGCACCGCTAAACAATTCAAGGAGTTGGGTCCACCGGAGTTTATTAGAGAGCCAAAACCACTTAAGGCGGAAGCATGGATAAAGCAAATCACCAAGATATTTGATGTCTTGGGATGCTCCGAGGAGCAAAAAGTTCCCTTCGCCACCTTTATGTTGCGTGAAGAAGCAGATTACTGGTGGGAATCTGTAAAACGTACCCAGCCTGACGCACTCAAGATGTCTTGGGAGAAGTTCCAAGAGCTATTCAACGACAAGTACTTTCCCAAAAGTATTCGTCACATGAAGGAGGTGGAGTTTATCAAGTTGGAACAAAACAATATGACCGTGTCGCAATACGAGGCTAAATTCGCGGAGTTATCCCGGTTTGCATTCCATTTGGTCGATAATGAGAAACGAATAACGCGAATGTTTTTAAGAGGTTTGAAACCGGAGATACGTCAATATCTTATTTCTCATAAACCGTGTTTGTACTTTCGATGTTGTAAATAGGGCTCGATTATTGGAGCGCGATGAGTAACGAGTCAACGCAACCAAGGGAAAGCAGCCGACAGCATGAAAATACCAGTGGTAACAGTCATTGAAATGGTGACAACAAGCATGGAGGGAATCAACATGCCAGAAATGGTAACCACTTCGGTGGTAATCATAGCCAAGACAATAAGAATGGACATTTCAAGAAGAGGAGATTCAACAATGATGGAAAGACGTCGGCAAAGACCAACACCCGTGTCAAGGAAGGAGAACGACCACCTATCATATGCTTCAAATGCAGGGGAGGACACATCGATCAAAACTGCGATGCCATCTAAAGCGTGTTATAATTGTGGAAGAGAAGGTCACCTAGCCCAATTTTGTCGTTCACCAAGAAGACAAGTTCAACTAGGATGGAGGCACCAAAGTAGTCCCTGAAAAGTCAAAGCCGGTGGTGCAAGGAGAGCATTTGTTGTGACCTCCCGAAAAGCAAGGAACCCGAACGAGGTCATCACGGTAAAAGCTTATCATAAACTCTAAATAAGTCTATACCTTATTTGATACCGGTTCTACCCATTCTTTTATTTCTCCTACTTGCGCTCAACGATTAAATTTGACTCTGGAGAAATTAGACTTTGACTTATCTGTTGAAACTTCGTTAGGAGAAACCTTCATTACATCCACTGTTTACAAGTCTTGTTTGGTTCAAATTGGTACCCTCACATTACCTATCAATCTTATTTCATTGAAAATACTTGCATTTGACGTGATTCTAGGGATTGATTGGTTAACTACTCATCATGCAAAAATTGATTGTTTTCGTAAGGTTGTTAGCTTTCATATTCCTAACCAACCTATTATGCGAATCAAACAACTAAACCATTAAAATCAATCAATGTTATTTCAAGCCATAAAGCTATTCGTTTATTGAAAAATGGATGTCAAGCTTTCTTAGTTCATGTCACGGATTTAAACAAAAATACGTCAGTTTTGAATGATATTTACATTGTTAATAAATTTCTGACGTATTCCCGAAGAACTTCCCAGCCTACCCCAGAGTGTGAAATTGAATTTTGTATCGACCTTGAACCCAGACAAACCCCATTTCCAAAGCCCCATATCGAATGGCTCTATTGAATTTCGTGGAGTTAAAGACCCAATTGCGGAATTGTTAGACATCGGTTTCATTCATCCTAGTAGTCTCCTTGGGGTGCTCCTGTTCTATTCGTGAAGAAGAAAGATGGGAGTATGCGACTTTGTATTGATTATCGGGAGTGGAATCATGTCACCATCAAAAATAGGTACCCATTGCCACGTATTGATGACCTGTTTGACTAGTTGCAAGGCGCCAAATTCTTTTCAAAGATTGATCTTCGTTCAGGATATCATCAATTAAAGATTAGAACCGATGACATTCCAAAGATGACCTTCAGAACTCGGTACGAGCATTATGAATTCCTAGTCATGTCCTTTGGATTGACTAATGCTCTTGCTGCCTTCATGGATATGATGAACCGAGTATTCAAGGAATATTTGGATCATTTTGTGGTCGTCTTTATTGATGACATCCACAGGTAATAAATAAGAGAATACTAAAGATTCGAGCCATAGAATTTATCAATTTTGACACAAGGTACTTATTAGATCTAATAGAGCAACACTTGAGGCTGATACTCCAAAAGCTTCGTGAAAACAAGTTATATGCCAAGTTGAAGAAATACGAGTTCTGGCTTGAGGAAGTTGCATTCCTTGGGCACGTGATATCAAATCATGGGATATCTGTTGACCCGGCAAAGATTGAAGCAATTAAAAGCTAGGAGCAACCTAAATCAGTGATCGAAGTACGTAGCTTTCTCGGCTTAGCTGGTTATTATCGGAGATTCGTAGAAGGGTTTTCTCGAATCGCTACTCCATTAACTCAGCTGACTCGAAAAGATACAAAATTCTGTTGGAGCGTGGAATGTGAGAAGAGTTTTCAAGAACTCAAGAGGAGACTCATTTTAGCACCTGTTCTGACAATACCATTTGGCTCGGAGGGATTTGTCATCTACAGTGATGCTTCGGGCAAAGGGTTAGGATGTGTTCTCATGCAACATGGGAAATTCATAACCTATGCCTCACGACAACTTAAAGAAAGGGGAATTATCCTACTCATGATCTAGAGTTGGCAGCTGTCGTTTTCGCAATTAAAATTTAGAGGCATTACTTGTATGAGGAGAAAGTGGAAATCTTTACGGATCATAAAAGCCTCAAATATTTCTTCACTCAAAAGGAACTCAACATGCGACAATGACATTGGCTTGAATTATTGAAAGATTATGATCATACCATCCAATACCATCCTGGAAAAGCGAACTTCGTAGCTAACGCATTGAGTAAAAGATCATATGCAAGTACGAGTGCGATATTGTCAATACAAAGGCCCATTTTGTATGACTTACAAAGGATGGAGATAGAGTTAAAGACTCTAGGGACCCACATGATGATGGCAAACATACGAGTAGAACCGACTTTAATCAATAAAGTTAAAGCTGCTCAAGCTAAAGACCTGGAGCTAATGCGTATGAAGAAGAAAGTGCAAGAAGGTGCTATGCCGGAAGCAAGAATCGATGAGGAAGGAATACTTCGAGTCAACTCCAAACTTTGTGTTCCTAACGACCCTAATTTAAAGTATAAAATCATGATGGAGGCGCACAACACACCGTTTGCAATCCATCCTAGGAGTACCAAAATGTATCGTGATCTTCGACATACATTTTAGTGGAGAAATATGAAGAGAGAGATAATAGAGTTTATCTCAAGGTGTTTAACTTGTCAACGAGTCAAGGCGGAGCATCAAGTACCAAAAGGTCCATTGCAACCACTTGAAATTCTAGAATGGAAGTGGGAACACATTACCATGGATTTTGTTACTGGTCTTCCCAAGGTTTCTCAAGGCATAGATGCAATTTGGGTCATTGTTAATAGATTGACCAAGTCTGCTCATTTCCTACCTATACGAGAAACTTATACACTTGAACGTCTTCCTCGTATGTACATAAACGAGATTGTAAGACTGCATGGTATGCCTGTATCCATAGTTTCTGATCGAGACCCAAGATTCACTTCAAGATTTTGGGTTATTTTGCAAAAAGCTATGGGCATGGATTTACGATTTAGCTTCAAGATATCATCCTCGGACCAGACGAGGCGGTCGGAGGGACTATTCAAACTCTTGAAGATATATTAAGACTCTGTGTCCTTGACTTCAAGGGAAGTTGGGATAAGTTCTTACCATTGGTGGAGTTTTCCTACAACAACAGTTATCAAGCAAGTATTGGCATGGCTCCATTTGAGGCGTTGTATGAAAGAAAGTGTCGTTCTCCAGTATGCTAGGATGAGGTGGGTGAAGCAACGTTGTTGGGACCGGAGTTGGTGCGTATGACTACAAAAAAGATACAAACGATCCGACAACGTATAAAAACCTCACAAGATCGACAAAAGAGTTATGCTGATCTTCATCGAAAGGACGTAGAATTCGATATTGGAGATCATGTGTTATTACGTGTTGCTCCATGGAAAGGAGTTACAAGATTTGGAAAGAGAGGAAAGCTCAACCCTCGATTCATTGGCCCATTTTTAATCCTCGATCGAGTAGGAACTGTTGCGTATAGACTCGCTTTACCGCCAAGTATGTCTCGTGTTCATAACATTTTTCACATATCTATGTTACGTAAATATGTGAAAGACCCGAACCACATTATTGAATTAAAACCAGACGAGATAGAGGAAGATTTAACGTATGAAGAGTTACCTGTTATACCTCAAGTCAAAGTTTTGTGGAGAAACCACGATGTAGAAGAAATGACCTGGGAGTTAGAATCTGAGATGAAATCAAGATATCCTTACCTCTTCGATATACCAGGTACGTACCCTAATTTCGAGGATGAAATTTCATAAGAAGGGGAGGTTGTAAGACCCCAGCTTTTATGAATAAAGAATAATTTTCTCGAAATATATTTTTGAATTTTATAGTGTGGATTTGATATAATGTTATGGTTGTGGGTAATATTTACAAACTTTGCAAAGTACGCAAGTTGTTATATAATATTCGATTGTTCGGGGAATATTCATTTTAACAGGGAATATTCGTACAATGGCACAATCATTGGTGGACCCCCACAACGGAATTATTATCGGATTGAGAAAACGACAAAAATACTTTATGAAAAACGACGACGGAAGTTTTACTGTTAATCTGTTGAAACACCGGTGTTAAAAAATACAATAATATGCATGGTTGCATAGTAGCACACCGTGTATTGATTATTGATGCTTACGTGAGAAGTCACTCGGTTATACTCAATTATTACTCACATAATTCTTTCGTGATCATATCTCTCATATTATTGATTCGATTATTGTCACAAAGATCATCTGCATAATATGTATTATTATTAAATCAATAATTGAGACGACAAAGTTATTCATATTATTATTTGCAATATTGAAAAATGTCTAGAAGTTACATCAATGAGAGGTTTGGTCACCTAATTGCGCATACCAATAAGGAGAAATTCTTATCGAAAGCCCCTCTTTCCGGGAAGGACACAGGTTGTTAAATATTGTGAGTTATAATATTAATGATGAATAAGTTGTGTTGATTAAAAATGAATTTTGATAGTTCCATTGTGTTGGGATTATTAGTGTTAGTGGAAATCGACATCTATTCCGATGATAATTGATGTCTGGGGGTTATATTGATAAATCGGGTAATTTATCGGATAAATGAGCAATTAATTGCTACTAATTCACATGCTTATATAACTATTTGTTCACATGTGTGTACTATTGAATCACATTCTTGCACTATTAGGGGAGTTGGTGCAAGATTGATAATACTTGTATGACTAAGTTAAAAATGGAGGTATAGATGGAGGTACTATACTGTAATTCATATTTTTCACATGATTATACTATTGATTCACGTGATTGAACTATTGATTCACATTATTTACTATTAGGGGAGGTGGTGCAAGTTTGATAATACTTGCGAGGACTAAATTAAAAATGAAAGAAAAGTTGGAGGTATTGTCTTTGTAATTTTTCGAGCCCCAAAACGTGCAATTATCAAAACTATATTTTCCTATAAATAGAAGCTCATTCTTCCTTCATTTCTCACCAATTCACAAAATCTTTAGAGCGATTATTATAGAGAGAAATTATAGAGAGAAAGAAGAAGAGAAGTCTGCTACCTCACTATTCCAGTATACAGTTTTTTTTCTAAGGTAGGGAGTATTATTTATTTCTTATCCATGAAGAGAACTTATGCTATTCCATTCTTTATTATTCATTGGAATAACTTTGTATATCTGAGCTACCCTATACTTGGTGAAATTCTTCATTATTCCATTCTTTATTATTCTCATTGGAACATCACATGCGTGCGTTTACACCGACACTGGTTCCATTATTTGTCCTTCATTTGGAACATCCCGTCTGCATGCTTTCTGCATGACCCAGTTCCATTATTTATTATTCTGTTGGAATATCCGCTCATGCATGCGTTTCTGTGGGACTGATTCCATCATTATTATTCTGTTGGAATATCCTGCCTATCGCTTTCTGCGGACCGGTTCCGTTAATTATTATTACATTGGAATAACTCGCATATGCGATATCGCATGCACGGTGATTTTTTATTATTCCATTCCTTATTATACTCAGTTGGCTAAAGTTTTGACTTCTATACTCCATGAAATTAGTGGAATATCCTTGATATTTGTGCTTCATCCAGTATCTTTTCATAGAAATATTCTTCTGAGCATTCTTGAATTTTACTCTACAAAGCAGTATCATGTTGACAATTTGGACGTTATTGGTTCCTGGATAAATTAATTCTTGAACTTATTTTATTGAATTCTTATATCATTGTCATCATCCTCATGTTTATATTTTGTTAAAAGTCATCTGTGGCCTATAGTGCATAGATGGACTTGGTATGATTATGACCAGGGATTATTCGGTGTAATCATGACCGTAATGTTACAAATGATGTGGAAAAAGTCCTCATTGTCCTATAGTGCATTGATGGATAGTTGTTGGCATGATCATGACCATTAATGAATACACGAATGTCCTTGGCCCGTAGTGCATGGATAATTTATTATCGTGATACTAAAGAATATCCTTGGCCGTAGTGCAGGGGTGATTCGATGATGTGGATTATTTATTAAAATTTGAGTCCCAAATGATATAAGTGATGAAAAACCTTTTAAATCATAAAAGATAGTAGATTTTATTCTCTACTTGACTCTTTTAATGGATTGCTTGTTTCGCTGCAGTTAAACTTGATGGTTGTTATATTATATCAGTTTAACACTATTGAAGGCTAACGATAACATATTCTGCATTATCTTAGTCATAATATTTCCTATTGGGCTAGTTGAGCTCACCCTTTTACTTTCATTGTTCTCTTCAGGAAATGAGAACGTAGCAGGGACTAGTCGGGGAATGGAGTGACGGACCAGATGATAACATTAGTAATCCTCACTATTCAGTGAAATAGTGGGAAAATAAATGTAATAATATTGAATTTGAGTTTGTATATTGTCTAGACGACAATATTTGTATTAAAACTCACAGCTCATGTTGTATATTTAAGATTGTATTTGTATTCTGTACCATGTATTTGGCGACCCAAGATGGGTGATGTATACCTATTTTGGGGGCGTCACAGTTTACGCATGACCTGGTTCCATTGTTTATTATTCTATTGGAATATCCTGTATGTGCGTTTACGCATGACCTAGTTCCGTTATTTATTATTCTGTTGGAATAACCTGTCTATGCGGTCTATCGCATTCCTAGTGATTTCTTTTGTTATTCCATTCTTTATTATACTCAGTTGGTTAAAGTTTTGACTTCTATACTCCATGAAATTAGTGTAATATCCTTAATATTTGCGCTTCATCCAGTATCTTTTCATAAAAATATTCTTCTGAGCATTCTTGAATTTTACTCCACAAAGAAGTACCATGTTTCTAAGAGGTTTGAAACCCGAGATACGTCAATATCTAATTTCTCATAAACTGTGTTTGTATTCAGATGTTGTAAATAGGGCTCAGTTATTGGAGTGCGATAACGAGTCAACTCAACCAAGAGAATGCAGCCGGCAAAATGATAATACCAGTGGTAGCAGTCATCGAAGCGGTGACCACATACGTGGAGGGAATCAACATGCCAGAAATGGTAACCACTTTGGTGGTAATCATGGCCAAGACAATAAGAATGGACATTTCAAGAAGAGGAGATTCAACAATGATGAAAAGACGTCGACGATCAAAGACCGTGTGGTTAAGGAAGGAGAACGACCACCTATCATATGCTTCAAATGTGGAGGGGAGGGACATATCAGTCCAAACTGCGCGATGCCATCCAAAGCGTGTTATAATTGTGGAAGAGAAGGTCACCTAGCCCGATTTTTTCATGCACCAAACACAAGTCCAGTTGGAATGGTGACACAAAATACCGTCCCAAACAAGTCAAAACCAGTAGTTCAAGGGAGAGCTTTTGTTGTGACCTCCCAGAAAGCAAGGAACCCGAACGAGGTCATCACGGGTAAGCTTATCATAAACTCTAGCGAAGTCTATACCTTATTTGATACCGGTTCTACCCATTCTTTTATTTCTCTTACTTGCGCTCAACGATTAAATTTGACTCCAGAGAAATCAGACTTTGACTTATCTGTGGAAACTCCGTTGGGAGAAACCTTCATTACATCCACTATTTATAAGTCTTGTTTGGTTCAAATCATTACCCTCACATTACCTGTTGATCTTATTTCATTAAAAATACTTGCATTTGATGTGATTCTAGGGATTGATTGGTTAACTACTCATCATGCAAAAATTGATTATTTTCGTAAGGTTATTAGCGTTCATATTCCTAACCAACCTATTATGCGAATTCAAGCAACCAAACCATTAAAATCAATCACTGTCATCTCAAGCCATAAAGCTATTCGTTTATTGAAAAACATATGTCAAGCTTTCTTAGCTCATGTCACGGATTTAAACAAAAATAAGTCAGATTTGAATGATATTTCTATTGTTAATAAATTTCCTGACCTGAAACCCGGTACAAAATCCATTTGCAAAGCCCCATATCGAATGGCTCCTATTGAACTTCAGGAGTTAAAGACCTAATTGCAGGAATTGTTAGACATTGGTTTCATTCGTCCTAGTACGTCTCCTTGGGGTGCTCCTGTTTTATTCGTGAAGAAGAAAGATGGGAGTATGCGACTTTGTATTAATTATCGGGAGTTGAATCATGTCACCATCAAAAATAGGTACCCATTGCCACGTATTGATGACCTGTTTAACCAGTTGAAAGGAGCCAAATTCTTTTCAAAGATTGATCTTCGTTCCGAATATACAAATTGAAGATTAGAACTGATGACATTCTAAAGATGGCTTTCAGAACTCGGTACGGACATTATAAATTCCTAGTTATGTCCTTTGGATTAACTAATGCTCCTGCTGCCTTCATGGATATGATGAACTGAGTATTCAAGGAATATTTGGATCACTTTGTGGTCGTCTTTATTGATGACATCCTTATTTATTCCAAAAGCCATAAAGATGATTATGAGAAACACTAGAGGCTAATACTCCAAAAGCTTCGTGAATACAAGCTTTATGCCAAGTTGAAGAAATGCGAGTTCTGGCTTGAGGAAGTAGCATTCCTTGGGCACGTAGTATCAAGACATGGAATATCAGTTAACCCAGCAAAGATTGAAGCAATTCAAAGCTGGGAGCAACCTAAATCAGTGACCAAAGTACGTAGCTTTCTTGGTTTAGCTGGTTATTATCGGAGATTCGTGGAAGGATTTTCTCGAATCGCTACTCCATTAAATCAGCTAACTCGAAAAGATACAAAGTTCGGTTAGAGCGAAGAATGTGAGAATAGTTTTCAAGAACTCAAGAGGAGACTCATTTCAGCACCTGTTCTGACAATACCATCTGGCTCGGAGGGATTTTTCATCTACAGTGATGCTTCGGGCAAAGGGTTGGGATGTGTTCTCATGCAACATGGGAAAGTCATAGCCTATGCCTCAAGACAACTCAAAGAATATGAGAGGAATTATCCTACTCATGATCTAGAGTTGGCAGCTGTTGTCTTCGCACTTAAAATTTGGAGGCATTACTTGTATGGGGAGAAAGTGGAGATCTTTACGGATCATAAAAACCTCAAATATTTCTTCACTCAAAAGGAACTCAACATGCGACAACGACGTTGGCTTGAACTGTTGAAAGATTATGATCATACCATCCAATACCATCCTGGAAAAGCGAACGTGGTAGCTGACGCATTGAGTAGAAGATCATATGCAAAATCTGAGTGCGATATTGTCAATGCAAAGGCCCATTTTGTGTGACTTGCAAAGGATGGAGATAGAGTTAAAGACTCCAGGGACCCATGTGATGATGGCGAATATACAAGTAGAACCGACTTTAATTGATAAAGTTAGAGTACCGCCAAGCTACTACGGACACGGAGTGATGCGTATGAGAAAAGAAAGTGCAAGAAGGTGCTATCCTAAGCAAGAATCGATGTAGAAGGAATACTTCGAGTCAACTCCAGACTTTGTGTTCCTAACGACCCTGATTTAAAGTATAAAATCATGATGGAGGCACACAACACACCATTTGCAATCCATCCTGGGAGTACCAAAATGTATCGTGATCTTCATCACACATTTTGGTGGAGCAATATGAAGAGAGAGATAGCGCTTTTAATCTCAAGGTGTCTAACTTGTCAATGAGTTAAGGCGGAGCATCATGTACCAAAAGGTCCATTACAACCACTTGAAATTCCAGAATGGAAGTGGGAGCACATTTTCATGGATTTCGTTCCTATGGTTTCTCAATGCATAGATGCGATTTGGGTTATTATTGATAGATTGACCAAGTCTGCTCATTTATTACCGATACGAGAAACTTATACACTTGAACGTCTTTTTTGTATGTACATAAATGAGATTATAAGACTGCATGGTATGCCAGTATCCATAGTTTCTAATCGAGACCCAATATTCACTTCACGATTTTGGGTTAGTTTGCAGAAAGCTATGGGCGCAGATTCTGATTTAGCTTTCGGCATATCATCCTCGAGACGGACGATGAGGCGTTCGAAGAGGACTATTCAAACTCTTGAAGATTTATTAAGACTCTGTGTCCTTGACTTCAAGGGAAGTTGGGATAAGTTCTTACCATTAGTGGAGTTTTCCTACTACAACAGTTATCAAGCAAGTATTGGCATGACTCCATTTGAGGTGTTGTATGGAAGAAAGTGTCATTCTCAAGTATGCTGGGATGAGGTGCGTGAAGCAACGTTGTTGGGACCGGAGTTAGTACGTATGACTACAGTAAAGATTAAAACGATCCGACAATGTATAAAAACCTCACAAGATCGACAAAAGAGTTATGCTGATCTTCATCGAAAGGACGTAGAATTCGATATTGGAGACCATGTGTTGTTACGTGTTGTTCCATCGAAAGGAGTTACGAGATTTAGAAAGAGAGAAAAGCTCAATCCTCGATTCATTGGCCCATTTTTAATCCTCAATCGAGTAGGAACTGTGGCCTATAGACTCGCTTTACCACTAAGTATGTCTCGTGTTCATAACGTTTTTGACATATCTATGTTACGTAAATATGTGAAGACCCGCACCACATTATTGAGTTAGAACCGGACGAAATAGCGGAAGTTTTAACGTATGAAGAGGTTCCTGTTAAAATCTTGGATAAGAAGGAACATGTTCTATGCTCCAAGGTTATACCTCAAGCCAAAGTTTTGTGGAGGAACCGCGATGTTGAGAAAATGACCTGGGAGTTAGAATCTGAGATGAAATCAAGGTATCCTTGCCTCTTCGACATACCAGGTACGTACCCTAATTTCGAGGGAGAAATTTTATAAGAAGGGGAGGTTGTAAGACCCCAACTTTTATGAATAAAGATGAATTTTTAATAAATATCATTTTTGAATATTAAGGTGTGAATTTGTTATAATGTTATAGTTGTGGGTAATATTTGTAAATTTTGCACGATGGCAAGTTGTTATATAATATTCGATTGGTGGGAAAATATTCGTTTGAGCAGGAATATTAAATGACAATGACATAATCATTGGTGGACCCCACAATGTAAATAATTGTTGGATTGAAAACGACAAAATACTTTTTGAAAATAACGGCGAAAGTTTTACTGTTAACTGTTGAAACACCCTGTTAAAATTACGATGTCTGGCGTGGTTGCATAGTAGCACACAGTATTGATTATTGATGCTTACGTGAGAAGTCACTCAGTTTTGTTCAATTATTGGTACAATAATTACTGCATAGTATCTCACGTTATTTGATTCAATTATTGTCAATATTTTATATATTATTAAATCAATAATTGAGATGACAAAGTTATTAATATTATTATTTGCAATATTAACGATGTCTAGAAGTTCTGTCAAGGAGAGGTTTGGTCACCTAATTGCGCGCCAATAGGGAGAAATCCTAATTGGAAAGCCCCCTCTTTCCTTAGAACGACCTGGTCGATTATTATTGTGAATTATAATAATGATGATAAATTTTGTTTTATTAGTATTATTAATGTGATAAAACAAAAAAGCTTTTTATATAAAATAGAATACTTTTATAAATTTATCTGTTTTATTAGACTATAAATAGAATATATTATATTCTATTATGCATAGTGTTTTGCATAGTAAAATCTTTTTATATAAAACAGAATACTTTTATAAAGTTATTTGTTTTAGTAGACTATAAATAGAATATATTATATTTTATTATGCATAGTGTTGCATAATGTCTGCATAGTGTTTGCATTGTAAAAACTTTTTCTATAAAACAAAATACTTTTTATAAAGTTTTGTTTTATTTGATTATAAATAGAATATATTATATTTTATTGCATAGTGCAGCATAATATCCTTTCCATTCTTCTATAAATAGGATGCTTAGTTAGAATTGAAAATCACACCAGAAGTTCAGAGAATTCTCCTTCTATAATCTTGAGCGTATTTCTTTAGAGTTTAAAAAAGCTTTGAGCATAGCAATTAGTGCAAGTTTTCTTCAAGAATATCCTCGCCCTACCAGTCGGAATACTTTTCTTTTACGGTAAGGGGTATTATTTCTTTTTTATTCATGAAGAGAACTTCATTATTCCATTCTCTATTATTACATTGGAATAACTTTGATAACGCTGTGAAGCTACCCTATACTTGGTGAAATTCTTATGTTATTCCATTCTTTATCATTATGTTGGAATAACCTATCTATGCGAAGTACCGCATACATGGTGAAATTCTTCTGTTATTCCATTTTTATTATTCTGTTGGAATATCCTGTTTGTGTGTTATGCATGACCTGGTTCCGTTATTTATTATTCTGTTGGAACATCCTGTCTGTGCGTTTACGCATGACATGGTTCCGTTGTTTATTATTCTGTTGGAATATCACATGCAATGCGTTTTGCATGACTGAGTTCCGTTATTTATTATTCTGTTGGAATAACCTGTCTGTGCGGTCTATCGCATGCCTGGTGATTTCTTTTGTTATTCCATTCTTTATTATACTCAGTTGGTTAAAGTTTTGACTTCTATAGTCCATGAAATTAGTGGAATATCCTTGATATTTACGCTTCATCTAGTATCTTTTCATGGAAATATTCTTCTGAGCATTCTTGAATTTTACTCCACAAAGAAGTATCATGTTGACAATTTGGACGTTATTGGTTACTGGATAAATTAATTCTTGAACTTGTTTTATTGAATTCTTATATCATTGTCATCATTCTCATGTTTATATTATGTTGAAAGTCATTTGTGGCCTGTAGAGCATAGATGGACTTGGTATGATTATGACCAGGAATTAATCGGTATAATCATGACCATAATATTACAAATGATGTGGTAAAAGTCCTCATTGGCCCGTAGTGCATTGATGGACAGTTGTTGGCATGATCATGACCATTGATGAATATACGAATATCCTTAGCCCGTAGTGCATGGATAATTTGTGGTCGTGATACTAATGAATATCCTTGTCCGTAGTGCAGGGATGATGTGGATTATTTATTGTCGAGTCTCAAATGATAAAAGTAATGAAAACCTTTTAAATCATAAAAGATAATAGATTTTATTCTCTACTTGACTCTTCTAATGGATTGTTTGTTCCGCTGCAGTTAAACTTGATGTTTGTTATATTTTATCAGTTTAACACTGTTGAAGGCTAACGATAACATATTCTGCATTATCTTAGTTATAATATTTCCTACTGGGCTAGTTGAGCTCACCCTTTCTTTCACTGTTCTCTTCAGGAAATGAGAACGTAGCTAGATGACAACGTAACTAGTCGGGGAATGGAGTGACGATCCAGATGATAGGATTAGTAGTCCTCACTATTCTGTTAAATAGTGTGACAATAAATGTAATGAGGACTCCATTGAGTGTGGATATTGTCTAGATGACAATATTCTTATTAAAACTCTCAGTTATGTCTTGTCGTATTCTACACGACAGTTGTATTATTAAGTTGTATTTGAATTTTGTACCATGTATTTGGCGACTCAAGATGGGTGATGTATACCTATTTTGGGGGCATCACAACTACCCTTTTATGAAAAGTTAAAAATTATTAATATAATAAAAAAAATTATTTGGACAATGAGAGAATTTAAAGATAATATAAAAAAATAAATAATCAATTCTCTTAGAAAGTTATATCGACAAATAAATTAGAATAATTTTTTTAAATAAAAATAATTAATAATTATAAAATTGAGGTAGTAATAAATAATTCCCAAGAGTGGGTGTCACACACTCACATTGTCACTAGTCACCAGCATTAATTTGCCACACTTGATAATGTACTTTTGTACTGCTTTGTCCGTGCGGGGTCTCCAATGTCGATTATCATAATTGCACTAAAGATAAAAAGTTTTTGATGGGATGTGATTATTTGAATTTATTTTGATAGTGGGAGAGTTTTTATTAAAGTAAAATTGTGTTTCCTTATTTGATGGGATAAAGAGGTTTAATTTGGGAAGAAATCTATCAGTCATTATTGCAGTTATATGGTGATTCTACAAAGGACTCCTACTCCTGATTGGATTCTGGTGGACATGACAGCTATTAATACAGCAATAAATAAGGGTTTAGGGGGAACAGAACACAAAAGCATATGACACAAAAAAACACTTTGTACTCTACATATTATTATAGTAGATTTCTCTCTCTCTCTCTCTCTCTCTCTCTCTCTCCGTGGTTTTTTTTCAATTGGGTTTCCACGTAAATTCTTGTGTTCATATTTTATATCTCTTTATTTATGTTTATGTGCGTGTAGTTCGTGAGTGTGATTTTACAATAATACAATCAACCGTTAGCGAGATTTTGACCTTGTGTTTTGGTGATTTCGTTAAGTGTACAAAATTTGGCGTTAACATTGGCGCCGTCTGTGGAAAATTGCGTGTTCTAATATTGAATTAAATCACCAATTTACCAAGAAGGGGAGATCCTACGCATAACAGATAAGTTGTTCTCTTTTTTCAAATTGCAAAATCTGGTAATGGAGAGATAACGATGGAGGTGGAGGATCCTAATATATTTATGGAAGCTACTTGCAAGAGAGTACTTCGGATATGGAGGCTACTGTTGGGAGAGTACTTCGGATATAAATGTTACTGGCGAGAGAGTACTTCGGATATGGAAGTTACTTGCGAGAGAGTTCTTCGGATATGGATGTTACTGGCTAGAGAGTACTTCAGATAGAAGCTACTGACGAGAGAGTACTTCAGATATGAAGGCTACTGGTGGGAGAGTACTTCAAATTTAGAAGCTACTGGTGGGAGAGTACTTCAGATATGGAGGTTACTGGTGGGAGAGTACTTCGAATTTAGAAGCTACTGGTGGGAGAGTACTTCGGATATGGAGGCTACTAGTGGGAGAGTACTTTGGATATAGAGGCTACTGGTAAGGGAGTACTTTGGACTTGGATTACTGGTTGTTGTCACTCCCTTCGGCATGACAACAAAATTAGCAAGAGAAAATATTTTTGGGCAAGATATAAGATTAGTATTTGATGCAGGTGTTGGGTAAAATCTAATTACGCACAACATGCAAGTATACGTGATCAACAAGTAATAAAGTGAAAGTAGAGTATCGTTCCCATGAGGAATTATTTAATAAAAATCACCAAGTACTAACCCGTAACCAACTTAATCTTATTTAAACGAATGAATTTCAATTTAAATAAATAAACTAATTCTAACTACCACTAGTTAAATTAAGATTACAGAGATTTAAGATCACAACTTCACTTATTGCTTCATTTAAGTTAACACACTTCTCATCAATTATTCTCTATCATGAATTGTTAATCAAGAACACTAAAGCAGATAAAACCACCTCTCGATGCATAATACCCATACTCACTTAAATCCACAGATGATAGAATTAAGCAAGACACCCTAATTAACTAATCCACTATATCTCTATGTGAATTACAATTAAAAAGGATTCAAAGCACAAGTTCTCTATAAGATTACATATGGTGTAAAGGCATATCTCTATCCTAAACACGAATCATGAATTCCATCTATGCAGAAATCACAAACACATTTTATCATGATCAGATCTAAATCTAAACTTCATCTCTCGAGTTCGTATAGATTATCACAGTAATTATTAGCTAGGCAATTAAACAATTAAGTCCAAATCACAATAGACAATCCTTATAATAAAACATAATAATTGATAGCAAAGCATATTAAAATAAACTATACAATAAGATCCATTGTAATCTCAAACAAAGAATTAGTTCATTATTATTGAATTAAAACTAAGAATCCACAATTGAATAAACATTAAAAGATAAAAATAAGAGTAGAGTAAAGAATAAATCTGTTGTCAGCAAATCTCCATCTTCCTAAAGCTCTTGCTCTTGATCTTCAATGGTCTCCAAGTTGCTTCAATCTCCCAATCTCATCTAATCTAGGGTTCCTAATCTAAGAAAGAAAGTAAAGAATAATTTTAATAGATATCTATCCCAAGAGGGATTTAATGGAGTCTTAGAACTAGCTTCCCAATCCAAGTTAAACTCAAGTATTTAGAATCCTATTCTAGCTCAAATTGGACACCAAATAACCCAAAACAACTCTTTTCCCGCCGCCTAGCACACCCCACGCTTTCCCTAAGTCATTTATAGCACGGTCCGTGCTACTGTAGCAGTGGTTCTGGTGGCCTAGCACGCCCCTAGCGCGGTCTGCGCTACTCTATTTTTTGCTGCGATGTCCTTTGGTAAAACACGCATTACTTTTGATCCGCTTGGAGGTACGGGGCCTGCCACCTATCAAATCAAAGATATCGACGATATCTATAACTTTCATTCTTTGAGGATTGAAAAATTCGAATTGGATCAAGGCGAAAATCGGGCTTGACGTAGATGCTATGTAAATGGCAAACATGACAACTCTTAGCTTTGATCTTCGTTGATAAAAAGGCCATAACTTTCGCATCCGAACTTCGATTGAGACGATTCAAGATGTTCCAGAAAGCTAAGAGGAAACTCTAAAATAAAATTCAAGTTATAAGCCAAGAACATGCATCCAACTTGGTGTTAAAAGTCCATCAATATTCCTTTCTTGCATTTGCTTACGTATTTAAGTCCAAAAGATGCCCAAATTGCTTTTACTTGCTTCTTTATGCCAATGTCGTATTATAGCCTACAAAATAACATAAAATGTATGAAAAGTAACTAAGAAACATGAATATAAGCAACTAATTCAAGTAACAGATGCCGGATAAGTAGATATAAAACCTACTTATCAAATACCCCCAAACTTAAACGTTTACTTGTCCTCAAGCAAAAACACAAATTAGACATATTCATCCTCTAGCAATGATACACCCAAACAGTGAATCAATATGAATTCGATCAATGGCCTCAAAGGTTACAACAAATGATAACCCGTGGAAAATTTCAAAATAATGTCATGCCTAAAATTTTAACAACTTTCATTAGATTCACATCTACTCTTGATCCTTTAAGTGTGTGTGTGCATCCATATGTTCAAACCCGTTATGATTTAGATTAGATCAACCAATACTCATAAAAGATTTTCAAAAATGACTTTCAAAACTTCTTATCACATCAATCACCGCTAATATAGACATAACACAAATTTTTCTTGAGGATCACCCGGATATTTAAACTTTTAAGCACATATGAACCCTTCCCAAGTATTTCAAACATACATATTTTCTTTTCTCTATTTAGTGAGTGAGTTTTACGCTTCATCTCGTGCCTGTGTTTATGGGGAGTGCGTGTTACGCTCCATCTTGACCCACCACAAGATTCAATTATTCAACTCGGGAAGGTTCCAATAAGTTTTTTTTTTCATAAATACACCAAGATTTCCCCCAAACTTATGTGAGTGCCTAATTTTCACTTCGAATGATGCTCAAATAAGATTTCTCAAGTTACAATGGTATCTTTCATAAGCATTTAGCCAAAAAAATTTCAATCTCAACTAGCTAAACAAATGGATATGTGTAAAATTTTTCAAAATTTCGCAAGTAATGTGAAAACCAACTAATGAGTTAAAATATAGACTAAGCATGCTCATCAATTCTCCAAGAGTTAACAATATTAACCACCCACCTATCATCGGCCAAAATCAAATTCCATCAAAACATTGCCCAAGTAAATACTAAACATGATAAATACCCCCAAACATAAAACATACATTGTCCTCAGTGGCTAAGATAGGAAAAATTAAAAGAGAGGACTTCCCTGACATATAGCAATTTATCTCCTTGTCTGCGAAGTTTGAAGAATAGGTTAAGCACATTGGAATGAATCGGGCACCACACTTGAGTTGGACTTGACTAACCTATGAATATGATAGAAGCAAGCTTATTAAATCCTAAAAAAATGAAAAAAATTCTATCAACTAATATGAAACCAAAAAAAAAAAAAACTAAAAAAAATAATTAAACTTGGGTTGCCTCCCAATAAGCGCTTGATTTAGAGTCTTTCAACCAGACTTTGTCTGGTTAACACTATCCCATTCCTCTTCAGAAATTGAGGAATCCTCCATCCATCATTAGCAAATAATCCTTTGGAAGGTTCCCACAAGCGATGGCCATAACATCAAAGTCATCTAGCATGCTCTGACTCGGTATAATCTCCATGAAGAAGGGAAAATAATTAGGTGCTATCTTCATTGTGTTTGTGATCATATTTGGGCATGGAAGTGTGGCAAACACAATGGGCTCTTCGTCTATCTTTTTTTTCTCGTCCCACCATGGCTTCATTGTTTCACTAGCTCTTATGTCATAAAGAGCCTTGCCGACGACATGGCTACCAAGTGGGCATGATTTTGCAAATCTAACCGGATCCTTGAACTTTGGGGAAGAAGGCACTTGGGGCATAAATAACATAGGCTCATCATCGTTGGTACCCACAGTTAGTTCTTCGCTGACCTTGTTTTCATTACCCCCACTTGTCTCCTCTTTTTCAAAATCTCATGTATCATCCAGTTGTAGATTTGGCTCAAGCACTTCATCAATCTCGGAATCCTCGTCATAACACCAATTGTTTTGAGGACAGTTGTTCAGGGCTTTGAGCATTTGATCCATCTGGTTCTGCATATTTTGAATTGATATCTCTTGATTCTGAATTGATCGCTCTTGATTAATCCTCCTCTCCTCTTGGTTTGCTATGACCTTGACACAACAATTCCTCCAACTTTGAACTTTTTTTCTTTTCTTCTTTTAATGGAGGTTGATATGAGAGTTCCGACGTGTATGTTGGATTTGGAGTAGAGTATTGATCTTGATAATTATAGCTCCATGAAGAATCCGGGTGATACCCCCAAACTTGATGATAACTGGGATAAGAATAATTGTTAAGGTAGTTACCACCATCTTGTCTGACCCCAAACTTGATGATAATTAGATGGTGCATTGATTACTCGGGTGATTGCCAGCACAATAATTGCAAGTAACTGCTATCCTTCGATTATGTTGGGCTGCAACAACGTCCAACCTTCTCGAAAGTGTCTCAAGTTGTGCTGATAATGCAGAAAATACATTGAGTCCATCCATCCTCGCTCCCCTTGGTTGAGTCATACTCGAATATGGCCTTTGATAATTGAATCCAGCCATGGTACCTGAAAAGAAAGAAAAATAGGAAGAGAATTAAATAAAAAGAAAAAAAAATGTTTAAATTAAGACTAATTTGATTGAAGCTAATATTGGCAAAAATATATTAAACTAATTCCCCGGCAACGGCGCCAAAAACTTGTTGGGTAAAATCTAATTACACACAACACACAAGTATACGTGGTCAACAAGTAATAAAGTGAAAGTAGAGTATCGTTCCCACGAGGAATTATTTAATAAAAATCACCAAGTACTAACCCGTAACTAACTTAATCTTATTTAAACGAATGAATTTCAATTTAAATAAATAAACTAATTCTAACTCCCACTAGTTAAATTAAGATTACGGAGATTTAAGATCACAACTTCACTTATTGCTTCATTTAAGTTAACACACTTCTCATCAATTATTCTCTATCATGAATTGTTAATCAAGAACACTAAAGCAGATAAAACCACCTCTCGATGCATAATACCCATACTCACTTAAATCCACAGATGATAGAATTAAGCAAGACACCCTAATTAACTAATCCACTATATCTCTATGTGAATTACAATTAAAAAGGATTTAAAGCACAAGTTCTCTATGGCGTAAAGGCATATCTCTATCCTAAACACGAATCATGAATTCCATCTATGCAAAAATCACAAACACATTCTATCATGATCAGATCTAAATCTAAACTTCATCTCTCGAGTTCGTATAGATTATCATGGTAATTATTAGCTAGGCAATTAAGCAATTAAGTCCAAATCACAATAGACAATCCTCACAATAGAACATAATAATTGATAGCCAAGCATATTAAAATAAACTACACAATAAGATCCATTGTAATCTCAAACAAAGAATTAGTTCATTATTATTGAATTAAAACTAAGAATCCACAACTGAATAAACATTAAAAGATAAAAATGAGAGTAGAGTAAAGAATAAATCTGTTGTCAGCAAATCTCCATCTTCCTAAAACTCTTGCTCTTGATCTTCAATGGTCTCCAAGTTGCTTCAATCTCCCAATCTCATCTAATCTAGGGTTCCTAATCTAAGAAAGAAAGTAAAGAATAATTTTAATAGATATTAATCCTAAGAGGGATTTAATGGGGTCTTAGAACTAGCTTCCTAATCCAAGTTAAACTCAACTATTTAGAGTTATAATGGACACCCTAGCAAGTTAGGCAACTAAGAATCCTATTCTAGCTCAAATTGGACACCGAATAACCCAAAACAACTCTTTTCCCGCCGCCTAGCGCGCCCCGACCTGTCTCTAAGTCATTTATAGCGCAGTCCGCGCTACTATAGCTGTGGTTCTGGTGGCCTAGCGCGCTCTTAGCGCGGTCCGCACTACTCTATTTTCTGCTACGACGTCCTTTGGTAAAACACGCATTACTTTTGATCCGCTTGGATTTACGGGGCCTGCCACCTATCAAATCAAAGATATCGACGAGATATATAACTTTCTTTCTTTAAGGATTGACAAATTCAAATTGGATCAAGGAGGAAATCGGGCTTGAAGTAGATGCTATGTAAATGGCAAACATGACAACTCTTATCTTTTATCTTCGTTGATAAAAAGGCCATAACTTTCGCATCCGAACTCCGATTGAGATGATTCAAGATGTTCCAGAAATCTAAGAGGAAGCTCTAAAATAAAATTCAAGTTATAAGCCAAGAACATGCATCCAACGTGGTGTTAAAAGTCCTTCAATATTCCCTTCTTGCATTTACTTGCGTATTTAAGTCCAAAAGATGCCCAAATTTCTTTCAGTTGCTTCTTTATGCCAATGTCATATTATAGCCTACAAAATAACATAAAATGTATAAAAAGTAACTAAGAAACATGAATATAAGCAACTAATTCAAGTAACAGATACCGGATAAGTAGATATAAAACCTATTTATCAGCAGGCTTCTTTATTTATTCGAGTTGAATTGGCTGGGGGCAGGATACACAGGCTTGGTGAAAGCTTCAACGGTCTGAGATGTTTGCCTATGATACTTTGGATTACGTCATATCGGCTTCATTTTAGCTTTGGCTATCTATTTTGGTTTTTTTGGAGGCTCGGTGGTGCGTGTTCAGCCTTTTTGGCGAACAATTATTTTATGTTCGGAGATACTTTCAACCTTTGTTCGAACTTTAGGGTGTTTGGAGGTTTGGTGGGATCTGTTCGACCATATGATGGTAAACATGATCATTTGGAGGTTCGATGGGATCTGTTCAACCCTATGATGGTGAACAGGTTCGCTTGGAGGTTCGGTGGGATCTATTCGACCTTATGATGGCAAACATGATCGTTTGGAGGTTCGGTGGGATCTGTTCGACCCTATGATGGTGAATATGATCATTGGGAGGTTCGGTGGGATCTGTTCGACCCTATGATGGTGAACAGGATCACTTGGGAGGTTTGGTGGGATTTGTTCGACCCTATGATGGTGAACATGATTGCTTGGAGGTTCAGTGAGATCTGTTCCTATGTTAGTGAGTAGGATTATGACGTCCCCAAAATCGGGTTACCTAAACCCGAGTTTGGTTCTCACGATCCATCATACAAATAACATCTAACTACCCATTTAATTATGAATATCATTATACATACCATTAATTAACATAATTAATATAATATCACAGGTTATCTAACCTTAACGTATCTTACATACCGTTAGATATACAAAAAAGTTATATATAATAACATAATAAGTAAAGTTATAATAACTACTCCTGAATTTTGTCCTTGCCCTTGTCTTTATCTACCCTCCTGCAACCTCGTTATTAACTGAAATGTTATTTTTAAGCAAGGGTGAGCAACGATTTTGCTTCGCAAGTTAAAACATATAATAAGAAATATGAATCAAGAATATTAGAGTCTATATTCGATAGGAATTCAACAATATTCAATGAATTTCGAAGTAGCTGAATAAATCATTTATCAATACAAGACTTTATCGACTTTCATGCTAAACAACAATTCAATGATGAAGAGCAAAACTCTTTCGAAGTTTCAGTAATGTTCAATTGATTATCAAGAGATAATAATACTGCAATAATAAAGTAGGATATTCCTAGATTTCATGTTGAGTGATCACAATTTGATCATGAACTAATAGAGAAATTATCAGGCATTCAATACTGAATTACCTCAGAATTATAAGTTAGTTATAAAAACTAAACTATAACCCTCTGCAAGTACCTGGAGCGGCCAACTCCTTGTACCCGATATTATGCATAATACTCAAAAATAGCTAAATAGCTAAATAGCTGGATGTCCGACCCTAAAGTCTCCTTTATATAAGACTTGTTCATCTCAGTCTCACATCAAGAGTTCGTACCACAACAATTTGGTTTGAATTTAAAGAAATGCTAAAGATTTCAACATATAATATCTATATTGATCTAGCCAAAATAATTGGCATTGATCTTTCAATAACAACTTAGTTCAAGTACTAGAACGTATCAAGTTTCAACAAATATTAGTCTCGTCAAAACAATTAGATGAGATATAGGTCATAAACTGTTCAATAATAGATAGTAATCAATTGCACTATTTGTAATCAACAATAATATTTATAGATGTGAATAACCAACAATAGTTATTCACCAGTCATGCTTTTGAAATTTAAAACTCAATTTGAGTTAATGAACTTGTACTAATTGCGAATGATCAATAATAATCTTAGATGTACTATAATCAACAATAATTACCCAATAAATATGATGGTAAAATAAAATTTTGAATTTGAGTTAAGGAAATTGCAATACATACGAATATTCAACAACAATCTTAGATGTGGAATAATCATCAATAATTATCCACTAACATGTTTGGAAAAATAATAACTCACGTTTGAGTTAGGAAGATTGCCTTGGTCATTGACTACTGTTACATAATCTAATTTAGCTTTGTTGAAAGACCTATAATCAATAATATTGGTCATACAATTAGCGTAACACATCACATCACATAATACTGCTATTTAATGTCATTATATAACTTAGACACGTATTCATGTAGTCACAACAGTGTTTAGAACCTATAAAAACACTTATTAGGTCAAACTATTTTAGCCTGGTTGAATTTCGGTATCAATTCGGTGTCCCGATTACCTTATTAGATAATTAACGAGTTTATTTTTAATAAAACTCTATTCCAAAGCTTCAATATTATTTTAGATAATTCAATTATCCTTCATAATATTTTTTGGAAGCTTATTATAATTTTTAAATAATTATTATTTTTTATAATAATTTTTTAAATATTGATATCATTTTTAAATGATTTAAATCTTGAATAATTCTATTATCATTAATACTTAAATAGTTTAAAATATTAATGAAATCCTCTCAAAATATTAGAAGTTATCTATAATAACTCAAAATATTTTTAAAACACTAATATTACCTTTAAATGATTTTTAAAATATTTTAAAATCATTTTCAATAATTACCATTAATATTCCAATTTTAATGTATTTCTCATCAAAATATTAAAAGTAATTTATTATAACTTAAAATTTTAAATCCTTTACATTATTTTTAAAACATAAAAATCATATTTAATCCATTTATTTATTACAATTATTAAATAAATTTATTATCAATTAATATTAACTTATTAATGAAATTTATATCAAAATATTAAAAGTTATTCATTATAACTTAAAATATTTTCTAACACTTTAATATCATTTTAACTAATTTATTTAATATAATTATTAAATAAATTTAATATCATTAATATTTAAATAATTTAAATTATTAATTAAATAAATGTCAAATTATTAATAGTTAATTTTTATAACTTAAAATAATTTTTATAACTCATTTTTGAATTTTTATTATTTAATTTCTATTTTTTATTAATTTATTGAAATTAATTTTATTAAAACTGTCGCTATAGGCTTTAGCGACGAAAACTGTCGCAGTTAGTGTTCTTCATCACTGAAGAACAACCATAGTCAATGCCCTGGGGGTTACTTTGACCATGGTTAATTCATAATTGGTTTGGATTTTGGGCTTGAGAGTATAATCATGATGTTATAATAGTGTAAGACTACAAGTATAAACAAATTTCATGGTATAACTACTTCATTTCATGATGATTCTAAGGGCTCAAAGTTACCGACAATGCTATTCTGGAGTTTCTGGGTTACCCAGAAACACAGTCAGTTCTAGGTAGCTATTTTGGAGCTTGAATATCTTAGTTTCTGTGTAATGTTTGGGTGTTAGAGTGTCACACTCTTATAGTCTTATAGATAACATGTCAAAGAACAAAAGTACTACACTTAGGTAGCTTAACTACACCACATATGTAAGATCTGGGTTGGTTTAAACCCTATCAGAAAACTTGTTCTTCAGTTTTCTAGAAATTCCAGAAAACTACTTTTGTGGTTGGTCAACCTACTTTGACTGCTAATAACTTTGATTCTGTTAATGTTATATGTGTTCTAATGTCATGGTTCTATAGTACATATAGCAGGGTACATCAATGATACACTTACACAAGCTAAACACATAACACATGCAAGATCTAAGCACAACAAAAGGATGTCAGACACTTTCTGGGGATTTCTGGGTTTTCCAGAAAATCAAATTCATGACTGGTCAACCATGTTTGACCATTAATAACTTGGAATCTGGACATGATATGAACATGATTCCACTTTCAATTTACTTTCCTCATAGCATACAACAACACTGATACACCTAGAAAGTCTAACAATTAATAGATTTGGATCTATTGTGATGCCCCCAAATTCGGACCACTTGAGCGTCACGAATTCGGTTCGCAATGTGCTACAGTTTTAATGACTACATATCATCTCATGCAACGGAAATAACAGAATAGATTACATTTATTTAATATAATCATTCTCGTCCCAAGGTTTCGTAACTGTTACTACCACATTATAACTTAATTTAAACATAAGTTATTACATCATAGTAACTAAGTCTTCATACAATATGATAATAATAAATTCCTAACACTAGGAAATAAAGCTATTTTGAAGCCTTCTCTTTACCCTTGTCCTTGCCTGAGGGTTCACCACGTTCTGCCTTAATTGAAAGTTTTAAGGAAAGCAAGGATGAGCAACAAATTTCTCCAGCAAGTAATATCTCAATAAAGGTGATCATACATAGAGTTCAAATCTTCAAGGGTATGACAGTGAATAAAAATTCAGGAATTATCAACAATTTTCAATAAAGGTCGCTATGGACTGAAAGATATCAATGCTTAATCATTTCTAGATTTCAAAGGAATGAATACTGAGTAATCACTAAGGACTATGAATTTCTATTAGAATTATCAATAATATACTAATATTCCAACAAAAACGAGTAAAATAGGTGATCAGCCTAACGTACCCTACGTTATGCATAACATTTAATCATAATCATGTGCGCACGTCGGTCTCCCGATAATTATATATTTTCCCCTTCAAGGAGGATTGTTCATCTCAGTCAATAAGAGTCCGCACCAAGTCAATTTGGTTTGGATAGCTATCCAACACACGATAATAATCTAGCCGAATCAATGGCCTAGACAGCATTTACGAATGATAAGTTAATGCTTGCAACAATCATCAATGATTTACCAATGATTTTCGAATAGTAATAGATATTTGTTGGAAATAATTATGGGTGATATGGCAACAATTTGGATTATACAATATATAAGTGTAAAGAAATTATGAAACTTGCATTCAATATGAGAATCAAATGAATTTAGAGAACTTGCACAAAAATTCAAAGTTGTGTAAGTTAGGAAACTTGCCTCAAGCGTAGGTTACCGATTTATAGCTTATAAACACTTTGGAAATCTTATTGTAACGTAGTTATGTATACAATAGATTTATTAGTCACTTAACTCTATAAGTTAATAATTTCATACATGTTTGATACCATAAGTCAATGATATACATTCATTATATTCTTAGCAATGAAAAAGTAACAAATCACATTATCATGCTATCACACCATGTAGCAATATAACTATCATCTATTTAATTTGTATACGTCTTCATACTCTTGGTTGCACATGGCCATAATATATTAGGACTGAAAAACAGTATACAATATATGATACCAGTATACATATTACAAACAAAATAAGTTATATAAGATCGTAGGAGGCGCAATTACTTCTAGTTAGGTTTAGGGACGACCTTAATCACATGTCCCCTGGCGAACTGTAGTTAAGCTTCTACTCTCATCATGTCAATCCACTTTTTAGCATACCAAGACATTAACAATTATCATGCACACATGCTAGAGGACTTTACATATATGTGACGCCCCCAAAATAGGTATACACCACCCATCTTGAGTCGCCAAATACATGGTATAAAATTCAAATACAACTTAATTATACAACAGTCGTGTAAGATACGACAAAACATAATCTAAGAGTTTTAATAAGAATATTGTCATCTAGACAATATCCACACTCAATGGAGTCCTCATTACATTTATTGTCACACTATTTAACAGAATAGTGAGGACTACTAATGCTATCATCTAGACCGTCACTCCGTTCCCAGACTAGTCACAGCTCGTTCTCATTTTACAAAGAAACGGTGAAAAGAAAGGTGAGCTCAACTAGCCCAAAGATGAAATATTATGACTAAGATAATGCAGAATAATTTATCATTAGCCTTCAACAGTGTTAAACTGATAAAATATAATAAAGATCAAGTTTAACTGCAGCGGAACAAGCAATCCATTATAAGAGTCAAGTAGAGAATAAAATCTACTATCTACTATGATTTAAAAGGTTTTTCATCACTTTTATCGCTGAGACTCAGCTAAATAAATAAACCACATCATCCCTGCACTACGGCCAAGGATATTCATTAATATCACGACCACAAATTATCCATGCACTACGAGCCAAGGATATTCGTGTATTCATCAATGGTCATGATCATGCCAACAACTGTCCACCAATGCACTACGACCAATGAGGATTTTTACCACATCATTTGTAACATTACGGTCATGATTATACCGAATAATCCCTGGTCATAATCATACCAAGTCCATCTATGCACTACATGCCACAGATGACTTTCAACATATTATAAACATGAGGATGATGACAATGATATAAGAATTCAATAAAACAAGTTCAATGATAAATTTTTAAAGATTTAAAATTTAATTTATCCAAATATCAATAACGTCCAAATTATCAACATGATACTGTTTTGTGGAGTAAAATTCAAGAATGCTCAGAAGAATATTTCCATGAAAAGATACTGGATGAAGTGCAAATATCAAGGATATTCCACTAATTTCATGGAGTATAGAAGCCAAAACTTTAACCAACTGAGTATAATAGAATATATGAAACCGCAAATGGATTTTTGCTTGCCGCCATGCGGTAATCCACGTGAAATGCATTATTCCAACGAATAAAGAATAGAATAATAGAAGAATTTACGGTGCGTATGTAATCCGCGCACAGATGAGTTATTCAACGAGAATAATAAAGAATGGAACTGTGTCATGCGTAACCCGCATGACATGTGATATTCCAACGAATAATAAAGAATGGAACCGGTCATGCGTAATCCACACGACATGTGATGTTCCAATGAAATAATAAAGAATGGAACCAGTCATGCATGTAATCCGCATGCACGGGATGTTCCAAAAGAATAATAAAGAATGGAATAACAACAAAATTCACCAGGCATGCGATAGACCGCACAGACATGTTATTCCAACAGAATAATAAAGAATGGAATAACAACACTTACGAGTATTGAAAGAAAATAACTCTTTTCATGAATACGAAAGAATAATACCCCTTACCTTAGAAAAACTCGATATTGGAATAGTGAGGTAGCAGACTTCTCTTCTTCTTTCTCTCTATAATTTCTCTCTATAATAATTGCTCTAAAGCTTTTGTGAATTGGTGAGAAATGAAGGAAGAATGAGCTTCTATTTATAGGAAAATATAGTTTCGATAATTGCACGTTTTGGGGCTCAAAATATTACAGTATAATACCTTCCTCTTTTTCTTCATTTTTAATTTAGTTCTGCAAGTATTATCAAACATGCACCACTTCCCCTAATAGTAAATAATGTGAATCAATAGTTCATTCATGTGACTTAATAGTATAATCATGTGAAAAAACTAATTACAGTATAGTACCTTCATCTACACCTCTATTTTTAATTTAGTCATGTAAGTATTATCAATCTTGCACCACCTCCCCTAATAGTACATGAATGTGAATCAAAAGTACACACATGTGAACAAATAGTTATAAGCATGTGAAATAATAGCAATTAATTGCTCATTTATTCGATTAATTACCCGATTGATCAATATAACCTTCAGACATCAATTATTATCGAAATAAATGTCGATTTCCACTAACACTAATAATCCCAACACAATGGAACTATCAATTTCATCTTTAATCAACACGAAGTTATTCATCATTAATATTATAACTCACAATATTTAACAACCAGGTCGTTCTCAGGAAAGAGGGGGCTTTTCGATAAGGATTTCTCCTTATTGGCGCGCATTTAGGTGACCAAACCTCTCCTTGACAGAACTTCTAGACATTGTCAATATTGCAAATAATAATATGAATAAATTTGCCGTCTCAATTATTGATTTAATAATATAAAATATTATGCAGATGATACTGTGGCAATAATTGAATCAATAATATGAGAGATAAGATGCAGCAATTACTGTAACAATAATTGAGTATAACTGAGTGACTTCTCATGTAAGCATCAATAATTAATACTGTAGTGTCTACTCAACCAACCCAGACATTATACTATACTTTACTAATGGGTAGTTTAACGGTTTAATGGTAACACTTTCGCCGTTATTTTTATAAAAAGATAATTACGTAGTTTTTCTAACTACTGGCAATACTTCCGTTAGGGGGTCCACTAATGATTGTGCCGTCGCATTTAATATTCCCCGAAAAATGAATATTCCCCACCAATCGAATATTATATAACCACTTGCTTACTTTGCAAAATTTGTAAATATTACCCACAACTATAACATTATATCAAATCCACACCATAATATTCAAAAATATATTTGGAGAAAATTATTCTTTATTCATAAAAGTTGGGGTCTTACAACCTCCCCTTCTTATGAAATTTCTTCCTCGAAATTAGGGTACGTACCTGGTATATCGAAGAGGTGAGGATATCTTGACTTCATCTCGGATTCTAACTCCCAGGTCATTTCTTCCACATCGTGGTTTCTCCATAAAACTTTGACTTGAGGTATAACCTTGGAGCGTAGAATATGATCCTTCTTATCCAAGATTTTAACAGGTAACTCTTCATACGTTAAATCTTCCTCTATCTCGTCTGGTTCTAATTCAATAATGTGATTCGGGTCTTTCACATATTTACGTAACATAGATATGTGGAAAACGTTATGAACACGAGACATACATACTTAGGCGGTAAAGCGAATCTATAGGCCACAGCCTCTACTCGATCGAGGATTAAAAATGGGCCAACGAATCGAGGGTTGAGCTTTCCTCTCTTTCCAAATCTCGTAACTCCCTTCCATGGAGCAACACGTAACAACATATGATCTCCAATATCGAATTCCACGTCCTTTCGATGAAGACCAACATAACTCTTTTGTCGATCTTGTGAGGTTTTTATACGTTGTCGGATCGTTTGAATCTTTTCCGTAGTCATACGTACCAACTCCAGTCCCAACAACGTTGCTTCACCCACCTCATCTCAACATACTGGAGAACGACACTTTCTTCTATACAACGCCTCAAATGGAGCCATGCCAATACTTGCTTGATAACTGTTCTTGTAGGAAAACTCCACCAATGGTAAGAACTTGTACCAACTTCCTTTGAAGTCAAGGACACAGAGTTTTAATAAATCTTCAAAAGTTTGAATAGTCCTTTTCGACTGCCCGTCCGTTTGAGGATGATATGCCGAGCTAAATCATAAATTCGTGCCCATAGCTTTTTGCAAACTAACCCAAAATCTTGAAGTGAATCTTGGGTCTCGATCAGAAACTATGGATACTGGCATACCATGCAGTCTTACAATCTCGTTTATGTACATACAAGCAAGACGTTCAAGTGTATAAGTTTCTCGTATAGGTAGGAAATGAGCAGACTTGATCAATCTATCAACAATGACCCAAATTGCATCTATACCTTGAGAAACCTTGGGAAGACCAGTAACGAAATCCATGGTAATGTGCTCCCACTTCCATTCTGGAATTTCAAGTGGTTGTAATGGACCTTTTAGTACTTGATGCTCCGCCTTGACTCGTTGACAAGTTTAATACCTTGAGATAAACTCCGCTATCTCACTCTTCATATTGCTCCACCAAAATGTATGTCGAAGATCAGGATATATTTTGGTACTCCCAGGATGGATTGCAAACGGTGTGTTGTGTGCCTCCATCATGATTTTATACTTTAAAACAGGGTTGTTAGGAACACAAAGTCTGGAGTTAACTCGAAGTATTCCTTTTTCATCGATTCTTGCTTCCGGCATAGCACCTTCTTGCACTTTCTTCCTCATACGCATCAGCTCCAAGTCTGTAGCTTGAGCAACTTTAACTTTATCGATTAAAGTCGGTTCTACTCGTATATTCTCCATCATCACATGGGTCCCTTGAGTCTTTAACTCTATCTCCATCCTTTGTAAGTCATATAAAATGGGCCTTTGCGTTGACAATAATGCACTCGTACCTGCATATGATCTTCTACTCAATGCATTAGCTACTACGTTCGCTTTTCCAAGATGATATTGAATGGTATGATTGTAATCTTTCAATAACTCAAGCCATCATCGTTGCCACATGTTGAGTTCCTTTTGAGTGAAGAAATATTTGAGGCTTTTATGATCCGTATAGATCTCCACCTTCTCTCCATACAGGTAATGCCTCCAAATCTTAAGCGCAAAAATGACTGCTGCCAACTCTAGATCATGAGTATGATAATTCCTCTCATATTCTTTAAGTTGTCTTGAGGCATAGTGTGACGCCCCTAAAATAGGTATACATCACCCATTTTGAGTCGCCAAATACATGGTACAGAAACAACTACAACTTCATTAATACAATTGTCGTGCAAAATACGACAACACATAATTAAACTGTGAGTTTAAATACAAATATTATCTTCTAGACAATATCCACACTCAAATAAGTCCTCATTACAATTATTGATACACTATTTTACAAAATAGTGAGGATGTAATAACCCGATATTTTCTATCTAAATAAATAAGAAATTTTGCGTATAATTTTTTTTTTAATTTTAAGTATGAGGATTTGTACAAGATAAAGTGTATATGTATTTATGTGGTAAATAAAAATATATTTATTACATGATTATTTACAAGTAAATTTATTTTAGAATTATTGATTACAAATATATTCTTATAATAATTAATTTTAAGATAAAAATGTTTTTATTAATTATTTTCCATAACAATATAATCATATATTGTTTAAATAATATATGAAGTGATTTTTAGAATAATTATAATAATTATTTTATTATATGAATTTTAGTACTGATTATTAAGTTAATTATTTTACCTTAATTATTAAGGTTAAATATGAAGAATAAATCAGATATGGAATCCAAACCCTAATTTTGGATTATTGTCAAGGTATGAGAATAATAATATAATATTAATTATATTTTGATTTATCGATCTATATGAATATGTCTTTGTATTTAGTATTTATAATGGTTGGTCAATTACGGTGTATTATGACCAAACCCTAGTAATAATGTTAAACCCTAATTTCAGATCCAATTTAGAGTACAAGATTGTTATTTAACCATGTTATATAATTTATGTCGTGTATTAAATGTATTAATTAGGTAAACCCTAATTAAAAGTCTAAAAACCCTAATTTGTAGAAAACCCTAATTAATATTTCTAAAACCCTAATTTTTGGAAGTGAGAAACCCTAATTTGAAATTCAAATTAGAGTTCGAGATTGTTGGTAATTGTGATAAGATGATTAATTAGCAAGTATTAAAATTACAATTGTTAATTTTGGAAACCCTAAATTTTTAAAACCCTAATTTTATAATTAGAAAACCTAATTATAAATCGGTAACCCTAATTATCAAAATCTTAAACCCTAATTGCTAAATTACCAAAGTCAATGATAATTATATGATCTAAACCCTAATGTTACTGTATAAGGTAATTAGAAAATTAATCATAATTATGAAACCCTAATTTCAAAATTTTAGAAACTAAAATTTATTTAATTTATTTAATTTTATTATTTTTGTACAAACCCTAATTGCTAAATCCTACTAATGTTTTGTGCTAAACCTTGCGGTTAAACCCTAAGGGTTAAACCTTAAGGATTTGCATGATTACATGATTGCCCTTAAATTCCTAGCCAAAAGACCATTATACCCCTCATTGGATTTTTTTTATGTAAATAGCAAGGCTTGACAAGTGTGGGAGTTGTTGAGCTAATCTAACTACTCCATTGACTTAAAATCTCCAGCAAATCAAGCAATATCAGCCAATACATGCATCCAACATCATATATATATAGATTGGAGGAGAGAGAAAGCCATTTACTAACTTACATTTTGTGTAACACTTAACCATTCTCTCTCAAGCCCTAACCTCCAAATTATAAGCTAGATCGGTCGAATCGAGCCCCACTAATATATATAACAAACACTTTAGAAGCGAATCAAAGATTTCTCGAGAAGGTATAAACCCAGCCATGATTTACATCCCAATAATAACTCGTTAGATGTTATTTTTTTTGTGTTAAACATGTTATATAAGGTGTCTAAGGATGATCTGGGTTGCTAGATGTTAGATCCATAACATCTAGAGGCTCAGATTTGAAGATTTAAAGAATCTGGAAAAAAATTATTTTGTGGTCTGACATCAAATGTCAGAGGCTGTAAATCTCAGCCAGTTTATGATTTTTGTGTTTTGAAGGTTTATACTTGTAGTATGTTATGTGGTCTAGGATCTAGAACTTGAATCAGGGTCAGATCGATCATTCATTGTTAGATATTCGTGGTCAAACCACGTTGGCCAAAAGATTGATTTGGGCATTTCGGGTAACCTTAATTGACGAAAAAAGGTCCGACATAATATTCGTGGATCTTGATCTTGCTGTTGTTTGATGTTTTGTTCTTGTGGTTGTAATTCAATTGTAGAATGTTACCTAAAATTCAATGTCATTCTTTTATATCACTAAATAATCAAGTGGGTTGATCACAGTGGTCGGTCAAAGTAGATGTAAGAATCATGAGAACCGTTTTCTGGGTAACCCAGAAAACGCATGTGCAATGTATCCCGACAAGTTTTGACCAATCCAGGATCTAACGATTGTGTTATATTTTTTGTTGATGTTATGTGATAGATCTATTGTCCTACATGTTGTCTACATACTGCACCATTTATATCACTAAAACAGGACAAGGATTACAAGTTGTAGAAGCCCAAAATGGATAATGATCGAATCGTTTCTTCATTTCTGGTAACCCGGAATGAAGAACGACTCTTCATGACCATTTTGGACGCTTAGATCTTTCTTGTTATGTATTGTTTGAGCAAGATTGTTGTTGGATAATGTAGTCTTTTGCAAACGTCTTCTACAAGATCGATGATTTGCTTTCCCGAAACACATCATCACACGATTTTATTCTTTGGTCAAAGTAGTAACCATGATAATAAGCATATATGAATTACGGTTTGTATCATCAAAGCCGCGAAGAACACCTATAGCGACGCTTTTGTCGCTATAAATAAGATCTTCTTGACACTTTTATTAAAATTAATTATTTAAAATTCAAAAATTATTTTAAAATAGTTATTAAATTAAAAAATTACAAAAATAATTTTAAAAATAATTTTAAATTATAAAAATTAAATATTAATAATTTAAAATATTTTTCATAAATATTAGTATTTATTTAAATATTATTGATAATTAATTAATTTATTAAATTCATTAAATAAATTAATTAAAAATCATTTTATTATATTAAAATCATTTTAAATGATAATAAGTTATTTAAAAATATTTTAAGTTATAAAATATAACTTTTAATATTTTAAAGCAAATTTCATTAATTATTTAATATTAATGAATATTAAGTTATTTACTAAATGAATTAAATAAATTAATTAAAAATGATTTTATTATATTAAAATCATTTTAAATAATAATAAAGTATTTTAAGTTATAAAATATGACTTTCAATATTTAAAAATAAATTTCATTAATTAATTATTATTAATGATATTAAGGTTATGAAATAATTATATTAAATAAATTAATTTAAAAATGATTTTATTAATATAAAAATCATTTTAAATAAAAATAAAGTGTTTAAAGATATTTTAAGTTATAAAACATAACTTTTAATATTTAAAGAATAATTTCATTAATATTTTAATATTAATGATTATTAAGTTATTATTAATGATATTAAATTTATTTAATAATTATATTAAATAAATAGTTTATAAATGGTTTTATTAATTTAAAAAAAATCATGTAAAAGGGATAGAAATGAATTAAAAATATTTTAAGTTATAATTAAATGACTTTTAATATTTTGGTAATAATACATTAATACTTTAATATTAATGATAATTATTTAAAAATAATTTTAAATGTTTTAAAAATCATTTAAGGGTAATATTAATACTTTAAAAGTATTTCAAGTTATTATAAATAACTTTAACATTTTAGAAATGATTTCATTAATAGTTTAATATTAATTAAATATTAATGATAATAGAATTGTTTAATATTTAAATCATTTAATAATGATTCCGGTGTTTGAAAATTCATGATAAATTATAATAAATGTTTTAAAATTATTATAAGTCATTTAAAAATAATATAACTAATACTAAGTTACAGGACAGAGTCTTAGACTCGATAATTACCCGATAAAAAGGCTTAAATTTCGAAACGTGTTTGAAAATTGATCTGGACTTAGATAATGTGATTAGATAAAGTGATTATTTGTGATTCAATGGTTATTAAACATATGTGCCAATGTGATTAGGGTATGTGCTGACTGCAATAAGCAGTGTTATGTGTTATAATATGATATTCTAATTAGTAAAATGATCTTATTACTGATAGGTGGTTATATAAAAGATAAAACTAAGTTGCAAACTGTAAGCAGCGCATCAGGCAAGTATCTTACCTTTCCATTTTCTTTATGCAATGGACATGAGTAAGAATGTTTCTAAACTATATTATTACTGTACAGATTATTAACCTTATATTATATACGCCCATTGATTATCAACATGTTAGTATATGATAATTCAGATATATATTATGTTCGTTAATTTCGATAAATGGTTATACAAGTGTCCCCACTTGGATAATCATTGTATTTAATCACATGTTGATACACCTTTGTCAATTATCCGTATACATATATGTTGAATTATAGATTATTGTTGAACAAGATAAAACCTTTGATTTGGAACCCAGACAAGTATGAACATCCATACACGAAAAAACTTTTATGCACCCAAGGTGGACAAAGTGAACGATACCCTTGTTCTTGCACGTAGTATTGATCAATGCAGGCCATAACGGGCTGATCACCCCCCCGTGCCCGTAAGTTATGACGGTTTGCAGATGAATTTCTGTTTAACCTATTTGAAAATTGAAAACAATGTTCATAGTATGTCACCTAAACCCTATTTATAGTCAGTACGTAGTTTCAAAGATTTGGTATAGAATTGATATATTATTATCATTGGTACATATTACTTCACAACTATTGAAATCGTTGTAGAAGGGTAGTATAAAGAAAACATTTAAATTCTTTCAGCTTATATATATATAATTACTATTACTTGCTGGGCACTCAAATGCTCATCCTTACTTAATTTAAATGTTTTCAACTAAGTGTGAAGAACCAGAAAGCTCATGCAGAAACAAAGGAAAAGGAAAGCTAACCAAATAAGATTTATGGTATTTTATGTAATAGTTTGAGACTATTAAGATAATGATATATATATTATCTATCACGATATGTAATGAATGTAATAAAGGTTACGTATTTGGGAGCTAAACTCTGATAATTATGTAAATTAAGTTTGATATTTATATTATTGTTATTATTATTAGTATTATTCCGCTCATAGAAATGGTATCGTAAAGCACCGAGTTCGGGTTTCAAGTACCTGGATTTGGGGGGCCTTACAGTGAGGACTACTAAAACAACTGTCTTGAACCATTACTCCACACCCCGACTAGTACCTGCTATATTCTCGTCTCCTGAGAAGAAAAATGGAACAAAAAGGAAAAGGGTGAGCTCAACTAGCCCAGTAAACAATATTATGACTAAGATAATGTACAAAAAATTATCCTTAGTCTTCAACAGGAAAAAATCGATAGAATACAATAGACAACAAGTTTTAGATCAACAATCTGCAATGAAACAACAATTCATTAGAAGAGTTAAGTAGAGAATGAAATCTACTATCATCTATGAATTTAAAAGTCCATCATCGATATTTTATCCCTGTAACATCAATCAATATACATCATAAATCAAATATTCATCTTTGCACTATAGGCCAAAGATATTCACCAGTTGGTCATGTTCATCTAAACACCTGTTCATCTTTGCACTACGGGCCAAAGATATTCATCCTAAAATCATTCATCTTTGCATTACAGGCCAAAGATATTCAGTTATATCATCATTTAGGACTGAGGATGATGAAAAATATTTTAAAGAAAACGAATCCAGTGAAACAAAAGAACAATTATTAAGGATTCGTACTTTAAACAATCCAAGTTCAAAAATATTTCTTAAATAACCAGAGTGGAGTAAAATTCAAGAATGAAGACCAAAACATAGATCCAATCAAAGATAGGAATCATAACAGACAATCTTGGACACATAAAAGAAAATTTAATTTTTCTATGAATAGTGTCGATTAAGTGAATAGTCTTACATCGTGAATAATAACTCCAACATAATCGAAAAAATAGAAATTTCACAAAAAAATCATCATGCTTTGTGAATAGTACTCGTGAATAGTACCCATGAATAGTAACTCGTGAATAATAACTCATGAATAGTAAGTCATGAATAGTAACCCCGACATGAAAAATTTCCAAATTTGATAAAAAGTTCCAACCAATATTTTTGCATAATGATATTGAAGAAATAATATCATTTACGAAGAAAATAACATCCCTTACCTCTTAAAAATAAGATTTAAATGGAATCTGGATATAGTCTTTGAAAAGAACTTGCAATCAGTATAGCAATACTCAAAGTACTAAAATACTCACAAAATATGTTCGATATTATAGAGAGAGAAAGAGAGAAAACTTTAGTTTCTGGTGTGATTTTACATTCTAACCTAAGCACCTTATTTATAGGAAATTGCTTAGAACACCGAAGCAGAAAATTTAATATAATAATATTATATATAAACAAATTTCCTATGCCCACTTCTTGAATCTGAATTCAGCAACTACATCACATGCAGGGCCCACAATTAATGACAACAACGTTTTTCATATAAAAAATAATTAAAACTTCCAAAAATTAATTATTTCGGAACTTCGGAACTTCAATAATTCATAATAAATAGCCCTTTTATCAGAAAATTCGAATCTCGCGACTTTTTATAAGAAATTCAATTCTCTAAAACTTTGCAGAAGAAAGATTTTCCAAATTCGAAACAAAAATTGACCGAAATCCATATACGGACAATTTTACAGGCTATAATCAAATTTCAGTCAAGAAATGGGTCCACCAACATGTTTAACATGTTTTAAACAACTTTTGCAACAAAAATACTCTTCCTCCTCATATACTCATATATCCCACATTCATTGTAAAAATATCACCATTATTATATTATAATAATATAATAAAATATTATTTTATCAGAAAAGATAAAATATCAATTTTTAACAATTGTCACTTTAAAAATTTTCTCCATCTATATCCACATAAAATCAATATTTTCCTCATCATATAAATCAATAATTAATTATTCACAAAATATATTACGAAATCACAATCTCGACAACCGTAGTTCCCTGTGAAAGATGGGGCTTTCTAATAAGAATTTCTCCTTCTTGGTGGCGCCAATTAGGTGACCAAACCTCTCCTTGATGTAAATTTCTAGACATTGCCAATAATGCTATCTAATAATATTATTCGGATAATATGAATTATTGCTCGATAATGGAAAATCTTGTGTAGTGACAATTATTGAAACAACGATAATATAAAATATCAACGTAGAATTTATTGAATCAATAAAATAAAATCTTTGAATAAGTAATTCTTTGTAACAATTATTGAGTAGTGCCTTCTTACATAAGAATCAATAATTGGTGCAATACTGGTAATCTTCTTGTCATAACAACGCGACATTCTTGTGTTTTAACCACCGGGTATTCCAATAGTATTAATTCTTGATAATGATTTCATGCCAATTATTTATAAACAACTTATACTTTTCGTTTTCTTTATCCAATCGCTTTTTGTTATGGGGGGGCCACACAAGGTCAAGCTAATCGCATTTAATATTCCCAGGCAAGCAAGAATATTCCACGACCAAACGAATATTCTCCGACAACAATGAGTATTTTATAACCACTTGCTTATTAAAAATATTTGTGCATTTTACCCATAACTAACCACATTAATCAAATCAACCCTTACTATTTCAAAATGATAAATAGAGGAAATTAAATTTCATTTATTAATAATTTGGGGTCTTACAACCTCCCATCCTTATGAAATTTCATCTTCGAAATTGACGTACGTACCTGGTGTTTCAAAAAGATGAGGATACCTCGCTTTCATTTCCGTTTCCAACTCCCAGGTCATTTCCTCAATAGCATGGTTTCTCCACAAAACTTTAACTTGTGGTATGACCTTCGTGCGTAGGACATGCTCTTTCCTATCCAAGATCTTGACATGTACCTCCTTGTACATTAAATCTTCTGCTATCTCATCTAACTCAATAATGTGGTTCGGGTTGTCCACATATTTACGTAACATCGATACGTGAAAAACGTTATGAACACGCGTCATACTTGGTGGTAAAAGGAGTCTATAGGCCACAGTTCTTATTCGATCGAGGATTTCAAATGGACTAATAAATCGAAGGTTTGAGCTTTCCTCACATCGCTGATTCTCGCTTTTGGAATAACGACTTCATGCATCTTCTTCTTCATATTCATCAACTCCAAGTCTGTAGCTTGAGTAGCTTTAAATTTATCGATTAAAGTCGATTCTATTCGTATATTCGTTATCTTCACGCAGGTTCTTGGAATCTCTAACTCTATCTCCATCTTCTGTAAGTCATACGAAATGGGTCTTTGTGTTAACAATATCACACTTGTAAACGCATACGATCTTTTACTCAACGCGTCAGCTACCATGTTCATTTTTTTTAGGATGGTATTGAATGGTATGGTCGTAATCTTTCAACAGCTCGAGCGAACGTCGTTGCCGCATGTTGAGTTCTTGGAAGCTCCTTTCATAGTCCTCACTCCATTCGAATTTTGTATCGCTACGAGTCAGCTGAGTTAATGGAGTAGCGATTCGAGAAAATCTTTCCACGAATCTCCGATAATAACCAACTAAGCCTAGAAAGCTACGTATTTCGATTACTGACTTAGGTTGCTCTCAACTATGACTCATATCCCAATCTTGGATAACACATCACAATGGTACCTATCAGTTTACTATCACACAAATATGGCGTTCCCTACGGAGAGTCTGGCTTCGGTGCATTCCACAAAAGAAGTCACCAGATAGAGGCTCGGGTACAAACTTCTACAGTTGAATTTTTAACTCCTGAAGTTCAATAGGAGCCATGAGATTTTAGAAATGGGTTTTGTACCGGGTTCAAAGTCGATAAAAAATTCAATATCACACTTTGGGAGTAAGCCAAGAAATTCTTCAGGAAATACATCAGGAAATTTACTAACAATAGAAATATCATTCAAATCTAACATTTTTGTTCAAGTCCATAATATGGGCTAAGAAAACTTGACATCTGTTTTTCAATAAACGAATGACTTTATGGCTTAATATGAAAGTGTTTGACTTCAATGGTTTGGTTGCTTGAATTCGAATAACAGGTTGCTTAGGAATATGAAAACTAACAACCTTACGAAAGCAATTAATTTTGGCATGATGAGTAGTTAATCAATCAATCCCCAAAATCACATCAAAAGCAAGTATCTTTAAAGAAATAAGGTCAACAGGTAATGTGATGGTGCCAACTTGGATCAAACAAGATTTATAAACAATGGATGTTACGAAAGTTTCTCATAACGGAGTTTCAATAGATAAGTCAAAGTTTAATTTTCTCTAGAGTCAAGTTTAAACGTTGAGTATAAGCAGGAGAGATAAATGAATGGATAGAACCGGTATCTAATAAGGTATAAACTTCGTAAGAATTTATAATTAACTAACCCGTGCTAACTTCGTTCGGGTTCCTCGCATTCTGACCTGTCACGATAAATGCTCTTCCAGGAACCATTGACTTTTACTTTTTTGGGACAGCCTTTTGAGTCACCATCCCCGCTAGACTGGGTTTTGCTACCGTACAATCTTGAGCGATATGACCTTCTTTTCCACAATTATAACATACCTTGGAAGGTTGTGAACAATTTGGACTTATGTGTACCTCTTCTCCGCATCTGTAGCATCTAACTGGCGGTCTTTCTCCTCCTCTAAAATTCATTGCTGGTGTTGGTGCCGACATCTTCCCGTCATTGTTAAATCTTCTCTTCTTGAAATTTCCACTTGAGTTATTTCTTCTATTACCTTGGCCATGATTACCACTGAAGTGGTTACCATTTCTGGCATGATAATTTTCTCCACGATGGTTATCATTGTTCCGATGACCGTTACCACCGGTACGATTATCATCGAGTTGTTGGTCATTATTCTTGATTGAGCCGACTCATTATCGCTCTCCAATAATCGAGCCCTATTCACAACATCCTAATATAAACAAAGTTTGTGAGAAATGAGGTATTGACGTATTTTGGGATTCAAACTCGCAGAAACATTCGCGTCATTCTCTCCTCATTATCAACCAAATGGGATACAAATCGGGACAACTCGTGCAAAACTTAGCTTCAGTCTTCGCGACACGTTCATACTATTTTGCTCCAGCTTGATGAACTCTACCTCCTTCATGTGACGAATACTTTTGGGAAAGTACTTTTCGTGGAACAATTCTTGGAACTTCTCCCAAGACATCTTCAGTGTGGTAGGCTGAGTACGCTTTACGGATTCTCACCAATAATCTGCCTCTCCTCGTAACATGAAAATGGCAAAAGGAACCTTTTGCTCCCCTAAGCATCCCAAGACATCAAATATCTTAGTGATCTGCTTTATCCACGTCTCTACCGTAAGTGGTTCTGGCTTTCCCAAAAACTTCGGCGGTCCTAACTCCTTGAACTGCTTAACAGTGACCATCCGTGAGTTGCTAGTGTTTCCACCTGCATTTTGAACAGTAGTCTTTCTCCTTTGGTTTTGCATGAATTCTAGAAAGTTCCTAAACATACCATTGTTCGTCATCTGCTCAGTGGTGTTGTTCACAGGAGGAACATTGCCAGCCTGTTGCACGTTCTCCTCGTTGGTGAACAAGGTGTCTCCACGGTCTCATTTACTCCACTGTTAACATTCTCAGTCGACATTCTTAAATACTGCCATAAAACAAGGGTTAATTAAACAAATTAACAAATCACATAATACCCCTATATTATGACCGACCAACAAATAAACTTAGGTAGGACACACTTAGCTAGCGAAGGATTTACCGTCTCTCCCCCCTAGTTCTATTCCCCGATCTCACTTGGAGATCATATCCCTAAGCTCTGATACCAACTGTGACACCCCCAAAATAGGTATACATCACCCATTCTGAGTCGCCAAATACATGGTATAGAAACAACTACAACTTCATTAATACAATTGTCGTGCAAAATACGACAACACATAAACTGTGAGTTTAAATACAAATATTGTCTTCTAGAAAATATCCACACTCAAATAAGTCCTCATTACAATTATTGATATACTATTTTACAAAATAGTGAGGACTACTAAAACAACTGTCTTGAACCATTACTCCACACCCCGACTAGTTCCCGCTATATTCCGTCTCCTGAGAAGAAAACTGGAACAAAAAGGAAAAAGGGTGAGCTCAACTAGCCCAGTAAAGAATATTATGACTAAGATAATGTACAACAAATTATCCTTAGTCTTCAACAGGGAAAAATCTGATAGATTACAATAGACAACAAGTTTTAGATCAACAACTGCAGCGGAAATAACAATTCATTAAAAGAGTTAAGTAGAGAATGAAATCTACTATCATCTATGAATTTAAAAGTCCATCATCGATATTTTATCCTCAGAACATCAATCAATATACATCATAAATCAAATATTCATCTTTGCTTCAGCGAGCAAAGATATTCACCATTAATTAGTGTTCATCTAAACACTGCTCATCTTTGCACTACGGCCAAAGATATTCATCATAAAATCATTCATCTTTGCACTACAGGCCAAAAATATTCAGTTATATCATCATTTAGGACTGAGGATGATGAAAAATATTTTAAAGAAAACGAATCTAGTGAAACAAACGAACAATTATTAAGGATTCGTACTTTAAACAATCCAAGTTCAAAAATATTTCATAAATAACCAGAGTGGAGTAAAATTCAAGAATGAAGACCAAAACATAGATCCAATCAAAGATAGGAATCATAACAAACAATCTTGGACACAGAAAAGAAAATTTAATTTTTCTGTGAATAGTGCCGTATACGTGAATAGTGCTGTATACGTGAATAGTAACTCAAACACTAAAAGATAGAAATTTTACAAAAAAACCATCATGCTTCGTGAATAGTAATCATGAATAGTAACTCATGAATAGTAACTCGTGAATAGTAACCCTGACATGAAAAAGTTCTAAATTTGATAAAAAGTTCCATCCAATATTTCGGCATAATGATATTGAAGAAATAATATCATTTACGAAGAAAATAACATCCCTTACCTCGCAAAAACAGTACTTCTGACTGGAATACTGGATATAGTGCTGAAAGAACTTGCACCATATAGCAATACTCAAAGTACTAAAATACTCACAAACTACGTTCGATATTATAGAGAGAAAGAGAGAGAAAACTTTAGTTTCTGGTGTGATTTTTAATTCTAACCTAAGCACCCTATTTATAGGAAATTTCTTAGAACACCAAAGCAAAAAATTTAATATAATAATATTATGGCTTAAATATGAATTAGTACCCTAAACTATAGGGCATATTCCACTTCGGTGATCCACCTTTCAATTTTGTCAATTAGGTTATTAAACTATCAATTTTTTTCAATTACACAAATTGAACACGACACGTCAACAATTGCTGACATGGCTAATTTAAGTGGGGTCTTAACAAGCTTACGTGGCAAAAAAAAACAATTTTTTAATCATAAAATAAATAAGTCTGATTTAATAGGGGGCAAAATGGTCAAAACAAAAATTAACATAATTAATTAAAATAAAACAAATCCTTATATTTCATCCCATCCTTAATTAATTAAAATAAAATAAATCCTAGATCCAGATCCAGATCAACCTCTCCTCCCATCCTTTCCAGTTCCCCCACCACTCTCTGCCACCACAACCATCGATCACCACCTCCACCTAAACCACCAACACCCTCCATTTTAGCCTGACAAGTCTAGCCTCTCTGCTGCTTTGACCGACGACCACCACCCTCTCGTTTGCCGAAAATCTCCTCCTCAGCTCCATCACCCTCACGTCCTGCCTGTCTCCGCCGTCCACCGCCGTCAAACCACCATTACCTCCAACCCCAACACAACATACCACTTCTACACTTGACCCAAAACAACTAAGTACCCTCCAAAAAAGATGAGATCAATCCGTATATTTGTTTGGCTGGAACCAGAGACCGTTGGGTTTTGTGAGAAATCATATTTTTTTTATTGAAGTTGCACAGATCCAGTGAATATCTTTGATCAAAGTTGCACAGATCCGTATAGTCGGCGACGACAACTCCTCTCCTCTTCCTCGACACCGCCGATTCCAAGCTCGGCTATTCGATAGATTTGAGCTCTGAGATCTTGACAGAAGGCTTCTTAAGACATCTCTTTCATACTCCACTCTCTAGTTCACTGGTTGATCCTTCCGCTTCTATAACAGAGGCTAAAAGGTTTGAACGAAGAAAGCTTCTTCTCCAGATTCCACAAGAAAGGGTTTGGAGATAAGCGACACGAGGACACTCGCTTTGGATCTCGGCGGCAACACGGAGAATGGGAGCGATGGACTGGAGGGAGGCTGGGACCACCTCGTTGTCGGAAACCTCCATTGAGAGCGATGGACTGGAGGGAGGCTTCCGTTGAGCTAGGGTTTGCGATTTGGGGCTTTTGTGTTCGATAGATTGTTGATTTTAGAGTGTGTGATATGTTTCTTTTGTTTTAATTAGGGCTTGACGATTTTGCCCATGCTGATAAAATGATTAGATTATGTAATGAATAATAAATTATTTATTTGCCACGTAAGCTTGTTAAGACCCCACTTCAATTAGCCACGTCAGCAATTTCTGATGTGGCGTGATCAATTTTGTCAATTGAAAAAAATTGATAGTTTAATCACCTAATTGACAAAATTGAAAGGTGGATCACCGAAGTGGAATATGCCCTATAGTTTAGGTTACTAATTCATATTTAAGCCTAATATTATATATAATCAAATTTCCTACGCCCACTTCTTGAATCTGAATTCAGCAACTACATCACATGCAAGACCCACAATTAATGTCAAAAACGTTTTTCATATAAAAAATAATTAAAACTTCCAAAAATCAATTATTTTTCAGAACTTCGGAACTTCAATAATTCATTATAAATAGCCCTTTTATCAAAAAATTCGAATCTCGTGAGTGTTTATAGGAAATTCAATTCTCTACAACTTTGTAGAATAAAGTTTTTCCAAATTCCAAACAGAAATTAACCGAAATCCACATACGGACAATTTTACAGGCTATAATCAAATTTCAGTCAAGAAATGGGTCCACCAACATGTTTAACATGTTTTAAACAACTTTTGCAACAAAAATACTCTTTCTCCTCATATACTCATATATCCCACATTCATTGTAAAAATATCACCATTATTATATTATAATAATATAATAAAATATTATTTTATCGTAAAAGATAAAATATTAATTTTTAACAATTGTCGCTTTAAAATTTTCTCCATCTATATCCACATAAAATCAATATTTTCCTCATCATATAAATCAATAATTAATTATTCATAAATAATATTACGTAATCACAATCGACAACCGGTAGCTTCTCGGAAAGAGGGGCTTTCAAAAAGAATTTCTCCTTCTCGCACGCAATTAGGTGACCAAACCTCTCCATGTAAACCACCGGGTATTCTAACAAGATTAATTGGTAATAACTACGCCGGTTATTTATAAACAACTTATACTTGTCGTTTTCTTCATCCAATCACTTTCCGTTATGGGGCCCACACAAGGCTGCGCCGTCATACGAATTTTCCCCGATAGCAAGAATATTTCACGACCAAACGAATATTCTCCGACAACAATGAGTATTTTATAACCACTTGCTTATTTAAAATATTTACGCATTTTACCCATAACTAACCACATTAATCAAATCAACCCTTACTATTTCAAAATGATAAATAGAGGAAATTAAATTTCATTTATTAATAATATGGGGTCTTACACATAGGCTATAACTTTCCCATGTTGCATGAGAACACAATCTAACCCTTTGCCTGAAGCATCACTGTAGATGACAAATCCCTCCAAGCCAGATGGTATTGTCAGAACATATGCTGAAATGAGTCTCCTCTTGAGTTCTTGAAAACTCTTCTCAAATTCCTCGCTCCAACCAAATTTTGTATCTCTTTGAGTCAGCTGAGTTAATGGAGTAGCGATTCGAGAAAACCCTTCTATGAATCTCCGATAATAACCACCTAAGCCGAGAAAGCTACGTACTTCGGTCACTGATTTAGGTTGCTCCCAGCTTTGAATTTCTTCAATCTTTGCCGGGTCAACAGATATCCTATGATTTGATATCACGTGCCCAAGGAATGCAACTTCCTCAAGCCAGAACTCGTATTTCTTCAACTTGGCATATAGCTTATTTTCACGAAGCTTTTGGAGTATCAACCTCAAGTGTTGCTCATGGTCTTCACGGGTTTTGGAGTATATGATGATGTCATCAATAATGACGACCACAAAGTGATCCAAATATTACTTAAATACTCTGTTCATCATATCCATGAAGGCAGCAGGAACATTAGTCAATCCAAAAGATATGACTAAGAATTCACAATGCCCGTACCGAGTTCCGAAAGCAGTCTTTGGAATGTCATCAATTTTAATCTTCAATTGATGATATCCAGAATGAAGATCAATCTTTGAAAAGAATTTGGCGCCTTGCAACTGGTCAAACAGGTCATCAATGCGAGTTAACGGGTACTTATTTTTGATGGCGACATGATTCAACTCTCGATAATCAATATAAAGTCGCATACTTCCATCTTTCTTCTTCACGAATAGAACAGGAGAACCCCAAGGAGACGTACTAGGTCGAATGAAACCGATGTCTAACAATTCCTACAGATTGGGTTTTAACTCCACGAAGTTCAATAGGAGCCATTCGATATGGGGCTTTGGAAATGGGTTTTGTACTGGGTTCAAGGTCGATACCAAACTCGATTTCACACTCCGGGGGTAGGCCAGGAAGTTCTTCGGGGAATACGTCAGGAAAATTATTAACAATAGAAATATCATTCAAATCTGACATATTTTTGTTCAAATATTTGACATGAGCGAAGAAAGCTTGACATCCGTTTTTTAATAAACGAATAGCTTTATGGCTTAAGATGACCGTGATTGATTTTAATGGTTTGGTCGCTTGAATTCACATAATAGGTTGATTAGGAATATGAATGATAACAACCTTACGAAAACAAACAATTTTAGCATGATGAGTAGCTAACCAATCAATCCCTAGAATCACGTCAAATGCAAGTATTTTTAAAGAAATAAGATCGACAGGTAACGTGCGGTTACCGATTTGAATCAAACAAGACTTATAAACAGTGGATGTAATGAAGGTTTCTCCCAACGGAGTTTTAACCCGATAAGTCAAAGTCTAATTTCTCCGGAGTCAAATTTAAACGTTGAGCGCAAGTAGGAGAAATAAAAGAATGGGTAGAACCGGTATCAAATAAGGTATAGACTTCTCTAGAGTTTATGATAAGCTTACCCATGATGACCTCGTTCGAGTTCCTTGCTTTCTAGGAGGTTACGATAAACGCTCTTCCTTGAACTACCGGCTTTGACTTTTTTGGGACGGCCTTTGGTGCCTCCATCCCAGCTGGACTTGTCTTTGGTGCATGACAAAATCGGGCTAGGTGACCTTCTCTTCCACAATTATAACACGCTTTGGACTGCATCGCGCAGTTTGGACTGATATGTCCCTCCCCTCCGCATTTGAAGCATATGATAGGTGGTCGTTCTCCTTCCTTAACAACGGGTCTTTGGTCTTTGACGTCTTTCCATCATTGTTGAATCTCCTTTTCTTGAAATGTCCATTTTACTTGTCTTGGCCATGATTAGCAAAGTGGTTACCATTTCTGGCATGTTGATTCCCTCCACGTTTGTTGTCACCGCTTCGATGACTGCTACCACTGGTATTATCATTTTGCCGACTGTTTTCTCTTGGTTGAGTTGACTCGTTATCGCACTCCAATAACTGAGCCCTATTAACAACATCTGAATACAAACACAGTTTGTAAGAAATTAAGTATTGACGTATCTCGGGTTTCAAACCTCTTAGAAACATCCGCATCATTCTCTCCTCATTATCAACCAAGTGAGACGCAAACCGGGACAACTCGACAAACTTAGCTTCGTACTGTGACATGGTCATATTGTTCTGCTCCAATTTGATGAACTTTACCTCTTTCATGTGACGAATACTTTTGGGAAAGTACTTGTCGTTTAATAGTTCTTGGAACTTCTCCCAAGACATCTTCAGTGCGGCAGGTTGAGTAAGCTTTACCGATTCCCACCAGTAATCTGCCTCTCCTCGCAACATAAAGGTGGCAAATGGAACCTTTTAATCCACAGAGCATCCCAAAACATCAAATATCTTGGTGATCTGCTTTATCCACGCTTCCGCTTTAAGTGGTTTTGGCCCTCCAATAAACTCCGGTGGTCCCAGCTCCTTGAACTATTTAGCGGTGACCGTCCGAGAGTTTCCAGTGTTTCCACCTACATTTTGGACAGGAGCCGCTCTCGCCTGATGTTGTATGAATTACATAAAGCCTCTGAACATTCCATCGTTCATCATTTGGTTAGTGTTGTTGTTTGCATGAGGATTATCGCCTTCCTGATGCACATTATCCTGATTATTGATCTGCGGAGACTCAACGGTCTCCTGTGCTCCATTGCTATTCTCAATATTATCGGATGTCATTTTCAAATACTGCCACAAAACATGGGTTAATTGACATGTCACATATTATCCCTATACTCTGACCGACCAAATAAATACCAAATAAACTTAGGTAGGTCATACTAGCGAATGAATTCCCCATCTCTCCCTTCCTAGTTCTTGTCTCACATCTCAGCCAGGGATCATATACCTAAGCTTTGATACCAACTGTGACGCCCCCAAAATAGGTATACATCACCCATCTTGAGTCACCAAATACATGGTATAAAATTCAAATACAACTTAATTATACAACAATCGTGTAAGATATGACAAAACATAATCTAAGAGTTTTAATAAGAATATTGTCATCTAGACAATATCCACACTCAATGGAGTCCTCATTACATTTATTATCACACTATTTAATAGAATAGTGAGGACTACTAATGCTATCATCTGGACCGTCACTCCGTTCCCCGACTAGTCCCGGCTACGTTCTCATTTCCTGAAGAGAACAGTGAAAGAAAGGGTGAGCTCAACTAGCCCAGTAAGAAATATTATGACTAAGATAATGCAGAATAATTTATCGTTAGCCTTCAACAGTGTTAAACTGATAAAATATAATAAACATCAAGTTTAACTGCAGCGGAACAAGCAATCCGTTATAAGAAATCCATTATAAGAGTCAAGTAGAGAATAAAATCTACTATCTTCTATGATTTAAAAGGTTTTTCATCACTTTTATCGCTGAGACTCAGCTAAATAAATAAACCACATCATCCCTGCACTATGGCCAAGGATATTCATTAGTATCACGACCACAAATTATCCATGCACTACGGGCCAAGATATTCGTGTATTCATCAATGGTCATGATCATGCCAAAAATTGTCCATCAATGCACTACGGCCAATGAGGATTTTTACCACATCATTTGTAACATTACGGTCTTGATTATACCGAATAATCCCTGGTCATAATCATACCAAGTCTATCAATGCACTACAGGCCACATATGACTTTCAACATATTATAAACATAAGGATGATGACAATGATATAAGAATTCAATAAAACAAGTTCAATGATAAATTTTTAAAGATTTATAATTTAATTTATCCAGAAATCAATAACGTCCAAATTGTCAACATGATACTATTTTTTGGAGTAAAATTCAAGAATGCTCAGAAGAATATTTCCATGAAAAGATACTGGATGAAGCGCAAATATCAAGGATATTCCATTAATTTCATGGAGTACAGAAGCCAAAACTTTAACCAACTGAGTATAATAGAATATATGAAACCGCAAATGGATTTTTGCCGCCATGCGGTAATCCACGTAGACAGATTAGTCCAACAGAATAATAAAGAATGGAATAATAGAAGAATTCACCAGGCTTGCGTAATCCACACTAACAGGTTATTCCAACATAATAATAAAGAATGGAACCAGGTCATGCGTAACCTGCACAGACATGATATTCCAACAGAATAATAAAGAATGGAACCAGGATATGCGTAATCCACACAGACAGGATATTCCAATAGAATAATAAAGAATGGAACCAGGTCATGCGTAATCTGCACAGACAGGATGTTCCAACAAAATAATAAAGAATGGAATAACAACAGAATTCACCAGGCATGCGATAGACCGCACAGACAGGTTATTCCAATAGAATAATAAAGAATGGAATAACAACCCTTACGAGTATTGAAAGAAAATAACTCTCTTCATGAATACGAAAGAATAATACCCCTTACCTTAGAAAAACTGGATACTGGAATAGTGAGGTAGCAGACTTCTCTTCGTCTTTCTCTCTATAATAATTGCTCTAAATCTTTTGTGAATTGGTGAGAAATGAAGGAAGAATGAGCTTCTATTTATATGAAAATATAGTTTCGATAATTGCACGTTTTGGGGCTCGAAATATTACAGTATAATGCCTTCCTCTTATTCTTCATTTTTAATTTAGTCTTGCAAGTATTATCCAACTTGCACCACCTCCCCTACTAGTAAATAATGTGAATCAATAGTTCATTCATGTGACTTAATAGTATAATCATATGAAAAAACTAATTACAATATAGTACCTTCATCTATACCTCTATTTTTAATTTAGTCATGTAAGTATTATCAATCTTGCACCACCTCCCCTAATAGGACATGAATGTGAATTAATAGTACACAAATGTGAACAAATAGTTATAAACATGTGAAATAATAGCAAATAATTGCTCATTTATCCGATTAATTACCCGATTGGTCAATATAACATCCAGACATCAATTATTATCGAAATAAATATCGATTTCCACCAACACTAATAATCCCAAAACAGTAGAACTATCAATTTCATCTTTGATCAACACGAACTTATTCATCATTAATATTATGACTCACAATATTTAACAACCAGGTCGTTCCCAGGAAAGAGGGGGCTTTCCGATAAGGATTTCTCCTTATTGGCGCGCAATTAGGTGACCAAACCTCTCCTTGACAGAACTTCTAGACATTGTTAATATTGAAAATAATAATATGAATAACTTTTTCGTCTCAATCATTGATTTAATAATAATAAATATTATGCAGATGATACTGTGATAATAATTGAATCAATAATATGGGAGATAAGATGCAACAATTACTGTAGCAATAATTGAGTATAACTGAGTGACTTCTCACGTAAGCATCAATAATCAATACCGTGTGCTACTATGCAACCACGCGTATTAATGTACTTTTACTATCGGGTAGTTCAACAGTTTAATGGTAACACTTTCGCTGTTATTTTTATAAAAAGATAATTCTGTCATTTTCTAACTACGACAATACTTTTGTTGTGGGGTCCACCAATGATTGTCTTGTTGCATTTAATATTCCCCTGTTAAAACGAATATTCCCCGACCAATCGAATATTATATAACCACTTGCTTACTTTGCAAAATTTGTAAATATTACCCACAACTATAACATTATATCAAAATCCACACCATAATATTCAAAAATATATTTCGAGAAAATTATTCTTTATTCATAAAAGTTGGGGTCTTACAATATAGGTATGACCATCCTAAGTTCACTTTAACACATCAAGGTCTTAGTTTGGGATTTCTAAGGAAATAGGCCAAATAGGGTCATTAAATCACAAGGCCTACCATGTCAACCATATATCTACATAAAGAGATCATATAATATTTAATACGCATGCTCACAAGTGTTCACGTCATTTACGCATGACTAGCATTGTTTATCACTATATAACATGCCTACCTTCACATTTAGTTAAATTCCATTATGTTTAACACATATGAATCATGTTTAGAGACAAAATATGTGACGATTTGATTATTTGAATTATGATTCTGAGAATAGAATCCTTTTAAGGAGGGAATGATGTAACATTCCAGATTTTAATTGTAATATTAAATATTTATTGAATTATATATAAATATTTAATGGATGTGTTTATCGTTGAATAAATATTTGTTTAACTGATTTGATTTTATTTGGTTAATTATTTGTTAAATAAATAATTAATGAATTAAGTAAATTATTATTATGTTGATATTTCAAATTGATGGTTAATTATTTGTATTGAGTCATGTGATTAAATGATTTATTTAATTAATTGTTATTTAAATTAATTAAATTAAATATGAAAGCTTGATTGAATAAAGTGTGACAAATACTATAGTATAAGGAGTTATTAAAATAAATTAAAGTAGTTTTAATCTAGTTTTACCCAAACAATGCTTAAGGATATAAACTCTTTAATTTTAAATGATTTGCCAAACAAAGCCCTATGGCTTTTGGAATTCTTTTTAATTTTGAATTATAATAAACTAAATAAATAAATTAAATTAAATAATAAATATAATATAAATATAACTTATACGTTATTTTTATAACTGATATCCTAATAAATATACGTATTATTATTATATCAGTTTTATTCTTTTACGCATACTTGTTAGTTGTCTAAGTCTAAGCCTGAGTAAGAAAGGAGAAGAAGTTCAGAGAGTTTTGAGAGAGAATTGAGAGCTGTGGATTCCAATTATTCTAGCAAGGTTTTCTTAAGCAACAAAAAGGTATGCGTTGAAACCCTAACATATATGTTTTACGTTAAAATGTTCTATATTCTTGAACATCATTCACTGTGTATAAGTTTTTACCAAAATTATTTGTAAACCATGTTCTAGAATTAGTTATGATGATTACATGTGTTTATGATGATTAGAAATCATGTTTAAACAAGAATTGCATGCTAATTTCGGTTTTCAGTAGAAGAAAATTTTGACAGTGTATGTTTATATGTATTTTTTTCATATGGCTCATGTAAGTACCCATTTTGATGGTTAATTCATATGTTAAATTGTAAATTGAGTCTTGTATATGTTAGTTCATTAAGAAACGAGCATAACATAATTTGAACGAAGCAATTTGGCCAAGTATAGAGATTACAGTGATGATTTTTGTGAAGATACTCAAAAATGGAGTTTTAGTATAAAAATATGAATTTTGAGAAATTAAAATAGTTAGAATTGTTGTTAAATTGTGTTAAGTGGTTGAATATGTTAGAAATCATGTTTATGATTAGTTTATATCAATTGTTTGTGTTAATTTAACTGTTTGGTGGGTGAAATTTGTGTTATTTGGGTTAAAAACGGCTACTATTCATGTTGAATCACCTCTTGCATGCGTACCAAATAGCAATTTACTGCTATGTGTATGTGCAATTGCGCATACCTGATATAAGTAGAAACGATGCCGCTTCGCTCATAGCTTTTGGGATAGCGACGTACGTTAGTCTAGTGATGTGTTAGTATAATAAACATGTACTAATATAACTAAAACAGAATCGTGCTATGTGGTTAGTAGATTCAAAGTTTGAATGATTTGTAAGTGATGAACGTGGTATATTAGGACTTAGTGAGCATGATGAATAGTAAACATGTGTTGTGAAGGTTAACACTTGTAATTTCTGATATTTGCATGGTATCTTAAGACTTGTGCTAAAATAGTAAGTCTAACTAGAAATGCATGTTGTGTTGGAACGTGAATGTTAGTATATCTAATAGATGATGGTTCTAAACCTATATTTAGGTGAACGTGAGTTAATATTATAGCTTACACTCGAGGCAAGTTTCTAAACCTATCTTTTTAAATTGAGCAAGTTTCTAAACCTATCTTTGTATATTGAGCAAGTTCTCTAATTCTACTTTTATAATTGAGCAAGTTTTCTAACTCTACACGTTCGTTGAGCTAGTTTGTTTATTGCTAGGCAAGTTTACTTGTCCTATTTCAACTGTAATTTCGCAAGCTTTTGTATCTAGTTGTTCATGATGATACAAGTTTTCTAAACCATATTTTGATGTTAAGCAAGTTATCCTTGTCTTTAACTTGTCAAATAGCATGCAAGTTTATATAATCTAATATACTGTTGTTGAATAGTTATTATTGTTCAAATTGCTATTCGTTATGCATGCTTAGTATTCAATTCTAAATAACCTTGGCTTAATGTTGTTCAAGCAAGGTAATGATAGTTATTCAATATTTATGCTATTAGATTATTCCTAAAGCGTAACTTTTATACACAATGATTTATTCATAGCATTGTGTGATTTCATTTTATTCAACTAATCCTTAGTTGATGTTCGTTGAACTCCAAATTACCTTGAAATGTATCCAAACTAAACTTACTTTGATGAGGACTTGTAATCTAAATACTGAGATGAACAACCCTATTTTTAGGGGTTTACGCTTAGCGTTAAAATGTTTGTGCATAATACATTGTATGAATGATTGATCCCCCTAAGTACGTGGAGTCCTTATAGTCATATGACTGTTAAAGTTAAAGTTGAAAGATTACTTATAACTGTGGACATGGTTCGTGGTCATTAGACCCTCAGTGGTATATTTCAGAATGTTAATAGAACATATCATTCAGTTCTATTGAGCCTATTATTTGGCAAATGTTGTAAAGTTATTCATTCTTATTTCAAGTGAGCTTTGTTTGCTCAATCTTGCTTATATAACTATTACAACTAAGGATGAGAAGGTAGATGTACCTAGCACCAGTAAGGGCAAGAGGAAGATGAACAAGTTTTGAAGACTTGTAATATGTTGACATTTATCAGACTTTAATTTGATTGATGTAATGAAGCATTTATTTAATTTCCGCATTTGAATGATTGTAATTAAAGGTTAGATAACCTGGGATATAATATTTTTATTAATGTAATCCTGTATGGGCAGGTTTTATTATTCAATTTTATTATGATTGGGTAGTTAAATATGAATGTTTTGATTAAGTGAACACTAAATCTTGAGGTAATGAAGTACCGGGATTTGGGGGTGTCACAAAATAAACATAAACATGCCACCTTAAATCTCCAGAACTTAACTACTCATACAAATGCAACTTAGTTTGGAAAACATCCGAGTTTACTTTTGAAATCATTTTAGACATTAAACCATACAATTTTACATACAAAAGACCTTTAAATCTCTCTTCATATGAGGTTAAGTAATGTTTACATGCTCACAAAATCAAAACATACCTCATGTGGTATTCATGGATATTAGTTTCAAATATGAAAAGTTTTCCTTGGAAAAATCATTTAGCTCAAAGCCAAACAAATTGGCCATGAGCAAAGGGACTATAAATCAAAACTCATGCTCATTTATGATCATAAATCAAGCATATATGTATATTATCGAGCTCATAATTTGCAGAATACAAGTTCCATCAAAGCTTGTTTTTGAAACTTTAAGTTTTTGTTATAGAACTCCTACTAGATCATGTTTGGTGTCGACGTCAAGATTTTTATTTTTTCCTTTTCTATTCTTGTCTTTTGGTGTTCTCATGTTAGGTGAGATTTGTTTGAAAAAATAAGTTGTGAAAAGGTCCGACATGTATATGTCGACGAGCGGACTGTAAGAGTCACCAGTTGGTTTTTTAAATGGTCGTACCAACACAATCGAGAAAAGATTTGCACATTGACCCAGTGATGTGACACTACTTAACGGGTCTGTGAAACCGAGATTCGTTAGCGTTCGGGGACTTGGTTATACGGAGGGAAGGTGTTAGGCACCCCCCGACATCCGTGTTGCCACGGTGACCGCCATTTTCAATTAAACTGTTATATGAATATGTGTGTGTGTGTGGATCAATGTGCAATTTTATCTGGAAGTAGTGTTATGCCCCGTTCGGACCTATATACAAAGGGTTTGAATTTCTGTATAAAAATTCAGTTTTAACAAGATATAGCAATGATGTTTTGTAAAAAGAGGTTTTTCAAACCCTTATGCTCAATAGTAATTGAGGCCTTTGATACTTCTATTTTTTATTAAATGTTCGGCTTGATTGCTTTTATTTTTGAGATGTGAAACATCTTCGAAAAAATAATATACATAGCAGTGTCGAACTCCTTATGGGCATGAGAGACGTCTAAGGAAATTCAAACACCGTGAATAATTTACAAGTTGATTATAGCTGAAAATGTCCATCACGGGAACCGAATCTAGATTCAAAAAATTGAATATGTCATCACATGATTCCTAGGCTCACATGATGCCGCAATTTATATGAAAGTTGTAAGCAGTTATATATATAAAAGCTGTAAATATATATATAAATGATCAACCACCATAAAGAACCTATATGGGGGATCAAAAATGTAAATAAAGCAATAAAGCGACAACCGCATTGAAATAAACTCCGGGTGGGACAAAATGTAAAAAAAAAGCAATAAAAGCGATCAACCACCGCGAAGTAAACTCCAGGTGGGAGAAAATGTAAAGAAAGCAATAAAAGCGATCAACCACCTCGAAGTAAACTCCAGTGGAACAATTTATATATATATATATATATATATATATATATATATATATATATATATATATAAGAAATGCATATGATATATATCAATCCTACAAGTCAATCAACTCGAGGATATATATATATATATATATATATATATATATATATATATATATATATATATATATATATATATGTGTGTGTGTGTGTGTGTGTGTGTGTGTGTGTGTGTGTATGTATAAAAGCGGTAAACGCATATCCGGATGTAAAATTCAAGCTCATCGAATAGAGTTCGACAACAATTTATATATATATATATATAAGCAGTAAATGCTCCGGATGTAAAATCCAGGCTCATCAAACAAAGTTCGACAACAGTTTATATATATATATATATATATATCCTCGAAATGCTCCGAATATAAAATCCAGGCTCAATCGAGGCATAACTCGATAATGTTAGTGTATATATATAATATATAAATATATATATACAAAAAAAAAGAAAAAGCCACAGACTGAAGTCCGGGCATACACACGCGACACAACTCTCAATGTTAAGAACGGTGTGTGCACTTGTGATGGAGAAAGGCTTAAGAAAAGTAAGAAGGCTTATAATGGACTGCCAAAGAAGATTTCAATAGCTTTAAGTGGATGAACACTCGGCTCCCGCCGGTAAAATATAACAAAGTATAAGCTAACAAGTGTTTAGAAATGAGAAAGCACTCAGTTTATAGTGTGTATAGAGCAAATTGGACAGGGCTTCCTCGCATTTTCTCTTCTCAAAATGGTTGCCCCAAGCCCTCTATTTATAGAGGGGGGAGCCGCAGATGTACCTGCGGTAGCCACAGATGTACCCGCGGCTGCCCGAGGTGCCTCGGGCTCCGTGGGTCCCGCCGTCTCGAAGTACGTGCACGTGTGTAACGTGTTGTCTGCTTGAACTTTCAGAACTTCAATCCAAACATCTGATCGAGGTGTATAAGACCTTTTGTGGCATGTTTTTGTCGAGAGCTACACAATGACATGGGATTAGAGATTGTACAAAATCAGGAAGTCATGCCCTTGGTTTTCAGGCTTCAAATTCTATCCGGTGTGTTGTCTTATGCAGTAGTCACTCGGGATTGGAGCTCTTTAGTTTTTGTAGGACATTTATTTATAGAATGTATGTCTGAATGTTGTTGAGACGGCGTAATGTTGGATCGAGATGGAAAAATGACGATTCTGCCCCTCACCGAGGTTATCTCCGGTTTTAGCTGATTTATCGGTCGTTGCTCAGGTTTATCTCTGAGATTGGACTGTTGCAGGTGTTGACCATCCTCAAGGTTGTCTCTGAGGTGTGCCTGACCTCCCGGGGTTATCTCTGGGCTTGGGGAATGAGTGCCTCAGGGCTATCACCGAGTGTTGAAGCTGACTGTTGGAAGCGGAAAGGAGCATTTTTGGGGTTATCTCTGGAACTGCAACTGCATTCCTCATGGTTATCTCCGAGGTTGGATTAAAGAACCTGGGGCTGTCTCCAGGATTAGGACTAAATATCTCGGGGTTATCTCCGAGATGGCAAATTTCTCCAGTGTTATCTCCGGAATTGTGACTGCAGTCCTCGGGGTTATCTCCGAGGTTGAAACTGAAGATCCTGGGGTTGTCTTCGGGATTGTGATGGAATATCTCGGGGTTGTCTCCGAGATGGCAAAGAATGGGTATTCGGGGTTGTCTCTGGGACTGAGTTGATCTGTCCTCCAGGGCTATCTCGAAAAGACAATTTTGTCCTCCTGCAAGGTTAGTAACAGGAATGCAAACTTTCGAGTGTCTACATTTGGACAATTCATATATCATACGATTGCTTTGTACTACATATTATACTTTTTTCATTCATATCTAAACCAAACTTGCATTCTAGAAACATCGTAGCACAATTAGAAACCAGAATCTGGTTATGGGGACAGGCGCAGCTGCGCTGCACCCTAGTACAAATTGGGCGCAGCTGCGCCCTTCTTGGATAGGACCAGAAAGGTGCTCTGTTATGCAGAGTATTAAACCCAAACTTGATTTCTCCAGTTTAAACATGATCAAACTCATTCTAAGAGGTTCCATATATGTATACAAATTTTATAAACACTTTGGTAGTAAATTTCCAATCAATTTCACAAGAACTTAGGAGAATTTCTATGATTTTCCAAGTTTGAAGTAAAGAACTTAAAACAAGAATATACCTTCTAAGAAGCTTAGTTACTTACTTCTACAAACTCTAGACTCCTTCTAAATCAACAAGCTCTAACTTGTAATTTAACAGACAATTCTCAGCAACGTTAAATGGAAATGAAGTTGCCTATTTATAGAAGAATGATTGACTGGTTAATGATTTTACACTAAGGATGGGATCCATGGTGTAGAAGAAGAAGACAATAGTTAATGAAAAGTTGCTTAACCACCACTTCCCAGCCATTTCCATAGCCATCATCACGTAGGTGGTAGCCACTGTTCATTGCTCTGTAGATTTTGTAAAGGAAAATTGAACACTGTTTGGGCAACTGAATTTGGGACAAGCCTTCTAACTCTCAGCATTTAGTTCAATTGTAGTTAATTTAAATTCCTCTTTGGTTCCCTCATGTAATTTTAATGTACTAATGTTACTACATAATGAAAAATTAGGGATTAAATATGTACCAATATCATATAATCCATGTACATTGGGTTCACATAATTTAATATTTAATGCAGATAAAATAGTGCAGTTAAGTATTACTGACTGGGTATTTTCCATAGATTTTATTGGTGCACATATATCAATATTTTAACACTATCCAATATTAAATGTCTATTTTAAAACATTTACTCCCTCTCCAAATTTCTGAGATGTACAGTTATTTAATGATTTTTGTAATAAAAGGTCACACATGATTTTATTGTGCTACTTTTTGACGCCCCCAAAACAGGTATACATCACTCATCTTGAGTCGCCAAATACATGGTATAAAATTCAAATACAACTTAATTATACAATAGTCGTGTAAAATACGACAAAACATAATCTAAGAGTTTTAATAAGAATATTATCATCTAGACAATATCCACACTCAATGGAGTCCTCATTACATTTATTGTCACACTATTTAATAGAATAGTGAGGACTCTTAATGCTATCATTTGGACCGTCCCTCCGTTCCCCGACTAGTCTTGGTAACGTTCTCATTTCCTGAAGAGAATAGTGAAAGAAAGGGTGAACTCAACTAGCCCAGTAAGAAATATTATGACTAAGATAATGCAGAATAAATTATCATTAGCCTTCAATAATGTTAAACTGATAGAATATAATAGACAACAAGTTTAACTGCAGCGGAATAAGCAATCCATTAGAAGAGTCAAGTATAGCATAAAATCTACTATCTTCTATGATTTAAAAAGTTTTTCATCAACTTTATTGCTGAGACTCAGCTTAATAAATAAAATCGAATCATCCCTGCATCACGACCAATGATATTCATGTAATCATCAATGGTCATGATTATACCGAATAATCCCTGGTCATAATCATACCAACAACTGTCCATCAATGAACTACAGGCTAATGAGGACTTTTACCACATCATTCGTCACATTACGGTCATAATTATACCGAATAATCCCTGGTCATAATCATACTAAGTCCATCTATGCACGTAAGCCAAAGATGACGTTAATCACAATATAAGCATGAGGATGATGACAATGACATAATAATTCAATAAAATAAGTTCAAGGATAAATTTTAAAGATTTATAATTTTAATTTATCCAGAAATCAATAACGTCCAAATTGTCAACATGATACTTCTTTGTGGAGTAAAATTCAAGAATGCTCAGAAGAATATTTCCATGAAAGGATACTGGATGAAGTGCAAATATCAAGGATATTCCACTAATTTCATGGAGTATATAAGCCAATACTTTAACCAACTAAGTATAATAGAATATATGAAATCGCAAATGGATTTTTGCCCACCATGTGTTAGTTCAGGAGGCACAATAGTTATCTAGAAAGGGGGGTTGAATAGATATTTAAAAATCTTTTCAATTTATCTTGTTAGTAGATAATGATTAAAACTTTAACGGAATTAGTATTAGTTTTAATCTCCCTTAAGATAGTGAGTTTATGAGAGTGAGGAAGTTATAGCAGTTATGGCAGATATGGAAGTTATAACAAGAATGTAATAGACACAGTCGTTTTAAGTGGTTCAGAGCACTTAAAGCTCCTAGTCCACTCTTCTACTCCTCGTGTAGGAAATCCACTAAGGATGTCTTTTACACTTTTTTGAATCACTCAGATTCCTTCTAGACGAGCAGTCTAGGAACTTCTTAGTTCACTCTTGAACTCTTCAAGTCCATCAGACTTGGCTCTTCACAGTTCACTTAGAACTCTTCAAGTCCTTCACACTTGGAACTCTTACTTGATTGATTGGTAGTTGTTGAGTTCTTGATGGTTGCTTCTTTCGATTCTTTGTTAAGCACTTGTTTGAAAAAAAGCCCGAGTAGGTGAGCAAGCTTTTCTTTTTCTCGGATCGTAGAGTTGAGCGTTGAGAGAGTTCTTATGCGTTTTTTGTTCAATGCTTGCTTACTTCTCTCATCTCCTTGATTTGCATATATGTGATCTTGAAAACTATCCGATGGATCCATCCGTTGAAGCATTAAATCGTTTGACATTTCATTCTTTGATGGAGACTTTTACGCACATCTTTTGAATTGCATTACGCCCCGACACACAATGATTGCTTTCTCACTAACACACGAAAAGGTGTTTTCCCTTACCAATGTTACTTTCCTTAGCTTCTTCAATACGCTTCTTTGTTGCATACTAATGATATCTTTTATGCCTTTGGGACTGGTGAGTACTACAACGTTTAGAACCCATTCCACATTTATTGGAGTTTGTCTCCACATAAAACGTGAGGCTTGATGCTTCTGACACAAGGCAGATGATACTCTACGATTCAAATCGTGGTGACTTGTCGCCTTGGTGCTTGGTCTGATGCTATCAGCAGAGAGCACTATGATTTCTCTTAAATACTTGCACACTACGATCTTTGCTTGCTCGAGTTGTAAACTCTACGTTTCCAAGAGCTCACTACGATCTCTGAGTTGGCTCGGAAAACGTTGGGACCACTCTACGATTTCTGAAGAGGCCCTTCAAGGCAGGCACACTACGATCCTCGAAGCTCTACATTTTTGCCTTAACTTTTGTAATCTTTATCAGCTTGAGACACTACGATCTCTTCGAAGCCTATCTATTACATCTCAAGATCAACATAACAGCTTTGATCTCTCTATCTATACATTCATTTAGAGAATAATACACATTAAGAGCTTAGATCAACCTAACAAATTTGATCTATCACTAAGTCCTTGTACATATATTCCTTGAAGGACTTTACAAATAATTATGAGCATTTACATTTAAACATCAAATTAACATATGCACTCTCCCAACAATATTCCCCTATTTGATGTTGACATAACCAAGGAGATTTGTTGTCATGATTATTAGTATCTAGATTCATTTGCGGGAAAAGTAAACATGACTTAGTATTTGGTGAAGCGGTAAATTTCTAGAGAATAAGCATGAATTTATTGATGGTTGAAGAGTATTACAATTTAGCTTTACATCAATAAAATTTAAACTTTCAACTTATCTCTATTTCTTTGGTCTTTTGTGTGGAGGATTGGCATACTCCTCGGCCCTTCTTTTCTACTGCTTGCTTCATCCCTTACAGGCTATCTCTTCCGACTCACTTGGGCTTATCCTTGGGTTGTGATCATGCCTATTCATGAATCACGGGATCTCCAATTGGCATTCTTAGGCTGTAGTGGTCACATTTTGTGAAATTTGGTAGTGGCCCCTTGACTCCTTATTGGCTGAGCCATTAAGACTTCCTACTGATCAGATTGTTGAGTCTAATTGCTTGATCGTAGAGTCTGTTGGTGGAATTATCTTGCAGGAGGACTCCTTCCTCTGCCTCTGCCCTGGCCTCTTTGAACTCCTCTGCCTTTGCCCTGGCCTCCTTCTCCTTTCCCTTTATTCTCCCCCTTTATGTCAGCATCAAGGGTTCGAATGTTTTCAGATAGTCGAGTCACTCCTTGGACAAGCTCGTTGAGTTGGCTTTGAGTTTGAGCAATGTCCTCTCGACTTTCCTTGATCAGAGCTTCAGATCGAGCTTCTTTGTTTTGGAGGACGGCTAGAACATTGTCAGTTTGCTGTTCTTAGTTTACGTAGGCTTTTGAAATTCTTTGTTGCGCAGCAGTTTTTCAGCTGATGATGTTCTCCATCATAAGGTTATTACAGGCTTCTTGAGATTTCTATAATTCAAGAATGGCCTCTCTTTGTTTATTGGCTATCCTAAAATGAATATCATCTCTCATCTTTTTATGCTTTTAATCATTTCCTTGATGATCTCCCTCGAAACTTCTTTGTAAGCTCGACATTTAGGGTGCTGGGAGATTGTTTGCGGCGATGATCATTTGTGTCAGCCTGAGATGAATGTGTTCTGAGTGAGTTTCAAGGCTTTCATCGATATCCTAGATCATGTTCTTGGACACTTCATTCAACTCAGCTTTCGTGGGCAGATCTAAGAGTAGATCACTGAGTTGAGGATTGGTTAAAGGAGGGGATGTCTTCTTGAATTGATCTTGCAAGGAGTAGAGGGCAAGATCAAGGTTGAAGTATTCATTTGTGGATGAAGAGGGAATATCGATGGAGGGCTTGTGTTTGGGTGTGCGGAGAGGTGGCTCTACGATTTGAGCTTGGGACTCTTCGATGGGGGCTAGAGTCGATAATCGTAGAGATGGTGGGAGATGGGATTAGTATGAAGTTTAGAATATCTGGTTCATCAATTCTGAATTTTGGGATTACATGGCTGGGGAGTTGACTTGGTGGATTTAGAACCACTTCCAACCTACTTGGAAATTCATAAAATTGGTTTGGAAAAAAGGCGGTGGATAGTGATTCTCTCTAAAAAGAATTGGGAATAGTTAATACCTCATTCACCATTCTTGAGGAGGATCATTTGTGATGAGCTTCTTGGCAAAGTTGAAACTTCACGGAAATCCATGAGCTAGCACAGAGATGGTGGATATTCTTTGAAGCTCAAAACATGTGATTCCATGAGTTTAGGATTTGGGCTTGATGATATGGCATCATGGGTAGGTAAGAGAACATCGATTGTAGAGATATATAACTCCTATACCCATCATGGCCCACACCTGTGATCTCAAGGTCATCATCATCTTCGTCTCCCTTTTCTTCACTATTTTCTTTTGGGGATTCCAATATCTCAATGACTTCATCTTGTTCTTGCTCTGGTTCTCCCTCATTTTACTGTGGGGAGCGACTTCTTACATCGAGGGATATCATGAGGCTCCCCCTCAACATGATCATCCATCTGCAGGACTAATGGCTCCCCCTCAGCTGGAGCATTTTCTTGAATGAGAGCTTCAGGCATCTCCCCCTCAGCTGGTGTATTCTCTAACATAAGAACTTCAGGTGTCTCCCCCTCAGCTTGAGCTTTGACGCTTTGGCTTTCTTTGGCTGATTCCTTTTTGGCAGCCATTCTCTTGTCTTCTTCCTTGAGCACTCCTTCATTGACAAGGATATATTTCTTGACCAGTTTTCTTCTTGGTTTTCTAGGCTGAGCCACAACCTCAAGACTTTCTTGAACTTTAGTTTTGTCCTGTTGATTAGCCAAAATGTTTGATGCAACTACTTCCTTTCTTGATGTGTTTGGTCTGGCCTCTACGATCAGTAGAGACTCTACGATTGAAGAAGAGATATGATGGCCTTTTGGTTTGTGGTGATCTTATTCTTCTTGGCCAGTTTGAGATATAGTGGCTCTATCTTCTTACGCCTTTTCTTAGCCTGTTGTTGCTTCTTTCTCAGGATCCTTAGAGTCTCAATGTCAGAGGACTCTACAGGTTTATCAGTTGTGGATCCTTGGGGTTCTTCTGCTATTTTGGCCTTTAACTTTCTCTTGCCCTTGCTTTTTCTGATCAGGGCAGTGGGTTCTTCTTTATTTGTTTCTTCTTCTTCTTCTTCAGTTTCCTTGACAACATACATATTTCCTAGAATCCCTGACTCCTTTGCATCAACAGTTCTACCACTAGATTCGGACATCATACACACATTTTTTCTGCTTTGGATTCCTTTTCCGATTCTCACGAATAGTTCTTTGGGTCATTAAATCTGTTTGGATTGATAGCTTCTCCTTCTTCGTCCCCAATTTTGTCACCCGAGAAGCGGTATTAGAAAATGATACTTATAAATCGCCCGTAGAGCATCTTTTGAGAGCTCTTTGACTTCCTTGAGTTGTTGATCCACTTTCTAATCCATTCAAGCAATAGAGTTCCATAGTTATGTTGTATTCCATAATATATGGCAGTCATGAGTTTGAGTTGTACTCCATTCACAGAATCATGACCAGAACTCTTGCAACATATACATTTTCCAACAATATCAGCTAAAAATTCACACCTCTGAGGAAACTCCTTCTTCTTGTATCCTTTTACAGAGGGGGATTTCTTGTGATGCATTCTTTTAAGTCCCTCGTGGAAGTCTATGCCATCTATGAATGAATACCCTTCAGATTTGAGACCTAGGGCTAGGTTGATGTCTTCAGCCTTTAGTCTGATTTCCACTTCCCTTACTTTCGTAGTGATGGCGTCATTTTCGTACACACCATTCTGTAGAATTCTTTCACTAGCTTTGGGTAGATCAATGTGTTTGTATACCCGAGCTTCTTGAGACCCATTTTCTTGATAATGATGAGTCTTCTTGTGAAATTTGGGTTCAGCTATTTTAAACTCGTCAAAGTAGAGTCTGTAGCCAGAGACGACGTTGGAGGCTGCCATTTCTATCGTTGAAGAGAGTATTATTGTTTGAGCTTTCTTTGGGGTTAGGGTTTCTTCTTCTAGAGAGAGAGAAGAAAGATAGGCCTTTTGAACTTTTGATTTCAAAAAGGCATTTTCGAACTGTACTTGTTGTTTCCCTCTCTCCATTTTTGTTTAGTGGGACAGATGTCAACTTCTGCATGACTCTACGAATTTGACTAAGGAGGATTGTACGGATTTGCCCTTAGTACTTTCATAGCTAATTGTGTCCTTAGGGACGACTACGATCGTTGAGGTAGCTTTGCATTCGTCAAGTCTAAACTACGATCGTCGAGTCAGTCCAGTAATCATCGTGTCTGAGCTACGATATTCGAGTCTATCCATCATTCGTCGAGTCTGTCCAGCATTCATCGAGTCTGTTCTAGCAATTGTCGTGTCTGAACTACGATCGTCGAGTCTGACCGGATCCTTGTGATGAGTTTTTGACTTGTCATTCTTTTAAGGTAGCTCATGAAGGGCCAACCTCTTGGAATGAGTCAAGGGTTAGGTTTGTTCTTGAGGCGCTTATCAGAGAGATTGCTTTGTTTTTAAACTTATCATCATAGCATGCTCCTCTTGTTGATGGGGTTCTGTTATCGTTGAGTCTGCACTACGATTGTTGAGTCTATGCTACGATCATTTTCTTTCATGTCACTTCAGCTCTACGATCGTGGACTTCCCTTGATCATATCTACGATTTCAACCACTGCCTTTGTATCTGTATAGTTAGCACATACTAGAGCATATATTTCATGGTTATAAATTAAGCATTTCTAGCTCACTTATTAACTTGTTAAACCTGGATTTATCTAGAGGTTTTGTAAAGACGTCAGCAAGTTGATTTTCAGTAGGGATATTGTAAAGATATAGTTCCATTTTGCACATGATCCCTAATAAAGTGATACCTTATTTCTATATGCTTAGTCCTAGAATGCATGACAGGATTATGAGTTATTGTTATGGCACTTGTGTTATCACAATGAATGAGAATGGATTTAAAATCAAACCCATAATCAGCTAGCTGATTTTTCATCCATAGGATCGAAACTGGCAATTTGCCGGTGGCGTGACAATGTATTCAGCTTCTGCAGTTGAAGTAGATACTGAGTTTTACTTCTTGCTAAACCAGGACACAAGTCTGTTTCCTAGCAATTGACAGGTGCCATTGGTACTCTTTCTATCTATTTTGCAGCCTGCAAAATCAGCATCTGTATATCCTGTTAGTTCAAATGAGGACTCCTTGGGATACCAAAGCCCCAAGTGAGGTGTACCCTTGAGATACACGAAAATCCTCTTTAGTAGATTAAATGTGATTCTTTAGGATTAGCACGAAATCTAGCACATATGCATATTGCAAACATTATATACAGTCTCTTGGCGATTAGATATAAAAGAGAGCCTATCATACCTCTGTATTGAGTTATATCAATACTTTTACCATTTTCATCTTTGTCGAGCTTAGTTGCAGTAGCAATTGGGTTTTCATGGGAGAAGTTGATTCCATGCCATACTTCTTAAGTAAATCTTTGATGTACTTGGCTTGGTTTATGAATATTCCTTCATTAGTCTGCTTTACTTGTAGTCCAAGGAAGAAGTTCAACTCACCCATCATGCTCATTTCAAACTTGCTCTGCATAAGCTTGGAGAATCTCTTACATAGCTTTTCATCAGTAGAACCAAAAATAATATCATCAACATATATTTGAACCAATAAGACTTTGTCTTTATGCTTTCTAAGGAATAATGTGGTATCTACTCTACCTCTAGTGAATCCATTTTCAATAAGGAAGTTAGTCAGTGTTTCATACCATGCTCTAGGTGCTTGTTTAAGACCATATAAGGCTTTGTCTAATCTGTAAACATAATTAGAAAGAGATGGATTGATGAAACCTGGAGGTTGCTCTACATAGACTTCTTCTTGAAGTTCTCCATTTAGGAATGCACTTTTGACATCCATCTGGAAGACCTTGAACTTCATGTGAAGCGGAAAAGGCAAGAAAAGATTACGATGGCTTCTAGTGCAGCAACAGTGCAAAAATGTCTCATCGTAGTCAATGCCTTCTTCTTCGAGAGAGTAGCCCTTGGCCACTAATCTTGCCTTGTTCTGGTTATTACTCCATCTTCATCCATCTTGTTTACGAAGACCCATTTGGTTCCAATAGACAGGATGACTCTTTGGTCTTGGTACCAATCTCCATACTTTGCTTCTTTCAATTTGGTTGAGTTCTTCCTGCATGGCTTCTATCCAGCTGGAGTCTTTAATAGCATCCTCTATCTTCTTTGGTTCTATTTGTGATAGGAAGCTTAGGTAAAAGCATTCATTCTGGGTGGCAGCTCTTGTTTTGACTCTTGCACTCGAATCTCTAATGATTAGATCTTGAGTGTGATCTCTTTCCCATCTGTTTTTGGTTGGGACATCTGTCCTGATACCTTCTTGTCTTAAATCTTCAAGATCTATTTCTTCTTCTCAGTGTGGAGGTTCGTTGTCTTGCATAGGCCTCTCTACGATCTCATTTTCTTGCTCAACGATTTCACTGTCTGGCACTACGATCGTAGTGTTGAGCTTGACGACTTCATTTGTAGTTTCTGCACTGTCGGTCGTAGTGTCTTGAAGCACTGTTTTGTCTAAGTCTGTTTCATCAAAGATGATGTGAATCGAGACTTCAACATTCAACGTCTTCTTGTTGAACACTCTGTAGGCCTTACTGTCTGTGGCATATCCAAGAAAGATTCCTTCGTCTGACTTGGGTTGAAATTTTGTCAAGTACTTCTTTCCATTGTTGAGAATGTAGCATGCACAGCCGAATACATGAAAGTAGCTGACACTTGGTTTTCTTCCTTTCCACGGTTAAGTAGGGTGTCTTCTTGATCGTGAGAGTGTATCGGTGATCATTACTGCGTGTAGCATGCGGTGTTGATAACTTACGCCCCGAGTATTGAGGCGAGATGGGTTCTTTGCTAGTAGAGTTCTTCTAGCCTCTATCAAAGTTCTATTCTTTCTTTTAGCTACTCCATTTTGTTGAGGAGTTAAGTGGGTGAGAAGTTATGGTGATGCCATTGTGCATGCGAAAATTGGTCCATTTAAGTTGAATTATCTTCCATGATCACTCCTTATGGCCTTGATTTTCTCTCCTTTCTCGCTCATTATCAACCTAAACATCTTGATCAGTTGGGAGCTTGTTTCATCCTTTGAGGTTAAAAAGAATACCCATATGAATCTGGTGTAGTCGTCGACTATAACTAGTGAGTACCTTTTCCCTCCAAGACTTGTTGTTGGAATTGGCCCAAATAGATCCATGTGAAGAAACTGCAAGGGCTTGTTGATTGAGTTTGCAGTTTTGCTCTTGAATGAGCTTCTGGTTTGCTTTCCAAGCTGACAGGCATTGCATGACCTTTCTTTGACAAAGTTGAACTTGGGTAGGGCTGCAACGAGATCTTTTGATGCCAATTTGGACATGCTTTTGAAGTTTAAGTGGGACAACCGTCTATGCCATAGCTAACTCATTTCTTCGGATGCTTTTGCCAGAAAGCATATTGTCTCGTCTGAGCTTAGTTGTTCAAGATTCACTGTGTAGACATTTCCTTCTCTTGTCCCAGTTAGCTTTACAACAGATATCTTCAAATCTCTGACTTGACACTAGTTGTTGAGGAGTATTACTTGATGACCCTTGTCACAGAGTTTGCTGATGCTTAGAAGGTTGTGTTAGAGACCTTCCACGTATGCCACTTTCTTTGAAGATCTTTCACCATTACCGGTGAGCCATATCCTCTTGTCTTGCAGGCCGTTGTCTCCAAAGATGGTGAGGGACCCTCCTTCTCTATGTAGTTAGACGGAAGGGCTTTGTTCCCGATCATGTGTCTTGAGCATCCTTTGTCCGGATACGAGTTGTGATCGTGGAGCTCTTTTCCTGTCATAACATTGAACCTTCATTTTGGTACCCATATTTGCATGGGTCCTATTTTGTTAGTACCCTTGGGGACCCAAATCTGTTTGATCTTGGGTCTCACATGCATGGAATTATAATAGCATCTTGTAGCCTTGTGACCTACTCTATTGCACACAAAACACTTAGTATGATGCATGCATGTGTGTGTGTGAGAGTTCATTCTCCATTTGGACTTTTGTGGTTCTTTAGTCATTCTTCTGTTAAACTGATTTTCCTTCTTCCACATGTCCTTTGGTCTCATGAAATGTGAGGAGTGCATCTTACCTCTACTGTACCTTCCCAGTTGGTTCGTAGAGTTGGTTTTATTTAACTCTACGATCCTTAGAGGTTGGTGAGTGGAGGATGGGTTACTCTTCTCTTTTTTGAAGCCCAGGTCAACATGAGATCCTTTACTCCTTGGAGTATGGATGGAAATAGTAGAACAAGGTTGGGCTGGTTCTTCCTTCTGTGAGGATTTCACAAAGGTAATGCTTCTACTAAAACTTGAGGCATTACTAGTGCTAGTTTCCTTTGTCTTTTCCACACATGGCTCTGAAGTGGATTCCCCAAAGCCTAAGCATGTTACATCGAATGCACTTCTCGACTAGAAAGCGAGGAGTCCATGGATGATGAGGATTTGTTCCATGTAGAGATAGTCTTTTCTAGTTCCTCAATTTTAGAGGTTAGATTGGACTCTCTTTGTGCATTGAGCTCATTAGTGCATTTTAAGATCTCATTCTCGACCTCAAGCTTGGAGAAGGTTAGTACTTAGAAGAGCTGTTTCTAGCTCTTCTTGAACTTTCTTTTCTCCTCTTGAAGAAGTGAATGATCCTTAGGCGAGAACTACGAACCACTTCATGTATTGATGTAGATCATTTGTTATGCCATGCGATGCGGTTCTCAAATCATTAATGTCTACATCGGAGAGTTGAAGTCAAATACCTCATCGAGACTTACTTCATGTATGTTGGAGTTTAGTTTGTCCTTTGCATGTTTGGCCATTAGGCATAGATTAGCCATTTGTGGTTCTTCATCATCTCGAGAATCGAGTTTGAGTCATTATACGAATCACTCCATGATCCTCCGACTACTGAGCCTTTGTCTCTCTTACGAGGCCTTTTGTTGCCTTTGTATTCCTTCTTTGGATGTGATTTCTTCTTTAGTTCTTCTCTCGAGAGGTTTTGTTGCGATTGGCAATGAAATGGCGAGCTTCTTGCGAGTTGTAGCATAGATCATTTATTTGCTCCTGGCTACTGTAGTTGTTGACCTTCTTTGGCTTGCTGGTTTTGCCTTGATGCATGAACCTTCTTAATCTTTTTACCAACATTGCAAGATCCTCATCATCGTCTTCATTATAGTCAGAGTCAATCTTAGTGTTGACCTTGGATGTACTTTCAGTTGCTTTGAGAGCAACACCCTTATCCTTCTTTCTTCCTTCTGATAGGGTTTCAGCTCGTTGAGTCAGCTCTAGTTTGTATGTCAGAAGATTGCCATATAGCTGTTGAACTATCATCTCATTAAGATTCTTTGACTGTCTAATAGCAGTGGTTTTGGCATCCCACCTGCTTGGTACAACTCTCATGAACTTTATGATTAGATCTGTGTTTGGATAGATCTTCCCATAGGCTCGTAGAGAGTTGAGCAGTACGTTGAATCTCTCGTAGGTGGCAGTGACATTTTCTCCTTGAACATGAGCAAACATTTCATACTGCTGTGTCAAGAGAGATTATTTGTTTTCTTACTTCTTCCGTTCCTTCGTGCATGATGAGTAGTGCTTCCCAAACCTCCTTCGCTGTTTTGCTGTTGACAACGTTCTCGAAAAGATCTTCTTTTAAGGATTGAAATAAAATGTTCTTGGCCTTCTTGTCGAGTTGGACATCTCTCTTCTCGTTGTCAGTCCATTCTTCTTTGACTTTGATTTGTATTCTATTTGGATCGTCTGTAGTTGGTGCAAGCTTTGTTGGAATATAGGGCCTATTTTGAACGGTCTCAAATAGATCTTCATCTATTGAGTCCATGTATGCTTGCATCCGAATTTTCCAGTTAGCAAATTTATCTTTGTTTCACATTGGTGGCTTGCTGCCTCCTCCTATTCTTGATTCGCTTGGCAAGTGTGCCATTGGATCTACTAAAGCTTTATAGGATGTATAATAAAACTTACTTTGATACCAATTGTTAGTTCCCGGAGGCATAATAGTTATCTAGAAGGGGGGGGGGGTTGAATAGATATTTAAAAATCTTTTCGATTTATCTTGTTAGTAGATAATGATTAAAACTTTAGCATTATTAATATTAGTTTTAATCTCTCTTAAGATAGTGAGTTTATGAGAGTGAGGCAGTTATAGCAGTTATGGCAGATATGGAAGTTATAACAAGAATGTAATAGACACAGTCGTTCTAAGTGGTTCAGAGCACTTAAAGCTCTTAGTCCACTCTTCTACTCCTCGAGTAGGAAATCCACTAAGGATATCTTTTACACTTTTACGAATCACTTTCAGATTCCTTCTGAGACCGATGATCTAGGAACTTCTTAGTTCACTCTTGAACTCTTCAAGTCCAATGCAGACTTGGCTCTTCACAATTTATTTAGAACTCTTCAAGTCCTTGACTTGGAACTCTTACTTGAGTTGATTGGTAGTTGTTGAGTTCTTGATGGTTGCTACTCGATTCTTTGTTAAGCACTTGTTGAAAAAAAAGAACTAGTAGTAAAGCAAGCTTTTCTTTCTTGGATCGTAGAGTTGGCGTTGAGAGTTCTTATGCGTTTTTTATTCAATGCTTGCTTACTTCTCTCATCTCCTTGATTTGCATATATGTGATCTTGAAAACTATCATTGGATCCATCCGTTAAAGCATTAAATCGTTTGACATTTCGTTCTTTGATGGAGACTTTTACGCACATCTTCCTATTTGCATTACGGCCCACTTGACACAATGATGCTTTCTCTCCTAACACCTAAAAAGGTGTTTTTCCCCTTACCAATGGTACTTTCCTTAGCTTCTTCAATACGCTTCTTTGTTGCATACTAATGATATCTTTTATGCCTTTGGGATTGGTGAGTACTACAACGTTTAGAACCCATTCCACATTTGTTGGAGTTTGTCTCCACACAAAACGTGAGGCTTGATGCTTCTGACACAAGGTAAATGATACTCTACGATTTAGATCATGGTGACTTGTCGCCTTGGTGCTTGGTCTGATGCTATCAGCAGAGAGCACTACAATTTCTCTTAAATACTTGCACACTACGATCTTTGCTTGCTTGAGTTGTAAAATCTACATTTCCAAAAGCACACTATGATCTCTGAGTTGGCTCGGCAAACGTTGGAACCACTCTACGATTTCCGAAGAGGCCCTTCAAGGCAGGCACACTACGATCCTAAAGCTCTACATTTTTGCCTTGACTTCTGTAATCTTGATCAGCTTGATACACTACGATCTCTTCAACGCCTATCTATTACATCTCAAGATCAACCTAACAGCTTTGATCTCTCTATCTATACATTCATTTACAGAATGATACACATCAAGAGCTTAGATCAACCTAACAAATTTGATCTATCTCTAAGTCCTTGTACATATATTCCTTGAAGGACTTTACAAATAATCATGAGCATTTACATTTAAACATCAAATTAACATATGCACTCTCCCAACAAATTGCTCTATAGCTTTAGTGAATTGGTGAGAAATGAAGGAAGAATGAGCTTCTATTTATAGGAAAATATAGTTTCGATAATTGCATATTTTGGGGCTCGAAATATTATATTATAATACCTTCCTCTTTTTCTTCATTTTTAATTTAGTCCTGCAAGTATTATCTAACTTGCACCACCTCCCCTACTAGTAAATCATGTGAATCAATAATAAATCATGTGACTCAATAGTTCTAAACATGTGAAAAAATTAATTATAGTATAGTACCTTCATCTATACCTCCATTTTTAACTTAGTCATGCAAGTATTATCAATCTTGCACCACCTCCCCTAACAGTACAAGAATGTGAATCAATAGTACACACATGTGAACAAATAGTTATAATCATGTGAATTAATAGCAATCGATTGGTCAACATAACCTCCAGACATCAATTATTATCGAAATAAATGTCAATTTTCACTAACACTAATAATTCCAACACAATGGAACTATCCATTTCATATTTAATCAACACGAACTTATTCATCATTAATATTATAATTCACAATATTTAACAACCAGGTCGTTCCCAGAAAAGAGGGGGCTTTCTGATAAAGATTTCTCCTTATTGGCGCGCAATTAGGTGACCAAACATCTCCTTGATAGAACTTCTAGACATTGTCAATATTATAAATAATAATATGAATAACTTTGTCTTCTCAATTATTGATTTAATAATATAAAATATTATGCAGATGATAATGTGACAATAATTAAATCAATAATATGAGAGATATGATGCAGCAATTACCGTAGCAATAATTGAGTGTAACTAAGTGACTTCTCACGTAAGCATCAATAATCAATCTCATGTGTGTTACGCAAACCACGCGTATTCATCGTACTTTTACTACCCAAAGAGTTCAACGGTTTTAACGATAAAACTTTCGTAGTTATTTTTATAAAAGATAATTACATAGATTTTCTAACTACGACAATACTTACATTGTGGGGTTCACCAATGATTGTGCTGTCATACGAATATTCCCCGACCAATCGAATATTATATAACCACTTGCTTACTTTACAAAATTTGTAAATATTACCCACAACTATAACATTATATCAAATTCACACCATAATATTCAAAAATATAATTCGAGAAAATTATTCTTTATTCATAGAAGTTGGGGTCTTACAACCTCCCCTTCTTATGAAATTTCGTCCTCAAAATTAGGGTACGTGCCTGGTATATCGAAGAGGTTCTAACTCCCAGGTCATTTCCTCCACATCGTGGTTTCTCCACAAAACTTTGACTTGAGGTATAACCTTGGAGTGTAGAATATGATCCTTCTTATCCAAGATTTTAACAGGCAACTCTTCATATGTTAAGTCTTCCTTTATCTATTCTGGTTCTAATTCAATAATATGGTTCGGGTCTTTCACATATTTATGTAACATAGATATATAAAAAACGTTATGAACACGAGACATACTTGGCGGTAAGGCGAGTCTATAGGCCACAGTTCCTACTCGATCGAGGATTAAAAATGGGCCAATGAATCAAGGATTGGGCTTTCCTCTCTTTCCAAATCTCGTAACTCCTTTCCATGGAGCAACACGTAACAACACATGATCTCCAATATTGAATTCCACGTCCTTTCGATGAAGATCAACATAACTCTTTTGTCGATCTTGTGTGATTTTTATACGTTGTCGAATCGTTTGAATCTTTTTCGTAGTCATACGTACCAACTCCGGTCCTAACAATGTTGCTTCACCCACCTCATCCCAGCATACTGGAGAACGACACTTTCTTCCATACAACGCCTCGAATGGAGCCATTCCAATACTTGTTTGATAACTGTTGTTATAGGAAAACTCCACCAATGGTAAGAACTTGTCCCAACTTCCCTTGAAGTCAAGGACACATAGTCTTAATAAATCTTTAAGAGTTTGAATAGTTCTTTCCGACTGCCCGTCTGTTTGAGGATGATATGCCGAACTAAATCGTAAATCCGTGCCCATAGCTTTTTGCAAATTAACCCAAAATCTTGAAGTGAATCTTAGGTCTCGATCAGAAACTATGGATACTGGCATACCATGCAATCTTACGATCTCGTTTATGTACATACTAGCAAGACGTTCAAGTGTATAAGTTTCTCATATCGGTAAGAAATGAGCAGACTTTGTCAATCTATCAACAAAGACCCAAATCGCATATATGCCTTGAGAAACCTTGGGAAGACCCGTAACGAAATCCACGGTAATGTGCTCCCACTTCCATTATGGAATTTCAAGTGGTTGCAATGGACCTTTTGGCACTTGATGCTCCGCCTTAACTCGTTGACAAGTTAGACACCTTGAGATAAACCCCGCTATCTCTCTCTTCATATTGCTCCACCAAAATGTATGTCGAAGATCACGATACATTTTGGTACTCCCGGGATGGATTGCAAATGGTGTGTTGTGCGCCTCTATCATGATTTTATACTTCAAGTCAGAATCATTAGGAACACAAAGTCTAGAGTTGACTAGAAGTATTCCTTCTTCATCGATTCTTGCTTCTGAAATAGCACCTTCTTGCACTTTCTTCCTCATACGCATCAGCTCCAGGTCTATAGCTTGAGCAGCTTTAACTTTATCTATTAAAGTCGGTTCCACTTATATATTCGTTATCTTCACATGGGTCCCTAGAGTCTTTAAATCTATCTTCATCATTTGTAAGTTATACGAAATGGGTTTTGGTGTTAACAACATTGCACTCGTAAACGCATACGATCTTCTACTCAACGCGTCAGCTACCACGTTCACTCTTCCACAATGATATTGAATGGTATAGTTGTAATCTTCAACAGCTCGAGCCAACATCTTTGGCATATGTTACGTTCGTTTTAGGTGAAGAAAAATATTTGAGGGTTTTAAAAATGGGGTTTGTACTGGGGTCAATACAAAATTCGATTTCACGCTCTAGGGGTAGGCTATTAAGTTCTTCAGGAATACGTCAGGAAATTTATTAACAATAAAAATATCATTCAAAATTATGACTCTCATCCAAGACTTGGATAGTACGTCACATTGATACCTATCAACTTGCCACCATTATTCACGACGTCCCCTACGAATATTTTGGCTTCGGTGTATTCGAAGACTTGGAAGTCACCAGCGAAAGGCTCGGGACTCTTTACTTATGGCTTGATATGACAATGACTGACTTTAGTGGTTTGGTTGCTTGAATTTGCATAACAGGTTGGTTAGGAATATGAAAGCTAACAACTTTACGAAAAGCATGATGAGTAGTTAACCAATCTATTCCTAAAATCACATCAAAGGCAAGTATTTTCAAAGAGATAAGATCGACAGGTAACGTGAAAGTGTCGATTTGAATCAAATAAGACTTATAAACAGTGGAGGTAACGAAGGTTTCTCCTAATGGAGTTTCAACCAATAATTCAAAGTCTAACTTCTCTGGGGTCAAATTTAAATGTTGAGCTCAAGCAAGAGAGATAAAAGAATGGGTAGAACCGGTATCTAATAAGGTATAGACTTCGCAAGAATTTATAATTAACTAACCCGTGCTAAATTCGTTTGGGTTACTCGCTTTTTGAGAAGTCACGAAAAATGCTCTTCATAAAACCATCGACTTTATTTTGTCCGTATCCGCCTTTGGTGCCACCGTCCCAGCTGGACATGATTTTGGTGCACGACAAAATCGGGCTAGGTGACCTTCTTTTCCATAATTATAACATGCTTTGGACTGCATCGTGCAACTTAGACTGATATGTCCCTCCCCTCCGCATTTGAAGCATACAATTGGTGGTCGTTCTCCTTCCTTGAAAACGGGTGTTGGTGTTGCTGTCTTTCCATCGTTGTTGAACCTTCTCTTTTTGAAATTTTCACTCCTATTATCTTGGCTATGATTACCACTGAAGTGGTTACCATTCTTGGCATGATAATTTCCCCCACGATGGTTATCATTGTTCCGATGGCCATTGATACCAGTATGATTATTATCGTGTTGTTGGTCGTTGCCTTTTGGTTGGGCTGATTCATTATCGCGCTCTAATAACTGAGCCCTATTCCCAACATCTGAATAGAAATAAAGTTTATAAGAAATGAGGTATTGACATATTTTAGGTTTCAAACCTCTTAGAAACATTCACGTCATTTGCTCCTCATTATCGACCAAATGGGATGCAAATCGGGATAACTTGGCAAACTTAGCCTCGTACTACGACACGGTCATATTGTTTTGCTCTAACTTGATAAACTCCACCTCCTACATGTGACGAATACTTTCGGGAAAGTACTTGTAGTTGAACAGCTCTTAGAACTTCTCCCAAGACATCTTGAGTGCGTCAGGCTAGGTACGTTTCACAGATTCCCACCAGTAATATGCCTCTTCACGCAACATAAAGGTGGCAAAGGGAACCTTTTGCTCCTCGGAGCATCCCAAGACATCAAATATCTTGGTGATCTGCTTTAACCACGTCTCCGCCTTAAGTGGTTCTGGCTTTCCCAAAAACTCTGGCGGTCCCAGTTCCTTGAACTGCTTAGCAGTGACTAGCCGTGGGTTGCCATTGTTTCCACCTGCATTTTGAATAGGAACCGCTCTCGCCTGATGTTGCATGATTTTCATAAAGCCTCTAAACATCCCATCGTTCACCATTTCATCGGTGTTATTGTTTACCTGAGGATTATTGTCTTCCTGTTGCACCTTATTCTGGGTATTGATCGTTGGTGACTCAACGGTCTCACGTGCTTCATTTCTGATCTCAACATTTTTATATGCCATTTTTAAACATTGTCACAAAACAAGGGTTAATTAACATATCACATATTATCCCTATACTCTAACCGACCAATTAAATACCAAATAAACTTAGGTGGGTCATACTAGCGAAGGAATTCTCCGTCTCTCCCCTCCTAGTTCATGTCTCACATCTCAGCCAGAAATCATATCCCTAAGCTTCAATACCAACTGTGACACCCCCAAAACAGGTGTAAAGCCCCCAAATCCAGGTACTTGAAACCCGAACTCGGTGATTCACGATACCATTTCTATGAGCAGAATAATACTAATAATAATAACAATAATATAAAGATCAACTTAATGTACATATCATCAGAGTCTAATCCCCAGGTACGAGACCTTTAAACATTAATTACAATACATGATAGATAATATATATCATACTTGTCTTAATAATATCGAACTAATACATAAACTACCACAAATCTTATTTGGTTAGCTTTCTTTTTCCTTTGTTTCTGCATGAGCTTTCTAGTTCTTCACACTTAGCTAAAAACATTTAAATTAAGCAAGGATGAGCATTTGAGTGCCCAAAGAAGTAATAATAATTATATATATATATATATTATGAAAGAATTTAAATGTTTTTCTTTATACTACCCTTCTACAACAAATCAACAGTTGTGAAGTAATCTGAACCAATAATAATAACATAACAACCCTCTTTCAAATTTTTGAAACTATGTATTGACTATAAATAGGGTTAAGGTGACATACTATGAACAGTGTTTTTTATTTTCGAAAAGGTTAAACAGAACTTCATCTGTAAACCGTCATAACTTACAGGCACGGGGGTGATCAGCCCGTTATGCCCTGTATTAATCAACACTACATGCAAGAACGAGGGTATCGTTCACTCTGTCCGCCTTGGGCGCATAAATGTTTTCCCTTGATCGGGATGTTCATACTTGTCTGGGTTCCAAACCAAAACAATTCAGTTGGATAATAGTAAGGTTTTATCTTGTTCAACAATAATATATAATTCAACATATATATATATATATATATATATACGGGTAATTAACAAAAGTGTATCAACATGTGATTAAATACAATGATTATCCAAGTGGGGACACTTGTGTAACCATTTATAGAAATTAACGAACAAAATTATATCTCTGAAATACAATATACTAACATGTTGATAATCAATGAGCATATATAATATAGGGTTAATAATTTGTACAGTAATAATATAATTAAGAAACATTCTTACTCATGTCCATTGCATAAAGAAAATGCAAAGTTAAGATACTTGCCTGATACGCTGCTTATAGTTCACAACTTAGTTTTGTCTATTAAATAACCACCTATCAATAATAAGATCATTTTACTATTTAGAATAACATATCGTAACACATAATACTGCTTATTGCAGTCAGCACATAACCTAATCTCATTGTCACATATGTTTAACAACCATTGAATCACAAATAAACGCATATCTAATGAAATTATCTAAGTCCGGATCAATTTTTGAAATATATGTCGGTGTACCGACGACTTTATCAGGTAATTATCAACTCTAAGACTATATCCTGTAACTTAATATCAGTCATATTATTTTTAAATGACTTAATATAATTTTAAAATAGTTATTATAATTTATCATGAATTTTCAAACATCGGAATCATTATTAAATGATTTAAATATTAAACAATTCTATTATCATTAATATTTAATTAATATTAAACTATTAATGAAACCATTGCCAAAATATTAAAGTTATTTATAATAACTTAAAATATTTTAAAAGTATTTAATTACCCTTAAATGATTTTTAAAACATTTAAAATTATTTTTAAATAATTACCATTAATATTTAATTATTAATGTACTATTTATCAAAATATTAAAAGTCATTAAGTATAACTTAATAATATTTTTAATTCATTTATATCATTTTAAATGATTTTTAAATTAATAAAACCATTTTAAACTATTTATTTAATATAATTATTAAATAAATTTATTATCATTAATATTAAATTAATATCATCAATATTAAGTTATTAATGAAATTATCCTTTAAATATTAAAAGTTATATTTTATAACTTAAAATATCTTTAAACACTTTATTTTCATTTAAAATGATTATTATAATATTAAAATCATTTTAAACTAATTTATTTAATATAATTATTAAATAACCTTAATATCATTAATAATAATTATTTAATGAAATTTACCTTTAAATATTGAAAGTTATATTTTATAACTTAAAATATTTTAAATATCTTATTATTATTTAAAATGATTTTTAATATAATAAAATCATTTTTAATTTATTTATTTAATTCATTTTTTAAATAACTTAATTATCATTAATATTAATTTATTAATAAATTTCATCACAAAATATTAAAATTCATTAAAAATAACTTAAAATATTTTCTTATATCATTATATAATTTTAAATGATTTTTCAAATATTAAAATCATTTTTAAATAATTTATTTAATATAATAATTAAATAAATTAAATACTTTTAATATTTCAAAAATATTAAATATTTATAAAATATATTAAAATAATTAAAAACTAATTTTCAGATTTTAAAATAATTTTTAATAATTTATTTTGTATTTTTAATAATTAAAATATAATTTTCTATAATTATTTAATGAAAATATAATTTTTATATTGAAACTGTCGCTAAAGACCACCTATAGTGACAGAACTGTCGCTATAGGTGTTCTTCATGCAAACCCAGATCTTCATACACAGTTTCGAGATAGCTACTTTAACCAGTAATAAATGTCAGCTATTGATTACATAGTGTAGTATTAATGTCATACTAAAAGTGTATAACAAGTTCTGGACGAGATCATAATACATCAAAAAGATATAAAACCATGAACAAGCTGTCAGAGCTATTCTTCATTTTCTGGGTTACCTAGAAATGAAAAACAGTTCGGATGGTCATATTTGGGCTTCCACTACTTGTTGTACACAAGTGTTGTTTTTTGTGATCTAAAAGTTCCAACATGTAGCCAACATGTGAGACTAGAATCCATCACAAAACATCACCAAAACAACAAAAGATCAATTAGTAGATCCTATTCTGTCAAAGCATGCCGAATGTGTTTCATAGGTTTTCTGGGTTACCTGAAAATCATTTTCGTGTTTGATCTTAACTAGTTTGACCATCCACTAAATCCATCCAATTTGATATCTAGATGTAATATAAGCATATATCGATAATGTAGTGTAACTAACATACTACAACATGGTTTCAACAAAAACTTAAAACACCAAAACACACGGATCTAGAGCCTTAAATATCTTGTCGAACATCGAAAACCATTTAGGTTACCCGAAATTGTTCTATTCATCATGGTCGGTCAACGACCTTTGACCAAGAATAACTTGCAATCTGTTCAGGCTATGACCTTGATTCAACTTCTAGAGTACAAATCTCATGACAAACTACAAGATTAAATACTTAAAAAACAAAAACTAAACACAGACAGAGATCTACAAGGCCTGACATTTGGTTGTCAGAACACATAGAAATTTTTTCCAGATTTTGTAAAATCTCAAATCCGAGCCTCTAGATGTTATGGATCTAACATCTAGCAACCCAAATCATCATTATACATTATATCTAACATGTTTAACTCAAAAAAAACAACACCTAACAACAGATCAATGGACAAATTTCTAGTTAAGGTTTATTCCTTTTTATGAACGATTTTGATTTCTAGGCCACTGATTTGGTTATGGTTATTAGTGGGGCTGTTCTTGGGGACTGAAATGCTACTAGAATTCGTGAGTGTGGAGAGAGAGAAACTTGGTTGGGTGCTAGATAGCAAATGAGCCAATCTTTGACATTTCACTTACTTTAATTACTCCAAATTGATTCTTGTGGTTGAAAATGTTGTTATGTGGCTTCAATTGGCAGATTCAAAGTGTTGGGTCATGGCTCAAGAGATGTGGCACAATTTTTGGCCATAACTATATTTACTTTAAATTTTAAGAAAATGGTAATTTGGTCATTTGTCTTGTTATTTTAAGGGTATTCTTGTCCATAGTACTTGAATCTAGGGTTTAATCACTAGATTTTAAACCTTAAGGTTTCCCAAATAATTTTTAGGGTTTGAAAAATTAAGATTAAAGTTTAATAAAATTTTAATTATAACTTACTAATTTTTAAAAAAAATTTAGGTTTTTTGATATTATTTCCCCAAATTATGAATTAGTTTTTTAATTAACATAATTATTTACTAAAATAATAATTAGAGTTACCATTTGAGCAATTAGGGTTTCAAAATTTGAAATTAGGGTTTCTAATTTACAATTAAGGTTTCTAGACAATAATTAGGGTTTACCTAATTAGCATAATATAATAATAGTCGTAAATCACGTACCATAATTTCCTACCAATCACAAACTCCGATTTTAGTTTCAAGTTAGGGTTTAACGAATGAATGCTAGTGTTTTTGACATATTGTACATAATTGACCAATCATTATCAATATTGTATATATACCATACATATTTATAGCAATCAAAAATCAAAATATAATTAATATTATATTATTATTATCATCCATTGATAAATAATCCAAAATTAGGGTTTAGATTCCATATCTTATTTATTTTTCCATATTTAACCTTAATAATTAAGGTAAAATAATTAACTTAATAATTTGTACTAAAATTCATATAATAAAATAATTATTATAATTATTCTAAAAATCATTTCATATATTATTTAAATAATATATAATTATATTTTCATAGAAAATAATTAATAAAAACCTTTCTACTATAAAATTAATTATTATAAGAATATACTTTATAATAATCAATAATTCTAAAATAAAATTATTTGTAAAATATTCATGTAATAAATATATTTTATTTATTACATAATTACATATACACCTTATCTTGTACAAATCCTCATCCTTAAAATAAAAAAAATTTATACGCAAAATTTCTGATTTAATTATATAAAAAATATCGGGTTGTTACATTCACCCTCCCTTATAAAAAATCCGCCCCCGGAATCACCGTTTTAAAAACCTATACATACAAGGGTACATAACATAGATAAATCATTGCAAGTAGATCTCGACCAACTTTGATCGAACTGGTCTTTAACTATTCACATAAAGCTTGTCTATCTGATTAAACAGAAATTTAATTTCTAAAAGAACTCAAATTCCTCCTTCAAAAGTTCTTTATAAAATTATTTACTATATACGGGAAACTCATATACAAGAGAATAAAAGGTATTAGTAATACCTGGAGTTCTATTGCTAGCTGCCATCGTATCCTGGACAGTCATGTTGTAGACCCCTGTTGTTGATTTTGTTAGCTTGTTTGACAAATTCGGTCCTGTGATTGCTAAAGTCCCGCTGCCAGTGCCCGTGTTCACACTTCCTGTCTCCGCCCGCCTCTTCGGACAATACTTCACCTTGTGCTCAGTCGATCCGCACAGAAAACACCCACTGTTTATCATAGGATTGGGGCAGTTGGGAGAGATATGGCCCTCCTGCCCGCACTTATAGCATACAAATTTCCCTTTCAAACACTCCCCAGAGTGGTTCTTTCCACAAGTCTTACACGGCACCATCTGCTTCTTTGTACCTTCTTATTTTACCTGTACATTTCCAAAATTGATCCCCTTCCTCTTGCTACTACCACCCCTACTCCCACTATTAACTTCCACCTTCCCAGCTCCTTCGGTCTTACCCTTATTATTCCTCTCCTTGTTGTAAAGGCTCATGGCCTCACTCCCCTCCTCAGCTATAATTACTTTCTCCATGAGTGCTACAAATGTAGGAATCTGCAACACCGCCACCTTTTTGTAGAGCCAGGGTTTTAATCCCAGCTCAAACCTTCTCGCTTTTCTAGCCTCCGTATCAACTTGATGCGGGGCAAACCTAGCCAACTCATTAAACCTTGCGGCGTATTCTGACACCGTCATATTTTCCTGCTTTAATTCCAGAAATTTTACCTCCATCCTAGCTTGCATACTAGATGAAAAATAATTTTTGAAGAACAAAGTTTTGAACCTATCCCAAGTTATCACACCTTCTCCTGCCCTTGTCTGGTTCGTTTCCCACCAAAAATTTGCCTCACCCATCATCATGTAGGTGGAAAAAGCGGTCTCTTGCCCCTCAGCTACCCTAGCTATTACGAATGCTTTTTCAATCTCTTTGACCCAAGTTTGAGCTTCAACAGGGTCAGTGGTACCTTTGAATTCCGGTGGTCCCATAGCCTTGAAATCTTTAAAGTTCACCAAACGATTATCCGGCTGGTTCCCTACGACTGGTATTCCCTGTTGCATATCCTGAGCTACCATATTTGCGAAGTTCTTCATCGGGTCTGCTTGTTGTTGTCCCTCAGTGTTGTTGACAGATTCTTCTGCCCTTTGATTGCGAGTTCAACATCTTGGCGGCATTATCTGATTAAATAAAATCATAAATTTAACTTACATTCTAAACCTTATCGCATAAGATTAGTATATCAAACTTGTTTCATTACTCAAACTTAGATTCATATTCATTTAGCAAATATTTTACATAGCATAGCACATACTTGTTTAAACATCAGCTATCCCTTTGTGACTACAAAAGTCGGGATTTACAAACTTGATCATTACAAAAGTTGAGAACATAACCTTACACAGACATACTTATCCTATATATTACATTAAATAAACCTACACCACAGAACCTATACTACCTATTTGCTACACCTTTTTCCTTGGACAACCCTTCGCCTGATGACCTTCTATCCCACAGATAAAACATGCTCCTAGTTTGTAGTCGGGACAATACAGAGTGGTATGTCCCTCATAACCGCAAAGATAACATATTCTTTTTCCTTTCTTCTTATCGAGGATTTTCCTAAGTCATAGTCTTCTATCTTTCTTTTCCCCTTCTTGCTCGGAGTCAGTCATGCATTACGTGTTGCTGTGGCTCCCATCCCATCAATTTGGATTTTAAAGCTTATCTTGTTCTTCCATTATTTCTATTAACGCTTTTCACAATTGACTATTTAATGACTTTTCTATTTCCCACGACCTTTCGGAGAAAAACCTTGTTCCTCGATCTCCTGCACTTTCGTTGATGCTTGATCACCTTCAACTTTAGTGTCTAAATCACGATCCGTCGGCTCCATCCATCTCCTGGATCTGGTACTACGTTTTCTATAATAACCACTTCGTATGAGTTGTTTGCATCGTGAGCCTCTATTTCAGCTATTGACTTCAATATTAGCTCGGGTGTATGGATTTGATCCTTCTTCATGCTATAAGCATATAACAAACCTTTTCCACCAGACATTTATACACATAAATTATCCTGATTAGCATATAGTATATACACACAGCAATTAAGAGTTTTATATAAGTTATCTTTTATTTTATTTGACAATGAATTTATTCAATTCATCTCTTTTAAACTCTATATGAGTTATTTATATTTTCAATGTTTCCTCTGTTACAAAGTTATAGCCTAAGGTCTAGCCCACCTAAGGTTTTTAACCCTAAGCTTTGATACTAACTCAAATCCCCAAATCCGTGTACTTGAAACCCGAACTCGGTGCTTCACGATACCATTTCTATGAGCGGAATAATACTAATAATAATAACAATAATATAAAGATCAACTTAATGTACATATCATCAGAGTCTAATCCCCAAGTACGAGACCTTGAAACATTCATTACAATACATGATAGATAATATATATCATACTTGTCTTAATAATATCGAACTAATACATGAACTACCACAAATCTTATTTGGTTAGCTTTTCTTTTCCTTTGTTTCTGTATGAGCTTTCTGGTTCTTCACACTTAGCTGAAAACATTTAAATTAAGCAAGGATGAGCATTTGAGTGCCCAGCAAGTAGTAATAACAATTATATATATATATATATATATATATATATATAATCTGAAAGAATTTAAATGTTTTCTTTATACTACCATTCTACAACAAATCAATAGTTGTGAAGTAATCTGAACCGATAATAATAACATAACAACCCTCTTTCAAATTTTTGAAACTACGTACTGATTATAAATAGGGTTAAGGTGACATACTATGAACATTGTTTTCTATTTTTCGAAAAGGTTAAACAGAACTTCATCTCAGAAAATGTCATAACTTACGAGGCTCGAGGGTGATCGACCCGTTATGCCTGTGATTGATCAACACTACATGCAAAACGAGGGTATCGTTCACTCTCACATGCCCTTGGGTGCATAAATGTTTTCCCTTGATAAGGGATGTTCATACTTGTGCAGGTTCCAAACCAAAGAAATTCAGTTGGATAATAGTAAGGTTTTATCTTGTTCAACAATAATATATAATTCATATATATATATATATATATAATTAACAAAAATTAACAAAGTGTATCAACATGTGATTAAATACAATGATTATCCAAGTGGGGACACTTGTGTAACTATGTATGGAAATTAACGAACAAAATATATCTCTGAACTACCATATACTAACATGTTGATAATCAATGAGCGTATATAATATAGGGTTAATAATTTGTACAATAATAATATAATTCAGAAACATTCTTACTCATGTCCATTGCATAAAGAAAATGCAAAGTTAAGATACTTGCCTGATACGCTGCTTACAGTTCACAACTTAGTTTTATCTTTTATATAACCACATATCAGTAATAAGATCATTTTACTGATTAGAATAACATACCGTAACACATAATACTGCTTATTGCAGTCAGCACATAACTTAATCACATTGTCACATATGTTTAACAACCATTGAATCACAAATAAACGCATATCTAATCAAATTATCTATGTCAAGATCAATTTTTGAAATATATGTCGGTGTACCGACGGCTTTATCGGGTAATTATCGAGTCTAAGACTTTATCCTGTAACTTAGTATCAGTCATATTATTTTTATATGACTTAATATAATTTTTAAATAGTTATTATAATTTATCATGAATTTTCAAACATCGGAATCATTATTAAATAATTTAAATATTAAACAATTCTATTATCATTAATATTTAATTAATATTAAACTATTAATGAAACCATTGCCAAAATATTAAAGTTATTTATAATAACTTAGAAATATTTTTAAAGTATTTATATTACCCTTATTAAATGATTTTTAAAACATTTAAAATCATTTTTAAATAATTACCATTAATATTTAATTATTAATGTACTATTTATCATAATATTAAAAGTTATTAAGTATAACTTAATAATATTTTTAATTCATTTATATCCTTTTTAAATGATTTTTAAATTAATAAAACCATTTTTAAACTATTTATTTAATATAATTATTAAATAAATTTAGTATCATTAATATTAAATTAATATCATAAATATTAAGTTATTAATGTAATTATTCTTTAAATATTAAAAGTTATATTTTTTAACTTAAAATGTCTTTAAACACTTTATTTTCATTTAAAATGATTATTATAATATTAAAATCATTTTTAAACTAATTTATTTAATATAATTATTAAATAACCTTAATATCATTAATAATAATTAATTAATAAAATTTACCTTTAAATATTGAAATTTATATTTTATAACTTAAAATATTTTTAAATATCTTATAATTATTTAAAATGATTTTTAATATAATAATATCATTTTTAATTTATTTCATTTATCAAATAACTTAATTATCATTAATATTGATTTATTAATGAATTTCATCACAAAATATTAAAAGTCATTAAAATAACTTAAAATATTTTTTTATATCATTATATAATTTTAAATGATTTTTCAAATATTAAAATCATTTTTAAATAATTTATTTAATATAATAATTAAATAAATTAAAAACTTTTAATATTTCAAAAGTATTAAATATTTATGAAATATATTAAAAATAATTAAAAACTAATTTTTAGATTTTAAAATAATTTTTAATAATTTATTTTGTATTTTTAATAATTAAAATCTAATTTTCTATAATTATTTAATAAAAATATAATTTTTATATTGAAACTGTCGCTAAAGACCACTTATAGTGACAGAACTGTCGCTATAGGTGTTCTTCATGTTCTTCATGCAAACCCAGATCTTCATACACAATTTCGAGATAGCTACTTTGACCAGTGATAAATGTCAGCTATTAATGTTTCTGGGCAAGATATTGATCACATAGTGTAGTATTAATGTCATACTACAAGTGTATAACAAGTTCTGGACAAGATCATAACACATCAAAAAGATATAAAGTCATGAACAAGCTGTCAGAGCTGTTCTTCATTTTCTGCGTTACCCAGAAATGAAGAACAGTTCGGATGGTCATATTTGGGCTTCCACTACTTGTTGTGTAAGACCCCAACTTTTATGAATAAAGAATAATTTTCTCGAAATATATTTTTGAATATTATGGTGTGGATTTGATATAATGTTATAGTTGTGGGTAATATTTACAAATTTTGCAAAGTAAGCAAGTGGTTATATAATATTCTATTGGTCAGAGAATATTCGCTTTTAACAGAAATATTAAATGCGACGGCACAATCATTAGTGGACCCCATTAACGGAAGTATTGTCGTAGTTAGAAAACGATGAATTATCTTTTATAAAAATAACTACGAAAGTTTTACCGTTAAAACCGCTGAACTACCCTAGTAAAAAAGTACGATGTCTGGCGTGGTTGCATAGTAGCACTACGGTATTGATTATTGATGCTTACGTGAGAAGTCACTTAGTTATACTCAATTATTGCTATGAATTCTTGCATCATATCTCTCATATTATTAATTCAATTATTGTCACAAATATCATCTCGCATAATATTTATTATTATTAAATCAATAATTGAGACGACAAAAGTTATTCATATTATTATTTGCAATATTGACAATGTCTGAAGTTACATCGAGAGAGGTTGGTCACCTAATTGCGCGCCAATAAGGAGAAATCCTTATCGAAAACCCCTCTTTTTCTGGGGAACGACACAGTTTGTTAAATATTGTGAGTTATAATATTAATGATGAATAAGTTGTGTTGATTAAAGATGAAATTGATTGTTCCATTGTGTTGGGATTATTAGTGTTAGTGGAAATCAACATTTATTTCGATAATAATTGATGTCTGGAGGTTATATTGACCAATCAGGTAATTAATCGGATAAATGAGCAATTAATTGCTATTATTTCACATGCTTATAACTATTTGTTCACATGTATGTTCTATTGATTTACATTCATGTACTATTAGGGGAGGTGGTGCAAGATTGATAATACTTGCATGACTAAATTAAAAATAAAGGTATAGTTGAAGGTACTATACTGTAATTAGTTTTTTTCACATGATTATACTATTGAGTCACATTAATGAACTATTAATTCACATTATTTACTATTAGGGGAGGTGGTGCAAGTTTGATAATACTTGTAGGACTAAATTAACAATGAAGAAAAAGAGGAAGGTATTATACTGTAATATTTCGAGCCCTAAAACGTGCAATTATCAAAACTATATTTTCCTATAAATAGAAGCTCATTCTTCCTTCATTTCTCACCAATTCACAAAAGCTTTAGAGCAATTATTATAGAGAGAAATTATAAAGAGAAAGAAGAAGAGAAGTATTCTACCTCATTATTCCAGTATCCAGTTTTTCTAAGGTAAGGGGTATTATTCTTTCGTATTCATGAAGAGAGTTATTTTCTTTCAATACTCGTAAGTGTTGTTATTCCATTCTTTATTATTCTGTTGGAATAACATGTCTGTGCGGTCTATCGCATGCCTGGTGAATTTTGTTGTTATTCCATTCTTTATTATTCTCATTTGGAACATCACGTGCATGCGAATTACGCATGACTGGTTCCATTCTTTATTATTCATTGGAACATCCTGTTTTGTGCGGATTACGCATGACACAGGTTCCATTCTTTATTATTCTGTTGGAATAACTTTCTGCATGCGGATTCACGCGCTGGTGAATTCTTCATTATTCCATTCTTTATTATTCTATTGGAATAATCATCTCTCACGTGGATTACCATGGCGGCGAAAAAAATCCATTCTATGTTTCATATATTCTATTGTACTAAGTTGATTAAAATTTTGGCTTCTATACTTTATGAAATTAGTGGAATATCCTTGATATTTGCGCTTCATCCAGTATCTTTTCATGGAAATATTCTTCTGAGCATTCTTAAATTTTACTCCACAAAGTAGTATCATGTTGACAATTTGGACGTTATTGATTTCTGGATAAATTAATTTATAAATCTTTACAAATTTATCCTTTAACTTGTTTTATTGAATTCTTATATCATTGTCATCATCCTCATGTTTATAATATGTTGAAAGTCATATGTGGCCTGTAGTGCATAGATGGACTTGGTATGATTATGACCAGGGATTATTCGGTATAATCATAACCGTAATGTTACAAATGATGGGGTAAAAGTCCTCATTGGCCGTAGTGCATTGGTGGACAGTTGTTGGCATGATCATGACCATTGATGAATACACGAATATCATTGGCCCGTAGTGCATGGATAATTTGTGGTCGTGATACTAGTGAATATCATTGGCCGTAGTGCAGGGATGATGTGATTTATTTATTAAGCTGAGTCTCTGCGATAAAAGTGATGAAAAACCTTTTAAATCATAGAAGATAGTAGATTTTATTCTCTACTTGACTATTCTAATGGATTGCTTGTTCCGTTGTAGTTAAACTTGATGTTTATTATATTTTATCAGTTTAACACTATTGAAGGCTAATGATAATTTATTCTGCATTATCTTAGTCATAATATTTCTTACTGGGCTAGTTGAGTTCACCCTTTCTTTCACTGTTCTCTTCAGGAAATGAGAACGTAGTTGGGACTAGTCGGGAACGGAGTGACTATCCGGATGATAGCATTAGTAATCCTCACTATTCATTAAATAGTGTGACAATAAATGTAATGAGGACTCCATTGAGTGTGGATATTGTCTAGATGACAATATTCTTATTAAAACTCTTAGATTATGTTTTGTCGTATTTTACACGCATCGTTGTATAATTAAGTTGTATTTGAATTTTGTACCATGTATTTGGCGACTCAAGATGGGTGATGTATACCTATTTTGGGGGCGTCACATGTTGTACAAGTGTTGTTTTTGTGATCTAAAAGTTCCAGCTTGTAGCCAACATGTGAGACTACAGATCCATTACAAAACATCACCAAAACATCAACAGAATTAGTAGATCCGGACCGATCAAAGCATGCCAGAAACTGTGTTCATAGGTTTTCTGGGTTACCCAGAAAATCGTTTTCGTATTTGATCCTGCTAGTTTGACCAGTCACTAAATCCAGTGTATTTGAAATCTAGATGTAATATAAGCATATATCGAAAGTTTACATAACATACTGCAACATGGTTTCAAAAACGAACTTAAAACACCAAAAACCTGATAGTCTAGAGCCTTAAATATCTTGTCAGACGCTGAAAACCCATGGGTTACCCAGAAATGGTCTGGTCATGGTCGGTCAACGACCTTTAACCAAGAATAACTTGTAATCTGTTCAGGCTATGACCTTGATTCAACTTCCAGAGTACAGATCTCATGACATACTACAAGATTAAACACTTAAAACACAAAAACTAAACACAGAGAGAGATCAACAAGGCCTGACATTTGGTTGTCAGAACACATAGAAATTTTTTCCAGATTTTGTAAAATCTCAAATCCGAGCCTCTGGATGTTATGGATCTAACATCTAGCAACCCAGATAATCATTATATATTATATCTAACATGTTTAACACAAAAAAAACAACATCTAACAACAGATCAATGAACATATTTCTAGTTAGGGTTTATACCTTCTATGAACGATTTTGATTTCTAGGCCACTGATTTGGTTATGGTTATTAGTGGGTGTGTTATTGGGGACTGAAATGCTACTAGAATTCATGAGTGTGGAGAGAGAGAGAGACTTGGTTGGGTGCTAGATAGCAAATAAGCCAATCTTTGACATTTCACTTACTTTAATTACTCCAAATTGATTCTTGTGGTTGAGAATGTTGTTATGTGGCTTCAATTGGCTGATTCAAAGTGTTGGGTCATGGCTCAAGAGATATGGCACAATTTTTGGCCATAACTATATTTACTTTAAATTTTAAGAAAAGGGTAATTTGGTCATTTGTCTTGTTATTTTAAGGGTATTCTTGTCAATGGTACTTGAATCTAGGGTTTAATCACTAGATTTTCAACTTTAAGGTTTCCCAAATAATTTTTAGGGCTTAAAAAATTAAGATTAAAGTTTAATAAAATTGTAATTATAACTTACTAATTAAAATTATGGTTTTTAATAGAAAATTAGGGTTTTAAAAAAATATTTAGAGTTTCTTGATATTATTAGAGTTTCCCAAATTATGAATTAGGGTTTCCTAATTAACATAATTATTTACTAAAATAATAATTAGAGTTACCATTTGAGAAATTCGGGTTTCAAATTGGAAATTAGGGTTTCTAATTTACAATTAGAGTTTCTAGACAATAATTAGGGTTTACCTAATTAGCATAATATAATAATCGTAAGTCACGTACCACAATTTCCTACCAATCACAAACTCCGGTTTGAGTTTCAAGTTAGGGTTTAACGACTGAATGCTACCGTTTTAACATGCCACTACATAATTGACCAACCATTATCTGTGCGTACATACAGTACATATTTATAGTACTGAAAAATCAAAATATAATTAATATTATATTATTATTATCATGCCTTGCTCAATAATCCAAAATTAGGGTTTGGATTTCATATATGATTTATTCTTCCATATTTAACCTTAATAATTAAGGTAAAATAATTAAATTAATAATCTATACTAAAATTCATATAATAAAATAATTATTATAATTATTCTAAAAATCATTTCATATATTATTTAAATAATGTATAATCATATTTTCATAGAAAATAATTAATAAAACCTTTCTACCATATAATTAATTATTATAAGAATATACTTTATAATAAGCAATAATTCTAAAATAAAATTATTTGTAAACATTCATGTAATAAATATATTTTTATTTATTACATAATTACATATACACCTTATCTTGTACAAATCCTCATCCTTAAAATATAAAAAAATTTATACGCATAATTTCTAATTTAATTATATAAAAAATATCGGGTTGTTATAACATGTATACATCACCCATCTTGAATCGCCAAATACATGGTATAAAATTCAAATACAACTTAATTATACAACAGTCGTGTAAAATACGACAAAACATAATCTAAGAGTTTTAATAAGAATATTGTCATCTAGACAATATCCACACTAGCTCAATGGAGTCCTCATTACACTATTTAACAGAATAGTGATGACTACTAATGCTATCATCTGGACCGTCACTCCGTTCCCCGACTAGTTCCGGCTACGTTCTCATTTCCTGAAGAGAACAGTGAAAAAAAGGGTTAGCTCAACTAGCCCAGTAAGAAATATTATGACTAAGGTAATGCAGAATAAATTATCATTAGCCTTCAACAATGTTAAACTGGTAGAATATAATAGACAACAAGTTTAACTACAGTGGAACAAGCAATCCATTAGAAGAGTCAAGTAGAGCATAAAATCTACTATCTTCTATGATTTAAAAAGTTTTTCATCAACTTTATTGCTGAGACTCAGCTTAATAAATAAAATCGAATCATCCCTGCATCACGACCAAGGATATTCATGTAATCATCAATGGTCATGATTATACCGAATAATCCTTGGTCATAATCATACCAACAATTGTCCATCAATGAACTACAGGCCAATGAGGACTTTTACCACATCATTTGTCACATTACGGTCATGATTATACCGAATAATCCCTGGTCATAATCATACCAAGTCCATCTATGCACGTAAGCCAAAGATGACTTTAATCACAATATAAGCATGAGGATGATGACAATGACATAATAATTCAATAAAACAAGTTCAAGGATAAATTTTAAAGATTTATAATTTTAATTTATCCAGAAATCAATAACGTCCAAATCGTCAACATGATACTTCTTTGTGAAGTAAAATTCAAGAATGATCAGAAGAATATTTCCATGAAAAGATACTGGATGAAGCGCAAATATCAAGGATATTCCACTAATTTCATAGAGTATAGAAGCCAAAACTTTAACCAACTAAGTATAATAGAATATATGAAACCGCAAATGGATTTTTGCCCGTCATGCGGTAATCCACGTAGACAGATCATTTCCATAATTTAATAAGGAATGAATACAAATGATCATTCACCATGCATGCGGTAATCCACATAGACAGGTTATTTCAACAGAATAATAAAGAATGGAATAATAGAAGAATTCACCAGCGCGTGCGTAATCCGCATGATAAAGTTATTCCAATGTAATAATAAAGAATGGAACCGGTCATGCGTAATCCGCATGCATGGGATATTCCAATGATTAATAAAGAATGGAATAACAACAGATTCACCCGTGCATGCGATAGAATCGCATGACGGTTATTCCAATGAATAATAAAGAATAGAATAATAGAAGAATTTCACCATGTATGCAGTACTTCGCATAGATAGGTTATTCCAACATAATAATAAATAATGGAATAACAACCCTTACGAGTATTGAAAGAAAATAACTCTCTTCATGAATACGGAAGAATAATACCCCTTACGAATATTAAACGAAAATAATATTCATACGAATATGAAAAATAATTTCTCTTCAGAATATGAAATAAATAATACCCCTTACCTTAGAAGAAACTGGATACTGGAATAGTGAGATAGCAGACTTCTCTTCTTCTTCCTCTCTATAATAATTGCTCTATAGCTTTAGAAAATTAGTGAGAAATGAAGGAAGAATGAGCTTCTATTTATAAGAAAATATAGTTTCGATAATTGCACATTTTGGGGCTCGAAATATTATAGTATAATACCTTCCTCATTTTTTTCATTTTTAATTTAGTCCTGCAAGTATTATCAAACTTGCACCACCTCCTCTAATAGTAAATCATGTGAATCAATAGTAAATCATGTAACTCAATAGTTCTAAACCTGTGAAAAAATTAATTATAGTATAGTACCTTCATCTATACCTCCATTTTTAACTTAGTCATGCAAGTATTATCAATCTTGTACCACCTCCCCTAATAGTACAAGAATGTGAATCAATAGTACACAAATGTGAACAAATAGTTATAATCATGTGAATTAATAGCAATCGATTGGTCAACATTGTGACGAACGAGATTTTTGTAATTTAATTTTTAATATTTATTGAAGTAAATTAATATTTTCGATGATTTAATTATTAGATTAAATAATTAATTGATGAAATTATGGTAGATTAATTTAATTATATGTGTTACATTTATTAAATTAATGTGGAGAATTTTTATTATCGAAGTATGTCCTTATGTGAGCTTATTGTATTAAAAAGAAATATTTAATAAGCCTAATGTTATTTTAATTAATTTATTTATTAATTAGAGATTTAATAATTTGACATTATTTATTAATGAGAAATTTAATTATGTGACTATATGAATTTATGAGAAATTATTATTTTTTTATTTAAATTAAATTAAATAAAAGATTGGATTTATTTTATAAGGAGTGTGACATTTTCAAACTATATGATAAGGTTTATTAAATTAAATGGTTTTAAAATCTATTAAGCCTAGCCAAACATGGCCTTAGTGGGAGTTACTAGCAGTTACCCATGACTGGGTTAACTGACCATTATGCGCGTCAGTTCTCTTTTCCTTTATTATACGTATTCTTTTTCTATTCATTTTCTAAGTCTGAAAACAGAGAGGGAGAAAGAGTTTGAGAAATTGTCAGATAAAAATTGTGAGATTTAGAGAAATTGTGAGTGTGTGATCAACAAGTTTTTTTGAAAGAGTCATCTGTGATCATCTCTTCTAAATTATACTCTCGGTAACTTCTCCAAATCCAATTTCTATTTCACGTCATTTAGTTTTTATGAAAATGGCTTTCAAGCTTTTGTAAAGACTCTGTAATTGGGAAAGGGTATGATTATGAGTTTATATATGTGTTAAATGTTACCATATCTTATTTGATTATATATATATTTTATAAATCATGTCATCAGTTTCATGAAAATACGACGTATATGTTGCCCAAAACTTACAGAGTATGGGTTTTGGCCATATGGCCTTATACGTGGTATTTAATGCATTCATCATATATTATCCCTAAATTTTACACTTATATATATTTATGCATGTTAAAACGAAGTAAATGAAACTTGAATGGTTGGATTTGACCTTATAAGGAATTTGTGGTATTAAATTCCATGTTTTGTTCAAGAACTTCAAAAACATCAAGAACAGTACAATTTGCATATCTTAATTCTGTAACTATATGTTTTGATGGGTTAAAATCACTCTTTAAGTGTTGGGTATTGATTATATATGAACTCTAACATGTGGGTATGTTAAATTGGAGAATTAATGATTATGTAGTGTTTATTTCGCTGAATTCTGTGTTCTTCGCGAACTGGAAATTCAGAATCTGGAGTGTCAAATCATGGCACCAACTCTGAACTCGAGACTCAATAAGAAGGCCTCAAGTACCATCGCTATGATGTTAACGAACAAGTCAGAATACCCGCAATGCTATGAAAGACCAAAACCTCATTACAAAAGTGGCGGCAGCCATGCACTTAGCGTAATGTCTAGAAAATGTTTTTTTTAAGTGTTCAAGTATAGAAATGTGATAGTAACTTAGTCTAATGAATATAAAAACTTGTTAGACATATATGAGGTGTTAAAATAAATTCTTAACACGCCCATAACACAATTACGTGTGAATTGAACGATTGAATGCATAGTTAGCTTATTGTTCGTGAAATCTAATTTTGACAATAAGTGTAGTAATTGACTAAGTATAGTCATGAAATCGAGTTAGACAAAAAAATAAACTTATGATGTTTAGTACGTTGTAATTGACTGGTATTGTGAACGTAATTGATATGTTTCCTACCCCTACTTGTTATCATTGTTCAAGTTTATTATTTACCTTGAGTAAATTCTCATTACTATTATTCAAGTTCTAATTGTTATATTAAAGATTGATTATCCTTTCAAAGTATGAATTTGTTATACAATATTTATTCTATTGTATATTTCTTGAGATTATTATTCAATTTGAATATCATTATTGTTGAACCTTGTTAGACTAATGAACCTTATTGATTCGACTAGTCCATAGTTGATGAACGTAATAAATTTCAGAGCACTTATTGAATTATCCAAACCAAACTTCCTTTGGTGCGGACTCGAATGTCAAACTGAGATGAACAACCCTGCAAAGGGATTTACTTATGCGTTAGCGTTAAGATATTATGCACATGATGGTACTAAGGGTTGATCCCCTAAGTACGAGTAGAAAGGTCCATAGTCTTATGACTGTTAAAGGTTTCAAGTATAACCCTTGATAACCTAGGACATAGTTTAAGGTCTTATGACCCTCAGAAATCTTTTGATTCTTGTTATTCATTCTTGATTCAAAAGTTGAGTTTTATTTCAGAAGTTATTATTTCTCTTGCATGTTATTATTCATTGTTATATTGTTATACTTGTGGGCAATCGTGCTCACTCTTGCGTAATAATAACATTGCAGTTAAGAACGAAAGAGCAGACAAACCTTCCACTAGTAAAGGCAAGGGCAAGCTTAGCAAGTAATGAAGACTGATTATTCATGTCATGTAATTAGAATTGATGTTACTTAAGACTTATTTGTTTATGTTTCCGCACAGATGATTTAAGGTTAGAGTAACCTGGGATTGTATTATTATTCGAATGTTGTAACCCCTTAAGGGAAAGATTTTATTTCTATCTATTGCATGGTTTGCTTTTATTATGGGTAGATAGATAGATGATATTTGTACAGTGAACACCAAATCCTGTGGAATCGAAGTACCCGGATTTGGGGATGTCACAAACATAACCTCCATACATCAATTATTATCGAAATAAATGTCGATTTTCACTAACACTAATAATTCCAACACAATGGAACTATCCATTTCATCTTTAATCAACACGAACTTATTCATCATTAATATTATAATTCACAATATTTAACAACCAGGTCATTCCCAGGAAAGAGGGGGCTTTCCGATAAGGATTTCTCCTTATTGGCGCGCAATTAGGTGACCAAGCCTCTCCTTGACAGAACTTCTAGACATTGTCAATATTGTAAATAATAATATGAATAACTTTATCATCTCAATTATTGATTTAATAATATAAAATATTATGCAGATGATACTGTGACAATAATTGAATTAATAATATGAGAGATATGATGCAGCAATTACTGTAGCAATAATTGAGTATAACTGAGTGACTTCTCACGTAAGCATCAATAATCAATATCGTGTGCTACTATGCAACCATGCGTATTACTGTACTTTTACTACCGAATAATTCAACAGTTTTAAACGGTAAAACTTTCGCCGTTATTTTTATAAAAAGATAATTATGTCATTTTCTAACTACGACAATACTTCCGTTGTGGGGTCCACCAATGATTGTGTCGTTGTACGAATATTCCCTGTTAAAATGAATATTTCGCGACCAATCGAATATTATATAACCACTTGCTTATTTTTGCAAAATTTATAAATATTACCCACAACTATAACATTATATCAAATCCACACCATAATATTCAAAAATATAATTCGAGAAAATTATTCTTTATTCATAAAAGTTGGTGTCTTACATACTTGGTACTTCATACCATTAAATGTACTCCTATCATATGATTTTAATAATGTTACACATTACAATAATGTCCCATTTAATTCCTACAGTAATATTCAACCTTTCCCAGATTGGCCATTAGGCGTAATTGCTTCCAGATTTATCTTTAGGAGGGCGCGCTTGTTATCTTAGGTCCCTAGCGAAGTTGTCAAACTGGTTTAGATTCATGACAGTTCTGGCCTCTATCATCATACTAGTTTCACATATCGTGAATTAAATCTCAAAAAGATAATACTATTAGTTTAAGATCCTATTTATTTCACGCATGGAATTATACAATTACACATAGAGAATCTCTCTTTTATTAAACTATTTTTCTTCTAATTCACTTAGTGAATTTCTTAGTTTCTCATTATGCCACACTAGGCATTTCCCATAACTTTTACGTTAGCTTTTCATCCATTCCACCATAACACACAACGGTCACATACTTAACTTAGTTTAATAGGAATGACTATATTCCATGCCACACCATATTTATTTATATTCAGATAAATACTCAACTTGTATTAATATCTTTATTAATAATATGCAGAAATTCTCGGGTATTACATCTATTGCCTCTGACATTTGACTGTCAGGCCATATTTTAGGGTTCTTGACAGTTTTTAAAAACTTCATTTTCATGTACTTAGATGTTATGGATCTATAATATATCATCATAGATCACTATATAACATCATATAACACATATACAAACATAAAAACAAAAAACTTTTATAAGCATACAAGATCTAGCCTGGTTAGGGTTTATACCTTTCTTTGAACAATCTTTGATCTTTGCTTCCTAATCTGATCTTGGGTTGTTATTGGTTTATCTTGGGAATGAATTAATAACTAAATTTCATGGCTTTGAGAGAGAGAAAAACTTGGTTAAGTGGATGAGCATAAATGACCATTACTTGATAATTTTCTTTCTTTAATCTCTCACTAATTGATTCTTGTGGTTGCTAATGTTGTTATGTGGCACAAATAAGCTGATGCAAGGTGTACTTAAACACATGGTTAAATTTCAAGAGATGTGTCAACAAATTTAGCCATATATCTTTTAACTTAAAAGTTAAGAAAAAGGTATTTTAGTAATTTCGCATCCAAAAGGGTATTTTGATAATTTCCCATATAATTTTTAGGGTAGTTTGGTCATTTGACATGATTCCCTTTAATTTTAACCCTTAGGGTTTGATAATCACCATTAGGGTTTGCTAATTAGGGTTTAGGGTTCCTAAATCAGAAATTAGGATTTCTAAAAATAGAATTAGGGTTCCTAACTGATCGTTAGGATTTCCTATCTGCATATTAGGGTTGTTAATCTAACATTAGGTTTACTAAGGTTATACCTTATCTAATCAATATTTAATCATTAATCCTATACTACACAAACACATAATCATAGATACAATTATAATAATTGTATTAATAATTAAATCCCTATCTGTCATTAGCGTTAGGGTTTTCATCAGCTGATCAACATAACCTTACTCATATTACTTAGTCAAATACTGTTTAATTATCTTGCTACGCTCATATCACAGATACTCAACATAATACTGATATTAAAATAAAAAAAATTATTCGTAAAAATTGAATTGTTTAAAATTCAGGGTCCTCACAAGGATCATTTGAAGGCTCAGTTGGACCTGTTCGATCCTTTGGTGGTGAAAAGGATTGATTGAGGATTGGTTCGGTTTTGATAAGGTTGGTTCTTTACATCTTCGATAGTCATAAGGTTGGTTTGGTTGGTATAAAGTTGGTTGTTTATATCTTCGGTAGTGAGAAAGTTGGTTCGGTTGGTATAAAGTTGGTTCTTTATATATGCGGTAGTGATAAGGTTAGTTCGGTTGGTATAATGTTGGGTCTTTATATCTTCGGTAGTGATAAGGTTGGTTTGGTAGGTATAAGGTTGGTTCTTTATATCATCGATAGTGATAAGGTTGGTTCGGTTGGTATAAGGTGTGTTCTTTATATATGCGGTAGTGATAAGGTTGGTTCGGTTGGTATAAAGTTGGTTCTTTATATCTTCGGTAGTAATAAGGGCAATTGTTTTTCTATCTTAGGAGTGAGGCGGCGATATTGGGAGTAAAAATTTTTTTTTCGGGGTGTGATAGTTCGTCTTCGGCAGATATGAATTTTCGGTTGGTATAAATTTGTATACTCTCTTATTTTAAGTTCTTTATAAATAAGAGACTGTGGGGCAATGTTGCGGGTGTAATTAGTTGGATTTATTTTTATAGTGAGAGTGTCCTTATTAAAGTAAGATTGTGTTTCCTTATTTAGTGGGATAAGGAGGTTTAATTTGGGAAGGAATCTATCGGCCATTAATTGTTGTTATATGGTGATTCTACAAAGGACTTCTACTCCTGATTGGATTCTGGTGGACATAATAGCTATAAATACAGCAATAAGCAAGGGTTTAGGGGGAACATAACACAAAAGCATATGACACAAAAAATACTTTGTACTCTCCATATTATTATAGTGGATTTCTCTCTCTCTCTCTCTCTCCCTGTGGTTTTTTTCCAATTGGGTTTCCACGTAAATTCTTGTGTTCATATTTTATATCTATTTATTTATATTTATGTGAGTGTATTTCGTGAGTTTGATTTCACAACAATACAATCAACCGTTATCGTGATTTTGGCCGACTGTTTTGGTGATTTCGTCAGGCGTACAAAATTTGGCGTTAACAGTTTTAAAAGTAAATTTTAAATAAATAATTTAAAAATATTTTATATAAAATAAGTTTGATCTTTAAAAATTCAATCGTATGAATGCGTTTTAATTTTATCAATTTATGTTTTACTATAATGTTAAAATTGAGCAAAGTTAAACCCAATTAATAAAACTTGGAATGTGTTTATATATGAGAAATGTGTACTTGTAAAGATTTATTATTTTAATTTTTAATAAATCATTTTAATTTTTAGTTTAAAAATGTATTAAATTGATTTTTAAAAGTTCACAAAAATTTTATAATTTGCAATAGAAGTAGTATATATTTATAATTTTATTTTATTTTATTATAAATAAGACTTTTTTTTTTACGATTAATAATGTAACATCAATAACTATATTATCAAAAATAGCTAAAAATTCAAAGTATAATTAAAAGAAATGTAAAATAACTATGCTCCTACAATATAGTAATTATTGCTCTAGCAGCTACACCTTTTTTTTTCAAGCGGACACAGTATAGTTGTACTAGTTATGGAATTAGTAGACCTGACAAAATTGGCCCAAGCCCGTGCTTTGGGCTTCATTTTTTCAGCCCATGAAAATTTGAGCTGTTTTGGCACGACCCGTTTGGGCTCGACCCATAAATATGTCAAAATTTGGTCATAAATCCGTCAAAGCTCAAGTAGGTCAAGAATAATAATGGCCCATCCAAAACACGGGCTTTAGTCTAAGACCCCAACTTATTATAAATAAAATTGAATTTTCCTTTATTCATTATTCTAAATTAATAAGGGTTAATTTGATATAATTCTTTGGTTATGGGTGAAATGTGCAAAGTTTACAAAATAAGCAAGTGGTTATAAAATATTCATTATTGCTCTGGGAATATTCGCTTTGGTCGTGGAATATTCTTTTTGTGTGAAATCCGCATTCGACGGTAAGCGATCATTGGTGGGCCCATAACGGAAAAACGGTTGGATGAAGGAAAACGACAAAGATTGAGTTTTATAAATAACGACGTAAATTGTTACCGAATTAACACTTTGTTGGGTTACTCGGTGGTTAAAATCTGATGTCTGGCGTGGTTGCACAAAGAGCACACCGGTATTACACAGATATTATTGAATTATTGATCCTTACGTAAGAAGGCACTACTCAATAATTGTTACAGTGAGTTACCGCTCAATATTATATTTTATTGATTCAATAATTGTTTGCGTTGATATTTTGTATTCTTTGTTGTTTCAATAATTGTCATTACAAAGTATTTTCCATTATCAAATCAATAATTCATATTATTTGAATAATATTATCGAGATAACATTATTGGCAATGTCTAGAATGTTCTCGCTAAGGAGAGGTTTGGTCACCTAATTGCATGCTGCCAAGAAGGAGAAATCCTTATTGAAAGCCCCTCTTTCCTGAGAACGGCACCGTTTGTCGATCTTGTGATTCTGTAATATTATTTTTAAATAAGTAATTATTGATTATTATGATAAAGAAAATATTTATTTTATGTGGATATAGATGGAGAAAATTTTAATGTGACAATTATTGAAAATTAATATTTTATCTTTTTCTCGATAAAATAATTCATTTAAATATATTATTTTAATAATATATTAACGGTGATATTTTTATAATGAATGTGGGATATATGAGTATATGAGGAGGTAGAGTATTTTGTGGCATTAAATGTTTAACATATGTTTTGTGTGTTTGGTGGACACAATTCTTGACCGAAAATTGATTATAAACCGTAAAATCGTACCGTTTGTGGATTTCTTTCGCCAATTTCTGCTTGGAATTTGGAAAAATTTTCTTCTCGCAAAGTTGTAGAGAATGGAATTTCCCATGGAAATCGCGTGTTTCAATTTTTCCGATAAACGAGCTATTTTCTACTTATTATTGAAGTTTCTAAGATAAAATAATTTTTATTAAATAATGGGTGGGACCCACTCTTGTTTGAACATGTAAATTCTTTGGAAATTGGGTCAAGGTTGGATGGTGGTCAAGTGTTCAAATGGCATACGAGAAATGTAATTTTAAATAATAATAATTTATTAATTTAGTCTCCTTTGGGCGTTCTAACATTTTCCTATAAATAGAGGGCTAAGTTAGAATTGAAAATCACACCGTAAACAAAGTTTTCTCTCTTTCTCTCTAAAATTATCGAGCGTATTCTTGTGAGTATACTTTGAGTGTTGCTATACTATCTTGGGTTTCACAAGACTATACCAAAATTCAAATCGTAAGTACGGTTATTTTGAGGTAAGGGGTATTATTTTCTTCTTAAATGATATTTTTTCTTCAATATCATTATGCCGAAGTATTGGTGAACTTTTTTTATCAAATTTGGAACTTGTTGTGTCGGGGTTACTATTCACGTATACGGCACTATTCACGTATACGACACTATTCACGAATACGGCACTATTCACCAAAAAATAAAAAAATTTCTTTTTGTCCAAAATATCTATTCTGGATACTAGCTTTGATTGTATCCATGTTTTGATCATTCTTGAATTTTACACCAATATGATTATTTTCGAAGTATTTTTGGACATGGGTAAAACAAAGTACGAATCCTTAATCCTTAATCCTTGTCATTTTGTTTCACTGGATTCGTTTCTTTAAAAATGTTTTTCATCATCCTCACCCTAAATGGTGATATAAATGAATATCTTTGGCACAGTAGTGCAAAGATGAACGATTAATCGATGAATATCTTTGGCTCAGTAGTACAAAGATGAATGGTGTTGAGATGAACATGACCAACCTGGTGATATAAATGAATATCTTTGGCATGTAGTGCAAAGATGATTAAAGATGTATATTGATTGTTATTACAGGGGATAAACTATTGATGATGGACTTTTAAACCTTAGAAGACAAAAGAGAATTCTTTCTCTCGTGACTCTTCTAATGGATTCTTTATTTCACATGCATTTGTTGATCTAAAACTTGTTGTCTATTGTATTCTATTAGATTTTTCCCTGTTGAACACTAACGATAATTTTTTGTATATTATCTTAGTCATAATATTCTTTACTAGGCTAGTTGAGCTCACCCTTTTCCTTTTTGTTCCATTTTTCTTCTCAGGAGGTGAGAACATAGCAGGATCGAGTCGGGGTATGTAGTGATGGTTCTAGGAAGATGTTTTAGTTGTCCTCACTTTTTCCAGTAAAATAGTGTATGAATAATTAATGAGGACTTATTTGATTGTATATTGTCTAGAAGACAATATTTGTATTCAAACTCACAGTTGTATTGTCGTATTCTACACGACATCCGTATTGTCAAAGTTGTAGTTTGCTTTCTATACCATGTATTTTGGCGACTCGTAATGGGTGTTGTATACCTATTTTGGGGGCGTCACGCTTGGTATCAAAGCTTAGGGATATGATCTTTGGCGGAGATCTGGGAATAGAACTAGGAGGGAGAGACGAGTAAATCCTTCGCTAGTGTGTCCTACCTAAGCTTATTTGTTGGTCGTCATTATAATATAGGATATTATGTGATATGTTAATTTGTTTAATTAACCCTTGTTTTATGGCGAGATTTAAGAATGGGCTCACGAGAAGCGTTAACAATGGAGTTTATGAGACCGTGGAGACGCCTTGGGGACTCACCAATGAGGAGAACGCAGTAACAGCAGTGGCAATGTTCCTCCTGTGAACAACGCCATGTCGAGCAAATGATGAACGACGGGATGTTTAGAATCTTTTTTGCGCTTCATGCAAAATTCTTATGGAGCGAGGAATGCGAGAAGAGCTTCCAAGAGCTCAAGAGGAGACTCATTTCTAAGACTGTTTCGACAATACCATCTGCTTTTGAGATGGATTTGTTATCTACAAATGATGCTTCCGGTAAGGGGTTAGGATGTGTTCTCATGCAACATGGGAAAGTCATAGCCTATGCCTCACGACAACTCAAAGAATATGAGAGGAATTATCCTACTCATGATCCGGAGTTAGCGTGATCAAATGTGTTTGCGTTGAAGATATGGAGACACTACTTGTAATGGGGGAAAGTAGAGATTTATACGGATCATAAAAGCCTCAAATATTTCTTCACCCAAAAGAACTCAACATGCGGCAGAACGACGCTATCGGAGTCATTAAAGATTACGATCACACTATTCAATATCATCCTCGAAAAGCGAACATAGTAGGTGACGCATTAAGTAGAAGATCATATGCAAGTCACGAAAAGTGCGATATTGTCAACGCAAAGGCCCATTTTGTATGACTTGCAAAGGATGGAGGTAGAATTAAAGACTCCGGGGACCCACATAATGATGACGAATATACAAGTAGAAATGGACTTTAATCGATAAAGTTAAAAGTCGCTCAAGCTACGGACACAATGATATGCGTATGAAGAAGAAAGTGCAAGAAGGAGCTATTCCTAAGCAAGAATTGATGAGGAAGGAATACTTGAGTCAATTCTAGACTTTGCGTCCTAACGATTCTCGACTGAAGCATAAAATCATGATGGAGGCACACAACACCCCGTTTGCAATCCATCCTGGGAGTACCAAAATGTATCATGATATTCGACATACATTTTGGTGGAACAATATGAAGAGAGAGATTGCGGAGTTTATCTCAAGATGTTTAACTTGTCAACGTGTAAAGGCGGAGCATCAAGTGCCAAAAGGTCCATTGCAACCACTTGAGATTCCGGAATGGAAATGGGAACACATTACTATGGATTTTGTTACAGGTCTTCCCAAAGTTTCTCAAGGCGTAGATGCAATTTGGGTTATTGTTGATAGATTAACCAAGTCGCCATTTATTTATTACCGATACGCGAGACTTATCCCTTGAACGCCTTGCTTATGTATGTGCGTGAATGAGATTATACGATTGCATGGCATGCCAAGATCCATAGTTTTGGATCGTGACCCAAGATTCACTTCAAGATTTTGGGTTAGCTTGCGAAAGCTATGGGCACGGATTTACGATTGATTCAAAGATACCATCCTCAAACGGACGGACAATCGAGAGGACTATTCAAACCCTTGAAGATCTATTAAGACTCATGTCCTAGATTTCAAAGGAAGTTGGGATAAGTACCTACCACTCGGTGGAATTCTCCTACAACAACAGCTTATCAAGTAAGTATAGGCATGACTCCATTTGAGGCGTTGTATGGACGAAAATGTCGTTCTCCAGTATGCTGGGACGAGGTGGGAGAAGCAACATTGTTGGGACCAGAATTAGTACGCATGACTACAGAAAATATCCAAATGATTCGACAACGTATTCAAACTTCACAAGATCGACAAAAGAGTTATGCTGATCTTCATAGAAAGGACGTGGAGTTTAATATTGGAGATCATGTATTGTTATGTATTGCTCCATGGAAAGGAGTTACAAGATTTGGGAAAAAAGGAAAGCTCAATCCAAGGTTTGTTGGTCCATTTGAGATTCTTGACCGAATAGGAAACGTAGCCTATAGACTCGCGTTACCTCCAAGTATGTCTCGTGTTCACAATGTATTCCACATATCTATGCTTCGTAAATATGTGAAAGACCCGAACCACATTATTGCGTTAGAACCCGCATTTAGATAGTCAAGATTTAACCTACGAGGAGATACTGTTGAGATTTTGGATAGGAAAGAGCATGTCTTACGTGAAGGTTATACCACAAGTTAAGGTTTTGTGGAGAAACCATGCAATTGAGGAAATGACATGGGAGTTGGAATCGGAGATGAAAGCGAGGTATCCTCACCTTTTCGATATACCAGTATCGTCGTCCAATTTCGAGGACGAAATTTTATAAGGAGGGAGGTTGTAAGACCCCAACTTATTATAAATAAAATTGAATTTTCCTTATTCATTATTCTAAATTAATAAGGGTTAATTTGATATAATTCTTTGGTTATGGGTGAAATGTGCAAAGTTTACAAAATAAGCAAGTGGTTATAAAATATTCATTATTGCTCGGAAATATTCGTTTGGTCGTGGAATATTCTTTTTTGTTTAAATCTCCGTCTGACGGCCAGATCATTAGTGGGCCCATAACGGAAAAAACGGTTGGATGAAGGAAAACGACAAAGATTGAGTTTTATAAATAACGAAGTAAATTGTTACCGCTAACAATTTGTTGGGTTACTCGGTGGTTAAAATACTGATGTCTACGCGTGGTTGCACGAGAAAGAGTACACGCGTATTGCACAAAGATTATTGAATTATTGATCCTTACGTAAGAAGGCACTTTACTCAATAATTGTTACGAGTGAATTCTTATTCAATATTATATTTTATTGATTCAATAATTGTTCTGCTGCGTTGATATTTTGTATTGTTGTTGTTTCAATAATTGTCATTACACAAGATTTTCCATTATCAAATCAATAATTCATATTATTTGAATAATATTATCGAGATAACATTATTGGCAATGTCTAGAAAGTTCTGCGCCAAGGAGAGGTTTGGTCACCTAATTGCGCTATTAGTAAGGAGAAATCCTTATTGGAAAGCCCCTCTTTCCTCGGAACTACCGTTGTCGATCTTTGTGATTCTCAGTAATATTATTTTAAATAAGTAATTATTGATTATTATGATAAAGAAAATATTTATTTTATGTGGATATAGATGGAGAAAATTTTTAATGTGACAATTGTTGAAAATTAATATTTTATCTTTTTCTGATAAAATAATTCATTTAAATATATTATTTTCATAATATATTAACGGTGATATTTTTATAATGAATGTGGGATATATGAGTATATGAGGAGGTAGAGTATTTTGTGGCATTAAATGTTTAACATATGTAGCTTGACCGCCTTACCGGTCATTGAAACACAAGCTGGAGACGTATCAGCCTATATTCCCACCGAGCTTTGCCCTCCTCCCCTCGGGGGAGACACCAACTTCCTTCGGTGATGTTAGCAGCCCTTGTTTTTCTAAAAAGAAGAAAAAGCACTAGAAATCGGTAATGCCGTAAGTGAGGTACAGAGAAAGAGACATGGCATGGAAGGGAAGCTTCACGACCACCACGGTAATTCTCTAAAGAAAGAGGAAAGAGGGAGTGAGAATCGATCTAGAGCTTCCGATCATCGACACCATCTTTCTTCGATCGACCAAAGCAAGAGCACCAAGTTTAGTAGCAAAGCAATGACCACAAGAGCACAGTGTGTCGGGGACACAATTCTTGATCAAAATTGATTATAGATCGTAAAATCGCCTGCTTGTGGATTTCACAATTTACATTTTGGAATTTGGAAAAATTTTCTTCGCAAAGTTGTAGAGAATGGAATTTCCCATGGAAAATCGGGAGTTTCAATTTTTCTGATAACCGAGCTATTTTCTACTTAATTATTGAAGTTTCGGAAGATAAAATAATTTTATTAAATAATGGGTGGGACCCACTCTTGTTTGAACATGTGGGTCATTGGAAATTGGGTCAAGGTTGGTTGGTGGTTGAAGTGTTCAAATGGCATGCGAGAAATGTAATTTTAAATAATAATAATTTATTAATTTAGTCTCCTTTTATGCGTTCTAACATTTTCCTATAAATAGAGGCTAAGTTAGAATTGAAAATCACACCGAAACAAAGTTTTTCTCTTTCTCTCTCTAAATTATCGAGCGTATTCATGTGCGTATACTTTGAGTGTTGCTATACTATCGCGGGTTTACAAGACTATATCTTAAAATTCGGTCGAAATACGGTTATTTTGAGGTAAGGGGTATTATTTTCTTCTTAAATGATATTTTTTCTTCAATATCATTATGTCGAAGTATTGGTGAACTTTTTTTATCAAATTTAGAACTTGTTGTGTCGGGGTTACAATTCACGTATACAACACTATTCACGTATACGACACTATTCACGTATACGACACTATTCACGAATACGATACTATTCACCAAAAAAGTAAAAAAATTTCTTTTTGTCCAAAATATCTATTCTGGATACTAGCTTTGATTGTATCCATGTTTTGATCATTCTTGAATTTTACACCAATATGATTATTTTCGAAGTATATTTGGACATGGGTAACACAAAGTACGAATCCTTAATCCTTAATCCTTGTCATTTTGTTTCACTAGATTCGTTTCTTTAAAAATGTTTTTCATCATCCTCACCCTAAATGGTGATATAAATGAATATCTTTGGCACAGAGTGCAAAGATGAACGATTAATTGATGAATATCTTTGGCCTGTAGTGCAAAGATGAACAGGTGTTGAGATGAACATGACCAACTGGTGATACAAATGAATATCTTTGGCCAGTAGTGCAAAGATGATTAAAGATGTATATTGATTGTTATTACAGGGATAAACTATTGATGATGGACTTTTAAACCTTAGAAGACAATGTAGAATTCTTTCTCTACGTGACTCTTCTAATGGATTCTTTATTCCATTGCATTTGTTGATCTAAAACTTGTTGTCTATTGTATTCTATTAGATTTTTCCCTGTTGAAGACTAACGATAATTTGTTGTATATTATCTTAGTCATAATATTCTTTACTGGGCTAGTTGAGCTCACCCTTTTCCTTTTTGTTCCATTTTTCTTCTCAGGAGGTGAGAACATAGCAGGATCGAGTCGGGGTATGGAGTGATGGTTCTAGGAAGATGTTTTAATTGCCCCTCACTATTTCGTAAAATAGTGTATGAATAATTAATGAGGACTTATTTGGGTGTGTATATTGTCTGCAGACGACAATATTTGTATTCAAACTCACAGTTGTATTGTCGTATTCTACACGACATCTGTATTGTCAAAGTTGTAGTTTGCTTTCTATACCATGTATTTTGGCGACTCAGAATGGGTGTTGTATACCTATTTTGGGGGCGTCACATTTAGGCTTCACTTTTTTAGCCACCCAAAACTTGGACCTTTTTGGGCCGGCCTGTTTGGGTCGGCCCAGTCCGTTTTCCAGGTCTAGGAATTAGTGTGGCCATCGTAATTATCTTATGCCTTTTATGTGCATATATAATAATAGCAATTATTATGTTAAATAAGCACTACGTTTAATAGAATTATTATGTGCATATAATAATAATAGCAATTTTTTTCTCTTCTGCATCACCCCACATTAACATGGTGTTCACTAGAATTTTCATGAGTGCAAGCCTCGAAGTTCAAACCCAAAAAGTTCACTACAAAAAATGGGTCTTTAGCAATGATTTTTTGGACAGTGACTTTATAAGTCGTTGCTAAAAGTATATGTTTAGCAACGAAATTTGTCCTTCGTTGCAAATTGTGTCAGTTTTTCATTTTTTGTAATGAAATTCATAAGTCGTTGCAAAAATTCGTTGCTAATTCATTGGCAGGAAAAAAATTCGTTAGAAATTCGTTGCAAAATTTTCGACCACTTGATTTCCCGTCATCGTGGGCAACAAAAGTTTTTTTGTTGCTGAAAATAGGGCTTTAGCAACTATTTTTCAGGCAACGACTTTATAAGTCGTTGTTAAAAGTGTATGTTTATCAATGAAACTTGTCATTCGTTGCAGATTATGTGAGGCTTTCACTTCTTATAACGAAAATCATAAGTAGTTGCAAAAATTCGAAACAAAATTCGTTATAAATTCGTTACAAAATTTTTAATCACTTGATTTCTCCTCATCGTGGGCAACAAATATTTTTTTGTTGCTATATTTCGTTGCCTAATATTGACCACATTCATTGACAATAATTTTAATTTTCGTTACATATTTTATACAACTTTTTGCAATGACTATTAACATGTTGCCTTAAAATAAGATAATAATAATAATAACAATTATAGTACTAATAATAATATTAATAATAAAAGTAATAATAATAATAATAATAATAATAATAATAATAATAATAATAATAATAATAATAATAATAATAATAATAATAATAATAATAACAATAGCGGTAATAATAATAGTAGAAGTACTAATAATAATAATAATAACAATAATAATAATAATAATAATAATAATAATAATAATAATAATAATAATAATAATAATAATAATAATAATAATAATAATAATAGTAGAAGTACTAATAATAATAATAATAATAATAATAATAATAATAATAATATTAATATTAATAATAGTAATAATAATAATAGTAATAGTAATTATAATAATAATAAAATAACAATAATAATAATAATAATACTAATACTAATAATAATAATAATAATAATAATAATAATAACAACAATAATATTAATAGTAGTACTAATAATAATACTAATAATAATAATAATAATAATAATAATAATAATAAAAGTAATAATATTGACAATATTACTAATAATAATAATAATAATAATAATAATAATAATAATAATAATAATAATAATAATAATAATAATAATAATAATAATAATAATAATAATAATAATAATAGTAACAATAATAATAATAATAATAATAATAGTAGTACTAATAAAAATAAAAATATATAAATAAATAAATAAAAATAAAAGGAGAAAACTAAAGATTAAAGAAATACCTATCTATATACCTAACATAACCATCATGTTTATTTTTTAGAATTAAATTATTTGTTTAAATTTAACATTATTTTAAACATTTTAATTCTTTGAACAAGTATTTAGTAAGATTTTAATGTCGAAATAGAATATTTTTTTTTCTTTTTCTGATTCATTTGTTGTGCCACTAAGATCTTGACGGTGGAAATTGAGATCACCCACCCACCCCCTCATTGAATTTAGGAAAAAGTTGTGAAATGTAGCAAAATTGTAGTAACAGTGTAGTATTTTAATTTTTTGTGGGGAAATGAAATATTTTGATATAAAGATTAATCCTTGCAACATATTAAAAACTGACCTGTGGTGTTTCAGTGGTCATATGACTAAAGTTTCAAACTTGAGGTCGTGAGTTCAAGCTAGTGGAGAGACAATTTTTTGAAATTATTTTGAAAGAAACCAAGTCAGATGTCAGATCTGCCATGTGTATCACGTATGTGCCACGTGTGACATGAATAGGAACATATATATATACACACACATATATATATTAATAACTTATATTCAATAATTAATAAGTCACATATATATAATTTAATTATATATATAGGTATTAGCTTATTACAAATTTTGTACTTTCAAAATTTACTTTTGATAACATGAGGCAATAACAATTGATAATATAATTTTATTATTAAAATGTGTTAGGTTCGAATTAATTTAGAATTAATGAACTGTATTTTAAAATTCATTATTTTTTTCTTATTCTATTTATAACTATAATTAGAGCATTCATTTTAAAATTAAAATTTAGAATTTTATAAATGATGAAAAATTATTTGAATTGTAATTTAGATTATTGATTATTGTATTTATTAAAAATAAATACATTAACATTCATTCATTAATACTATACTTTAAAACATTCTATTTTTTTCTTATTCTAACTATTGTTGTAATTAAAGTATTCATTTTAAAATTTAATATTTCAAAAATGATAAAAACTTACTCAATTATAATTTAAAACATTAATCATTATATTTATTAAAAATAATAAAATTAAAATTCATTTATTAATAAACTTTATTTTAAAATTCATTATTTTATTATTATGATTATAGACTTATAGTTATAATTACACAACTTTTATCTTTTGCTATAAACCCAAAAGATATCTAGATCTAGATCTAGATCTTCTTCTTCTTAATGTTTGCTGAAGAGACGGAAGAGGAGGATCGTGGATTAGAGATGGAAAATGGTGGCTGGAGGTTGGAGAGGTGGACTGTTTTGGAGAGTTGGACTCCCCTTTTTCAAATTCTCATTTTTCTTGACTTGTAATTTTTTTTATAATCAAATATTAATTTCTCTTTATATTTTGTATTAGAAGGTGTTTGGCAATGACTTATAAGTTGGTCAAACTAAGTTATAAGTCATTTGTTATTATTTAGTGTTTGACAATAACTTAAATTTTAACTTTTTTTGACTTATAAGTCATTATTAAATATTTTTCATGCTTCATGTGCTATATTTTTTATGTATTAGATAAATTTTACTACCATATATATATATATATATATACCTGTTACTAACTGAAGAGCTAGATCTGAATAACCGACTCATCTTGACTGTTTCAAAAATAAAATCTTACTCAAAGTTCATTCATGCATACCCTGCTTTACCCAAAGTAGACTCATACCTATGTTCTATAACCCGACACTTTGCTCACACCACGAGACTTACAAAGGTTACACACGAACTAGGTGGACTACAGGTAAGTAAGGTGACTTCAGAACTTTGAAGAAGAAGATAATTATATATATATATATATATATATTCTTTTCAACATTTCTTGTCAAACTAAATAAAATACTAAACAAATCTCAAAGATTAAACTAAATATATATAATGTAACTATGAATGTTTTTATATATAAATATATATATATATATATATAAAAACAAATATTCATATAAATATTTATAAATTTATCTCTAAATATTCATATAAAATTTTATAAAAATATTCATATCCAAATTTTATAAATTTTAGATGAAATATTTATAAATTTATAAATAAATATTTGTTTATAAATTTTAAAGATAAATTTATATAAATATTTGTTTATAAATATTTATATGAATATTTAGATATATATATATATATATAAAAATATTCATAGTTACGTTATATAAATATTCATAGTTACTTTATATATATTTAGTTAAGAATATTTGTTTTTTTTTGCTTTTTTAAAACAACTAAAAAAAGTTTAATATTTTATGGAACCTAAATTTTTACATAACACAAGATTTTGGGTGTAATAAATATGTATATATACATATATATTAATAACTTATATTTAATAAGTCACATATATATAAATTAATAACTTATATTTATAAGTCACATGTATACAAATTAATTATATATATATATATAGGTATTAGTTTGTTACAAATTTTGTACTTTCAAAATTTTCTTGCGATAAGATGAGACAATAATAATGGATAATATAATTTTATTATTAAAATGTGTTAGGTTGGAATTAAATAAAATTCACATGGAAATCAAATATGTTCTTCTATTTTCCCCCTTTTCTATTTGGATCGTACATTGTCGACTGAGTTTGGGTTCTAATCTAGCTTACGAATTGGTTGAATATTTGCTTCGTGACTTCGTCCGGCTCTTTCTACCTATCTACCTACCTACGTTTTCGATCTTCAATCTCCAGATCTACCCTCTATCTAGATTCTAGATAAAATACAGAAAGATATGGATGCTTTGGATTCAATATATTATCCACATAGAGACTTCTCAAAGGACGACTATAAATGCTGGTCAAGAGGTGCCACAAACCCGATGGCAAAGGTAAATCAGAAACTCTCTTTCCTTCCAATTTCGCTATTTTCCCTAAATTCAAATCGTCGTGATTATTGATTCCATTTTCTCGTCCGATTCACGAAATTCACGAAGGTCGCGTTTAAATGCAACAATTGGCTTCGTAGTGATGGGATTAAGTAGGGTTCTTCATGAAGCTCATCTTCATCCTTATTAACAACATCATCGTCGAGTCTGCTTGAGGTCCTATTTCTTCCCCTGAATTTATATAAGTACAAAGGCATATCCATATCTGATGTATTGAATTATGACTAATATATTACATCCATCTTGCAAAGAATTTCAGTTTTTGGGGTGTGTTCGCCACAAAAGCACATGTATACACTATTTTTATACTTATCTTTAACATAGTTGAAAAATAAAAATATATTGGATTATATATACTCCCTCTGTCTCACTTTTACCATTAGGTTCAAAACCATGTTTGTCGCTTGTAAAATTAAATTCTGTAATATAGCTTTTTCTAAATTATTCTTTTACAAAAATCCGGGAAATATTTTATCTGAATGTACTAAAGGATTAAACTCCGTGCTAAAAATATGTTTTTAACCATGACCTTCAAAGTGAAACAAAGGGAGTAAATTTGTCTTGGCATTTCTTAAAATCTATTCTGAACAAACCTTAAAAAAGTATCATTCTTTGCTAGCTGGAATTAATCAAGAATTAGTTTTAATCATTTTTAGCTATTTTTGGTGCCTCTTTGGTCATTTTTGTATGTATGTGTGTTTTCTTTAATACGTGGTCTGTTGCCAACCTAGCCTTTTACTTGAACACGCATCATTTGTTTTTACAGTAATTATTTACATTTTGGGTTGATTATTTTCCTGCTCTACTGGTGTAAACTAATATCAGGTTAGTCAGAATGAAAGAGTCAGTGTGACGCCCCCAAATTCAGGTGTTTGAAACCCGAATTCAGTGCTTCACGATACCATTTCTTTGAGCAGAATAATAATAATAAGGTTATAAATATCAAACTTAATTTACATATCAGAGTTGTCTAAATCCCAGGTACGCGACCTTTAAAACATTTCATTACATGATAGATAATAAATATCATCATCTTATTTAAGTCTAGCTATTACATAAGATAACATAAATTTATTCTGCTAGCTTTCCTTTCCCTTTGTTCTTTCTTGAACCTTCAGGTCAATCATACTTAGCTGAAAACATTTAAATTAAGCAAGAATGAGCATTTGAGCGCCCAATAAGTAATATCAAACAATAAACATTAGCTGAAAGGGTGAAATGTTTTCTTTGAACGACACTTCTACAACGAAGCAATAGTTGTGAAGTAAACTGAAGCAACACTAAATAACATAACAATTCTATTTCAAATTTTAAAACTACGTACTGACTATAATTGGTGAGCAGTCGATAGACTATGAACTTTGTTTTCAATTTTCGATAGGGTTTAACAGAAATTCATATGCAAACCGTCATAACTTACAAGCACGGGGGTTGATCAGCCTGTTATGTCCTGTATTGATCAATACTACATACCAGAACGATATTCTCATTCATCTTATCCGCCTTAGGTGCACAAAAGTTTTCCCATGTTCGGGAGGTTCATACATAGTAGGGAATCCGAACCAAATAATTCGGTTGGATATCAATAAGGTCCTATCATGTTCAACGATATTTTTAAATATGTGTCTAGCCGAGTCAAATAGCTTAGACAACTTTTAATCAATGTATACATACTGGAATTTAATAGGTATGTATCAATAGGTATAACAATTATCCAAGTGAGGACACTTGTATAACCATACTTTAACGAACATAATGTATATATCTGGATCTTACAGTAATACTGTACTAATAAACATTGAACAAATAAAGTTTGAGAACTTGCATGAATACGAATATTTGGATACATAATTAATAACAATAGAGTTAATAATCTGGAATAACGATAATATAACTCTGAAACTTTCTTACTCATGTCCATTGCATAAAGTAAATGCAAAGGTTAGGATACTTGCATGAATACTATGATTAATAACAATAAAGTTTAAAAGCTTGTATAACTGGAATATAATTCAATAACAGACTTACACAGGTTTACTGCATAAATAGATATAAAGAGTAAAGATACTTTCCTTAAGCGTAGTTTATCCACGTTAATAAATCAATCATTTTTGAATCATATTTATAGCGTATTATAAGCACAAGATGCTCATTAGCTAAGATATCTTTATTCAAGTTTGACATGATTCTAATATGCACATATGGTACAAAACCAACTCATAGGTTTATCATGAAATCAAGTATCTAGTTACTTCATAAGCCAATTAAGAATGCTCAAATTTAAGGGCTTTATATTCATGGACTTTCATTATATAAAGCAAATACTATCTTATCACCTAATCCTCACACATATACATGCATTAGTAGGTTTGAAACCATTTTTAACAATATATCATACAAGTCAACTGTCCAAAATTTGATTGCGAAACTTCGGGTTCCAGATCAAGGCGTAGTCTAACGCCATAGCTAAGCTTCTAGGGTCGACGTAGTACTAACAATTTCTCCGCCAAGCCAAGATTCAGCTGTTGCTTTGTGATTTCTGTCCGGCAAGAACATAACATACATACTATCATGACAAAGGTCATTTCTTGGTTCTTAAGTCAATCTAGGTTTCCCACTTTCATAACATGGCTCTAAGTTAAACATTTCAACAAGTTAAGGCCATTCAAGGTCATGAAACCATAAAGTCTAAAATGATTGCCTTTTAAACATACAAGATAGTAATAAAACTCATATTAGGCATGCTTGTGAGTATTCATAACACATATGTGAAATTAGCACCGCTTTGGTTGAAAATATACTTCGTTTATGCTTTTCTTGAAAAATGATACAGAAGCATGGTATATATATGTTTATGCTACATGAGTGAGTCTAAGAGTATCATCAAACGCGATCACAATTATCAGATTCTAAACCTCAAGGTAGTTTGACAATATTCACATTAAAAATTCGTAATTTCGTTTGTAAAGCTTACTAGTAGGTTCAACATATTCATGCTTCCTTACTAATCATAAACACAAGCAAATGGTTTATTCATGCATTTCTAAGTCATACTAACATGCTTGCAAAGTCAGTATATGTGACGCCCCCAAAAAAGGTATACATCACCCATCTTTAGTCGCTAAATACATGGTACAAATACAAATAAACACTTAATTATACAACTGTCGTGTAAAATACGACAAAACATATGCTATGAGTTTTAATACAAATATTGTCATCTAGACAATATCCACACTCAATGGAGTTCTCATTACATTTATTATCACTCCATTCCTCGACTAGTCCCGGCTACGTTCTCATTTCCTGAAGAGAACAATGAAAGCAAAAGGGTGAGCTCAACTAGCCCAGTAAGAAATATTATGACTAAGATAATGCAGAATAAATTATCACTAGCCTTCAACAATGTTAAACTGATAGAATATAATAGACAACAAGTTTAACTGCAGCGGAACAAGAAATCCATTAGAAGAGTCAAGTAGAGCATAAAATCTATTATCTTCTATGATTTAAAAAGTTTTTCATTAACTTTATCGCTGAGACTCAGCTTAATAAATAAAATCGAATCATTCTTGCATCACGGCCAAGGATATTCATGTAATCATCAATGGTCATGATTATACCGAATTATCCCTGGTCATAATCATACCAACAACTGTCCATCAATGAACTACAGGCCTATGAGAACTTTTACCACATCATTCGTCGCATTACGGTCATGATTACACCGAATAATCCATGGTCATAATCATACCAAGTTCATCTATGCACGTAAGCCAAATATGACTTTAATCACAATATAAGCATGAGGATGATGACAATGACATAATAATTCAATAAAACAAGTTCAAGGATAAATTTTAAAGATTTATAATTTTAATTTATCTAGAAATCAATAACGTCCAAATTGTCAACATGATACTTCTTTATGGATTAAAATTCAAGAATGCTCAGAAGAATATTTCCATGAAAAGATACTGGATGAAATACAAATATCAAGAATATTCCACTAATTTCATGGAGTATAGAAGCCAAAACTTTAACCAACTGAGTATAATAGAATATATAAAACCCCAAATGGATTTTTTTTCCCGCCATGCAGTAATCCACGTAGACAGATCATTTCTACAATTTAATAAGGAATGAATACGAAGGATCATTCACCATGCATGTGTAATCCACAGAGACAGGTTATTCCAACAGAACAATAAAGAATGGAATAACAGAAGAATTCACCAGGCGTGCGTAATCCGCATAGACAGGTTATTCCAATAGAATAATAAAGAATAGAACTAGGTTATGCGTAACCCGCACAGACAGGATATTCTAATAGAATAATAAAGAATGGAACCAGGTCATGCGTAATCCGCATAAACAGGATATTCCAACAGAATAATAAAGAATGGAATAACAACAAAATTCACCAGGCATGCGATAGACCGCACAGACAGGTTATTCCAACAGAATAATAAAGAATGGAATAATAGAAGAATTTTACCATGTATGCGGTACTTCGCATAGACAGGTTAGTCCAACATAATAATAAAGAATGGAATAACAACCCTTACGAGTATTGAAAGAAAATAACTCTCTTCATGAATACGAAAGAATAATAACCCTTACGAATATTAAACGAAAATAATATTCATACGAATACGAAAAATAATTTCTCTTCAGAATATGAAATAAATAATACCCCTTACCTTAGAAGAAACTGGATACTGGAATAGTGAGGTAGCAGACTTCTCTTCTTCGTTCTCTCTATAATAATTGCTATATAGCTTTAGTGAATTGGTGAGAAATGAAGGAAGAATGAGTTTCTATTTATAGGAAAATATAGTTTCGATTATTGCACGTTTTGGGGTTCGAAATATTATAGTATAATACCTTTCTCTTTTTTTTCATTTTTAATTTAGTCCTGCAAGTATTATCAAACTTGCACTACCTCCCCTAATAGTAAATCATGTTAATCAATAGTAAATAATGTGAATCAATAGTTATAATCATGTGAAAATACGAATTACAGTATAGTACCTCCATCTATACCTCATATTTTAACTTAGTCATGCAAGTATTATAAATCTTGTCCCAACTCCCCTAATAGTACAAGAATGTGAATCAATAGTACACACATGTGAACAAATAGTTAAAATCATGTGAATTAATAGCAATTAATTGCTCATTTATCCGGTTAATTACCCAATTGGTCAACATAACCTCCAGACATCAATTATTATCGAAATAAATGTCGATTTTTACTAACACTAATAATTCTAACACAATGGAACTATCCATTTCATCTTTAATCAACACGAACTTATTCATCATTAATATTATAATTCATAATATTTAATAACCAGGTCGTTCCCAGGAAAGAAGGGGCTTTCCGATAAGGATTTCTCCTTATTTGCGCGCAATTAGATTACCAAACCTCTCCTTGACAGAACTTCTAGACATTGTCAATATTGCAAATAATAATATGAATTATAACTTTGTCGTCTCAATTATTGATTTAATAATATAACATATTATGCAGATGATACTGTGACAATAATTGAATCAATAATATGAGAGATATGATGCAGCAATTACTATAGCAATAATTGCGTATAACTGAGTGACTTCTCACGTAAGCATCAATAATCAATACAGTGTGCTATTATGCAACCACGCCATTCATCGTACTTTTTTACTACTTAGGGTAGTTCAACAGTTTTAACGGTAACACTTTCGCCGTTATTTTTATAAAAAGATAATTCTGTTGTTTTCTAACTACGACAATACTTCCGTTGTGGGATCCATCAATGATTGTGCCATCGTACGGATATTCCCGACAAAAAGAATATTCCCCGACCAAACGAATATTTTATAACAACTTGCTTACTTTGCAAAAAATTTCACATATCACCCTTAACTTTAACCTTTTATCCATTTAACCATTTACGAAATAAAATAATAATTATAAGAAAATTGAATACTTTTATTTCATAAAATTCGGGGTCTTACAATCTCCCCTCCTTATGAAATTTCGCCCTCGAAATTTACGTACATATCTGGTATGCCGAAGAGGTGAGGATGCCTTGACTTTATTTCATATTCCAACTCTTTAGGTATAACCTTTGAGTGTCGAATATGATCCTTCTTATCCAAGATTTTAACACGTATCTCATCATACGTTAAATCTTCTGCTATCTCATCTAGTTCTAATTCAATAATGTGGTTCGGGTCGTCCACATATTTACGTAACATCGATACGAAAAAAAATGTTATGAACACGTAATATACTTAGCGGTAAAACGAGTCTATAGGCCACAGTTCCTACTCGATCGAGGATTTCAAATGGGCCAATTAAATCGAGGGTTGAGATTTCCTCTATTCATCGACTCTTGCTTCTAGAATAACGCCTTCTTGAACCTTCTTCTTCATATTCATCAGCTCCAGGTGTGTAGTTTGAGCGGCTTTAACTTTATCGATTAAAGTCGATTCTAATCGTATATTCGTAACTTCACGTGGGTCCCTAGAGTCTTTAACTCTATCTTTATCATTTGTAAGTTATACGAAATGGGTCTTTGTGTTAACAACATCGCACTCAGAACGCATATCTTATCTTCTACTCAACGCGCACGGCTACCATGTTCGCTTCTTCCACGATGATATTGAATGGTATGGTCGTAATCTTCAACAGCTCGAGCCAACGTCTTTGACGCATTATACGTTTGTTTTGGTTGAAGAAAAATTTAAGGGTTTTAGAAATGGGTTTTGTACTGGGGTAAATACAAAATTCGATTTCACTCTCAGGGGTAGGCCAGGAAGTTCTTCGAGAATACGTTAGGAAATTTATTAACGATAGAAATATCATTCAAAACTGTAACTCTCATCCAAGACTTGGATATCACATGTAATGAAGGTTTCTCCTAACGGAGTTTCAACCGATAAGTCAAATTCTAATTTCCCTGGAGTCAAATTTAAACGTTGAGCGCAAGTAAGAGAGATAAAAAATGGGTAGAACCGGTATCTAATAAGGTATAGACTTCGCAAGAATTTATAATTAACTAACTCGTTCTAACTTCGTTCGGATTACTCGCTTTTTGAGAAGTCACGAAAAAAGCTCTTCCTGAAACCACCGACTTTGTTTTGTCTGTATCCGTCTTTGGTACCACCATCCCAGCTGGACTTGACTTTGGTGCATGACAAAATTGGGCTAGGTGACCTTCTTTTCCACAATTGTAACATGAGTTGGACTGCATCACGCAGTTTGGACTGATATGTCCCTCCCCTCCGCATTTGAAGTATACGACCGGCGATCGTTCTTCTTCCTTAACATGTGATGGTGCTGTTGTCTTTCCATCATTATTGAACCTTCTCTTCTTGAAATTTCCACTTCTATTATCTTGGCCATGATTACCACCGAAGTGGTTACCATTCTTGGCATTATAATTTCCCCCACGATGGTTATCATTGTTCCGATGGTCGTTACCACCGGTACGATTATTATCATGTTGTTGGTCGTTGCCTTTTGGTTATGTTGACTCATTATCGTGCTCCAATAACTGAGCCCTATTCACAACATCTGAATACAAACATAATTTGTGAGAAATGAGGTATTGACGTATTTCGGGTTTCAAACCTCTTAGAAACATTCGCTTCATTCGCTCCTCATTATCGACCAAATGGGATGCAAACCGGGATAACTCTGAAAATTTCGTATTGCGACACGATCATATTGTTTTTCTCCAACTTGATAAACTCCACCTCCTTCATGTGACGAATACTTTCGGGAAAGTACTTGTTGTTGAACAACTCTTGGAACTTATCCCAAGACATCTTGAGTGCGTCAGGCTGGGTATGTTTTACAGATTCCCACCAGTAATCTGCCTCTTCACGCAACACAAAGGTGGTGAAGGGAACCTTTTGCTCCTCAGAGCATCCCTAGACATCAAATATCTTGGTGATCTACTTTAACCACGTCTCCGCCTTAAGTGGTTCTGGCTTTCCCAAAAACTTCGGCGGTCCAAGCTCCTTGAACTGCTTAACAGTGACCAACCGTGGGTTTCCATTGTTTCCACCTATATTTTGAACAGGAGTCTCTCTCGCCTAATGTTACATGAATTGCATAAAGCCTCTGATCATCACATCGTTCATCATTTGATCGGTGTTGTTGTTTACCTGAGGATTATTGTCTTCCTGTTGCACATTATCCTGGGTATTAATCGTTGGTGACTCAACGGTCTCATGTGCTTCATTGATGATCTCAACATTTTCAGATGCCATTCTCAAACACTGTTATAAAATAAGGGTTAATTGACATATCACATATTATCCCTATACTCTGACCGACTAATTAAATACCAAATAAACTTAGGTAGGTCATACTAGCGAAGGAATTCCCCATCTCTCCCCTCCTTGTTCTTGTCTCACATCTCAGCCAGGGATCATATCCCTAAGCTTTGATACCAACTGTGACGCCCCCAAAACAGGTATACATCACCCATCTTGAGTCGCCAAATACATGGTATAAAATACAAATAAAACTTAATTATACAACTGTCGCGTAAAATACGACAAAACATATGTTGTGAGTTTTAATACAAATATTGTTATCTAGACAATATCCACACTCAATGGAGTTCTCATTACATTTATTATCACACTATTTTATAGAATAGTGAGGACTAATATTGTAAGACCCCAACTTTTTATAAATGAAATTGAATTTCCTCTATTTATTATTTTGAAATAGTAAGGGTTGATTTGATTAATGTGGTTAGTTATGGGTAAAATACGCGAATATTTTAAATAAGCATGTGATTATAAAATATTCATTTTTGTCGGAGAATATTCGTTTGGTCGTTGAATATTCTTTACCTTTGTCGGGAATATTCGCATTTACGACTGGTAGCGACCTTTTTTGGGCCCCATAAACTGGAAAGCGATAGGATGAAGAAAACGCGATAAATATGAGTTTTTATAAATAACTGGCGTAGTTATTACCAATTAACACCATTGTTGGAATACCCTGGTTAAAACACGATGTCTACGCGTTGTTGCAAGATAATATTACCAGTATTGCACAAATTATTGATTCTTATGTAGGAAGACACTACTCAATAATTGTTACAGTAATTACTGTTCAATATTTTATTTTATTGATTCAATAATTGCTACGTTGATATTTTATATTATTGTTGTTTCAATAATTATCACTACACAAGATTTTCCATTATCGGATCAATAATTCATATTATTTTAATAATATTACTAGATAACATTATTGACAATGTCTAGAAAGTTCTCATCTAAGGAGAGGTTTGGTCACCTAATTGCGGCGCCAAAGAAGAGAGAAATCTTATTGAAAGCCCTCTTTCATGGGAACAAACTGGTTGTCGATATTGTGATTACAGAATATTATTTATGAATAATTAATTATTGATTTATATGATAAGGAAAATATTTTTTTTATATGGATATAAATGGAGGAATTTTTAGAAAAGTGACAATTGTTGAAAATTGATATTTTATCTTTTTTGATAAAATAATTCATTTAAATATATTATTATATTTCAATAATATAATAATGGTGATATTTTTACAATGAATGTGAGATATATGAATAAATGAGGAAGAATATTTTTGTTATTAAAAATATTTAACACATGTCTTGTGTGTTGGTGGGCCCCATTTCTTGACTGGAATTTGATTATAGCCTGCAAAATCGTCCGTATGTGGATTTTGGTCAATTTCTGCTTGGAATTTGAAAAAACTTAAACTTACAAAGTTGTAGAGAATTGAATTTCCTATGGAAGGACTTAAGATTCGAATTTTTCTGATAAAATGGCTATTTATTATGAATTATTGAAGTTCCAAAATAATTGATTTTTGAAGTTTTAATTATTTTTTTAATAAAAACATTTTTTGCAATTGAGTGGGCCCCACATGTGTTGTAAACATGCTGAATTCAGAAGTTTAAGTGGGTGTAGGAAAATTTTAATATATATTAATATTTTATTAAATTTTCTGCTTTAGTGTTCTAAGCATTTTCCTATAAATAGGGTGCTTAGGTTAGAATTGAAAATCACACCAGAAACTGAAATCTTCTCTCTCTATATTATCGAGCATATTCTTGTGAGTAATTTGATACTTTGAGCGTTGCTATATGGTGCAAGTTTCTTTCAGCATTATATCTTATATTCAGTCAGAAGTACTATTCTTTTAAGGTAAGGGATGTTATTTTTTTTATAAATGATATTATTTCTTTCAATATCATTATGCCAGAATATTGGGAATTTTTTTCTTGTGAAATTCTTGTCTTTTCATGTCAGGGTTACTATTCATGAGTTACTATTCATGAGTTATTATTCATGAGTTACTATTCATGAGTTACTATTCACGAGTACTATTCACGAAGCATGATAATTTTTTTTCTTGTGAAATTTCTACCTTTTAGTGTCAGAGTTACTATTCATGTATACGGCACTATTCACAAATACGACACTATTCACAAAAAAATTAAATTTTCTTTTCTATGTTCAAGATTGTCTGTTATGGTTTCTATCTTTGATTGGATCTATGTTTTGATCTTCATTTTTGAATTCTGCTCCACAATAGTTTATTATGGAGTATTTTTGAACATGAATAAACCGAAGTACGAATCTTTACTATTTGTTCTTTTGTCTCACTAGATTCTTTTTCTTTAAAATATATTTTTCATCATCATCAGTCCTAAATGATGATATTACCGAATATCTTTGGCCTGTAGTGCAAAGATGAATGATTTCTTGATGAATGTCTTTGGTCCGTAGTGCAAAGATGAACAGGTGTTGAGATGAACATGACCGATTGATTAATATCTTTGGCCTGTAGTGCAAAGATGACTATTTGATTCAAGATGTATATTGATTGATGTTACAGGGATAAAATATCGATGATGGACTTTTAAATTCATAGATGATAGTAGATTTCATTCTCTACTTAACTCTTCTAATGAATTGTTGTTTTCGCTACAGTTGTTGATCTAAAACTTGTTGTCTATTGTATTCTATCAGATTTTTTCCTGTTGAAGACTAAGGATAATTTGTTGTAAATTATCTTATTCATAATATTCTTTACTGGGCTAGTTGAGCTCACCCTTTTCCTTTTTGTTTCATTTTTCTTCTCAAGAGGCGAGAATGTAGCGAGTACTAGTCGGGGTGTGGAATAATGGTTCAAGATAGTTGTTTTAGTAGTCCTCACTATTTTGTAAAATATTGTATCAATAATTGTAATGATGACTTATTTGAGTGTGGATATTGTCTAGAAGATAATATTTGTATTTAAACTCACAGTATATGTGTTGTCGTAGTTTACACGACAATTGTGTTAATGAAGTTGTAGTTGTTTCTGTACCATGTATTTGGCGACTCAGAATAGGTTGGGTGATGTAATCCTATTTTGGGGGCGTCACAGTTGGTATCAGAGCTTAGGGATATGGTCTCTGGCGGAGATCAGGGAATAGAACTAGGAGGGGAGAGATGAGTAAATCCTTCGCTAGTATGTCTTACCTAAGCTTATTTGTTTGTTGGTCAGGGTATAGGGTTATTATGTTGCATGTCAATTTCTTTAATTAACCCTTATTTTATGGCAGTATTTGAGAATGGCAGCTGAAAATGTTAAAAATGGAGTGAATGAGACTGTGGACACACCTCTAATCGTCAACCAGGATAATGTGATGTCAGGCGAAGAAGGAATTAGAGATATCCATGTGATGAGTGAAGAATTAATAGTTGTAACCGAGATAGTCGCAGAGGTAGCAGCTGAGAGTGAGGAAGAAGAGGAAGAAGAAGAACCTGAGGAGAATTTATTAGAAGAATTTTATGATCGGAATTTAGAATTACAAAATCGTATTCATGAGTTAGAAGAGAAGGCTGAAGAACGGCAGGCAGTCGTGGAGCAAAGAGATGCAACAATTCAAAATTTTGTTACCTGATGTGCGATGCTTGAACAGAAGCACTCTTTGGCAGAGTATAAGATATTAGAGCTGGAATCTGAGAATGCTATGATCAAAGTTCTGATGAAAGAAGAAGCAACCGAACGATTGAGAATGGAGGATGCATGGGTAAAAGCCGCACGACGAGTTGATATTTTAGAAAAAGACGTCTGATCCAATAAGGCCAAAATAGATGAAATAGATTTCGCTTTTTGGACAGTAAGTGGGAGAATCCAACATCGAGTTCGGAATTACCCTGTGCAGAGCGGTCAACCCAAATTCGATATGGATCAGAAAATAATGATTAAAATCATGGATCAGGAATGCAACGAAGCAATTGAGGGTGGAATGTACTCTATAGCAAAGTTAAGTCCAGTTGGGACGATGATACCAAAGGCTATCCCAGACAAGTCAAAGTCAGCGATTCAAGGGAAAACGTTTGTCATGACTTCCCAAAATGAGAGGAACCCGAACGAAGGTATCACGGGTTAGTTAATTATAAATTCTTGCGAAGTTTATACCTTACTAGATATTGGTTCTACCCATTCATTTATCTCTCCTGCTTGTGCTCAACGTTTAAACTTGACTCTGGAGAAATTAGACTTTGACTTATCTGTGGAGACTCCGTTAGGAGAAACTTTTATTACATCCACTGTTTATAAATCTTGTTTGATCCAAGTTGGCACCATCACATTACATAATGATCTTATCTCTTTAAAGATACTTGTTTTTGATGTGTTTTTAGGGATTGATTGGTTAACTACTCATCCTGCTAAAATTGATTGTTTTCGTAAGGTTGTTAGTTTTCATATTCCTAACCAACCTGTTGTATGAATTCAAACAACCAAACCATTAAAGTCAATCACTGTCATATCAAGCCATAAATCCATCCGTTTATTGAAAAACAGATGTCAAGCTTTCTTACCCATGTCATGGACTTGAATACGTCAGATTTGAATAATATTATGTTGTTAGTGAATTTCATGATGTATTTCCTGAACAACTTCCTGGCCTACCCCCAGAGCGTGATATTGAATTTTGTATCGACTTTGAACCTGGTACAAAACCCATTTCTAAAATCTCATATCGAATGGCTCCTATTGAACTTCAGGAGTTAAAACCTAACTACAGGAGTTGGTACCTTATCCTATATCTGGTGACTTCCTTTGTGGAATGCATCGAAGCCAGATCTATGTAGGGGACGTCATATTCGTGCGGTGGTAAACTGATAGGTGCCATTGTGACGTGCTATCCAAGATTGGGATATGAGTCACAGTTGAGAGCAACCTAAGTCAGTAATCGAAATACGTAGCTTTCTAGGCTTAGATGGTTAATATCGGAGATTCGTAAAAAGATTTTCTCGAATCGCTACTCCATTAACTCAGCTGACTCAAAAAGATACTAACTTTGAATGGACCGAGGAATGAGAGAAGAGCTTCCAAGAACTCAACATGCGACACCGACGTTGGCTCGAGCTGTTGAAAGATTACGATCATACCATCCAATACTATCCTAGAAAAGCAAACGTGGTAGCTGACGCATTAAGTAGAAGATCATATGCGGGTAAGAGTGCAATATTATCAACGCCAAATTTTGTACGACTTAGAAAGGATGAAGATAGAATTCCAGACTCCTGGGACCCATGCGATGATGTCAAGTATACGCATAGAACCAACGTTAATCAATAAAGTTAAAGTTGCTCAAGCCATAGACCCGAAGATGATGCGTATAAAGAAGAAAGTACAAGAAGGTGTTATCCCAGAAGCAAGAATCAAGGAAGAAGGAATACTTTGAGTCAATTCCAGACTTTGTGTTCTTAATGACTCTGATTTGAAGTACAAGATCATGATGGAGGCACACAACACACTGTTTGCAATCCATCCTGGGAGTACCAAAATGTATCATGATCTTCGACATACATTTTGGTGGAACAATATGAAGAGAGAGATCGCGAAGTTTATCTCGAGGTATTTAACTTGTCAACGTGTAAAGGCGGAGCATCAAGTACCAAAGGGTCCATTGCAACCACTTGAGATTCCGAAATGGAAGTGGGAACATATTACTATGGATTTTGTTATGGGTCTTCCCTAGGTTTCTCAAGGCATAGATGCGATTTGGGTTATTGTTGATAGATTAACTAAGTCTGCTCATTTCTTACCGATACGGGAGACTTATTACCTTGACCGTCTTGCTCGTATATATTTAAATGAGATTGTTAGATTGCATGGCATTCCAGTATCCATAGTTTGGGATCGTGACCCAAGATTCACTTCAAGATTTTGGGTTAGCTTGCAGAAAGCTATGGGCACGGATTTACGATTGATTCAAAGATACCATCCTTAAACCCAGACGGGCAATCAGAGAGGACTATTCAAACTCTTGAAGATCTATTAAGACTTTGTGTCCTAGATTTCAAAGGGAGTTGGGATAAGTACTTACCATTGGTGGAATTCTCTTACAACAACAGTTATCAGGCAAGTATAGGTGTGGCTCCATTTAAAGCATTGTATGGACGAAAGTGTCGCTCTCCAGTATGCTGGGATGAGGTGGGAGAAGCAACGTTGTTGGGACCAGAGTTGGTACGAATGACTACACAGAAGATCCAAATGATCCGAAAACATATACAAATGGCACATGATCGACAAAAGAGTTATGCGGATCTTCATCGAAAGGACGTGGAATTTGATATTGGGGATTATATATTATTGTGTGTGGCTCCATGGAAGGGAGTTACAAGATTTGGGAAGAGAGGAAAGCTCAATCCATGATTTATTGGTCCATTTCAAATTCTTGATCGAGTAGGAAATGTGGCTTATAGACTCGTGTTACCTCCAAGCATGTCTCGTGTTCATAATATTTTTCACATATCAGTGCTTCATAAATATGTGAAGGACCCGAACCACATTATTGAGTTAGAACCAGACGAGATAGCTGAAGATTTAACGTACGAGGAGGTACCTGTTAAGATCTTGGATAGGAAAGAGCATGTCCTACGCACCAAGGTATACCACAAGTTAAGGTTTTGTGGAGGAACCATGCTATTGAAGAAATGACCTGGGAGTTGGAATCAGAAATGAAAACGAGGTATCCTCACCTTTTTAAAACTCCAGGTACGTACGTCAATTTTGAGGACGAAATTTCATAAGAAAGGAAGGTTGTAAGACCCCAACTTTTTATAAATGAAATTGAATTTCCTCTATTTATTATTTTGAAATAGTAAGGGTTGATTTGATTAATGTGGTTAGTTATGGGTAAAATGCACAAATATTTTAAATAAGCAAGTGGTTACAAAATATTCATTTCTGTCGGGGAATATTCGTTTGGTCGTGGAATATTCTTGATGTTGAGGAATATTCGTACGACGGCGCAGCCTTTTGTGGGCCCCATAACGAAAAGCGATTGGATGAAGAAAACGACAAGTATAAGTTTTTATAAATAACGGCGTAGTTGTTACCGTTAACACTGTTGGAATACCTGGTGGTTAAAACACAGTAATACGCGTTGTTGCACAGTAGCACACGGTATTGCACCAATTATTGATTCTTACGTAGGAAGTCACTACTCAATAATTTTTACAGTAATTACTGTTCAATATTTTATTTTATTGATTCAATAATTGCTACGTTGATATTTTATATTATTGTTGTTTCAATAATTATCACTACACAGTATTTCCCATTATCAGATCAATAATTCATATTATTTTAATAATATTACTAGATAACATTATTGACAATGTCTAGAAAGTTCTGTCTGAGGAGTGGTTTGGTCACCTAATTGCGTGCTAGTAAGGAGAAATCCTTATTGGAAAGCCCCCTCTTTCCTGGGAACAGCTTGGTTGTCAGTATTGTGATTCTGTAATATTATTTGTGAATAATTAATTATTTATTTATATGATAAGGAAAATATTTTTTTATGTGGATATAAATGGAGGAATTTTTAGAAAAGTGATAATTGTTGAAAATTGATATTTTATATTTTCTGATAAAATAATTCATTTAAATATATTATATTTCAATAATATAATAATGGTAATATTTTTACAATGAATGTGGGATATATGAATAAATGAGGAGGAAGAATATTTTTGTTATTAAAAATATGTAACACATGTCTTGTGTGTTGGTGGGCCCCATTTCTTGACTGGAATTTGATTATAGCCTGCAAAATCATCCGTATGTGGATTTCGGTCAATTTCTGCTTGGAACTTGAAAAAACTTAAACTTACAAAGTTGTAGAGAATTGAATTTCCTATGGAAGGACATAAGAATTGAATTTTTCTGATAAAGGGCTATTTATTATGAATTATTGAAGTTCCGGAATAATTGATTTTTGAAGTGTTAATTATTTTTTTAATAAAAATGTTTATTGCAATTGGGTGGGCCCCACATGTGTTGTAAACATGCTGAATTCAGAAGTCTAAGTGGGCGTATGAAAATTTTAATATATATTAATATTTTATTAAATTTTCTACTTTGGTGTTCTAAGCATTTTCCTATAAATAGGGTGCTTATGTTAGAATTAAAAATCACACCAGAAACTAAAATCTTCTCTCTCTATATTATCGAGCATATTCTTGTGAGTATTTTGATACTTTGAGTGTTTCTATACGGTGCAAGTTTCTTTCAACGTTATATCTAATATTCAGTCAGAAGTACTATTCTTTTGAGGTATGGGATGTTATTTTTATATATATAAATGATATTATTTCTTTCAATATCATTATGCCGGAATATTGGGACGATTTTTCTTGTGAAATTCTTATCTTTTCATGTCGGGGTTACTATTCATGAGTTACTATTCACGAGTACTATTCACGAAGCATGATGATTTTTTTCTTGTGGAATTTCTACCTTTTAGTGTCGGAGTTACTATTCACGTATATGGTACTATTCACGAATACGACACTATTCACAGAAAAATTAAATTTTCTTTTTTGTGTTCAAGATTGTCTGTTATGATTCCTATCTTTGATTGGACCTATGTTTTGATCTTCATTTTTGAATTATGCTCCACAATAGTTTATTATGGAGTATTTTTGAACATGGATAAACCGAAGTACGAATCGTTACTATTTGTTCTTTTGTCTCACTGGATTCGTTTTCTTTAAAATATATTTTTCATCATCACCAGTCCTAAATGATGATATTACTGAATATCTTTGGCCTGTAGTGCAAAGATGAATGATTTCTTGATGAATGTCTTTTGCCCGTAGTGCAAAGATGAACAGGTGTTGAGATGAACATGACCAACAGATTAATATCTTTGGCCTGTAGTGCAAAGATGACTATTTGATTCAAGATGTATATTAATTGATGTTACAGGGATAAAATATCGATGATGGACTTTTAAATTCATAGATGATAGTAGATTTCATTCTCTACTTAACTCTTCTAATGAATTATTGTTTCCGCTGCAGTTGTTGATCTAAAACTTGTTGTCTATTGTATTCTATCAGATTTTTCCCTGTTTAAGACTAAGGATAATTTGTTGTACATTATCTTAGTCATAATATTCTTTACTAGGCTAGTTGAGCTCACCCTTTTTCTTTTTGTTCCATTTTTCTTCTCAGGAGGCGAGAATGTAGCGAGTACTAGTCGGGGTGTGGAATGATGGCTCAAGATAGTTGTTTTAGTAGTCCTCACTATTTTGTAAAATAGTGTATCAATAATTGTAATGAGGACTTCTTTGAGTGTGGATATTGTCTAGAAGATAATATTTGTATTTAAACTCACAGTATATGTGTTGTCGTAGTTTGCACGACAATTGTGTTAATGAAGTTGTAGTTGTTTCTGTACCATGTATTTGGCGACTCAGAATAGGTTGGGTGATGTATACCTATTTTGGGGGCGTCACAACTATGACACCATCTCGGACCATCACTCCCTTCCCCGACTAGTCCCGGCTACGTTCTCATTTCCTGAAGAGAACAATGAAAGCAAAAGGGTGAGCTCAACTAGCCCAGTAAGAAATATTATGACTAAGATAATGCAGAATAAATTATCATTAGTCTTCAACAATGTTAAACTAATAGAATATAATAGACAACAAGTTTAACTGCAGCGGAACAAGCAATCCATTAGAAGAGTCAAGTAGAGCATAAAATCTACTATCTTCTATGATTTAAAAAGTTTTCATCAACTTTGTCACTGAGACTGAGCTTAATAAATAAAATCGAATCATTCTAGCATCACGGCCAAGGATATTCATGTAATCATCAATGGTCATGATTATACCGAATTATCCTTGGTCATAATCATACCAACAATTGTCCATCAATGAACTACAGGCCCATGAGGACTTTTACCACATCATTCATCACATTACGGTCATGATTACACCGAATAATCCCTTGTCATAATCATACCAAGTCCATCTATGCACGTAAGCCAAAGATGACTTTAATCACAACATAAGCATGATGATGATGACAATGACATAATAATTCAATAAAACAAGTTCAAGGATAAATTTTAAAGATTTATAATTTTAATTTATCTAGAAATCAATAACGTCCAAATTTTCAACATGATACTTCTTTGTGGAGTAAAATTCAAGAATGCTTAGAAGAAAATTTCCATGAAAAGATACTGGATGAAGCGCAAATATCAAGGATATTCCACTAATTTCATGCAGTATAGAATCCAAAACTTTAATCAAATGAGTATAATAGAATATATGAAACCGCAAATGAATTTTTGCCCGCCATGCGGTAATCCACGTAGACAGATCATATCCACAATTTAATAAGGAATGAATACAAAGGATCATTCACCATGCATGCGGTAATCCATATAGACAGGTTATTCCAACAGAATAATAAAGAATGGAATAACAGAAGAATTCACCAGCGTAAGTAATCCGCACAGATGCATAAAGTTATTCCAATGTAATAATAAAGAATGGAACCGGTCATGCGTAACTTGCATGCATATGTGGATATTCCAACGAGAATAATAAAGAATGGAACGGTCATGCATAATCCGCACACACATAGGATATTCCAACGTAATAATAAAGAATGGAATAACAACAGAATTCACTGTGCATGCGATAGATCAAGCAGACGTGTTATTCCAATGTAATAATAAAGAATGGAATAATGTAAGAATTTCACCATGTATGCGGTATTAGATAGACAAAGTTATTCCAACATAATAATAAAAAATGGAATAACAACCCTTACGAGTATTGAAAGAAAATAACTCTCTTCATGAATACGAAAGAATAATACCCCTTACGAATATTAAACAAAAATAATATTCATACGAATACGAAAAATAATTTCTCTTCAGAATATGAAATAAATAATACCCCTTACCTTAGAAGAAATTGGATACTGGAATAGTGAGGTAGCAAACTTCTCTTCTTCTTTCTCTCTATAATTTCTCTCTATAATAATTGCTCTATAGCTTTAGTAAATTGGTGAGAAATGAAGGAAGAATGAGCTTCTATTTATAGGAAAATATAGTTTCGATAATTGCACGTTTTGGGGCTCGAAATAGTACAGTATAATACCTTCTTCTTTTTCTTTAGTTTTAATTTAGTCCTGCAAGTATTATCAAACTTGCACCACCTTCCCTAATAGTAAATCATGTGAATCAATAGTTAATCATGTGAATCAATATTTATAATCATGTGAAAATACGAATTACAGTATAGTACCTCCATCTATATCTCCATTTTTAACTTAGTAATTATAAATCTTGCCCCAACTCCCCTAATAGTACAAGAATGTGAATCAATAGTACATACATGTCAACAAATTGTTATAATCATGTGAATTAATAGCAATTAATTGCTCATTTATCCGGTTAATTACCCGATTGGTCAACATAACCTCCAGACATCAATTATTATCGAAATAAATGTCGATTTTCACTGACACTAATAATTTCAACACAATGGAACTATCCATTTCATCTTTAATCAACACGAACTTATTCATCATTAATATTATAATTCATAATATTTAACAACCAGTCATTTCCGATAAGGATTTCTCCTTATTATGCCGCAATTAGATTAGATGACAAACCTCTTCTTGATGTAACTTCTGTACATTGTCAATATTGCAAATAATAATATGAATTATAACTTTGTTGTCTCAATTATTTATTTAATAATATAACATATTATTATGATGATGATCTTGACAATAATTGAATCAATAATATGAGAGATATGATGCAAAGAATTATTGTAGCAATAATTGCGTATAATTGAGTGACTTCTCACATAAGCATCAATAATCAATACCGTGTGCTACTATACAACCACGCCATTCATCGTACTTTTTTACTACCGGGTAGTTCAACAGTTTTAACGGTAACACTTTTTCCGTTATTTTTATAAAAAAATAATTCTGTCATTTTCTAACTAGGACAATACTTCCATTATAGGGTCCACCAATGATTGTGCCGTCGTACGGATATTCCCAACAAAAAGAATATTCCCCGAACAAACGAATATTTTATAACAACTTGCTTACTTTGCAAAAAATTTCACATATCACCCTTAACTTTAACCTTTTATCCATTTAACCATTTACGAAATAAAATAATAATTATAAGAAAATTGAATACTTTCATTTCATAAAATTCGGGGTCTTACAATATACAAACATGGCATACATACATATCAAGTTCGTTTCTAAGTTCCTAAATTTATTTTAAACTCCACACTTTTGTTAATCATGTTAATCTAGTCTAAACATGCTCACATTAAGTTAATATATCTATATATACCCCTTACACATGCTTGCCTACTAGTATATATCATAATGATTGATTAACACTTGGCCGATTATAAAACAGAAGCTCTAAACTGAACTCAGGGGCCTACAAGAATCGCTTCAAGACTCGGAGTTATCTGGCCAGAATTGCTACTGTGATGTCTCCGTTCGAGCCGAGAACGACTGCGTCGTCGGCGAAAACTAGCCCAAACACAGAAATTACTCACGAATTCAAATTTAACCAGTCATATATCAGTTTAAACATGTTTATATCGTTATATAACAACTATACAACCATAACCCAATTCTTATTATCATTTAACTCCACCTAATTTAGAATTGGAGAATTCAAGAACGGAAATTTAACAGAAACTAAAAATGAAGAACAACAAAGAATTTTATATCTTTGTAATTAGCTTGGTAATTCACACTACTTTTACTGATATGTATACAATCACACACTCTATCTAAGCTTTCAATTTTACTCCTTAGCAATTCTCAGCAATGGAAATTAGAAAAAGATTGTAAGACCCCAACTTTTATGAATAAAGAATAATTTTCTCGAAATATATTTTTGAATATTATGGTGTGGATTTGATATAATGTTATAGTTGTGGGTAATATTTATAAATTTTGCAAAGTAAGCAAGTGGTTATATAATATTTGATTGATCAAGGAATATTCGTTTTAATAGGGAATATTCGTACGACTACACAATCATTGGTGGACCCCACAACAGAAGTATTGTCGTAGTTAGAAAACGATAGAATTATCTTTTTATAAAAATAACGGCGAAAGTGTTACCATTAAAACTGTTGAACTACCCGGTAATAAGAGTACAGTAATACGCGTGGTTGTATAGTAGCACACGGTATTGATTATTGATGCTTACGTGAGAAGTCACTCAGTTATACTCAACTATTGCTACAGTTGTAAAGCCCCCAAACTCGGGTACTTGAAACCTGAACTCGGTGCTTCACGATACCATTTCTATGAGCGGAATAATACTAATAATAATAAAAATAATATGAATATCAAACTTATCTTACATTTATCAGAGTCTAATCCCAATTACGCAACCTTTACTATAATTCTTTACATGATATATAATACATATCATTATATTAATACAGTCTAACGATTACAAAAGATACCATTAAACATATTCTATTTGCTTTCATTTTCACTTGTTCTTGTCTGAACCTTCGGATTGATCATGCCTAGCTGAAAATATTTAAATTTAAGCAAGGATGAGCATTTGGGTACCCAACAAGTAATAACAATTAGAAATATAATTAGCTGAAAGAAATAAATGTTTTCTTTGTACATCACTTCTACAACGAATTTATAGTTGTGAAGTAAATCAATCGATAATAACAACATAACAATTCTATCTCAAATTTTTGAAACTACGTATTGACTATATATATAGGTATTAGTCGACAGATTGTGAACATTATTTTTTTTAGTTTTCGCTAAGGTTTAGCAGAACTTCATCTGCAAACCGTCATAACTTACGGGCGTTAGGTTGTACTTCCCATGGGCCCTGTATTGATCAATACTACATTACAAGAACGATAGGATCATTCACTCCATCCGCCTTGGGCGCATAAAAGTTTTCCCGTGATCGGGATGTTCATACTTAGTCTGGAATCCGAACCAAAACAATTTGATTGGATACAAAAAGGTTTTATCATATTCAACGATGTTTCCAAATTTGTGTCTAGCTGATCAATTAGCTTGGACATATATATATATATGTATATCAACATGTGTTTAACTACGATGACTATCCAAGTGCGGACACTTGTGTAACCATGTTTAGAAATTAACGAACAAAATATATATATGAGTTATAATATACTAACATGTTGATAAACAATGATCGGATATAGAATATATCACAATAGGGTTATTAATATAGCATAATAATAATATAATTCTGAAACTTCTTACTCATGTCCATTGCATAAAGGAAATGCAAATGTAAGATACTTGCACGATCAACCGCCTTCTACGCTCAGAACTTAGTTCTATCTTTATATAACACCTATCAGTAATAAGATCATTTGATCAATTAGAATAACATACTATAACACATAGCACTGCTTATTACAGTCAGCACGTAACCTAATCACATTATCACACAAATTAAACAGTCATTGAATAACAAACAAACACATATACAAACAAATTATACAAGTCCAGATCAATTTCTGAAATATGTCGGTGTACCTATGGCTTTATCGGGTAATTATCGAGTCTAAGACTCTATCCTGTAGTTCAATATCTGTAAGTAATAGTCATATTATTTTTAAATGACTTATAATAATTTTTAAACATTTATTATAATTTATCATGAATTTTCAAACATCGAAATTATTATTAAATGATTTAAATATTAAATAATTCTATTATCATTAATATTTAATTAATATTAAACTATTAATGAAACCATTGCCAAAAGGTTAAAGTTATTTATAATAACTCAAAATACTTTTAAAGTATTAATATTACCCTTAAATGATTTTAAAAGAATTAAAATGATTTTTAAATAATTATCATTAATATTAAAGTATTAATGTATTACTTACCAAAATATTAAAAGTCCTTAATTATAACTTAAAATATTTTTAATTCATTTATATCTTTTTTAAATGATTTTTAAAGTAATAAAACCATTTTAAAACTATTTATTTAATATAATTATTAAATAACTTTAATATCATTAATATTAAATTAATAATCATTAATATTAAATTATTAATGAAATTTTCCTTTAAATATCAAAAGTTATAATTTATAACTTAAAATAGCTTTAAACACTTTATTTTCATTTTAAATGATTTTATAATATTAAAATCATTTTTAAACTAATTTATTTAATATAATTATTAAATAATTCTAATATCATTAATAGTAAATAATTAATGAAATTTACCTTTAAATATTGAAAGTTATATTTTTTTAACTTAAAATATTTTTAAACTATTTATTTTTATTTAAAATGATTTTTCTAATATTAAAATTATTTTTAAACTAATTCATTTAATATAATTATTAAATAAATCTAATATCATTAATATTAAAATTATAATATTTTTCATGACAAAATATCAAAAGTTATATTTTATAACTTAAAATACTTTTATAACCTTTAAATCATTTTTCTATAATTTTTAAATCATTAATTCTATTTTTCATAATTTATTTAATACATTTATTAAATAACTTTAAATGCCATTAATATTAATTAATTAATGAAATTCATCACAAAATATTAAAAGTTACACTTATAACTCAAAAATATTTTAAAATAATTTTTTTATAACATTAAAATTATTTTTCTCTAATTTATTTAATACACTAATTAAATAAATTTAATATAATTAATATTCAATTAATTATAAATATTAATGAAAAATGTCCCAAATAATTAAAAGTTATTTTTCATAATTTAAAATAATTTTTAAAACCATTTTTGTAATTTTTAGAATTTATTTTTTATTTTTAACCATTTTTTCGAAAATTAGGAAAATAAAATAAATAAAACTGTCGCTATAGGCTATAGCGACAGTAACCATCGCTGTTGGTGTTCTTGAGGCTCAAGAACACTGACAGTCAGTGATAAAGGTTCCTTCTTTGACCATGATTATTTCACTGAATAAGTTGTTTCTGGGCAAGCTATGACATGCATGGATATTATAGTATTAATGTAACACTATAAGTATCAAGTAATATCTGGGTCAGATTGAAACACACAAGCAAGATATAAGCTTGCAAACTAACTGTCAGACGTGTTCTTCATGTTCTGGGCTGCCCAGAAATTCATAGACAGCTATCAAGGTTACCCGTTTGACCATGCATGGATCGTAGATCATTACGTTTCTGGGTTATACATTTAGTTAATGTTGTAGTACTCATGTAGGACTACAACTCTAAACAAGTTTCATAGCAAAATCATAACACAATAGAAATATATAAGCTTCAGCAAATCATGTCAGAGGTTGTCTTCATTTCTGGGTTTTCCAGAAATGAAGAACAGTCCAAGTAGGCAACTTATGATCTTCATAACTTGCAACACATGAACTATTTATGTGATCTTAGGCTTTCAGGTTGTAACCAACATAACAAGGTACAGATCTATTACAAAATTTCACCATAACCCCAACAAATAAAGCGGAACTTGATCGATCAAAGTCAGCCGAAAGTAAAGTGTGTTAAATCCGCTTTACGGGTTTTCCAGAAACTGCCATCGTGACTGAATGACCAGGTTTGACCATCCAATACATCCCACATGCTTGATATTTAAGAGATCTAAAGGCCTGGATATAAAGTCCATATAACTAGTTACAAACTGGATACAAACACATAATCAAAACACATAAAACCGGACAGATCAACTCATTTGAAAATCTTTCCAGACACTATTTTATGATTTCTGGCTTACCCAGAAATCGAATGGTCATGCCCAGTCAACGGGTTTTGACCAGGAATAACTCAAAATATGGACATTGAGTGGCTGGGATTCTACTTTCAGATCAAAGAACTAATACCAGACTACCGATCCAAAACAGAAAACACATAAAGTCATAATCAGAGAGAGATTTACAGCCTCTGACATTCGTTGTCAGAATACAAAATAAAATTTTTCCAGATTTGGAAAATCGTCAAATCCGAGCCTCTAGATGTTATGGATCTAACATCTAGCAACCCAGATCATTGATTAACACCTTCTATCGTATCTTTAAATAACAAACAACATGAACCACATAGATTTTTATAAAGCTAGGGTTTGTACCTTTAAGCTTTGATTTCTTTTGATTCTGATCCTTGATCTGATATTGTTAAGCTAAGAAGTGTTTTTGGCTGTTCATATCACACTCTTTTATTCTCAATCTCGAAAATCTAGAGAGAGAATAGATTGGATGATTTTGATCAATAAAATGAGTATATTCTCTCTCTTTATAACTTATATATTTTACATGAATGCAATGGACTTGGCTAGAATTCGGCTGAGTTATAGAATTTGTAGCACATGGCTATGTGTAGGGTTGTTCAACCACTAAAGGTTTGGCAAGTTATACAAGTTAGCCTAAATAATTCAAGACGGGCATAATTGTCTTTTCGCTTGAAAATTTAATGGTATAAATGTCGTTTGTCTAACCCTTAGGGTTTGACCCTTAGGGTTTAACCCTAAAGCTTTGTACAATAATGTCTAGCATTTTGCAATTAGGATTTATAATTAAATAAAATAAAATAAAATTAGTTTCCTAAAAATGCAATTTAGAGATTACTAATTATAATTAGTTTTCTAATGACATAACTTGAATATTTTGGTTTTAAAGTCCACTAATTATACTTAACCTTGCTAATTTAAATAATTATGGTTTATAATTAGTAATTAGGTTTTTAAAATTACTAATTAGGGTTTGTACAAAAATAAAAATAATATTAGTTTCTAATTTTTGAAAATTAGGGTTTCTTAATCGTGTTTAATTTTCTAATTACATTATACATGAACATTATGATCTTAATGTCCACTAAGTATCATTTAGCTTGCAATTAACAATTAGGGTTACCAATTTAGCAAATTAGGGTTTTAAATTGGTGATTAGGGTTTTTAATTTACAATTAGAGTTTCTAGACAATAATTAGGGTTTCCTAATTAGCATAATATAATAATGGTTATAAATCACGCATCAATTATTTCTATCCACCACAAACTACGGTTTGAGTTTCAAATTAACGTTTAACGAATTAATGCTACCGTTTTGACATGCCATAACATAATTGACCAACCATTATATGTGCGTACATACAGTACATATTTATATCACTAAAAAATCAAAATATAATTAATATTATATTATTATTTTCATCCCTTGCTAAAAATCCAAAATTAGGGTTTAGATTCCATATCTGATTTATTATTCATATTTAACATTATTAATTAAATTAAAATAATTAACTTAATTAGACTAGCATAAATTCATATATTAAAATAGATTAATTATTATACTAATTCTAATAATAATTTCATATATTATTTAAATAATATATAATTATATTTTCATGGAAAATAAATAATAAAAATGTTTCTACTATAAAATTAATTATTAAAAGAATAAACTTTATAATAGTCAATAATTCTAAAATAAAATTATTTGTAAACATTCTTGTACTAAATATATATTTATTTATCACATAAATACATATACACATTATCTTGTACAAATCCTCATCTTTAAAATAAAAAAAAATTACACGCAAAATTTCTGATTTAATTTTTATAGAAAATATCAGATTCACCTCTCCCTTATAAAAGATTAGTCCCCTAATCACCGCTTTAAAACCTATACATACCAGTAGTACATAGCATACATACAATCATTACGTGTAGATCTCGATCAAAATTGATCGAACTGATCTTTAACTATTCAGCATAAAGCTTATCTATATGCTTATACGGAAAATTGATTTCTAATAGAACTCAATTTCCTCATTCAAAATAATTTATAACATATTGTTATATATAAGAAAATAATATATAAGAAATAAAATTGGTTTGAGTAATACCTGGAGTTGCATCGATCCCCGGCTACTACAGTTTCTTGAACGGTCATGTTGAAGACGCTTGCAGTTGATTTCGTTGGTTTGATTGTTGATGTTGGTCCCGTTATCGCCAATGTCCTGCTGCCTTTCCTCGTATTCGCATTATTTGCCTCCCTTCTCCTTCTTGGACAGTCTTCCACCTTATACTCCATTGATTCACACTTAAATCACGCAGACTTGCCTTTTATCTCCTTTCCTTTTATCGTATAGGTGACAAAACTATCTTTTGCCCCTTCGTTATCCTAGCTATCACAAATGTTGCTACAGGGTCAGTTGATCCTCTAAATCCTGGCAGTACGAACGCCTTGAAGTCTTTAACGTACGTCGATCAATTATTTGGCTGATCTTCTCGCGACTGGTATTCCGTTCTGCATAGCTTGATCGTCCATATTTGCAAAATTTTGTATTGACTCAGGTTGTCCTCCAGCTTTGTTGACCAGTTCTTATGTCCGTGTATTTCGTTTTCGTCTCGGCGGCATTATCGTAACTTATTCTTTATTAACTTACGTTCTAAGCCTTATCGTGTACGCGTAATTTTCTATTCAAATAGTCACGTATTCAAAATATTAGACTTTGAAAACTTTGGTTTACCGTATTAACCAGTGTTCAGATAAATAATTACTATCTTTATACCAACTTATTTCATTAATTCCACAGTCTCATACTCATAACACTTGACATACCATATCACATATTGCTTTAATCATCCGCTATCCATTTGTGACTCAAAAGTCGGGAATCGCTGACATAACTTATACAAAATTTGAAAAATATTACCTTATACAAACATACCTATCATATACATAACATAGAATCATACATATTCAAGTAATAATAATACTACTTATTTTTTACGCCTCCACTAAGGATCAATTGCTTAGAAATCTGTCTATTCCCATTATCCTCAATAATCCATTCACACCTAACTATACCTAGTTCGTCCAACTTACCACACGTTATGAGTTTAAAAACTCACCACAAACATATGAGTTTAAGAACTCGACATTGACCACATATTCTTTAACTATATTCTACCTATCAGTTATACTATCGCTTTGTGGTTCTAAGATTACACTTTTCAAAATAACCACCTCTTTGAGGTAGCTTTCAATGTGAGCCTCTATTTCAGCTATTAGCTTTGATATTGGCTCGGTTATGGAGGTTGACTTCTTCTTTACGATTAGAAGGTATCCTAATCCTTTTTCTATCTGACATCTACACACAAACTATCTTGATTATCACTTAATATATACACACAATAATTAATAGTTTTATATAAGTTATCTTTTATTTGATTTGATGATGAACTTATTCAATTCATCTCCCTTTTTAAACTCTATATGAGTTATTTGTATTTTCAATGTTTCCCTTTGTTCCAAGGTTATAGCCTAAGGTCTAGCCCACCTAAGGTTTTTAACCCGTAAAGCCCTCAAACTCGGGTATTTAAAACCCGAACTCGGTGCTTCACGATACCATTTCTATGAGCGGAATAATACTAATAATAATAACAATAATATGAATATCAAGCTTATCTTACATTTATCAGAGTCTAATCCCAATTATGCAACCTTTACTATAATTCTTTACATGATATATAATACATATCATTATATTAATACAGTCTAACTATTACAAAAGATACCATTAAACATATTCTATTTGCTTTCCTTTTCACTTGTTCTTGTCTGAACCTTCGAATTGATCATGCCTAGCTGAAAAAACATTTAAATTTAAGCAAGGATGAGCATTTGGATGCCCAGCAAGTAATAACAATTAGAAATATAATTAGCTAAAAGAACTAAATATTTTCTTTGTACATCACTTCTACAACGAATTTATAGGTGTGAAGTAAACTGAACCGATAATAACAACATAACAATTCTATCTCAAATTTTTGAAACTACTTATTGACTATATATATAGGTATTAGTCGACAGATTATGAACATTTTTTTTTTAGTTTTCGCTAAGGTTTAGCAGAACTTCATCTATAAACCGTCATAACTTACAGGCGTTAGGTTGTACTTTCCATGGGCCATGTATTGATCAATACTACATTACAAGAACGATAGGATATGATGTGACGCCCCAAATCAGGTATACATCACCCATCATGAGTCGCCAAATACATGGTACAAAATTCAAATATAACTTAATAATACAACAATCGTGTAAAATACGAGAAAACATAATCTAAGAGTTTAATAAGAATATTGTCATCTAGACAATATCCACACTCAATGGAGTCCTCATTACATATATTGTCACACTATTTAACAGAATAGTGAGGACTACTAATGCTATCATCTGACCGCACTCCGCCCCCGACTAGTCTAGTCCACGCTCTCATTTCTGAAGAGAACGGTGAAAGAAAAGGTGAGCTCAATTAGCCCAATGAAATATTATGACTAAGATAATGATGCAAAATAAATTATCATTAGCCTTCAGTGTTAAACTGATAAAATATAATAAATATCAAGTTTAACTGCAGTGGAACAAGCAATCCATTAGAAGAGTCAAGTAGAGAATAAAATCTACTATCTTCTATGATTTAAAAGGTTTTTTCATCACTTTTATCATTTGAGACTCGACTTTTAATAAATAAACCACATCATTCCCCGTACATTACTACGGCCAAGGATATTCATTAGTATCACGACCACAAATTATCCATGCTCTACGGGCGAGGATATTCGTGTATTCATCAATGGTCATGATCATGCCAACAATCATCCATCAATGCACTACTACCAATGAGGACTTTTACCACATCATTTGTAACAAGATGCGGTCATGATTATACCGAATAATCCCTGGTCATAATCATACCAAGTCCATCTATGCACTACAGGCCACAGATGACTTTCAACATATTATAAACATGAGGATGATGACAATGATATAAGAATTCAATAATACAAGTTCAAGGATAGATTTGTAAAGATTTATAATTTAATTTATCCATAAATCAATAACGTCCAAATTGTCAACATGATACTACTTTGTGGAGTAAAATTCAAGAATGCTCAGAAGAATATTTTCATGAAAAGATACTGGATGAAGCGCAAATATCAAGGATATTCCACTAATTTCATGGAGTATAGAAGCCAAAACTTTAATCAACTGAGTATAATAGAATATATGAAACCGCAAATGGATTTTTTGCTTGCCATTAGACCACTAGAACCAAGTGGTCGGGCCGGCCGGTAAAGACCAGCAATGGTCGGGCCAAAAGGCCTGAAGCCAGGTGGGGTGGAAATGGCTGACCCTTAGCCTGTGAATTGGTGGTGGTAAAGGCCTACCATGAGCTTCATACCATTAATTTTATTTATTTATTTTTTTGCAAACTCTTTGTTACACCAAAAATAATAATAATAATAAATATTAAAACTAATAAAATAATTAATAATAAATAATAATACAAACAAACACGATTAATTAATTACATACATTAACTACATATTTCAATTAATTAAAATTTTAATAGTATTATAAATTAGTATTATTAATTAATTACCTACATTATTTATGATGATAACTTGGATTTATGTTACCGAGTCTTTGCTTTCGAGATAGTAGGGATTGTACTTATTGAGAATGATCTTTTTACAATGAGTGTTTAATTTGTACATTGTTACTTGTCGTGAATTATATGAATTAGATAATATCAAGGTTGAAGCTTTTTTTTTGTAATGAGCAAACTCATATTGTCTTGTGTGTAATGTCATTCTTTCCTTGTTTGCATTTGCTACTGCAATTTGAATTTGTTGTTTAAATTACATTAACTACATATCTTAATTATAATTTTCAATTATAGTTAAAATATATTGAAGATTGCATTAAAAATAAATAGTTGTTGTAGCTCAGTTGGTTTGAACTCTTATTTATTTACTTACAAGTCTTGTGTTTAAACCTCGTAACCCACAAGTAGCAACATTTTTGTTTTAAAAAAAAAGTTTTACGGGCCGCGGGCCGGGCCAAAAATGGCCCAGATTTTATGGGCTGAAAAATGGCGGCCCAAAGCCCAGCCTGTGGCGGGCGGGGCGAGCCGTCCCGACCCGCAGGCCTGGGCCATCTTTGCCAGTTCTAGCTGCCATGCAATAATCCATGTAGATAGATTATTCCAACAGAGTAATAAAGAATGGAATAACAGAAGAATTCACCAGGCGTGCGTAATCCGCACAGACAGGATATTCCAACAGAATAATAAAGAATCGAACTAGGTCATGCGTAATCCGCACACACAGGATATTCCAACAGAATAATAAAGAATGGAACCAGGTCATGCGTAATCCGCATAGACAGGATGTTCCAACAGAATAATAAAGAATGGAATAGCAAATGAATTCACCAGCATTCGATAAACCGCATGCATAAAGAGTTATTCCAAATGTAATAATAAAGAATGGAATAACATAAGAATTTCACCATGTTTGCGGTACTTTGCATAGACAGGTTATTCTAACATAATAATAAAGAATAGAATAACAACCCTTGCGAGTATTGAAAGAAAATAACTCCCTTCATGAATACGAAAGAATAATACCCTTACCTTAGAAAAAGCTGATCTTGGAATAGTGAGGTGTGAGACTTCTCTTCTTTCTCTCTATAATTTCTCTATATAATAATTGCTCTAAAGCTTTTGTGAATTGGTGAGAAATGAAGGAAGAATGACCTTCTATTTATAGGAAAATATAGTTTCGATATTGCACGTTTTGGGGCTCAAAATATTACAGTATAATACCTTCCTCTTTTTCTTCATTTTTAATTTAGTCCTGCAAGTATTAACAAACTTGCACCACCTCCCCTAATAGTAAATAATGTGAATTAATAGTTCATTCATGTTACTCAATAGTATAATCATGTGAAAAAACTAATTACTGTATAGTACCTTCAACTATACCTCCATTTTAAACTTAGTCATGCAAGTATTATCAATCTTGCACCAACTCCCCTAATAGTACAAGAATGTGATTCATAGTACACAAATGTGAACAAATAGTTATATAAGCATGTGAATTAGTAGCAATTAATTGCTCATTATTTCGATAAATTACCCGATTTATCAATATAACCCCCAAACATCAATTATCATCGGAATAGATGTCGATTTCCACTAACACTAATAATCTCAACATAGTGGAACTATCAAATTCATCTTTTATCAACATAACTTATTCATCATTAATATTATAACTCACAATACTTAACAACCAGGTCGTTCCCAGGAAAGAGGGGGCTTTCCGATAAGGATTTCTCCTTATCATGCGCATGATTAGATGACCAAACCTCTCCTTGATGTAACTTCTAGACATTATAAATATTGCAATTTAATAATATGAATAACTTTGTTGTCTCAATTATTGATTTAATAATATAACATATTATACAGATGATACTATGACAATAATCGAATCAATAATATGAGAGATATGATGCGAAGAATTCTTCGTAGTAATAATTGAGTATAACCGGGTGACTTATCACGTCGAAGATCAATAATCAATACCGTGTGCTACTATGCAACCACACGTATTCATTTACTTTTTACTAATGAGTAGTTCAACGGTTTTAACGGTAACACTTTCGCCGTTATTTTTATAAAATGAAATTTCGCTGCTTTTCTAACTACGACAATACTTCCGTTAATGGGATCCACCAATGATTGTGTCATCGTCACGATATTCCCCCGACAAAAATATTCCCCGACCAATCGAATATTATATAACCACTTGCTTACTTTGCAAAATTTGTAAATATTACCGACAACTATAACATTATATCAAATCCACACCATAATATTAAAAAAAAATTATTTCGAGAAATTTAAATCTTTATTCATAAATTTTGGGGTCTCACATATGATCCCTGGCTGAAATGTGATGTGACGCCACCAAAATAGGTATACATCACCCATCTTGTGTCGCCAAATACATGGTACAAAATTCAAATACAACTTAATTATACAACAGTCGTGTAAAATACGACTAAACATATACTATGAGTTTTAATACAAATATTGTCATCTAGACAATATACAAACTCAATGGGGTCCTCATTACATTTATTATTACACTATTTTATAGAATAGTGAGGACTACTAATGCTATCATCATCTGGACCGCCACTCCGGTTTCGACTAGTCCTCGCTACGTTCTCATTTCTCAAGAGAACAATGAAAGAAAAAGGTGAGCTCAACTAGCCCAAAGAAAAAATATTATGACTAAAATAATGCAGAATAAATTATTATTAGCCTTCAATAGTGTTAAACTGATAAAATATAACAAACATCAAGTTTAACTGCAGCGGAACAAGCACATTAGAAGAGTCAAGTAGAGAATAAAATCTACTATCTTCTATGATTTAAAAGGTTTTTCATCACTTTTATCGCTGGGACTCAGCTTAATAAATAATCCACATCATCGAATCACCCCTCGCACTTTTCGACCAATGATATTCTTTAGTATCACGACCACAAATTATCCATGCACTACGGGCCAAGGATATTTGTGTATTCATTAATGGTCATGATCATGCCAACAACTGTCCATCAATGCACTACGACCCAATGAGGACTTTTACCATATCATTTGTAACATTATGGTTATGATTACACCAAATAATCCCTGGTCATAATCATACCAAGTCCATCTATGCACTACAGGCCACAGATGACTTTCAACAAAATATAAACATGAGGATGATGACAATGATATAAGAATTCAATAAAACAAGTTCAAGAATTAATTTATCCATGGACTAATAACGTCCAAATTGTCAACATGATACTTCTTTGTGGAGTAAAATTCAAGAATACTTAGAAGAATATTTCCATAAAAAGATACTGGATGAAGCGCAAATATCAAGGATATTCCACTAATTTCATGGAGTATAGAAGTCAAAACTTTAACCAACTGAGTATAATAAAGAATGGAATAACAAAAGAAATCACCAGGCATGCGATAGACTGCACAGACAGTTTATTCCAACAGAATAATAAATAACGGAACCAGGTCATGCGTAAACGCACAGAAAGGATATTCCAACAGAATAATAAAGAATGGAACCAGGTCCGGCGTAAAACACACAGACAGGATATTCCAATGTAAAAATAAAGATCGAATCGTGTTCGGCGTAAAAGCATTGCAGACGTGATATTCCAACGAATAATAAAGAATGAAATAATGAAGAATTTCACAAGTATAGGGTAGCTCATGTATACAAAAGTTATTCCAATGTAATAATAAATCATGGAATAACGTGTTCTCTTCATGAATACAAAAGAAATAATACCCTCACCGTAAAAGAAACCTGAATATAAGAGTAGGGAAGTAGCGAATACTTTTCTTATTTCATCTATAATTTCTCTCTCTAGAGTTTCAAAAATTCAGAACAAATAATGAAGGAATGAGCTTCTATTTATAGAAGAATGGACTGCATAGTAACTAATTCATGAACGGTCTAGATTGATTTACTTTTAATCGGACGGTCCATAATTAAAGCAAAATTTTTTAAATAAAATATAATATATTATATTATATATATATATATATATATAACATGTGCAATAAATAAAAAAAAATCACGGGTGGAAGACCCGTGAATTCATCTTACTCCTCTGTCCATTTTTTTCAAACTTATATATATATATATACACACACATAATAATACTCCTCCGGTCCACCCTAATTCCCCCCCACCCACCCACCTTCCATTAACAATCTTATATATATATATATATATATATATATATATATATATATATATATATATATATATATATATATATATATATATATATATATTCATATATATATAAAACGAAAACTGAGATAACTTCTACCAACAATTTTTTTTTAAAATGGGAAAGTGGGGGGGTCCAAATAATAAGTAAAACTTACATCAAATACTTCATAAAATCCCCTCAATATTTTTAACAACATTTATCATCATTATTATAATTCACAATATTAATCGACCATGTTGTTTCCAGGAAAGAGGGGGCTTTCTAATAAGGATTTCTCCCTATTGGCGCGCAATTAGGTGACCAAATCTCTCCTTGACAGAACTTCTAGACATCATTAATATTGTAAATAATAATATTAATAACTTTGTCATCTCAATTATTGATTTAATAATATATAAAATATTGACAATAATTGAATCAAATAACGTGAGATCTTATCGCAAAGAATTATCATTGTAGCAATAATTGAACAAAATTGAGTGCCTTCTCACGTAAGCATTAATAATCAAAACCGTGTGCTAATCGCGTAACTACGCCAGATTCTTGTACTTTTAACACAATTTCGTGTTTCAACAGTTAACGGTAAAACTTCCGCCGTTATTTTCGTAAAGTATTTTTGTCGTTTTCTCAATCCACGAATAATTCCATTGTGGGGTCCACCAATGATTGTGCCGTTGTACGAATATTCCCTGTTAAAACGAATATTCCCCGACCAATCGAATATTATATAACAACTTGCGTACTTTGCAAAATTTATAAATATTACCCACAACTATAACATTATATCAAATTCATTCCATAATATTCAAAAATGATATTTATAGAAAATTCATCTTTATTCATAAAAGTTGGGGTCTTACATGTGAGACAAGAACTAGGAGGGTAGAGACGGGGAATTCCTTCGCTAGTATGACCTACCTAAGTTTATTTGGTATTTATTTGGTCTGTCAGAGTATAGGGATAATATGTGACATGTCAATTAACCCTTGTTTTGTGGCAGTATTTGAAAATGACATCCGAGAATGTTGAGAATAGAAATGAAGCACAGGAGACCGTTGAGTCTCCACAGATCAATAATCAGGATAATGTGCATCAGGAAGTTGACAATCCTCATATAAACAACAACACTAACCAAATGATGAACGATGGAATGTTCAGAGGCTTTATGCAATTCATGAAACATCAGGTGAGAGCGGCTCCTGTCCAAAATATAGGTGGAAACACTGGAAACTCTCGGACAATCATCGCTAAGCGATTCAAGGAGAGCCGGACCACCGGAGTTTATTGGAGAGCCAAAACCACTTAAGGCGAAAGAATGGTTAAAGCAGATCACCAAGATATTTGATGTTTTGGGATGCTCTGAGGAGCAAAAGGTTCCATTTGCCACCTTTATGTTGCGAGGAGAGGCAGATTACTAGTGGGAATCGATAAAGGGTACTCAACCTGCCGCACTGAAGATGTCTTTGGAGAAGTTCCAAGAACTATTCAACGACAAGTACTTTCCCAAAAGTATTCGTCACATGAAAGAGGTAGAGTTCATCAAGTTAAAGCAGAATAATATGACCGTGTCACAGTACGGAGCTAAGTTTGCCGAGTTGTCCCGGTTTGTGTCTCACTTGGTTGATAATGAGGAGAGAATGACGCGGATGTTTCTAAGAGGTTTGAAACCCGAGATACGTCAATACTTAATTTCTCACAAACTGTGTTTGTATTCAGATATTGTTAATAGGGCTCAGTTATTGGAGCGCGATAACGAGTCAACTCACCCAAGAAAAAGCAGCCGGCAAAATGATAATACCAGTGGTAGCAGTCATCGAAGCGGTGACAACAAACGTGGAGGAAATCAACATGCCAAAAATGGTAACCACTTCGGTGGTAATCTTGGCCAAGACAGTAAAAATGGACATTTCAAGAAAAGGAGACTCAACAATGATGCAAAGACGTCACCACCATCACCCGTTGTTAAGGAAGGAAAACGACCACCTATCATATGCTTCAAATGCGGAGGGGAGGGATATATCAGTCCAAACTGAGCGATGCAGTCCAAAGCGTGTTATAATTATGGAAGACAAGGTCACCTAGCCTGATTTTGTCGTGCCCCAAAGATAATTCCAGCTGGGATGGAGGCACCAAAGGCCGTCCTAGAAAAGTCAAAGCCGGTATTTCAAGGGAGAACGTTTTTCGTAACCTCCCAGAAAGCAATGAACCTGAACGAGGTCATCACGGGTAAGCTTATCATAAACTCTAGCGAAGTCTATATCTTATTTGATACCGATTTTACCCATTCTTTTATTTCTCCTACTTGTGTTCAACGTTTAAATTTGACTCCGGAGAAATTAGACTTTAACTTATCGGTTGAAACTCCGTTGGGAGAAACCTTCATTACATCCACTGTTTATAAGTCTTGTTTAATTCAAATTGGTAACCGCACGTTACCTGTCGATCTTATTTCTTTAAAAATATTTGTATTTGACGTGATTCTAGGGATTGATTGGTTAACTACTCATCATGCTAAAATTGATTATTTTCGTAAGGTTGTTATCATTCATATTCCTAATCAACCTATTATGCGAATTCAAGCGACCAAACCATTATAATCAATCACGGTCATCTCAAGCCATAAAGCTATTCGTTTATTAAAAAACGGATGTCAAGCTTTCTTAGCTCATGTCACAGATTTAAACAAAAATACGTCAGATTTGAAAGATATTTCTATTGTTAATAAATTTCCTGACGTATTCCCTGAAGAACTTCCTGGCCTACCCCCAGAGCGTGAAATTGAATTTTTTATCGACCTTGAACCCGGTACAAAACCCATTTCCAAAGCCCCATATCGAATGGCTCTTATTGAACTTCAGGAGATAAAGACCAAATTGCAGGAATTGTTAGACATCGGTTTCATTCGTCCTAGTACGTCTCCTTGGGGTGCTCCTGTTCTATTCGTGAGGAAGAAAGATGGAACTATGCTACTTTGTATTGATTATCGAGAGTTGAATCATGTCACCATCAAAAATAGGTACCCGTTGCCTCGCATTGATGACCTGTTTGACCAGTTGCAAGGTGCCAAATTCTTTTCAAAGATTGATCTTCGCTCCGGATATCATCAGTTGAAGATTAAAACTGATGACATTCCAAAGACTGCTTTCAGAACTCGGTATGAGTATTATGAATTCTTAGTCATGTCTTTTGGATTGACTAATGCTCCTGCTGCCTTCATGAATATGATGAACCGAGTATTCAAGGAATATTTTAATCACTTTTTGGTCGTCTTTATTGATGACATCCTCATATACTCCAAAACCCGTGAAGACCATGAGCAACACTTGAGGCTGATACTCCAAAAGCTTCGTGAAAACAATTTATATGCCAAGTTGAAGCAATGCGAGTTCTGGCTTGAGGAAGTTACATTCCTTGGGCACGTGATATCAAATCATGGAATATCTGTTGACCCGACAAAGATTGAAGTAATTCAAAGCTGGGAGCAACCTAAATCAGTGACCAAAGTACGTAGCTTTCTCGGTTTAGCTTGTTATTATCGGAGATTCGTAGAAGGGTTTTCTCGAATCGCTACTCCATTAACTCAGCTGACTCGAAAAGATACAAAATTCGGTTGGAGCGAGGAATGTGAGAAGAGTTTTCATGAACTCAAGAGGAGACTCATTTCAAGACTGCTCGACAATACCATCCGCTCGAGGTATTTGTCATCTACAGTGATGCTTCCGGTAAAGGGTTAGGATGTGTTCTCATGCAACATGGGAAATTCATAGCCTATGCCTCACGACAACTCAAAGAATATGAGAGGAATTATTCTACTCATGATCTAGAGTTAGCGTGATCATTTTTTAAGCTTAAGATTTGGAGGCATTACACCTATGGATAGAAGGTGGAGATCTATACGGATCATAAAAGCCTCAAATATTTCTTCAATCAAAAGGAACTCAAGATACGGTAACGATGATGGATTGAGTTGTTGAAAGATTACAATCATACCATTCAATACCTTCTTGGAAAAGCGAACGTAGTAGCTAATGCATTGAGTAGAAGATCATATGCGGGTATTAGTGCATTATTGTCAATGCAAAGGCCAATTTTATATGACTTACAAAGGATGGAGATAGAGTTAAAGACTCTAGGGACCCATGTGATTATGGCGAATATACGAGTAGAATCGACTTTAATCGATAAAGTTAAAGTTTCTCAAGCTACAAACTTGGAGCTGATGCGTATGAGGAAGAAATTGCAAGAAGGTGCTACGCCGGAAGCAAGAATCGATGAAGAAGGAATACTTCGAGTCAACTCCAGACTTTGTGTTCCTAAAAACCCTAATTTAAAGTATAAAATCATGATGGAGGCGCACAACACACCGTTTGCAATCCATCCTGGGAGTACCAAAATGTATCGTGATCTTCGACATACATTTTGGTGGAGCAATATGAAGAGAGAGATAGCGGAGTTTATCTCAAGGTGTTTAACTTGTCAACGAGTCAAGGCGGAGCATCAAGTACCAAAAGTTCCATTGCAACCACTTGAAAATTTAGAATGGAAGTGGGAGCACATTACCATGGATTTCGTTACTGGTCTTCCCAAGGTTTCTCAAGGCATAGATGCAATTTGGGTCATTGTTGATAGATTGACCAAGTCTGCTCATTTCCTACCTATACAAGAAACTTATACACTTGAACGTCTTACTCGTATGTACATAAACGAGATTTTAAGACTGCATGGTATGCCGGTATCCATAGTTTTTGATCGAGACCCAAGATTCACTTCAAGATTTTGGGTTAGTTTGCAAAAAACTATGGGCATGGATTTACGATTTAGCTTCGGCATATCATCCTCGATCTGACGGGCAAATCGGAGAGGAATATTCAAACTCTTGAAGATTTATTAAGACTCGTGTCCTTGACTTCAAAGGAAATTGGGACAAGTTCTTACCATTGGTGGAGTTTTCCTACAACAACAGTTATCAAACAAGTATTGGCATGGCTCCATTTGAGGCGTTGTATGGAAGAAAGTGTCGTTCTCCAGTATGCTGGGATGAGGTGAGTGAAGTAATGTTTTTGGGACCGGAGTTGGTACGTATGACTACGAAAAAGATTCAAATGATCCGACAACGTATAAAAACCTCACAAGATCGACAAAAGAGTTATGTTAATCTTCATCGAAAGGACGTGAAATTAGATATTGGAGATCATGTGTTGTTACGTGTTGCTCCATGGAAGGGAGTTACGAGATTTGGAAAGAGAGGAAAGCTCAACCCTCGATTCATTGGCCCATTTTTAATTCTCGATCGAGTAGGAACTGTGGCCTATAGAATCGCCTTACCACCAAGTATGTCTCGTGTTCATAACGTTTTTCACATATCTATGTTACGTGAATATGTGAAAGACCCAAACCACATTATTGAATTAGAACCAGAAGAGATAGAGGAAGATTTAACGTATGAAGAGTTACCTGTTAAAATCTTGGATAAGAAGGATCATATTCTACGCTCTAAAGTTATACCTCAAGTCAAAGTTTTGTGGAGAAACCAAGATGTTGAGGAAATGACCTGGGAGTTAGAATCTAAAATGAAATCAAGGTATCCTCACCTCTTCGATATACCAGGTACGTACCCTAATTTTGAGGACGAAATTTTAGAAGAAGGGAAGGTTGTAAGACCCCAACTTTTATGAAAAATAATTTTCTCGAAATATATTTTTGAATATTATAGTGTGGATTTGATATAATGTTATGTTGTGGGTAATATTTACAAATTTTGCAAAGTAAGTAAGTGGTTATATAATATTCGATTGGTCGGGGAATATTCGTTTTAACAGGGAATATTCGTACGACGGCACAATCATTGGTGGACCCCACAATGTAAGTATTGTCGTAGTTAGAAAACGCGAAATTATCTTTTATAAAAATAACGGCGAAAGTGTCACCGTTAAAACCGCTGAACTACCCTAGGTAGTAAAAGTACGATGTCTGGCGCGGTTTGCATAATAGCACACTTTTATTTGAGTATTGATGCTTACGTGAGAAGTCACCGAGGTTATACTCAATTATTGCTACAGTAATTGTTGCATCATATCTCTCATATTATTGATTCAATTATTGTCACAGTATCATCTGCATAATAATTATTATTATTAAATCAATAATTGAGACGACAAAGTTATTCATATTATTATTTGCAATATTGACAATGTCTAGAAGTTCTGTCAAGGAGAGTTTGGTCACCTAATTGCGCGTCAATAAGGAGAAATCCTTATCGGAAAGCCCCTTCTTTCCTGGGAACGACCTGGTTGTTAAATATTGTGAGTTATAATATTAATGATGAATAAGTTATGTTGATAAAAGATGAATTTGATAGTTCCACTATGTTGAGATTATTAGTGTTAGTGGAAATCGACATCTATTCTGATGATAATTGATGTCTGGGGGTTATATTGATAAATCAGGTAATTTATCGAAAAAATGAGCAATTAATTGCTACTAATTCACATGCTTATATAACTATTTGTTCACATGTGTGTACTATTGATTCACATTCATGTACTATTAGGGGAGGTGGTGCAAGATTGATAATACTTGCATGACTAAATTAAAAATGGAGGTATAGTTGAAGGTAATATACTGTAATTAGTTTTTTCACATAATTATACTATTGAGTCACATGATTGAACTATTAATTCACATTATTTACTATTAGGGGAGGTGGTGCAAGTTTGATAATACTTGCAGGACTAAATTAAAAATGAAGAAAAAGAGGAAGGTATTATACTGTAATATTTCGAGCCCCAAAACGTGAAATTATTAAAACTATATATTCCTATAAATAGAAGAACATTCTTTCTTCATTTCTCAACAATTCACAGAAGCTTTAGAGCAATTATTATAGAGAGAAATTATAGAGAGAAAAAAGAAGAGAAGTGTGCTACATCACTATTCCAGTATCCAATTTTTCTAAGGTAAGGGGTATTATTCTTTCGTATTCATGAAGAGAGTTATTTTCTTTCAATACTCGTAAGGGTTGTTATTACATTCTTTATTATTATGTTGGAATAACCTTTCTATGCGAAGTACCGCATACATGGTGAAATTATTTTGTTATTCCATTCTTTATTATTCTGTTAGAATAACCTGTATGTGCGGTCTACTGCATGCCTGGTGAATTCTGTTGTTATTCTATTTTTTATTATTCTGTTGGAATATCCTGTCTGTGCAGATTACGCATCACCTGGTTCCATTCTTTATTATTCTGTTGGAACATCCTGTCTGTGCGAATTACGCATGACCTGGTTCCATGCATTCTTTTATTATTCTGTTGGAATAACATGTCTGTGCGGATTACGCACGCCTGGTGAATTCTTCTGTTATTCCATTCTTTATTATTCTGTTGGAATAATCTGTCTACGTGGATTACCGCATGGCGGCAAAAATCCATTTGCGGTTTCATATATTATATTATACTCAGTTGATTAAAGTTTTGGCTTCTATACTCCATGAAATTAGTGGAATATCCTTGATATTTGCGCTTCATCCACTATCTTTTCATTGAAATATTTTTTGAGCATTCTTGAATTTTACTCCACAATGCACTATCATGTTGACAATTTGGACGTTATTGATTTCTGGATAAATTAAATTATAAATCTTTACAAATTTATCCTTGAACTTGTTTTATTGAATTCTTATATCATTGTGATCATCCTCATGTTTATAATATGTTGAAAGTCATATATGGCATGTAGTGCATAGATGGACTTGGTATGATTATGACAAGGGATTATTCGGTATAATCATGACCGTAATGTTACAAATGATGTGGTAAAAGTCCTCATTGGCCGTAGTGCATTGATGGACATTTGTTGGAATGATCATTACCATTGATGAATACACGAATATCCTTGGCCCGAAGTGCATGGATAATTTATGGTCGTGATACTAATGAATATCCTCGTAGTGCGGGGGATGATGTGGTTTATTTATTGTTTGAGTCTCAAATGATAAAAGTGATGAAAACCTTTTAAATCATAGAAGATAGTAGATTTTATTCTCTACGGACTCTTCTAATGGATTACGTGTTCCATTGCGCAGCTTAAACTTGATGTTTATTATATTTTATCGCTTTAACACTTTGTTGAAGGCTAATGATAATTTATTCGCATTATCTTAGTCATAATATTTCTTCTTCGGGCTAGTTGAGCTCACCCTTTCTTTCACCGTTCTCTTCGTAAAATGAGAACGTGGCTTTCAGGACTAGTCGGGGAACGGAGTGACGGTCCCAGATGATAGCATTAGTAGTCCTCACTATTCTCATTAAATAGTATGACAATAAATGTAATGAGGACTCCATTGAGTGTGGATATTGTCTAGATGACAATATTCTTATTAAAACTCTTAGATTATGTTTTGTCGTATTTTACACGACTGTTGTATAATTAAGTTGTATTTGAATTTTGTACCATGTATTTTGCGACTCAAGATGGGTGATGTATACCTATTTTGGGGGCGTCACAAAGATGGGTTGTATTTATAGAGAAACAAAACACAGACAATGCATATATACATCAAATTAAACCAATTAGAATGTTAGATTACATGATGGTTAACAGAGAGTTGGTAAATGGTAGTTAAAATTCATCATAATATCCACTCCCCCCATAATCATCACCTAGAAAGCTTGGAAGAAAGAAAAAAAATAGGCCTTAGCCTCTATGTGATTCACGTGGCTGAGAAAATGAGCAAATGGGACACTAGTTTTGGGACAAGCAAATTAACTCAGCACTCTTGCAACATTAGACCATATACTTGTACACAACTCTTATTCTTATACTATATTGTATACAAATATCAACCATACATTATAACTTAGTGTCACAATATGATATACATATTTAATACTTCAAGGTAGTAGATGTAATATGGAAATGTAACATACATATAGTACATGTATATTTTATCACACCAGTATACTTTATTAAAATAATAGCTTACAATATGCTCATTGTATATTATTTTAATATATACCCACATACATATTGTCACATACACCTTCATGATGTATTCATACCATTTAGTTTTAATAAACCTTTATATATGGTTACTTACACATTTCATGATATATTTATACCATAAAGTTTCAATATGCATAATCACATTGCTTCATACAATATAGTTTCATAAAACTTACTATATAATCACATAAAAGTCACACTACATTATATAGTATAGTCGTATTATTGCTCACATGCACATAACCGTTAATCTAATATTATTATATTAATAACTTGTCAAATAAATAAATTATTCACTTTCTTGATTAATTAACACCAATATTAATTAATCCAATCATCATCGATTAATGTATTTATGAATCTCCATAATCATTAATTATCTATATAATTCTTATTATATTTATAGATATATTGCAAATAATAGTAATCACATATTATTAATTAATTACAAAGTAATCAATATTCTACCACAATTAATTAATATTAATTAATGGTTTACTTAATAATTCCTTCGTCAAACATAACGTACTTTATTTCATGGTTTATCAATGTCACACATAACACATAATTGTTCTATTTAATTTCTAAAGTAGAAAAATTAATTTTTCTCTAATCGACCATCGGGCGCACTGCTTGATTTATCTTCTTTGACGGCAAGTAGCCAATACTGCGTCTTTAACAATGGTCAATACTTTGTTTAACCTTCAAGCCGGTGTCAATTTTCGTCGCCAAACTTGTTTTACATGACATGAATTAATGTCCACATGAGCGATATTACAAATCTAAGAGTGTGTTCATTACTTATCATAATAATCCTAATAATCATATCATTTATACAATAATCATATTTTCATTGAAAAATAAATAATAAATATTTTTATTAGAAAATTAATTTATTATAAGAATATAATCTATAATGATCAATAATTCTTAAAAAGAATTTATTTATAATTATTAATGTAATAAATAAGTTTTATTTATCATATATATATATATACTTTTACTTTGCATATTTCCACCTTTATATATATATATATATATATATATATATATATATATATATATATATATATATATATATATATATATAAATATAAATTATATGCCAAATTTATTATTTAATTATATTAAAAATATTGGGTTATCACATCCACCCTCCTTTATAAGGATTCCGTCCCCGGAATCACCGTTTCAAAACTTATAGATACAAGGGAAAATAGCACATACAGTCATTCCAAGTAGATCTCGATCAAATTCGATTGAACTGATCTTTAACTATTCAATATAAAACTTGTCTATTTGATCATATGGAAATTTGATTTCTAACATAACTCAAATTTCTCATTCGAAATTTCTTTATAACAAAAATAAAATCATATATAAGAAAATAAAATTTATTATTTTTAATATTTTAAAAGAACATAATAATTTTAAAATAATAATTATATTTATTTATAATTATGTTTAGTTATATTTATATTTAAAAATTTTAAAATAATAATTATATTTAATATTTTCAAATAAATAGTTTTTTAATAAATATAGAATAAATATTATTTTTAATATTTTTGAAATAATAATTATATTTAATATTTTAAAGTAAAATTATTTTTAAAATAATAATTATTTTTATATTCAAAATAAATTATGGTTTTAAAAATAAATATTATTTTAAGGAAAAAATTGGAATTTTTTTCAAATATGAGTGTAATTTCACAAAATACTGATTCAAAAAAGCTAAAGTTAAAATTTTTTAAATATTAATTATTTGTATGCAAATTTACACATCTTTAAAAATAAAAACAATTATTTTTGTTTTGTGAAAATAAATTTTTAATTTTTTGTTTTATTTTTTGAATCTATATTTTATAAGACTTTACTCAATTTTTACAAAAATGAAAAATGTAATAATTGTTTTTCCTAAAAATAATAATTATTAATAAAATTTTAAATTTTTTTTTTTTAAAAAATAGAATCAATTTTTTTTATCTTTTACTGTTTTTTGTATTTTTTAATTTCTATTTTTTTGTTTTTTAACAATTCTAATATTAAGAATACATATAATAATGGTAAATGTATTAAGTCTTTTTTTCTAGAAAATAAAGTTTTACATAAAAATGAAAAAATCTACTTTTTTTAAATAAATTTTATTTTTAATTTTATTTTTTGGAATTTATATAATATGAAATCTTAGTCCTTTTTTTAATTTTATTTTAAAATAATAAAAATAATTATTATTTTCAAATGATTTAAAATAAATATTTTATTTTAAAATACTCAATATAATTATTATTTAAAATAGTAATTTATTTTAAAATATTAAAAATAATATTTATTTTAAAATATTAAATATTATTTTTTTTACTTTTTGAAATTTAAACATAATTATAAATAAATATAATTATTATTTTAAAATTATTTTAAAAATATTATGTTCTTTTAAAATATTAAAATTAATAAATATTTTAAAATACTTTATTTTAAAAATATTACTTTATTTTAAAATTTTAATTATAATTATTATTTTAAAAATATTAAAATATTATTTTATTTTAAAATATTAAATTTGGGGTTGGGTCAAACTAGGTCAGATTTTGGTCAAAATGGGTCGGGTTGTGGTCAAATCAAAGAAAAGGAACAGAATCGACACAAAATATCATTTTAAGGACCGAATTGACGAAAAATGTAATTTAGGGATGACATTGAAGGTAGGTGGTAACATGGAGGGTTATAAAGTGCCATTCAACCCCTTAAAAAGTATTATTTTCAAATTATTATTAACTTTTTGAAATCAATTTAATATATATAATTTAAAATTATATATATAATTTGACTTTTGAGCTCAAACGACAACATATTAAACTTTAAAATTTGCATAACTTATAAAAGTTTAAAATGAAATAAATTTTATGATTAATAATTTTTGTTGTATATTATATAACTATAATAATTGTATCTATTAAAATTAAATAAATTCACATCAATTTTTAATTTAATATGTCATCGGTTGATCTTAAAAATTAAATTGTATATCTAATTTTGAAAAGGATGGTATATTATGTTAATTAAACAATGCACCAAGGGCTGCAAACGATCCGATCCGATCTGAACTTTATCGAACTCGAATATGTTTGAGTAACAAGATCGAAACAACACAAATGCGCCAGTTCGGATAGTTAGCAGTTAGCGAACATGCTCGAGTTCGCGAACAGAGTCGAACATCATCATGTTCATGAACATAATCAAATATCATCATATTCGCAAACATAATCGAACATCATCAACATACTAAAATAAAAATTAGGCTAAATATTATAAATACTCGAGTATCTCACGAATCACTCGAATCGAATTACATAGTTCGCAAATATGTTCAATCAAATGGTCGAGTGATCGAACACGATATTATGTGCGAATTCAATTCGATAAAACAATACAATCGAATTTTAACCGAATTAAATTGAACTAAATCGAAATTGTTTATAAACAATTCAATTCGTTTGCAACCCTAAATGCACATAATAGAATTATCTCTTAACATGCCGAAATGAAACCCAATCCCCTAAATGCACATAATAGAATTGGGCAAATGGTCAAAAAAGTCTCTGATGTTTACCGCAATAGTTTACTTGCACCCTAAACTAATTTTTTTTTCTAAAAGTACCCTTAACGTTACATTTTTGGGTCATCTGTGCCCCTGCCATTAACAAAAAACAAACGGGGTTAAAATGTGACGACGTGACAGGCTTAAATATAAAATATATTCTAAATAAAGTAATATATATCATTTAATCAAAACAAAAAATACTAAAATAAAAAATAAAAAAAGCATAACATATTTACATCATTTATTCAAAATAATAAAATTCAAATTAATTTGTTAACTAATCAAAACAACTAATTAAATAAAATAAGTTGTATAACATATTTACATCATTTAATCAAAATAATAAAATTCAAATTAATTTGTTTTGATTAAATGATATATATTGTTTTATTTTTTATGTTAGTATTTTATATTTTATACTAAAATAAAAATTAGGCTAAATATTATAAATACTCGAGTATCTCACGAATCACTCGAATCGAATTACATAGTTCGCAAATATGTTCAATCAAATGGTCGAATGATCGAACACGATATTATGTGCGAATTCAATTCGATAAAACAATACAATCGAATTTTAACCGAATTAAATTGAACTAAATCGAAATTGTTTATAAACAATTCAATTCGTTTGCAACCCTAAATGCACCAAATAGAATTATCTCTTAACATGCCGAAATGAAACCCAATCCCCTAAAAAAGTAGGAGGATGCTTTACAGAACAAAGTGATGATTTGTGTCGGCAGCTTTCTTCTAGATCACTGGCACTTCTAGGCCAACCAAAATAGAAAATAAATAAATCATAAAAGAATATATTTGGAAAGAAAGAGAATTCTGTTACCGCTACGGCGCTACGAACTTAACTTTTAACATCTTCCTCCTTAAATATAAGTCTAATCTAGTTAGCCACTGATATAATCTTTTGGGAACTGCTTGCTGCTTTCACTTTCACTGTTCATAATTTGATATCATCCCACAAGAATTGGAACTCCACAAGCTATAGAGATTTTTGACAAGTTATAATATAATCTCATAATTAAAAACAAATAACACTATTATAATACTAATAATTAATCAAGCCTTCATTAAAAGGAATCACACTTCACACACAAAAATAAATAAATTCACACAAGTGAGAACTAAACTTGAAGCCTAAAATTCATGGGTCTAAGTATTAATGAGTAAGTCAATAACTCTTTGACAATTTGACAACTATATATAGAGTTTGAATTACCTACTAAAAGTTATCCATAGTGATTAAACTTTTTTCTATATATATGAAATTAACCTATACTTGAGTAATTTTGATGGTTAAATACTCTTTAAACAACATTTTTGAATCAGAATTGTATTTTATACATCTTTTAAAGGCGATTAATATAATTAGAGAAAAATAATATTTTTAGAGTAGTAAAGTGTCGTTTAAAGTGTTAAATATTGTTAAAATAATTATAAAAATATTATTAAATATATATCTATTCTAATAACGTAATTTTTATTATAACAATATTTTTAAATGACAGTTTTCTTTTTTTTTTTGGACATTTCTTATAAGATAGTAGTAGTATCATTTTCTCATTTGTACTATATGCAAGTGGACCTACAGAGGAGACAGAAGCACAAGGAAGCGTCAGCTGAATTTCTATCGGCCATAGAGAAGATCGATGGCCCCTACCAAAAAATAATAGTCATGCACACAATTTCTCGATATAGCTTCTAATATATCACGAGATATCGCGACTTTATTAAAACATTAATCACAAAGTTGTTCAATAATCTTGGTAATGCTTTTATTTTATTTCATATGTAATAATTAGTAATTGTCTGTGCAAGGTACGACGTAACGAAAAATTAGATTAAAATTTTAAAAATACTATATTACCTAAAGACTTTTTGCAATTTAAAATAACTTACAATCACACATAACATGATAACAATTATCATAATTTATCACACTACCACAATAATTAATTTTTCTTTAAAAATAGATATTCAGAAAAATCTAAACTTGTCTATAAAGCTTACAATCATCAATAACAATTATCATAATTCACCACACCACCACAATACACAATAATAATTATTATTGTTATTATTATTGTTGTTGTTGTTGTTGTTGTTGTTATTATTATTATTATTATTATTATTATTATTATTATTATTATTATTATTTTTTAATAATAATAATTATTGTTATTATTATTACTATTATTATCATCATTATTATTGTTATTATTATTATTATTATTATTATTATTATTATTATTATTATTATTATTATTATTATTATTACTATTACTATTATTATTATAATAATAATAATAATTATTATTACTATTATTATTATTATTTCTATTATTATTATTAGTAGTACTATTATAATAATAATTATTATTATTATAATTACTATTATTATAATTATTATAATAATAGTAATTATAATAATAATAATTATTATTATTATTGCTATTATTACTATTATTATTATTATTATTACTATTATAATAATAATAATAATATTATTATTATTATTATTATTATTATTACTATTTGTTTGTGTGTGTGAAGAAAGAGAGAGAGTATGGTGTAGGGGTGAATTTGATTTGGGCGTGAAGAAATATGAGCCTTTAGATTAAGTTGAAAGAATTAAATTAGAATGAATATGAAACATCCTTGTGCTTTGTCAAAGAAAGATTCAAAATAAGTTTTATTTTATTATATAGATTATTATATTATAATAATAATAATAATAATAATTATTACTATTACTATTACTATTATTATAATTATAATTATAATTATAATTATAATTATAATTATAATTATAATAATAATTATTATTATTATTGTGACGCCCTAAAATTCGGGTATCTTCCAACCCGACAGATGGTGCTACACGGTGCTACAATTCACACAAATATTCAATTAAAATACCTCAAAAGAACGAATATGTCTTATATATATTCAAAATAATATTAACATTCCCCAAGTTCTTTATAACCATTATATTTGTCCTTGTCATAATATCAAATATTATTCTTACAAAACTATACTATTACATAAGTAATCTACGGGTTCGCCTTTGCCTTCCCTTTTTTATCCTCGCTTTTGATCCATCTATCTGCCCTGATTGATCTTTAGCTACATTCATATGGTTCAAGCAAGAGTGAGCCTAACTAGCTCAGCAAGTACAACAATTCTAGTAAAATAGCATGCTTGAGACATAGGAATCATATATCTTCAATAACTGAACAATAGTTACAAATTACTATCGATAATTCAAAATAGCACTTCTTTTCTTTCCAAAATATTTTACAACAACAATATTTAGTAAAACATCAATTCCGGTCCAAGATAATGAGCATTTCATAAGTACTTTGAAAAAGACATCCCGACACGAAGTCCGTAAGTCCGATATATAGCTTACGAAAGACGCCTAGGTGATCACCCTATAGTACTTTATGTTGATCAACACTACATTTATTAAACGTGTATACGTTTAATGGCAACCTCACGTGCCTGTCGTTTGACGACAAAACAATTTGGCATACTCAGTCTCCTTTTGAAAACCACAACAATATTAGTTTGGTAAATCATTGCTCATACTTGAAAGATTAAAAGAAATCCAAAATATCGTAAGTCTAGCCGAAGGAATTGGCGTTGACTTCATCAGACATTAACTCATACGAAGAATACATGAATCACAAAGCTTGTCCAGATCGAACTGGAACAAGGGTTAGAGTACTTGCCTTTTAGCGTCCACGCTTACGCTTTATAACATGTGCACTTTAAGTCTTTAAGGTCTCTACAGTAAATGATAACATCACATAACACATTAGGTCATGAATAATCATACATGGTTCCTAAAGAATCTTACCATTCTTCTCAATCTAATTACGTATTATATTTTTTATTATTGGTTTCGGCTTCCCGTTACGTCATTCTTACGTTTACATGCAACTGACTTTCTTTAACTCTAAGTGATCATACTTAAGGTTTAATTATGTCTTGACAATGTTACATTACAAACCTTAGTTAATTGTTAGACAATTACAAATCATGCTCTACTTGTATCCATTCTTTAATATCTAAGTTTTAAGTCCGCATCAAGGGCGCCAAGAAATTCCTTTTGTTATGCACATACTGCCAACACACCATTAGGGCTTGAAGATCGGACTCTTGCACTGCTATGGCGTGAGTCTCCTTTACATTACGCTATGCTGCGACGCCACTCTCCAGTAGGTTATGGCTTTGCTTGGCTTCGCTGCTAAGCCAAGGCAATGCTGGCTTTTTATTTTGGTCAGCCATACACCAAATCTGTGTGCACCAAAAAACTTTGACAGATTTTTCAACTTGTGAGATTCCCGGACTCGTAACTTCTTCGTTATAAGTCCGAATTGGCTCGTTCAAGAGCATACGGTTCACAAATCATGTACTCTACGTGTTCATGCAAGAATTTTATCTATTCAACTTCGTTTGCTAAAAATTAACCTATTAGTTTATTTTTAACGAAAATGATAAACGTCCGTGAACGTTTAATGCTCGTTTCTTCGTTCTAAGTCGAAATTCGGTAATTTTCGAGTCCGCAACTCTATAATGCTAAATACGACTTGTCTCCATCGGAAACCAACGTTTCCGAGTTCAAACACAAAATATGACTTCTATTCCGAGAATTTCACGAATTCGACGATAGTTGTCTAATCGTTTGAATTCCGACAAACTTCATTACTAACGATTTGTTCATCATTCTAAATGGATTCATTTCAATAACTAGACATCTCAACTTATAAATTATAATGACTTATATTCAAATTAGGTTATGACTTATTTTCTTATAATTCCATAACTTAACAAATTCTTCAATAAAAGATTTTCATTTCCTTATGACATATTCTTGAATTAAGTCATTTAAGCAATATTCTTGCATTCTATCAATCATACAAACTTCTTGAGTTCATCATATGACAAGTCTATATATGTACTCCATAAGTTCATAACTTATTTAGGTTTAAGTTACTTATTCCTTACTTATTCGGCTTAAGTCCATTGATTATTCACTTCTCATATGTTTTTAGCATACATGATCGTTACTTCTCTATCAAGCTAATATGGTAGAGATGGAGGACATAAATCCTTACCTTTGTTGACTGACTTCCTTCTTGAAAATCTAACAAAGGATGATTGACTTAAGAAGTGCTTATCTTCTCTAACAAATAAGTTACTTTGTAGTGGAAGTTGCTAGATTATTTGAACAAGAAAAATGAAATGTGAGCTTGCTATTTATAGAAGTCTCTAAGCTAGGGCATAATGGTCATTAAGACCTCCCACCTCCTTAACTAACCTCCTTACTATTCCTTCCTTAATGCCCAAGTATTCTTGTTCCCTACATCATATACTTGGCCACCACATAAAGGTCTTGCTCTCCAAGTTCATCCATGGGTTTCCCTATGGATCCTAATTGGCTAATGGATCATCAATTGGACTTAGGTCTTAAATTACATTGGGCTTGCAATAGTTTTCTTTGGGCTTCACATTAATAATTACATGGCTAAACATTGCTACCCCTTGGGCTTGCCCCTTAATGCTATTGGACTTGTACTTCATACAATAGTCCTCAAGTTTAATTCATTTGGATTTTAAATCCTTAACGTTCTCAATTGAAGTCCGCATGCGAAATATTGCGTTTTCCATACTTAGATTATTATTACATAATCCATCTCACCTCGATATTATAACGTTACGTATTTCTCAGAAATTCAAAAATAATTCCCTAGCAATAAACGACGAATAATGTTTTTCGTAAAATTTCTCGGAAAGCTTTTATTTTCGTCTTGGAAATTCAAACACTTTAATTCTCTCAAGTGGTTCAAATATATACTACGATGTTCTGACATTTCTAGGTTATAGAACGACATTCATCTCACCAACACATAATAATAATAACTAATATTATTTTATTCATTGCAAACGTATTTACAAATGGTTTGATTTTTCCGGGGCGTTACACTCTTTCCCCCTTATAAGGATTCTGTCCCCAGAATCTCGCTATAAACAAAATTACACAAACAAATGAGGGTAATTCTTCTTCATCTTTTCTTCCAATTCCCACGTTGCTTCTTCGACATCGTGGTTCTTCCATAACACCTTTTTAGATGGTATAACTTTGTTCCGTAGAACTTGCTCTTTTCGATCGATGATTTGAATTGGCACTTCCTCATAGGTTAAGTCCTTCTCGATATGAATCGACTCATGCTCTATTACATGTTTGTAATTAGGCTTATAAGGTCGTAATACAGATACGCGAAGCACGTTATGTATTCGTTCTAGGTCTGGAGGTAATGCTACCACGTAGGCTACCCCTTCCACTTTTTCTAATATCTCAAAAGGTCCTATAAACTTGGGACTTAACTTTCCCTTCTTTCCAAAGCGTATCTTTCCTTTCTAGGGAGATACCTTTAGAAATACATACGAGCCTACTTCGAACTCCCTATTTACTCGATGCAAATCTATAAACTTCCTTTGTTTATCTTGAGCCGCCACCAATCACATTCGTATTAGTTTCACTATATCCGTTGTTTGTTGTACCAATTCTGGTCCTAGCATTCGTCGTTCTCCCACTTCATCCCAATACAATGGTGTTCTACATTTTCTTCCATATAAAGCTTTATAGGGTGGCATACCTATGCTTGCATGATAACTATTGTTATACGCAAACTCTACTAATGGTAGATGATCATCCCAACTACCCTTAAAATCCATGACGCAAGATCTTAACATATCTTCTAACGTCTGAATTATCCTCTCGCTCTCCCCATCAGTTTGTGGATGATATGCCGTACAAAACTTCAACTGCGTCCCCAACTGCTCTTGTAGACTTCTCCAAAAGTTCGACGTGAATCGTGGATCACGATCTTATACAATCGAAACTAGTACTCCATGTCTGGAAATAATTTCCTTAACATAAAGTTTCACTAATTGATCTAAATTATACTTAACCCGAATTGGCAAAAAGTGAGCTGACTTTGTCAACCGGTCCACTATCACCCAAATCGCGTCATACCCCTTCTGAGTAATCGGAAGTCCCACCACAAAGTCCATCGTGATATGCTCCCACTTCCACTCCTAATCTCCAATGACCGTAATAAGCCACTTGGTCGTTGATGTTCTACTTAACTTTCTCTCGACAAGTCAAGCACCTACTCACATAATCGGCTATTTCTCTCTTAATGTTCGGCCACAAAAAACTCTGTCGAAGGTCTTGATACATCTTAGTGCTACCAGGATGAATCGAGTACCTCAAACTGTGAGCCTCTTGTAAAACTTGCTCCTTTAATTCCGTCTCATTCGAAATCCAAATTCTTCCATCAAATCTTAATAATCCCTCATTATCAAGACTAAACTTAATATCTTTTTCATTGGTCAACCGCTTCTTCATCTGGTCACACTCATCAGTTTTGAGTTGTACTTCCTTGACTCTCTCGACGATGGTAGATTGGATCTCCGTCGTAAATAGTTTCTGATCCGCTTCACTCAGTAACTTCACCTCTATCTCCATCCTAGACATCTCTGTTATTAACTCAATTTGAGTCATTAACATAGACAACTTCTCCCAACCCTTTCTACTTAAGGCATCGGCCACTACATTGTCTTTTCCAGGGTGATACAGGATTTCAAAGTCGTAATCCTTTATCAACTCCAGCCATCTCCTCTGTCTCATATTCAACTCCTTCTGTGTGAAGAAATATTTTAGACTCTTGTGGTCCGTGTATATATCACACTTTTCCCCGTAAAGATAATGTCGCCATATCTTTAAGGCAAACACTATCGCGGCCAGATCCAGATCATGAGTAGGGTAAACTTTCTCATAATCCTTCAACTGCATAGATGCATACGCAATGACCTTGCCATGCTGCATGAGCACGCAACCATGTCCTCTATACGAAGCATCGCTATAAACTATGAAATTTTTTGTGTCATCGGGTAATGACAAAACAGGCGCTTCACTTAACCTCTTCTTCAGTTCTTGAAAGCTTCCCTCGTATTCCTCAGTCCATACATACTTCACCGTCTTCCTTGTCAAGTTAGTCAACGGAGTAGCTATCTTCGAAAAATCCTGGATGAATCTCTGATAGTATCCCGCTAACCCTAGGAAACTCCGCACCTCAGTGGGCGTTTTCGGTTGTTCCCAATTCATTACGGCTTCCACTTTCGCTGGATCTACTGAAATCCCTTCATGGTCAATGACATGACCTAAAAATTGTACCCTCTCTAACAAAAATTCACACTTAGTGAACTTCATAAATAACTTCTCCTTCATTAATGTCTCCAACACTATCCTTAGGTGTTCAGCATGATCTTTTGGCGTCTTAGAATAGACTAGAATATCATCGATAAACACCACGACGAACTTGTCCAAATATTTTTTGAACACTCTATGCATCATATCCATAAATGCAGCTGGTGCATTAGTCAACCCAAATGACATCACCAGAAACTCGTAATGACCATAACGAGTCCTGAATGCTGTCTTTGGTACGTCTTCATTCCTAACCTTCAGCTGATGATACTCCGTTCTTAAATCTATTTTAGAAAAATACTTGGCTCCTTTTAATTGATCAAAAAGTTCATTGATCCTGGGCAATGGGTACTTATTCTTTATCGTTAACTTGTTCAACTCTCGATAGTCGATACAAAGTCTTAACGATCTGTCCTTCTTCTTGACAAACAGTACTGGTGCTCCCCACGACGAAACACTCAATTGTATATACGTCATGTCCAACAGTTCTTACAACTGCACCATCAACTCATTCATCTCCACTGGCGCCATACGATACGGTGCCCTGGAAACTGGTGCCGCTCCTAACACAATGTCTATTACGAACTCAGTCTCCCTATCAGATGGAAGACCCGACAATTCACTTGGAAATACATCCATGAATTCACTCACTATAGGTATTTGTTCCATGGTCGCTCCCACTCTCCGGGTATCAACCACATGACATAAATAACCTACACACCCCTTCCTTAACAGTTTCCTAGTTTCTGTCATGGTAAGACAACACGAATGTCCCAGCGATTTATTACCGTAAAAGACTATCTGAGGTTATTTTAACGTTCTAATATTTACACATTTCTTTTGACAATCTATTATTGCCCCATGGTTTACCAACCAATCCATTCTGAGAATTACGTCGAATTCTCCTAACTTTATCGGTATCAGGTCTACCGATAATTTATAACCGCGAATGTTTACGCAACAACTCCTATGAATATCTTTAATAGGAATTATTTCTTCGTTTGCTACCTTAATATTTAAAGGTATAGGCAACTTTTTGGGAAGTAATCCTAATCTTCTAGCAAAATCACATGCAATAAACGAACAAGTAGCACCTGAGTCAAACAACACGTATGCATTTAGATCGTTGATCGGGATAATACCTATGACTACGTCCCCTGAGGCCATCGCATCTTGGACGGTCATGTTAAACATACAGGCCATCGGTCTACCCGGCTGTGCTGGACCCCTAATAGTTAATTTACCACTATTGGCGCCCTTATTCCCATCCGTCCCCTTCTTTAGGCAGTTCTTTGCCATGTGGTCAGTTGACCCACACACAAAGCATCTGTGGTTCTTCTTCGGACTCAGATAGTTAGGCGTAATGTGCCCCTCCTGTCCATAATTATAACACACGACCTTACCCTTGAGACAGACTCCTAAATGAGTCTTCCCACGGGTCTTGCAGGCCTCCATCCTCCTCTTCAGGTCTCCTAGTTTCACTCCGGTATTCGCAGAGCTAATAACCTTTCGCTTGTACCCTTCGCCACTCCCGTTGGCTCCCTCGATCTTCACTCCCCCATCTACTTTCCCCTTATTCTTCTTGTCTTTGTGGTACTGGCTCAACGGCTCGCTACCACCTTCGGCGATTATCGCCTTCTCTAATATGATTCCAAAGGAAGTACTTTGGAACACCGATATGCGGTTATAGAGCCAGGGTTTTAATCCCTGCTCGAACTGTCATGCCTTTCTAACCTCGGTGTCCACTTGGTGTGGAGCGAACCTCGCCAGTTCATTAAACTTGGCAGCGTATTGGGGAACCATCATGTCCCCTTGCTTTAGTTCCTGAAACCGCATCTCTGTCCTTCCTTGCATGCTCGTGGGAAAGTAGTTCTCGAAAAATATCTCTTTGAACCTCTCCCACGTTAGAATCTCTATCCTGACCCTGGCTTGATTAGCTTCCCACCAAAAGTTGGCCTCTCCCTTCATCATGTAGGTTGCAAAAGCAACCTTCTAGGTCTCGTCGACATTTGTTATCACAAATGCCTTCTCGATTTCCTTCACCCACGTTTGCGCTTCGATAGGGTCCGTAGTACCTTTGAACTCCGGCGGACCCACACTTTTAGAATCCTTAAAAGTGGTAGCTCGTGCTACACCCAGATTTACGGGGATATTAACCCCAGTTCTATTAAACGATGCGGTTAAAAGATTCACAAACTCTTGCATGGGGTTAACCGGATCTCCCTTCAGTTGATTTACGTTCGCACCGTGATTACGTGGTACTCTTCTTCGCGGCATTTTACTGTTACAATAAACAACACATTTCGTTATTATTCAATTCCTTTTAGTTAATTATTCTTCAATTTTAAATAATAACTTAAACATTTATTACTCAAAATGTTTCGAAAAAGAAAGCTTATATTGATTCATTGTAGTATAACACTACATCGATTACATTACATAGCCTAAGCTGATTACAATACTTTCCCGCAATTACTTTCCAAAAATTGGGATTTACAAAAGACTACCCTTTGTTATACAAAATAGGGTTTTACGTCACTACTAGATACAAACTATTTACCTATCTAAACTACTCTAGCCACTACTAGATCACATCTACCTTAAGGAATTCTCAAAATCCACATTGGCAAGACCAAAGAATAATATCATGGTGATAAGATGTCGCTATTCGCGTTCCTGCTTTCTTTCTCGGGATAACCAACCACTGCTGTCACCGAAGTCCGTATGAGAACTCTTATGGATGTAGGACATTCTCCCTATCTTCTGTTTCTTGGTCTTTAGCTCCCCTCTGAGCTCAAAGACGTCCTGTTTTAGCTAATGGAACTTGTCCTTGGCCGAAATCCTCTCATCATGCTCTTGCTCCCACATGGACTCCACGTCCGTCTTATCTTCTATTACCGCCTGGAGCTCTGCTTTCAGCTCCTTAACCTCCTGATAGTAGTCAATGTTTCTATCCAACACTGACATAAAGAGTGACATCATTCACTCCCCCGGAGCCATCTCTACTGCTATAGCTACTGGGTTGAAGGACACCACCTCCACCTCTTCTTCTAGCATGTTGTTGAACACGAACATAAGGTCTAAGCTCTCTGAGTCTCTAGACTCAACCACTACTATCTCGGGATCTGCTGCTATGGGGTTCGATATGACCTCTATCTGATTCAGCGACCCTTCACTTACAACCTGTACATCTCTATTTTCTCCTGACATCTACAACAACACAAAAAGTTTGATTAGTACACGTCAGTAGAATAATAAAAACACATAACATATATAATCCATTTTTATACGGTTAATTTACATCTTTTATTCTCTGACCTTTCTTAAGGTTATGACTTAAGGTTTAAATCCCCCCTTTAAGTTTTATAACCTAATGCTCTGATACCAACCTGTGACGCCCCCAAATTCGGGTATCTTCTAACCCGACAGATGGTGCTATACGGTGCTACAATTCACACAAACATTCAATTGAAATACCTCAAAAGAACGAATATGTCTTATATATATTCAAAATAATATTAACATTCCCCAGGTTCTTTATAGCCATTACATTTGTCCTTGTCATAATATCAAATATTATTCTTACAAAACTGTACTATTACATAAGTAATCTACGGGTTCGCGTTCACCTTCCCTTTCTCCTTGTCGGATCCATCGGTCCGTTCGATTTTAGCTACATTCATATGGTTCAAGCAAGAGTGAGCCTAACTAGCTCAGCAAGTACAACAATTCCAGTAAAATAGCATGCTTGAGACCTAGGAATCATATATCTTCAATAACTGAACAATAGTTACGAAGTACTATCGATAATTCAAAATAGCACTTCTTTTCTTTCCAAAACGTTTTACAAAAACAATATTTAGTAAATCATCAATTCCGGTCGTCCAAGACCATGAGCATTTCATAAGTACTTTGAAAAGGACATCCCGGCACGAAGTCCGTAAGTCCAGCATAGCTTACGAGCACTTCTAGGTGATCAGCCTATAGTACTCTATGTTGATCAACACTACATTCATTAAACGTGTATACATTTAAGTTGTGGCAACCTCACGTGCCTGTCGTTTGATGACAAAACAATTTGGCATACTCAGTCTCCTTTTGAAAACCACAACAATATTAGTTTGGTAAATCATTGCCCATACTTGAAAGATTAAAAGAAATCCAAAATATCGTAAGTCTAGCCGAAGGAATTGGCGTTGACTTCATCAGACATTAACTCATATGAAGAATACATGAATCACAAAGCTTGTCCAGATCGAACTGGAACAAGGGTTAGATTACTTTCCTTTAGCGTCTGCTTATAGATATAATACGTGCACTTTAAGTCTTTAAGGTCTCTACAGTAAATGATAACATCACATAACACATTAGGTCATGAATAATCATACATGGTTCCTAAAGAATCTTACCATTCTTCTCAATCTAATTACGTATTATATTTGTTATTATTGGTTTTGGTTTCCCGTTACGTCATTCTTACATTTACATGTAGCTGACTTTCTTTAACTCTAAGTGATCATACCTAAGGTTTAATTACATCTTGACAATGTTACATTACAAACCTTAGTTAATTGTTAAACAATTACCAATCATGCTCTACTTTTATCCATTCTTTAATATCTAAGTTTTAAGTCTGGCGCTTGTTGAGAAAAATCTATATACGCAAAACACATAAGTATACGTGGTCAACAAGTAATATAGTAATGAATAAAGTATTGTTCCCACGGAGACAAATTATCAAGAAATTTAACTTCACAATTATCAATTTCTTATTAATCATAATTCTATTAAACTATTCAATTCAATGGTTTAAAATTCTAGAAACTAAATTAATAAATAAATAAACTATCAAAAAACAACCACAAATATCAAAATCTGTAATTTCAAATAATTGATGGAGAATTAGACTTATGATTTCACCCTAAGCTTCACTCTGATTTCTACACCTTTATTTCAATTCAATTCACTATCCCAGTTTATTAATCAAGAACACGAATGTAGTACTAGCCACCTCTCGATGCACTAATACCGTATTAACTTAAATCCACAATTTAGATAAAAACAAGTTAAATAACTTAATCAACCAACTCACTATATTTCTATGTGAACTAAAATTAAAAAAGGTTTAAGATTAAGTTCTCTATCCGATTACATGCGATGTCAAGCATATCTCTACCTTAACATAAATCAAGAATCTGCTATTCACAAAATTCATGAACACATGCTATATAAACTAAGTCTAGATTCAAATATCCTCTCTCGATTCCATACAAATCCACAAAGAACTGTTGATCAAGCAATTCATAAATTCACGCTCAAATTAATATAGATAAACTGAAAATATTTTATTTGTGACACCCCCAAATCTCGATACTTCATTACCTCAAGATTTGGTGTTCACGTAATCAAAACATTCATATATAACTACCCATTCATAATAAATTGAATAATAAAAACCTGCCCATACAGGATTACTTTAATAAAAACATTATCTCCCATGTTCTCTAACCTTTAATACAATCATTCAAGTGCGGAAATAAAATTATTACATCACATCATTATTAAAAGTCTATCATCATAACGATAAAATAAAATTACAAGTCTTCATTACTTGTACATTTTTCCCTTTCCTTTGCTAGTTGTAGGTTTATCTACCTTCTTATTCATAGCTACAATAAATGTATAAATATGCAAGAGTGAGCAAACAAAGCTCACTTGAATAAGAATAAATATCTTTACATCATTTGCTAAATAATAGGCTCAATAGAACTGAATGATATGTTCTATTAACATTACAATATTTGCCAATTCATAGGCTCAATAGAACTGAATGACTTGTTCTATTAACATTCTTAAATATATTACCGAGGGTCAAATGACCACGAACCATGTCCACAGTTATAAGTAATCTTTCAACTTTAACTTTAACAGTCATATGACTATAAGGACTCCACGTACTTAGGGGGATCAATCCTTCGTACAATGTATTGTGCACAACCATTTCAACGCTAAGCGTAAATCCCTAAACATAGGGTTGTTCATCTCAAGATTTAGAGTACGTCCTCCGCACCAAAGAAAGTTTGGTTTGGATAAGCTTTCAAGGGTAATTGAAGTTTAATGATCATCAACTAGGGAACTAGTTAAATCCACAATGCTTGATAATACAACAGTTGTTTAATAACAACATAACTTAGAACATTTGAGAATCATAAATGAACTGATTCTACATATCTAACTCATGCTTGAAATAACTATAGAGCATAAGTATTCAATAGAATGAATAAAATGGTTAGCCTTTACTTGAATATTAAAATAAGCTAGGTTCAAGTTTTATAATATAAGAAATGAAATTTTTGAACTTTAAGAAACTTGCTTAACTGTAAACAAGTTAGAATAAATCAATCAATTGAGAATTTCCAATAACACTAGAGTTTGAGTTTGCTCAAATGGATTTTAGGAACAATTTACTTATTCAATAACAGTTGAGATAAAAACTTACTCAATCAAAAGTATGCATTTATAATAATAGAACTAATTCAACGAAAATGTAGAGTTAGAAAACTTGCACAATGTAATAAACGAACTAGCTCAACGAAAGTGTAGAGTTAGAAAACTTGCCTTGAGCGTAAGCTATAAAATTAAACTCACGATCACCTACACATAATTTTAGAACCACAATACCTATTAGACATGCTAACATATCATAACATGTTCATTAACATTCACATTTCAGAAACTCTAAGTGTTTTACTTCGCAACACTTGTCTAACTTTCATTATATACACTAAATTACCACATAACGTATTTTCGATTTACTAATCATTTTTACAACTTTGATCATACTAACCACAACTTACTATGTTATGTTAACCTTAACATTACACATTTAACATGCTAACACAATTTCAGACCATGTTAGGATGTTTTCCCCAAGTCTCATTGTTATTATAGCGTAAGTCGAATCTCAAACTGTAGGTATGGCGCAGAATGCCATACAAAGGTAAAAGGCTTGGCAATTGCACAGTATGCTACCAAAGTTTCGATAGACGCAGAAAGGCTATGAACAAGAGTCGACTTTAGCCCAACAAACACAAATTTCACCCAATAGGCAAAGAATATTAACACGTATAATAAATATACAACTATCATAAACATGATTGCTCACATTTACAACCAATTAGCACAATTTAACACTAACTAAAACTATTTTAATTTCTCTAAATTCAAGTTTTCATACAAAAACTCCATTTTCGAGTTCCTTCACAAAATTTAACACTATGATTTCAATTCTTGTCCAAGTTATCTCATTCAAATTACGTTATACTCATATCTCATTGAACTAACATATACAAGCCTCAATTTACAGTTTAATATAAGAATTGACCATCTAAATTGGTACTTACCTAAGCCATACAAAGAATACATACACTGTCAAATTTTCTTCCTACTGTCAAACGAATTTAGCATGCGATTTTCTTGATTGACATAAACTCTAGCATCATAAGCATGTATAATCACAATAACTAAATTACATAACAAAAATTCGGAAGAAAAATAATTCACAGAACATGCAATTTTATTTTGCCGTAATACTCATAAACATAAATAATATCCAATTATGAACATACCTTTTGTTGCTTGACAGAAATTCTTATTAAACACACTGAAATTGATGTGAAAACCCTAAGTTTTCTCTCAATTTCTCTCAACCCTTCACTCAATTTCTTTAAACTCTCAAACTCATCTCTTCTCTAAGCTTTAGCAAATAAAATGCGTAATGATATAATAACAAAGAAAACTGACACAGGCTTAATACGCATAATAAATAACATCAGTTATTAGGATAAACGTATATAACATAAATATATTATATTTATTATTTGATTTTATCTTATTTAATTTAAATAACCTAGAAATCTCAAAAGCCATAAGGCTTATTTGGCAAAAACCCTTTACATATTAAAGAATTAATATATTAAGCCTTGTTTGTTAAAACTAAATTAAACTACTTTAATTCATTTTAATAACTCCTTATAATATAGTTATTTGTCACACTATATTTAATCAAGCTTTCATATTTATTTTAATTAATGCAAATCATAATTAATTAAATAAATCCTTTAGTCACATAACACCATACAAATAATTAATCATTAAATTGAAATATCAATATAATAATCATTTCCTTAATTTATCAATTATTTATTTAACAAATAATTCTCCAAATAATATTAAATCAATTAAACAAATATTCATTTACCGATAATCACATCCATTAAATATTTATGTAACTCAATAAATATTTAATATTATATTTAAAATTCTGAATGTTACATACATTATTCCTTCCTTAAAAAGATTCTGTCCTCAGAATCACAATTCAAACAATCAAAATCGTCACATTCTTCCCTACTTACAAAGATTCTGTCCCCAGAATCGAAGACATAGATTAAACAAATAACTCAGGGTAACTTTTCATCATTTCAGCTTTGAGTTCCCACGTTGCCTCTTAGACAGTGTGGTTTCTCCATATCACCTTCACAGAAGGTATCACTTTATTTCTGAGCACTTGTTCTTTCCTGTCGACTATCTGGATAGGAACTTCTTCATAAGATAAATCTTTATTGAATTGCAATGGTTCATACTCGATCACGTGCCTGTAATCGGGTTTATATGGTTGTAATACCGAGATGTGAAAAACATTATGAATGTTTTTCAATTCTAGAGGTAGATCTACCTCATAAGCCACTTCCCCCACTCTTCGTAGTATCTCAAACGGTCCAATAAATCTTGGACTGAGCTTTCCTTTCTTGCCAAAACGAATTTTTTCCTTCCAAGGAGAAACTTTTAGGAAAACGAAATTTCCTACTTCAAATTCGCGATTCTGCCTATGTTGATCGGCATACTTTTTCTTTCGGTCTTGGGCGCTACCAATCTTGTCCCGATGAGTTTGACAACTTCAGCAGGTTTGTTGTACCAGTTCTGGTCCTAACAAGTTGGCTTTCGACTTCTTCAAAGACAAAGGAGTTCTCACTTTTACGTCGTACAATGCCTTGTAAGGTGGCATGCCAATGCTCGCGTGGTAACTGTTGTTGTAGGCAAATTCTACCAATGGTAAATGTTCATCCCAACTTCTTTTAAAATCCATGATGCATGCTCTCAGCATATCTTCCAACGTTTGGATTGTTCGTTCACTTTACCCGTCGGTTTGTGGGTGGTATGCTTTACTCATTCACAATTGTGTTCCTATACATTCTTGTAGTCTCTTCCAGAAGTTTGATGTGAACCTTGGATCTCTATCTGACACAATTGACACTGGAACTCCACGTCTTGACACGATCTCTTTAACGTACAGTTTCGCTAGCTGTTGAAGATTAAATCTAATCTTTATTGGCAAAAAGTGTGCAGATTTTGTCAATCTGTCCACAATTACCCATATCGCATCGTATCCTTTCTCAGTCATTGGAAGTCCTACCACAAAATCTATTGTGATATGCTCCCATTTCCATTCCGGTATTTCCAACGGTTGAAGTAACCTGCTTGGTCGTTGATGTTCAGCTTTCACTTTCTGACATGTCAAGCATTTTGCAACGATTCAGAACGCTCTTTTTTCATATTCGCCCACCAAAATGTCGCCGCAAATCTTGATACATCTTTGTACTTTCTGGATGAATCGAATATCTTGTGTTGTGTGCTTTGGTCAAGATTTCGTCTTTAAGCTCTGGTACTGCTGGAACCCAAATCCTTTCCTCAAATCGTAGTAGTCCTTCGGTATCGATCTTGTATTTTACATCACTACCGTCAATCACTTTCTCTTTGATTATTTCGCATTCTTTATCTTGTAGTTGAGCATTCTTCACTTTGTCCACGAAAGTTGGACTAACATCTATCTGGAATAGTCGTTCATCCGATTCCTTTGGAAATTTGATTTCCAACTCTAGCATTGTCATTGCTGAAATAAGCTCCTCCTGAGTAGTTATCAGCATCAACTTCTCCCGACCTTTCCTGCTCAAAGCATCTGCAACCACATTCGCTTTGCTCGGGTGATAAAAGATCTCACAATCGTAATCCTTTATCAATTCCATCCATCTCCTTTGTCGCATATTCAGGTCCTTCTGTGTGAAAATATACTTCAGAATTTTATGATCTGTGTAGATTTCACATTTCTGTCCATAGAGATAGTGTCTCCATATCTTGAGAGCAAACACTACTGCAGCCAATTCAAAATCATGAGTCGGATAACCTTTCTCATAATCCTTCAGTTGTCTTGATGCATACGCAATTACTTTGCCATTCTGCATAAGAACACATCCCAACCCTTTATGTGAGGCATCACTATACACCACAAAGTTACTTGTACTATCTGGTAATGACAACACAGGTGTCATATTTAATTTCTTCTTCAAATCCTGGAAACTTTCTTCACATTTCTCCGTCCAAACAATTTCACAATTTTCCTGGTCAAATTTGTTAATGGAGTGGCTATCTTAAAAAAATCTTGAATAAATCGTTTGTAATAATCGGCCAGTCCCAAGAAACTCCTCACTTCTGATGGTGTTCTTGGTTGTTCCCAATTGATTACAGCTTCCGCTTTTGATGGATCCACGGAAATCCCATCTTTGTCAATCACGTGTCTAAGAAATTGCACACGGTCTAGCCAAAATTCGCACTTAGAGAATTTCGCGTACAACTTTTCCTTTCTTAGTGTTTCCAATGTCAAACGTAAGTATTCCATGTGTTCTTCTTGAGTTTTGGAATACACTAGAATGTCGTCGATGAATACCACTACAAACTTGTCTAAGAATGGTTTAAACACCCTATTCATCAAATCCATGAATGCAACAGGTGCATTGGTTAAACCAAAAGACATCACCAGAAACTCGTAATGTCCATACCGAGTTCTGAATGCCGTTCGAGGTACATCCTCCTTCCTCACTTTCAACTAGTGATACCCACTTCTCAAATCTATTTTTGAAAAGTATTTAGCACCCTTCAACTAGTCAAACAAGTCATCTATTCTTGGTAATGAATATTTGTTTTTAATAGTGACTTTGTTTAATTCTCTATAATCAATGCAAAGATGCATTGACCCATCCTTCTTCTTCATGAATAATACTAGCGCTCCCCACGGTGATTCGCTTGGTTGAATATACTTCTTGTCTAATAATTCTTGCAATTGTACCATCAATTCCTTCATTTCTACTGGAGCCATTCTGTACGGGGCCTTCGATATCGGTGTTGTCCCCGACACTAAGTCGACCACGAACTTAATCTCTCTGTCAAGCGGAAGTCCTGGAAAATCCTCTGAAAACACATCCTCAAATTCCCTCACCACGGGTATCTCTTCCAGTTTCACATTCTTTTTCTGAGTATCAACTATGTAAGCTAAATAGCCCACACAGCCTTGACTCAACAATTTCTTGGCCTGCATAATCGTCAGACATTTTATTTGTTTAAGCGATTTTCTACCATATAATACTACCTTTGACGGAGTCATAAGGTTTACACATTTATTTTGGCAATCAATTACCGCTCCATATTTGAACAGCCAATCCATTCCCAAAATTACATCAAACTCTCCAAGTCTAATCGGAATCAAATCTACCATTAAGACATTCTCCTTAATGTTCACCCTACATTCTTGTATACGAATCTAACAGGGATTATCTCTTTATTTGTAATTTCTATGTTCAAAGGGAAATTCAGTTCTTCTCTAGGTAGTTCTAACTTCTTAGCAAATTCATTAGAGATAAACGAGCAAGTAGCACCCGAATCAAATAATACATAAGCATTAATATCATTGATTGGGATAATACCTGACACGACATCTTTTGATTGCACAACATCTTGCACAGTCATGTTGAAGGTTCTAGCTATGGGTTTGTTTGATGTTGTACCTCCATTGCTTCTGGTTGTCACTCCATCCTTCTTCTTAGGGCATTCACGAGCAAAGTGATCCTTGGATTCGCACGTGAAGCACACATTCTTCTTAGGTTGAGTGCAATTTAGGGCATTGTGACCCTCCTGGCCACAATTGAAGCATACTCGTTTCCCCATCAAGCACACACCCTTATGAAACTTCCCGCATGTAGCACATGCTTCAAACTTCTTGTTCTGCTGGTTTCTAGAACCCACGTTTCCATTCCACTTCCTCTTCAAGTTGTTGTTGTTGTTGTTTCCACCACTACCACCTCCATTCTTAATTTCCTCATTCATTCTTCTTCTTCTTCTTACATTCTCCTCGATTGAACTTTGTCACCGCCTCGCCTCCACCTTCAAATGAGTATTGATTTCTCCATCATCGCCGTGAAAGTCTTCAATTGAAATAGGAAACCCTCTTTGTCTGACCTGTGGTTTCAAATTCTGCTCAAACCTCTTAGCCTTGCATTCGTCTGTCAGTCTTGACTTGATAAAGCGCAAACCTCGCCAACTCGTTGAATTTAGCGGCATACTCAGATACCATCATCGTTCCCTACCTCAGTTCTAGAAATTGTACTTCCAGCTGACCCTTCGAACTCTCAGGAAAATAGATCTCGAAGAATATCTCCTTAAACCTATCCCAGGTCATCATCCCTGGTCCTTCTCGAGTTTTATTGGCCTGCCACCAATAACTAGCTTTTGCTTTCAACATGAATGTTGCGAAAGCAGTCTTCTGATCATCTCCTACCCTAGCAACACCGAACACCTTTTCTATCTCCATAATCCAAGTCTGTGCCTCAACTGGATTCACATCGACCCACTGAAATTGTGGTGGTCAACCGCCTTGAACTCCTTAAACGCTGTTCCTTGGTTCGTGGTTGATTCTGCAACGCCTCTGTCAAGAATGCGTCACTAATTTTTGAACTGGGTTAGCATCAACATTGTCGTTATTGTTGGTTCCTTCATTTGTTCTCTGTCGTGGTGGTTGACGTCTGGGAGGCATTTTCTGTTTAAAAATACACCCATTAGATTATTACTCAACTCTTTTAAGTAATTTCTACTTAACTTGCTTCCACAAAAGAAATAACCACAAATCACATAACACTTTGAATAAAATAACAACTTTTATTTATTCATAACCTCTTTGAAAACATAAAACAATAATATTTATCGCTATTTACATTACTTCCTGAACTACAAAAGTTTCAGGACAACATCATCCTCATATCCCATAGGTTTCATAACACTTGGGATTTACAATTTATTTAACATTTTATTCATCGTACAACAACTACGATGTTCTACTAAGATACTGCTTAGCCTTACTACTTTCTTCCTCCATGACTCGGAGCATTGTTCTGCGATCTAATACGTACGATGGCAGAGTCTCAAACTGAATAGGATATCCCATGACCCAATCATGAGCTCGATTAACCATGGTGTTGAATACTCTATTCATCTCTTCCATCTTCATTTTCTTTGCCTGTGCGTCTTTTACTGCTATCCCGGCTCGTTGAAACATTACCTCATATGCATCCTCGGCTCTTGTCCTCTTCTTAGCTTCTTTCATTAGCTTATTCTTCAATTCAGCAACCTCCTCGATCAATTGTTCTTTCTCTCCTTCAATCTGTTCTAGCTTCTCCTCGATATTAGTCATTCGTTCCTCACGATCTTGGATCTCATCGTCTTTCTGTGTCATTGTAGTCTGTTGTTCAGCTACTATCTCCTGTAACTCCTCAACTATATCCTGAAGTTCCACGTTACGGTCGTAGACTTCATCGTACATACGAGTAGCTATCGAGGTTAGTGGAGTCTCCTCCTCCTCGTCCTCATCATCCCCATCCTTCTGTGTCAACTCAACAGGATCTTCCTGATCTGTCTCCACATCATCATCCTCATCTTCAACCACTGTGACCAACGGGGCTGACTCCCGTGGCAGTAGTTGTTCCTAAATAACCTGAATGTCTCGAGGCTCCTCCTCTATAGGCATCTGAGGTCTATCCTCCCTAGCCTGACTTATAAAAACCCAAAACCCTAATAGAACTCGTTTGTGTAAATCCCGTTATATAAATAAAATTTCTCTGTTCTAAATGTGTTACGTGTTATTATATACTTGGTTTGACAAAATTGACCGAATAAAGTTTTATCCGAAAAACGTCGTGCTTGACACCTCGTGCTTAAATTTTTTCCATAATCGGACTTTCCGGTAAAATTATTGTATTAGGATGTTAGAAAGTATGCTAGAGTTGTAGAACACGTTTTCATAACATCTAGATGTCTTAATTAAGCGTTTTATGAAATCTGGGAATTTTGAAAAAAATGGTCTGACAGCCGAATGTCAGGGCTTTTCGATTCATATGTGTTTATGTTTTGGTCTGTTAATCGATTTATATATGTAGCCTGTAAGTAGGTCTTTAATCTGGAAAAGAAAACAAGTTCAGATGAACCATAGATTCCAAGATATAATCAGTCAAAGTGGGTTGACCGTTCACGGAAGTTGGTTTTCTGGGTTGCCCAGAAAGCTCAAGAACAGTTGAACCGGCTACTTTGACCGACCTGTTTAATCATCTTCTGATTGTTAATTGTTTATGTTTTTGTTATAAATTGGTACTCTGGTATACATACTACATATCTATGATCTTCAAATCAAACAAACAACTCATAGGATTACGAATTATTGGTCAAAAGTAGTTGATTGAAGAGCGTACCGAGTTTTCTGGGGTTTTCCGTAAAATCAAGAACACGAAAAAACAGTTGTTAGGCAGTGCTTTGACCATCATAAATAGAGATCTTAGAATTACGATTTGTTCATGTTAATGTTATATATATGTACCCTGGTATATAGACTACATGTTACAACAAACAAAACATACATCTAATACACCGAATCAAAGTTATTCAAGCCACAAAATCGTTGACCGGCCTTGACCACTGTTCTGGGTTACCCAGAAACCCAAGAACAACTCTGACAGTAACTTTGAATCTTTATAATTTCTTGTTAGATATAGATTAAAGCCTACTTATTGCTTGATCTTGTACTATTACATGAGTACTACAACACCAATACTTGATCTAACCGAAAATCATTACCAATACCGAGTTATTTAATGGTCAAACTAGCCACTCGACCATGAGCAACGGCTACCCAAAAACTCAAGAACACCTACAACGACACTTTCTGTCACTGTAGAGCTTTAGCGACGGACAAAAATTAAATTTTTAGAAATAAATTATAAAAAAATTAGAAATAATTAATAAAAAATAGTTTTAAAAATTATATTAAATTATTATAAATTATTTCTGATATTTCTACAAAAATGTAATAATTATTTTATTTTATTTAGATATTATTTATAATTAACTTATTAATAAAGTAATTAGAATAATTACTTTTAAATACTAAATAATTATATAAAAATATTATTATTGAAATAAAAATCATCATAAATGATTATAAATTATTTAATAATATTAAATAATGTTTTTATAAAATTTTAGTAAATATAAATTACTTATAAATAGAGATAAATGATTTAAAAATCATTTAAAGGATAAATAAATATTTTAAAAATACTTTAAACCTTCTAAAATTTATTATAAGGATAATTAAATTATTTAAAAATATAACCAAATTTTATAAATAAAATTTAGTTCATTTATCAAAGGTATTAAAAGTCAAAACCCTATTAAATCTAACCCTATTAAATAAATATTTTATTTGAGTATTGTTATCAATACTAACGTGTTAGATTTATATTCTTAAACGTCATAGTACTTAATAAGCGTTCGAATAGTATAACTTGATCGATCTACGCTCGAGCAAGTCTTCTATACCCAATTTATTATTTATGCAAAATTTATCAACCCTATTTATTCGCTGAACAAGATTCTATCATACTATACTGTTGATATAATACACCTATGTTGAATTACCAATTATTGAAAGGTTATTGCTATAGTTCCAGCATGACTAAGAAATGAATTATTTATTCATATGATATTGTTTATTGAGCATAAATTGTTGTGTCAAGCCAAATTGTTTTGGTAAGACAATCCTATCTTCGAAGTTGAGTATCCGTAAGGGGAAGCAAAGTGTAGTCAATGAATATATTGACAGTAAATTGTAAGTGTAATTGAGCACTGTAGGTGATATGCATACTCCTAGGATGTTGAATAGGTTGATCCCCTATCTCATATCTGAACAAAATTTCTAAGTCTTTGTGACTGACAGAAAGGATAAAAAAAATTCCAGAACTAGTTGGAATTAGAAATCCAGAAATGGTAACAACTATCAGTCGAAATTTGAATTGTTATAATTCTTCAAATCCTATATTGTTATAAATATACAACTTGCTGAGCATATCATAGCTCACCCTTGCAAATTATTCCCTTTGCAGTTTTAGATGATAATCCTGGAACATCTGGTGTAGATAAAGGGAAGCGTCCTTACATAGATTAGATTATATTCTTGTCTGTATGAATACCTTGTAATAAGAACTTGTTATGAGAATTTTGTAATTGAATCATAATATTATGATATATATAACATCTTTTATTTTTGTAACCGTGTTTTCTTACATATATAGATGTAAAGTAAGATGTCTTCTATTCTAGTTGAGATCCTTGGGAACTATTTATCTGAGTGAGGGTATTAATAGCATGGACTGTTCATGTTGTTATTAATACTCTAAATTTCAGATAGATGGTTACTATCGATACGATAGTATATAATCGCATGACATAGACTATACATCTGGGTGAGGGTATTGGTAATATGGACTGTTCATGTTATTATCGATACTCAATTTTGGATAGATAGACTCTATCACAGATACAGCTCATATATTCAAGTGAGGGTATCCAAACACAGTAATATTTCTCTTGGGAAATTACCATCTGTTATGGGATACTGTGAATCTTGAATCTATGGGAATTATATCTGATAGTCCCTCTATCTAATGAATATTTTAATCAGATACCATGAGTGTATAGATTTAAATGGATTATGTTAATTCTCTGTAAACACCATACCGGATACCACGAGAGTATAGGTATGGGGGTGTTACATGACTGGATTCTGTGACATTAGTCATCCTGACAACAAAATTTTAAGTTTCAATTATTAATTATTACTACTCGACACTCACGAGCACATAAGTATAAAAACATAATCACATAAGTGTTTTATTATTTCTTCCTTAAAACTCTATAGGGGTTAATCAACACTATCTTTTCAAAGGTTACTTCCTAAGGCTTTTCCCCACCTAAGGTTCATAACCTAAAGCTTTGATACTAACTTGTGACACCCCCATATCCCGGTACTTCATTACCTCAATATTTGTGTTCACGTAATCAAAACATTCATATATAACTACCCAATCATAATAAATTGAATAATAAAAACCTGCCCATACAGGATTAATTTAATAAAAACATTATCTCCCAGGTTCTCTAACCTTTAATACAATCATTCAAGTGCGGAAATAAAATTATTACATCACATCATTATTAAAAGTCTATCATCATAACGATAAAACAAAATTACAAGTCTTCATTACATGTACATTTTTCCCTTTCCTTTGCTAGTTGTAGGTTTATCTACCTTCTCATCCGTAGCTGCAATAAATGTATAAATATGCAAGAGTGAGGAAACAAAGCTCACTTGAATAAGAATAAATATCTTTACATCATTTGCCAAATAATAGGCTCAATAGAACTGAATGATATGTTCTATTAACATTACAACATTTGCCAATTCATAAGCTCAATAGAACTGAATGACTTGTTCTATTAACATTCTTAAATATATTACTGAGGGTCAAATGACCACGAACCATGTCCACAGTTATAAGTAATCTTTCAACTTTAACTTTAACAGTCATATGACTATAAGGACTCCACGTACTTAGGGGGATCAATCCTTCGTACAATGTATTGTGCACAACCATTTCAACGCTAAGCGTAAACCCCTAAACATAGGGTTTTTCATCTCAGTATTTAGAGTACGAGTCCGCACCAAAGAAAGTTTGGTTTGGATAAGCTTTCAAGGGTAATTGAAGTTTAATGATCATCAACTAGGGAACTAGTTGAATCCACAATGCTTGATAATACAACAGTTGTTTAATAACAACATAACTTAGAACATTTGAGAATCATAAATGAACTGATTCTACATATCTAACTCATGCTTGAAATAACTATAGAGCATAAGTATTCAATAGAATGAATAAAATGGTTAACCTTTGCTTGAATAGTAAAATAAGCTAGGTTCAAGTTTTATAATATTAGAAATTAAATTTCTGAACTTTAAGAAACTTGCTTAACTGTAAACAAGTTAGAATGAATCAATCAATTGAGAATTTCCAATAACACTAGAGTTTGAGTTTGTTCAAATGGATTTTAGGAACAATTTACTTATTCAATAACAGTTGAGATAAAAACTTACTCAATCAAAAGTATGCATTTATAATAATAGAACTAACTCAATGAAAATGTAGAGTTAGAAAACTTGCACAATGTAATAAACGAACTAGCTCAACGAAAGTGTAGAGTTAGAAAACTTGCCTTGAGCGTAAGCTATAAAATTAAACTCACGATCACCTACACATAATTTTAGAACCACAATACCTATTAGACATGCTAACATATCATAACATGTTCATTACCATTCACATTTCAGAAACTCTAAGTGTTTTACTTCACAACACTTATCTAACTTTCATTATGTATACTAAATTACCACATAACGCATTTTCGATTTACTAATCATTTTTACAACTTTGATCATACTAACCATAACTTACTATGTTATGTTAACCTTAACATTATACATTTAACATGCTTACACAATTTCAGACCATGTTAGGATGTTTTCCCAAGTCTCATTGTAATAGCGGTAAGTCGAATCTCAAACCGTAGTATGGCGCGGTTGTACCATACAAAGGCTTGCTAGACTTACAAGCAATTTCTTGTTGTGTTCGACAGACGCAGAGAGAGAAAGTATGAACGATGGCAGACTTTTAGCCCAACAAACACAAATTTCACCCAATAGACAGTAATATTAACACGTATAATAAATATACAATTATCATAAACATGATTGCTCACATTTACAACCAATTAGCACAATTTAACACTAACTAAAACTATTTTAATTTCTCCAAATTCAAGTTTTCATACAAAAACTCCATTTTCGAGTTCCTTCACAAAATTTAACACTGTGATTTCAATTCTTGTCCAAATTATCTCATTCAAATTACGTTATACTCATATCTCATTGAACTAACATATACAAGCCTCAATTTACAGTTTAATATAAGAATTGACCATCTAAATTGGTACTTACCTAAGCCATACAAAGAATACATACATCATCAAATTTTCTTCCCATCATTAAACGAATTTAGCATGCGATTTTCTTGATTGATGAAACTCTAACATCATAAGCATGTATAATCACAATAACTAAATTACATAACAAAAAATTCTAAGAAAATAATTCACGTAACATGCAATTTTATTTTGCCGTAATACTCATAAACATAAATAATATCCAATTATGAACATACCTTTTGTTGCTTGACAGAAATTCTTATTAAACACACTGAAATTGACGTGAAAACCCTAAGTTTTCTCTCAATTTCTCTCAACCCTTCACTAAATTTCTTTAAACTCTCAAACTCATCTCTTCTCTAAGCTTTAGCAAATAAAATGCGTAATGATATAATAACAAAGAAAACTGACACAGGCTTAATACGCATAACAAAATAACATCAGTTATTAGGATAAACGTTTATAACATAAATATATTATATTTATTATTTGATTTTATCTTATTTAATTTAAATAACCTAGAAATCTCAAAAGCCATAAGGCTTGTTTGGCAAAAACCCTTTAAATATTAAAGAATTAATATATTAAGCCTTGTTTGTTAAAACTAAATTAAACTACTTTAATTCATTTTAATAACCCCTTATAATATAGTTATTTATCACACTATATTTAATCAAGCTTTCATATTTATTTTAATTAATGCAAATTACAATTAATTAAATAAATCCTTTAGTCACATAACACCATACAAATAATTAATCATTAAATTTAAATATCAATATAATAATTATTTCCTTAATTTATCAATTATTTATTTAACAAATAATTCTCCAAATAATATTAAATCAATTAAACAAATATTCATTTACAGATAATCACATCCATTAAATATTTATGTAACTCAATAAATATTTAATATTACATTTAAAATTCTGGAATGTTACATTATTGAACTGGAAATCAAAGCTACAAAATCATTGTTTCACCTAAGGATCCATCATAAGCCTAAAAAGCGAATTAGTTCATAATGAATGAAATAAAAACTGAATACTTTAAGGGAAACATCTTATCAACTACAAATATAAAACTAAGATGAAGAATAATGCAAAACCACCCTTCACGTAGTCTTAATCTGCAATCGTCACGAAAATCTCTTCAAAGTACTCCTCCAAAGCTTGCTATCGAATTCTGGAATTAATCTTCGTAATATGCCCTCCTTTTCTGTGTAATTTCCCGTTAAAGGAGTAGTAGATGTCTTGCACCCAAGTCCCAGCAGAGTTTTAAGCACAACATGACACTCAGATCCGCACTTCGCCTTCCGTCGAGTTAACAAAAGCAAAAGGCCTTCTACGGGGTGTATTCTGCTAAATAATTTTCCTAAGCTTCATGACTTCTTCCAAATTCGCACCAATTGACTCGAAATCATCCCAATTGACTCCAAACATACATTAAACGCCGCAACAACAATCCTACACATAAAAGAACATCACAAGTAGAAATGAATATGAACACAGGAAATTAGCAACAAATAAGCATGAAATGGACACCGTTTCTTGTATACAAAATCCACTTATCAAAATCCCTCAAACTTAAACCATGCTAGTCCTCGAGCACAAAATAACTACATGCTATGAAATGAAATGAATATGATCTAATTTATATACTTTCGAATCCATCAATATCGTAGAATCAAGATTATCTTAACGGCCTCAGAGAAAACAAGCAACTCTACAATATTAACTACCCAAACCAATCCATAACTCCGTTTTAATAATCAAATCTTAACCCATTATTATTGGTATAGTGTGCGTGTGTGTTCAACATCTATGATAACTGATACAGACTCAAATTCAATACATAATAAAGTTTTTAGAAGGAATCATCCAGTGCAAACTTAAAAATTCCAAAAATAGGCACATTCCAACTAAAACTAAGCAATACCAACTTCAAGGGTTCATGCAGGGTACTTATACTTCTTTTACCTCATTTTTTTTTCCACGGGGGCTTGTTGCTCTTTTCCCGTTATTTTTTTTCTTTTTTTTAGATAGATGGTTGGTGAGTGCGTTTTACACTCCATCTCACGCTTGTGTTTATGGGGAGTATTTCTCCTCAACCCACCACAAGACTCAACTTGTTTCATTTTTTTTTCTTGAAGCTTACACACCCTACATTTTTCCTCTAAACATAGGTTCTCGCCTAATTTGTTGTCTTCACTGCCTATCCTTGTCATTTTCATATTTACCCTAGCATTATCCTTTAGAAACTATTTATGTATCAATTTGAACCCCCACCAAATCAACAAAGTCATGGCGCCCCCCCAAAATGTAGTATACATCACTCATCTTGAGTCGCCAAATACATGGTACAAAATTCAAATACAACTTAATTATACAACAGTCGGGTAAAATACGACTAAACATAATCTAAGAGTTTTTAATAAGAATATTGCCATCTAGACAATATCCACACTCAATGGAGTCCTCATTACATTTATTGTCACACTATTTAATAGAATAGTGAGGACTACTAATGCAACCATCTGGACCGTCACTCCGTTCCCCGACTCGTCCCAACTATATTCTCATTTCCTGAAGAGAACAATGAAAGAAAGGGTGATCTCAACTAGCCCAGTAAGATTATGACTAAGATAATGCAGAATAAATTATCCTTAGCCTTCAACAGTATAACAACTGATAGAATACAATAGACAACAAGTTTTAGATCAACAACTACAGCGGAATAAGCAATCCATTAGAAGAGTCAAGTAGGGCATAAAATCTACTATCTTCTATGATTTAAAAAGTTTTTCATCAACTTTATCGCTGAGACTCAGCTTAATAAATAATCCACATCATCGAATCATCACTGCACTACGGTCAAAGATATTCTTTAGTATCACGACCACAAATTATCCATGCACTACGGGCAAAAGATATTCGTGTATTCATCAATGGTCATGATCATGCCAAATAATCCCTGATCATAATCATACCAACAACTGTCCATCAATGAACTACAGCCAATGAGGACTTTTACCACATCCTTTGTAACATTACGGTCATGATTATACCGAATAATCCCTGGTCATAATCATACCAAGTCCATCTATGCACTACATGCCACATATGACTTTCAATATATTATAAACATGAGGATGATGACAATGATATAAGAATTCAATAAAACAAGTTCAAGGATAAATTTGTAAAGATTTATAATTTAATTTATCCAGAAATCAATAACGTCCAAATTGTCAACATGATACTGTTTTGTGGAGAAAAATTCAAGAATGCTCAAAAGAATATTTCCATGAAAAGATACTAGATAAAGCAAAAATATCAAGGATATTCCACTTATTTCATGGAGTATAGAAGTCAAAACTTTAACCAACTGAGTATAATAGAATATATGAAACCGCAAATGGATTTTTGCCCGCCATGCGGTAATCCACATAGACAGATCATTTCCACGATTTAATAAGGAATGAATACGAAGGATCATTCACCATGCATGCGATAATCCACATAGAAAGGTTATTCCAACAAAATAATAAAGAATGGAATAACAGAAGAATTCACCAGGCGTGCGTAATCCGCACTGACATGTTATTCCAACAGAATAATAAAGAATGGAACCAGGTCATGCGTAACCCACACAGACAGGATATTCCAACAGAATAATAAAGAATGGAACCAGGTCATGTGTAACCCGCACAGACAGGATATTTCAACAGAATAATAAAGAATGGAATAACAACAGAATTCACTGTGGGCTGCGATAGATCAAGCATGCATGAGTTATTCCAATGAATAATAAAGAATGGAATAACAGAAGAAATTCACCATATATGCGGTACTTCGCATAGACAGGTCATTCCAACATAATAATAAAGAATGGAATAACAACCTTTACGAGTATTGAAAGAAAATAACTCTCTTCATGGATACGGAAGAATAATACCCCTTACCTTAGAAAAACTGGATACTGGAATAGTGAGGTGTCAGACTTTTCTTCTTCTTTCTCTTTATAATTTCTCTCTATAATAATTGCTCTAAAGCTTTTGTGAATTGGTGAAAAATGAGGAAGAATGAGCTTTTATTTATAGGAAAATATAATTTCGATAATTGCACGTTTTGGGGCTCAAAATATTACAGTATAATACCTTCCTCTTTTTCTTCATTTTTAATTTAGTCCTGCAAGTATTATCAAACTTGCACCACCTCCCCTAATAATAAATAATGTGAATCAATAGTTCATTCATGTGACTTAATAGTATAATCATGTGAAAAAACTAATTACAGTATAGTACCTTCATATATACCTCTAAGTTTAATTTAGTTATGTAAGTATTATCAATCTTGCACCACCTCCCCTAATAGTACATGAATGTGAATCAATAGTACACACATGTGAAAAAATAGTTATATGCATGTGAAATAATAGCAATTAATTGCTCATTTATCCGATTAATTACCCGATTGGTCAATATAACCTCCAGACATCAATTATTATCGAAATAAATGTCGATTTTCACTAAAACTAATAATTCCAACACAATGGAACTATCAATTTCATCTTTAATCAACACGAACTTATTCATCATTAATATTATAACTCACAATATTTAACAACCAGGTCATTCCTAGGAAAGAGGGGGCTTTCCGATAAGGATTTTTCCTTATTGGCGTGCAAGTAGGTGACCAAACATCTCCTTGATAGAACTTCTAGACATTGTCAATATTGCAAATAATAATATGAATAACTTTGTCGTCTCAATTATTAATTTAATAATAATAAATATTATGCAGATGATACTGTGACAATAATTGAATCAATAATATGAGAGATAAGATGCAGCAATTACTATATCAATAATTGAGTATAACTGAGTGACTTCTCACGTAAGCATCAATAATCAATACCGCAGCTGCTACTATGCAACCACGCCAGACATCGTATTTTTTACTACCGGGTAGTTCAACAGTTTAACGGTAACACTTTCACCGTTATTTTTATAAAAAGATAATACTGTCGTTTTCTAACTATGACAATACTTTCGTTGTGGGGTCCACCAATGATTGTGCCATTATACGAATATTTCCTATTAAAATGAATATTCCCCGACCAATCGAATATTATATAACCACTTGTTTACTTTGCAAAATTTGTAAATATTACCCACAACTATAACATTATATCAAATCCACATCATAATATTCAAAAATATATTTTGAGAAAATTATTCTTTATTCATAAAAGTTGGGGTCTTACAAAAACTGTTATTAGCGTGCTAACCTTTTTGTAGACTAGTTTCAAACAAGCGCAAGATTCGATGTGACGAACGAAATTTTTGTAATTTAATTTTAATATTTATTGAATTAAATAAATATTTTTGATGATTTAATTATTAGATTAAATAATTAATTGATGAAGTTGTGGTAGATTAAATTAATTATATGTGTTATATTTATTAAATTAATGTGGAGGATATTTATTATTCAAGTATGTATTTATGTGAGCTTAGTGAATTAAATGAAATATTTAATTAAGCATAATGTTATTTTAATTAATGTAATAATTAATTCGAGATTTAATAATTTTACATAATTAATAAATAAGAAATTAATTATGTGATTATGTGAATTAATGATAAATTATTATATTATATTTAAATTAAATTAAATAAGATATTTGAATGTGGTGTGACATGATTTAAACTATATTATAAAAGTTTAATTAAATTAATTGAGTATAATCCTTTTAAGGCTAGCCAAACATGGTATTAGTGGAGGTTGAGGGCAGTTAACCCATGATGGGTAACTGACCTCCACAACGCGTCAGTTCACCTTTATTATTATACGTCTTCCTTTCCTTTTCATTATTGGCTAAGTCTGGAAGAGTAGAAACAGAGAGAGAGAGAGAGAGTTTTGAGAATCAGTGTGATTAAAGGAGAAGAAGTGTGGGAAAATTGGGAATTTGTTATCACCCTGTGTAATCTAAGCAGAGTATTCAAGGGTAATCTCTTCCTTCCCAAATTTTAAATTACGTCATTTAAGTTTTCATAAAATGGCTTCACGTTTTGTTAAAAACACTGTGAATGGGAAAAGAGTATTATTATAGGTTTGTGTATGTGTTAAGATGTATCATATCGTATTTGATTATATATATTATATAAATCATATCATAAGTTTCATAATATTATAATTACAACGTATGTTATGGCCTCAAAATTTACAGAGTATAGAAATATGGCCATATGGCCCTTATACGTGATTTTAATATGTCAAACATAAATTATTTTGTAAAATTTATACTCGTATATAATTATGCATGTTAAAACGAAGGAAACAAAACTTGAATGGATGGATTTGGTGTTAAAACGAATCCATAGTGTTAATATTATGTTTTATGTTCAAAACCTTCAAGAACTTCAAGAACAGTGAAATTAAATGTGTTGATTCTGATAATTATGAGTATTAACATGTTAAAATCATGCTAGAAGGGTTAAGTAGTGATTATATGTGTATTATAATGTATGGGTATGTCTAAATTCATGTAGAAAATAAGAAATTGGTAGAAATTGGCATGTTCTGTGATTTTTCATGAATCGCAATTTCTAATCGGTTAATCTTGTGCATGAACGCCATTACTACATGCACAAGAATCGCGTTGCAATATGAGCCACGTCCTGGCGCCATTGACCAAAGTCATGACCTTGTGAGCCATGCCATGGCACGCCACTCTGCAGAATGGTCCAGAAATGATTTTTTAAAATGTTCAAGTCTAGCAATGTGATAGTAACTTAATCTAATGAACATAAAATTAGGTGTTAAAATAAATTCTTAACATATCAACAACACATTTATGTGTAAATTGAATGATTGAATGTATAGTTAGCTTATTGTTCATGAGATGTAAATTATGTGACAATGAATGTAGTAATTTGACTAAGTATGGTCATAATTAAAGTTAGACAAAGAGAATGAACTTATGATGACTAGTTACATTATAATTAACTATAGTTGTGAATGGAAATGATATGTAGGATTAAATTCAAGGAACATGTTTAATTAACGTGTAATCTACGCACGAGGCAAGTTTCCTAACCCTACTTATTATCATTATTCAAGTTATTCTCATTATTATTAACCAAGTTCAATTGTTATATTAAAGATTACTTATCTTTTCAAAGTACGATTCTGTTATACAATATTTGTTCTATTGTATACCTCTTGAGATTATTATTCAATCTAATTATCAATTATTGTTGAACCTTGTTAGACTAGTGAACCCCTATTTGATTCGACTAGTCCATAGTTGACGAACGTTCTAAATTTCAGAATCCTTATTGATTTATCCAAACCAAACTTCCTTTGGTGCGGACTCTAATGTCAAACTAAGATGAACAACCCTGTATAGGGATTACTTATGTGTTAGCGTTAAGATATTGTGCACAGTATGGTTGTGACAACCCGAGAATTTTGAATTTATTTAAAATTTTTATTAATTGAATTAAGGTTCAAAATTAGAACCTAGACAGAAAATTAGTGTATGCGTTTGATATTTTTAAAATAGAATTTTGAGGATTTCAAAATTCTGGGAAGGATTTAGGTGAATTATTCAGGATTAAGTGTATACGTGAATATGTTATGTGTAAATGATATTATATGTGTACAGTATGTGGTTAAGGGTCAAGGGTTGACTAGATAAATTATATTAGTGTCAAACCCTAAGTATATATTAAGAACGTCAACGTTCGGTTAGAAAATTCTTACGAATTATAAGAAACCCTAAAACCTGCTTCCGAAACCCTAAATTTCAGCTTTTGGGAATTGAAACCCTAATTCGATGTATGAAACCCTAATATGAGAACTTAAATGATTATTATATTACTTAAGTGTAAATAATTATAATATTAATTAGGGTAAAGATTAATTAATTAGCAAACCCTAATTTCAAATTTAGAAACCCTAATTTCTGGATTAGAAACCCTAATTTGTAATTCAGGAAAACCTAAGTGTTAATTTAATAATTGTAATGTTAATTAGGAAATATTAATCCTAATTTTCAAGTATGAGTAATTAGAAAACCATAATTACGAAATCTAATTTATAAATTAGAAATGTTAATTTTTATATTAGAAACCCCAATTTAGGGTTATAAACCCTAATGACCATTTTGACCCTAATTTCTAAATTAACAATTTTAATTAGGAAATACTAATCCTAATTAGTAAGATTTAAAGTATGATTAAGGAATTTTAATATAATTAAAAAATTCTAATTATAATTTAGAAATATTAATTTTCTATTTTTAAAACCTAAATTAGAAATTTTAGAAAATTAAATTTGTAAACCCTAAGGGTTTCAAAACCTAAAGCCTAAATTTTCCAAACCCTAAACCCTAACCCAAACCCTAAACCCTAAAGGTTTGGCCAATGTCCAAATTGCCATTACAATTAATCGTGAAAAGACTATTTTGCCCTTTGTTGAATAATTGAAGGTTGCTTGTATATCTAGACAAATTTGAGTTAGTGACCAACTACATCTCAGCCATGTGCTCTAAATCTAGCTATCTCAGCAGCCATCTCAGCCAACATAACATTGCATTATTACATTTATAAGATTAAAGAGAGAGAAAGAGTCACTTTATTTTTTTTTCTCTCCAACACATTCTCTCTTTAAAATTCGGGAAGGTAGAGTGAGAAAGTGAAATATGATAAGAAATAATCAGTCCATAACTATCAAAGACCAGATCATCAAGGATCAGAATCAGAATCAAAGCTTCAAAAGGTATGAACCCTAAAAATTTCGAAATCAGTGATTTTATGTTAAATGTTGTTAGTGATTGGTTAAAGTTGTGTATTATGATGTCTATAAGTGATCTGGGTTGATAGATCTATAATACTTAGATGCACGAATCAAGAAGTTTTAGAAATCTGGGAAAATGGAAAAAATATGGCCTGACAGTTGAATGTCAGGGCCTCTAGATCATTATGTGTTAACTGTTTTGTGTGTTTGATGTTTTGAATGTGTTCTATGTTATGAGGATTGTGATCTAAAACACAAAACAGGACCAGATCATGAATATGTTGAGAGATACGAGCAGTGAAACTGCGTTGACCGGCCACGAATTCTGGTTTTTGGGTAACCCAGAAACCCAGAGATTCCTGAAAAGCTTTTGTAAGCCCCTGATCTTGCAGTCTTTTCATTGTTTGGCCATGTTGTTGTTTTGGTGTTGTAGTATGACATAAGGACTACACACTAGTGTCCTTAGATTACCTATATCTGTAGTATATTCATATATAACCTTGGTCAAAGTATCGTTGATTGATCGTTTTGACGAAAACTGAAAACCCGAAATCGTGAAGAACGACTCTCCCATCACTTTACTGAAGCCTTGATCTCCCAGTTATGACGTTGTTAGGTTGATTTAATGTAATAGAATTGTACTCTGGAATGTGGTCTACAAGTGGGAACCTTAATATAACATAAACAAAGCCTAGAATGCAAACTGTAAGGATCAGAAGTAAGCACCATGAATCTATGCGGGTTTCGGGTTACCTGAGCGACATCGACATACTTTTATGAGGCATATAATGATCCGATCTGATGTAGTTTGGCTAGGCTATTAGTTTATAATGGTAGTATTACATTAGTATTACGATTATAACAAACTTTCAAGCCCAGAAATGTAATGAGCATGAATCAGTGAGTGGTCAAACCACCAACCATATAAAATCCCATACGAAGGTCCTGGTCGAACAAGCGACTCAAGAACACCAAGAACACCTATAGCGACGGTTCTGTCGCTATAGGGCCCCTTATTAATTATTATTTTCTTGAAATTAATTAATAAATAAAAATAAATAATTTTTAATTATTAAAAATATAAAATAAATTACGAAAAATTATTTTAAAGTCCAAAACTAGTTTTTAATTATTTAGAGTATATTTTATAAATATTTAATATTTTTGGAATATAAATTGTATTTAATTTATTTAATTATAATATTAAATAAATGATTTAAAAATGATTTAAATACATGAAAAATCATAAAAATAATATTATGGTATAAGAAAATATTTAAAGATATTCTTAGTGACTTTTAATATTTTGTGATGAATTTCATTAATTAATCAATATTAATGATAATTAGTTTATTTAATAAATATATTAAATAAATTAAGGAAAAATAGAATTAAATCTTTATAAATCATATAAAATGATTTAAGTGATATAAAATATTTTAAGTTATAACTTGTAACTTTTGATATTTTGTCATGAAAATATTAATATTTTAATATTAAAAGCAATTATCGGATAATGAATTTAATTGTTTAAAAGTCATATAAAGGTGATTTTAAAGTATTAAAAATACTTTGATATATTATAATATTATGACATGTATTTCATTAATATTTGGTAATAAATAAATATTAATGATAAAAGAATTATGTGGTATTTAATTAGTTTAAATACAATTTTAATGATTGAAAAACAAGATAAATAGTAATAATTATTTAAAAATTATTATGAAACTTATGAAAATATTTTGATTTGTTAATAAAATTATTTAAGTTAATTGTGAAGTGTTAGTCGAGTTTAATTGAACTTAGACTCGATAAAAGTCCCACTGCACCGGCATGGATGTTAGAATTGTGTCGGTTCAACTCGGACTATAATAGTTTGACTTGATACTAGTGTCTTATGTGTGTAATAGGTCATAGGGTTATGTGTTATGTGTTATGTGTTTAGGTTATTCTGTATGTATATATATATATATATATATATATATATATATATATATATATATATATATATATATATATTAGAGTATTATATTGTGATGATATTATTTTAATATTAGAGATCTATATTACTAATATTATGTCTTCAGATAAAGCATTATAAATTGTGTAGCGGTAATCAACGGTTCAAGTAAGTTTATTTTTACTTAACTCTACTAAGAGTTGTTTCGTTTGGATAGGCTTATGGTTAATCATTGCTGATTGCCATGTATAATTTTACCCTGTACATATTGCATGTATAAGTCACGTATGAAAGGCTGATCACCTTCATTACCCTTCGGTTCAGATATATTTTTTCATGTTCAATACTTGTTCAGTCAAAGTTTTGTTCCTGCTAGTTCACAATTATATTGTTGAATTATAGCCAGCCAATTATTCAAATCATTTCAATCATGATATATCGTTATATTGTTGAATTTAAACTTGTTGGGCAATCCTTATGCTCACCCTTGCTATATCATGATAAAACATTGTAAATTAAGGCGAATGCTTCGGATACAAGGAAAGGTTAAAGACGGTTCCAACTTTAGTATACGCGTGCAGTAGATTTGTAATTGTGTTGTATCTTATGTTTTATAAGTCAAGTAAGTTATGAAATGTGTATTAAGTTAAGGTTACTCGACCTTGGAGAAAAGTATGCAAGTTTAATGTATAAACAATTTATGTTTATATCTTCCGTAAATATAGTAATAGTTGTATAGAATGATCGAACCGGATTGGAGGTGAATTAGGACCTGGATTCGGGGATGTCACAGTTGGTATCAAAGTTGTAGGTTATGAACCTTAGGTAGGAATACTTGAGAACAATAACCGTAGTGATTAGGATAAGTACTAACTCAAATAGAGTTAGTGTGTCGGTAAGATTCAAAGAAGAATCTCGACGGGTTATAACAGATACAGAGTTCCCTAACTCTCATAATAAAGTTGAACAATAGTGGTGAATAGATAGAGTCTAAAAGACTAAAAGAAAAGTGATAGAAGATCGTAAAACAAAACGATCAAGGCATAGAAATGAATCATAATATATACGATGAGATCACCCTGTGATCTGATAAGGTTATAGTATGGAGGAGGATCAATCGAATGATTGAAAATTTTATAACAAGATTGCTGGGTGTCAGTTGTTTTATGAATTGGTACAGATTCAGGAAAGGATTATGAATACTTATTAAATGAAATTCGTATTGAGAAGGGTGTTAGTGTTAGGTGGGGATTCAATTGAGGATTCATGTCGGCAACTGAGTTGTATGATTTTTTGTGTGGGCGGGGAATTGTACTTGGTGTAACAACTACTTAGTTCTGACAATGATAATCATTAAAATGTTGTGTCGCGTTATTTGATATATGCATGTTAAGAGGGTGATTCCTTTCTCATGTGTATAACAGATAGATAGGTCATAGGTAGAGAATATAAGGTTAAGTACGAGTTCTTAAAACTCATACTTATGTGACATACTTGATTCATAGTTATATAAAATGTTTATGAACCCCTCAGCGAACGGACGCCAAAGGTCAGACTAGGAAAGTTCTTAAACTCATATGATTGTGGTAATTTATGGACTCATAAGTGTGGTTTTACGATCTGGGTATAGTTGTTTGTAAATGGAGTATTGAGGATTATAGGAACAGATAGATTGTTAAGAAAATGATTATTAGTGGAGACATAAGTTTTTCGAAACTCCTAGCTATGCTGGACTTCGAAATGATTGACATCAAGCTAAATACGCAGTATGTGCTTTTGAAAAAAAATATGTAGACTCGTAATCATTTTTGAAACGGTTTAAAGGATAGTCTATGCTACTTATTTCAGCTAGATGCAAACGATTTGAAATATCAAAATAAATTTTATTTATCACTCATGTACCATGTAACCTGGTACAGAGATGATAAAAATTTGATGGAGTTGTAAATACAGGAATACTTAGTGTGAATTTGATCTAAAATCGTTGTTCCACTATTGTATGATGTGTTATGACAAAGTCATACAATGACGGCATCCTCAAACGGATTTGTTACAAAGATGCGACATCATGATGTCATTCTAAAAATATTTTCAAAAAAAATTTAATTTGCCAACGGGGTTTGGCTACACTTTAATAATTCGATTGAATTGAATTATTGATATGAGTCTATGCTATTCGATTCAGCTAGACTAAAGTTTAAGAAAACTCTAAGTGTTCATTGAAAGAAATTTCTCGAACCAAATTGCTTTGGTACGGAATCATATATATGATAAGACTGAGGTGAACTATGTTGTTTGGATAAATAATCCAATCAAGTAGCGTAAATATTCGCTATACATAATTAATACGTTATGCATGACGTAAGAGTACGATAGGCTGATCACCTAAAGTACTAACAACGGTAGTTTACCTTCTTTGTGATTGTAAACATACCAAGTAATGTATTGTTTTACGGTATGATCAATACCGTTAAAACTATGTGTTCATGGTCTATATGACCCCTTAGTACAATTTGAAAACTTTTACTCTTGTAATTGATGTATTGGGTAGCAAGCGAATATGTATGAATGGTGTAAGGTGTAAGGTAAATTTCGGGGACGAAATTTTTAGAAGAAGGGGTGAATGTGACAACCCGAGAATTTTGAATTTTTTTAAAATTTTTATTAATTGAATTAAGGTTCAAAATTAGAACCTAGACAAAAAATTAGTGTATGTGTTTGATATTTTTAAGATGGAATTTTGAGGATTTCAAAATTCTGGGAAGAATTTAGGTGAATTATTCAGGATTAAGTGTATACGTGAATATGTTATGTGTAAATGCTATATATTATATGTGTACAATATGTGGTTAAGGGTCAAGGGTTGACCAGATAAATTATATCAGTGTCAAACCCTAAGTATATATTAAGAACGTCAACGTTCGGTTAGAAAATTCTTACGAATTATAAGAAACCCTAGAAACCGGTTCTGGAAACCCTAATTTCAGTTTTGAGAATTCGAAACCCTAATTCGATGTATGAAACCCTAATATGAGAAATTAAATGATTATTATATTTCTTAAGTGTAAATAATTATAATATTAATTAGGGTAAAGATTAATTAATTAGCAAACCCTAATTTCAAATTTAGAAAACCCTAATTTATGGGTTAGAAACCCTAATTTGTAATTCGGGAAAACCTAAGTGTTAATTTAATAATTGTAATGTTAAATAGGAAATATTAATCATAATTTTCAAGTATGAGTAATTAGAAAACCCTAATTACGAAATCTAATTTATAAATTAGAAATGTTAATTTTTATATTAGAAACCCTAATTTAGGGTTATATACCCTAATGACCATTTTGACCCTAATTGCTAAATTAGCTATTTTAATTAGGAAATACTAATCCTAATTAGTAAGATTTAAAGTATGATTAAGGAATTTTAATATAATTAGAAAATTCTAATTATAATTTAGAAATATTAATTTTCTATTTTTAAAACCTAAATTGGAAATTTTAAAAAAATAAATTTGTAAACCCTAAGGGTTTCAAAACCTAAACCCTAAATTTTCCAAACTCTAAACCCAAACCCAAACCCAAACCTAAACCTAAACCCTAAACCCTAAAGGTTTGGCCAATGTCCAAATTGCCATTAAAATTAATTGAGAAAAGATCATTTTGCCCTTTGTTGAATAATTGAAGGTTGCTTGTATATCTAGACAAATTGGAGTTAGTGACCAACTACATCTCAGCCATGTGCTCTAAATCTAGCTATCTCAGCAGCCATCTCAGCCAACATAACATTGCATTATTACATTTATAAGATTAAATAGAGAGAAAGAGTCACTTTATTTTTTTTCTCTCCAACACATTCTCTCTCTAAAATTCAGGAAGGTAGAGTGAGAAAGTGAAATATGATAAGAAATAATCAGCCCATAACTATCAAAGACCAGATCATCAAGGATCAGAATCAGAATCAAAGCTTCAAAAGGTATGAACCCTAAAAATTTTGAAATTAGTGATTTGATGTTAAATGTTGTTAGTGATTGGTTAAAGTTGTGTATTATGATGTCTATAAGTGATCTGGGTTGATAGATCATGGATCTATAACACTTAGATGCACGAATCAAGCATTTTTAGAAATCTGTAAAAATAGAAAAAATATGGCCTGACAGTTGAATGTTAGGGCCTCTAGATCATTATGCGTTAACTTTTTTGTGTGTTTGATGTTTTGAATGTGTTCTATGTTATGAGGACTGTGATCTAAAATACAAAACAGGACCATATCATGAATATGTTGAAAGATACGAGCAGTCAAACTGCGTTGACCGGCCATGAATTCTAGTTTCTGGGTAACCCAAAAACCCAGAGATTCCTGACAAGCTTTTGCAAGCCCCTGATCTTGCAGTCTTTTCATTGTTTGGCCATGTTGTTGTTTTGGTGTTGTAGTATGACATATGGACTACACACTAGTGTCCTTAGATCACCTATATCTGTAGTATATTCATATATAACCTTGGTCAAAGTATCGTTGACCGACTGTTCATGACGAAATCTGGAAAACCCAGAAATCGTGAAGAACAGCTCCTGACATCACTTTGACCGGCCTTGATCTCTCAGTTATGACGTTGTTAGGTTGATTTAATGTAATAGAACTATAGTCTGGAATGTGGTCTACAAGTGGGAACCTTAATATAACACAAACAAAACCTAGAATGCAAACTGTAAGGATCAAAAGTAAGCACCATGAACTGTCTTGGTTTCTGGGTTACCCAGAAAACCCAGAACAGCCTCTGACATACTTTTATGAGGCATATAATGATCCGATCTGATGTAGTTTGGCTAAGCTATTCATTTATAATGGTAGTATTACATTAGTACTACGTTTATAACAAACTTTCAAGCCTAGAAATGTAATGAGCATGAATCAGTGAGTGGTCAAACCACCAACCCTATAAACTGACATGAAGGTCTGACGAACAGCTCAAGAACACCAAGAACACCTATAGCGACGGTTCTGTCGCTATATGGCCCCTTTTTAATTATTATTTTCTGGAAATTAATTATTAAATCAAAATAAATAGGTTTTAATTATTAAAAATACAAAATAAATTCCGAAAAATTATTTTAAAGTCTGAAAAATAGTTTTTAATTATTTAGAGTATATTTCATAAATATTTAATATTTTTGGAATATAAATGGTATTTAATTTATTTAATTATAATATTAAATAAATGATTTAAAAATGATTTAAATACATGAAAAATCATGAAAAATAATATTATGGTATAAGAAAATATTTAAAGATATTTTTAGTCACTTTTAATATTTTGTGATGAATTTCATTAATTAATCAATATTAATGATAATTAGTTTATTTAATAAATATATTAAATAAATTAAGGAAAAATAGAATTAATGCTTTATAAATCATATAAAAATGATTTAAGTGATATAAAATATTTTAAGTTATAACTTGTAACTTTTGATATTTTGTCATGAAAATATTAGAAAACCCTAATTATGAAATCTAATTTATAAATTAGAAATGTTAATTTTATATTAGAAACCCTAATTTAGGGTTATAAACCCTATCGACCATTTTGACCCTAATTTCTAAATTAGCTATTTTAATTAGGAAATACTAATCCTAATTAGTAAGATTTAAAGTATGATTAAGAAATTTTAATATAATTAGAAATTTCTAATTCTAATTTAGAAATATTAATTTTCTATTTTTAAAACCTAAATTGGAAATTTTAGAAAATTAAATTTGTAAACCCTAAGGGTTTCAAAACCTAAACCCTAAATTTTCCAAACCCTAAACCCAAACCCAAACCCTAAACCCTAAACCCTAAGGGTTTGGCCAATGTCCAAATTGCCATTAAAATTAATTGCAAAAAGACCATTTTGCCCTTTGTTGAATAATTGAAGGTTGCTTGTATATCTAGACAAATTGGAGTTAGTGACCAACTACATCTCAGCCATGTGCTCTAAATCTAGCTATCTCAGCAGCCATCTCAGCGAACATAACATTGCATTATTACATTTATAAGATTAAAGAGAGAGAAAGAGTCACTTTATTTTTTTTTTCTCTCCAACACATTCTCTCTCTAAAATTCAAGAAGGTAGAGTGAGAAAGTGAAATATGATAAGAAATTATCAGTCCATAACTATCAAAGACCAGATCATCAAGGATCAGAATCAGAATCAAAGCTTCAAAAGGTATGAAGCCTAAAAATTTCAAAATCAGTGATTTGATGTTAAATGTTGTTAGTGATTAGTTAAAGTTGTGTATTATGATGTCTATAAGTGATTTGGGTTGATAGATCATGGATCTATAACACTTAGATGCACGAATCAAGTATTTTTAGAAATCTAGAAAAATGGAAAAAATATGGCCTGACAGTTGAATGTCAGGGCCTCTAGATCATTATGTGTTAAATGTTTTGTGTGTTTGATGTTTTGAATGTGTTCTATGTTATGAGGACTGTGATCTAAAACACAAAATAGGACCAGATCATAAATATGTTGAGAGATACGAGCAGTTAAACTGCGTTGACCGGCCACAAATTCTGATTTCTGGGTAACCTAGAAACCCAGAGATTCCTGACAAGCTTTTGCAAGCCCCTGATCTTGCAGTCTTTTCATTGTTTAGCCATGTTGTTGTTTTGGTGTTGTAGTATGACATAAGGACTACACACTAGTGTCCTTAGATCACATATATCTGTAGTATATTCATATATAACCTTGGTCAAAGTATCGTTGACCGACTGTTCTTGACGACATCTGGAAAACCCAAAAATCGTGAAGAACGGCTCCTGACATCACTTTGACCGGCCCTGATCTCTCAGTTATGATGTTGTTAGGTTGATTTAATGTAATAGAACTGTACTCTGGAATGTGGTCTACAAGTGGGAACCTTAATATAACACAAACAAAACCTAGAATGTAAACAGTAAGGATCAAAAGTAAGCACAATGAACTGTCTGGGTTTCTGGGTTACCCAAGAAACCCAGAACAGCCTCTGATATACTTTTATGAGGCATATAATGATCCGATCTGATGTATTTTGGCTAGGCTATTCGTTTATAATGGTAGTATTACATTAGTACTACGTTTATAACAAACTTTCAAGCCCAGAAATGTAATGAGCATGAATCAGTGAGTGGTCAAACCACCAACCCTATAAAAGCCGATAAGAAGGTCCTCGATTTAACATTTCAAGAACACTAAGAACACCTATAGCGGCCGTTACGTAAGCTATATGGCCCCTTTTTAATTATTATTTTCTCGAAATTAATTAATAAATCAAAATAAATAGTTTTTAATTATTAAAAATACAAAATAAATTCCGAAAAATTATTTTAAAGTCCTAAAAATAGTTTTTAATTATTTAGAGTATATTTCATAAATATTTAATATTTTTGGAATATAAATGGTATTTAATTTCATTAATTAATCAATATTAATGGTAATTAGTTTATTTAATAAATATATTAAATAAATTAAGGAAAAATAGAATTAATGCTTTATAAATCATATAAAAATGATTTAAGTGATATAAAAATATTTGAAGTTATAACTTGTAACTTTTGATATTTTTTCATGAAAATATTAATATTTTAATATTAAAAGCAATTATCGGATAATGGATTTAATTGTTTAAAAAGTCATATGAAGGTGATTTTAAAGTATTAAAATACTTTGATATATTATAATATTATGACATGTATTTCATTAATATTTGAAAATAAATAAATATTAATAATAAAAGAATTATGTGGTATTTAATTCGTTTAAATACAATTTTAATGATTTAAAATACAAGATAAATAGTAATAATTATTTAAAAATTATTATGAAACTTATGAAAAATATTTTGACTGTTAATAAAATTATTTAAGTTAATTGTGAAGTGTTAGACAAAGTTTAATTGAACTTAGACTCGATAAAAGTCCGTCTAGACCTTCGGGATGTTAGAATTGTGTCGGGTTCAACTTAGACTACAATAGTTTGACTTGATACCGTGTCTTATGTGTGTAATAGACTGATAGAGTTATGTGTTTTGTGTTATGTGTTTAGGTTATTATGTGTATGTATATATATATATATATTATAGTATTATATTGTGACGATATTATTCTAATATTGGAGATCTATATTACTAATATTAGGTCTTCGGATAAAGCGTTATAAATTGCGTAGCGGTAATCAACGGTTCAAGCAAGTTTATTTTTACTTAACTCTACTAAGAGTTGTTTCATTTGGATATGCTTATGGTTAATCATTGTTGATTGCCATGTATAATTGTACTCTGTACATATTACATGTATAAGTCACGTATGAAAGGCTGATAACCTTCATTACCCTTCGGTTCAGATATATTTGTTCATGTTCAATACTTGTTCAGTCAAAGTTTTGTTCCTGCTAGTTCACAATTATATTGTTGAATTATAGCCAGCCAATTATTCAAATCATTTCAATCATGATATATCGTTATATTGTTGAATTTAAACTTGCTGGGCAATCCTTACGCTCCCTTGCAGATTAAGGAAAATGCTTCGGATACAAGGAAAGGTTAAAGACGGTTCCAACTTTAGTATACGCGTGCAGTAGATTTGTAATTGTGCTGTATCTTATGTTTTATAAGTCAAGTAAGTTATGAAATGTGTATTAAGTTAAGGTTACTCAACCTTGGGGAAAAGTATGTAAGTTTAATGTATAAATAATTTATGTTTATATCTTTCGCAAATATAGTAATAGTTGTATAAAATGATCGAACCGGATTCGAGGTGAATTAGGACCTGGATTCGGGGACATCATAATGGTACTAAGGGCTGATCTCCCTAAGTACGAGTAGAAGAGTCCATAGTCTTATGACTATTAAAGGTTTCAAGTATAACCCTTGATAACCTAGGACATAGTTCAAGGTCTTATGACCCTCAGAAATCTTTTGATTCTTGTTATTCATTCTTGATTCAAAAGTTGAGCTTTTATTTCAGAAGTATTTGATCCACTCGCATGTTATTATATATTGTTATTTCATTTTTATACTTGTGGGCATTCATGCTCACTCTTGCGTAATAATAACATTGCAGTTAAGAACGAAAGGTACGATGAACCTTCTACTAGCAAAGGCAAAGGCAAAGCTAATAAGTGATGAAGACTTATTATTTAATTTTTAGAATATTATTGTAAAGACTTGATGTTGTTTAAGACTTATTTGGTTATGTTTCCGCACATTGCAGTTATTTCTATCTATTGCATGGTTTGCACTTATTATGGGTAGATAGATAGATGATATTTGTACAGTGAACACCAAATCCCGTGGAATTTAAGTACTCAGATTTGGGGGTGTCACATTCAACTCATAACAGAAATTATACCACAGTTCTAATAATCAATACTGTATTAGTTAACTTATTCTCAATCTCATCATTGGCCCATAAATCACATGAACTGCAACACTGTTGGACATATGCAAACACAATACTTAACTAAATTTTTTTATATAACAAAATGCACTATTTACAAAACTAAAAACAATGCAATGACAAAAATAACCTAAACTACTATGTATGCACCTAAGCTATCATGCAATTCTTCCTAAATAACTATGCAAAACTGGAATTTAAAATGATAAAATTTAAACCTAAATACTACATATACATGTAAACATGAATTTAACTCCCCCAAACTTAAGTAATACAATGTCCTAATTGGATGAATAATCAAAATTAAGTACGTGAGGACTTCCCTGCTATCGCTTAAGTCTGAGGAGGTGGTGGTTGAACTTCTTCATCTGAGTCACTAGGCGAAAACCTCAGTAGTGGCATCGGCTATTGATATGGAAATTATGCAGCTGGATTGAAACTCTGAAGCGTCGTGTTGAATGAAGCGAACGACGTGTTCATAGCATCAAATATGTGGTCTTGCCTCACTGCGAGTCGCCGCATCTCCCGACGTGTTGCCTTGTTATGTGCATCCATTTAACGTTAAAAGTTAAGGAACTGAGGAGTGGATAGTGCCTCAGTCTGCGGTACCTGATCGGTTCCTTGATCTCTCATAGCCTCATCCTCATCCTCCGAGGTATCTTCAGCGTCAGCTTCGTCCTCCGAAGCTGGTGGAAATATGAAACCCAGTCCTCAAGGATGGGAATTGCCCACGGCCCATACTTAATATCGTGATATCATTCTAGAGTCTAGCAACGTAAGTGGCATCTGTGTGGGCTCATCTTCAGACCATCTCACACTTGTTTGGCGACACAACCCACATATGAGTGACGGGTGTAGCAAGCCACCCGAAAAGTTTCCACGTAAGCACCGGCGAATTGAGAAATAAATAATGGCCCCGACGTCAATGAGGAAGTCTTGCAAAATGGCGTATAGCAGTAACGCCTTCTCTTTGGTCACGTCTGAGGTGTGTTGAGATGGATACAGCTTAGCATATAGGAATGCGTACCAAATTTTACCATACCGACTTAGATCTTTGCTATGGAACACTGTTCCTCCCATCCGACCTTTGATCCATGTTGTGCCTGGCTTAGTCATTTCCTTGAGTATTTCCTCATAGTTTGGATCAAAATAACGTAGTTGGGCATACTGGCATTGTCGAGGCACCCGCAGCTGATAATAGGTGTTTATGACATCAGCACTGAACGGGACCAAGCGACCCCGCACAAAAGCGTTGAATGGGGCTTTGTCCTCGGCGTTTGCATAAAACTCCTTGACTATGTTGACCACAGCGGGTTCCGACTCTTGGGTGAATTTATTCCACCCCTTCTGGTAGATTTGAGGCATCATCTCCCCATCAATGGGATCTGGTTCCAACCCCCGCTCCGGTGTAAGGGCTTTTGTCATCATATAATCATATCGAGTGGCGGCAACGACACTCACAAATTTCCGGCGATCAAAGGTGCGTGTCGGTTATGCGGATCGTGAACTCTCTCCCCTTTGGCATTTAGATGTTGGTTGCGACGCCATCGAATCCGACTGTCTGAACTCACTATCAACACACTACCTTCCCCTCACACTTGGTTCACTCAACTTCTCAAACACTTGGTGTGCAAAGTGGTGTATCCTCCCCAAATTGAAACCTTGAACTTACAAAGTGGTGTACTTGGAATTGATGAATTTGAACACTAAGTAATCACTCGAACTTTCTCTCAAATAGCCTCTATGAATGCCCTAATTTGAAAATAGTTATAGATTTCTATGAAGAATTTGAGATGAGATGTGGCAATATATAAAGGTGGTGTGATTGGGTGTATTGGTGGATTGAGAAGGTAGGGTAATGGAAATCATGGGTACTAGTTGTGGGGATGAGGCTTTGATGGTGGCATAATCGTGGCTGAGAAGTAAGAGAAGTGGTATCAATTAGCGTTATAACATAAGAGAAGGAGAGTGGGAGTCATGTGATGTAACTGCCGAATAAGTAAGCCTAGAGTCCAGGACCCCCGCCCCGGCGGGGGGGTACAAGGCTAATTTAGCCCGCCCCGGTGGGCATGCCTACTTTAGGTTGGCCACTTTGCTCTTCTTTTCTTCATGCTATGCCACTGAATTTGCATTTTTCCATCCTACAAGCCATGAAACATGAAAGTGATTAGATTATTGATAAATTTGAGCATGATTGAGAGATTAACAAGATTTTTTTTATATATAGTACATACCTATTAACTTAATAAAAAAAACTATATCCTAACAATTATGAAAATACGAAAAATAAATGAAAGATTGGGTTGTCTCCCAATTAGCGCTTGATTTTAAGTCGTTCAGCCTGACTACTTCCTGTTCACGGTGCGTCGAACAATGTGATGGCGATGACATCGGTGTTGGACTCGCCCCCCCCAATAGTGCTTTAACCGTTGACCGTTGACTTTAAAAGTTTCTAACAGATTTCAACTGTAAAGTTCAACGGCTCCATGAGAGAACACCTGCTTTATAGTGAATGGTCTTGACCATCTCGACTTGAGCTTTCATGGGAACAATCTTAGTCGTGAGTTGAACAAAAGGATTGATTGTCCCGGCTCGAATGTTCTTCGCATAATTTTATGGTATAACTTGGAGTTCTCGTAGGCTTGAAGGTGAAATTCGTGGAGCTCATTTAGTTGAAGTAATCTCTTTTCCCCTACAGTTGCTTAATCGAAATTGAGTTTCTGAATTGCCTAATAAGCCTTATGATGTAGCTCCACTGGTAGGTGACACGCCTTTCCGTATAATGCATCATCCAACCGGAGCGACCAATCCTTGCGATTCGGATTCACCACTTTCTCTAATATTTTCTTAACTTCCTTATTCGACACCTCAGCCTGTCCACTGGTTTGAGGGTGATATGCCATCGCTACCTTGTGGTTGACCCCATACCTCGCCAATAGAGCTGTGAATGATTTGTTGCAAAAGTGACTACCTTCGTCACTTATAATTTCTCTTGGCGTGCCAAACCTCGTGAAAATGTTTTTCTGTAGAAATTTAAGGACCACCTTAGCGTCGTTAGAAGGTAGTGCTATTGCTTCAACCCACCTTGACACATAGTCCACCGCAAGAAAAATGTACTGATTGGAAAATGAGGAAGGGAATGGCCCCATGAAATCGATGCCCCATACATAAAAAATTTCAACTTCGAGAATCATTTGTAGAGGCATCTCATTCCTTTTCGAAATGTTGCCCACCCTTTGACATCTATCACAAGTTTTGACAAATTGGTGGGCATCCTTGAATAATGTAGGCCAATAAAACCCAGATTAAAGATTTTTTGTTGTTGTCCTCTCACTCTGTGTAATATACGCCATACACGGATGAGTGGCACTCATGCGAGAATGTTCTTCACTTCATATAGGGCACGCATCTTCTAATCATTTTGTTTGGCAAGACCGCTTGAACAAATAGGGTTCGTCCCACATGTACCATTTTACGTCATGAAGAAACTTCTTTTTCTGTTGTCTTGTGAGATCAGGTGGAAGAACATTGCTCACAAAATAATTTGTATAATCCGCGTACCAAGGAAATTCTACATTTATCCCAAACAATTGTTCACCCGAAAATGATTCATTGATTTCGCACTTGTCCTCTATCAATTTCCCTTGATTTTCCAGCCTAGACAAGTGATCGGTGACTTGATTCTCGATCCCCTTTCTATCATTTATTTTTAGATCAAACTCTTGTAGCAGGAGAATCCATCGAATAATTTGTGGCTTAGCATCTTTTTTCGTAATTAGGTACCGAATAGCCGAATGGTCCGTGTAGACTATCACCTTAGTCCCGATCAAGTATGCCTAAAACTTGTCAAACGCATATACCACTGCAATCAATTCCTTTTCCGTAGTTATATAGTTCATTTGAGCCTCCGTGAGCGTTTTTCTTGCATAATATATGGCGTGAAATACCTTCTCTCGGCGTTGTCCCAAAACAGCCCCAACCGCGTAGTCGCTTGCATCACACATCAGCTCAAAGGGCATATTCCAATCCGGTGCGACTATCACGGGGGCTGTAGTTGACTTCTTTTTCAACAACTCGAACGCCGACTTACATTCCTCATCAAAATTAAACACAAAGTCCTTCTCTAAAAGGCTGCACATAGGTTTTGCCATTTTAGAGAAGTCTTTTATGAACCTTCTGTAGAACCCAACATGTCCCATAAAACTTCTTATTCCTTTTACTGAGCTTGGTGGAGGCAGTTTCTCAATTGTTTCCAGCTTAGCCTTGTCGACCTCCAGTCTGTGAGCTGATACCTTGTGGCCCAAAATTATGTCCTCCTCAATTATGAAGTGGCATTTTTTCCAGTTAAGTACAAGGTTCGTCTCTTCGCAGCGTTGTAAAACCAATACCAAATTCCCTAGGCAAGTATCAAAATTGTCTCCATAGACAAAAAAGTCATCCATGAAGACTTCCATGTTTTTCTCTACCATGTTTGAGAAAATGGCCATCATACACCATTGAAAGGTAGCAGGTGCATTACATAAACCAAATGACATTCTCCTGAACGCGAATGTGCCGTAAGGGCACGTAAATGTAGTCTCCTCTTGATCCTCAGGAGCGATGGCGATCTGGTTATAGCCCGAGTATCCATCCAATAAATAGTAGTAATCATGTCCCGCTAATCTGTCCAACATTTGATCCATAAAGGGTAGCAGAAAGTGATCTTTTCGGGTTGCCTTATTCAACCTCCTATAATCGATGCACACCCTCCAAACTGTCACTGTTCTTGTTGGAATTAACTCGTTATCCTCATTCTGTACCACGATTATTCCCCCCCTTTTTGACACACAATGAATCGGACTAACCCAATTACTGTCAGAAATCGGATAGATGATACCGGCATCCAATAATTTTAGAATTTCCTTCTTTACCACTTCCTTCATAATCGAGTTAAGTCGTCGTTGTTGCTCCACCGTCGGTTTTGCATCATCTTCCATCAAGAATCTTGTGCATGCAAAATGAAGGGTTGATTCCCTTGATATCCGCGATCGTCCACCCTATCGCTGCTTTATGTTCCCTAAGCATCCTCAGCAACTTTTCTTCCTGTAAATCGTTAAGTGCAGCAGAAATAATCACAGGTAAAGAATTTGAACTGCCTAAATACGCATACCTGAGGTGTTTAGGGAGTGGCTTGAGTTCTAAAGTTGGTGGCTCCTCCAATGACGGTTTCAATTTTTTCGTGGCTATCTCCTCCGTGTGTAAAAGTTCAAATGGTACTCTGAATCGGCTAACTCGTGGCAATGAATCTAACATCTGTAAGTAGTCCAAAAATTCCGGGTCATCGACTTCTTCATCCCCCAATAATGTTGTTTCTAATGGATCGTTGACCAGACTCTTGCCCATATCTTCACTGATAATTCGCTTAATTATATCTATCTGAAAACATTCTTCCTCATCCGTGGGGAATTTCATGGCCTTGAACACGTTAAATTTGATTTCTTGATCTTGGACCCTCGTAGTAAGTTCTCCTTTCTGTACGTCGATGAGTGTCCTACCCGTAGCCAAGAAATGTCTCCCTAAGATAATCAGGATGTTCTTGTCCTCCTCAAAATCCAGAATAATAAAGTCCGCGGTGAATATAAACTTGTCCACTTTAACAAGTATGTCCTCTACTATGCCTCTCGGATATGTGACTGACCTATCTGCCAACTGCAATAAAATATTCGTTGGCTTTGGCGCGGGCAAACCCAATTCTGTGTATACTGACAATGGCATAAGGTTCACACTCGCCCCCAAATCATATAGGCACTTATTAAAGGACATGTTCCCGATCGTGCATGGAATAGTGAAACTCCCTGGGTCTTTCAACTTTGGTGGCAACTTCTGCTGTAACACCGCACTACACTCCTCAGTTAATGCCACTGTTTCGAAGTCTTCCCATTTCTTTTTTCTTGACAGAATCCCTTTCATGAACTTCTCATAACTCAACATCTGCTCTAAGGCTCCTGCAAATGGGATATTAATCTAGAGTTTCTTAAACACTTCCAAAAACTTCGCGAACTGCTTATCTAATTTCTATTTTTGGACCCTCTGCTGAAATGATGGTGGAGGATATGCAACTGGGCTGTCGTCTAACTTTGTTTTCTCACCTTGCTTATCCTCACCCTTGTCTCCTTCAACCATTTTACTGTCGTCAACTTTTTCATCCGATATTGCTGAATTTTCTACATCTTTGCCAGCGAGATGTGTTCCACTCCTCAACGCAAGTGCCTGACACTGTTCGTGGTTACCCTTCGGATTTCTCTCTGTATCACTCGGTAGGGTCCTTTGTGGTCTGTTATTTAATGCTAAGGCAATTTTCCCCATTTGATTTTCCAAGTTCTTTATTGCCACCGCTTGATTTTTCATTTCTGTCTCATTGCTAGTTATATACTTCGACAACAACTCCTCTAAATTTGATTTTCTTTCCTGATGTTGAGCCGATTGTTGATGATTCTGAAAACCTAGGGGATATGATGGTCGTGGAGCTTGATTTTGCTGGTTATTGCTCCACGAGAAATTTGGGTGGTTCATATTCCCCTGGTTGTAAGTGTTTTGGTACATATTCTGTGGACACGTTGCCTCTTTTTCAGTTCTAACAAAAGAGCTCTAACTCATGAAAGCATACACGTGTCAACAAGTAATACAGAGTAAGTAAAGTATCGATCCCACAGAGAAAGTTGTCTAATTTAAATCACTATAAATCAATTAAATCACTATATTTATATGCTCAAACTAATGAATATGATTGGTGAATTACTCTAATCTCAAATAACGAATAAAACAAGAATAAAAATGTAATAAATCAAATCTGAAAGTAATGGGATCCTAACTTCATTTAATACTTCATCTAATTACCATTATCATGCAAGACTTGTTCACATATCACATGAAAATAGCCAAGAGCACTAATAAAGTCATAGCCATTTTTCAATGTACTATGACCTACTTACACAGCATCCACAAGCGATACACTCCATGTAATCATCAATATAACCAAAATCATTATATGTCTAGGTGAAATTGCAACCATATTGAATTTAAGCACAATCCCTTATTCTAACTCATACGGTGAAACAGTATATGTCTATCTGGTTCACGAAATACACAAGCCATACAAAATAGCCCCATATACGTATGCTATCATGATTACAATCCATACTTGCATGTTCATTTTCAATTCTATACAAGTACTGAAAACGAATGGTGATCAAGCATTCATACATGTAAAACAACCATGATAGAAATCCCATATGACATGTAAAATAATCCAGCATTTAAGCATGCAACTAAACTACATATTAAAATCTGTTAGAATTCCATAATGGATTTTAGTTCATGACTGAACCAAAAGCCATTATGGGATCAAAGCTAAACATGGCTAATAAGCAAACAATTGAAAGATGAAGGATATAAACGATCAAACCCAATTGCTGATTATAATCCACTAGTAACATTCAAATCCTCATATAAATCCAGCAAAATACTAATAATTATCCACAATGATAGAAAATCCCAAGAAGAATTAGAAAAGTTGGAGTTTAGGCTTCGTTCTACGTTGGAATCTCCCTCAGAGTGTAAACCCTAGTTACCATATGAAAATATGTAAAAACTGAATAATGAAACGTCTGACACCAGTCAGAAATCGTTTTTTAATTAATTACAACCCTTAAAATTAGAAATTAAAATAAACAGCTCATGTAACACCCCCATACCTATACTCCCGTGGTATCCGGTATGGTGTTTACATAGAATTAACATAATACATTTAAATCTATACACCCATGGTATCTAATTAAAATATTTCATTAGATAGAGGGACTATCAGATATAATTCCCATAGAGTCAAGATTCAAAGTATCCCATAATAGATGGTAATTCCCAAGAGAAATATTACTGTGTTTGGATACCTTCACTTGAATATATGAACTGTATCTGTGACTAGAGTCTATCTATCCAAAATTCAGAGTATCAGTAATAACATGAACAGTCCATATTACCAATACCCTCACCCAGATGTATAGTCTATGTCATGCGATTATATACTATCGTATCGATATTAACTATCTATTTGAAATTCAGAGTATTAATAACAACATAAACAGTCCATACTATTAACACCCTCACTCAGATAAATAGTTCCCAAGGATCTCAACTAGAATAGAAGACATCTTACTTTACATCTATATATGTAAGAAAACACGGTTGCGAAAATAAAAGATGTTATATATATCATAATATTATGATTCGATTACAAAATTCTCATAACGAGTTCTTATTACAAGGTATTCATACAGACAAGGATATAATCTAATCTATGTAGGGACGCTTCCCTTTATCTACTCCAGATATTCCAGGATTACCATCTAATACTACAAAGGGAATAATTTGCAAGGGTGAGTTATGACATGCTCATCAAGTTGTATATTTATAACAATATAGGATTTGAAGAATTATAACAATTCAAATTTCGACTGATAGTTGTTACCATTTCTGGATTTCTAATTCCAACTAGTTCTGGAATTTTTATCATTTATGTCAGTCACAAAGACTTAGAAATTTTGTTCAGATGTGAGATAGGGGATCAACCTCTTCAACATCCTAGGAGTATGCATATCACCTACAGTGCTCAATTACACTTACAATTTACTGTCAATATATTCAGTGACTACACTTCGCTCCCTTATGGGATACTCAACTTCAGTATAAGATTGTCTTACCAAAATAATTTGGATTGACACAACAATTTATGCTCAATAAACAATATCATATGAATAATTAATTCATTTCTTAGTCATGTTGGAACTATAGCAATAACTTTTCAATAATAGGTAATTCAACATAGGTGTATTATATCAACAGTATAGCAAGATAGAATCTTGTTCAGCGAATAAATAGGGTTGATAAATTTTGCATAAGTAATAAATTGGGTATAGAAGACATGCCTGAACGTAGATTAGTCAAGCTATACTTTATTGAACGCTAATAAGTACTATGGCGACGTTTAAAAATATAAATCTAACACGTTAGTATTGATAACAATACTCAAATAAAATATTTATTTATAAAGGTTAGATTTAATAGGGTTTGACTTTTAATACCTTTGATAAATGAACTAAATTTTATTTATAAAATTTGGTTATATTTTAAATAATTTAATTATCTTTATAATATATTTTAGAAGGTTTAAAGTATTTTTAAAATATTTATTTATCCTTTAAATGATTATTAAACCATTTATCTCTATTTATAAGTAATTTATATTTACTAAAATTTTATAAAAACATTATTTAATATTATTAAATAATTTATAATCATTACTATGATTTTTTTTTCAATAATAATATTTTACATAATTATTTAGTATGTAAAAGTAATTATTCTAATTACTTTATTAATAAGTTAATTATAAATAATATCTAAATAAAATAAAATAATTATTACATTTTTGTAGAAATATCAGAAATAATTTATAATAATTTAATATAATTTTTAAAATTATTTTTATTAATTATTTCTAATTTTTTATAATTTATTTCTAAAGAAAATAATTTTTGTCCGTCGCTAAAGCTCTACACTGACAGAAAGTGTCGTTGTAGGTGTTCTTGAGTTTTTGGGCAGCCGTTGGTCGTGGTCGAGTGACTAGTTTGACCATCAAATAACTTTCATTCTTTGGTAATGATTTTTGGTTAGATCAAGTATTGGTGTTGTAGTACTCATACAATAATCTGAGATCGAACAATAATCGGGCTTTAATCTACATCTAACGAGAAATTATAAAGGTTCAAAATTCTTTATCGTGAGTGTTCTTGGGTTTACGGTAACCCAAAATAGTGGTCATGGTGGTCGGTCACGGTTTTGTGGCTTGAATAACTTTGATTCTGTGTATTAGATGTATGTTTTGTTAGTTGTAACATGTAGTCTATATGGCAGGGTACATATATATAACATTAACATGAACAAATCTTAATTCTAAGGTCTCTATTTATCTTTGGTCAAAGTCTGACTACCAACCTGTTCTTTGTGTTCTTCAGTTTTTTGGAAAACCCGAGAAAACTTCGGTGCATTACTCGATCGACTACTTTTGACCAATAATTTGATAATCCTACGAGTTGTTTGTTCGATTGAAGATCATATATATGTAGTATGTATACGGTACTAATTTATAACAAAAACATAAACAATTAACAATCGAAAGATGATTAAGCGAATTCGGTCAAAGTAGCGGGTTCAATCTGTTCTTGAGCTTTACAGGCAACCCGAAAACCAACTTCCGTGAGCAATCAACCCACTTTGTTGCTTATATCTTGGAATCTATGGTTCATCCGAACTGTTTTCTTTTCGAGTTAAATACCTACTAACGAACTACGAACACCAATCGATTAACGAGACGAAACATAAACACACATGAATCGAAAAGCCTAGACATTGGTTTTGTCGGACCATTTTTTTCAAAATTCCCAGATTTCATAAAAACGCGGCAATTAAGGCATCTAGATGTTATGAAAACGTGTTCTACCACTCTAGCATACTTTCTAACATCCTAATACAATATTCTAAACATCTAAACAACAAATCTAACATAAGATCAAAGAGAAATTTATGAACTAGGGTTTGCACCTTTTCTTGAGAAATTTGTGATTCTAGCTTTTGATCTTGTTGCTGTTAACACCCAGACTTGATATGGTAGTTTTATAAGTGTATCTAGGCTTTGAGAATTTGTGAGTTTGCTCAGCCCTAAGGTTCCTATTTATAGAATTCTTCAACTTGGCTTTTTGGTCAGTTTTCCACCTATTTGCCTCTATAAAGATCTGATTTGTGACTCTTCTGCTGCTTGGGAGTTTGGAAGTATGTCATGTGTTGTTTTGGAACTTGTAATGGTGACTCCCAACCTACTTGTGAGCTAGTTGATTAAGTTAGTAGCTTAATTAGGTTTAAATCTTCACTAATCTTGATTAAGGTTTTGTTTCTAATGATTAGGAATGTTAAGTAATGTTAATTAGTACCTAATAGAAGTTTTCTAACCATGATTAAGTGTTAACATAAGCTAATTAGAGTTAGATTAGCTAATTAGGGTTTAATTAATAAATTAGGGTAAGGGTTTTGCTAATTAGGGTTAGGGTTTGTTAACCTAGGTTTACTAAATTTCTCACTAATCCTAACAAGCACGACTAAGCGTTTTGTCAGTGTAAGCACGACAAAGCAACTTGTCAAAATAATTTTACCGAAAAGTTCGATTATGGAAAAAAAAAATTAAGCACGAGGTGTCAAGCACAACGTTTTTCGAAAAAAAAAATTTATTTGGTCAATTTTGTCAAACCAAGTATATAAATAACGGGATTTATACATACGAGTCTTATTAGGGTTTTAGGTTTTTACAATCACCTCCACTAATAAGAATTTCGTCCTCGAAATTATAGTACATGTTAAGTAAAAAGTTAAGGATAATTCTCGCGCATTTTATCTTCAAGCTCCCATGTAGCTTCTTCAACGTTCTGATTTCTCCATATTACTTTAACCGATGATATCACTTTATTACGGAGGACTTTCTCTTTACGGTCGACGATCTGCACAAGTTCTTCTACATAAGAAAGATTTTCTTCGATTTGGATAGGTTCATAATTTATAACGTGTTTATAATCAGGTTTGTATGGTCGTAAAATGGACACATGAAACACATTATGAATATGGTTTAACTCAGGTGGTAGTGCTATTTCATAAGCAACTTCACCAATTTTTCTCAAAATTTCAAAAGGTCCAATGAACCTCGGACTTAGTTTTCCCTTCTTGCCAAAACGTATCTTGCCCTTCCAAGGAGATACTTTCAAGAATACATGGCTTCCTACGCTAAAATTTCGTTGTTGACGATGTGGATCAGCGTATTTTCTTTATCAATCTTGAGATGCTTGTAATCATTAACGTATGATTCTGATAGTTTTAACGGTTTGTTGAATTATTTCAGGTCCTAACATTTGTCTTTCCCCGACTTCATCCCAACACATAGGCGTTCTACATTTTCTTCCATATAAGGCTTCATAGGGTGGCATACCTATGCTAGCATGATAACTATTGTTGTAGGAGAAATTGACTAAAGGTAACTGATCTTCCCAACTTCCTTTGAAGTCTATGACACATGTTCTCAACATATCCTCTAATGTTTGTATGGTTCTCTCACTCATCCATCGGTTTGAGGATGATAAAATTTGTACTTAGTCTTAATCTGTGTTCCTAAATTTTACGAAGACTCTTCCAAAATTTGAAGTAAAACATGGATCTCGATTAATACTATGGAAATGTTGCTCCATGCCTAGAGATAATTTCATGAATATATAATTTGGCAAGGTGATCCAGGTTATGTGTAATTTTAATAGGTAAAAAGTAAGTGGATTTAGTTAAACGGTCAACTATTACCTAAATGACGTTATGGCCTTTTTGTGTAGTTGGAAGGCCCACTACGAAGTCCATGGTTATATGTTCCCACTTCCACTCAGGAATTGGTAAGGGTTGAAGTAAACCACTTGGCTTCTGATGTTCTGCCTTAACCCTTTGACACGTGAGTCATTTACTTACCCATTCAGCTATTTCCCTTTTCATATTCGACCACCAAAAGTGTCGACTTAAATCTTTGAACATTTTAGTACTGCCAGGATGTATGGCAAATTTAGAATTATGTGCTTTGTTCAAAATTTCATCTTTTCAAGCTTGATCTAACGGAATCCAGATTCTATTTTCATATCTAATTATTCCATCAGTATCTATTTGAAATTTATTATACTTATCATGTGTGGAATTAGATTTAAACTTCTGACACTCTTCATCCTTCTCCTGTATCTCTTTAATTTTATCGAGCAGAGATAAAACTCCTTCTAAAATATACAATTTTTAGGTAGAGGTAGTTGGACATTCCACCTCAAATTTTAAATTTTCAAAATCTTTTATTAACCTATCATTGGTGGTTAACACATTCAATTTTTCTTGATTATTTATACTTAACGCATCAGCTACAACATTAGCTTTACCAGGATGATATAAGATTTCACAGTCAAAATCCTTTATCAGTTCTAACCATCGTCTCTATCTTACTTTTCCCCTTCTCATTCTGAGTCTTTTTGTCCTGATGAAACTTAGCGAGATTTTCATTCTCACTTTCAATTATAGTGGCCTTCTCTAGTATTTCAGAGAAAGTTTTTATTTGAAGCACTGATAATTTACTCCTAATATGAGGTTTTAAACCTTCTTGGTACCTACGAGTCTTTCTAAGTTCAGTAGTCAATTGATGAGGAGCAAACCTGGATAGTTCATTAAACTTAGGCAGATCTTTGGGTTCGATAAAGATCTCCTTGTTTTAAGTCCGAAATTTTATTTCCATTCGGTCTTTTCGGGATTGGGAAAATAGTTTTCAAAGAATAACTCTTTAAACCTATCCCGAGGAACAATTTCGATTTCTACTCGACCTTTGGTTGATTCCCACCAATAATTAGCTTCACCTTTCAAGAAGAAAGTTGTAAAAGTTGTCTTACGGTTATTACTAACATTGGTTACTAGGAAGAATTTTTCTATCTCGAAATCCAAATCATGCATCTCTGAGGTTCTAATGTACCTTTAAATTCGGTGGTCCAACTAATTTAAAGTCTTTAAAGGATGTATTTTGGTTTACAGTGCATTTTATTACTCCTAACATCATATCTACTAAGCTGTTGAGTTGGATTATCCTCATTATTCATTTCTCTTTGGGGTCTTACGGTTGGTGGCATGATTCTATAAAAAATGACAAAAAGATTCACATAAGATTCTTAAATAACCACAACATATTGTTTATTTATAACTCACAGTCTTTATAATAACTTTAAACATACTAGTATATTACACAGTACTTATCACAATAAAAACTTTGAATGCTTCTTTATTATACTAATATAAAGCATCCAACCTCCTATGCTACTCTCTAGAATTCATTGATATCATCAAAGGAATCTTGGATCATGTGACAAACCACAGATCGATCGATGAGATAAGCAGTTTTCTTCTCCTCTACTGGATATCGAGTTACACGACGCCGCAAATCAATCATTAAAAGTATCTCTAACTCCCGAGATGTTTTAAGAGACCTTGACTGAATTTCCCTCCTGCTCCTATGTGCATGGTGCAGTTGTACTTTCAGTCGATAACTATGACTCCTCTCATCCATTAGCATACACTCAGCTAAATTTGCCCTAAACTTCATCTTATTGTTCCCACATTCTGTTGTCTGCAGTAGTGATGCCATTGCCTCATCATGCTCATCTATTCTCATTAATTATCCAGCCACTAGATCTTCTTCTTCTTCAACATCAAGCAGTTGTTGATCATGAAGCAATTCTTCTTCTTCTGCATCACTAGCTATAAAAGACTCTATTTGCGGTGGATTGATTACTCTTTCTTCAGCATTGGAGTTGGCCATCTATAAAAGAAAACTCCATAAATACTGGTATAAAGGTTTAAAAAACATACAAATTTTAATATTATATTTTATATGTCTTTTTAAAATTTTTACGGACTCGAAGACTATATACTAAGAAAACTCTTCCTTATATCTATAGCCTTATATGACTCGATACCAAAATTGTAACACCCCCATACCTATACTCCCGTGGTATCCGGTATGGTGTTTACATAGAATTAACATAATATATTTAAATCTATAGACCCATGGTATCTGATTAAAATATTACATTAGATAGAGGGACTATCAGATATAATTCCCATAGATTCAAGATTCACGATTATCCATAACGATATGGTAATTCCCAAGAGAAATATTATTGTGTTTGGATACCCTCACTTGAATATATGAACTGTATCTGTGACTAGAGTCTATCTATCCAAAATTCAGAGTATCAGTAATAACATGAAAAATCCATATTACCAATACCCTCACCCAGATGTATAGTCTATGTCATGCGATTATATACTATCGTATCGATAGTAACTATCTATCTAAAATTCAGAGTATTAATAACAACATGAACAGTCCATGCTATTAACACCCTCACTCAGATAAATAGTTCCCAAGGATCTCAACTAGAATAGAAGACATGTTACTTTACATCTATATATTTAAGAAAACACGATTGCGGAAATAAAAGATGTTATATATATCATAATATTATGATTCGATTACAAAATTCTCATAACGAGTTCTTATTACAAGGTACTCATACAGACAAGAATATAATCTAATCTGTGTAGGGACGCTTCAATTTATCTACTCCAGATATTCCAGGATTACCATCTAATACTACAAAGGGAATAATTTGCAAGGGTGAGTTATGACATGCTCATCAAGTTGTATATTTATAACAATATAGGATTTGAAGAATTATAACAATTCAAATTTCGACTGATAGTTGTTACCATTTCTGGATTTCTAATTCCAACTAGTTCTGGAATTTTTATCATTTATGTCAGTCACAAAGACTTAGAAATTTTGTTCAGATGTGAGATAGGGGATCAACCTATTCAACATCCTAGGAGTATGCATATCACCTACAGTGCTCAATTACACTTACAATTTACTGTCAATATATTCATTGACTACACTTCGCTCCCTTACGGGATACTCAACTTCAGTATAAGATTGTCTTACCAAAATAATTTGGATTGACACAACAATTTATGCTCAATAAACAATATCATATGAATAATTAATTCATTTCTTAGTTATGTTGGAACTATAGCAATAACTTTTCAATAATAGGTAATTCAACATAGGTGTATTATATCAACAGTATAGCAAGATAGAATCTTGTTCAGCGAATAAATAGGGTTGATAATTTTTGCATAAGTAATAAATTGGGTATAGAAGACATGCCTGAGCGTAGATTAGTCAAGCTATACTATTCGAACGCTAATAAGTACCTATGACGTTCAAAAATATAAATCTAACACGTTAGTATTGATAACAATACTCAAATAAAATATTTATTTAATACCGGGTTAGATTTAATAGGGTTTGACTTTTAATACCTTTGATAAATGAACTAAATTTTATTTATAAAATTTGGTTATATTTTTAAATAATTTAATTATCCTTATAATATATTTTAGAAGGTTTAAAGTATTTTTAAAATATTTATTTATCCTTTAAATGATTATTAAACCATTATCTCTATTTATAAGTAATTTATATTGACTAAAATTTTATAAAAACATTATTTAATATTATTAAATAATTTATAATCATTACTATGATTTTTATTTCAATAATAATATTTTACATAATTATTTAGTATTTAAAAGTAATTATTCTAATTACTTTATTAATAAGTTAATTAAATAATATCTAAATAAAATAAAATAATTATTACATTTTTGTAGAAATATCGAAATAATTTATAATAATTTAATATAAATTTTAAAAGCTGTTTTTTTATTAATTATTTCTAATTTTTATAATTTATTTCTAAAGAAAATAATTTTTGTCAAAATCATTAAAGCTCTGATGTGAGAAAAAGTGTCGTTGTAGGTGTTCTTGAGTTTTTAGGCGGTAGTTGGTGGTGGTAGTCGGTGACTAGTTTGACCATCAAATAACTCGTTCTTGGTAATGATTTTTGGTTAGATCAAGTATTGGTGTTGTAGTACTCATACAATAGTACAAGATCGAGCAATAATCAGGCTTTAATCTACATCTAACAAGAAATTATAAAGGTTCAAAGTTCTTTATCGAGTTGTTCTTGGGTTTCTGGGTAACCCAGAACAGTGGTCATGGCCGGTCAACGGTTTTGTGGCTTGAATAACTTTGATTCTGTGTATTAGATGTATGTTTTGTTAGTTGTAACATGTAGTCTATATGGCAGGGTACATATATATAACATTAACATGAACAAATCTTAATTCTAAGGTCTCTATTTATCTTTGGTCAAAGAAATCTGACTACCAAGCTGTTCTTTGTGTTCTTGATTTTTGGAAAACCCGAAAAACTTCGGTCGTACTCGATCGACTACTTTTGACCAATAATTTGATAATCCTCACGAGTTGTTTGTTCGATTGAAGATCATAGATATGTAGTATGTATACCAGAGTACTAATTTATAACAAAAACATAAACAATTAACAATCAGAAGATGATTAAACAGGTCGGTCAAAGTAGCCGGTTCAACTGTTCTTGAGCTTTCATAAAACGCTTAATTAAGGCATCTAGATGTTATGAAAATGTGTTCTACCACTCTAGCATACTTTCTAACATCCTAATACAATATTCTAAACATCTAAACAACAAATCTAACATAAGATCAAAGAGAAATTTATGAACTAGGGTCTGCACCTTTTCTTGAGAAATTTGTGATTCTAGCTTCTGATCTTGTTGATGTTAACACCCAGGCTTGATATGGTAGGTTTATAAGTGTATCTAGGCTTTGAGAATTTTATGAGTTTGCTCAACCCTAAGGTTCCTATTTATAGAATTCTTCAACTTGGCTTTTTGGTCATTTTCCCACCTATTTGCCTCTATAAAGATCTGATTTGTGACTCTTCTGCTGCTTCGGAGTTTGGAAGCATGTCATGTGATGTTTTGGAACTTGTAATGGTGACTCCCAACCTACTTGTGAGCTAGTTGATTAAGTTAGTAGCTTAATTAGGTTTAAATCTTCACTAATCTTGATTAGGGTTTTGTTTATAATGATTAGGAATGTTAAGTAATGTTAATTAGTACCTAATAGAAGTTTACTAACCATGATTAAGTTTTAACATAAGCTAATTAGAGTTAGAATAGCTAATTAGGGTTTAATTAATAAATTAGGGTTAGGGTTTGTTAACCTAGGTTTACTAAATTTCTCACTAATCCTAACAAGCACAACTAAGCATTTTATCAGTGTAAGCACGACAAAGCAACTTGTCAAAATAATTTTATCGAAAAGTCCGATTATGGAAAAAAAATTTAAGCACGAGGTGTCAAGCCCGACGTTTTTTGGGAAAAAATTTATTTGGTCAATTTTGTCAAACCAAGTATATAATAACACGTAACACATTCAGAATAGAGAAATTTTATTTATATAACGGGATTTATACATACGAGTCTTATTAGGGTTTTGGGTTTTTACACCTCAGCAACAATCAGGCATCGCGGCGTCGGCGTCACAAGACCCTCCTTTGCAATCCTCATCGGCAGCGCTGAACTTGCGATGTGCAATATACATCCAGTAGGGTGCTTTCATGGCGGTATGGCGTCCTCAAGCTTATTTTGCCGGCGTGGCATATAACCTCTAACTTTGAATTACATTTTTCTTTCTTTGCTGCGATTGATGCATTCTCTTGTTCATTCTTTTGTCCATCCATGCTTAGCCTCCTGCTCCAATTGATCCTCATGCCATGCATTCAACAGCCTCATGCCATTTACATCACCAAATCATGCCATATCCTGCACTTTTACACTACAGGAGTTTTAAGTAAATGCAATGCATAATAACATGAAATGCAACTAAAAACACACTAAAATATACTTGAGATAGGCCTAGTTCGCGTGAATTAATATCCAATAAGTAGGTGTAAAACCCACTTATCAAATACCCCCAAACTTGAACTATTGCTTGCCCTCAAGCAATGCATGATAAATAACAATGAAAATGCAAAAGCACTACTATGCAACTAAATTAATATGCAAACTTGTCTCACATTGTCCCAACTCTAATAGAAATTCAGTCCAAAATGCCTCAGCGAATTATCCGGATTCAAGAATACAAATTCAAACCGAACCATAGGCATAATATCATACACTCAGATAATTCATACATGCTATAGATATGCTGTGTGTGTGTGTTATGTTCACCAAAACTTGATTTAAGCAAAGAATACACATACTAAATTGCTCAAAACAGAAAATTATATTTTAAATCAAGACTCATGTATACATATGCAACGAAGACTATTCCAACATATCAAAACAAACTGAGGTTCAACAATGGGCTTAATCGCTTTATTTTTTTTACTCACGAGGCGATTTTACTTTTTCCCACGATGTTTATTGATTTTTTTTCACACATTGTGCAATGTCTTATTCCATTAAAAACACACACTTTGCTACCCCTTAGCGAGCTTTCAACCAACGACTCCCAGACCATGAAAGACCTTAGGGCGCTAAGTGTAGAGATAATCCCCTCGGGCGTACTTACTCAAGTAGCTAGGGCCCCGAAATAAGACTAGCCACGTTATTGCTATTTGATTTTTTTTTATACATAGCATACCCATGTTTTCTCAAAGTTTGAATGTCAATGTTTTGCAAGTCTACATCCATGTTCCACATATTTCTCTTTTTGACACTACATTTTCTATCGAGCAATGAAACATATACTTCTTATACCTACGGTGATTGTGAACACATTAAATATGGCGAAAAGCATTAAAGCAATGAACATGAATTTCATCGTGTAAAACATTATAGCTAGGTTCATGTTATCCAACACACTCGAAAATCTTTCAAAAATCACTATCATCATCGGCTAGACAAAAATTTCTATACAGCAAGAACTGTGAGACATGTAAACTAAATTTTTTTTAACACATAAACAAATAAACTAAACATGAACATGAAAAATTTAAACTAACCATGCCAATACTACATGCAACTATACTAAAATTTAAACTAATCATGCCAATACTACATGCAACTATACTACTACCCCAATACCCCCAAACTTATAATATTCAATGCCCCATTGAATGAAGGTAAAGGGTAACGAAAACTCCCCTAATGATCAGTGGTACCACCCTCCTCGGGTGGTGAATGCAGTGGTGGATATTACCTTTCTTTGTCACAGCCGAGGCCACTCTAGCATCGTTCCTTGCTGCGCAAATGCCTCGGCCAAGGCCCTCGTGAGTCCCGTCGTAAATGTTCCAAAATTAAAGTACATGGAATCGACTTTTCGCTCCAACCTTCGGAGCTGGCGATCACCATAGGCAGCAGGTTCTTGTATGATAATTATTATTATCATTATTACTATTATAATAATAATAATAATAATAATAATAATAATAATAATAATAATAATAATAATAATTATTATTATTATTATTATTATTATTATAATTATAATAGTACTATAATAATAATAATAATAATAATAATAATAATAATAATTATTATTATTATTATTATTAGTACTATTATTATTACTATTATTATTATTAATATTACAATTACTATTATAATAATAATAATTATTATAATTATTCGTATTATTATTATTATTATTATTATTATTATTATTATTTGTTTGTTTGTGTGTGTGAAGAAGAGAGGGAGTATGGTGTAGGGGGTGAATTTGATTTGGTCGGGAAGAAATATGAGCCTTTAGATTAAGTCAAAAGAATTAAATTAGAATGAATATGAACCATCCTTGTGCTTTGTCAAATGAAAGATTCAAAATAGGTTCTATTTTATTATATAGATTATTATATTATAATAATAATAATAATTATTATTATTAGTATTAGTATTAGTATTAGTATTACTATTACTATTATTAAAATTATAATTACAATAATTATTATTATTATTATTATTAGTACTATTATAATAATAATAATTATTATTAGTAGTAGTACTATTATAATTATTATTATTATTATAATTACTATTATTATTTATTTGTGTGTGTGAAGAAGAGAGGAGAGAGAGATTTTGTGTGTGAACATGAGAGATAGTAGGGTGTAAGGGTGAATTTGATTTGGGCGGAAAGAAATATGAGCCTTTAGATTAAGTTGAAAAAATTAAGTTAGAATGAATGTGAACCGTTCTTGTGCTTTATCAAATGAAAGATTCAAAATGGGTTCTATTTTATTATATAGATGTCTCGATCTATTTCATAATATCATTTATTCTCTCCCCTCTTTTTTAACTTTTTTTAGAGAGTATATTTTTTTTATTTGTATTTTGTAGATTATGAGACTACTTTTATGACTTTTATTTTTCATATTATTCTTGCATTAAATATTATTTTATTTTTTTCTTTTTTGAATACATTTTAAAAGAATAATATTAAAAAATTATTTAATTTTTTATATTTATTTTCTGAAGAAACGTAAGTTAAAAAAGAATGAAAGATAATATCTTATAGCTAGCTCATCATGATTTCAGGGAAAAATAAATAGATCATACCCTAAGGGCTTTTCTAATTATACATGAATGTTTTACAATTTTGTTTATTTGTATTTCGACCCTCACTAAGAGATAACAATATAAATAGATACAATTATAAAATACTCATATCCAAATTTTATATCCATATAAAGTTTTTCATAACTGTAAAATGTTGCAAAACATAATCCAAAAACTTGCATGCCAAAGTGATAAAAACATAATCCAAACAACAACTACAATATAGGAAATTAATATTTCCACATGAAAAGTGTCGTTATAATATCTGTAAATACTCAAAATTTCGTTTTCCTGTTACTAACTATGCAGGAGGATAAAAGCGTATTTTTCACACTCTAGAGAAAATCCTGGAGGACCACAACATCAATTTTAACCTCGGAGATAGCCACGGGAGATCCAGTTTCCAACCCCGGAGATAACCCCGAGAAAACAGTTTCAAACCCCGGAGATAACCCCCGGAAAATCAATTTCAACCCCGGAGATAGTCCTGGGGGATTAAGTTCAAAGTCTGGAGATAACCCCAGGAGGTCAAGCCAACCTCAGAGATAACCTTGAGGACATTCAGAGTCAACAGCAGGCTAACCTCAAAGATAACCTTGAGAAAAGACTACTACAACTATGCGAAAATCAGAGATAACCAAGGAAGGGGCAAAAAAGTCATTTTGCCAACTCAACTTCAACTCACATCAAATCAACTCATTTCAACTTAAATTGCTTTAAAAGAAGTCCCACAAGAACCATATCTTAACATACAAGCGCAAACTACGCAAAATGGCTCAACGGATTACCTGACGGAAACCCGAAAATGTCATTTTGGTCATGGACCCATCTTTCCGAAATCAAAAAAAGGCAAATCATATGTCATTGCGTAACTCTTGGAAAGAGCTTTCCGGAATGGTATGATATGCTTCCATCGGACTCACGGATTGAAAGTTATTAAGGTTCGAGCGAACAAAACATCATCCAAGTGCACGTACTTCGAGACGGTGGGACCCACACTTTCCGGGACCCGAGCAGCATTAGTAGGTACACCTTCTTCTCGTAGGTACACTTCTTTGCTATCGCAGTACACTGCGACTCCCCCTCTATAAATAGAGGGCTTGAGGTGGCCATATTTGCAAGAGAAACGTTGAGGAAGCCCTGTCCAATTTGTTCTGTACACAGTATAAATTGAGTGATTTCTAATTTTAAACACTTGTGAGATTATATTATGTCATATTTTTACCGGCGGGAGCCAAGTGTTCATCCACTTAAAGTTATAGAATTCTTCTTTGAGAGTTCAATGTAAGCCTTCTTACACACTTTAAAGCCTTTCTCTTCATCTTTGCACACACTGTTCTTCACGTTGAGAGTCGTGTTTTAATGTCGTTGGCGGACTTGATCCGTGGTTTTATTTTTGTTTGTATATATATACTTATATATATATATATATATATATATATATATATATATATATATATATATATATATGGACTAACATTATCGAGTTATGCCTCGATTGAGCCTGGACTTATGTCTGGAGCATTTTCTTGGTTTTCTATATATATATATATACTTATATATATGAACTGTTGTTGAACTTTATTTGATGAGCCTGGATTTTACATATGGAGCATTTACTGCTTATATATATATGTGTGTGTGTGTGTGTGTGTGTGTGTGATTATATCACGTTCTAATAACCTAATATTTTGATGATGACTTGTTCATTGGTACTAAATTCTTTATTGTGAATTTCAGGAAATTGTCTCAAGAATTGTTTGATGAATTATTCAAGACGATTGAAGACGATTTGAGTCTTAAAAAAAATATGTAAGGTCATTGCAAATATTTAATTTTTCAATATAAGGCTCTAGGACATTTTATGTGTACATTTTATGTGAATTAATTGTGCATGTCTAAAATATGTTATTCATTGTTATTTGTTGTTAAGAGAACTGATTTTATTAGCATGCATGCACAAAAGCTTGTGGCGGTAAAGTATTGATCATTATCTGTTGGTTGAATTAAATGCCTTAGTGTTGGGAATATAAGATAATGATTATCCTTGAGAGTTGTGTGATGTTATACTTTCTTATATTTACAAAGTTAACACTATTTGAAAAGAAGTATGATATCTCTTGTACACGTGTTATATGAGTGGCGACAATTTTGTTAGAATCATAATTGCTACAGGTCTAGTCCTATTTGACTTGGTCTCTTTCTAGATTAGTTTTGATAGTCGTACAACTATTTAACATCCGAAGGTTATTGGATTTGTTATGATTATTTTCAACAGAATATCTTTGGAACGTTGCAGTTTTATTTATAATGTAAACATTTATGAAGCAACGGTAAAAATATTTCTGGGCTATAAAAGGAATTAAGAACGGTGATAAAATTACAATGCTCATAATCAATTATTGCACTTATATACTGAAAAAGTTATTTAATATTTTGGTGAAATTGAAATCTGCTACTGTGCTACTCTAATTCTGATTATACTCAGCATAATTTTGTGGGCTATAAATCGGTAATATCCTTCTGTTATTAATTGATCATAGCATACATTAGTTAAGCCTTGCATTGTTAAATTGCTTATTTGTTTTGATCAGTAGACCTTTATAATTGTAATCTTATATTTTTAGACTAAGTGTTGTCTAAAGGATTTTAATCCAGGTGGATTAAGTTTTAAGTTACAAACAGGGTCAAGGAAGCTTAGGTGCTTAAGGGGTGCATTGGTGCACAAGGAGCAAGTGTGCTGAAGTGAATTATTGTAATTCAATTTGATAGAATCTGTGTTGTAACAAGGGTTATTTAAAGAAATAAAAGTGAGTCTCCAATACTAGTTGGTATTAGTCGTGGACTAGGCTATTATTATAGAGGGTAATAGTTGAACCACGTAAAAAATCTTGGTGTTATTTTATTGCTTGATTTTCTTTAATATTTCTCAAAATAATTAGTTTTCTTAATATTTAAAATATAAACTTTTGCTTCATCTTGAGATATGTATTTACATCAAGTATTTTATCTGACTTCTAAATTCACCAAGATATTTTCTTAAATAAAAATTCAATTCGGTAGACTGCATTCATTCAGCAAGCTGCATTCTTTGATACAGTAGGCTATATTCAATAGTTAGAATTTAAAGTTTAAAAATTAGTCATAGTTTGCTCCCACACTTATTCAATCCCCCCTTCTAAGTGTGCTATATCTGAATTTCATTTGGTATCAGAGCAAGGCTCTACTTACTTGGTCTTAAAGGTGACTTGTAGGGAAAGATTCTAACATGGCACAGTTCGGGAACAACAATCAAGAAGGTCAATCAACCAATAGACCTCCCTTGCTGTATGGAACAGAAAATTACAACTTCTGGAAATTCCGAATGAGGATCTACCTTACAAGAGATCCTTAGGAATGGTGGGTTGTGGAAAACGGACCAGTTGTTCCACAAAGAGATGATGGCACACCAAAGATTCTGCTAGAAATGGATTCAACCGAGATCTACATGGTCTCCTATGATTCAAAGGTAATGAACACACTTCTTAGCGGCATGGTTCAATCCGAAATAGATAAAGTCTCTTCATGCAACACCTCCAAAGAAATGTGGGATACCTTAGTGGTGAGCCATGAAGGAACATCAAAAGTTCGAGAAGTTAAACTAAGCATGCTCATGCATGATTATGAAATGTTCAAACTCGAGACAGATGAAACTATAAAGATGGATCAAGAAAGATTCCTTGTTCTTCTGAACTCATTAAAGCTATTGGACAAATCTATTCCACAAAGTGAGATTAACCGTAAGTTACTTCTGGCTATGCCTAAGAGGTTTGCTTCTAAAATCACTACTCTTCAAGATTCATCTATTATATCTACTATGGATACATTAACCCTTTTTGGTGAACTTGAGGAATATGAACATCAGTTAAAGAGGTATGACGATGAGGATGAAACTCCTCGAAGAAAGGTTTTAGCTCTTAATGCAGGAAATGAAGAAGAGCTTGATGATGATTCTGATGAAGAGATAGCCTTGATGACAAGGAGACTCAAAGGACTTCTTCAAAGAAAGAATAAACGAAAGAATATCTTCAACTCAAATAAAGGCAAAGGAAAGCAAAGTGAGGAGACGTGCTTTGAATGTGGCCGTCCAGGGCACTTCAAGAAGGACTGTTTTCAACTAAAGAATAAAGGAAAAACAGGCTTCAAGGATAATAAGAGAAACAAGGCACTGATCACCTGGAGTGATGAAGAAGAATCTGAAGTTGAGGTCGACCCCAAGGATGAGACAGCTCAAGTATGCTTTATGTGAATAGAAGGTGAATCAAATGAGGTATCTAATTTTGAGTTTAATTCTTTGAAACAAGAAAATGATAAATTAAAAGAAAAGAATGCATATTTGAAAGACTTGGTAAATACATTAATGGGCGAAGTAGACTCTTTAATAGATGAAAAGAAAGATATTGAAAAGGAATCTACATGTAAAGAAGAAAAGGTTTTGATTGCTAAAATTGATTATTTAGATAATTATAACAAAATACTTTTCAATAAGGTAAATTTTTTAAATAATGAAATCCAAAAATTGACTAATGAACTGAAAATGAGAGATGTGTGTATTGATGCATTTAGTGATAAATCACATGTTAAAACCTCTCCTAATACCGAACTTCAAAAAGAAATAATTTCACTAAAATCATCTCTTGCTAAATTCGTTCAAGGTGAAGAAAATTTAAATGTCATATTGGGTAAACAAAGACCTAGTTTTGAAAGACAAGGAATTGGTTATAATTCTATGTATAAAAAGGGTAATATAAAAATGCTAATGTCAAAATCACGTTTTAGATTAAATTATTGTTCACCCTTTACAACGTTTAGAAATTGTGGCATTAAAGGTCATTTGGACATAAATTGCTTTAAGAAAAATAAGATTAAAAAGGTATGGGTTAAAAAGGATGATTTACCTGCAACTAACATAAAAGGACCCAAAAAGATGTGGGTACCAAAAGGATGAATTACTTTTTCTTGACAGGTATGTCTCAAGGCAAGGGTTCCATCTCAAAAATGGATTCTTGATAGTGGATGCTCACGTCACATGACTGGTGACAAAACAAAGTTCGTGGAGCTAAAAATCAAGAAGAAACATGGTACAGTTACATTTGGAGATAATCGAACCTGGGAGATAATCGGAAAAGGTAAAATTGGAAATGGTAAGGTAAATATTGATAATGTACATCTTGTTAATGGACTTGAATTTAATCTTATTAGTATCAGTCAATTAATGGATAATGGACACCAAGTTAGTTTTGATAAAGGAAAATGCACTATTTCTCATGGTACTAACAATATTACTCTAGTTGCACAAAGAGAAGGAAATATATATACTATATATTTTGAGCAACATGAAGAAGAATTATGTCTAGCATCTGTACAAGACGAGGCTAATTTGTGGCACAAGAGGATGGGACATGTTCACATGGATTTAATCAAGAAATTATCCTCAAAGAATCTAGTCAAAGGGTTGCCGAAAATAAAATATGAAAAGAAGGGAATTTGTGTAATAACCCGATATTTTCCCGATATTTTCTATATAAATAAATAAAAAATTTTGCGTATAATTTTTTTTAATATTTTAAGGATGAGGATTTGTACAAGATAATGTGTATATATATTTATGTGGTAAATAAAAATATATTTATTACATAAACATTTACAAATATATTTATTTTAGAATTATTGATTATTATAAAGTATATTCTTATAATAATTAATTTTAAAGTAGAAATATTTTTATTAATTATTTTCCATGAAAATATAAGCATGTATTATTTAAATAATATATGAAATCATTTTTAGAATAATTATAATAATTATTTTATTATATGAATTTTAGTACAGATTGTTAAGTTAATTAGTTTACCTTAATTATTTGTGATAACCCGAGAATTTGGACAATTTAGTAAAATCTTAAATGATTGATTTAAGGTCAAATATTAGACCTAGACAGAAAATAAGTGTATGCGTTTGATGTTATTGGGATGGAATTTTGAAGGTTTCAAAATTCTGTGAAGGCTATATAGGTGAATTATTCGGGATTAAGTGTTTATGTGATTAAGTTACGTGAATATGGTTATGTTACGTGTTCGAGAATGTGGTTAAGGGTCAAGGTTGACGGATAAATTATATCTCATAACAAACCCTAAGAATATATTAAGAACAACAACGTTCGGTTAGAAAACCCTAACGTCGATAAAAACCCTAGAAATCGATCTTTGAAACCTAGTTTCGATTAAGAATCAAAACCTTAATTGATTGCATGAAACCCTAAATCGGGAACTTAATGGCATAAGTGTAAATAACTATAAGATTAATTAGGGTTAATCTTAACAAATTGATTACAAAACTCTAATTCCAAATCAAAACCTAATACTTGATCTGAAACCCTAGTTTGATTACGATAAATTGAAGCCCTAATCTGGGAATTTAATGGAGAATTATAATGCTCTACTGCTATTATTATAATATTAATTAGGGTAACGCTTAATTAATTAGCAAACCCTAATTTCAAATTATCGAACTTAAACTTTTCCGTCAGAAACCCTAATGATGGATTTGAAACCCTAATTTGTAAATGGGGAAAATGAAAGTGTTAATTGAATATTTTAATGTTAATTAGGATATGTTAATTCTAATTTTCAAGATTGAGTAATTAGAAAACTGTAATCTAATTACAAGTATTTAAATTCTATTTTTAGAAAATTATTTTCTATTAGAAACCCTAATTAGTGGGTTATAAACCCTAAGGGTTAAAAAGTTGTGTGTAAGGAATATGAACATTATGTGATGGTTTATATTTATTTATTATATAAACAAACAAAAGAAATTAGTGTAAACCTAATTATATATTAGGAATGAAGGATTTAATAACTTAAGGGTTATGGAAAGAGAGAATTGTGGTATTTAGAATACTTACTAATTCTAGGAGATTTATTTTATATATCTCAAATGATTAATTTTATAACCTAATTATAGCAAGTCTAATTGAGTTAAGGAAATAAGTGTGCATGAGCAAGGATTGGTGTTTTAATGGAGGAGTGAAAACCCTAAATAAATGAATTGGGGTGGATAAGAATTTAGGTATTGGACTATGTACAACTCAAGTGTGGCCAAAGAAGTTAGTTAGAGACCAAGCAAGACATTAAAGGAATGGCTCAATTTTTAGCCAAGTGGGAGAGGAATTTTTGGACATTTGTTAAATCAACTAAGAGATAAAATAGAAAGAAAATTGGGAGCATTATTAAGGCACATGGTCGGCCAAGAGGGAAGGAATAAGGGGGGGTGAATGTTGCATTAATTGCTCACTTTAGTTGATGACCAACTCACAACCACTTCCCTATGTGTCATTCTTTTTTGTTTCTCCAACACATTAGCAATTCTTGTAAGCAATCCTTGCAATTAATGGGAGCCAAAGAGAGTGAATGAGTGGAGGAGAATTAGTAGGAGAATGAAGGCCATATGGCGGGATATTGCAAGAAAGGGAGGAGCTTGTGATATATCTAGCACTAAAGTAAAAAAGTCATCTTATTTTCTTTTACTTCTTTCTCTTTCATTTTACTACCAAAGTTAGCTAAGAAGACAAGAGAGAGAGAGAGAGAGAGAGAGAGAGAGAGAGAGAGAGAGAGAAGAGAAGGCCATTCTCGGCCACTCTAAGGGAAGAAGAAGGGGAGATTTAGACTTTCATAAAATCAAGATCCATCTACAATTGTGAAGGAGAAAGAAGATAGAGCTAAGGTATAGCAAAAAAAAAAAAAAAATTCTTCTTTTGTAGTTTATTTTTCTTGGTAGTTTGATTTGATTTTTGATTACTTGAAGTTGTGATCTTGAGGTTTAAAACCTTAGGTCTATGTATATATAAGTGTATCATGTTAAGATCTAACAATATTGGGTGTTGATTTTGGTTGGAATCAAAGATATAAAATTTCCTAAACTCAAAACTCTAATTAGTTTATGTGTTTTGTGATGGTTGTTTTAGACCAAGTGTTGAACTTATGATCCATATGAGGAATATCTACATGATATATGATATTTTATGGTTAGATCTTGCCATTTTAGGGTTGATAAGCTTGAACAAAGAAGGTGAACCAAAACAGTTTTTTTGTTTTAAATGAATTAATGAACTGCTGCTCTAAACAGAAAATTTCGGATATGTTAAGGTGCTCTAAAATTCTGGACTTGTGATATGTTATAGTACACTCAATAAGATTTCCATAGACTCAAAGCGGACTAAATCCGATATCGGAGGAGCAAGTTATGGGATTTTACCAAACTACACAAAGTTAAGAAAAACTGTTAGAAGGACAGTTTTTACCAGCCACTTCCGGGCTAAATTCCGGGAGCTTAACATGCCCAAATATGGATTGTGATAGATGAAAATTGTTGTTCGGAAAGATACGAATCCAACAAAATTGACGGATCATTAATCGGAGTTACAGATTTCGTTTTATTTAAGTTTTGGTGAAGGACTCCAAAACTGCCAAAGTGCAAAAAGTTTCTGGCCAAAATTTTCCGAGGGCTGTGTTGGACATTTAGTTAATGAGAAAAATTCCAGGCTTTTGGGAAATGAAAATATATGATAATATGTAGCTCGTGTCCAAAAATGAGCTAATTCCGAGTTAAAACGAACAAGTTATGACCATAATAATTTTTGTGATTTTCTGACGGAAATCGCTATAAACGGAGTTCTACAACTCCGATTGCTACGAAATTTAAAATGGAGTATCACGTTAACATATATAAGGTTATGCCAAGAGATGGGCATTACTAGAGTTAAGCACGAGGTAGCTAATTTCTTAAGCTACGCACTAAAATTAATTAAGAAAAAAATAGAATTAATGTTTTTAAAATCATATAAAAATGATTTTAAGTATTAGAAAAATATTTTAAGTTATAAAATATAACTTTTGATATTTTGGCATGGAAATATTAATATTTTAATATTAATATCAATTATCGGATAATGGATTTAAGTGTTTAAAAATCAAATAATTATGATTTTAAGGTATTAAAAATATTTTGAAATATTATAATTACATTATAATATTATGTAAGGATTTTCATTAATATTTTATATTAAATGAATATTAATGATTAAGGAATTATGTGGTATTTAATTCATTTAAATATGATTTTAATGATTGGAAAATTATGATAAATAATATTAATTATCTGAAAATTATTTCAAGTTTTTGAAAATTATTTTGACTGCTAAGAAAATTATCGGTGATAATTGTTAAGGGTTTAGGCAGAGTTTAATTGAACTTAAACTCGAGTGTTGATCAAACTAGATCGTCGGGATGATAGAATTATGTCGTTTTAAGTCGATCAAATAGTTTGACCTGATGTTAAGTCTTATGTGTTGTATAGACTTATAGGGTTATGTGTTATGTGTTTAGGTTATTCTGTGTATATAAATATAACAATATTATCTTGTGATGATATTGTTCTAATATTGGAGATCTATATTATTAATATTAGGTCTTGGATAAAGCGATATAAATTGCGTTCTTTGTAATCAACAGTTCGAGCAAGTTTGTTCTTACTTAACTCTAATAAGAGTGTTTTATTCAAGCTTATGGTTAATCATTCTTTGATTGCCATGAAAATTGTACTCTGTACATCTTGCATGTATAAGTCGGTATGAAAATTTGATCATCTTCATTACCGGGTTTGTTCGAAATGTTTGTTCATGTTTAAAACTTGTTCACCAAAGTTTGTTCTGCTAGTTCTCAATTATATTGATGAATTATAGCCACTTTCATTATTCATACTCTTCAATCATGATATATCTTTATATTGTTGTATTTAAACTTCTTTGGGAAACTTTCATGCTCACCTTGCTATATCATGATAAAACATTGCGAGATAAAGGCGAATGCGTTCGACATCTGAGGAAAGAGGTTAATGCCAAGTTGAACTTGGGATAAATTGTCTGACTATTTTGTAATAGTATAGTTGAATAATATCTTATCTGATAGATATCTTATGATTTGTGTTTAAGTTAAGGTTACTCAACCTTGGGGAATAATGTGTAATGTAATGTATAAACAATTTATGTTTATATCTTCCGCAAACAGTTATAGAAATAATTAGTGTATCGGATCAAGAGGTGATTTGGGGCCGGGTTCTGGGGATATTACGATTGGTATCGAAGTCGTTGGTTATGAAGCTTAGGTAGGAATACACGGAGACCAATAACCGCATGATGATTAGGATAAGATCTAACTCACATAGAGTTAGTTGGTCGAAAAGATTCAAAGATGAATCTCGGTAAGTTGTTAAGATCTGAGTTCCCTAACTCTAATAATAGTGAAGTGGTGAATAGATAAAGTGAAAAATAAAAGTTCGGGGGATAGGGGAGATCGTAAAACAAAAGCGATCATAGTCATAGAATTGAATCGTAATATATACGATGAGATCACCCGTGATCTGTTAAGGTTATAATGACGGAAAAGAATCAATCGATGATTGAAAAGTTTAAAGCATGATTCTTTGTGTGAATGGTACAGATTCGTAAAAAGGATTATGAATACGGATTAAATGAAATTACGTTATTGAGAAGGGGTTAAGTATTAGGTGGGGATTTCAATGAGGACTCGTGTTGCAAGCAATCGAATTGTATGATTTCTTGTATGGGCGGGAATCGTACTTGGTGTAAAAACTACTTAGTTGGTGGCATTGGTAATAATTGAAATGTTGTGTCACGCTAGTTGTTATATCTGAGATAAATAGGTCATAGGTAGAAAATATAGGATTAAGTACGAGTTCTTAGAACTCATACTTATGTGACATTCTTGACTCATAGTTATATGAAATGTTTATGAGCCCTCAAATGACGGACGCCAAAAAGGTCGGACTAGGGTAAGTTAAGTAAACTCATATAATTGTGGCGGTTATGAACTCATAAGTGTGGTTTTATGAACTGGGTATAGTTAATATTGTGAATGGAGTGTTAAGGATTATAGGAATAGATAGATTGTTAAGCATATGATCATTAGTGGAGATTTAGGTTTTCCTAAACCCCTAGCTTTTGCTAAACTTCAATTTTGACATCAAGCTAAATCGCACTATATGTGCTTTTAAAAAAAAAAAAAATTGTTTTTATTTATCACTTATGTACCATGTGACTGAAAGCGAGAGATGAAAAAAAATGATGGAGTTATCAATCTTGAGAATTACTTGGTGTTGAATGTGATCTAAGGATCGTCACCCCTACTGATTATGATGTAGTATAACAAAGTCACAAAATGACGAAATCCTCAACGGACTGTTAAATACAGTGCGGCATCATGACGTCATTCTCAAAAATATTTTTATTGAAAGAAATTTCCCAAACCAAATTGTTTGCTGCGGAATCAAATAAGACTGAGCAGAACAACCTTTTATATAAAGGGAATATGTTAATTTGAGTATCTTTGATAGATACCCGAGAAATTTGAGTATCTTTGATAGATACCCGAGAAAATAAGTTCATGATCTTATATGACCCCACAAAAAAAATTGTAAACCTTTTACTCTTGTGAGTGGTGAATTGGGTAATATGTGATATGTGTGAATGGTGTAAGCTATTTGGTATACTGATTGTAAGGTGTAAGGTGAATTTAGGGGACGAAAATTCTTAGAAGGAGGGTGAATGTGATAACCCGAAATTTGGACAATTTATTAAAATCTTAAATGATTGATTTAAGGTCAAATATTAAACCTGAATGGAAAATAAGTGTATGCGTTTGATGTTATTAGGATGGAATTTTGAAGATTTCAAAATTTACATGAAAGGATATAGGTGAATTATTCAGATTAAGTGTTTATGTGATTAAGTTACGTGAATATGGTTATGTTATGTGTTAGAGAATGTGGTTAAAATTCGAGGTTGACCGGATAAATTATATCTGTAAAAACCCTAAGAATATATTAAGAACAACAACGTTCGATTAGAAAACCCTAACGTTTATAAGAAACCCTAGAAATCGGTCTTTGAAATCCTAGTTTCGATTCCGAATCCAAACCTTAATTGATTGCATGAAACCCTAAATCGGAACTTAATGGCATAAGTGTAAATAACTATAAGATTAATTAGGGTTAATCTTAACAAATTGATTACAAAACCCTAATTCCAAATCAAACCCTAATACTTGATCTCGAAACCCTAGTTTTAAGATTACGATAAATTGAAGCCCTAATAAAGGAATTTAATGGAGAATTATAATGCTCTCTTCGCTATTATTATAATATTAATTAGGTAACGCTTAATTAATTAGCAAACCCTAATTTCAAATTATCGAACTTAAACTTTTCCGTCGTAAACCCTAATGATGGATTTGAAACCCTAATTTGTAAATGGGGAAAATGAAAGTGTTAATTGAATATTTTAATGTTAATTAGGATATGTTAATTCTAATTTTCAAGATTGAGTAATTAGAAAATGTGTAATCTAATTACAAGTATTTAAATTCTATTTTAGAAAATTATTTTCTATTAGAAACCCTAATTAGTGGGTTATAAACCCTAAGGGTTAAAAAGTTGTGTGTAAGGAATATGAACATTATGTGATGGTTTATATTTATTTATTATATAAACAAACAAAAGAAATTAGTGTAAACCTAATTATATATTAGGAATGAAGGATTTAATAACTTAAGGGTTATGGAAAGAGAGAATTGTGGTATTTAGAATACTTACTAATTCTAGGAGATTTATTTTATATATCTCAAATGATTAATTTTATAACCTAATTATAGCAAGTCTAATTGAGTTAAGGAAATAAGTGTGCATGAGCAAGGATTGGTGTTTTAATGGAGGAGTGAAATCCTAATTAAATGAATTGGGGTGGATAAGAATTTAGGTATTGGACTATGTACAACTCAAGTGTGGCCAAAGAAGTTAGTTAGAGACCCAGCAAGACATTAAAGGAATGGCTCAATTTTTAGCCAAGTGGGAGAGGAATTTTGGACATTTGTTAAATCAACTAAGAGATAAAATAGAAAGAAAAATTGGGAGCATTATTAAGGCACATGGTCGGCCAAGAGAGGAAGGAATAAGGGGGGGGTGAATGTTGCATTAATTGCTCACTTTAGTTGATGACCAACTCACAACCACTTCCCTATGTGTCATTCTTTTCTTTTTGTTTGTCCAAATCACATTAGCAATTCTTGGATCTAGCAATCATGGCTTGGCAATTAATGGGGGTTTGGAAAAAGAGTGAATGAGTGGAGAATTCCTCTAGGAGAAGTTGCAAGGAACCAAAGAGAGGCCTATGGCCGGATATTGCAAGAAAGGGAGGAGCTTGTGATATATCTAGCACTAAAGTAAAGTCATCTTATTTTATATTTTACTTTTCTTCTTTCATTTTACTACCAAAGTTAGCTAAGAAGACAAGAGAGAGAGAGAGAGAGAGAGAGAGAGAGAGAGAGGCCATTCTCGGCCACTTCTAAGGGAAGAAGAAGGGAGATTTAGACTTTCATAAAATCAAGATCCATCTACAATTGTGAAGGAGAAAGAAGATAGAGCTAAGGTATAGCAAAAAAAAAAAAAAATTTCTTCTTATGTAGTTTATTTTTCTTGGTAGTTTGATTTGATTTTTGATTACTTGAAGTTGTGATCTTGAGGTTTAAAACTTTAGGTCTATGTATATATAAGTGTATCATGTTAAGATCTAACAATATTGGGTGTTGATTTTGGTTGGAATCAAAGGTATAAAATTTCCTAAACTCAAAACTCTAATTAGTTTATGTGTTTTGTGATGGTTGTTTTAGACCAAGTGTTGAACTTATGATCCATATGAGGGAATATCTACATGATATATGATATTTTATGGTTAGATCTTGCCATTTTTAGGGTTGATAAGCTTGAACAAAGAAGGTGAACCAAAACAGTTTTTTTGTTTTAAATGAATTAATGAACTGCTGCTCTAAACAGAAAATTTCGGATATGTTAAGGTGCTCTAAAAATTCTGGACTTGTGATATGTTATAGTACACTCAATAAGATTTCCATAGACTCCGAAACGGACTAAATCCGATATCGGAGGAGCAAGTTATGGGATTTTTACCAAACTACACAAAGTTAAGAAAAACTGTTAGAAGGACAGTTTTTACCAGCCACTTCCGGGCTAAATTCCGGGAGCTTAACATGTCCAAATATGGATTGTGATAGATGAAAATTGTAGTTCGGAAAGATACGAATCCAACAAAATTGACGGATCATTAATCGGAGTTACAGATTTCGTTTTATTTAAGTTTTGGTGAAGGACTCCAAAACTGCCAAAGTGCAAAAAGTTTCTGGCCAAATTTTCCGAGGGCTGTGTTGGACATTTAGTTAATGAGAAAAATTCCAGGATTTTGGGAAATGAAAATATATGATAATATGTAGCTCGTGTCCAAAAATGAGCTAATTCCGAGTTAAAACGACCAAGTTATGACCATAATAATTTTTGTGATTTTCTGACGGAAATCGATATAAACGGAGTTTTACAACTCCGATTGCTACGAAATTTAAAATGGAGTATCATGTTAACATATATAAGGTTATGCCAAGAGATGGGCATTACTAGAGTTAAGCACGAGGTAGCTAATTTCTTAAGCTACGCACTAAAATTAATTAAGAAAAAAATAGAATTAATGTTTTTAAAATCATATAAAAATGATTTTAAGTATTAGAAAAATATTTTAAGTTATAAAATATAACTTTTGATATTTTGGCATGGAAATATTAATATTTTAATATTAATATCAATTATCGGATAATGGATTTAAGTGTTTAAAAATCAAATAATTATGATTTTAAGGTATTAAAATATTTTGAAATATTATAATTACATTATAATATTATGTAATGATTTTCATTAATATTTTATATTAAATGAATATTAATGATTAAGGAATTATGTGGTATTTAATTCATTTAAATATGATTTTAATGATTGGAAAATTATGATAAATAATATTAATTATCCAAAAATTATTTCAAGTTTTTGAAAATTATTTTGATCGATAAGAAAATTATCTGTGATAATTGTTAAGGGTTTAAGCAAGAGTTTAATTGAACTTAAACTCGAGTGTTGTTGTCCGAATAGATCGTCGGGATGATAGAATTATGTCGGCTTTTAAGTCGATCAAATAGTTTGACCTGATGTTAAGTCTTATGTGTTGTATAGACTTATAGGGTTATGTGTTATGTGTTTAGGTTATTCTGTGTATATAAATATAACAGTATTATACTGTGATGATATTGTTCTAATATTGGAGATCTATATTATTAATATTAGGTCTTCGGGTAAAGCGATATAAATTGCGTTCTTTGTAATCAACCAGTTCGAGCAAGTTTGTTCTTACTTAACTCTAATAAGAGTGTTTTATTCAAGCTTATGGTTAATCATTACTTATTGCCATGAAAATTGTACTCTGTACATCTTGCATGTATAAGTCAGGTATGAAAGGCTGATCATCTTCATTACCGGTTTGTTCAGAAATGTTTGTTCATGTTTAAAACTTGTTCAGTCAAAAGTTTGTTCCTGCTAGTTCTCAATTATATTGATGAATTATAGCCAGCTTATTATTCATACTCTTCAATCATGATATATCTTTATATTGTTGCATTTAAACTTGCTGGGCAACTTTCATGCTCACCCTTGCTATATCATGATAAAACATTGCAGATAAGGCGAATGCGTTCGGATACAGGAAAAGGTTAATGCCAAGTACAGCTTGGGATAAATTGTACGACTATTTTGTAATAGTATAGTTGAATAATATCTTATCTGATAGATATCTTATGATTTGTGTTTAAGTTAAGGTTACTCGACCTTGGGGAATAGTGTGTAATGTAATGTATAAACAATTTATGTTTATATCTTCCGCAAACAGTTATAGAAATAGTGTACCGGATCCGAGGTGATTTGGGGCCCGGGTTCGGGGATATTACAGTTGGTATCAGAGCTGTTGGTTATGAAGCTTAGGTAGGAATACCTGAGACCAATAACCGCAGTGATTAGGATAAGATCTAACTCACATAGAGTTAGTTGGTCGGTAAGATTCAAAGATGAATCTCGGTAAGTTGTTAAGATACAGAGTTCCCTAACTCTGGTAATAGTGGTGAACAGAAGTGGTGAACAATAGTGCAGGGATAGGGGAGATCGTAAAACAAAACGATCATAGTCATAGAATTGAATCGTAATATATACGATGAGATCACCCGTGATCTCATTAAGGTTATAATGACCACAAAGAATCAATCGATGATTGAAAAGTTTAAAGCATGATTCTTTGTGTGAATGGTATGATTCGGAAAAGGATTATGAATACTGGATTAAATGAAATTACATATTGAGAAGGGGGTTAAGTATTAGGTGAGGATTTCAATGAGGACTCGTGTAAACCTAAATCGAATTGTATGATTTCTTGTATGGGCGGGAATCGTACTTGGTGTAAAAACTACTTAGTTGGTGGCATTGGTAATAATTGAAATGTTGTGTCACGCTAGTTGTTATATACGTATAAATAGGTCATAGGTAGAAAATATAGGATTAAGTACGAGTTCTTAGAACTCATACTTATGTGACATTCTTGACTCATAGTTATATGAAATGTTTATGAGCCCTCAAATGAATCTGGACGCCAAAGGTCAAACTAGGGTAAGTTAAGTAAACTCATATAATTGTGGCCGTGTTATGAACTCATAAGTGTGGTTTTATGAACTCGGGTATAGTTAATGTGTGAATGGAGTGTTAAGGATTATAGGAATGATAGATTGTTAAGCATATGATCATTAGTGGAGATTTAGGTTTTCCTAAACCCCTAGCTTTGCTAAACTTCAATTTTTGACATCAAGCTAAATACGCACTATGTGCCTTTAAAAAAAAAAAAAAAAGAAATTGTTTTATTTATCACTTATGTACCATGTGACCAAACAGTGCGAGATGATAAAAAAAATGATGGAGTTATCAATGCAGAAATTACTTGGTGTTGAATGTGATCTAAGGATCGTCAGCCCACTACAGTATGATGTAGTATAACAAAGTCACAAAATGACGAAATCCTCAATCTGAATTTGTTAAATACATAGGCATGACATCATGACGTCATTCTCAAAAATATTTTTATTGAAAGAAATTTCCCAAACCAAATTGTTTGCTGCGGAATCAAATAAGACTGAGCAGAACAACCTTTTATATAAAGGGAATATGTTAATTTGAGTATCTTTGATAGATACCCGAGAAATTTGAGTATCTTTGATAGATACCCGAGAAAATAAGTTCATGATCTTATATGACCCCACAGCAAAATTTTAAACCTTTTACTCTTGTGAGTGGTGAATTGGGTAGTATGTGATATGTTTGAATGGTGTAAGCTATTTGGTATACGGTGTAAGGTGTAAGGTGAATTTCGGGGACGAAATTCTTAGAAGGAGGGGTGAATGTGATAACCCGAGAATTTGGACAATTTAGTAAAATCTTAAATGATTGATTTAAGGTCAAATATTAGACCTAGACAGAAAATAAGTGTATGCGTTTGATGTTATTGGGATGGAATTTTGAAGGTTTCAAAATTCTGTGAAGGATATAGGTGAATTATTCAGGATTAAGTGTTTATGTGATTAAGTTCTGTGAATATGGTTATGTTCTGTGTTCAGAATGTGGTTGAGGGTCAAGGGTTGACCAGATAAATTATATCTGTAACAAACCCTAAGAATATATTAAGAACAACAACGTTCAGTTAGAAAACCCTAACGTCTGATAAGAAACCCTAGAAATCGATCTTTGAAACCCTAGTTTGATTTTAGAAATCAAACCTTAATTGATGCATGAAACCGTAAATCGGGAACTTAATGGCATAAGTGTAAATAACTATAAGATTAATTAGGGTTAATCTTAACAAATTGATTACAAAACCCTAATTCCAAATCTGAAACCCTAATACTTGATCTGAAAACCCTAGTTCAAAGATTCTGATAAATTGAAGCCCTAATCTGGGAATTTAATGGAGAATTATAATGCTCTACTGCTATTATTATAATATTAATTAGGGTAACGCTTAATTAATTAGCAAACCCTAATTTCAAATTATCGAACTTAAACTTTTCCGCCAGAAACCCTAATGATGGATTTGAAACCCTAATTTGTAAATGGGGAAAATGAAAGTGTTAATTGAATATTTTAATGTTAATTAGGATATGTTAATTCTAATTTTCAAGATTGAGTAATTAGAAAAACCGTAATCTAATTACAAGTATTTAAATTCTATTTTAGAAAATTATTTTCTATTAGAAACCCTAATTAGTGGGTTATAAACCCTAAGGGTTAAAAAGTTGTGTGTAAGGAATATGAACATTATGTGATGGTTTATATTTATTTATTATATAAACAAACAAAAGAAATTAGTGTAAACCTAATTATATATTAGGAATGAAGGATTTAATAACTTAAGGGTTATGGAAAGAGAGAATTGTGGTATTTAGAATACTTACTAATTCTAGGAGATTTATTTTATATATCTCAAATGATTAATTTTATAACCTAATTATAGCAAGTCTAATTGAGTTAAGGAAATAAGTGTGCATGAGCAAGGATTGGTGTTTTAATGGAGGAGTGAAAACCCTAATTAAATGAATTGGGGTGGATAAGAATTTAGGTATTGGACTATGTACAACTCAAGTGTGGCCAAAGAAGTTAGTTATAGACCAAGCAAGACATTAAAGGAATGGCTCAATTTTTAGCCAAGTGGGAGAGGAATTTTTGGACATTTGTTAAATCAACTAAGAGATAAAATAGAAAGAAAATTGGGAGCATTATTAAGGCACATGGTCGGCCAAGAGGGAAGGAATAAGGGGGGGTGAATGTTGCATTAATTGCTCACTTTAGTTGATGACCAACTCACAACCACTTCCCCTATGTGTCATTCTTTTTGTTTGTCCAACACATTAGCAATTCTTGTAAGCAATCCTTGCCAATTAATGGGAGCCAAAAGAGAGTGAATGAGTGGAGAATTAGTAGGAGAATGAAGGCCATATGGCCGGATATTGCATGAAAGGGAGGAGCTTGTGATATATCTAGCACTAAAGTAAAGTCATCTTATTTTCTTTTACTTCTTTCTCTTTCATTTTACTACCAAAGTTAGCTAAGAAGACAAGAGAGAGAGAGAGAGAGAGAGAGAGAGAAGAGAAGGCCATTCTCGGCCACTCTAAGGGAAGAAGAAGGGGAGATTTAGACTTTCATAAAATCAAGATCCATCTACAATTGTGAAGGACAAAGAAGATAGAGCTAAGGTATAGCAAAAAAAAAAAAAAATTTCTTCTTATGTAGTTTATTTTTCTTGGTAGTTTGATTTGATTTTTGATTACTTGAAGTTGTGATCTTGAGGTTTAAAACCTTAGGTCTATGTATATATAAGTGTATCATGTTAAGATCTAACAATATTGGGTGTTGATTTTGGTTGGAATCAAAGGTATAAAATTTCCTAAACTCAAAACTCTAATTAGTTTATGTGTTTTGTGATGGTTGTTTTAGACCAAGTGTTGAACTTATGATCCATATGAGGGAATATCTACATGATATATGATATTTTATGGTTAGATCTTGCCATTTTTAGGGTTGATAAGCTTGAACAAAAGAAGGTGAACCAAAAGCAGTTTTTTGTTTTAAATGAATTAATGAACTGCTTTGCTCTAAAATGAAAATTTGGGATATGTTAAGGTGCTCTAAAAATTACGGACTTGTGATATGATATAGTACACTCAATAAGATTCATAGACTCAAAGCGGACTAAATCCGATATCGGAGGAGCAAGTTATGGGATTTTACCAAACTACACAAAGTTAAGAAAAAGCTGTTAGAAGGACAGTTTTTACCAGCCACTTCCGGGCTAAATTCCGGGAGCTTAACATGTCCAAATATGGATTGTGATAGATGAAAATTCTATTTAGGAAAGATACGAATCCAACAAAATTGACGGATCATTAATCGGAGTTATAGATTTCGTTTTATTTAAGTTTTGGTGAAGGACTCCAAAACTGCCAAAGTGCAAAAAGTTTCTGGCCAAAATTTTCCGAGGGATGTGTTGGACATTTAGTTAATGAGAAAAATTCCAGGCTTTAGGGAAATGAAAATATACGATAATATGTAGCTCGTGTCCAAAAATGAACTAATTCCGAGTTAAAACGACCAAGTTATGACCATAATAATTTTTGTGATTTTCCGACGGAAATCGCTATAAACGGAGTTCTACAACTCCGATTACTACGAAATTTAAAATGGAGTATCACGTTAACATATATAAGGTTATGCCAAGAGATGGGCATTACTAAAGTTAAGCACGAGGTAGCTAATTTCTTAAGCTACGCACTAAAATTAATTAAGAAAAAAATAGAATTAATGTTTTTAAAATCATATAAAAATGATTTTAAGTATTAGAAAAATATTTTAAGTTATAAAATATAACTTTTGATATTTTGGCATGGAAATATTAATATTTTAATATTAATATCAATTATCGGATAATGGATTTAAGTGTTTAAAAATCAAATAATTATGATTTTAAGGTATTAAAATATTTTGAAATATTATAATTACATTATAATATTATGTAAGGATTTTCATTAATATTTTATATTAAATGAATATTAATGATTAAGGAATTATGTGGTATTTAATTCATTTAAATACGATTTTAATGATTGGAAAATCATGATAAATAATATTAATTATCTGAAAATTATTTCAAGTTTTTGAAAATTATTTTGACTGCTAAGAAAATTATCGGTGATAATTGTTAAGGGTTTAGGCAGAGTTTAATTGAACTTAAACTCGAGTGTTGACCGACTGGACCGTCGGGATGATAGAATTGTGTCAGTTTTAAGTCAGACTGAAATAGTTTGACCTGATGTTAAGTCTTATGTGTTGTATAGACTTATAGGGTTATGTGTTATGTGTTTAGGTTATTCTGTGTATATAAATATAACAGTATTATACTGTGATGATATTGTTCTAATATTGGAGATCTATATTATTAATATTAGGTCTTCGGGTAAAGCGATATAAATTGCGTTGCTGTAATCAACGGTTCAGGCAAGTTTGTTCTTACTTAACCCTAATTTTAAGTGTTAAACCCTAGTTTGAAACACAATTATGAGTTCGAGATTATTATGTAATGATGTTATACGATTTTATGAATAATTAGGTAAACCCTAATTAACATTTTGAAATATTAATTTCTAGAAACCCTAATTTCTATAATTAGTAACCCTAATTAGAAATTTTAAAACCTAATTACTAATTGTAAACCCTAATTGCTAAATTAGCAAAGTTAATTATAATTAGAGATATTAAACCCTAAGGTTCCTGTATAAATTAATTAGAAACCTAATCTAATTAACAAACCCTAATTGTCTAATTTTAGAAACTAAAATTTTTATTTTATTTTATTTTTGTTTTTGTGCAAACCCCAGTGGGAAAATTCTACAATTTGTGCTAAACCTTAGGGTTAAACCCTAAGGGTTTGGCAAGTTACAATTTTGTCATTAAAATGATTTACCAAATGACCTTTTTACCCTTAGTTGTATTATTGAAGCTAGAATAGGTTTTGACATTTAGGGAAAGTTGGTGACCAAATTCAACAACCCCACATGCTCAATAATGCCAGCAATCAGCCCTTTGAGCAACCAAATACATTGTATATGCGAAGTATATATAGATTGGAGAGAGAAATAATTCATTTGTAACTTATATTTTGCACAACTCTCTACCTAAGCTCTCTCTCTCTCTCTAACCTCCGAAATTATTAGCATATCAGTCCCCAAATACCAGCCCCACTAATACATATAACAAACATCAGAAGCCAGAAATCAAGATTATTCAAAGAAGGTATAAACAAACCCTAGAAAATCTGTCCATTAATTCTGTTGTTAGATGTTAGTTTGATGTGTTAAATATGTTGTATATGGTGTCTAAGGATGATCTGGGTTGCTAGATGTTAGATCCATAACATCTAGAGGCTCGGATTTGGTATTTTACAAAATCTGGAAAATAGTTCAACAGTCGCTGACAACGAATGTCAGGTCGTGTAGATCCTTGTACGTGTTTGATTTTTGTGTTTTAAGTATTGAATATTGTAGTCTGTTATGTAGTCTTTGATCCGGAACAAGAATCAGACTTAGATCTGGTCTAGATTGAAAGTTATTGTTAGTCAAAAGTCGTTGACCGACCATGACTGGACAAAATCTAGGTAACCTAGATCTTGCCCAGAAATAGTCTGACAAGACCTTTGTTGCCTCTGATCTTGGAAGTTGTGGTTGATTTGTGTTTCTTATTGTATTCAGGTTATATTATAGTAGTTATACTACATCTTGATGCTTTTATATAGCTTATATCACAAACATACTGGAATTGGGGGATGGTCAAACTAGGCAGAAAGTCCACGGATGAACTTTCTGGGTAACCCAGAAAGTTCATGAGCGTGGTTTCTGACGTCGTTTGACCGGACAAGTTCTCGTTATATTGTTGATGTTGTGTGCTATATTTGTAGCCTTACATGTTGGCTAAACACTGCAATTCTTAGATCACTTAAACATTGCCGTAATCACAAGTTGTGGAAGCCCAAAATAGGCCCCACGATCTGTTCTTCATTTCTGGGTAACCCATAAATGAAGAACAGCTCTGACAGTCATTTGGGATGCCCAGATCTCTTTTGTTATGTACTGTATGATCATTATTGTTGTTGGATAATGTAGTACTACACTAGTACTACAAGATCTGATGATTATTTTTACCAGAAACATCACGAGGCAAGAAATAAGAATGGTCAAACTTAGTAGCTCGGTAACTGCTTATGATTTTCTAGGTTTGGCAAGAAACGCGAAGAACACCTATAATGACGCTTTGTCGCTATAAAGCGATCTTTAAGCGATAGTTTTATTAAAATTAATTATTTAAATTAAAAAATTATTTAAAAATAGTATTTAATTTTCAAAAATTACAAAATTATTTTAAAAATTATTTTTAAATTATAAAAATTAATTTTTAATAATTTTAAATATTTTTCATAAATATTAGAATTTATTTAAATATTATTGATAATTAATTTATTTGTTAAATATAATAAATAAATTAATTAAAAATGATTTTATTCTATTAAAAATTATTTTAAATGATAATAAGTTATTTAAAAGTTATAAAATGTAACTTTTAATATTTTAAAGCAAATTTCATTAATTATTTATTATTAATGATCATTAATTTATTTACTAAATTAATTAAATTAATTAATTAAAAATCATTTTATTATATTAAAAATCATTTTAAAAATATTTTAAGTTATAAAATATAACTTTCTATTTTTAAAGGTAAATTTTATTAATTAATTATTATTAATGATATTAAGGTTATGTAATAATTATATTAAATAAATTAATTTAAAAATGATTTTATTAATATAAAAATCATTTTAAAATGAAAATAACGTGTTTAAAGATATTTTAAGTTACAAAATATAATTTTTAATATTTAAAGGATAATTTCATTAATAATTTAATATTAATAATTATTAATTTATTATTAATGATATTAAAATTATTTAATAATTATATTAAATAAATAGTTTTAAAATGGTTTTATTAATTTAAAAATTATTTAAAAAGGATATAGATGAATTAAAAATATTATTAAGTTATACTTAATGACTTTTAATATTTTGATAAATAGTACATTAATAATTTAATATTAATGGTAATTATTTAAAATAATTTTAAATGTTTTAAAAAGCATTTAAGGGTAATATTAATACTTTAAAAATATTTTGAGTTATTATAAATAACTTTAATATTTTGGAAATGATTTCATTAATAGTTTAATATTAATTAAATATTAATGAAAATAGAAATGTTTAATATTTAAATCATTTAATAATGATTCCGATGTTTGAAAATTCATGATAAATTATATTAAGTCATTTAAAAATAATAATACTGATACTATGACGCCCCCAAAATTAGGTATACATCACCCATCTTGGGTCGCCGAATACATGGTACAAAATTTAAATACAACTTACTAATACAACTGTCGTGTATAATACGACAAAACATAAATGTGAGTTTGAATACAAATATTATCTACTAGAGATTATACAAACTCAAAAGGAGTCCTCGTTACAATTATTATCATACTATTTCACAGAATAGTGAGGACTACTAATGCTATCCTCTGGACCATCACTCCGTTCCTCGACTCGTCCCAGTTATATTCTCATTTCCTGAAGAGAACAATGAAAGAAAGGGTGAGCTCAACTAGCCCAGTAAGAAATATTATGACTAAGATAATGCAGAATAAATTATCATTAGCCTCCAATAATGTTAAACGATAAAATATAATAGACATCAAGTTTAAGCTGCGGTGAACAAGCAATCCATTAAAAGAGTCAAGTAGAGAATAGAATCTACTATCTTTTATGATTTAAAAAGTTTTTTTTATCACTTTTATCGCTGAGACTCAGCTCAATAAATAATCCACATCATTTAATCATCCCTGCACTACAGGCCAAGGATATTCTTTAGTATCACGACCACGAATTATCCATGCACTATGGGCCAAAGATAATCGTGTTTTCATCAACAGTCCTGATCATGCCATAAAATAATTCATCTTTGCTCCTTGGCGAAGAGAATCCATAGCCATAATCATACCAAAAATCGTCCCATCAATGCACTACGGGCGATGAGGACTTTTAATTTTCACATCATTTGTAACATTACGGTCATGATTATACCGAATAATCCCTGGTCATAATAATACCAAGTCCATCTATGCACTACAGGCCACAGATGACTTTCAACATAACATAAACATGAGAATGATGACAATGATATAAGAATTTAATTAAACAAGTTCAAGAATTAATTTGTCCAGGAACCAATAACGTCCAAATTGTCAACATGATACTTCTTTGTAGAATAAAATTCAAGAATGATCAGAAGAATATTTCCATGAAAAGATACTGGATGAAGCGCAAATATCAAGGATATTTCACTAATTTCATGGAGTTTAGAAGTCAAAATTTTAATCAACTGAGTATAATACCGAATGGAATAACAAAAGATATCACCATGCATGCGGTACTTCGCATAGACGGTTATTTCAACAGAATAATAATAACGGAACCAGGTCCGGCGTATAGCATAGACAAGATAATAAATGCGGAATAATAAATGCGGAATAATAAATGATGGAACCAGGTCCATGATGTTCCAACAGAATAATAAATGCGGAATAATAAATGATGGAACCAGGTCCGGCGTATAGCATAGACAAGATATTCCGACAGAATAATAAAGATGGAATAATAAAAATGGAACCGTCCCCAGATATATATATAGAGACGGGATATTCCAACGAGTAATAATAAAGATAGAATAATAGAAGAATGTCACCAAGTATAGGGTAGCCCGCGTATACAGGTTATTCCAATAGAACAATAAAGAAATGGAATAACAGAAGTTCTCTTCTTGAATACAAAAGAATAATATCCCTTACCGTAAAATAATACTTGATATAAGAGTAGTGAAGTAGCAGAAAACTTTTCTTCTATCTCTCTATAGTCTCTCTCTATTGTTTCTCTCTCTAGAGTTCAAATTGAATTAAAGAAAATAAATGAAGGAATGAGCTTCTATTTATAGGAAAATGGAATGCATAAGAACTAATCCATGAGCGGTCCGCATTGATTTACTTTAATCTTACGGTCCATATTTAAAGAAAAATCTTTTAAATAAAATATAATATATTCTATTTATATAAAAAGATTTTTACTATACGCAAACATCTATGAGGCACTATGCAAACACTATACATAATAAAAAATATAATATATTCTATTTATAGAATAACTTTAATAAAGTATTCTGCTTTTATATAAAAGATTTTACTATGCAAAACACTATGCATAATAGAATATAATATATTCTATTTATAGAATAACTTTAATAAAGTATTCTATTTTATATAAAAAGATGTTTCTATTTTATTACGTTAATAATATGAATAAAACAAAACTTCTAAATCAACAATAATTGAATCAAATAATGTGAGATACTATGCAGCAACTATTGTAGCAATAATTGAACAAAACTGAGTGACTTCTCACATAAATATCAATAATCAATATCGTGTGCTACTATGCAACAACGCGTATTACTGTACTTTTACTACCGAGTAGTTCAACAGTATCAACGGTAAAACTTCCGCCGTTATTTTCAATAAAATATTTTTGTCATTTTCTCAGTCTGACAATAATTCCATTGTGGGGTCCACCAATGATTGTGTCGTCGTACAAATATTTTCTGTTTAAAACGAATATTCCCCGACCAATCGAATATAATATGACAACTTGCATACTTTGCAAAATTTATAACTATTACCCACAACTATAACATTATCTCAAATTCACACCATAATATAAAAAATATAATTTCGAGAAAATTAATTCTTTATTCATAAAATCTGGGGTTTCACAATCTCCCCTCCTTATGGAATTTTGCCCTCGAAATTTACGTACGTACCTGGTATGCCGAACAGGTGAGGATACCTTGACTTCATTTCAGATTCTAACTCTTGAGGTATAACCCTTGAGTGTTGGATACGATTCTTCTTATCCAAGATTTTAACACGAGATCATACGTTAAATCATCCGCTATCTCATCCAATTCTAAATTAATAATGTGGTTTGGGTCATCCAAATATTTACGTAACATTGATACGTTAAAAATGTTATGAGCACGCGACATACTTGGCGGTAAAACGAGTCTATAAGCCATAGTTCCTACTCAATCGAGGATTTCAAATGGGCCAATTAAATCGAGGGTTGAGATTTCCTCTCTTCAGCAACTCTTGCTTCTAGAATAACGCCCTCTTGAACCTTCTTCTTCACATTCATCAGATTCGGATATGTAGCTTGAGCGTCTTTAACTTTATCGATTAAAGTCGATTTTACTCGTATATTCGTTATCTTCACATGGGTCCCTAGAGTCTTTAACTCTATCTTCATCATTTTCAAGTTATATGAAATGAGTCTTTATGTTAACAACGTCGCACTTGTAAACGCATACGATCTTCTACTTAACACGTTAGCTACCACATTCGCTCTTCCACGATGATATTGAATAGTACGATCGTAATCTTCAATAGCTCGAGTCAACGTCTTTGGCGCATGTTACGTTCGTTTTAGTTGAAGAAATATTTTGAGGGTTTAAGAAATGGGTTTTGTACTGGTGTCAATACAAAATTCGATTTAACGCTCTGGGGTAGGCTAAGAAGTCTTCAGGAATACGTCAAGAGATTTATTAATGATAGAAATATCATTCAAAACTGTTACTCTCATCCAAGACTTGGATAGTAGGTCACATTGACACCAACTGTGACTTCTATCCTTTAACCTAGATAGCACATCACAATGATACCTATTAACTTGTCATCTTCATTCACGATGTCGCCTACAGAAAGTCTGGCTTCGGTGCATTCCACACAAGGAAGTCATCAACAAAAGGATAGGGGCTCTTTACTTATGGCTTGATATGACAATGATTGAATTTAGTGGTTTGGTTGCTTGAATTCGCATAATAGGTAGGTTAGGAATATGAAAGCTAACAACCTTACGAAAAACATGATGAGTAGTTAACCAATCGTTTCAAAAAAACCACATCAAAGGCAAGTATTTTCAATGAGATAAGATCGACAGGTAATGTGAAAGTGTCGATTTGAATCAAACAAGATTTATAAACATTTAAGGTAACGAAGGTTTCTCACAATGGAGTTTCAATAGATAAATCAAAGTTTAACTTCTCCGGAGTTAAGTACAAACATTGAACACAACTAGGTGAAATAAAAGAGTGAGTAGAACCGATATCTAACACGGTATACACTTCGTAAGAGCTTATGATTAACTTACCAGTGATAATTTTATTCAGGTTCCTCGTCATGAGAAAAAAAAAATGCTCTCTCTTAAACTACCGGCTTTGGCTTGTTTGGGACATCCTTTGGCATCACTATCCCAGTTGGACTTAACTTCACCATACGACAAAATCGAGCTAGGTGACCTTCTCTTCTGCAATTAAAACACGCTTTGGATTGTTGCGTACAGTTTGGATGGATGTGTCCCTCTTTTCCGCATTTGAAACATACGACCGATGGGTGTTCTTCTTCCTTTGAAATGGGTGCTGGTGCCGACGTCTTCACGTCATTGTTGAACCTTCTCTTCTTAAAATGTCCATTCTTATTATCTTGGCCATGATTACCACCGAAATGGTTACCATTCTTGGCATGATAATATCCCCACGATGGTTATCGTTGTTCCGATGACCGTTGCCACCGGTATGATTATTATCGTGTTGTTGGTCGTTGCCTTTTGGTTGTGCTGACTCATTATCGCGCTCCAATAACTGAGCCCTATTCACAACATCTGAATATAAACAAAGTTTGTGAGAAATGAGGTATTGACGTATATCGGGTTTCAAACCTCGCAAAAACATTCGCGTCATTCGCTCCTCATTATCGACCAAATGGGATGCAAACCGGGATAACTCCGCAAACTTAGCCTCGTACTGCGACACGGTCATATTGTTTTGTTCCAGCTTGATGAATTCTACCTCCTTCATGTGACGAATACTTTCAGGAAAGTACTTGTCGTTGAATAATTCTTGGAACTTCTCCCAAGACATCTTGAGTGCGTCAGGCTGGGTACGTTTTACAGATTCCCACCAATGATCTCCTTCTTCACGCAACATAAAGGTGGCGAATGGAACCTTTTGCTCCTCTGAGCATTCCAAGACATCAAATATCTTGGTAATCTTTTATCCATGTCTCCGCCTTAAGTGGTTCTCGCTTTCCCAAAACTCGGTGGTCCCAGCTCCTTGAATCGCTTAGCGATGACAAACCGTGGGTTAATATTGTTTCCACTGCATTATGGATGGGAGCTGCCTTACTTGTTGTTGCATGAATTGCTCCTTAAAGCGCTTAGCGGTGATCCGTCCGAGAGTTATCGGTATTTCTACCCATTTTGGACCGATGGCCTTTCTTTGTTGTTGCATGAATTGCATAAAGCCTCGACCATCCCATCATTCACCATTTCATCGGTGTTATTATTTTTTCATGAGGAGTATTGTCCTCTGGTTTGCACATTATCCCGATTATTGACTGTTGAGACTCAACGGTCTCACATGCACCATTGATAATCTCAACATTCTCGGTATGCCATTTTCAAACACTTGCCACAAAACAAGGGTTAATTAATGTATCACATATTATCCCTATACTTTGACCGACCAATTAAATACCAAATAAACTTAGGTTGGTCATACTAGCAAAGGAATTCCCCGTCTCTCCCCTCCTAGTTCTTGTCTCACATCTTAGCCAGGGATCATATCCCTAAGCTTTGATACCAACTGTGACGCCCCAAAATTAGGTATACATCACCCATCTTGGGTCGCCAGATACATGGTACAGAATTCAAATACAACTTACTAATACAACTGTCGTGTACAATACGACAAAACATAAACTGTGAGTTTGAATACAAATATTGTCTACTAGAGATTATACAAACTCAAAAGGAGTCCTCATTACAATTATTATCACACTATTTCACAGAATAGTGAGGACTACTAATGCTATCCTCTGGACCATCACTCCGTTCCCCGACTCGTCCCAGCTATATTCTCATTTCCTGAAGAGAACAGTGAAAGAAAGGGTGAGCTCAACTAGCCCAGTAAGAAATATTATGACTAAGATAATGCAGAATAAATTATCATTAGCCTCCAACAATGTTAAACTGATAAAATACAATAGACATCAAGTTTAACTGCAGCGGAACAAGTAATCCATTAAAAGAGTCAAGTGGAGAATAGAATCTACTATCTTTTATGATTTAAAAAGTTTTTCATCACTTTTATCGCTGAGACTCAGCTCAATAAATAATCCACATCATTTAATCATCCCTGCACTACAGGCCAAGGATATTCTTTAGTATCACGACCACAAATTATCCATGCACTACGGGCCAAAGATAATCGTGTTTTCATCAACGGTCCTGATCATGCCATAAAACAATTCATCTTTGCTCCCTTGGCCGAAGATAATCCATAGCCATAATCATACCAAAAACTGTCCATAAATGCACTACGGGCCAATGAGGACTTTTAATTTTCACATCATTTGTAACATTACGATCATGATTATACCGAATAATCCCTGGTCATAATCATACCAAGTCCATCTATGCACTACAGGCCACAGATGACTTTTAACATAACATAAACATGAGGATGATGACAATGATATAAGAATTCAATTAAACAAGTTCAAGAATTAATTTGTCCAGGAACCAATAACGTCCAAATTGTCAACATGATACTTCTTTGTAGAATAAAATTCAAGAATGATCAGAAGAATATTTCCATGAAAAGATACTGGATGAAGCGCAAATATCAAGGATATTTCACTAATTTCATGGAGTATAGAAGTCAAAATTTTAATCAACTGAGTATAATACCGAATGGAATAACAAAAGATATCACCATGCATGCGGTACTTCGCATAGACGATTATTTCAACAGAATAATAATAACGGAACCAGGTCAGGTGAAATTCATACCGACAGGATGTTCCAACAGAATAATAAATGATGGAGCCAGGTCCGACGTATAGCAAAGACAAGATATTCCGACAGAATAATAAAGATGGAATAATAAAAATGGAACCAGGTCCAGCGTATAGCACAGAGAGGATATTCCAACAGAATAATAAAGACAGAATAATAGAAGAATGTCACCAAGTATAGGGTAGCTTGCATTATCTGAGTTATTCAACGAACAATAAAGAAATGGAATAACGAAGTTCTCTTCTTGAATACAAAAGAATAATATCCCTTACTTAGTAAAATAATACTTGATATAAGAGTAGTGAAGTAGCGAGAAAACTTTTCTTCTATCTCTATAGTCTCTTTCTATTGTTTCTCTCTCTAGAGTTCAATTGAATTAAGTAAGAAAATAATGAAGGAATGAGCTTCTATTTATAGGAAAATGGAATGCATAGTAACTAATCCATGAACGGTCCAGATTGATTTACTTTAATCTGACGGTCCATATTTAAAGAAAAATCTTTTAAATAAAATATAATATATTCTATTTATATAAAAAGATTTTTACTATGCAAACACTATCTTGAGCACTATGCAAACACTATACATAATAAAATATAATATATTCTATTTATAGAATAACTTTAATAAAGTATTCTGTTTTATATAAAAAGATTTTACTATGCAAAACACTATGCATAATAGAATATAATATATTCTATTTATAGAATAACTTTAATAAAGTATTCTGTTTTATATAAAAAGATGTTTCTATTTTATTACGTTAATAATACGAATAAAACAAAACTTCTAAATCAACAATAATTGAATCAAATAATGTGAGATACTATGCAGCAACTATTGTAGCAATAATTGAACAAAACTGAGTGACTTCTCACATAAATATCAATAATCAATATCGTGTGCTACTATGCAACAACGCGTATTACTGTACTTTTACTACCGAGTAGTTCAACAAAGATCAACGGTAAAACTTCATGCGTTATTTTCAATAAAATATTTTGTCTTTTTCTCGATCCGACAATAATTCTGTTGTGGGGTCCACCAATGATTGTGCCGCCGTACGAATATTTCCTGTTTAAAACGAATATTCCCCGACCAATCGAATATAATATGACAACTTGGATACTTTGCAAAATTTATAAATATTACCCACAACTATAACATTATCTCAAATTCACACCATAATATAAAAAAAATTATTTCGAGAAAATTAATTCTTTATTCATAAAATCTGGGGTTTCACAGATACTAAGTTACAGGATAGAGTCTTAGACTCGATAATTACCCGATAAAGCCGTCGGTACACCGACATGTTTCAGAAATTGATATGTGTTTATTTGTGATTCAATGGTTGTGGAACATATATGACAATGTGATTAGGTTATGTGCTGACTGCAATAAGCAGTGCTATGTGTTATAATATGTTATTCTAATCGATCAAATGATCTTATTACTTATAGGTGTTATATAAAGATAGAACTAAGTTACGAACTTTAAGCAGCGCATCAGGCAAGTATCTTACCTTTGCATTTCATTTATGCAATGGACATGAGTAAGAAGTTTCAGAATTATATTATTATTATGATATATTATTAACCCTATTGTGATATATTCTATATCCAATCATTGTTTATCAATATGTTAGTATATTGTAATTCAGATATATATTATGTTCGTTAATTTCTATATATGGTTATACAAGTGTCCCCACTTGGATAATCATTGTATTTAAACACATGTTGATATATGTATATATATATATATATATATATATATATATAAGCCGTCTAAGCTATTTGATCAGCTAGACACAAATTTCAAAATATCGTTGAATATGATAAAATCTTTTTGTATCCAATCAAATTGTTTTGGTTCGGATTCCAGACTAGGTATGAACATCCCGATCACGGGAAAATTTTTATGATCCAAGGCGGACAAAGGATGAATGATAATATCGTTCTAGCAATGTAGTATTGATCAATACAGGGCACATTGGGCAGATCACCCTCGTGCTTGTAAGTTCTCCTAAACCTTAGCGAAAACTAAAAACAATGTTCATAATCTATCGATTAATACCTATATATATAGTCAATACGTAGTTTCAAAAATTTGAGATAGAATTATGATGTTGTTATTATCGGTTCAGTTTACTTCACAACTATAAATTCGTTGTAGAAGTAATGTACAAAGAAAACATTTATTTCTTTCAGCTAATTATATTTCTAACTATTATTACTTGTTGGGCACTCAAATGCTCATCCTTGCTTAATTTAAATGTTTTCAGCTAAGCGTGATCAACCTGAAGGTTCAAACAAGAACAAGTGAAAAAGTTAAGCAAACTGAATATGTATAATTGTATCTTTTGTAATAGTTAGACAGTATTAAGGCAATGATATATATTATCTATAATATAAGGGAAAATAGTAAAGGTTGCGTACTTGGGATTAGACTCTGATATATGTAAATTAAGTTTGTTATTTATATTATTGTTATTATTATTAGTATTATTCCGCTCATAGAAATGGTATCGTGAAGCACCGAGTTCGGGTTTCAAGTACCTGAATTTGGGGGTGTCATAATTTGTGTTCCTTGTCAACTCGGGAAACAAGTAAGAACATCATTTACGGCAAAGAACATGGTATCAACCTCTTCTCCTTTACAACTACTTCATCTTGATCTATTTGGTCCAGAAAGACATCCTAGTATAAATGGTAAGTTTTATGCATTTGTAATAGTAGATGATTTCTCTAGATATACATGGGTATTATTTTTGAGAACTAAAGATGAAGCATTCAAGGAATTTGAGAAATTAATCAGAAACTTGGAAACAAAGTATAGTCTAAAACTTGTAAGGATAAGAAGTGATCATGGTACTGAGTTTCAAAAAGACTTTATAATTTTTTGTGATCAAAAGGGAATCAGTCATGAATTTTCAACTCCTAGAACCCCTCAATAGAATGGAGTTGTAGAAAGAAAGAATAGGACATTACAAGAAACAGCTAGAACTTTATTACAAGAAACTAAACTTCCTAAAAAGCTTTGGGCCGAAGCTGTAAACACATCTTGTTATGTTTTGAATAGAGTACTTATTCGTCCAATTATTTTGAAGACTCCTTTATGAATTGTTAAATAATAAGATTCCTAATATAAGTTATTTCAAAGTTTTTGGATCTAAATGTTTTATTCTAAATACTAGTGATAACCTAGGAAAATTTGATGCTAAATCTTATGAAGGAATTTTCATTGGGTACTCATAAAGTAGTAAAGTATATCGGGTATTTAACAATAACTAGTTGAGTGTTGAAGAATCTATTCATATTCGATTAAATGAAACTCATAATGATCTTCCAAAAGAAAGAGATGAGGATGCAGGTACTTTGGAGATCTTAGTAAATCCAGCTAATCGGTTCAGCAAACCAAATAAACAAATCCAGCAAGATGAATTGGAAAACTCACAAGATATAGAACATGATACAATAGAAGAATTTGAAGCAAAGTTCCCTCAACAAGAAGAAGTGATACATGATGTACAAATGCTAAAGACTGCGAGATATCTCAAGAACCATCCACCAGAAAACATCATTGGAGATATAAACAAAGGAATCACTACAAGAAGAGGATTGCAAAATCAATGTGCTTTTTCAGCATTTCTATCCCAAGTTGAGCCAAAGAATGCTAATGAAGCTATCCTAGATGAAAGCTGGCTAATGGCAATGCAGGAAGAACTTCAGTAATTTGAACAATGCCAAGTCTGGGAAATTATGCCACCTCCTAAAAATGTTTCTATTATTGGAACAGGGTGGGTCTTCAAGAACAAGCTTGATGAGCATGGAACTATCACTCGTAACAAAGCAACGCTAGTAGCTCAAGGATATAATCAACAAGAAGGGATAGACTATGAAGAAACTTACGCTCTAGTCACCAGACTAGAGTCCATCTGAATCTTGTTAGCATTCGCATGTTACAAGAAGTTCACACTTTATCAAATGGACGTAAAAAGTGCCTTTCTCAATGGATACATCAATGAAGAGGTGTATGTAAAACAGCCTCCTGAATTTGAACATGAGAAGTATCCAAATCATGTCTATAAGCTAAAGAAAGCTCTCTATGGGCTAAAACAAGCTCCAAGGGCTTGGTACGACAGGTTAAGTAAGTAATTGCTTTCAAATGATTTTATTAGAAGAAAAATTGATTCTACATTATTTATTAAGCATAAAAATAAAGATATTATTATTGTACAAATATATGTAGATGACATAATTTTTGGTGCTACTAATAATTTTCTTTGTGAGTGGTTTTCTAAGTGCATGCACAGGGAGTTCGATATGAGTCTAATGGGAGAACTTAATTACTTTTTGGGACTCCAAATCAAACAAACAAAGAACGATATGTACATCCATCAAACCAAATATACAAAAGAACTTCTCAAAAGGTTTGGTTTTGAAGGGTCTAATTCAAAGGCTACACCAATGAGCACTTCAATAAAGCTTACGCTTGATGAAAAATGTATAGATGTTGAGGTAACTACATATCGAGGTATGATTGGATGTTTATTATACTTAACCGCATCCAGACCGGATATAATGTATAGTGTTTGTTTATGTGTATGTTTTCAAGCAAAACCTAAAGAATCTCATTTACAAGCTGTTAAAAGGATTTTTAAATATTTAAGTGGTACAATTAATTTGGGATTATTTTATCCAATCTGTAATCATTTTGCACTAATGGGTTATTCAGATGCTAACTATGCAGGATGTCAAATTGATAGAAAGAGTACCATTGGTGCTTGCACATTTCTAGGTCACACACTTGTTACGTGGCATAGTAAAAAGCAAACCTCAGTTGCTTTATCAACCACTTAGGGTGAATATCTAGCTGTAGGGAGTTGTTGCTTTCAAATTTTATGGTTAAAACAAACTCTATGTGACTTTGATATTTTATGTGATAATGTGCCCATATACTATGATAATTCTAGTGCTATAGATATTTCTAAAAATCCTGTATAACATTCATGTGCAAAGCATATAGAAGTTAGACATCATTTTCTAAGGGATAATGTTTCAAAAGGATTAATTAAATTAATTTTTATTCCAACAGAAAAACAGTTGGCTGATATTTTTACTAAACCCTTGAGTGAAGAAAGGTTTTGTATGCTAAAGAGAGAACTTGGAATGTGCATGATATAATTGTGATTTAGGTATTTATATGCAGGTTATATAAATATGTATCATTTATTTTTCTGCATGATATCTGATAAAATATATCTGTTTGACATTCCTTATCTGTTTAAACTATATTCTAGATACACGCTTCTATTAATGTCTCTGAATGTCATTTAATTGGGAAACGTAAAGGTTAACACCTTGAGAGACGGAACAACAGCCGAACAAACTTTCAAAATTGAAAAGACGCACGTCTTTCGGTGACAGAGTTTTAATTGATTTCTACTCTTTATATTTTCAGCTTTCTTCCTCTTAAATCAGACTTCATACTTCCATCATTCACCAAAAACCCTTTGTTTCATCTTTACAAATCTGTAACACCATGAAAACCAGGGCTAGCAAGCGATCGTCTGGAAAATCAAACGATGACGGATCTTCGTTGAAGAACGTTACTAGATTTAGAATGAAATCCAAGCGAGTACAAAAGAAATCTTATGTGCATGTATCGTCTGATGCCACAGTATTATTCAATGATTCAGATTCTAGTTTTTCTTTTTTAAAGACTTCAGAAACAGATCCATCTCAACGGGACAAGTTGAAGCAGCAAGTGCATGAAGAACATATTTTTTCACAGCCAGAGTCTCCTTCAAATCTGGTAAATCCATTTTCATTTTCCCCTGATGTGCCAGAAAGTTTCTTCAAAGGGTATAATTTTGAAACTCGTTTTAAAAATTCAATTGCTACAAAGAAATTTGTTTATGAAAAAACTCTGGATTTATTTCATTTCAAACATTCTGTGCTGGAAAAACTTTTCACTTCTTACGAAATATCCTCTATGCTACTTCCTCCTACTATTGCTTATCCTAGATTAGTTCAACAATTCTACACTAATCTTGAATGCAATGGGGATTGTTTTACAACATATGTTAAGGAAAAATCATTATTTTTCACTAGTATCGATTTTGGTAGCATTCTTGGTATTTCTTCTGCTGGACCTTGTCCTTTTACTCTTAAAGGTGCTGCTAATATTCTTTTTCATCCATTGGAACAACTTCATATTGTTATGAATGATTATTCTCTTACAACTCTGTTTCTTCCAAAAACTGTGAATGTGTGTCCTACTGCCTGTGTGTTACATAAGTTGGTTAGGTATAATTTGTTTCCACGACTTGGTGGTGGAGCAAATTTTACTTATCAAGATTTATTTGTTGTGGCTATGATTCTTACGGGAAAACCTTTCAATTTTTCTCAAATGATGTTGTCGCATATGCAAAGTTGCATTCGTCAAACCAAGAAGTGTCTTCCTTATAGCAAGTTTTTAACAAAACTCTTTCAACATTTCAAAATATCTTTTGATGATGAAATTTCTGTCACAAGTAATGAGCTTATCTATATTGCTAATCTGACAAAATTTCATATTACTTTTCATGCTGGTGAGTTTGTTCGTCTTCTCCCTGATCCACCTCCTATTTCTCCTATTCACGCTTCATCTTCCTCCTCTTTGCCAAAATCTCATGGACTTGATATTATGAAGGTTTTAACTGAGATTCTGCAAAATCAAAATGATGTGAAAGATGATTTGGTCGAAATAAGAAATCGACTTGTAATTCTTGAGAAAGGAAAACTACCGATGGATGCTCCAGAAGTTAATAAACTGTATCATCGTGTTGAAGATGAATTCATTGATCTCCAGGCAGGTTTTAAGATATAGACACTGGCTATGGTTGAAGCACTTCAAAGAAAATTCAATAGAAACACCTGTCAGTTGAGTCAAGAGGTCAAGTTTATTAGTTATCAACTCGGGGAGCTTGCAGATTTCATGGCAACAAGATTCAATGATGTAGGAAGGAAGTTACATTTTCAGACTATGTATTCCACAATCCCAGAATGGCTAATGTGCAATTGGATGGCAGAATACAAGGGTGATTTTCTTGACATGACACTTCCTCCTTCAACTGTTATACCAAGACCTCCTCGATTTGCAGCTGATTACTCTTTAGAAGAACGTCTTCATCGCATTCACCATCGTCCTTACTTCACTACACATGCTGAACAGAGGGATAATCTTGAGGACATTGATTGAATTTGATCCTTTTTTCCATCCTTTTTGGCTGATGACAAAGGGGGAGAATTCTTCAAATAAGTTCGTTCGTTCGTTCGTTTAATCATTTCTAATTTTCTGTTTTAAAGACTATAGTTTTTGATAGGCATGTCTGCCTACATGTTAAGACTGATGGTTGTGGTTTTATTTAGTTAATATTATGATCTGTGTTGAATTACATTATTTGGTATGATACTAACATATGCAGGTCGTACGAAATTTTTCCTGAAATAAGTTATATGCATGAATTTAGGGGGAGTTTTCATTTATGTTGTCATCATCAAAAAGGGGGAGAATGTTGATTATATCACATTCTAATAACCTAATATTTTGATGATGACTTGTTCATTGGTACTAAATTCTTTATTGTGAATTTCAGGAAATTGTCTCAAGAATTGTTTGATGAATTATTCAAGATGATTGAAGACGATTTAAGTCTTAAGAAAAATATGTAAGGTCATTGCAAATATTTAATTTTTCAATATAAGGCTCTAGGACATTTTATGTGTACATTTTATGTGAATTAATTGTGCATGTCTAAAATATGTTATTCATTGTTATTTGTTGTTAAGAGAACTAATTTTATTAGCATGCATGCACAAAAGCTTGTGGCGGTAAAGTATTGATCATTATCTGTTGGTTGAATTAAATGCCTTAGTGTTGGGAATATAAGATAATGATTATCCTTGAGAGTTGTGTGATGTGACGCCCCCAAAATAGGTATACAACACCCATTCTGAGTCGCCAAATACATGGTACAGAAACAACTACAACTTTATTAATACAACTGTCTTGCAAACTACGACAACACTTAAACTGTGAGTTTGAATACAAATATTGTCATCTAGACAATATCCACACTCAAATAAGTCCTCATTACAATTATTGATACACTATTTTACAAAATAGTGAGGACTACTAAAACAACTTCTAGAACCATCATTCCACACACCGACTAGTACTCGCTACATTCTCGCCTCCTAGGAAGAAAAATAGAACAAAAAGGAAAAGGGTGAGCTCAACAGCCCAGTAAAGAACATTGTGACTAAGATAATATAGAACAAATTATCGTTAGTCTTCAACAAGGAAAAATCTAATAGAATATAATAGACAACCAGTTTTAAATCAATATTCGCAGTGGAAATAATAATTCATTAGAAGAGTTAAAGTAGATAATGAAATCTACTATCTTCTATATATGAATTTAAAAGTTAATTGTCGATATTTTATCCCTGCAACATCAATCAATATATATCTGGAATCAAATATTCATCTTTGCACTAAAGGCCAAAGATATTCAATAGTTGATCATGTTCATCTAAACACCTGTTCATCATTGCACTACGGGCCAAAGATATTCATCAGAAATCATTCATCTTTGCACTACAGGCCAAAGATATTCAGTAATATCATCATTTAGGACTGAGGATGATGAAAATATTTTAAAGAAAACGAATCCATTGAAGCAAAAGAACAAATATTAGGGATTAAGACACGCTTTTATCCAAGTTCAATAATACTCCATAATAACTAATTTTGAAGTAAAATTCAAAATAAAGACTAAAACATGGATACAATCAAAGATAAGTAACCATAATAGACATCTTGGACAAAAGGAAAATTTTTATTTTTTTGGTGAATAGTGCAAGTATTCGTGAATAGTGTCGATATCGTGAATAGTGTTGTATACGTGAATAGTAACCCCCATACACAAAAGTTCCAAATTTGATAAAAAGTTCAAACCAATATTTCGGCATAATGATATTGAAGAAAATAATATCATTTAAGAAGAAAATAGCATCCCTTACCTCAGGATATAGTGCTGAAGGGAAGTTGCACCGTATAGCAACACTTAAAGTATCAAAATACTCACAAGAATACGCTCGATAATATAAAGAGAGAAAACTTTTGTTTCTGGTGTGATTTTCAATTCTAACCTAAGCACCCTATTTATAGGAAATTGCTTAGAACACCAAAGCAGAAAATTTAATAATATATATATATATATATCAATTTCCTATGCCCACTTTTTTAGTCAAAGATCAGCCACTCAAGTAACCTACATCACAAAAAACGTTTTTGTGAATTAAAATATTTTAAACTAAAAAAATTAATTATTTCGAAACTTTGGAACTTCAATAATTCATAATAAATAGCCCTTTTATCAGAAAAAATTGAATCTTATGTCTTTCTATAGGAAATTTAATTCTCTACAACTTTGCAGAAGAAAGTTTTTCCAAATTCCAAACAAAAATTGACAGAAATCCACATACGGACGATTTTACAGGCTATAATCAAATTTCAGTCAAGAAATGGGTCCACCAACATGTTTAACATGTTTTAAATATTTTTAGTAAAAAAAATACTCTTTCTCCTCATTTACTCATATATCCCACATTCATTATAAAAATATCACCATTATTATATTATTATAATATAATAATAAATTATTTTATCAGAAAAGATAAAATATCAATTTTCAACAATTGTCACTTTTCTAAAAATTCCTCCATTTATATCCACATAAATAAATATTTTCCTTATCCTATAAATCAATAATTAATTATTCACAAATAATATTACAGAATTACAATAATAACAATTAGGTCGTTCCCAGGATAGAGGGGGCTTTCCAATAAGGATTTCTCCTTACTAGCGCGCAATTAGGTGACCAAACCTCTCCTTAGACAGAACTTTCTAGACATTGCCAATAATGCTATCTAATAATATTATTCAAATAATATGAATTATTGATTTGATAATGGAAAATATTGTGTGGTGACAATTATTAAAACAACAATAATATAAAATATCAACGTAGCCATTATTGAATCAATAAAATAAAATATTGAACAGTAATTACTATAACAATTATTGAGTAGTGCATTCTTACGTAAGAATCAATAATTGGTGCAATACTGCAAGTGCTATCTTGTGCAACAACGCCAGCATACATCGTGTTTTAACCAACGTATTCCAACAAAGATAATTTGTGTATAACTACGCCATATTAATAAACAACTTATACTTGTTGTTTTCTTCATCCAATCGCCTTCTTATGGGGCCCACAAAGGTTCATGCCATCAGTATTTAATATTCCCAAGCGGGAAGAATATTCCACGACCAAAACGAATATTCCCCGAATAATAATGAATATTTTATAACCACTTGTTTATTTGAAATATTTGCGCATTTTACCCATAACTAACCACATTAATCAATTCAACCCTTACTATTTCAAAATAATAAATAGAGAAATTCAATTTCATTTATAATAAGTTGGGGTCTTACATGTGATGTTATTGTAGCGCCCCCAAATCCGGGTATCTTCCAACCCGACAAATGGTGCTATACTGTACAACATTCATACATTCATTCAATTGAAAAATCTCAAAGAACGATCATAACTTCTATATATTTAAAGTAATATTTACATTTCTCAGGTTCTATACCCATTACAAAGGTTCTTTGTCATAATATCAGTTACATTACAACAATAGACCTATACTATTACAAGACGACAACAATCGCCTTAGCTTTTCCTTTATCCTTTTCGATCCTTCTCAAGCATTCAAATTGCATTCATATGGTTCAAGCAAGAGTGAGCATAACTAGCTCAGCAAGTATAACAATTCAATTGCAACATGCTTGACTCATACGAATCATATATCTTCAATAACTGAACAATAGTTATGAAGTACTATTGATAATTCAAAATAGCACTTCATCTTTCTTTGAAATTGTTTTACAATAATAACAATATTTAGTAAAACATTTACTCCGGTCAAAGACCTCGAGTATTAATTCTTTATTGGAAAAGGACAACCCGGAAGCAAGTTCGTAAGTCCGATATTACTTACGAGCACTTCTAGGTGATCGGCCTATTGTACTCTATGTTGATCAACACTACATCCATTAAACGTATGCACATTTAAGCATTTGGCAACCTCACGTGCCTGTCGTTTTACCGACAAAACATTTGTTTAACATTTCGGTCTTCTTTTGAAAATCATATCAAGTAGTTGACAAAAGATAACAACATTTAATAATAAATGAATAGATTATCAATATATCAAGTCTAGCTAAAGGAATTGGCTTTAACTTTAACATACCTCAATTCATGCGAAAGAATACATGAACTTCAAAACTTGTTCAGAATGAACTGAGACAGGAGTTAGAATACTTGCCTTTAGCGTCTGCTATGGTATAATTACTTTATGTTCGAGTCTTTAATCAAGTATGTATATGACTATATCGTACCCTTCATCTCAATCTAATTGTGTATTAGATTCAGTTATTATCTATTCCGATTTATCATTATCCTTGCATTTATATTTGACTAGGTTATCGCAACCTTTATACAACATCCTTAAGGTTTAACAAAGTTTAAACAATGCTACATTACATTCCTTAGGTTGTGTTTACTTTTAAATCAATTACCTTTCTTTTCTTTGTACTTAGAAACATTCATTACCATCCTTGTTTTTGAGACCTGGTACATTTGGCCATGAGTCCTTACTTATTGAGCAGTGCATTACAAGCATTTCACACTCCGTAAGATTTTCAGATCTGTGTACATGGCTACTGCCGCCACCACAAATTGTCTTCTTCGATTCGATCATGCGACAAACTCTTCAGAAGTGTGCTCAGACATCAATTCTATCTGTATGGCTGGCGTGACTATTAGTTTAGGGTTGGCTGCATGGCCAACTCAGGCACCGAAAAAAATTTCAGTCTTTGAATTTTGTGAACTTCCTGGACGCATAACTTCTTCGTTATAAGTCTGAATTGGCTCGTTCAAAAGCCTACGGTTCACAAATTACGTAATCTACGCGTTCATGCAAAATTTTTATCTATTTGACTTCGTTTGCTAAAAATTCACCTATTGGTTCATTTTAAACGAAAACGATAAACGTTCGTGAACGTTCAACGCTCGTTTCTTCGTTCTAAGTCAGAATCTGGTCATTTTTGAGTCCGCAACTCTTAAATGCCAAATATGACTTGTCTCCATTGGAAAACCATAGTTTCGAGTTCAAACACAAAATTTGACTTCTATTCCGAGAATTTTACAAATTCAACGATTATCGTCCATTTGTGCAATTTCTGGCAAATCTTTATTCTTATGATTTGTTCAACATTACAAATGAATTCCATTCATCATGTGAACATCTCAACATACTTATTACAACAAATTATATTCATTTTTGGATTTTAGACTTATTCTTCATGAGCTTATAACTTGTCAAATTATAAACTACTTAAGATTTTATTGTTCATGACTTATGACAATTAAAATTTCCTTAATCATCATTCCTTATATGCTCTTAACATATAACTTAACTTAGGTATACTTGATACATATGATCATACAAGTTCCTTTACATGCATATCACTCCCCTTAATTAACTTATTACAAGTTCATAATTTTCATACTAACATTCAAGGTTAACTTATAATAAGTTTATAACTTTTATAAATTCAAATGACTTATTTCCAATTTATGTGGCTTAAGTTCATTGCTTACTCATTCTTCTTACTTCTTAACATTCATGTTCCTTAATACATCTTTTTCTTATCAACCTATCATGAATAGAGATAGAAGATAATTTAGAGAAGAAGTCTTACTTTTGAATTCTTGGTAAGTAGCTTCTTCTTCTTCTTTCTTATGGAAGTGACTTATTGTAGCTTATTCTCTCTAACACTTAAGCACTTTATAATCTTTGGATTATTTGAACAACTAATAAATGGCTTGTATGCCTCCGCTATTTGTAGAAATTGCAAAGTTGCGGTAGTTTAGTCATTAATTCAACCCACCTCCTTAAGCCACCTCCTTACTATTCATTACTTGGCTAGCACAACACTTATCTTTTGCTTGGCCATTACTCCTAAGTCTTGGTCATTACTTTTAACACTTGATCACCACACATTTAATTTGATTACCAAGTTAAACCATATTAACATGGTTTTCCCCATGGGTCAATTAATTCATTGGACTCTAGCTTGGGCTTGGACCAACTTAATCTTTGGGCTTTGCATTAATAAACACTAGTTGGTTCATTAATTAATAATTGGGCCTTAACATTTTATTCACTTCGACTTGTACCAATTGTTAACAAATCTTCCAAGTCCATTAACATTACTTAATACATATACACATAGTTTATGTATCATTTTCGTATTCTAATTCATATAAAAAATATATACGATATTTTGTTCTTCATACCAACTCGTATAATACTTCATATTATACTCGTTTTTATTACCCTTGTACAATACCTAAGTATTATAAAATTATTACTTATTCATTACTACTTCGCCTTCCTTAACGTTTATAAATTAAGTCCGCAAGCAAAATATTACATTTTCCATAACTAGATTTTCATTACATAATCCATCTTACCTTGTCATTCTATCATTACGTATTTCTCGGAAATTCAAAAATATATCCCGAGCAAATACCGATGAATAGTGTTTTTCAGAAAATATCTCGAAAAACTTTTATTTTTGTCTTGGAAATTCAAACACTTTAATTCGTTCACGTAGCTCAAATACTACGACATTCTAACATCAATAGGTTATACAATGACAACCATCTTGATAACACATAGAATAGAATTTTATTATTATTTAATTAAATAAAATCACTTTACAATAAGATCCGAATTTCTCGGTCGTTACATTCTTCCCCCCTTATAAAGATTCTGTCCCCAGAATCTCGTCTTACTTTAATCAAATAGATGGGGAAAATTTTTCTTCATCTTTTCTTCTAATTCCCATGTTGTTTGCTCAGCATCATGGTTCTTCCATACTACCTTTACTGATGGTATTACCTTGTTCCTCAGAACTTGCTCCTTTCTATCAATGATCTGTATCAGCTATTCTTCATAGGTTAAGTCTTTTTTGATATGAATCGGCTCATACTCGATTACATGCTTATAGTCTGGCTTATATGGACGTAATACAGATATGTGAAACACGTTATGTATCCGTTCTAGTTTTGGAGGTAATGCTATCACAAAAGTTACCTCTCCCACCCGTTTTAATACCTCAAAAGGTCCTATAAACCTTGAACTTAACTTTCCTTTCTTTTCAAAGCGTATCTTTCCTTTCCAGGGAGATACCTTTAGAAACACATACGAACCCACTTCAAACTCTCGACTTAGTCTATGTGAGTCCGCATACTTCTTCTCATGCATCACGAAATGTGTGGCGAGAAGCATCCGAATTAACTTTACCACATCCACTGTCTGTTGCACCAATTTTGGTCCTAGCATCAGGCGTTCTCCCACCTCATCCCAACATAATGGTGTTCTGCATTTTCTTCCATACAAAGCTTTATACGGCGGTATACCTATGCTTGCATGATAACTGTTGTTATACGCAAACTCTACTAGTGGTAGGTGATCATCCCAACCACCCTTGAAATCCATAACGCAAGACCTCAGCATATCTTCTAACGTCTGAATTTTTCTCTCGCTCTGCCCATCGGTTTGTGGATGATACATTGTGCTTAACTTCAGTTGTGTTCCCAACTGTTCTTGCAAACTCCTCCAAAAGTTCAATGTGAATCGTGGATCACGATCGGACACAATCGATACTGGTACTCCAAGTCTGGAAATGATTTTCTCAACATAAAGTTTAGCTAACTGGTCTAAGTTATACTTGACCCTAATTGGCAAAAAGTGAGCCGACTTTGTCAACCGGCCCACTATTACCCAAATCGAATACTGTCCTTTATTCGTCGTCGGAAGTCCCACCACGAAGTCCATCGTGATATGCTCCCACTTCCATTCTGTAATCTCCAATGACTGTATTAAGCCACTGGGTCTTTGATGTTCGGCCTTAACTTTTTGACAAGTCAAGCACCTACTCACATACTCTGCTATTTCTCTCTTCATGTTTGGCCACCAAAAACTCTGTCGAAGGTCTTGATACATCTTAGTGCTACCATGATGTATCGAGTACCTCGAACTATGAGCTTTTTGTAACACTTGCTCCTTTAATTCTGTCTCATTCGTAATCCAAATTCTTCCTTCAAATCTTAATAATCCCTCATTATCAAGACTGTACTTAGCATCTTCCTTCTCGGATAACCGCTCCTTTATTTGGTTACACTCATCAATCTTGAGTTGTACCTCCTTGACTCTGTCTACGATGGTAGATTGCATCTCCATCGTAAAGAGTATCTGCCTCGAATCACTCAACATCTTCACTTCTATTTCCATCCTAGCCATCTCTGTTATTAACTCATTTTGAGCCGTTAACATAGACAACTTTTCCTGACCCTTTCTACTTAAGGCGTCGGCAACTACATTGGCCTTTCCAGGGGTGATATAGGATTTCACAATCATAATCCTTTATCAACTCTAGCCATCTTCTCTGTCTCATATTCAACTCCTTCTGAGTGAAGATATACTTTAGACTTTTATGGTCCGTATATATCTCATATTTTTTCCCATAAAGATAATGTCTCCATATCTTTAGGACAAACACTACTGCGGCCAGTTCTAGATCATGAGTAGGATAAACTTTCTCATAATCCTTCAACTGTGGTGATGCATACGCAATGACTTTGCCATGTTGCATAAGCACACAACCAAGTCCTCTATGTGAAGCATCACTATACACTACAAAATTTCCTGTATCATCTGGTAATGACAAAACAGGCGCTTCACTTAATCTTTTCTTCAGTTCTTGAAAACTGTCTTCACATTTATCCGTCCATACGTATTTCACCGTCTTCCTTGTTAAATTAGTCAACGAGGTAGCTATCTTTGAAAAATCCTGGATAAATCTTCGATAGTACCCTGCTAACCCTAGGAAACTCTACACCTCAGTCGACATTTTTGATTGTTCCCAATTCATTACTACTTCCACCTTCGCTGGATCCACTGAAATCCCCTCTTGGTCAATGACATGACCTAAAAACTGCACCTTTTCGAGCCAAAATTCACATTTGGTGAATTTCACATATAACTTCTCCTTCCTTAGTGTCTCCAACACTAATCTTAAGTGTTCATCATGATCTTCTGACGTCTTAGAATAGACTAGAATATCATCGATAAACATAACGATGAACTTGTCCAAATATGGTTTGAACACTGCTCATCATATCCATAAATGCAAAGAAGTGCATTCACAACCCAAATGACATCACCAAAACTCGTAATGACCGTAACGAGTCCTCGAATGCCGCCTTTGGTACATCTTCCTTCCTAACCTTCAACCGATGATACCCGATTCTCAGAATATATTTTAGAAAATATACTTTTGCCCTTTCAATTGATCAAAGAGATCATCGATCCTGGGCAATGGGTATTTATTCTTTATCGTTAACTTGTTCAACTCCCGATAGTCGATACAAAGCCTTAACGATCCATCTTTCTTCTTGACAAACAACACCGGTGGCCCCCACGGGGAAACACTTGGTTGAATGTACTTTCTGTCCAATAGTTCCTGTAGCTGAACGATTAGTTCTTTCATTTCCACAGGCGCCATATGGTACGGTGCCCTTGAGACTGGTGCCATTCCTGGCACAATGTCTATAACAAATTCGATCTCCCTATTCGGCGGTAGACCCGATAACTCACTTGGAAATACATCCATGAATTCATTTACTATAGGTATTTGTTCTATGGTTGCTCCCACTCTCTAGGTATCAACAACATGGCATAGATAACCTACACATTCCTTCCTTAAGAGTTTTCTAGTTTGTGTCATCGTAAAGAAACACGAACATCCCGGTGATTTATTACCGTAAAATACTACAGGAGGTTGTTTCAACGTCCTGATGCTCACAGATTTCTTTTGGCAATCTATAATTGCTCCATGGTTAATTAACCAATCCATTCTGAGAATTACGTCGAATTCTCCTAACTTTATCAGTATTAAATCTACCGATAACTTACAACCACGTACTTCTACGCAAAAACTCCTATGAATATCTTAAACATGAATTATCTCTTCGTTTGTTACCTTAATGTTCAAAGGTATAGGCAATTTTTTGGGAAATAATTCTAGTCGTCTATCAAAATCACATGCTATAAACGAACAAGTAGCACCCGAATCAAATAGCACGTATGCATTTATGTTACTGATCGGAATAATACCTGCAACTACATCCCCTGATGCCACCGCATCTTAAAACCGTCATATTAAAAGTGCGGGCCATTGATTTACCCGGCTGAGCTGGACCACTAATAGTCAACTTACCGCTATTAGTTCCCTTATTCCCTTCTATCCCCTTTTTCGGACAATTCTTCGCTATGTGGTCAGTTGATCCACATACAAAACATCCGTGATTTTTTTTCGGATTTAGACAGTTAGGAGAAATGTGCCCTTCCTGTCCACAATTATAACATACTGCCTTTCCTTTGAGACAGACCCCTAAGTGAGTCTTCCCACAGGTCTTACAGGCCTCAATCCTCCTCTTAGAATCCCCTTATTTTACTCCTGTATTCCCAGAGTTAAAGCCCTTCCTCTTCTGACCGTTGTCACTTCCACTAGCTCCCTCGGTCTTGGTTCCTCCATTAACCTTGCCCTTGTTTTTCTTATCCTTGTGGTACTGGCTAAGAGCCTCATTCCCACCTTCGGCAATTTTTGCCTTTTCTAGTATGGTTCCAAAGGAAGTACTTTGGAATACAGAGATTCGGCTATAGAGCCAGGGTTTCAAGCCCTACTCAAATCTTCTAGCCTTTCTCACTTCAGTGTCCACTTGATGTGGAGCAAATCGTGCCAATTCATTAAACTTGGCAGCATACTGGGGAACTGTCATCTCCCCTTGTTTCAATTCAAGAAACCTCATTTCCATCCTCCTCAGCGTACTACTGTGGGAAAATAGTTCTCAAAGAAAATCTCCTCGAACCTCTTCCACGTTAGGTTTTGCTATATCTACCCTAGCCTTTGGTTTGCCTCCCACCAGAAGTTGGTCTCTCCTTTCATCAAATAGGTTGCAAAAGCAACCTTTTGACCCTCCTCAACATTTGCTATTACAAATGCTTTCTCGATTTCTTTTACCCACGTCTGGGCTTCTATAGGGTCCGTAGTTCCTTTGAACTCCGACGGACGTACACTTTTAAAATCCTTAAAAGTAGTAACTCGTACTACTCCAAGAATCACGGGTACATTAGCCCCCATTCTATTAAATGTAGCCGTTAAAAGATTAACGAACTCCTGCATTGGATTAACTGGACCACTCTCCGGTTGGTTAACATTAGTGCCTTGATTTCGTTGTCTCCTTCTTGGCGGCATTTTGCTGTTAAGAAAACAACACATCATTATTACTTTATTCTTATGGGTTTGTTATTATTTGTAATAAAACAACAACTCATACTCATTACTCAATATATTCCATAAAAAGACTTATATTGATTCATAACTTGTAGTATAACACTAAATGGTTTACATTACTCAGCCTTAGCTGATTACATTACCATCCCGCAATTACTTTCCAAAAATTGGAATTTACAAAAGACTACCCTTTGTTATACAAAAGAGGGTTTTACGTAACTACTAGATACATAATATTTACATATTTAAGCTACTCTAGCTATTGCTAGATTACATCTGACGTAGGGCATTCTCGAAATCTTTGTTGGCGACCTAAGCAATAACATCTCTACGATAAAGTGTGTCCGGTCCGTCACCTGCCTCTATCCTCGATACCCACCACCGTCACTGGAAATCCACATGAGAACTCCTATGTATATAGGACATCCTCTCCAACTTCCTCTGTTTAGTCTTTAGCTCCTGCTTGAGCTCAAAGACTTCACATTTCAGCTCTCGGACCTTGTCCTTAGCTACAATTCTATCATCGTGCTCCTCTTCCCACATTCCCTCCATGCTAGTCTTGTCTTCACTTGACGACTTGGAGTTCCTCTTCAACTCCTTAACCTCTTGGTAGTAATGGACATTCCTATCCAATACCGACATAAATAAAGGCCTTCATTGATTCCCCTCTAGACAATTCCTCTGTAGGTGGAACCTGGTCAAAGGACATCACGTCCACCTCCTCCTCTAGCATGCCATCAAATATAGACATGTAGTCTAAATCGTCCGAGTCTCCAGACTCGATTGTCACCACCTCTGGTTCTACTGCTACGGGATTTGGTAGTATCTCTACTCGATTAACCGAATTCTCGCTCACTACATGTATATCTCTATACATATCATTTTCTCCTGAGATCTACAATAAAACAATATAGTTTGATTAGTACACGTCAGTAAAATAATAGAAACACATAACATAATATAATGCATTTTTATAGGGTTACTTTTCATCTTTTACTTTTTTATTCTTTCTTAAGGTTATGAATTAAGGTTCTACTTTCCCCCTTAAGTTTTATAACCTAGGCTCTGATAACAACTTGTAGCGCCCCCAAATCTGGGTATCTTCCAACCCGACAGATGGTGCTATACTATACAACATTCATACATTCATTCAATTGAAAAGTCTCAAAGAACGATCATAATATCTATATATTTAAAGTAATATTTATATTTCCCAGGTTCTATACCCATTACAAAGGTTATTTGTCATAATACCAGTTACATTACAACAATAGACCTATACTATTACAAGACAACAACAATCATTTTAGCTTTTCCTTTATCCTTTTTCGATCCTTCTGTATGCTCAGGTCTTCACGCATTCATATGATTCAAGCAAGAGTGAGCATAACTAGCTCAGCAAGTATAACAATTCAATAACAACATGCTTGACACATACAAATCGTATATCTTCAATAATTGAACAATAGTTATGAAGTACTATTGATAATTCAAAATAGCACTTCATCTTTCTTTCAAATTGTTTTACAATAATAACAAAATTTAGTAAAACATTTACTCTGGTCAAAGACCTCGAGTATTCATTCTTTATTGAAAAGGACAACCCTAAGCAAGTCCGTAGTAGCTGGATATTACTTACGAGCACTTCTAGGTGATCAGCCTATTGTACTCTATGTTGATCAACACTACATCCATTAAACTTATGCACGTTTAAGCATTTGGAAACCTCACGTGCCTGTCGTTTTACCGACAAAACATTTGTTTAACATTTCAGTCTTCTTTTGAAAACCATATCAAGTAGTTGACAAATGATAACAACATTTGATAATAAATGAATAGATTATCAATATATCAAGTCTAGCCAAAGGAATTGGCTTTAACTTTAACATACCTCAATTCATGCGAAAGAATACATGAACTTCAAAACTTGTTCAAAATGAACTGAGACAAGAGTTAGAATACTTGTCTTTAGCGTCTGCTACGGTATAATTACTTTATGTTCAAGTCTTTCAAGTCTCTACAATACATGATCACACAATGCCTTACATTAGGTCACATATAATCAAGTATGTATATGACTATATCGTACCCTTCATCTCAATCTAATTGTGTATTAGATTCAGTTATTATCTGTTTTGGTTTATCATTATCCTTGCATTTATATTCGACTAGGTTATCTCAACCTTTATACAACATCCTTAAGGTTTAACAAAGTCTAAACAATGCTACATTACATTCCTTAGGTTGTGTTTACTTTTAAATCAGTTAGCTTTCTTTTTTTTGTACTTAGAAACATTCATTACCATCCTTGTTCTCGAGGCATGGCGCCATTTGACGAGTCTTACTTATTGGGCAGTATGCGCCACACACCGTAAGATTTTCAGATCGTCTATGGCATACTGTGGCACCACAAATTGTACTACAGTTCGCGCTATGGCGAACTCTTGCAATGTCTTTCGGACCTTTGTTATCATATGACGTGACTAGGTTTAGTTTAGGGGTGGCCATACCAAACTCTCACCGTAAAAAATTCGATCTTTGAATTTTGTGAACTTCCCGGACGCATAACTTCTTCGTTATAAGTCCGAATTGGCTCGTTCAAAAGCCTACGGTTCACAAATTATGTAATCTACGCGTTCATGCAAGAATTTTATCTATTTGACTTCGTTTGCTAAAAATTCACCTATTGGTTCATTTTTAACGAAAACGATAAATGTTCGTGAACGTTCAACGCTCGTTTCTACCACGTTTGCTTTTCTAGGATGATATTGGATGGTGTGATCGTAATCTTTCAACAGCTCGAGTCAACGTTGTTGCCGCATGTTGAGTTCCTTTTGGGAAAAATATTTGAGGCTTTTATGATCTGTATAGATCTCCACTTTCTCCCCATACAAGTAGTGTCTCCAGATCTTTAATGCGAAAATGACTGCTGCCAACTCCAAATCATGAGTAGGATAATTCCTCTCATATTCTTTGAGTTGTCGCGAGGCATAGGCTTTGACTTTCCCATGTTGCATGAGAACACATCCTAACCCTTTGCCTGAAGCATCACTGTAGATAAAAAATCCATCCGAACCAGATGGTATTGTCAGAAAAGGTGCCGAAATGAGTCTCCTCTTGAGTTCTTGAAAACTCTTCTCACAATCCTCGCTCCAACCGAATTTTATATCTTTACGAGTCAGCTGAGTTAACGGAGTAACGATTCGAGAAAATCCTTCCACGAATCTCCGATAGTAACCAACTAAGCCTAGAAAGCTACGTACTTCGGTCATCGACTTTGGTTGCTACCAACTTTGTATGGCTTCAATCTTCGCCGGGTCGACATATACTCCATGTTTTGACACCACATACCCAAGGAATGCTACTTCCTTAAGCCAGAACTCATATTTTTTCAGCTTGACATATAGCTTGTTATCACGAAGCCTTTGTAGTACCAGCGTCAAATGGTTCTCATGATCTTCACGGCTTTTGGAATAGATGAGGATGTCATAATAAAGACAACAACGAACTGATCCAAATATTCTTTGAACACACGGTTCATCATATCCATGAAAGCAGCAGGAGCATTAGTCAATCCAAAAGACATGACTAAGAATTCATAATGCCCATATCAAGTTCAAGGCGCCTTTGAATATCCTCGCTTTTAATCTTCAAATTGATGATATCCGTAATCTAAGATCGATCTTTGAAAAGAATTGTGCTCCTTGCAACTGGTCAAAAAAGTCATCAATGCTAGGTAGCGGATACCTATTCTTAATGGTGACATGGTTCAATTCTCGATAGTCAATACAAAGTCGCATACTCCCGTCTTTCTTCTTTACGAATAACACAGGAACACCCCAAGGAGATGTACTAGGACGAATGAAATCGATGTCCAACAACTCCTGTAGTTGGACCTTTAACTCCTGAAGTTCAATAGGAGCCATTCAATATGGGGTTTTAGAAATGGGCTTTGTACCAAGTTCAAGGTCAATAAAGAATTCAACTTCACGTTCTGGGGATAGACCGGGAAGTTCTTCAGGAAATACGTCATGAAATTCACTAACAATAGAAATATTATTCAAATCTGACGTGTTTTTGTTCAAGTCCGTGACATGGGCTATGAAAGCTTGACATCTCTTTTTTAATAAACGAATAACTTTATGGCTTAATATGACAGTGATTGACTTTAATGGTTTGGTTGTTTGAATTCGCATAATAGGTTGGTTAGGAATATGAAAACTAACAACCTTACGAAAATAATCAATTTTAGCATGATGCGTGGTTAACCAATCAATCCCTAAAATCACATCAAATGCAAAATTTTCAACGAAATAAGATCGGCAGGTAATGTTATGGTTCCAACTTGAATAAAGCAAGATTTATAAATAGTAGATGTAATGAAAGTTTCTCCTAAGGGAGTCTCAACAGATAAGTCAAGGTCTAATTTCTCTGGAGTCAAGTTTAAACGTTGAGCACAAGCAGGAGAGATAAAAGAATGGGTAGAACCGGTATCTAATAAGGTATAAACTTCACAAGAGTTTATGATTAGCTTACCCGTGATCACCTCGTTCGGGTTTCTCGTATTTTAGCCAGTCACAACAAACGCCCTCCCTTGAACCACCAATTTTGTTTTGTCTGTAGTCGCCTTTGGTGTTGCCGTCCCAACTGGACTTTACTTCGCTATCGGATAAAACTGGGCTATATGACCGTCTTTTCCATAACTAAAACACACCTTGGAAGGCTGTGAACAGTTTGGACTTATGTGTCCCTCTTCTCCGCATCTGTAGCATCTAACTGGTAGTCGTTCTTCTTCCCTATAATTTGTTGTTGGTGCTGGTGTTGCTGCTGATGTCGTCCCGTCATTGTTGAATCTCCTCTTTCTGAAATTTCCACTTGACTCTCCTCTCCTATTATCATGGCCACGATTACTACCCGAGTGGTTACAGCCTTTGCCTGTATTCTTTCCTCCCCGCTGGTTATCATCGCTCCGATGACTGCTGTCACCGGTATGACCCTGTTGTGGTCCCTCAGTTGAGCATACTCATTATCCTGCTCTAATAATTGAGCCATGTTTACAACATCTGAATATAAAGAAAATTTATGAGAGATAAGATATTGTTGAATCTCGGGTTTTAGACCTCTCAGAAACATCCTCGTCATTCGTTCCTCATTCTTTACCAAATGAGGTGCAAACCTGGATAACTCTGCGAACCTCACCTCGTATTGGGTCACCGTCATGTTGTTTTGTTCCAGTCTGATAAACTCTACCTCTTTAATATGACGAATACTTTTAGGAAACAAGTATTAAATAGTTTCTGAAATGTTTCCCAAGACATGTTGAGTGCGGCAGGCTGGGTACGCTTCACAGACTTCCACCAGTAGTCTGCCTCACCACGGAACATAAATGTGGCGGAAGGAACCTTCTGTTCCTCCGTGCATCCCAAGACATCGAATATCTTGGTAATTTGCTTAACCTACATTTCTGCCTTAATCGGATCCGGCTTTCCCGCAAATTCCGGTGGTCCCAACTCCTTGAACTGTTTGGCTGTGACAAGTCGCGTATTGCTATCATTTCCACCCGTATTTTGTGCACGAGTCTCCCTCGTCTAATTTTGCATGAATGACAAAAAGCTTCTAAACATCCTATCATTCATCATTTGTTCGGTAGTGTTGTTTATAGGAGGAATATTGCCTTCCTGTTGCACGTTCCCCTGGGTGGTGATTAAAGATGTCTCCACGATCTGATTCACTTCATTGTTAATATTTGCAACTGCCATTCTCAAATACTTCCACAAAACAAGGGTTAATTAACATGTCACATATTATCCCTATATTCTGATCGACCAAATAAATACCAAATAAACTTAGTCAGGTTATACTAGCGAAGGAATTCCCCGTCTCTCCCTTCCTAGTTCTTGTCTCACATCTCAGCCATGGATCATATCCCTAAGCTTTGATACCAACTGTGACGCCCCCAAAAAAGGTATACATCACCCATTCTGAGTCGCCAAATACATGGTACATAAATAAATACAACTTCAGTAATACAATTGTCGTGAAAAATACGACAACACATATACTGTGAGTTGAATACAACTATTGCCTAATAGAGAGTATACAAACTCAAAAAGAGTCCTCATTACAATTATTGATATACTATTTTACAAAAAAGTGAGGACTACTAATACAACTATCCTGAACCATCACTCCATACCCCGGCTAGTTCCTGCTATGTTCTCACCTCCTAAGAAGAAAAATGGAACAAAAAGGAAAAGGGTGAGCTCAACTAGCCCAGTAAAGAATATTATGACTAAGATAATATACAATAATTTATCATTAGTCTTCAACAGGGAAAAAATCTGATAAAATATAATAGACAACAAGTTTTAGATCAACAACTGCAGCGGAAACAACAATCCATTAGAAGAGTCAAGTAGAGAAAGAATTCTACTATGTTCTAAGATTTAAAAGTCCATCATCAATATTTTATCCCTGTAACAACATCAATCAATATACATCTTGAATCAAATATTCATCTTTGCACTCATGTGCCAAAGATATTCATTTGTATCACCAAATTAGTTCATGTTCATCTCAACACATGTTCATCTCTCGCACTACTGGGCAAAGATATTCATTAGGTAATCATTCATCTTTGCACTACAGGCCAAAGATATTCATCAGTTAATCATTCATCTTTGCACTACATGCCAAAGATATTCATTAGGTAATCATTCATCTTTGCACTACAGGCCAAAGATATTCATTAGTTAATCATTCATCTTTGCACTACAGGCTAAAGATATTCAGTAATATCATCATTTAGGACTGAGGATGATGAAAAATATCTTAAAGAAAACAAATCCAGTGAGATAAAAGATCAAAGATTAGGGATTCGTACTTTAGTTTATCCAAGTTCAAAAATACCTTATAATAATCAATTGTGGAGCAAAATTCAAGAATAAAGATCAAAACATGGATACAATCAAAGATATTAACCATAATAGACAACTTGGACAAAGAAAAGAAAATTTCATTTTTTCTGTGAATAGTGCTGTATTCGTGAATAGTGCCGTATACGAATATTCCCCGACAATAATGAATATTTTATAACTACTTGCTTATTTTGCAAAATTTGCACATTTCACCCATAACCAAAATATTATATCAATTTAACACCTTATTATTCACAATAATAAATAGAGAAAACTCGATTTTATTTATAATAAGTTGGTGTCTTACATTTTTAGTCATGTGTCCCTGTCATGTAATTAATTTTCTGACATGGCAATATTAATTAGACATAATCATAAAAAATTAAAATTTTAATCCTCTAATGGAAATAATTTAGAAGACAATTCCTAAAGTTGAAAATAATTAAAAGTTTAATCCCCTAATTGAAAAAATTGAGAAGATAATTCCTAAAGTGGGAAAAAAATTAAAATTTAATCCCCTAATTGAAAAATTGAGAAGACAATCCGCAAAATGGAAACACATTAAAAGTTCAAGGAATTAATCCATATTTATGCCATTTTAAAATAACTTATAAGTTAAATTTTAAAATGACTTATAAGTTATTTTTAAGTTGTAATTTATAAATAAAAGTGTTTCACACTATTTTTACTTATAAGTTGGAAATCAAGTTAAAACAAGTTGTGAAAGTATTTGACTAAAAAGACTTATAAGTTAAAATAAATTATAAAGATAAGTAGAATAAGGACAAAAGAGTTATTACATTTGGTCAAACTTGTTAGACCCAACTTTTTATGAATAAAAATTTAATTTTCTCTAAATATTATTCTGAATAATAAGGTGTGATTTGATATAATATTATAGTTATGAGTGATTTATGCAAATTTTGCAAAGTAAGCAAGTTGTCATAAAATATTCGTTTGGTCGGAGAATATTCTTTTTGTCGGAGAATATTCGTACGACGACACAATCATTAGTGGACCCCATTGCACGAAATGACCGCTTGATATAAAAGCGGCGAAATAACCTTTTTATAAAAATAACGGTAAAACTTTTACCGTTAACTGTTGAAATACTTGTGATAAAAGAACAGTAATACGCGTGGTTGACAGTAGCACATCGTATTGTACATTATATCTGATTATTGATGCTTACATAAGAAGTCACTTAGTTCATTTAATAATTGCCACAATAGTTGCTGCATAGTATCTTATATTATTGATTCAATTATTATCACAGTATCATCTACATAATATTTTATATTATTAAATCAATAATTGAGACAACACAATTATTCATATTATTATTTGTATTATTGACAATGTCTAGAAAGTTCTGTCGAGAAAAAGGGTTATGTTATTTAATTGTGCGCCAATAAGGAGAAATTCTTATCGGAAAGCCCCCTTTTTCCTGAGAATAATCTGGTTATCAATATTGTGGGTTATAATATTACTGATGAATAATTGTTGAAAGATTAAAAATGTGTTGATCGAAGATAAGTGATTTATGGTAAATATTTATTCAATTTTTGATATAAATAGAGGGATTGTCATGATGTATTTGTTGTAAATTTGACTTATTATATGGACCACCACTTACTCATTTTTCAAAATCGCTGGTAGAAAGTTGTCTCATTTTTGTTTTATTATTATTATAATAGTAATAAAAGAGAAAATTTTATATATAAAATAGAATACTTTTTATTTTATATATAAAATTATTTGTTTTATTAGATTATAATTAGAATAGATTATATTTCATATAATTTTTTGTTTTATTAGAATATTTTATTACATAGTGATGAATAGTAAAAATCAGAAAATCAACCGAATTTCGCCTGTGAAATCGTCTATGAATTCTTTACTGTTTATCCGAGATTTTTTTTAAATAGTGCCCTGCCATTCTTCTATAAATAAGTTACCTAGTTAAGAAATGAAAATCACACAAGAATTCGTTCAATATTCGTAAGAAATATTATTTTCTTTCATACTCTATAGTATATAAGTGATATTATTTCGTTTCATATTCCTAATTCAACACTTACTTTGATAAGTATTATTTCTATAATCCATGAAATTAGTACAATATCCTTGAGTTTTGCACTTCATCTAGTATCGTTTCACTGAAATATTTGTCTGAACCTTCTTGTTAAATTTTAATATTTTCATTTTGGGTACTATTCACGGGGCACTATTCACGGAGTACTATTTATTTGGGGTACTATTCATACAGAACTATTCATACAATACTATTCATATAATACTATTCACGACCAAATTGATTTCTTTTTTGTTCAAGTTATTTTTGATACATGAATATCATTCTTGAATTTTACTTCATAATTAATTATCATGTTGACAATTTAGACATTCTTGAACTCTGGATAAATTGAATTATAAATCTCTAATATTTATCCTTGATCTCCCTTGATTGATTCTGTATATAATTGTCATCATCCTCATGCTTATATTGTGGTGAAAGTCATATTTGGCCCGTAATGCATAGATGGACTGTTGATTGGTATTATTATGATCAGGAATTGTATATTGGTATAATCGTGACCTGTAATGTTACAAACAAATGTTTTGGTGAAAGTCCTCTTTGGCCCGTAGTGCATAAATGGATAGTTGTTTGGCGTGATCATGACCACTGGTGATACAAACGAATATCCGTGGCCCGTAGTGCATGGATAATTTGTTGATTTGAAACATTTATTGATTGTTGTTACAAGGATAAAATATTAATGATGGACTTTTAAATCATTGAAGATAGTAGACTTTACGCTCTACTTGACTCTTCTAATTGATTGCTTATTCCGCTGCAGTTGTTGATCTAAAACTTGTTGTCTATTGTATTCTATCAAATTTTTCCATGTTGAGGACTAAGGATAACTTGTTCTACATTATCTTAGTCGTAATATTTTTTAGTGGGCTAGTTGAGCTCACCATTTTCCTTTTGGTTCCATTGTTTTTCTCAGGAGGCGAGAATATAGCTGGGACTAGTCGGGTAGTGGAGTAATGGTCCAAGATGGATATTATAGTAGTACTCACTATTTTGTAAAATAGTGTGACAATATTTGTAATGAGTACTTTATTTGAGTTTGGATATTGTCTATGAGACAATATTTGTATTGAAACTCAGCTATTTGTTGTCGTATTTTGCACGACAGTTATATAAATGAAGTTTGTATTTGAATTCTGTACCATATATTTGGCGACTCAAAATGGGTTGTGTAGACCTATTTTGGGGGCGTCACAGTTGGTATCAGAGCTATAAGTAAAGAGCCCAAAGCACCGAGCCTCTCGCTGGTGACTCCCATGTGTGTGATGCACCGAAGCCAGACTCTCCGTAGGGGACGCCGTGAATAACGGTTGCAAGATGATAGGTATCACTATGAGGTGCTATCCAAGGTTGGGATGTGAGTCACAGTTGGTATCAGAGCTTAGGGATATGATCTCTGGCGGAGATCTGAGGTTAAAAATAGGAGGGAAGAGACGAATAAAACCTTCGCTAGTGTGTCCTACCTAAGCTTATTTGTTATTTAATTGGTCGGTCAGAATATAGGGATAATTTGTGGAATGTCAATTTTGTTAATTAACTCTTGCTTTGTGGCAATATTTAAGAATGACTTCTGAAAATCAAGAGATTGACTCATATAGAGTTTTAATTGATGAATCGAGGAGATTCATTTAAAGAATAAATATTGGAGTATAATATCTTATCATAACAAAGATTTTTTTATTGGGAAGTACTAATTAATTTATTAAATTTGATTGTAGGATGTCAGGCGAAGAAGAAATTAGAGATATCTATGTTATGAGTGAAAAATTAATATTTGCACCCGAGCTAGTCGTAGAGGTAGCAGCTGAGAGTGAGGAAGAAGAGGAACCTGAGGGGATTTATTAGGAGAATTTTATGATCGAAATATAGAACTGCAAGATTGTATTCATGAGTTAGAAAAGCAGGGTGAAGAACGACAGGCGGTCATGGAACAAAGGGATGCAACAATTTAAGTTTTTGCTACCCGATTTGCGATGCTTGAAAAGAAGCTCTCTTTGGCAGAGTATATGCTAATAGAGCTGAAATCTGAGAATGCAAATGTCAAAGATCATCTGAAAGAAGAAACAACTGAATGAGTAAGAATGGAGGATGCATGGGTATAATCTGCACGACACGTTGATATTGAAGAAAGAGAAGTCCGATCCATGAAGGCTAAAATAGATGATATGTATTTCTCTTTTTGGACAGCAATTGGGAGAACCCAACATCGAGTTTTGAATTACCCTGTACAGAGCGGTCAACCCCAATTCAATATGGATCGAAGATTAATGATTCAGATCATGGATCAGAAGTATGACGAAGCAGTTGAGGGTGTAATATGCCCTATAGAAAAGTCAATTCAAGCAGTAATGATGACAACAAAAGCTATCCCGGATAAGTCAAAGTCGGTGGTTCAAGGGAGAGCATTTGTCATGACTTTTCAATAAGCGAGGAACTTGAACGAAGTTATCACGGGTAAGCTAATCATAAACTCTTATGAAATCTATACCTTATTAAATACCAGTTCTACCCATTCTTTTATTTCACCTGTTTGTGCTTAACGTTTGAACTTGACCCCTAAAAAATTAGACTTTAACTTATCTGTTGAAACTCCGTTGGGAGAAACCTTCATTACATCCACCATATATAAATCTTGTTTAATTCAAATCGACACTTTCACATTACCTGTTAATCTCATCTCTTTGAAAATACTTGCATTTGATGTGATTTTAGGAATCGACTGGTTAACTACTCATCATGCTAAAATTGATTATTTTCGTAAGGTCGTTAGTTTTCATATTCTTAACCAACCTATTATGTGAATTCAAGCAACCAAACCACTAAAGTCAATCACTGTCATATCAAGCCATAAAGTCATTCGTTTATTGAAAAATGGATGTCAAGCTTTCTTAATCCATGTAACCCATTTAAATAAAAATACGTCAGATTTGAATGATATTTTTGTTGTTAATAAATTTTCTGGTGTATTTCTCGAAGAACTTCCTGGCCTACCCCTAGAGTGAGAAATCAAATTTTGTATTGACCTTGAACCCAATACAAAACCCATTTCCAAAATCCCATATCGAATGGCTCCTATTTAGACTGGCAACCAGGTGATTCGGTAGGTAAAGCCTTGAGTCGGTAAAATGGCCCTTTTGGCGGACTAAATTTGTGAGGCCCAGTATTTCCAAGTTAGGCCCCTACCCGTGGGCTTCTTCCTTTATTTTTTTTAAATATTGCTACACCAGATATTGTAATCATAATAACTATTAAAAATAATAAAATAATTAATAGTAAACAATAATACAAACAGACGCGATTAATTAATTAACTACATATCTCAATCAATTAAATTTTTAATAGTATTATAAATTAGTATTATTAATTAATTACCTACATTAATTACATATCTTAATTACTCAATACTCATGTTCTTAACAAATCATATTCTTCTGCTCTATAAAAAATATTCATATTTATTCAGATTAGTAATAATCCGTATTACAAAACCTATAATCATAAAACGAGACTAGATTAATAGCTTGATATATCACTATTTAACTCTAGTAATTATCTCAAATAATTCAAGTCTTGAACATCAATATCAAATAATTCAATTCCATGTCTGTCGACGTCGGGATTTTTATTTGTCCCTTTTCGTTACTTGTTCTTTGGTGTTCTCATGTTAGGTGAGATTTGTTTGAAAAAAACAAGTGAAAAAGGTCCGACATGTATCATGTCGACGATGGACTGTTAAGAGTCGCTAATTGGTTTTTTATATGGTTGTACCAACACAACCGAGAAAAGGTTTGCACATTGACCCAGTAATGTGACACTGCTCTAGTAATGTGACACTGCTAAACGGGTCGGTGAAACTGAGATTCATTAGGGTCTGGAGACTTGATTATGCGGAGGAAAGGTGTTAGGCACCCCCCAACATCCGTGTTCCCACGATGACTGCCACTTTTTAAGAAACTGTTATATGAATGTGTGTGTGTGTGTGTGGATCAATGTGAAATTATTTGGAAGTAGTGTGAGGTCTCGTTCGCACCTATATACATAGGGTTTGAATTTGTGTAAAAATTCAGTTTTTAACAAGATATAGCAGTGATGTTTTATAAAAGAGTTTTTTCAAACCCTTGTGCTCAATAGTAATTGAGACCTTTTACACTCCCATTTGTTATTAAGTGATCGACTTGATTGTTTTTAATTTTTTGAGATGCAAAGCATCTTCGATAAAATAATGTACAAAATAGCGCCGAACTCCTCGTGGGTATGAAAACCATCTGAGGAAATCCAAACACCGTGAATAAATTTACAAGCTGCCTATAGTTGAAAATGTCCATCACGAGAACCGAATCTAGATCCAGTAGACTAAATCTGTGATCACATGATTCCTAAGCTCACATGAGCCCATAACTGATAATAAAGGAGTAAGCATGTATATATATAAAAGCTGTAAATATATATATACATACATGATAAGCCACCATGAAGCACCTCCATGGAGGACTAAAAATGTAAATAAAGCTGTAGAAGCAATCAACCACCACAGAGTAAACTCCAGGCGGGACAAAAAGTAAAGAAAGCTATAAAGACAGTCAACCGCCACGAAGTAAACTCTGGGCGGAACTAAAAGTGTATATATATATATATATATTAAAGTAGTAATGCTCCGGATGTAAAACCCAGGCTCATCGAAAATAGTTCGATTACACAGCTTCATATATATATATATATATATATATAGAGAGAGAGAGAGAGAGAGAGCAGGATCAAGTGCATACCCTTTATCTTACTCACCATAGTCACCCCCTTTATGATGGTTTTCGGTCATACAACCTTTCGCCTATACTTTTAGCGACACTATATATGTTGTCCATCGCTAAAAGTATAGACTTGACATTGTATATAATCAAAACCGTCATATAAAGAAAGGTGAGCACGAAAGATAGATAAGGGTATGCATTGATCTGAACCATATATATATATATATATGTGTGTGTGTGTGTGTGTTAGTCCATATATATATATAAGTATATATATATATATGTATATATATAAGTATATATATATATGTAAAAACGAAAATAAAACCACGGACCGAAGACCGGGCAAACACACGCAACACGACTCTTAACGTGAAGAATGGTGTGTGAAAAGATGAAGAGAAAGGCTTTAAAGTATGTAAGAAGGCTTACAGTGGGCTGCCAAAGAAGACTTCTATATCTTTAAAAGGTTGAGAACTCGGCTCCCGCTGGTACAAAAGTAGCTATATATGAGTTCACACGTGTTTAAAATGAGAAAACACTCAGTGTAGGGTGAGTACAAAGCAAATTTGACAGGGCTTCCTCGCCTTTTTCTCTTACAAAAATGGCCACCCCAAACCCTTTATTTATAGAGGGGGGAACCGCAGGTGTACCTGCAGCTAGGCTTCAGATGTACCTGCGGCTGGCCGTGTTTCCTCGGACTTCGTGGGTCCTGCCGTCTCAAAGTACGTGTACGCATGCACTGTAATGTCCGCTCAAACATTCAGAATTGCAATCCGGGCATCCGACTGAGGTATGTAAGACCTATTTTGGACTACCATTGTCGAGAGTTATGCAATGACATTAGATTAGAGGTTGTACAAAGTCAGGAAGATGGGACCATCCCCTTCGGTCTTCAAGCTTCACTATCTGGTACCCTGCGTAATAGTCACTCAGGATTGGACCTCCTTAGTTCTTGTGGGACATTGTTGTGTAGAAATGTATGTATGAAATGTTGAGACGGCGCAATGTGGCGTCAAGGTGGCAAGATGAAGACTTTGCCCCTCACCGGGGTTATCATCGGTTTGGGCTGATAAAGTAGATGTTGCTCAGGGTTATCTATGATATTGGACTGCTGCAAGTGTTGAAGGTCCTCAGTGTCATATCTGAGGTGTGCCTGTCTTCCCGGTGCTATCTCTGGGTCTTGTACTGAGTGCCTCGGTGTGAGTGTCGAGGTTGAAGCTGATTGCATGCATTTGAAACAAGCATTTCTGGGGTTATCTCTAGAACTGCATTCCTTGGGGTTATCTCCAAGGTTGGTAGCTGCTACTCCCAGTGTTGGGACTGAGACTAAATATCTCGGTGTTATCTCCGAGATGGACCGGTACTGGAACTGCACGCCTCGATGTTATCTCCGAGGTTGGACCTGATACTCCCGGTGTGTGTTCCGGGTTGAGGTCAACTTCCTAGTAGTATTGAATTTGGATGTGAGCCGTATTCCGTGGTTATCTCTCGAAAGACGAATCGCCCCCCCCGTATTGTCGTTGATGTGTGTGCAGAAAATTTCAAGTGTCTACAGATGCCCCTCTTTATCATATTCATGCAAGGCAATGCATGTATAGGATAAAGAATCCTAGACACTTGATATGCAGCAAGATAAATATGATGCAAAGTGCAGCAACATGATGCAAATGTATGATTCATGTGTGTTGGGTTGTTGGTCCAACATGTTGGGGGTGATTGCCGGCTCCCTGTTGCTTCTACCGAGGATTGACAACGATGAACAGATTGGATGTGTAATTCAAATCTTTTAGGATGTTGACATTGGGGTTATCACCAAAGTCCTTAATCCTTGATACAGACTTAATTCCGAAGACGTGCCTCTCACGTACAAGAGATCTATGGGGATAAAGCTTTGTCTGTTTGAGGATTTGTATAACATATTCCATCGTCGATTATCCTCGATGATGCTGATCTTCCCTGGTTTGTATCGCCAGGTTATATCAATGTTCTGTTGGATTTATTGCCAACAACATGTGTTATCAGGGCTGGCTGACCTTCGCTGACCCGTACGTCACCGGATAAAAACCCCTGTTGGGCATACTGCTAAGGCTGCTTGACCTTCGCTGACGTGTAAATCAACGACTGAAATCATCAGATGGCTTTTGATGCTTCGTTGGATTTACTTGCCAACAGTTACAATGATGTTAAGGCTGCTTGACCTTCATTGATATGTGTGTCAATGAAACATCGCGTTATAACCCCGGCCGGGTATCTCATTTTGAGTTTGCATGATGCCACCGCCGGGGAACGCATTGTAACCCCCACCGGGGAATGCATTATAACCCCCGCCGGGGAACACATTGTGACCCCTGCTGGGGAACGCGTTGTAATCCATGCCGGGGAACTCGTGATCAACAATTAGGGTGACGACCCAGAATTGGCGGCATGGGACCTGCGCAAGGTATTTCCGAGTGTGATTTGTAACAACTGAGATCATCGACATAGTGCTCCCTGTGCTCGAGTGAATACTAATGAGTGATGTGCAGACCCACGGCTTGGTCTGAGAAAACAAGGATTACCAGCTATTCCGCTCAATCGCGTAGCGTTTTTACTTCTAATTAGGCTTTTTCAGCTTATGAGAACTTCATTGCAACTCAAAATGGACCGAGACGGAGGGGTGGGACCCATGTATGGGTGCCGCAAGTACACCTGTAACAGCTGCTGGTGGACCTGCGACCAACCATAGATACTTAATGCCAGCAGCTTGCTTTCATAAGTCATTTTCATAGGGCACCGCAAAGGAAGTTCGAGAGCTCTTATCCAGATATGCTGAGTTCGGGCGACTTTCTGCAAATTCTGTCACCGTATAAGTGTTCTACACTGTCCTGGTAACATATGCATGCCTTCTTTTCCAGTTTTTATCCATTGGAAAATGACTTATCACATAAAATGCATCTAAACACACAATAGTGCATATGCATGCTCAAATGATTTGATAAAAAATATTCAACATAGTAAATGTTAGTATTAAACCATGTTGAACATAATGATGTGAAAAAAATTAACTTTTGAGACGGTCAAATTGGCACCTTTGTCTGCTATTTCTTATCCTATTTGAGGACAAATGAGCAAAAGGTAAAAATGCAAAGTAATCCTGGTAATTAAACTACCCTTATGGATTGATGACTTTGACTTTTAATGCATATAGTATGTATATGACTGTGGGCAAGTGTGCTACTGAATGGCCACCTAGTCATGCCTATTTGCATGTAGATAGTCCTGTTTACAAAGGGGACTATGGCAAAATTTTCCAAAACGTAGGCATTGAATAGTCATGCATTTTAACTCTACTATAGATGTATGTTAAAGTAATGCATGCATGCATGTAGTCATAAAATGCATTTTAAAAAGAAAGCTCCAGGTTAGGAATTACCACACCCTTTTTGAGGTGATTTGGAGACTTTTGTCCAGATAGTATGGATCCGGATCAGCCGAGTAGTTCCCGCAGGACCACTTCTGGTGTACGGAGGAGGGCTTTTGAAGTGCCTCGACCCCGTTCTGTTAGACAGCCTCGTGGGTTAGTGGAGGCGGTGATACGTTGTATCCAGGTAGATGTGCCGGACGTCGAGGATGAGTAGGAGGATGTTCCGGTTACGAACCCAGCTCCTACTGCACATGCTCCCCGTAGGGACCTCCCGAGTATTCAGGTGGCAAACCTAGAGCTCCTGGGTGATTTGAGTCGACATCCCTCGATGTATTTGCATGCCAACAAAGTATGACGTTAAATCTTAATCTTCTTTCTTTCCTATTGATGAGGAGTAAAGGATTTTGATATTGATATGCATTTCATGTAGGTTCCCGACTTTACACAGCCTCGAGGGAACTGGTTTAGCATTCACTCCATGTACTAGGCTCTCGTGATCCCGACTATAGAGCGATTTATGCATGATCGGGATTTGGGGCGTTTTTTCCATCCTTCCCGCCATTGTCCCCGGGTTACCTCGTGGCATTGTCTCGAAAGATGGGTTTCACCGCACTCAATCCACCCATTTATTGGATCGTGAGGTGATGATGACGCCGATGGATTGGCGGTTTATCATATGTATGGAGTTTGAGGGGCACCAAAGGCCTCGCATGGCAGATATCACCCCTACTACCGTTAGATCCTTGCTGGGAGTTTTAGCGGAGGCACTCAAGGGCAGGACTGTCCGTACGGGTCCATTGAGCGTAGATGCTATGAGTAGGTTGTTGAGTGAGCCCATGCCAGATGACGTCAGAGTCAGGGATCACATTCTTCGGTAATTGTTTCTGATGATCATTAGGGGCTGATTCATAGAAGATAACTCTTCTACGGTGTCATTCACTTTGATCAGCGCCACGCGATATGTGGACTGTATAGGAGATTATGACTGGGGTTCCTACACCTTCGCCTATTTCCTTAGGGGTATGCGTATGCGTTCGCAGGGCTTGACCGAGGCTTGGTTAGGATTCTACCCAATTCTGCTGGTGAGTATTTCTCTTGTAGTTTCCCATATGTAGGTTAAGAGTGTTTATTGACAGCAGATGTTTGCCTTTGTGTTGGCAGTTTTGGGCCTATGAGTGGCTTCCGTGTTTGCGTCCTGTGAGTTTGTTAGGTTTAGATACCTATGCATAAGGACGACGATGGCATCATTCCATACTGCGGAGGTCCCTGTAGCGGAGGGTTTTACTCATTGCTACCTACAGCTGGAGTTGTTAATAGCTGACATTATCACATGGATTCCTTATTCTAGGGAGCACTTGGCCATGGAATTTGAGGATGGGTACTCGACTGGTGTCGAGTATGTGATTTCCACCCATAGGGTTCCTCTCTTTACTGATGGAGGATGGGAGCTCTATTTAGGAGAGCGTGCTATTAGGAGCACCACAGGATAGATTCGTATACCGATCTTGCCTCCTTCCAGGCATTATTGGCCTGTGTCGCAGTCACCCGTCATTGATATCCCATTGTTGGGGGTAGACGGTTTTGTACTATCAGAGGGACCCTGCACCCATGAGATGTTCCAGTGTTTATGGTCCCCTCATACAATTGGAGCCCAGACCCGCGCCACTCAGTTCATGGGGGATATGGTTCCAGGATCCGTGATGATGACGGATTGGCTAGCCTGTGTCCGAGATCCGACTCATTTGACACAGATTAACAGTTTGACCCAACGACTGGACTGGGAACATTTCTTTATCTGGCATTTGGGCAGAGATCTAGCAGAGGCAGATTCGTTTGATCCTCCTAGCTCAGAAGCTGGCCCCTCAGATGGCCCATTTGGCTTTGCCGGTGCAGATCGTCCTTTGTATAGGCCTGACATCCATATTGATAGAGATCCAATGACTCAGGAGGAGTTACATCAGGTGGACAAGATTGATGATGTAGATATTGACACCATTGTCTTCTTCTGATGTGTATTCTCATTATCTCTTTTGATAGGCCTCTGTTAGATATTGGGTGGTGCCCCCATTCTACGCTATATCTTTTGATAGGCCTCTCATAGTAGTAGTAGTAGGGCGCCTGTGCCCCATTTCCTATATTTTTAGTCAGATAGAGATGATGTATATAGATGATGATATACTTAGGAATGTATGTACTATTTTCAATTCCCTATATCATATTGCCATCTATTATCCGTAATGCATGTATCATGTTATGCATATGTATGTATGTCCAGAGATATTCAAAGATTGACCCTCGGTCTTATGATACTACCCACAGTATGTCTTCTTCGATAGTCAATTGATAGATCATACCCCACCATTATTGGTAGTCTCCGCCTTAGATCGTGGTATGATAATATGTCACCATCGATAGGGTGACCAGAGATCAAATGTCGCAACATTACTATGACCCTCGTGATGTTTTTGTTCCCCGCAGTGTTTCGTGGAGGGTATGTCAGAGACCGGGTACCGAGAGGCAAGTGTTTCCGGTTTGGTACCCATGAGTCGACTCCTACATTGGAGGAGTATGACGGTTGATTACGCTTTGCCCACTTAGATGCACCTCATATGCATATGGCTATTGGAGATATGAGTCGATAGCTCATGACCCTCACCCAGATCGCGACGTAGAGTGGTAGAGGATGAGATTACATCCGTCACGTACTATCCCAAAGTTTTCTGATTGATGATTTGCTCGGAGGATAGCTATACACGCCATTCGGAGATTTCACCATACCAGAGGATCATCAAGCATTTAGCCGAGTGGATGCATTCTTGATGTGCATAGTGGCATATGTATATATGCCACGATACATGGATGAGCTAGATATCGAGTTATTATGGCGGTGAGAGCTCTCAGGAGGGTCATACCATTATTCCGATGATTTTGGCGAGACGCCGAGGTCGCCCACGCTTTGGCAAGACTTATCCCGCAGGGGTATTCACAGCGCGCAACGGTCATGTTATACGTGTGTGGTTTATATCACACTTGGGACCGATTGGGACCTTCCGCCGACATACGGTATTGCTTCACCCATGATATAGCTATGTCTTACCCTTTCAACCATCGGAGTGTATATGACGCTATGTCTTGGTCGATGTTCTCGGCGATATCGTAGATCCATTTGGCATTCTATCAAAGGCACATGGCTTAGCTCACCCTACAACTTTCATTACTCATGCTCCGGCATGGACTATCTCCTCTCGTCGGGTTTGAGGGGCATGACTACCTATCACCACCGGCCGTGATGTCGCAGCTTTGACCAGCCTGTGACTTTCCATCCTTTTGAGGGGGCGCTAGGTCATCGTTTAGCTTCTTGCCATCTATCAGCAGAGAACCGATCCCGGGTGTATATATGTTGGGATCAGCGTGAGATAGCTTTTTTCTCTATTAGCCATCCGGGCTGTTCGTCAGAGTATTCTGCGTGGATGGAGACAGAGACTTCATCTACCGCCAGCAAAGATCCACAAGTGCCGGATAGTGATTCGCATTTATGGAGAGCCCATGGAGGACATTGATTCTCACATCGAGGAGGAGCCATTTATTGGGCTGCCAGCCTCTCTTTTAGATTCTCCCAGTACTAGCACTATTGTGATCCAGCATTCGACACAATACTTTGATCAGAGTCTGCATCTGATGACCTTCGAGAGAGATAAGGCCAGAGCCTCGATGTTAACTGCTATTGATGGGAGAGACGCATCTCTGTTAGAGAGAGACGAGGCATTAGCTCATAGAGACGCCGCTGTTGTTGAGTGGGATGAGGCCAGATCAGCCAGAGATGCCGTGACAGTTGAGAGGGATAGTGCCATATTTTCCAGGGACATAGCCGTTACAAATAGTACCACAGTGAGGTCCCTTACCACTGGCATGATTGTAGAGATGAACACGTACATTGATAAGCATAGAGTCACCATCCAAATGGATGTAGATCTGTTAGCTCGTGTGGATAACGTTGTACAGGAGACCACAACGTTACCTCCTTCTACTGAGAGGGATGCCATGTTGGGCTTGATAGATCACATATACACTGATTTATAGATGGGCTTATATTTTCCTGCACAGACTAGCTTAGCCATTTTGTCATGTACAATTTACATTATATATCAAACAACATTATATATAGTAAGGAAATATATTTTTGATCAATTCCCTTTTAGATATGTCTGTTGCTTGCTTGATATTTGCCTATTTCTTCAGGGCTTATGATCTTGATGTATTCTAAAATCCTCCTTGATGGATGGACATTGAGTTATCTCTGGACAGGTCAGAATAGATCATTGATCTGGGTGTATCCCTACTATCTTTGGTGTCTTGGGACTGGTTTCTGTATGAAAATATGGAGAGGAGTGTGTCTTTCCTCTATGAGATTGACTGCACCACAGATGGTCGCCAGTACTTCTATTTGTGAGAAGCCTAGTTAATTCCATCTCTTATGGATTGGTGTTGCTCTTTGAGGCACAACCGCAGCTTAGATGGTCGCCGAATCTCCTATTTGGGAGGAGTTCAGGTAATTCCATCCCTTTGGTCTGAAGCCGAATGAAATGTGATGGATTGAAGTTTGATCCCAGTACCAGATGACAAGTGTTTGTGTTTTGGTAGGGGGTGAGACCGAACCATAAATGGTCGCCTACGCATCTCTATTGAAGAGGAGATCGTGTCTCACGTAGTTCAAACCTCGTGTAAGAGGTTCAACGTCAGATGTGGGCATAAATGGTGTAGGAATGTTTTTTGTTTTTTTGTTTTAAGGTAAGGAAAACCGTTGTTTTTTTGTTTTTGTAAGGAGAAGGATGTAGGAATGTTTTTGTTGTTTTTCGTTTTATTGCGACCGGGCCATGTAAAATGGTTGCCTACGTACTCCTATTGAAGAGGAGATTAGGTCAACGTAATTCACCCCTCAGGACGATTCGAAGCCGAAGCGAAGTATGAATCCCTTGTGCAGGCTATACTTCGGGGAGAAGAAAGTTTGATCCCATGATTGGGATAAATTGCAGGTATGAAAAAGTCTGATCCCGTCTTCAGGACAAACTACAAGCGTAAAAAAGTTTAATCCCATCTTCAGGATAAACTGCAAGCGTAGAAAAGGTTCAATCCCTAGGGGGATAACCGAAATTGTATGAATGTAGTGAAACCAGGCTGCTGGCTTGAAGAATATGTTTCCCTGAGGGGCAAAGTGTGGCGAAGAATTATATGTAATGAAGGGTTAAAGAACCGAATGATCGGTGATCTCATGATCCAACACCGTGATGTTTGCTTGATGGTAACTTCGCATATAGTACCGCTTCACTTGTCCGAAAGTTGATGAGTTGTGGAAATTCATCGCCATTCATTTCCTCGCAATCGAGAGCGCCTCCTGTCAATACCTCCTTGACAACAAACGGCCTTCCCAAATTAGGGGGGAAATTTTCCTTTGACCGATCTTGGTTGTCAAGGATCTTCTTTAAAACCAAGTCATGTTGCTTAAACCGCCAGAGCTGATTTTTTTCGTTGTAGGATCCGCGATCCATTGTTGATATAACTGACCATGGAAGATAGACGCGGTTCGCCTTTTGTCTATTAGAGACAATTGGTGATACCTGTCTTGTACCCATTGGTCTTCATCCAGCTGAGCGTCTATCAACACTCTGAGGGATTCCATTTCAACTTCTATGGGGAGCACTGCTTCCATCCCATAGGTTAATGCGTAGGGGGTTGCCCCAGTGGAAGTGCGCATTGATGTTCTGTAGGCTAACAGAGTAAGAGGCAATAAGTCAGGCCATTCTTTGTGGTTGGCGGACATCTTTTGCATGATCTTCTTGATGTTTTTGTTAGCCGCTTCAACAACACCATTCATCTTTGGACGGTAGATGACGGAGTTAAGATGTTTGATGTGGAATTTACTGCATAACTCCTCCATCATTTTGTTGTTGAGGTTCTTAGCATTGTCTCATTACAATTACCTCTCGTTGTCCATATCGACAAATGACATTATTTCGGCGAAAGCAATGATGACTTCTTTGGTAACCCCGGGAAGGAGGTCGCTTCTACCCACTTGGTGAAGTAGTCGATCATGGTGAATATAAAGTGATGCCCATTATCGGCTTTGGGATCGATGGGTCCGATCACGCCCATTCCCCACATCGAGAAGGGCCAAGGTGAACTCATATTGTGGAGCTCCCTGAGGGGGGCGTGGATGGCATTTCCATGAATTTGGCATTGATAACACCTCTTGACGTGATCATCACAACACTTTGAGGGTAAGCCAAGAATGTCCTGCTCGAGGATCTTCTTAACAAGTAGGGGGCCGCCATGTGGGGCCACATACTCCACCATGGACCTCATCCATGAGCCTCGAGCTTGGTCCCGGTCCGTACATCCGAGGAGACCTAGTCCCGCATCTCTTTTTAGTAGAGTGCATCTCCGCCAGTAGAATTTCATAAAGAAGTCGATGGATCCGCTTTTCTCAGCCGGCTCACCTCAAAGTGTAGATCCATCTCGTAGGTACTCCTTGATATGTCGATACCAAGGATGCCGGATGGGAGGTAGCTCATCCGATACTTCTCCAACATAGTTCCAATAAGTTGGTGCCTTGTGCAGGGTAAATATGACGTTTGGCATGTGTTCCTTGTCAAGCATGTGAATCAAGGAGGCCAAAGTTGCTAACGCGTCTCGCAAAGTCATTCCTATTACGAGAATGTGTAGAAAGGAGATTTCTTCAAACTCCAAAGCCATCTCAGAAACTTGTCGATGGTAAGGCAAAGAAATGTAGCTCTTTGGTTTGATAGATTCCCGGATTGTCCGATTACCAACTCAATCCCCAAAGATAAGTTAACCGCTCGATGCCCATCGAACGGGCAAGTTTTTTAGCCCCATGAGACAACCTTTCATACTCACCAGTTGTTGGTGCCGATAAACCGCAATTTGACGACGACGGATATCGCTTCCCCTGCATCGGATACTAGAACGCCTCCACCCGTAACCTTCCATATTAATACCCATCGAAATACATTTTCCATGTATGGTATGTATCGCATCGATGGTGTTGTTGAATCGTCATTACCCCTTCATCTGGGAAGTAGGTTTCAAGGGGTTTGAAATCCTCAAGGTGCGGCACCACCCGCTTGATCCACAATTCCTCGACCTTTGATAGACTTTTGCATCACACATAGACGATATCAAATTGTTGTAGGATCAACCGCCATCTAGACAACCGATAATTTAATATGGGTTTATTGAACACATACTTGAGAGGATCCACGCGGATATGAGATGGGTTGTGTGACCATGGAGGTAATGTTGTAAATCCTCATGGAAGCCCATGCTAAAGCACAACAAGTCTTCTCAATCGAGTGTACTTGTGTTCACCGCATCAATCTTTTGTCGAGGTAATAGATAGCTCGCTCTCGCCTCTATCGCCTTTCTCTCCCCAAAGATGCAAAATTCCATGGCATTGTCACTTATGGATGTGTACATGAACAGGGGAACATCATCCCGGGTGGTACCAAAATAGAGCTTTGACTAGTCGCTTTTTTTGATTGTAAGGAAGGCTTTCTCACTCATCGCTCCATTTCATGGAGGAGTTCTTCCTTAATAACAACTTGAAGATAGGCTCACAGGTTGCTGTGAGTTGAGAAATGAACCTGCTGATGAAATTGATTCTTCCCAAAAATCCCCGTATTTTCTTCTCTGTCTGAGGAATGGGCATTTCCGTTATGGCCTGGATTATGGTGGGGTCCATCTCAATCCCTTTGCGTCTGACTAGGAATCCTAGCAACTTGCCTAATTTAACGCCGAAGGCACACTTGGTTGGATTCAACTTCGAGTTGTACTTACGCAACCTGTTTAAGAGCTTTCTGAGATGGTCTAAGTGGTCTTCTTCCCTTCGAGAGTTGACAATGATGTCATCCACGTAGATCTCTGTCTCTTTGTGCATTAAGTCATAGAAAAGAGCCATCATAGCTCATTGATAAGTAACTCCGGCATTGATGAGGCCGAAGGACTATAGCAAAAAGTTCCCCAAGGCGTGATGAAAGCAGTTTTCTCATGATCTTCCCCAGCAACCATAATCTGGTGGTATCCAACGAAGCAATCCGCGAAGGAGTACATGCCGTATCGAGTAATATTGTCAATGAGAATGTGGATAAATGGCACGAGAAAGCTATCTTTAAGGCAAGCTTTGTTCAGATCCCGATAATCTACGCAAACTCGCACCTTTCCTCCAACCTTAGGCACAGGAACGATGTTGGATATCCATTCATGATAGGTGGACACTACGATAATCCCAGCTCGAAATTATTTCAGAATTTCTTCTTTCACCTTTAAACTCCACTCAGGTTTCAATCGCCTGAGCTTCTGCTTGATGGGCTTAAATCCCTCTTTAATGGGAAGGCGATGAAGAATAATTTCAGTGGACAAACCCACCATGTCTTCTTGAGACTATGCAAACACATCCTGGAATTGGGTTAGTAGCGTAACCATGTCATTCCTTTGGTTTGGGGTAAGGTCCGAACCAACTGGATTAACTTAGGGCTTTCTAAGGTTCCGAGATCAAGGAAGTGGTTTGATCAAGGTTGGGTTTAGGTTTGTTTTCGACCCATTCTTTAATTTCCTGAGGCACCTCAATGTCCTCATGTATTTCCATCAAGGTCAATCCAACTTTACATCAAAGTTACAATCCTTGTGGAGAAGAGGCACCTTATCGCAAGTACATGCACATCTAAATTCGTAGTCCTCAAACAAAAAATATGCTTTCACTTAGTATATATGAAATGGTTTAATCATACAAAGTGTTAGCATGTATCGACAAAACAAACCGCTAATACCGTATATAAAAGTAAGCAAAGCTATGATATCTACAGGCGTAAAGAGTTCATGCCTGCTTTACCCTCGTCGACCAATGCAAGGAGTGCCGCCCAATTGTCGAGGGCAAAGTCCCGATGGACCGCAGTGATGGAGGGGTGTCATCGCCCTCCTTCTCCCGAATGATGACCATTACGTCCGGGCAATCATCGTCCGGGGTGTATCTATTTGTATGTTCATCATGGACAATGATGCGATGCTCGACATCATTCTCGATGATGCCTTGCTTTAATTCTTCGCTCCTCTTCTTCCACTCGGGGTCTCGAACAAAGACTTTTTCTCCCTTTACCTAGATCGGGCTTGGGAAATAACATAGCCATTACGTTAGCGGCACCTTTACAGAGGTTGTGCGGACTCAGATTTGTAGGTGGAGACAATCGCCGTAATCTCAAGTCGAGGAATCATGATGTTTATGTGGATTCCTCGATCGAATCGCGTAGTAATAGCCCAGTCCAAATTGTCCCAGTTTTACTATCACTGACTTGAATCGGGTGCTTAATACCCCGATGATGACTTTTACCCAAATTTCTTGTCCCTACCGATGACCCAAAGATATCATTTCTTGAGTAGCCGATTTATTTACTTCTAAGAAAATCTTGGGTGTGAGAGGTGGCGCCCAATAGGGTGGTAGTGAGTGTTGCTCACCTCCGTGGCATGAAAACTCGACCTACCAACTTCTCGAATTGAAACCGATGAGGGGTATGTCACTTTGTTTAGGACATTCCGCTCAGCCGCTAACCGTGACTAGTCATCATTCATGATGTATTTTTCAGTTGTCGATGAAGAGTGGAGGGACGACCCCAATATATGAATCCACCTGCCTTCCCAATAGCAGGTTGTATCCTCGAATCTATTTTGAGCACGTGAAAAGATACGCAGAATGTATGGGGACGAATCTTGATTGGTAGTTCAATCTCTCCAACTGAATTCCAGTGGGATCCGTTGAAAGCTTTAATGATCGTATGGCTACTTTGGATCCGTTTGAGATTAACGTTCATCTTTAGCAAAGTAGCATAAGGACAGATATTCAGAGACAAACCTCCATCTATCAAGACTCCAGCTAGCATATATCTAGAGGATAAAACCACAATGTGTAACGGCTTGCAATGACCGGTCCCTTCGGGCGGGATATAATCATCAGTGAAAGATATCACATTGTTGTTAAAAATGTGATCAACCAAATGTTGAAATTTTTCACATCCACCGATGTCGGCAAGTAGGCTTCTTCCAAAACCTTCAAAGAAGATCTTCCCGTGATCCTCTAAGTTAAAACCAAGTCCAGATTGAAATTTGTGTGGAGCTTCTTAAGCTTAAAACCACCTTGGCTTCATTATGACCCATAGTGGAGGAATTTTTCAATCTTCTCCATGGGTATTTTCCCTTTGATTTGATGGTAGACTTCATCACCCGCTGGGGAAGATACAATGGATTCTCCTTCGACACCGCAAAGCTTGTATGAGAGGTGGATCCTTCAAAGATTTCCATAATTCCATGGAACTTTTGTAAGTCGATAATGGATATTGTGGTCCTAATGGCAAGTTGATTGGCTCTTGAGCAAACCACTTTCAAAGGATTGTCAATTCCTTTGAGTTAAATTGTTTGTATTGATGAGAGGTTTGACAATTCCATCACCTCAAAGATATAATCGCTACCAATCCTTCCATTTAGTAGGACAAGTATTCTCACTCTCAAATAACACAATATCGTCGCCTTCTGCTAGCATTGGACACCACCGCCAATTAGATTCTCAAATAAGGTGGCGAGAGTGCCCAACATTCTTCAAAGGTCAGCGACCATGAGAATGGGAGTGATATCGCATACTCCATCGTAATTAAACCGCCCGAAACGGGGATTAATTGAGGTAGAAGGGAAGTGATCCTTCCTTCATTGATCAACATCTCAAGTATCTCCTCCATAGGTTGGCCTGTATGTAAATTCCCTTATATTGGAAAAATCCCTACGGGCTTTGGCACTTGCTCTCTTAGTCACCTTTTCTTCAAGTGTTTCTTTATATGAAGGTGACGAGGGAGTATTTGTAACAAAAGGGAGAAGACTAGCATGCTCCTGGCTGATTAATTAGCGTGTGACTTGATGTTGATAGGTCACCAATTCCGCCAATTGCTCAATCTATTTACATAGAGATTTCATCTTTCGTTCCATTATAAACTGGAACTTGGCATAATCCCATTTGTCAACACCGTCTTTGATGGTCTGGGATGATTCACCGTTAAAATTGGAACTCTATCAACTACTCCAATTAATCATGTTGACCTCTTCCTCTTTGTGTTGAGGAAGAGGGTTGTCTTGCACGTGAGGTTGATCTAGGGTTTGGTGACCACGATCTCACCGCTGTTATTAAATCTTGGATCTTGTGTTTCAAGGCCCAACAATCTTGAGTATCATGTCCAGTGTGCCCCGCATGATAAGCACATTTTCGAGCAAAGATTGAAACCCTCCCATTAGGGTCAGGCGGTGGAAGAAGATGCGTAATTTTTCTTCTCGAAGTCGTCAAAGAGTGAGAATGTTCTCGAGTGAGTCCCCTAAGGGTGTGAACACTCGAGGGCATTTGACTTCCACCTTTGGCAATGGAGGGTTTGCAGACTGTGCTTGAAAGGGAGTGTAATTTCTCCTCCGGATAGGCATGTTCTGATTGCCTTTTTGACCCTGTAGTATCAAGGAAACATCCTCCTCTTTCTTTTTATGGATTCCGGGGTTGTTTCCATAATTTCGATTGATGTGCTCAAAGAATGTACTTTAAGGGCAGCTAGGTCTTGAATCTTTCCTGACTTCAATCTCATCTCAGCCAACTCCCCATGTTTAATCATTTCAGAAAATGGTTTACCAATGCCAAATAAGACTCTTTCATAGAAAGGAGCTTCAGATGTCTATGAAGGTCATGACCATTTCTCGATTCATCATGGAAGGAATAACTTGAGCAAAGAAGGCGCCCACCTTTGAGCATACTCTCCTAAAAGACTCATTGATCGCTTTCTTGACCTTGTAATCTGGTACCCTGGCCAGAGCCATCTCGAGACCTGGAAGTCAGATTGAGAGGGAAGGCGTGAGCTAGCTCCTCCCAACTATGGATCTTTGAGTTGTCTAACTGCATACCACTTAACGGGCTTCTCCAATGACTTTTTTTTGAACAAATGCATCCCGAGCTTCTCGTCCTCTCTGATAAGATCCAAGTTCTCCAATGAACACCTTCAAATGTGTGTAAGATCTCCTAACCCATCATATTTTTCAAGTCGAGTTTTAAATTTTTCTCGATAATGAACACCATGGAATATACAAAGGTCAAGATATGAGACACTTTCGTGTGCTCCAATTCCTTTGATCGCATCGGCGGGTTTCTTCCATTTGAAGGACTTTCTTCCCGATGTCACCGGTGTCCGGATCTCCTTTGAGATGGGTGATATCATGAATTTTGTTGGTCATATCCAACCGAAGTTCGTGTTCTCAGAATGGCTTTATCAGACCTTGGTTCCTCCTTGTAGAGGATTCAACATGTATGGGTATCCTCGCACCTCGAGTAGATCGTGTAGTTCTTTAAGCAAAACAACCAAATTGCAGGATTTGTTTACTTAATCCATCAAATTCTTTTGCAAAAAATCGATTAAGGTCACCGGTCCGATGACGACATAATTGATCATCGTAGGCTCGTGGCCTTTTTGGACTTTGATCGGGTAATAGGTCCGATTGCTTCCCTGCAAAAGACTTGCGTAGTTTAGTCTTTAGGGAATGTGTAAATGTCTACATGCTATGTATCCATTTTAGGAATATTATCCTGCAAGGCGGATGTTAGCTGTTTATAATCCAGGATAGCATGTTTTAAATATGTATGCACACATGTTTCTTCATATTTCTCATTACATGTAGATGAATATGGAATGAAATTACAAGTAATTGACTTTACAAGAAATTTAAAATGAGAAAGCATGAAGAGACTTTCCTCCGTGTTTGGTTTATCGTAGGTCGACCTATCTTAGGTTACTCTCGCGGCTTTTTTGGCATGAAGGTTCCCAAATCATCGCAATTTACTTGACGGAAGTTAATCCTGGCTTTTCAACTGAGCGAATTTGGGTGGTGCCTTTCCGAGCCTCGCTGGAATTAGTCTTCCTACGAGTCCAAAGAATCAAACACCGATAGATAGCCTCCCCGTGGAGGAACCACACAACATACATTCACATACAACGTGTCTCACCGCTTATGAAAATGATGACATGTATGGCTAACTAATATCACAAGCGTATATAGTGTAAAGCATTAATCGTAAAAAATATATGCATTCGTACACATTCATCATAAATGTAAATGCAACATTCACACACAAGCATATAACAGCTTTTGAAAAGATTGTAATAGCGGCTTAAGTCCTCTTACTCGTAGTCCCCAAAGCAGAGTCGCCACCGCCGACGCCGAGATTTTTATTTGTCCTTTTCGCTATTTGTTCTTTGGTGTTCTCATGTTAGGTGAGATTTGTTTGAAAAACAAGTGAAAAAGGTCCCATATATATCATGTCGATTTATGGACCGTTAAAGAGTCGCCATTGGTTTTTTATATGGTTGTACCAACACAACCGAGAAAAAGGTTTGCACATTGACCCAAAGGATGTGACACTCGCTAAACGGCCTGGTGAAACCGAGATTCATTAGGGTCCGGGACTTGATTATGCGAGGGAAGGTGTTAGGCACCCCCGACATCCGTGTTACTACACATGACCGCCACTTTTCAAGAAACTGTTATATGAATGTGTGTGTGTGTGTGTGGATCAATGTGCAATTATTTGGAAGTAGTGTGAGGCCTCGTCACACTTATATATACATGTGGTTGAATTTGTGTAAAATTCAATTTTAACAAAGATATGGCAAATATGTTTTATAAAAGAGGTTTTTCAAACCCTTGTGCTCAATAGTAATTGAGACCTTTACACTCCCATTTTTATTAAGTGTTCAACTTGATTGTTTTTAATTTTTTCGAGATGCAAAGCATCTTCGAGAAAATAATAATACAAAAATAATGCCGAACTCCTCGTGGGTATGAAAACCATCCGAGGAAATCCAAACACCGTGAATAAATTTACAAGTCGCTTACAAACCGAAAATGTCCATCACGGAACCGAATCTAGATCCAAAGAATCAATCTGTGATCACATGATTCCTAGGCTCACATGATGCCGCAATTGATAATAAAGCAAGAAGTGTATATATATAAAAAGTCAGAAATATATATATATATATATATATGATCACCACCACACGAAAGCACCTCCATGGGGGATCATAAATGTAAATAAAGTCAGTAAAGTAATCAACCGCCACGAGTAAACTCCAAAGTGACGAAAAAGTAAAGAAAGTCAGAAAGATTTATCAACCGCCACGTAAGTAAACTCCAAAGTGAGACTAAAATATATATATATATATATATATATATATATATATATATATATATATATATATATAAGATAAAACACACTCGATGTAAAATCTGTGCTCATCGAATAAAGTCCGACAACAATTGATATATATATATATATATATATATATATATATATATATATATATAAAAAGCAAGAAATGCTCCTGGATGTAAAATCTGTGCTCATCGAATGTAGTTCACACACGTTATATATATATATATATATATATATATATATATAAAAGCAAATAAACGCCTGCATCAAGTCTAGGCTCAATCGAGGCATAACTCGATAATGTTAGTCCATATATAAAATATATATATATATAAGTATATATATATACAAAACGAATGAAACCACTTTAACCACTGGATCAAGTCCGGGCAAACACACGCAACACGCACTCTCAACGTGAAGAATGGTGTGTGCAAAGATGAAGAGAAAGGCTTTAAAGTGTGTAAGAAGGCTTACAAGTACGCCAAAAGAAGACTTCTATATCTTTAAAGGATGAACACTCTGGCTCCCCCGCAGACAAAAAGTAGCTATATGTGAGCTCACAAGTATTTAAAATGAGAAAGCACTCAGTGTAGGGTGAGTTCAGAGCAAATTTGACAGGGCTTCCTCGCCTTTTTCTCTTACAAAATGGCCACCCCAAGCCCTCTATTTATAGAGGGGGAGCCGCAGATGTACTACAATTCGCATCCAACTTAGGTATGTAAGACCTGTTTTGGACTGCCATTGTTGAGAGTTACGCAATGACATGGGAGTAGAGGTTGTATGAAGTCAGGAAGATAGGACCATGTCCTCCGGTCTATAAGCTTCAAATTGTATCCGTTACCCTACTTAATAGTCACTCGGGAATTGGCCTCCTTAGTACTTGTGGGACATTGTTGTGTAGAATTGTATGTATAAAATTTTGAGACGGCGCGATGTGGCATCAAGGTGGCAAGATGATGAATTTGCCCCTAACCGGGGTTATCGCCAGTTTGGGCTGATAAAGCAGACGCTGCTCAGGGTTATCTCTGAGATTGGACTGCTGTAAGTGTTGAAGGTCCTTAATGTCATATCTGAGGTGTGCTTGTCTTCCCAGTGCTATCTCTGGGTCTTATACTGAGTGCCTCGGTGTGAGTGCCGAGGTTAAAGCTGATTGCATGCATTTGAAACAAGCATTTCTGGGGTTATCTCCAGAACTGCATTCCTTGGGGTTATCTCCAAGGTTGGTAGCTGCTACTCCCAATGTTGGGACTGAGACTGAATATCTCGGGGTTATCTCCGAGATGGATCAGTCTTCTCCGGTATTAGAACTACATGCCTCGGGGTTATCTCATAGGTTGGACTTGATACTCTAGGTGTGTGTTCCGGGGTTGAGGCTGAACTTCCAGTAGTATCCGAACTGAATGTGAGTTGTCTTCCAAGGTTATCTCTGGAAGACGAATCTGCCCTCCTATATTGTCAGTACAAGTGTGCAGAAAATTTCAAGTGTCTACAATGTCATTGTAATGAGACGAACTAAGTTATCTGAAGCCACCATCAAGTGTTTGTCAGTATAGTTGCTCAACATTTTTATTTTTATTTTGTTTACCTACATCTTTTTAAGAGTAAATTCAGATTACATGCATGTCCTTAAATGTTTGCACACAAATACTTCAGGCAGGTTCACTAATTTACTTGCAATGAAAGTAATAAATTTTAATTAGTTAGTGAAGTTGCATCGATGATAATATTATAAATTAGGCACGATTTAGGTTTTACTTTTTAAGAATAGTAAAATTTGAACAAAAGTAAAGAAATAATATATTGAAGATTGTATTAAAAACAAATAGTTGTAGCTTAGTTGGTTTGAACTCTTATTTATTTACTTACAAGTCTTGTGTTGAAGCCCCACAACCCACAAGTAGCAACATTTTATTTTAAAAAGAAAAGAAGTGTTGGCATCGATGGTAGTTCGGGCCACACGTGTAGGCCAAAAAGGTCCTAATTTTATTGGGCTAAAAATTGCGTACCACACACTGCTCGTGGCGGGGGCAGATCGCCCTACCATGCTTGGGCCATGTTTGCCAAGTCTACTCCTATTGAACTTCAGGAGTTAAAAACCCAACTACAGGAACTGTTAGACATCCGTTTCATTCGTCCTAGTACATCTCCTTGCGGTGCTCCTGTTTTATTCGTAAAGAAGAAAGATGGGAGTATGCAACTTTGCATTGACTATCGAGAGTTGAATCATGTCACCATAAAAAATAGGTACCCGTTACCTCGCATTGATGACCTGTTTGACCAATTGCAAGGTGCTAAATTCTTCTCAAAGATCGTTCTTCATTCCGGATATCATCAGTTAATGATTAATACTAATGACATTCCAAAGACTACTTTTAAAACTTGATACATGCATTACGAATTCCTAGTCATGTCTTTTGGATTGACCAATGCCTATGTTACTTTCATGAATATGATGAGCCGGATATTCAAGGAATATTTGGATCATTTCGTGGTTGTCTTTATTGATGACATCCTAATATACTCCAAAAACCTCAAATATTTCTTCACCTAGAACGAACTTAACATGCGCCAAAGACGTTGGCTCGTGTGACGCCTGTGACGCCCCCAAAATAGGTATACATCACCCATCTTGAGTAGCAAAATACATGGTACAAAAACTAAATACAACTTTATTATACAACAGTCGTGTAAAATACGACAAAACATAATCTAAGAGTTTTAATAAGAATATTGTCATCTAGACAATATCCACACTCAATGGAGTCATCATTACATTTATTGTAACACTATTTAACAGAATAGTGAGGACTACTAATGCTATCATCTGGACCATCACTCCGTTCCCTGACTAGTCCCGGCTACGTTCTCATTTATTGAAGAGAACAATGAAAGAAAGGGTGAGCTCAACTAGCCCAATAAGAAATATTATGACTAAGATAATGCAAAATAAATTATCATTAATCTTCAATAGTGTTAAACTGATAAAAATATAATAAACATCAAGTTTAACTGCAGCGGAACAAGCAATCCATTAGAAGAGTCAAGTAGAGAATAAAATCTACTATCTTCTATGATTTAAAAGGTTTTTCATCACTTTTATCAGCCGAGACTCAAATTTTAATAAATAAACCACATCATCCCTTCATTTACTTACAAGGATATTCATTAGTATCATGACCACAAATTATCCATGTACTACGGGCCAAGGATATTCGTGTATTCATCAATGATCATGATCATGCCAACAACTGTCCATCAATGCACTACGTCCAATGAGGACTTTTACCATATCATTTGTAACATTACGGTCATGATTATATCGAATAATCCCTGGTTATAATCATACCAAGTCCATCTATGCACTACAGGCCACAAATGACTTTCAACATATTATAAATATGAGGATAATGACAATAATATAAGAATTCAATATAACAAGTTCAAGAATAAATTTGTAAAGATTTATAATTTAATTTATCCAAAAATCAATAACGTCCAAATTGTCAACATGATACTGCTTTGTGGAGTAAAATTCAAGAATGCTCAGAAGAATATTTCCATGAAAAGATATTGGATGAAGCGCAAATATCAAGGATATTCCACTAATTTCATGGAGTATAGAAGCCAAAACTTTAATCAACTCGAGTAACAACTCCTCCTACTGCCTCAAATTCTTCTCCTCCCACTTGCACTCAATCATACATATATACATATATAATATATATATATATATATATATATATATATATATATATATTATCTAGCACTGGCACCTTTATATATATATATATATATATATATATATATATATATATATATATATATATATATAATCTCTTCATCTTCTCCTCCTCAACCTGCCTCAAATTTTCTTTTTGTTCTCAGATTCTCCTCCTCCCACCAAGATCTCAAATTTCTACATATATATATATATATATAATATATATATATATATATATATATATATATATATATATATATAGATTATTTTTTGAAAAGAAAGCGGAGTAAGCGAATTGTCTATAAAATAAGCAAAATTTAGGTATTCTCACGTAAGCATCAATAATCAATATCGTGCTTTCTGTGCAACTTCTGGCGATATTCTGCGTACTTTTTTTAATAAGATTGTTTGATAGTTAGCAGTGAAAACTTCATGCGTTATTTTTATAAAGTATTTTTCTACGTTTTTCAATCAGGCAATAAAGATGCATATCCGTAGGGTCCACTAATGATTGTGCCTTTTATATAGAATATTCCCTGTTAAAATGAATATTCCCTCACCAATCGAATATAATATGACCCAAACTTCTGCGCCCGCCAAGAATTTGTAAATATTACCTACAACTATAACATTATATTAAATTCGTTCCATAATATCTAAAATGATAATTATAGAAAATTCATCTTTTATTCAAAAGTTTGGGGTCTTTACATTCGTCATATCAATACACCCTTTATTCTAACTTTACATCATTGTTCAATGATCTGATCACTAAAAATGCGGAGATATTTTAAACTTTTCTATCACTTTACTTGCTTAAAGCAGATCCTGACTCAGACTTAGATTATCCCGATACACACATATTAATCAAATTTATTTTATAATTATTGTTGTGTATAAAATTTCTAAAACTTCTATAAGATTTTCATTATCCGTTACTACTTATACATTATCAATGTTTTACTTGAAGTATAATCATTTCAAACATTGCTTTTACAAAATTGCAATTGAATTGCGAATTTAACTTTATTATCGTAGTTTTGGTTTTTTGAGGTTTTTGTCATTGATGAATTAAGGGAGAATCGTAAAGATAAAAAGTACATTAATTTTTAATATATTTTAGTTATCTCAATTTTACATTATCAAATCGTCATCCAGACCTTTAATCATGGTTGAAACATTAATTTAAACTACATCGTTCATAATCATCATACTTACATACGATTCAGCCAAAAAAGCCACGTATAAAGATCGAGTTCCTTACTTGAATCTTTCGAGGTAATCATTTATTTATAATAATATAGTGTTCTTCACATATTTATGGTCGATCAATGAAACATAATTTAGATAAAAATCATTCGCTTGGGCTCACAATTTTATACGCGTAATTGCAAGGTAACTTTATATTCGACTTCCAAGATATTTGTGAAAATGTTTCAATGAAATAAATTATCGTGGTCCATATTTGATTTCATGTTATTCATATCGACATCAAAAACATCTAAAAAGTAATTTTCCATATCAACATCTCATCTGCTCCTTTATTAATTATTATAGTAAATAAAACATAAATCATCATCTAAATGCGCTTATAGATTTATCAATTGCATCTCTTATCATGCAAAGATCACAATTTTTGCTCGATAACGATCCATGATGATTAGTATGTTTATTTTTGTTGTTCTTTATTAATATTTGTTGTTTGATTATCATATCTATCTATTCAAATTAATTATATTAAGATGCTATAAAGGATGATGCATTTCTTCAAGTATTTTCAAAATTATTGGAAAGTTATCTCAATTTTATGTTATAGTTATATATATATATATATATATATATATAAGTATTATATATTTATATGTATAGACGTAGTCGGTTTGGGGGGGAAAAGGAATTGGTCGTCACATGAAGGAGTATTATTATTGGTTTTTATATATAATATGAGTGAGTGGATGTATATATATATATATATATATATATATATATATATATAAGTTTCACTATCGTGAAAAAGTTGAAAATAAGATTCAAGGAGAGATTATTGATCTTTACATTTTTACTTGAAATATTATACACTTAAATTTTTAACAAAAAGGAATAAACATATCAAAAATAGGGTTTAAGTTAAATTACTTAGAGAAGTACCATGAATTATGGCCTTAACTCACAATTCTCATATTTGAATTGATTGTATTTGTTCATCAATGTCAAGATCATAAGTCGAACACTGAAATTTGAGGTATTATTGTAGATAATTGTTTGAAAAGTCCTTTAAATTTTCTTTTCTACTTAGATGGGATTAAATTCTCAATCATAAGTGATATGAATTGGTGAAAAATTAAAATTTTTGTCTTGACTTTTGTTATATAAATTATGAGATACTTCTATATATATATATGATACATTGCAGTAAAAACTTGATGTAAAGACATGACTAAGAATTCATAATGCCCGTACCAAGTTCGAAAGCGGTCTTTGGAATGTCATCGCTTTTTTAATCTTCAATCGATGATATCTGAACGAAGATCAATCTTTGAAAAGAATTTGGCGCCTTGCAACTGGTCAAACAGGTCATCAATGCGAGGCAACGGGTACCTATTTTTTATAGTGACATGATTCAACTCCCGATAATCAATACAAAGTACCATACTTCCATCTTTCTTCTTCACGAATAGAACAGGAGCACCCCAAGGAGACGTACTAGGACAAATGAAATCGATGTCTAACAATTCCTATAATTGGGTCTTTAACTCCTGAAGTTCAATAGGAGCCATTCGATATGGGGCTTTGAAAATGGGTTTTGTACCGGGTTCAAGGTTGATAAAAAATTCAATTTCACGCTCTGGGGGTAGGCCAGGAAGTTCTTCAGGGAATACGTCAGGAAATTTATTAACAATAGAAATATCTTTCAAATCTAACATATTTTTGTTTAAATCTGTGATATGAGCTAAGAAAGCTTAACATCCGTTTTTCAATAAATAAATAGCTTTATGGCTTGAAATGACCGTGATTGATTTTAATGGTTTGGTTGCTTGAATTCACATAATAGGTTGATTAGGAATATGAAAGCTAACAACCTTACGAAAATAATCAATTTTAGCATGATGAGTAGTTTTCCAATCAATCCCTAGAATCACGTCAAATGCAAGTATTTTTAAAGAAATAAGATCGACAAGTAACGTGCGGTTATCGATTTGAATCAAACAAGACTTATAAACAGTGGATGTAATGAAGGTTTCTCCCAACGGAGTTTCAACCAATAAGTCAAAGTCTAATTTCTTCGGAGTCAAATTTAAACGTTGAGCGCAAGTAGGAGAAATAAAAGAATGGGTAGAATCGGTATCAAATAAGGTATAGACTTGGCTAGAGTTTATGATAAGCTTACCCGTGATGACCTCATTCGGGTTCCTTGCTTTCTGGGAGGTTACGACAAACGCTCTCCCTTGAACTACCGGCGTTGACTTTTATGGGACGACCTTTGGTGCCTCCATCCCAGCTTGACTTGTCTTTGGTGCACGACAAAATCGGACTAGGTGACCTTCTCTTCCACAATTATAAAACGCTTTGGATTGCATCGCGCAGTTTGGACTGATATGACCCTCCCCTCCACATTTGAAGCATATGATAGGTGGTCGTTCTCCTTCCTTAACAACGGGTGTTGGTGCTAACGTCTTTCCATCCTTGTTGAATCTCCTTTTCTTGAAATGTCCATTTTTACTGTCTTGGCCATGATTACCATCGAAGTGTTTACCATTTCTGGCATGTTGATTCCCTCCATGTTTGTTGTCACCGCTTTGATGACTGCTATTACTGGTATTATCATTTTGCCTACTACTTTCTCTTGGTTGAGTTGACTCGTTATCGCGCTCCAATAATTGAGCCTTATTAACAACATCTGAATACAACACAGTTTGTGAGAAATTAAGTATTGACGTATCTCGGGTTTCAAACCTCTTAGAAACATCCGCGTCATTCTCTCCTCATTATCAACCAAGTGACACGCAAACCGGGACAACTCAGCAAACTTAGCTTCGTACTGTGCCACGGTCATATTGTTCTGCTCCAACTTGATGAACTCTATCTCTTTCATGTAACGAATACTTTCGGGAAAGTACTTGTCGTTGAATAGTTCTTGGAACTTCTCCCAAGACATCTTCAGTGCGGCAGGTTGAGTAAGCTTTACCGATTCCCACCAGTAATCTGCCTCTCCTCGCAACATAAAGGTGGCAAATGGAACCTTTTGCTCCTCGGGGCATCCTAAAACATCAAATATCTTGGTGATCTTCTTTATCCACGCTTCCGCCTTAAGTGGTTTTGGCTCTCCAATAAACTCCGGTGGTCCCAGCTCCTTGAATCTGCTTAGCAAAGGATCGTCAGAGAGTTTCCAAAGTGTTTCCACCTACATTTTGGACAGGAGCCGCTCTCGCCTGATGTTGCATGAATTACATAAAGCCTCTTAACATTCTATCGTTCATCATTTGGTCAGTGTTGTTGTTTGCATGAGGATTGTCGCCTTCCTGATGCACATTATCCTGATTATTGATCTGTGGAGACTCAACAGTCTCTTGTGCTCCATTGCTATTTTCAACATTCTCGGATGTCATTTTAAAATACTACAACAAAACAAGGGTTACTTGACATGTCACATATTATCCCTATACTCTGACCGACCAAATAATTACCAAATAAACTTAGGTAGGTCATACTAACGAAGAAATTCCCCGTCTCTCCCCTCCTAGTTCTTGTCTCACATCTCAGCCAGGGATCATATCCCTAAGCTTTGATACCAACTGTGACGCCCCCAAAATAGGTATACATCACCCATCTTGAGTCGCCAAATACATGGTACAAAAACCAAATACAACTTTATTATACAACAGTCGTGTAAAATAGGACAAAACATAATCTAAGAGTTTTAATAAGAATATTGTCATCTAGACAATATCCACACTCAATGGAGTCCTCATTACATTTATTGTAACAATATTTAACAGAATAGTGAGGACTACTAATGCTATCATCTGGACCGTCTCTCCGTTCCTCGACTAGTCCTGTGACACCCCCAAATTCGGGTACTTCAATTCCACGGGATTTGGTATTCACTGTACAAATATCATCTATCTATCTACCCATAATAAATGCAAGCCATGCAATAGATAGAATAAAAATCATTCCCTTAAGGGTTACAACATTCGAATAATAATAATACAATCCCAGGTTAAACTAACCTTAAACATCTTTGCGGAATCATAAACAAATAAGTCTTATCAACAACATTAAATCAAGTCTTAAACAAAATACATCATCAAATAAACAACAAGTCTTCATCACTTGCTAACTTTTCCCTTGCCTTTACTAGTGGAAGGTTCATCAGTTCTTTCGTTCTTAACTGCAATGTTATTATTAAGCAAGAGTGAGCACTATTGCCCACAAGTATAATAATGAAATAACAGTATAATAACATGCGAGTAAATCAAAGACACATCGAATAAAAGCTCAACTTTTGAATCAAGAATGAATAACAAGAATCAAAAGAATTACGAGGGTCATTAAACCTTGAACTATGTCCTAGGTTATCAAGGGTTATACTTGAAACCTTTAACAAATCATAAGACTATGGACCTTTCTACTGCATTTTAGGGGATCGACCCTTAGTACCGTCATCATGCACAATATCTTAACGCTAACGATAAGTAAATCCCTTTACGAGGTTGTTCATCTCGGTTTGACATTCGATTCCGCACTTTGAGGAAGTTTGGTTTGGATAATTCAATAAGGGTTCGAAATTTAGAACGTTCATCAACTAAGGACTAGTTGAATCAATAAATTTCACTAGTCTAATAAGGTTCAACAATAATGATATTCAATTCAATAATAATAATCTCAAGAAGTATACAATAAAACAATTATTGTATAACTGAATCATGCTTTGAAAAGATAATAAATCTTTAATATAACATTTGAACTTGGATAATAGTAATGATAATTTACTCGAGCTAAATAATAAACTTGAACAATAATGACAAGTAGGGTTAGGAAACTTGCCTCGTGCGTAGGCTAAACGATTACTACTTCCGTTCACCACAAATCCTACACACATACCATATGTATTCACGACATTCATTAGTTACATTTTCACTTAATTATTTAATATAAACTCCACTTTATTTAACAAATCATTACCCTTCTAATTTAATTACTTAATTAAATTAGAATATTTTCATTCTCTTACTATTATTACACTTGAATAAATTATTTCATAATAATTTCCATCGAATATTTATTTTATTCAATAAATATCTCAATTAAAATATTTACTTTATTTTATAAATATTTTAATAATAATTTTTATCGAATATTTATTTTATTCCATAAATATCTCAATTAAAATATTTAATTTGTTTTATAAATATTTTAATAATAATTTTCATCAAATATTTATTTTATTCCATAATATCTCAATTAAAATATTTAATTTATTTTATAAATATTTTAATAATAATTTTCATCGAATATTTATTTTATTCCATAAATATCTCAATTAAAATATTTAATTTATTTTATAAATATTTTAATATAATTTTTATCAAATATTTATTTTATTCCATAAATATCTCAATTAAAATATTTAATTTATTTTATAAATATTTTCATAATAATTTTCATCGAATATTTATTTTATTCCATAAATATCTCAATTAAAATATTTAATTTTTTATAAATATTTTAATAATAATTTTCATCAAATATTTATTTTATTCCATAAATATTTCAATTAAAATATTTAATTTATTTTATAAATATTTTAATAATAATTTTCATCAAATATTTTTTTTATTATTTATTATTATTTTAACCGTCTGGGCGGGTATTCATGGAATATTTAGTTTGGTAACGCTCATTTGAAGCGAGGTTACCAGTGCTCATTTTCTCTGAGCTTCTGATTCGCTTGAACATAACAAGGCCAATTAGGCCAAAAATCAATCACAGGTAAAATTATACATGAATATGGCCATAACTTCCAATTAGTTGTTTTTACACGAATTTAGACTTACCCAATCATTGTAATACATATATAATCATTACTTAACCCATCTAGCATGATTTTTAACAAGTTACAACACATAATTTGCAAAATCAACACATTTACTTCCACTGTTCTTGATGTTCTTGAAGGTTTTGAACATAAAACATAATTTCAACACTACAGATTCGTTATAACACCGAATCCGTTCAATTAAAGTTTGGTCTCTTCATATTAACATGCATAATAATATACGAGTATAAATTTTAGGGATAATATATGATCATCACATGAAATATCACGTATAAGGCCATAAGGCCAAACTCCATACTATGTAAATTTTTGAAATAGCAATTCATAGTATTATGAAACTTATGATATGGAATCATATACAATATATATAAGATATGCTATGCTACTCGAATTATTACATATATACACATAATTGTTACCCCATTCAACTACAGAAACTTTACAGAGGACTTAAGCCAAATTTAGGAAAACTTTAAAAGACGTAAAATAAGAATTGGGTTGGATAGAATTACCCAAAGAGTAGTGTAGATTTTAATAGGAGATGAATTCCTTCTCAATTCTTTCTTCAATCACTGACTCACAATTCTTCTCAACAATTATCAGATTCTCTTTAACTAGTTTTATCAGACTTAAGAAAATGAAATAAAAGAATACGCATATATTTTATAAACTGACGTAGTTGTGGTCAGTTAACCAATTCGTGGTTAACTGCCCTCAGCCACTACTAAGGCCTTATTTGGCTATTCAATATAATTCATTCTCATTTAATTTGATAAACTTCTTATACTATAGTTTAATTAATGACACACTCCTTATAAAATAACTCCAATATTTTATTTAATTTACTTTAAATAAAATATAATAATTTTTCATAAATTCACATAGTCACATAATTAAATTTGTCATTAATAATTAATGTCAAATTATTAACTCTCTAATTAATAATTAAATTAATTAAAATAACATCATGCTTACTTAAATATTTCATTTAATTCAATAAGCTCACATAAATACATGCTTGAATAATAAATATTCTCTACATTAATTTAATAAATATAACACATATCATTAAATTAATCTATCACAATTGCATCAATTAATTATTAAATCTAATAATTAAATCCTCAAAAATATTTATTTAATTTAATAAATATTAAAAATTAATTTACAAAAATCTCGTTCGTCACATCTTTCCCCCCTTAAAAGGATTCTGTCCCCAGAATCACGACTCAATAAATTTGACCCGTTACATTCTCCCCCCCCCTACAAAGATTTTGTCCCTAGAATCGCTTACAAATAATTAAGTAAAAAAATGAGGGTAATTCTTCATCATATTTTCTTCGAGTTCCCACGTAGCTTCTTCAGCGTTGTGGTTCCTCCAAATTACCTTAACAGAAGGTATACCTTATTTCTGAGAACTTGTTCTTTTCGGTCGACAATTTGGACAGGAATTTCTTCATAAGATAAGTCTTTCTCAAAGTGTAGGGGTTCATATTCAATTACATGCTTGTAATCGACCTTGTAGGGTCGTAACACAGAAACATGGAAGACGTTGTGAACATTCTCGAGTGCTGGAGGTAAGGCTACCTCGTACGCAACTTCACCGATTCTTCTCAATACTTCAAAGGGTCCAATGAATCTTGGGCTCAATTTTCCTTTCTTTTCGAACTTGATCTTTCCCTTCCAGGGAGAGACCTTCAAGAAAACGTAACTACCTGATTCAAACTCGATATTCTTACGATGTGGGTCAGCGTATTTCTTCTGTCGATCTTGAGCCGCTACCAATCGTGTTTCGGATCACTTTGACTATTTCGTGTATCCGCTTCTACCAATTACGGCCCAGCAATTGTCTCTCACCAACTTCATCCCAGTAAAGCAGAGTTCTGCACTTTCTTCCATATAACGCTTCGTAAGGCGGCATACCAATACTAGCGTGGTAACTGTTGTTGTAGCCAAACTCTACTAACGGTAGGTGATCATCCCAATTTCCTTTAAAATCCATCACACAGGCTCTTAGCATATCTTCTAATGTTTGAATTGTTCTCTCACTCTGCCCGTTTGTTTGAGGGTGGTAAGCTATACTCATTTGCAATTGCGTACCCATGCATTCCTGTAGACGTTTCCAAAAGTTCGATGTAAAATGCGGATCTCTATCAGAAATAATTGAAACCGGCACTCCGTGTCTCGAAACGATTTCTTTTACATATAACCTCGCTAACTGAACTAAGTTGAATCTGATTTTGATCGGAAGGAAGTGTGCGGATTTCGTCAGTCGGTCAACGATAACCCATACTGCGTCGTAGCCTTTCTGAGTCGTTAGAAGGCCAACCACGAAGTCCATTGTAATATGTTCTCATTTCCATTCTGGGATCTCTAACGGTTATAGCAATCCACTCGGTCTCTGATGTTCTACTTTCACTTTCTGACAGGTTAGACACTTGGCAACACATTCTGCAACATCACATTTCAAATTCGGCCACCAAAAATGTTGTCTAAGATCTTGGTACATCTTGGTACTACCAGGGTGAATCGAATATCGTGAACTATGAGTCTCGCTCAAAATATCTTCCCTAATCTCTTGTACTAGCGGTACCCAAATTCTACTCTCAAATCTCAGTATTCCTTCCTTATCCATCGTAAATCTCGATTCGGTTCCTTCAGATATCTTCTTTGTCACCTTTTTGCATTCATCATCCTGAAGTTGAGCCTCTTTAACTTTATCTAGTAGAGTTGTACCAGATTGCATCTGAAATAGCTTCTCATCGATCTCCATAGGATACTTCACTTCCAACTCCAGTTTCTCCATTTCTGCAATTAGCTCCTCCTGAGCAGTCAACATCGTCAATTTCTCCCGACCCTTTCTACTTAAGGCGTCGGCAACCACATTTATTTTACCTAAATGGTATAAAATCTCACAGTCATAATCCTTAATTAATTCTAACCATCTTCTTTGACGCATATTTAAGTCCTTCTGTGTGAAAATATATTTCAGACTCTTATGGTCCGTATATATTTCACACTTCTCCTCGTAGAGATAGTGCTTCCAAATTTTCAAAGCAAAAACAACTGCAACTAACTCCAAGTCATGGTTCGGATATCCCTTCTCGTAATCCTTCAATTGTCGTGATGCATACGCAATGACTTTGCCGTTTTGCATCAGCACACAGCCAAGTCCTTTATGTGATGCATCACTATAAATAACAAAATTTCATGTATCATCCGAAAGAGATAACACAGGGGTCGTACTCAACCTCTTCTTCAATTCTTGAAAACTTTCCTCACACTTATCCGTCCAAACAAATTTCACTACTTTTCGAGTTAAATTCGTTAACGGAGTTGCGATCTTGGAAAAGTCTTGTATGAACCTTCTATAATATCCTGCCAATCCAAGAAAACTTTGTACTTCCGACGGCATCCTCGGCTGATCCCAGTTAATCACAGCTTCGACTTTGGATGGATCTACCGAAATTCCATTTTTATCGATCACGTGCCCAAGAAATTGCACTCGTTCATTCTAAAATTCGCATTTCGAAAACTTGGCATACAACTTTTCCCTTTTCAATACTTCCAACGTTAATCTCAAATGCTCTTCGTGTTCTTCTTTGGTTTTCGAATAGACCAAAATGTCATCTATAAATACCACTACGAACTTGTCCAAAAATGGCTTGAACACATCATTCATTAGTCCCATAAATGCTGCAGGAGCATTCGTAAGACCAAACGACATTACTAAAAATTTGTAGTGACCATATCGCGTTCTGAACGCTGTCTTCGGTACATCCTCTGGCCTCACCTTCAGTTGATGATAACCGCTTCTCAAGTCTATCTTGGAAAAGTATCTTGCTCCTTTCAATTGATCAAACAAGTCGTCTATCCTCGGTATTGGATATATGTTCTTAATTGTGACCTTATTCAGTTCTCTGTAGTAAATGCAGAGCCTCATCGATCCGTCCTTTTTCACGAATAACACCGGCGCTCCCCACGGCGATACGCTTGATTGAATGTACTTCTTGTAGTTGTACCATTAATTCCTTCATCTCTACTGGTGCCATTCGGTATGGTGCCTTCGATATTGGAGCGCCTCTGGCGCCCAAATCGATCACGAAAATCTACCTCTCTCTCGTGGAAGTCCGGCAAATCGTCCTAGAAATACATCGACGAAGTCCTCACAATCGGTATTTCTTCTACCTTCGGATTCTCTTTTCGATTTATCGACTATGTAAGCTAAGTATTCTCCACGCACCTTGTCTTAATAACTTCACTCTCCGCATCATCATCGTGACAACTCGCTTGTCTAGGTGACTTCTTACCATAAAATACAACCTTTGACGGAGTCATAAGGTTAATACGCTTCTTTTGGCAATCAATTACAACCCTGTAATTCAATAACCAATCCATTCCCAAAATAACGTCAAATTCCCCAAGTCGAATAGGGATAAGATCTACATTCATGATATTACCATTAATATCCACTCTACAGTTCTTATGTACGTACTTAACAAGGATTATTTCTCTATTCGCAATTTCTACGTTCATGGGGTAATCCAATTCATCCTTAGGCAAATCTAAATTCTTGGCAAAGTCATCGGATATAAAGGAACAAGTAGCACCCGAATCAAATAAAACACAAGCATTAATTTTATTGATCGAAATGATAGCTGACACCACGTCACGGGATTGAACTGCATCTTGCACCGTCATGTTGAAAGTCCGGGAGGTCGGTCGGTTTGTTGCAGTTGGTCCGGTGATGGTTAAGGCATTTCCACTTTTGTTTCCCCAGTTTCCTCCTGATCTTGACCCTCCCGATCCCTTCTTGGGACAATCTCTTGCCAGATGGTCCTTCGAACCACAAGTAAAAGAAGCACCCTTCTTTGGGTTTGGACAGTTTGGTGCTATGTGGCCTTCCTGACCACAATTGTAGCACACTCTTTTTCTTTTCATACAAACTCCCAGATGGGCTTTCTCGCAAGTCGGGCATGCTTCGATTCTTTTCTTCTGATTACCTTGTTGATTCCCCGATGATGAACTGTTGTTCCACCTTTTCTTCTGATTGAAATTTCCACCTCCAGTGCCACTTCCACTGGCCTTGTTATTAGTTTCACCTTCATTCTTCTTCTTTTTTTGATCTTGATTATACTTGGTCACCGCATCGCTTTCTCCTTCAGCGAGGATGGCCTTTTCCAGTACTCCAGCAAATGTGTTTAGCTGAAACATTAATACCTTGTTGTACACCCAAGGCTTTAGTCCTTGTCCGAATCTTCTGGCTTTTCTCTCATCAGTGTGTACTTGGTAGGGGGCGAACCTTGCCAACTCGTTGAATTTAGCCGCGTAGTCAGGTACACTCATGTTTCCCTGCTTCAGTTCCAGAAATTGAACCTCCATCTGATTCTGCGAACTAGTTGGGAAATACATTTCGAAAAACATCTCTTTAAATCTTTCCCACGTAATCACGCCTTCACCTCCTCGCACTTTGTTTGCTTGCCACAAGTAGCTAGCCTCAGACTTCAATATAAACGTTGCAAAAGCGGTCTTCTGGTCTTCTCTAACCCTAGCAACGTCAAAAACCTTCTCCATTTCCATAACCCACGTTTGAGCTTCGATTGGTTTCATGGAACCTTTGAACTCTGGCGGTCCCACCGCCTTGAAGTCCTTAAACGTTGTGTTTGGTGGAGCTTGAGGTTGGTTATTCATGGCTCCAGTAAGTAAGTTATCCAACTGTTGCACGGGATTAGCATTGGCATTATTGTTATTATTGGTTCACTCTTCCTGAGCCGGTTGACGTTGTTGTCTTCTCCTTGGCAGCATTTTTTTGTTAAATAAACGCTTTATTAGAACTTTATTTATTTCTCTAAATAGTTGAGGCATTACTTAACAATTTAACATACTCATTTAACACATCATCTCAAATAACTTGATATATTTTCATTCAAATCAAAAGTTTTAACATTAAACGATAGCATAATTGCTATTTACATCAACTATCCTAGAATAAAGAATCCACAGGATTTAAAACATTCAAATATTCTTTCGTTCATAAACACGTCAGAATTTACATCTAAAACTAATTAAGTTCTTCACATAATTAAATAAATCATATCACTGTCGATCAAGGTACTGATTAACCTTACTACGCTACTCTTCTAAGATGCGATGCATCGTCCTGCGATCCATCATGTACAATGGTAGTCCTTCGAACTGGATTGGGTACCTCAAAACTCGATCTTGGGTCTCATTCATTACCTTGTTAAGTGTAGAGTACGTTTCCCCAATCTTCGCTTTCTTTGCACGACTATCATCCTCTACACGATCAGCTCAACGCGATTCTCTTACACAGCCTTCCTCTGCTATGTTCACCTTTTTTCTGAGGTTTCCTTCTGGTTCCTTCTTCGCCTTCTCTCTCCTGGGTCTTATCTTCATTTGACCCTTCTCATGGACCAAATCCCATTCTACATTTGCCAATCGAGAGTGAAGAGTCGAAATCTCCTCTCCTTTTTTATAGAGTAATATCTTTGAATAACCGCTTTCGCTCGGTCAAATCATGGACCTCGTCTCAGAACTCCACGTTACTTGGCCAGAGCAACGTGTCATACATCTCAAAGATCAATCGGTGTACCGTGGTAACTCCTCTTCTTCCTCTTCCTCTCCTCAACAAATTCCTCCTCGGGATCCTCCTCAGATCGGGCCTCGAGCTCATGCTCCCGACCAACAACGGTGATCAATGGAGATGAGTCCTCTCAGAATAGTCGCTTCTAACGACATGAATGTCTCTCGGGGCTCCTCCTTTGCTTCCGCATTTATAGGTACACGGGGTTCCTGCTCAGTAGGTACTATAAGTACTGGGGTTCTTCCTCCCCAGCTTGACTAGCTTCTCCAACATTCGACATCCTGACAACAAAATTTTAAGTTTTAGTTACTAAGTCCTATCATCTAACGCATACTTTAACACATAAACACATAAGGTCTTTTATTATCTTTAATGAATTACATAAATTCATTTCTTATAACTCGATAAGAGTTTTCCATCACTATCTTCTTTCTATAAGGCTACTACCTAAGGTTGTTCCCCCACCTAAGGTTCATAACCTACAGCTTTGATACCAACTTGTGACACCCCCAAATCCGGGTACTTCAATTCCACGGGATTTGGTGTTCACTATACAAATATCATTTATCTATCTACCCATAATAAATGCAAGCCATGCAATAGATATAATAAAAATCTATCCCTTAAGGGTTACAACATCCGAATAATAATAATACAATCCCAGGTACTAACCTTAAACATCTGTGCGGAATCATAAACAAATAAGTTTTAACAACAACATTTAAATCTAGTCTTAAACAAAATACATCATCAAATAAACAACAAGTCTTCATCACTTGCTAACTTTGCCCTTGCCTTTACTAGTGGAAGGTTCTTCAGTTCTTTCGTTCTTAACTGCAATGTTATTATTAAGCAAGAGTGAGCACTATTTCCCATAAGTATAATAATGAAATAACAGTATAATAACATGCGAGTAAATCAAAGACATCTGAATAAAAGCTCAACTTTTGAATCAAGAATGAATAACAAGAATCAAAAGAATTCTGAGGGTCATAAAACCTTAAACTATGTCCTAGGTTATCAAGGCTTATACTTGAAACCTTTAACAGTCATAAGACTATGGACCTTTCTACTGCATTGCTTAGGGGATCACCCTTAGTACCATCACATGCACAATATCTTAACGCTAACACATAAGTAAATCCCTTTACAGGGTTGTTCATCTCAGTTTGACATTCGAATCCGCACCAAAGGATGTTTGGTTTGGATAATTCAATAAGGGTTCTGAAATTTAGAACGTTCATCAACTAAGGACTAGTTGAATCAATAAAGTTCACTAGTCTAATAAGGTTCAACAATAATGATATTCAATTCAATAATAATCTCAAGAAGTATACAATAGAACAATTATTGTATAACTGAATCATGCTTTGAAAAGATAATAAATCTTTAATATAACATTTGAACTTGGATAATAGTAATGATAATTTACTCGAGGTAAATAATAAACTTGAACAATAATGACAAGTGGGGTTAAGAAACTTGCCTCGTATGTAGGCTAAACGATTACTACTTAGCTCACCACAAATCCTACACATATACCATATGTATTCACGATATTCATTAGTTACATTTTCACTTAATTATTTAATATAAACTCCACTTTATTTAACAAATCATTACCTTCTAATTTAATTACTTAATTAAATTAGAATATTTTCATTCTCTTACTATTATTACACTCGAATAAATTATTTCATAATAATTTCCATCGAATATTTATTTTATTCAATAAATATCTCAATTAAAATACTTACTTTATTTTATAAATATTTTAATAATAATTTTCATCGAATATTTATTTTATTCCATAAATATCTCAATTAAAATATTTAATTTATTTTATAAATATTTTAATATTAATTTTCATCGAATATTTATTTTATTCCATAATATCTCAATTAAAATATTTAATTTATTTTATAAATATTTTAATAATAATTTTCATCGAATATTTATTTTATTCCATAAATATCTCAATTAAAATATTTAATTTATTTTATAAATATTTTAAGAATAATTTTCATGAAATATTTATTTTATTCCATAAATATCTCAATTAAAATATTTAATTTATTTTATAAATATTTTAATAATAATTTTCATCGAATATTTATTTTATAAATATTTTAATAATAATTTTCATCAAATATTTATTTTTTATTTTTTTTATTTTAACCGTTTCAATGGTAATTTAGTTTGGTAACGCTACACATAGGGCTAAGTTACTTAGGCTCATTTTCTCGCAGTTTACTGTAGCTTCTACATTCATGAACATAATAAGGCCAAATTAGGCCAAAAATCAATCACATGTAAAATTATACATGAATATGGCCATAACTTCTAATTAGTTATTTTTACAATTTAGACTTACCCAATCATTGTAATACATATATAATCATTACTTAACCCATCTAGCATGATTTTAACAAGTTACAACACATAATTTGCAAAATCAACACATTTACTTCCACTATTCTTGATGTTCTTGAAGGTTTTGAACATAAAACATAATTTCAACACTACTACGATTCGTTATAACAATCAATCCATTCAATTAAAGTTTGGTCTCTTCATATTAACATGCATAATAATATACGAGTATAAATTTTAGGGATAATATATGATCATCACATGAAATATCACGTATCAGGCCATAAGGCCAAAACCCATACTCTGTAAATTTTTGAAATATCAATTCATAGTATTATAAAACTTATGATATGGAATCATATACAGTATATAAGATATGCTATGCTACTCAAATTATTACATATATACACATAATTGTTACCCTATTCAACTACAGAAACTTTACAGAGGACTTAAGCCATATTTAGGAAAACTTTAAAAGACGTAAAATAAGAATTGAGTTGGATAAAATTACCCAAAGCGTAGTGTAGATTTTAATAGGAGATGAATTCCTTCTCAATTCCTTCTTCAATCACTAACTCACAATTCTCCTCAACAATTATCAGATTCTCTCAAACTAGTTTTATCAGACTTAAGAAAATGATTTCATTAATATTTAAATATTAATGGTGATGGTTTAAAATTAATTTTAATTAATTTAAAAATTATTTAAATAGAATATTAATGATTTAAAAATATTTTAAGTTATTAATAATAACTTTAATATTTTGACAAGTATGCTATTAATATTTTTATATTATTAAATATTAATAATGATAAGATTATTTGATAATTGAATCATTTAAAAAATGATTTAAGTGTTTGAAAAATTATTATAAATTATAATAATTGTTTATTAATTATTAAAAGCTTCTGGAAAATATTATAAATGATATATGGCTTATCTAAATTAATATTGAAGCTTAGAAACCAAATTTAATTGACAATAACTGTGTTAATTGTCGGATAAGGTGACCAGAACACCGAGATGAGAACGAAGTCCAACCAGACCGAACTAGTTAGACTTGTTAAGTGTTTATATAGGTTATAAACACTAATGTGACTATGTGGTAATGTGCCTAGGAGAAGTTTGACTGTAAATTATAGTATTGTGTGTTGTGAATTATTGTGCTAATTGTGAGACAAATATTATTGGTTATAGGTCTTACGAAAGCAGATAAGTATATTGTGTAGTAGTAATCAACGCGGAAGGCAAGTTTCCTAACTCAACCTTGAGTTATGATTATTCGATTATTATATGGTTAATTATTGTTGATTAGACTACGTCCAAGAATTTATTGTTGATTATTCGTAGTTAGTGCATGTTTAATAATTCAAATTGAATTACTGATTCGGAAAATATATATTCGTAGAATTACTGTTGTTAGATATTCATATCTGTAGAAGCTAATATTGACAGTACATATAATTCTTGTTTATTGTCAAATTATATTGAGAAATGTCTTAGCTAATTATTCTTGTTAGACGAACATTTGTTAGAACTTGATAGGTTCGAGAAGAGAAGAGAAGAGAATTTAATTATTACTGATAGATCAATGCCAGTTGTATCAGCTAGATCAAAAAAGAAAACTTGATAGGTTTGAGAAGAGAAGTTCTAGATCCAATGGATAGCTCAGCATAAATCTGGAAAACATTCCACTTTGTTATTGCGTAGAATTGATTCTTGTTTATTCAATAGAATATCGTAGAAACTTTGAAAATGTTGTACTCTTTCATTATCAGATTATTGTGTTGCCTAGAATACAAGAAGACTTATTATTGATTAACGATTTGTTCAGCTATTTCAAAGTTCCCCGAACTTTGGTATTATTCTATCAAAATAGATCGTTTATTATTCTGATACTTATACAATCATTGTATATCTTAACTTGTGGGACAAATTTGTTGCTCACCCTTGCTAAATAAAACTTTTCAGCTAGGGACGAAGTGGCAGGAGGTGCTGTGAAGAACAAAGGCAAATGCATAGTGATAAATTAGTTATGATGAAGCATATTTATTATGTTGTTTGTAAACCCTTTTTGTATATCTACGGGGTATGTTTGTACTGTTAAGGTTAGCGGACCTGGGACAAATGTGTTAACAACATATGTTAATGTGATATGTATTACTATTTCTATATAAATGGGTAATTAGATGTTATTATATTGTGGATCGTGAGCACCAAACTCGGGGGTCAGGTAACCCGGATTTGGGGGTGTCACAGAATCAATAGTATACACATGTGAACAAATAGTTATAAGCATGTGAAATAATAGCAATTAATTGCTCATTTATCCGATTAATTACCCAATTGATCAATATAACCTCCAGACATCAATTATTATCGAAATAAATGTCGATTTCCATTAACACTAAAAATCCCAACACAATGGAATTATCAATTTCATCTTTAATCAACACAACTTATTCATCATTAATATTATAACTCACAATATTTAACAACCAGGTCGTTCCCAGGAAAGAGGGGGCTTTCCGATAAAGATTTCTCTTTATTGGCGCGCAATTAGGTTACCAAACCTCTCCTTGACAGAACTTCTAGACATTGTCAATATTGCAAATAATAATATGAATAACTTTGTCGTCTCAATTATTGATTTAATAATTATTATTATTATGCAGATGATACTGTGACAATAATTGAATCAATAATATGAGAGATATGATGCAACAATTACTGTGACGCCCCCAAAAATAGGTATACATCACCTATCTCGAGTCGCCAAATACATGGTACATAAATCAAATACAACTTAATTATACAACATTCGTGTAAAATACGCAAAACATAGGCTGTGAGTTTTAATACAAATATTATCATCTAGACAATATCCACACTCAATGGAGTCCTCATTACATTTATTATCACACTAATTCACAGAATAGTGAGGACTACTAATGCACCATCTAGGACCATCACTCTGTTCCCCGACTAGTCCCAGCTTCGTTCTCATTTCATGAAGAGAACAGTGAAAGAAAGGGTGAGCTCAACTAGCCCAGTAAGAAATATTATAACTAAGATAATGCAGAATAAATTATCAATAGCCTTCAACAATGTTAAACTGATAGAATATAATAGACAATAAGTTTAACTGCAGCGGAATAAGCAATCCATTAGAAGAGTCAAGTAAAGTATAAAATCTACTATCTTCTATGCTTTAAAAAGTTTTTCATCAACTTTATCATTTGAGACTCACAATTAAAATAAAATTGAATCATCCTCGCACTACTACCAAGGATATTCATGTAATCATTAATGGTCATGACTATACCGAATAATCCTCGGTCATAATCATACCAACAATCGTCCCATCAATGCACTACAGGCCACTGAGAACTTTTACCACATCATTCGTCATATTACGGTCATGATTATACTGAATAATCCCTGGTCATAATCATACCAAGTCCATCTATGCACATAAGCCAAAGATGACTTTCATCACAATATAAGCATGAGGATGATGGCAATGATATAATAATTCAATAAAACAAGTTCAAGAATAAATTTTAAAGATTTATAAATTAATTTATCCAGTAACCAATAACGTCCAAATTATCAACATGATACTTCTTTGTAGAGTAAAATTCAAGAATGTTCAGAAGAATATTTCCATGAAAAGATACTGGACGAAGTCCAAATATCAAGGATATTCCACTAATTTCATGGGGTATAGAAGCCAAAGCTTTAACCAACTGAGTATAATAGAATATATGAAACTGCAAATGGATTTTCACCCGCCATGCGGTAATCCACGTAGACAGATCATTTCCACAATTTAATAAGCAATGAATACGAAGGATCATTCACCATGCATGTGGTAATCCACATAGACATGTTATTCCAACAGAATAATAAAGAATTAAATAACAGAAGGGTTCACCATGCGTGCGATATAGATCGCATTGCACGTGTTATTCCCAAATGAATAATAAATAATGGAACCAGTCCCACAGAACGCATGCATGTGATATTCCAATGTAATAATAAAGAATGTAATATTAGAAGAATTTCACCATGTATGCGGTACTTCGCATAAACAGGTTATTCCAACAAAATAATAGGAATGAAATAACAACATAATTCACCAGGCATGTGATAGACCGCACATACATGTTATTCCAACAGAATAATAAAGAATGGAATAATAGAAGAATTTTACCATGTATGCGGTACTTCGCATAAATAGGTTATTCCAACATAATAATAAAGAATGGAATAACAGAAGATCTCTTCATGAATACAAAATAAAATAATACCCCTTACGAGTACAACAAATAATATCCCTTACCTTAGAAGAAACTGGATATTGGAGTAGTGAAGTTGCAGAATACTTTTCTTCTTTCTCTCTATAGTTTCTCTCTCTAGAGTTTCAGTGAATTCATAAGAAATAATGAAGGAATGAGCTTCTATTTATACGAGAATGAACTGAATAGTAACTAATTTATGAACGGTCCAGATTGATTTACATTTAAATGGACTGTCCATATTGATTTACTATTAAAACTTAAAGTAACGGTCCATACTAATTTACTATTAAAACTTTAAACCAGCAATCCATATTGATTTACTATTTTAACTTTCCACCAGCGGTCCATATTGATTTACTATTATATCTTCAACCAACGATCCATATTGATTTACTATTATAATTTCAACCAACTGTCTGAAAAATTATCACATCTCCTCATGGAATAATATTGTACCCAAAAATGATTTGGACCGAAAAGAAATATATTTTTCGGGTGAATAGTACCCCGTGAATAGTACTTTGGGAATAGTACCCCGACACAAAAAGTATCTCAAATACCCAAGTGAACAATACTAGAGTGAATATTAATTAGGTGAATAGTAACCCGTGAATAGTAACCCATGAATAGTAGTCTGACATGAAAAGTGTCCCAAATACATGAGTGAACAATACTAGAATGAATAATAACTGGGTGAATAGTAACCCATAAATAGTACTCTGATACAAAAAGTGCCACGAATACACGATTGGTCAATATAACCTCCAGACATCAATTATTATCAAAATAAATGTCGATTTCCACTAACACTAATAATCCCAACACAATGGAACTATCAATTTCATCTTTAATCAACACGAACTTATTCATCATTAATATTATAACTCACAATAATTAACAACCAGGTCGTTCCCATGAAAGAGGGGGCTTTCCGATAAAAACATTTCCTTATAGACGCGCAATTAGGTGACCAAACCTCTCCTTAACAGAATTTCTACACATTGTCAATATTGCAAATAATAATATGAATAACTTTGCCGTCTCAATTATTGATTTAATAATATAACATATTATACAGATGATACTGTGACAATAATTGAATCAATAATATGAGAGATATGATGCAACAATTCATCAGTGGCATGAATTGAGTATAACCGAAAGTGCCTTCTTACGTAAGCATCAATAATCAATACCGTAGCTACTATGCAACCACGCCAGACATCTTTTACTTTACTACCGAGTAGTTCAACAGTTTTAACGGTAACACTTTTGCCGTTATTTTTATAAAAATATTTTTATCGTTTTCTCAATCCGACAATAATTCCGTTGTGGGGTCCACCAATGATTGTACCGTCGTACGAATATTCCCCGACCAATCGAATATTATACAACAACTTGCATACTTTGCAAAATTTATAAATATTACCCACAACTATAACATTATATCAAATCAACACCATAATATTAAAAAAAATATTTCGAGAAATTTAAATCTTTATTCATAAAATTTGGGGTTCATAATTACTGTAGCAATAATTGAGTATAACTGCGTGAATTTTCACGTAAGCATCAATAATCAATACTGTGTGCTACTATGCAACCACCACCAGACATCGTATTTCTTTACTACCGGATAGTTCAACAGCTTTTGGCGGTAACACTTTCGTCGTTATTTTTATAAAAGATGATTACATCATTTTCTAACTACGACATAATACTTCCGGTGTGTAGGGTCCACTAATGATTGTGTCGTCGTATTTAATATTCCCCGTTAAAACGAATATTCCCCACCAATCGAATATTATATAACCACTTGTTTACTTTGCAAAATTTATAAATATTACCCACAACTATAACATTATATCAAATCTATACCATAATATTCAAAAATATATTTCGAGAAAATTATTCTTTATTCATAAAAGTTGGGGTCTTACAACGCCCCAAAATTCAGGTACTTAAAACCCAAACTCGGTGCTTCACGATACCATTTCTTTGAGCGGAATAATAACAATAATATATATATCAAACTTAATTTACATATCAGAGTCTAAATCACAAGTACGCGACCTTTAAACATTCATTACATGATAATTAATAGATAACATTATCTTAATAAAGTCAAATTATTACATAAGATCATAAGTTTATTCGGTCAGCTTTCCTTTCCCTTTGTTCTTGCCTGAACCTTCTGGTTGATCACGCTTAGCTAAAAACATTTAAATTTAAAACAAGAATGAGCATTTGATTTCCTAGCAAGTAATAGCAACAATAATTATTAGCTGAAAGAAGTAAATGTTTTCTTTGAATAAAACTTCTACAACAAATCAAATGTTGTGAAGTTAGCTGAACCAATAATAACAACTTATCAAATATGTATCAAATTTTTTAAACTACGTACTGACTATAAATGGAGAACAGTCGATAGACTATGAACTTTGTTTTCAATTTTTGATAAGGTTTAACAGACCATCTGCTAACCGTCATAACTTACAGGCACTGTTGCCTCTTTTTTTAGTCTTAACAAAAGAGCTCTAACTCATGCAAGCATACATGTGTCAACAAGCAATACAGAGCAAGTAAGTATTGATCCCATAGAGAAAGTTGTTTAATTCAAATCACTATGCATTAACTAAATCACTATATTTATATGCTCAAACTAATGAATAAAATTGGTTTGTTCTTGAATTGCAAATAACAACTAAAACAATAATAACAACGGAATAAATCAAATCTAGAAATAATGGGATCCTAACTTCATTTAATATTTCATTTAATCACCACTATCATGCATGACTTGTTCACATATAACAGGAAAGTAGCCAAGAGCACTAAAAGAGTCATGGCCATTTTTCAATGCACTAAGACCTACTTACACAGCATCCACAGATGATAGACTCTATGTAATCATCAATATAACCAAAATCACTATATGTCTATATGAATTTGCAACTATATTGAAGTTAAGCTCAAGCCCTTATTCTAACTCATACGGTGAAACAGTATATGTCTATCTGGTTCACGAAATACACAAGCCATATAAAACAGCCCCATATACGTATACTATCATGATTACAATCCATACTTACATGTTCATTGTCAACTCCATACAAGTACTGAAATGAATGGTGATCAAGCATTCATACATGCAAATCAATCATGACAGACATCTCATATGACATGTAAAACAATCTAGCATTCAAGCATGCAATCAAACTACATGTTAAAATCCGTTAGAATCCCATAATGGAGTTTAGTTCATGACTGAACCAAAAGCCATTATGGGATCAAATCTAAACATAATTAGTAAACAACAATTGAAAGATGAAAGAAAGAACTATCAAACCTAATTGCTGAATAGAATCCACTATTAATATTCAAATCCACATAACAATCCAGCAAATACTAATAATAATCTACTCTGGTAGAAAATCCCAAGAAGAAGTATAAAAATAGAGTTTTGGCCTCCTTCTACGTTGGAGTCTGTCCTAGAGAGTAAACCCTAGTTACGCTGATGAAAATATGACAAAAGATAGCAAAGATACCAAACATACATCTGACACCAGTCAGATATCGTTTTTAAACACTTACAACCATTTTAATTAAAAATAAAATAAAACAAATCAGCAGCTTCAGACTTTGTGCGCGGCCAGCTCCTCCAAAGACATTCCTCTCATGGGGCCCGAGACTTGCGATGAAGTTATGAGGTCCAATCAGAGCTCTCAAGCGGCAAGCGTCCCTAGGTTTGTCATGCTCGTGCACAAGAAACTTACGATGGGTACCATTGTCTCGGCCGGGTACTCACGCGGGGCTGCCTCCAAGCTCATCTGTCGCGCGGCTTTGCAGCTTGATGAACTCGGTTACGCTCCACGAGTTTGGTTCTCAGATTGTTCTTCTTTGCTTCTTCAAAGTGTCATATGTCCATCCATGCTTGTCCATCCATGCTCCACTCAATCCTCAGCCATGCACATTCTAGCTTTTACCTTGCCTCATGCGTCCATTAGCCTCGTGCCATATAATACCACCAAATTAGGCCGATTCCTGCACTTATTCACCAGAAGGAGTTTTAAGTATATGCAATGCAAACTAACATGAAATGCAGCTAAAACATACTAAAATGTACTTGAGATGGGCATAGTTCGCATGAATTGGTACTCCATAAGTAGGTATAAAACCCACTTATCAAATACCCCCAAACATGAACCGTTGCTTGCCCTCAAGCAATGTATACTACTGAACAATGAAAATGCAGCTATATTACTATGCAACTAAATTATGATGCCACTAATCTCACATTATTCCAACTAACATAGAAATTCAGTCCAATTTGCCTCAGTGAATTTTTCTAGATTCAAGAATACAGATTCAAACCAAACTGCAGGCATAATGTCATACACTCAGATAATTCATAAATGCTATAGAGATGCTGTGTGTGTGTGTTGTGTTCGCCAAAACTTGATTTAGGCACAAAATACTCATGCTATTTTGCTCAAAACAAAAAATTATAGCTTAAATCAAGACTTATGTATATATACGCAACCAAGACGATTCCAACATCTTAAAATAAACTAAGGTTCAACAATGGGCTTAACTGCTTTATTTTTACTCACGAGGGCGACTTTCGCACTTTTCCGCGGTGTTTATTGCTATTTTTCTTTTCTTTTTCTTCTTCTACATGACTATACAATGTCTTACTCCATTAGGCAACACTGCTACCCCTTAGCGAGCTTTCGACCAACGACTCCCAGACCATGAAAGACCTTAGGGCGCTAGGTGTAGAGACAATCCCCTCGGGCATACTTACTCAAGTAGCCAGGGCCCCGAAATAAGACTAGCCACGTTATTACTAATTTTTTTTTTATACATAGCAAACTCATGTTTTCCCAAAGTTTAAAAATCAACATTTTATACAGTCTAACTCACTTTTCACATATTTCCCTTTTTAAAACTACATTTTTCTATCGAGCAATGCAACACATACTTCTTATACCTACAAGTGTTTGTGAACACATTTGTGCAAATCGAAAGCATTTAAACAGCATTATGAATTGTATTGTGTAAAACAATATATCACAGCTCATATTATCCAAAATACAAAAAAATAATTTAAAAACTTCACTATCATCATTGGCTAGACAAAAATTTCTATACGACAAGAACTGTGAGATATGCAAACTAAATATGAAACTAAAGAATAGACTACAAAAATATGCAACAATAACTATATGATGTAAAAATTTAAACTAAACATGCAAAAACTACGAAACTTAAACTAATCATGCTAAAACTAAAAAAAATAAAAAAATTTAACTAATCATGCAAAACTATACTACTCCCCAATACCCCCAAACTTAGAATATTCAATGCCCCATTGAATGAAGGTAAAGGGTAACGAAAAACTCCCTTAATTATCGGTGGTACCACCCTCCTTGTGTGGTGAATCTGGTGGTGGATATGGCGCTGATGTTCCGAATTGAGGCCACTCTAGCGTCATTCCTTGCTGCGCAAAAGCTTCGGTCAAGGCCCTTGTGAGTCCCGTCGCAAATGTGCCCAAATTATCGTACATGGCATCGACTTTGCGCTCCAACCTTTGGAGATGGCGATCACCATAGGTGACACGTGCGCGCGTGGACGGGCCTGCCTCATCTGTCTGAGGGGGCTGCTGTGATGACTCTGGAAAAGTGGGCTAAAGGATGAATCCTAGTCTGCGTGGGTGTGGTACACCTCTTGTCCACTCCTTCAACCGTGAAATAACAGCATGAGTGATCGCGTGGCTTGGATGTTGCAGCTATTCATTATTCCATTGGACCCCTTGTTGGGTACAGAGCATGGCTACCACCGATGCATGCGAAATAGTCCCAGTTCTGCTCCCTCGCATATAATGCAGCATATTTTGATGAATTAAAAGGCCTACATCAATGTACTTGCCTTTGATGATTCCCCACAAAATGATAGCATGCTCAGTGGTTATTGCATTGTAATGAGCTGACGGAACTAGCTTGGCACAGATAAACAGGTTCCATGCTTGGGCATATCAATTTAATGCTGACGATGGAAACGATTTTGGTTCAGTTTTCCTAGCCTTATACTTCCATTTCGTGCCCAAAATACTCAAATCAGTAATCACAACTGCTAGATCCGTTTCTAAATATTCACCTTTTATCCAATTGTTAGCCCCGGTGGGTGGTGCATCATATATGTTGAATACTGCTCTGATCGCTGAAGGTCGAAAATTCACCTGCTCTTCTCGAACCAACATTATGCCTCTTGTTATCATCTCCTTAGCATTCGCATAAAATTCTCTAACAATCCTCATTGGGATAGGCATAGGAGATGTAGTCAAACCAACCCAATCTTTTTCACGTATCATATACTAGAGTTGGCCATCCTGCTTCTCAGGTAGAAGTCCCCGTTCCTTCACAAACGATTTGGCCACACTCCGATAATAGTCTTGCTGGGCTTCCATACTGATAAATTTACTCTCGTCCAAGACATCCTCTTCTTGGTTATCAAAGGAAGATTCTGATGAAGAAGAGATGGAGATTGTGCGTGCTCTTTTTGGACCCGTGTGTGGATGAGATAGAGAATTCAGAATGATTGTTGATGAGCGTACCCCCAAACTTACTGCTACACAACCCAAACAGAACCCTAGATTTATGTCAGGAAAAGGATTTATGGGTAGGAACTTGTATAAGAGTTGATGAATATTATGAATATGGGAGAACAGAGGAATACGATTCTATTATATCAGCTGAGAGACCCAATTAGACCATGACTCGGATTTTAAACTTTTTTTAAAAAAAACTATCCACGTCTGCTATCGTATGCGCGATGGCGTCCCCTTGCAATGGGTTGCGGTATGAGGCGCAGCATGAAAGGGGTCATTCCGGTCTGAGAGGTGTGTGGCCTGGCATGCCTTGGTGTGTGTGTAATCATTGCACGACCGTGCGACCCTACTTTCTGCAGTGCTTAGTTTACTCCCAAACTGATTACATGAGATTTCACTTTAAGATTCCTGCAGCACACCATTTACCCGTATCAATGTGTGAATTATAGAATAAGTATAAATGAACAAGTGGATTTTATACACTACTAAAACAATGTCCCATGCATACTTTAATACCTACATACTTATGCTCACATAGCCCTCTGTGACGAATGAAATAAAGATGAAATAGCTAAATACTACTGACTAAATAAAAAGAAAATAGAGATAGAGATAATAGGTTGTCTCCCATCAAGCGCTAAGTTATAGTCAGTTAGCTTGACTATCTTGGATGCTCATGTTGAAGAAAGAATTGAGGCGACTTTCTATCTGTCTACCTCACCACCAAAGTAATACTTTAAGCACTGTCTATTCACCTTAAAAGGCTTGTTTGGAAACGTATTGAATACTTCAATTGCACCATGCGAAGAAACAGTTTTCACTGTAAATGGTACTGGCCACCTCGATTTCAGCTTCCCAAGAAAAAGCTTGAGTCTAGATTTATAAAGCAAAACCCTTTGTCCTGGTTCAAATGCTCTCTCAATAATTTTTTGGTCATGCCATTTCTTCACTTTCTCCTTATACAGTTTTGAATTCTCGTATGCCTGCAATCTGAATTCATCCAACTCATTGAGTTGATGTTGGCGTTTCTCCCCGACAGCTTTAAAAATCAAAATTTAGCTTTCGAATTGCCCAATATGCTTTATGCTCGAGTTCCATGGGAAGGTGGCAGACTTTTCTATACACGAGTTGAAAAGGTGACATACCCAACGGTGTCTTATATGCCGTCCTATAAGCCCATACTGCATCATCCAACTTCAATGACCTGTCCTTCCTTGTGGGATTCACAACTTTCTTTAGGATTCTCTTAACTTCTCGATTCGACACTTCAGCTTGGCCATTCATTTGTGGGTGATATGTTGTAGCAATGCGATGATTCACCCCATATTTAGCCAACAAATCTATAAACTTCCTGTTACAAAAGTGACTGCCTTCGTCACTGATGATAGCCCTTGGAGTCCCAAACCTCGTGAGGATACTTCTGTGCAAAAATCTGAGGACGACCTTGGCATCATTTGTCAGAAGAGCTGCAACTTCTACCCATTTCGAGACATAATCTACAGCGAGCAAAATGTAGAGATTTTCGCATGAAGAAACGAAAGGCCCCATGAAATCAATTCCCCATACATCAAAAATTTCTACTTCCAATATTGTATTCAATGGCATTTCATTCCTTTTAGAGATGTTCCCCACTCGCTGACATCTATCACACCGCTGGACAAAACTGTATGCATCCTTGAAAATTGTCGGCCAGTAGAATCCTGCTTGTAGTATTCTAGCCATTGTTCTTTCACCCCATAGTGACCGCTATACACAGTAGAGTGACAATCCTACAGAATCCCCTCGGTCTCGCTATATGGAACACACCTTATAACTTGATCTCAACACTGTTTAAACAAATAAGGCTCATCCCATATATACCATTTGACATCATGCAGAAATTTCTTCTTTTGATAACCCACCAAATTATAAGGTAGCATCTTACTCACCAAATAGTTTGCATAGTCGACAAACCATGGCACTTCCTCTTTCACCACAAACAACTGTTCATCTGGAAAGGATTCATTGATTAAAACCTTGTCATCTGTCTCCCTTTTTGGATTCTCAAGTCGAGATAAGTGGTCCTCCACTTGATTTTCAGTGCCCTTCCTGTCCTTGATTTCCAAATCAAATTCCTGCAGTAATAAAATCCATCTGATCAACCGAGTCTTTGCATCCTTCTTCGCCACTAAATGTCGAATTACGGCGTGATCCGTATACACTATCACCTTTGTACCAATCAAATACGCTCGAAATTTATCAAAGGCGTACACCACTTCCAATAACTCTTTCTCCGTGGTGGTGTAGTTCAACTGTGCATCTGTAAGGGTTTTGCTGGCATAATAAATAACATGAAACATCTTCTCTTTCCTCTGCCCCAAAGCAACCCCTACGGCGTAATCACTAGCATCATACATCAGCTCAAATGGCAAATCCCAATCTGGTGCAGTAATAATTGGTGCTGATGTTAATTTCCCTTTTAGGTGCTCAAATGCCGACACACAAGTCTCATTAAAGTTAAAATACGCATCCTTCTCCAATAAAATGCATATTGGTTTAGTTATCTTGTATAAGTCTTTGATGAATCTGCAGTAAAACTCGTGTCCCGTAAAGTCATGAACACCTTTTACTGAAGTAGGTGGTGGCAATTTCTCTATAGTTTCCAGCTTTGCCCTATCTACCTCGAGTCCCTTCTTCAACACTTTGTGTCCTAGGATGATTCCTTCTTATACCATAAAATGACATTTTTCCCAATTCAGTACTAGGTTTATTTCATCACACCGCTTCAAAACCATTACCAAATTTTCAAGGCATAGATCAAACGAGTCCCCGAAGACTAAGAAGTCATCCATAAAGACTTCCACATTCTGCTCCACCATATCTGAAAATATAGCCATCATGCATCTCTGAAACGTGGCTGGAGCATTATACACAGAAACGCACAGCGGAAATAGAACAATTTAAACCAAATTCGAAACCCTAAACAGGATCCATGCGAAAAATAGTTAATTCAGTGGTTAGAAATTATACCGATTAAGAAAGCGATTAAATGATGTGGTCGAATCTCCAACGCAATTCGAGCAAACTACGTCTCTATGGTATCCACACGAACGCTCCACGAATCGTCCTACGATCTGCAGAAGAAGAAATCGCGGTACTAGCCACCAAGGATGAGGATTTACGAAACTGTTTTCTCTAGTCTCTCTAAGAGCGGTTAGGGTTTTTTGTTTTGATTCACTTTCCAAAGACGCTGATATATCATATATATAGCAATAAATCAGAATTAATCAAAAATCCTAATCTAATTAAAATAAAATCCGAATTTATATATATATATATATATTATATCTTAATTAAGTCTTACTTAATTAATATATATACATATACAAAGCATCCTTTTAATTTAAATTTGTGATTTAAATACTATCAATCATATTGATATATTTAAATCCTTACAATTTAAATTAATTCCCTTTTAATAACGTTCTTTGTGTGTGACCCTATAGGTTATTATTACGTTGGTAATAATTTTAAAATCATATTATAAAATTATAAACAGTGAACGACATCTAGTAATGCATCACTGCTACCCAAGTAATAATAAGATCGATGATTCGATGCAACCTTTTTGTGACCAATGTTTCAATGTAATTTAATCCTTTTAACCTTAATACCCTAGATTAAACTCGAGTCATGGAATGTGTCATACTCTTCATAATTTAATCTGGGTTTTCTTGATCAATGAGTAGACTATATGAAACAAATCAATATTTGAGCATGGCCTTGCATTTCATAGTCCTACTCAATCAAGAGGCCTATGGATATCACCCCTAATATATAGGATGGTTAAATTCCATCTAAATCACTCATATTCCTCACACGATTCATGATGTACCCAATAATCACCTTTATAGTCCACCCTATTAAAGGTGACATTTGATGATATCAAAGTACATAAATTCTCGTGTAGAAATATAGTGATTTCAAGTCGGAGGACCATTACATCATTGTCACTATGAGAATCTCTAATGACACTTTGATGCTCCACATAGAATTCTCATGGTGGGTCTGTCCAGTACATCGTTCTCTAACACATACCTATGCATTGACTTAATATCTCATATATTTATGACCAATGAGATTTGGTCATCAGTCAATCCACATACTAGTCTCAATGCATCATTGTTGTCCTATCAACAATGGTACTCGACTAGGGACATTTAAGAGCAATGATACTAATTGTAATTATATAATCTCATGTTCAAGTCACATACTTGAAACTATATAAATTGTATCACTATTCTAAGGAATTTTATTATGTTAACATTAATATAACGCAATAAATAAAACCATAATAAAATCATTCATTTATTTAATCAAATATAATATCAAAATGTTAAGCAATTATATCAAATAATTGGCCTCTAGGGCATAAACTCTAACACATTGCACAACCCAAAAGACATCCTTCTGAAGGCAAATGTGTCGTAAGGACATGTGAAAGTTGTCTTTTCCTGGTCTTCTGGAGCTATCATTATTTGATTATAGCCCGAATATCCGTCCAGTAGGAAATAGTACTCATGACCTGCTAATCTGTCCAACATCTGATCAATGAATGGGGGTGGAAAATGATCTTTCCTTGTAGCTTTGTTGAGCCTGCGGTAGTCCATGCATACTCTCCACCCTGTCACTGTTCGTGTTGGAATCAACTCATTATTTTCATTAGTCACTACGGTCATGCTACCCTTTTTCGGTACACACTGCACTGGGCTCACCCATGAGCTATCTGAGATCGAATAGATTATGTCTGCATCCAGCCATTTTAGTACCTCTTTCTTAACCACTTCTTTCATTATCAGATTAAGTCTCCTTTGTTGCTCAACCGACGGCTTACTTTCATCTTCCATCAGGATTTTATGCATGCAAAATGAAGGGCTGATCCCTTTGATATCTGGTATGGTCCAGCCAATCACTGATTTGAACTCTCGAAGGACTCGTAGTAGTTTTTCTTCCTGAAAAGATGTTAATGCAGAGGAAATAATCACAGGTAGCTTTGAATCTTTATTGAAAAATTCATACCTGAGATGTTATGGAAGTGGTTTTAATTCAAGTTTTGGAGGTGTCTCAAGAGATGGCTTTAATTTTACTGATGATTCTCCCGCTGTTGTCAATGGTTCAACAGGTGTTCTGAATTTTCAGACTTGTGTACTGGTATCCAAATATTTCACAAGTTCGTCAAGTTCCTCGTCCTCTAAATCTGAATTTTCAGCAATTATTCTCCTTAAAGTTTCATCATCCACTCGACTCTGTACTTCATCATTTACGACCTGATCTACCAAATCAACCAGAAAATATTCCTCTTCATCTGCTGGAAACTTCATAGCTTTAAAGACATTAAAGGTGACCTCTTGATCATGAACACGCATAGTGAGTTCCCCTTTCTGTACATCGATCAGAGTCTTGCCTGCGAATAAAAATGGTCTTCCCAGTATGATTGGTATATTTTTATCTTCCTCGTAATCCAAAATGATGAAGTCAGCCAGAAAGATAAATCTGTCCACCTTCACCAATCATCTTATATAATTCCCCGTGGATACATGATGGATCTGTCAGCTAACTGCAAAGAAATGTTTGTTGGCTTTGGATCCGGTAGTCCCAATTGATTGAACAATGATAAGAGCATCAAATTTATACTCGCCCCAAGATCACACAAACAGTTTTCAAAGTTCATCTTCCCGATGGTGCATAGGATTGTGAAACTACCCGGATCTTTCAGCTTCGGAGGTAACTTTTGCTGAAGTACTGCACTGCATTCTTCTGTCAAGGCTACTGTCTCAAATTCCTCTAATCTCTTTTCCTTGATAGTATACCCTTCATGAACTTTGCATAGCTTGGCATTTGTTCTAATGCCTCAGCGAAAGGTATGTTGATTTGCAGCTTTTTGAATACCTCCAAGAATTTGCTGAACTGTTTATCTTCCCTTTTCTTATTTAATCTCTGCGGATACGGAACTTGAGTGTTAATTGGTGGTCCTGAACTCTTAAACGTCTCCTCTGGATCTTCTATATCTTTCTCTTCCTGCTGAACCTCAGACGTTTCCAGCTCTTCCTTCTCTTCAATGGCTGGTTCCTCTTCCTCGCACGGCCGCGCGACCTCCTCTTGTGCAACATGTGTGGGCGCGCGACTTGCAGTACCTGATAAATCTTTTCTATATCTTAATGTGATCGCTTGACACTGTTCCTTCAAGTCTCTTCTTGGATTTGTCTTTGTATTACTTGGCAATGAACCCTGGGGCCTGTTAGTAAGCATGTTTGCTATCTGCCCCATTTGAGTTTCCAGATTCTTAATAGCCACTGCTTGGCTTTTGATCATAACCTCTCTATTTGCCATGTATTTCATCATCATCTCCTCCATTTCTGATTTCTTTTCTTGTTGAGGTGCAGCTGGAGTGTGATGTTGATGTAGTTGTTGTTGAGAACATCCTGGAGGAAAAGGTGGTCTAGGATTAAACTGTGGCTGCGCTGGTTGCGTCTGAAACTGATTATTTGATTGAAACTGATTCTGCTGATTCCCTTGGTTATTTGGCCAACTATAGTTTGGATGATTTCGGTTGTTGGGGTGGTATATATTCTAAAACTGACCTTGGTCTTTTCTGTAGTTGTTCACATACTGCACTGACTCTGAGCTGATAACACATTGATCTATCGAGTATGACCCTGCACAAATCTCATATACGAATGCAACCGTCTTCGTTTTACCTTCTGCTAATGTGTCTATTTTCTTTGCCATGGCGGCCATCTATGCTGACAACTGCGTGATGGCATCTACTTCCAACACACCTGCAACCTTGGGCTGTGGCATCCGAGATGTAGGATTCTGAAAATCGTTTGATGCCATTTTCTGGATAAGGTCATAAGTTTCTTCATAACTTTTTGCCCATAATGCTCCTCCTGCAGCTACATCTATAATCGGTCTCGACTGCCATGCCAATCCATTGTAAAATGTGTTGATTACCATCCAATCTGGCATACCGTGATGTGGACACTTCCTCAGTATTTCTTTGTATCTCTCCCATGCTTCATATAGGGACTCACCCTGTTGTTGCTCAAACTGAGAGATAGATGTCCTCATCTTTGCAGTCTTAGCCATCGGGAAGAACTTAGCTAAGAACTTCTGTGCTAAGTCCTCCCATGTAGTTATAGATCCTGCTGGCAAAGAATGAATCCAACTTCTTGCTTTATCCCTTAATGAGAATGGGAATAGCCTAAGTCTGATAGCATCCTTCGTCACACTGTTGTATCTGAATGTATCACAAATTTTGATGAAACTCAACAGGTGTTCATTCGGATCATCTGTAGCGGCACCCCCAAACTGCACCGAATTCTGTACCATCTGAATAGTGCCCATTTTTATCTCGAATGTATTGGTTGCTATCGCTGGTCTGATGATGCTAGACTGTAGTCCATTATTATTGGACATGGAATATTCCTTTAGAGCTCTATTCTCCTCTCTTTGCTTTTCTCCTTGTGCCTCGGCTGCAATATGAACTGTCGTGCTTTCTAACTGTGCTTGTAAATTTCTACGAACATTCTTTTTCCAACCTCTCCCGTTTATGTTATTCCGAACAGGTGTTAAGTCGGGGTTGGATGACCGTGTGTGCACAAAAATTTATCCAAATTCCTGAAATAAAAACAAAAACTGAAATGAGATAAGACTAGAATTGTCTAAGTCATACAATATAGCTTAAAACTAATGATAATAATACTAAATTAAACGCCTTTCCCCGGCAACGACGCCAAAAACTTGTTGCCTCTTTTTATTAGTCTTAACAAAAGAGCTCTAACTCATGCAAGCATACATGTGTCAACAAGCAATACAGAGCAAGTAAAGTATCGATCCCACAGAGAAAGTTGTTTAATTCAAATAACTATGCATTAACTAAATCACTATATTTATATGCTCAAACTATTGAATAAAATTGGTTTGTTCTCGAATCGCGAATAACGACTAAAATAATAATAACAACGGAATAAATCAAATCTGGAAATAATGGGATCCTAACTTCATTTAATATTTCATTTAATCAGCACTATCATGCATGACTTGTTCATATATCACAGGAAAGTAGCCAAGAGCACTTAAAGAGTCATAGCCATTTTTCAATGCACTAAGACCTACTTACACAGCATCCACAGATGATAGACTCTATGTAATCATCAATATAACCAAAATCACTATATGTCTATGTGAATTTGCAACTATATTGAAGTTAAGCTCAAGCCCTTATTCTAACTCATACGGTGAAACAGTATATGTCTATCTGGTTCACGAAATACACAAGCCATATAAAAAAGCCCCATATACGTATACTATCATGATTATAATCTATACTTGCATGTTCATTGTCAATTCCATACAAGTACTGAAACGAATGGTGATCAAGCATTCATACATGCAAATCAATCATGACAGACATCCCATATGACATGTAAAACAATCTAGCATTCAAGCATGCAATCAAACTACATGTTAAAATTCGTTAGAATCCCATAATGGAGTTTAGTTCATGACTGAACAAAAAGCCATTATGGGATTAAATCTAAACATGATTAGTAAACAACAATTGAAAGATGAAAGAAAGAACTATCAAACCCAATTGCTGAATAGAATCCACTATTAATATTCAAATCCGCATAACAATCCAGCAAATACTAATAATAATCTACTCTGGTAGAAAATCTCAAGAAGAAGTAAAAAAATAGAGTTTTGGCCTCTTTCTACATTGGAATCTCTCCCAGAGAGTAAACCCTAGTTACGCTGATGAAAATACGACAAAAGATAGCAAAGATACCAAAGATACGTCTGACACCAGTCAGATATCATTTTTAAACACTTACAACCATTTTAATTAAAAATAAAATAAAACAAATCAAGAAACTTTCAGACTTGGCATGGCCGCAAGGCTCCTCCAAAGACATTCCTCTCATGCTACATGAGACTTGAAGTAAGTTATGAGGTCCAACCGGGCTCTTGTGCGAGCGCGCATCCCCTAGGTTTGTCGTGCTCATGGGCCACAAGAACTTGCGAGGTACCATTATCCAGGTGGGTACTTGTGCGGTAGCGTCTCCAGCTCATCTCATCACGCTTGCATGCAAGGCTTGTAGTTGATGAACTCTTGTTCTGCTCCTGAGTTTGGTTCTGCATTGTTGCTGCTGCTACTGAAGTGTCCTATGTCCATCTATGTTTGTCCATCCATGCTCCACTCAATCCTCAGCCATGCACATTCTAGCTTTTGCCTCGCCTCATGCATCCATTAGCCTCGTGCCCTATAATACCACCAAATTAGGCCGATTCCAGCACTTATTCACCAAAAGGAGTTTTAAGTATATGGAATGCAAACTAACATGAAATACAGCTAAAACATACTAAAATGTACTTGAGATGGGCATAGTTCGCATGAATTGGTACTCCATAAGTAAGTATAAAACCCACTTATCAGGCACCGGGGTGATCAGCCCGTTATGCTCTGTATTGATCAATACTACATGCAAGAACGATATTTTTGTTCATCTTATCTACCCTAGGCGCACAAAAGTTTTCTCATATTTGGGATGTTCATATTTAGTCGAGAATCCGAACCAAAACAATTCGGTTGGATAATAGTAGGGTTCTATCATGTTCAACAATATTTTTAAGTTTGTGTCTAGCCGAATCAAATAGCCTAGACATCTTTTAATTCAATGTATACATATTGTAAACCAATAAATATGTATCAACATGTGATTAAATACAATGATTATCCAAGTGAGGACACTTGTCTAACCATATTTAGAAATTAATGAACAAAATAAATATTTGAATTATACAATAATACTGTGTTGATAAAAAATGACTGGATAATTTAAGAACTTGTATGAATACATAATCAATAACAATAGAGTTAATAATCTGGCATAACGATAATATAATTCTGAAAATTTCTTACTCATGTCCATTGCATAAAGTAAATGCAAAGTTAGGATACTTTCCTGAGATGTTGCTTACAATAACGCAACTTAGTTTTATCTTTTATATCGAAACCTATCATTAATAAGATCATTCGTTCAATTAAAATAATATATCATATCACATAGTACTGCTATTTAGAGTCAGCACATAACCTAATCACATTGTCACATATGTTTAGCAGACATTGGATCACATACAAACACTAATACAATCAAACTATCTAAGTCTAGATCAATTTCCGAAACATTTCGGTGTACCGACGACTTTATCGGGTAATTATTGAGTCTATAACTCGTGCCTGTAATTCAATATTTATTTAGATAATTTAAATATCAGTCACAATATTTTTAAATGACTTATAATAATTTTTAAATAATTATTATAATTTATCATGATTTTTCAAACACTGGAATCATTATTAAATGATTTAAATATTAAATAAATCTATTATCATTAATATTTAATTAATATTAAATTATTAATGAAACTATTGCCAAAATATTAAAGTTATTTATAATAACTCAAAATATTTTTAAAACATTTTCATTACCCTTAAATGATTTTTAAAATAATTAAATCAGCTTTTAAATAATTATCATTAATATTTAATTATTAATGTATTATTTATCAAAATATTAAAAGTCATTAATTATTACTTAAAATATTTGTAAATCATTTTAAATAATTTTAAATTAATAAAACTATTTTAAAACTATTTTTTTAATATAATTATTAAATAAATTTAATATCATTAATATTAAATTATTAATAAAATTTACCTTCAAATATTAAAAGTTATATTTTATAACTTAAAATATTTTTAAACTATTTATTTTCATTTAAAATGATTTTTATAATATCAAAATCCTTTTTAAACTAATTCATTTAATATAATTATTAAATAAATCTAATTTAATAATTAATGAAATTTATCTTAAAATATCAAAAGTTATGTTTTATAACTTAAAATATTTTTAAATGCTTTATTTTTATTTAAAATAATTTTTATAACATTAAAATCATTTTTCTCTAATTTATTTAATATACTAATTAAATAAATTAAATATCATTAATATTCAAATAAATATAAATATTAATGAAAAATATCCCAAATTATCAAAAGTTATTTTTCATAAGTAAAAATAATTTTTAAAACCATTTTTATAATTTTTAGAAATTTTTTACTATTTTTAAGTATTTCCGAAAATTAGGAAAATAAAATTATTAAAAATCGTCGCTATAGCCTATAGGACACAAAGCGTCGCTATTGGTGTTCTTGGGGCTCAAGAACACTGACAGTCAGTGTTCAAGGGGTCTTGTTTGACCACCTTTGATTCTCTACTCAATCCGGTTCTAGGAAATATAAGACTCTGATATTGTAGTATTGTTGTAGCACTACAAAATACAGCCATCACCTTTGTCATACAACAACCCAGATGCAAGATCCAGAGCTTCAAAGTCGTTGTCAGACGGTTCCTGGGTTTTCTGGGTAACCTAGAAACCCAGGCAGTTCGAGGGTCCACTTTCTAGCTTGATTCTCTCTAAGTTCTGATCATACTTTTATTGTTCTCATGGTCGAAGTATGTAGTACACATGACAAGGAACACATAGGAATCAACAGAACAGTTCAACAACATCAAAATCACTAGTTATTTGGTTTCTGGTTTTCCAGAAACTCCACTTCGTGACTGAATGGTCTAGTTTGACCACTTACTACATCCAATGTAATTGTTATTTAAGGAATATAAAGGCATGGTTCTAGAGTCTATATAACATGCTACAAACTAGTTACAACAAAAAAAATCAAAATACTTAACAACTGACAGATTCAAGCCTTGCAATATCTTGTCAGACACTGAGATTGAGTTTCTGGGTTGCCCAGAAACTCTTGGTCATGCTCGGTCAACTGAGTTTGACCAAGAATATCTTGTAATCTGGATCTGATCTAAGCATGATTTCAAGTCCAAATTAAAGTCCTTATGGCAAGCTACAAGTCTAAAATATAAAACACACAAAATCATAAACAGATAGGGATCTACAGCCTCTGACTTTTGCTTGTCAGACACAAATTTAAAAATTTTCCAGATTTTTGAAAACTTCAATTTTGAATATCTAGATATTATGGATCCACTATGTACCAACCCAGAGCAACTATATATACTACAAACAACATATTACAACACAAAATCATAACTTCTAACACAACTTTAATGATCAGATTTGAAATTAGGGTTTATACCTCACTTAGACAAATCTTGATTCTAGGCTTCTTGATCTGTTATGGAAGTGGTAGGAACTTAAGAATGGACTGATATGCTAATGTTTTTCGTGGGTCTGAAGAGAGAGAGAGGGAGAGTTGCTTGAGTATATGATGAATAAATGGCTAAATAATGGACTTTTCTCGCTCTAATTCTATATATGTATATAATGTATGCATGTATTGGCTGATGATGTAGCTGATGTGCTGGAGATTTTAGTACATAAGTAAGTCAAGGGTTAGTCACCAACTAAAGTTATGGCCAAATCTATAAGTTATTTCATAAATAATGCAAGAGGGGTAGTTTGGTCATTTGGCTTGTGATTTTAATAGCACTTTGGTTATTTATCTAACCCTTAGGGTTTGACCCTAAGGTTTTTGTATAATTATTCTAGGATTTTGCAATTTAGGGTTTAAAATGATAACTTAGTTTCTAAAAATACAAATTAGGGTTCCCTAATTAGATTAGGTTTCCTAACTACATAAACTTACATATTAGGTTTAGGAATTCACTAATCACAGTTAGCTTTCCAATTTCGCGATTAGGGTTACAAATTTAACAGTTAGTGTAAGACCCCGAATTTTATGAAATAAAAGTAATCAATTTTCTTATAATTACTATTCAGTAAATGGTTAAATCGATAAAAGTTTAAAGTTAAAGGTGATATATGTAAATATTTTAAATAAGTAAGTGGTTATAAAATACTCATTGTTGTCGGGGAATATTCGTTTGGTCATGGAATATTCTTCCTCTCGGGAAATATTCGTACGACGGCGCAGCCTTTTGTGGGCCCCATAATGGAAAGCGATTGGATGAAGAAAACGACAAGTATAAGTTGTTTATAAATAACTACAGAAGTTATTCTGAAGTAATCATTGTTGGAATACCCTGGTTAAACACACGATGAATACACGTTGTTGCATAGTAGAATACGGTATTGCACCAATTATTGATTCTTACGTAAGAAGGCACTACTCAATAATTGTTACAGTAAATACTGTTCAATATTTTATTTTATTGATTCAATAATTGCTACGTTGAAATTTTATATTATTATTGTTTTAATAATTGTCACTACACAATATTTCCCATTATCAGATCAATGATTCCTATTATTTTAATAATATTACTAGATAACATTATTGGAAATATCTAGAAAGTTATGTCTAAGGAGAGGTTTGGTCAGCTAATTACGCGCCAGTAAGGAGAAATTCTTATTGAAAGCCCCCTCTTTCCTGAGAACGGCCTGGTTGCCAGTATTGTGATTCTGTAATATTATTTATGAATAGTTAATTATTGATTTATATGATAAGGAAAATATTCATTTTATGTGGATATAGATGGAGAAAATTTAAAGTGGCAATTGTTGAAAAATTGATATTTTATCTTTTCTGATAAAATATTTCATTTAAATATATTAATATATTTTAATAATATAATAATGGTGATATTTTTACAATGAATGTGGGATATATGAGTATATGAGGAGGAAAAGTATTTTTGTTGCATTAAATGATTAACACATGTTTTGTGTGTCGGTGGACCCCATTTTTTGACTAAAATTTGATAATAGCTTGTAAAATCGCCCTTTTGTGGATTTCGGTCAATTTCTGTTTGGAATTTGAAAAAACTTTCTTCTGCAAAGTTGTAGATAATGGAATTTCCTATGAAAAAGACATGAGCTTCAAATATTTTGACAAAAGGGCTATTTATTATGAATTATTGAAGTTTCGAAGTTCCAAAATAATTAATTTTTGTAAGTTTAAAATATTTTAATTAAGAAAAATGTTTTTTTCATTTGTGGGACATGTGTTAGTGGTTGAATTCAGCTGGTGGTGTAAGTAGGAAGATTTGGAAAATTTATGGTGCTTAGGTTAGAATTAAAAATTACACCAGAAACTAAAGTTTTCTCTCTCTATAATATCGAGTGTATTTTTGTGAGTATTTTGATACTTTGAGTGTTGCTATACGGTGCAAGTTCCTTTAAGCGTTATATCCGATATTCTAGTTAGAAATACTGCTCTTTTGAGGTAAGGGATTTTAAGGGTTATTATGTTTTTCAGTTTTCGTAATTTTTCCGACCTTCAAAAATTCTGGAAAAATTTGAAATGATAATTTGATGAGTTTTCTATATTGTGTCCAAAAATGACGATTTTTGAATGTATAGATTATGAGTTATGAATTTTATGCGAAAAGAATATTTTAAAAGTAAACCATTATACCAAAATATTGGTATGGATTTTATTGTGGAATTTCACCCTTTTTCATGTCAGGGTTACTATTCATGAGTTACTATTCATGAGTTACTATTCACGAGTTACTATTCACGAGTTACTATTCATGAGTTACTATTCATGAGTTACTATTCACGACAAAATTGATTTTTTTTTCTGACTAAATTATCGTTGATTTATGAATATTCCTCTTGAAATTAAATGTAGTTGTTGATCCTATTGTTTTTATTATCATATATAACATTTTTATAACCAATAGAATTTCTCTTTGACTTGAGTGTAAAGATGGGTAAAGTATTGGTATGATCGTGACTATGAGTTCTCTTTGGCCAACAGTGCAAAGTTGAATTGTTGACTAGTATGATCATGACCATTAAATTTACAATGGAATATTTTTAGCTTCAGTGAAGGGTGAATTGATCAACATGGTTATAATTATGGTTTATATAAATTCTGAAATGATTATGTATTTCTTTGAGATATGAATGTCTTTGGCCTGTAGTGTAAAGATGACCTGTTATTGAATATTTTTGGCCAGTTGTGCAAAGATGAACTGTTAATGAATATCTTTGGCCCGTAGTGCAAAGATGAATTTATTAGTATGATTATGAACAGGAACTGTGATTTGGTATAACCATGATCTTTGATGTTTCAGGTAAAGACAGGTGATGAAAATTATCTTTGTCCTAAATGCGAAAAGGAATTTAGAACTACAATTATGATTATGAGTTATTCACATAATTGTGGATAGGAACTATTGATTGATGTTACATGGTTAAAATGTTGTTGGTGGACTTTTAACGTGGAGAAGATAATAGACTTTATGGTCTATTTGACTCTTCTAATGGATTGCTCATTCCGCTGCAACTATGGTTAAAAAGTTTTATCATCTACCATATGTTCTAAATCTCTGATTTATTATTGATGAAGGCTATTGAGAATTTAATTATCTTTAGTCATAATATTCTTTACTGAGCTAGTTGTGCTCACCCTTTTCATTCACAATTCCTTTCAGTTAATAAGAGTGTAAATTTGGTCGAGCTGGGGTAATAGGGAATAGAATCTGGTCATGGAATGTGGAGGTTCTCCCCTAAACAGTATAGAAAAGTGTGTTGTATTTTATACATCATTTAGTAGTTATATTTGGTTAACCAAATAGGGTGAGGCGAACCCAACGTTGGAAGGGTGTTTTGCCACTATCATACAAGATGTCTAATGACATGCGACTTCATGTTATCATAAGACAAGGTTGTGCACCTCCACTTTCTGAGTATATCTACAAGCACTACCTATATGATCTTGGAGTTTGGTTGAAGTATAATTCTCAATTAGAGACGGTAGAGATAATGATATGTCAAGAGAAGACTCACCATTGGAAAGAATATGATAGTAATCTTCTCGTTTTTCTTTAGGGTTTATTGGGTCAAACAAGGATAATTCTGTGGGCATATGATATCTATCATAACCTAGACGCATGGCCTCCCATGTACGAAGGTTTCCTTGACCACTTCCCAAAGATTTTAATTTCAAAAACAGTTATTGATTGTACCTTTATTTAAGGTGCCATTGTGAAGTACTATCCAAGGTTGAGACATGAGTCACAGTTGGTATATATTGGTATCAAAACTCATAACATGTGTTGTTGTATTTTGCACGACAATTGTGGTAATAAAGTTGTAGTTGTTTTATGTACCATGTTTTTGGCGACTCAGAATATGTTGGTTGGATTTGACCAATTTTAGGGGCGTTACATTTGGTATCAGGGCTTAGGGATAAGATCTCTGGCGGAGATCAGGGAATAGAACTAGGAGTGGAGAGACGAGTAAATCCTTCGCTAGTGTGTCCTACCTAAGCTTATTTGTTGGTCAGTCATAATATCGGGATATTATGTGATATGTTAACCCTTGTTTTGAAGCTGTATACTGGAATGATATCTGAAATACATGACATGAGCAATGGAGAAATCATGATGACAAGGAAGATGGAATCTGAAATGAAAGCAAGGTTTTCTTAACTCTTTGAAATACCAGGTACATAAATTTCGGGGACGAAATTTCATAAGGAGAGGAGATTGTAAGACCCCGAATTTTATGAAATAAAAGTATTCAATTTTCTTATAATTATTATTCAGTAAATGGTTCAATTAATAAAAGTTTAAAGTTAAAGGCGATATATGTAAATATTTTAAATAAGCAAGTGGTTATAAAATACTCATTATTGTCGGGGAATATTCGTTTGGTCGTGGAATATTCTTCCTGTCGGGGAATATTCATATGACGGCGCAGCCTTTTGTGGGCCCTATAACGGAAAGCGATTGGATGAAAAAAACAACAAGTATAAGTTATTTATAAATAACGGCGTAGTTGTTACCGTTAATACTGTTGTAATACCCAGTGGTTAAAACACAGTAATACGCGTTGTTGCACAGTAGCACACGGTAATGCACCAATTATTGATTCTTACGTAAGAAGGCACTACTCAATAATTGTTATAGTAAATACTGTTCAATATTTTATTTTATTGATTCAATAATTGCTACGTTAAAATTTTATATTATTATTGTTTTAATAATTGTCATTACACAATATTTTCCATTATCAGATCAATGATTCATATTATTTTAATAATATTACTAGATAACATTATTGGCAATGTCTAGAAAGTTCTGTATAAGGAGAGGTTTGGTCACCTAATTGCGCGCCAGTAAGGAGAAATTCTTATTGGAAAGCCCCCTCTTTCCGAGGACTACTACTATTGCCAAGATTGTGATTCTGTAATATTATTTGTGAATAATTAATTATTGATTTATATGATAAGGAAAATATTCATTTTATGTGGATATAGATGGAGAAAATTTTAAAGTGACAATTGTTGAAAAATTGATATTTTATCTTTTCTGATAAAATATTTCATTTAAATATATTATTATATTTTAATAATATAATAATGGTGATATTTTTATAATAAATGTGGGATATATGAGTATATGAGGAGGAAAAGTATTTTGGTTGCATTAAATGATTAACACATGTTTTGTGTGTCGGTGGATCCCCTTTTTTGACTGAAATTTGATTATAGTCTTTAAATCGCCCGTTTGTGGATTTCGGTCAATTTCTGTTTAGAATTTTGAAAAACTTTCTTCTGCAAAGTTGTAGATAATGGAATTTCCTATGGAAAAGAAACGAGGTTTAAATTTTCTGATGAAAGGGCTATTTATTATGAATTATTGAAGTTCCGAAGTTCCAAAATAATTAATTTTTGAAGTTTAAAATATTTTAATTAAGAAAAATGTTTTTTTAATTTGTGGGACATGTGTTAGTGGTTGAATTTAGCTGGTGGTGTGCGTAGGAAGATTTGGAAATTTTATATTATTATTATATTAAATTTTTTACTTTGGTGTTCTAAGCATTTTCCTATAAATAGGGTGCTTAGGTTAGAATTGAAAATCACACCAGAAACTAAAGATTTCTCTCTCTATAATATCGAGCATATTTTTGTGAGTATTTTGATACTTTGAGTGTTGCTATACGGTGCAAGTTCCTTTCATCGTTATATCCGATATTCCAGTTAGAAATACTGCTCTTTTGAGGTAAGGGATTTTAAGGGTTATTATGTTTTTCAGTTTTCGTAATTTTTCCGACCTTCAAAAATTCTGAAAAAATTTGAAATGATAATTTGATGAATTTTCTAGATTGTATCTAAAATGACGATTTTTGAATGTATAGATTATGAGTTATGAATTTTATGGGAAAAGACTATTTTAAAAGTAAACCATTATAACTCCTTGTGGTTAACTCCAAAATTGGTAAAAATTTTATTGGGAGTACATGTATATAATAGAAGTATACTCTGTAAATTTTGGAATTTTTAGATAAAAGTACAGTTTATAATAAATGTCTAAATATTCGGCTGTTTTGACCATATGAAAAATAATAAATGAATTTTAAAAATTCTGAGAAAAATATTTGTTCAATATGGAACTATATTATGCTAAATCCCAGAAAAGAAAATTTGTTTATGTTGATTTGGTATTTTTCATGAAAATGGACTAGTTATGAGTAAATGAATAAAATATGTTATGTGAAGTAAGAAAATTGGAAAATAGGATTTTATGGCTTGAGAATCCTATATGAGGTATATGCAGATTTTTTATGAGGATTTTGGTTATTGGTGATGAAATCTTATGAGTTTGGCATTTTAGGATGATTAAATGCATTATTTAGTAAAGTGTATATAATTAAAATAAATTGTTTATAAGTTTAAGAAATGTTATTCTTTCAATATCATTATACCGAAATATTGGTATGGATTTTATTGTGGAATTTCAACATTTTTCATGTCGGGGTTACTATTCACGAGTTACTATTTATGAGTTACTATTCATGAGTTACTATTCACGAGTTACTATTCATGAGTTACTATTCACGAGTTACTATTCATGAGTTACTATTCATGGATACTATTCACGACAAAATTGATTTCTTTTTCTGACCAAATTATCGTTGATTTATGAATATTGCTCTTGAAATTAAATGTAGTTGTTGATCCTATTATTTTTATTATCATATATAACATTTTTATAACCATGGTGATAGAATTTCTCTTTGACTTGAGTATAAAGATGGGTAAAGTATTGGTATGATCGTGACTATGGGTTCTCTTTTTGGCGAAGAGTAAAGTTGAATTGTTGACTAGTATGATCATGACCTTTGAATTTACAATGGAATATTTTTAGCTTAAGTGCAAGGTGAATTGATCAACATGGTTATAATTATGGTTTATATAAATTCTGAAATGATTATGTATTTCTTTGAGATATGAATGTCTTTGGCCTGTAGTGCAAAGATGACCTGTTGTTGAATATTTTTGGCCTGTTGTGCAAAGATGAACTGTTAATGAATATCTTTGGCCCGTAGTGCAAAGATGAATTTATTAGTATGATTATGAACAGGAACTATGATTTGGTATAACCATGATCTTTGATGTTTCAGGTAAAGACAGGTGATGAAAATTATCTTTGCCCTGAATGCGAAAAGGAATTTAGAACTACAATTATGATTATGAGTTATTCATATGATTTTGGATAGGAACTGTTGATTGATGTTACAAGGTTAAAATGTTGTTGGTGGACTTTTAACATGGAGAAGATAATAGACTTTATGGTCTATTTGACTCTTCCAATGCATTGGTCATTCCGCTGCAACTATGGTTAAAAAGTTTTATCATCTACCATATGTTCTAAATATCTGATTTATTATTGATGAAGGCTATTGAGAATTTAATTATCTTTAGTCTTAATATTCTTTACTGAGCTAGTTGTGCTCACCCTTTTGCTTCACAATTCCTTTCAGGTAATAAGAGTGTAGCTGGGTGGAGCGGGGGTAAAATGGGAATAGAACGGTGGTCTGTAGCTGTGGAGGTTCTCCCTAAAAAGTATAAAAAAGTGTATTGTATTTTATACATCATTTAGTAGTTATATTTGGTTAACCAAATAGGGTAAGGCGAACCCAACGTTGGAAGGGTGTTTTGCCACTATCATACAAGATGTCTAATGATATGCGACTTTATGTTATCATAAGACAAGGTTGTGCACATCCACTTGCTGAGTATATCTACAAGCACTACCTATATGATCTTGGAGTTTGGTTGAAGTATAATTCTCAATTAGAGACAGTAGAGATAATGATATGTCGAGAGAAGACTCACCATTGGAAAGAATATGATAGTAATCTTCTCATTTTTCTTTGGGGTTTATTGGGTCAGCCAAGGATAATTCTGTGGGCATATGATATCTATCATAACCTAGACGCATGGCCTCCCATGTACGAAGGTTTCCTTGAGCACTTCCCAAAGATTTTAATTTTAAAAACAGTTATTGATTGTACCTTTATGTAAGGTGCCATTGTGACGTACTATCCAAGGTTGATACATGAGTCACAGTTGGTATATATTGGTATCAAAACTTATAACATGTGTTGTTGTATTTTGCACGACAATTGTAGTAATAAAGTTGTAGTTGTTTTACGTACCATGTTTTTGGCGACTCAGAATATGTTGGTTGGATTTGACCTATTTTGGGGGCGTTACATTTGGTATCAGAGCTTAGGGATAAGATATCTGGCGGAGATCAGGGAATATAACTAGAAGTGGAGAGACGAGTAAATCCTTCGCTAGTGTGTCCTACCTAAGCTTATTTGTTGGTCAGTCATAATATCGGGATATTATGTGATATGTTAACCCTTGTTTTGAAGCTGTATTCTAGAATGATATCTGAAATACATGAGATGAGCAATGGAGAAATCATGATGACAAGGAAGATGGAATCTGAAATGAAAGCAAGGTATTCTCAACTCTTTTAAATACCAGGTACATAAATTTCGGGGACGAAATTTCATAAGGAGGGGAGATTGTAAGACCCCGAATTTTATGAAATAAAAGTATTCAATTTTCTTATAATTATTATTCAGTAAATGGTTCAGTTGATAAAAGTTTAAAGTTAAAGGTGATATATGTAAATATTTTAAATAAGCAAGTGGTTATGAAATACTCATTGTTGTCGGGAATATTCGTTTGGTCGTGGAATATTTTTCCCAGCCGGGGAATATTAAATGCAACGCAATGACCTTTGTGGGCCCTATAACTTGAAGCGATTGGATGAAAAAAATGACAAGTATAAGTTGTTTATAAATAACAGGCGTAGTTATTCTGAGTTATCTGTTGTAATAATGCGGTGGTTAAAACACGATGTCTGCGCGTTGCACAAGAAGATATTTGCAGTATTGCACCAATTATTGATTCTTACGTAAGAAGGCACTACTCAATAATTGTTATAGTAAATACTATTCAATATTTTATTTTATTGATTCAATAATGGCTACGTTGAAATTTTATATTATTGTTATTTTAATAATTGTCACTACACAATATTTCCCATTATCAGATCAATAATTCGTATTATTTTAATAATATTACTAGATAACATTATTGGCAATGTCTAGAAAGTTACATCTAAGGAGAGGTTTGGTCACCTAATTGCGGCGCCAATGAAGAGAAATTCTTATTGGAAAGCCCCTCTTTCACTGAGGAGGCTACTGGTTGCCCGATGTTGTGATTCTGTAATATTATTTGTGAATAATTAATTATTGATTTATATGATAAGGAAAATATTCATTTTATGTGGATATAGATGGAGAACATTTTAAAGTGACAATTGTTGAAAAATTGATATTTTATCTTTTCTGATAAAATATTTCATTTAAATATATTATTATATTTTAATAATATAATAATGGTGATATTTTTACAATGAATGTGGGATATATGAGTATATGAGGAGGAAAAGTATTTTGGTTGCATTAAATGATTAACACATGTTTTGTGTGTCGGTGGATCCCATTTTTTGACTGAAATTTGATTATAGTCTTTAAATCGCCCGTATGTGGATTTCGGTCAATTTCTGTTTAGAATTTGGAAACACTTTCTTCTGCAAAGTTGTAGATAATGGAAATTTCTATAGAAAAGGCATGTGGTTTGAATTTTCTGACAAAAGGGCTATTTATTATGAATTATTGAAGTTCCGAAGTTCCAAAATAATTAATTTTTGAAGTTTAAATTATTTTAATTAAGAAAAACATTTTTTTTATTTGTGGGACATATGTTAGTGGTTGAATTCAGCTGGTGGTGTGCGTAGGAAGATTTGGAAAATTTATATTATTATTATATTAAATTTTCTATTTTGGTGTTCTAAGCATTTTTCTATAAATAGGGTGCTTAGGTTAGAATTGAAAATCACACAAGAAACTAAAGTTTTCTCTCTCTATAATATCGAGCGTATTTTTGTGAGTATTTTGATACTTTGAGTGTTGCTATACGGTGCAAGTTCCTTTCAAATATATATCGATATTCCAGATTAAAATCTTTGCTTTTTTGAGGTAAGGGATTTTAAGGGTTATTATGTTTTTTAGTTTTCGTAATTTTTCCGACCTTCAAAAATTCTGGAAAAATTTGAAATGATAATTTGATGAGTTTTCTAGATTGTGTCCAAAAATGACGATTTTTGAATGTATAGATTATGAGTTATGAATTTTATGTGAAAAGAATATTTTAAAAATAAACCCTTATAACTCTGTGTGGTTAACTCCAAAATTGGAGAAATTTTTATTGGGAGTAAATGTATATAACAGAAGTATACTCTGTAAAATTTCGGAATTTTTTGATAAAAGTACAGTTTATGATAAATGTCTAAATATTAATTTCGGCTGTTTTGGCCATATGAAAAATAATAAATGAATTTTAAAAATTCTGAGAAAAATATACGTTCAATATGAAACTATATTCTGCTAAATCCCAGAAAAGAAAATTTGTTTATGTTGATTTGGTATTTTTCATGAAAATGGACTAGTTATGAGTAAATGAATAAAATATGTTATGTGAAGTAAGAAAATTGGAAAATAGGATTTTATGGCTTGAGAATCCTATATGAGGTATATGCAGATTTTTTATGAGGATTTTGGTTATTGGTGATGACATCTTATGAGTTTGGCATTTTAGGATGATTAAATGCATTATTTAGTAAAGCGTAAATAATTAAAATAACTTGCGTATAAGTTTAAGAAATGTTATTCTTTCAATATCATTATACCGAAATATTGATATGGATTTTATTGTGGAATTTCTACTATTTTCATGTCGGGATTACTATTCACGAGTTACTATTCACGAGTTACTATTTACGAGTTACTATTCATGAGTTACTATTCACGAGTTACTATTCATGGGTACTATTCACGACAAAATTGGTTTCTTTTTCTGATCAAATTATCGTTGATTTATGAATATTGCTCTTGAAATTAATTATAGTTGTTGATCCTATTGTTTTTATTATCATATATAACATTTTTATAACCATGGTGATGGATTTCTCTTTGACTTGAGTGTAAAGATGGGTAAAGTATTGGTATGATCGTGACTATGGGTTCTCTTTGGCCAGTAGTGCAAAGTTGAATTGTTGACTAGTATGATCATGACCATTGAATTTACAATGAAATTTTTTTAGCTTAAGTGCAAGGTGAATTGATCAACATGGTTATAATTATGGTTTATATAAATTCTGAAATGATTATGTATTTGTTTGAGATATGAATGTCTTTGGCCTGTAGTGCAAAGATGACCTGTTGTTGAATATCTTTGGCCTGTAGTGCAAAGATGAACTGTTGATGAATATCTTTGGCCCATAGTGCAAAGATGAATTTATTAGCATGATTATGAACAAGAACTGTGATTTGGTATAACCATGATCTTTGATGTTTCAGGTAAAGATAGGTGATGAAAATTATCTTTGTCCTAAATGCGAAAAGGAATTTAGAACTACAATTATGATTATGAGTTATTCACATGATTGTGGACAGGAACTATTGATTGATGTTACAGGGTTAAAATATTGTTGGTGGACTTTTAAGATGAAAAAGTTAATAGACTTTATGGTCTATTTGACTCTTCTAATGGATTGCTCGTTCCGCTGCAACTATGGTTGAAAAGTTTTATCATCTACCATATGTTCTAAATCTCTGATTTATTATTGATGAAGGCTATTGAGAATTTAATTATCTTTAGTCATAATATTCTTTACTGAGCTAGTTTTGCTCACCCTTTTGCTTCACAATTCCTTTCAGGTAATAAGAGTGTAGCTGGGTCGAGCGGGGGTAACAGTGGAATAGAATGGTGGTCTGTAGCTGTGGAGGTTCTCCCTAAATAATATAGAAAAGTGTGTTGTATTTTATACATCATTTAGTAGTTATATTTGGTGAACCAAATAGGGTGAGGCGAACCCAACGTTGGAAGAGTGTTTTGCCACTATCATACAAGATGTCTAATGACATGCGACTTCGTGTTATCATAAGACAAGGTTGTGCGCATCCACTTGCTGAGTATATCTACAAGCACTACCTATATGATCTTGGAGTTTGGTTGAAGTATAATTCTCAATTAGAGACGGTGGAGATAATGATATGTCAAGAGAAGACTCACCATTGGAAATAATATGATAGTAATCTTCTCGTTTTTCTTTGGGGTTTATTGGGTCAACCAAGGATAATTTTGTGGGCATATGATATCTATCATAACCTAGATGTATGGCCTCCCATGTACGAAGGTTTCCTTGAGCACTTCCCAAAGATTTTAATTTCTAAAATAGTTATTGATTGTACCTTTATGTGTGGTGCCATTGTGACGTACTATCCAAGGTTGGGACATGAGTCACAGTTGGTATATATTGGTATCAAAACTCATAACATATGTGTTGTTGTATTTTGCACGACAATTGTAGTAATAAAGTTGTAGTTATTTTCTGTACCATATTTTTGGCAACTCAGAATAGGTTGGTTGGATTGAACCTATTTTGGGGGCGTTACATTTGGTATTAGAGCTTAGGGATATGATCTCTGGCGGAGATCAAGTAATAGAACTAGGAGGGGAGAGACGAGTAAATCCTTCGCTAGTGTGTCCTACCTAGGCTTATTTGTTGGTTAGTCATAATATCGGGATATTATATCATATGTTAATTTTTTCAATTAACCCTTGTTTTGAAGCTGTATTCTAGAATGATATCTAAAATACATGAGATGAGCAATGGAGAAATCATGATGACAGGGAAGATGGAATCTGAAATGAAAGCAAGGTATTCTCAACTCTTTGAAATACCATGTACATAAATTTCGGGGACGAAATTTAATAAGGAGGGGAGATTGTAAGACCCCGAATTTTATGAAATAAAAGTAATCAATTTTCTTATAATTACTATTCAGTAAATGGTTAAATTGATAAAAGTTTAAAGTTAAAGGTGATATATGTAAATATTTTAAATAAGCAAGTGGTTATAAAATACTCATTGTTGTCGGGGAATATTCGTTTGGTCGTGGAATATTCTTCCCATGCTTGAAATATTCGTAATGACGGTAGCGACCTTTTTGTGGGCCCCATAACGAAAAGCGATTGGATGAAGAAAACAGCGAGTATAAGTTGTTTATAAATAACGGTAGTAGTTATTACTGAGTTAATCTTGTTGGAATACCCGGTGGTTAAAACACGATGTCTGGCGTTGTTGCCGCGATGCTTTGCAGTATTGCACCAATTATTGATTCTTACGTGAAGGCACTACTCATTAATTATTACGATAAATCTTGCTCAATATTTTATTTTATTGATTCAATAAGTGCTACGTTGATATTTTATATTATTGTTGTTTTAATAATTGTCACTACACAATATTTCTCATTATCAGATCAATGATTCATATTATTTTAATAATATTACTAGATAACATTATTGGCAATGTCTAGAAAGTTCTGTATAAGGAGAGGTTTGGTCACCTAATTGCGCGCCAGTAAGGAAAAATTCTTATTGGAAAGCCACCTCTTTCCCAGGAACGACCTGGTTGCCAGTATTGTGATTATGTAATATTATTTGTGAATAATTAATTATTGATTTATATGATAAGAAAAATATTCATTTTATGTGGATGTAGATGGAGAAAATTTTAAAGTGACAATTGTTGAAAAATTGATATTTTATCTTTTCTGATAAAATAATTCATTTTAATATATTATTATATTTTAATAATATAATAATGGTGATATTTTTACAATGAATGTGGGATATATGAGTATATGAGGAGGAAGAGTATTTTTATTGCATTAAATGATTAACACATATTTTGTGTGTCGTTGGACCCCATTTTTTGACTGAAATTTGATTATAGCCTGTAAAATCGCCCGTTTGTGGATTTCGATCAATTTCTGTTTGGAATTTGGAAATACTTTCTTCTGCAAAGTTGTAGATAATGGAATTTTCTATGGAAAAGACACGACGTTTGAATTTTCAGACAAAAGGGCTATTTATTATGAATTATTGAATTTCTGAAGTTCCAAAATAATTAATTTTTGAAGTTTAAATTATTTTAATTAAGAAAAACGTTTTTTTTCCATTTGTGGGACATGTGTTAGTGGTTGAATTCAGCTGGTGGTGTGCGTAGGAAGAATTGGAAAATTTATATTATTATTATATTAAATTTTCTGTTTTAGTGTTCTAAGCATTTTTCTATAAATAGGGTGCTTAGGTTAGAATTGAAAATCACACCAGAAACTAAAGTTTTCTCTCTCTATAATATCGGCGTATTTTTGTGAGTATTTTGATACTTTGAGTGTTGTTATACTGATGCAAGTTCCTTTCAAATTATATCCGATATTCCAGCTTAAATCTTTGCTTTTTTGAGGTAAAGGGATTTTTAAGGGTTATTATGTTTTTCAGGTTTTAGTAATTTTTTCGACCTTCAAAAATTCTGAAAAAATTTGAAATGATAATTTGATGAGTTTTCTAGATTGTGTCCAAAAATGACGATTTTTGAATGTATAGATTATGAGTTATGAATTTTATGGGAAAAGACTATTTTTAAAGTAAACCCTTATAACTCCTTGTGGTTAACTCCAAAATTTGTGAAATTTTTATTGGGAGTACATGTATATAATAAAAGTATACTCTGTAAATTTCGGAATTTTTGGTTAAAAGTACAATTTATGATAAATGTCGAAATATTCGGCTATTTTGGCCATATGAAAAATAATAAATGAATTTTAAAAATTCTGAGAAAAATATATGTTCAATATGGAACTATATTCTGCTAAATCCCTGAAAAGAAAATTTGTTTATACTGATTTGGTATTTTTCATGAAAATGGACTAGTTATGAGTAAATGAATTAAATATGTTATGTGAAGTAAGAAAATTAGAAAATAGGATTTTATGGCTTGAGAATCCTATATGAGGCAGATTTTTTATGAGGATTTTGGTTATTGGTGATGAAATCTTATGAGTTTGGCATTTTAGGATGATTAAATGTATTATTTAGTAAAGTGTATATAATTAAAATAAATTACTTATAAGTTTAAGATATGTTATTCTTTTAATATCATTATATCGAAATATTGGTATGGATTTTATTGTGGAATTTCTACCTTTTTCATGTCGGGGTTACTATTTACGAGTTACTATTCATGAGTTACTATTCATGAGTTACTATTTATGAGTTACTATTTATGAGTTATTATTCACGAATTACTATTCATGGGTACTATTCACGACAAAATTAGTTTCTTTTTCGGACCAAATTATCGTTGATTTATGAATATTGCTCTTGAAATTAAATGTAGTTGTTGATCCTATTGTTTTTATTATCATATATAACATTTTTATAACCATGGTGATGAAATTTCTCTTTGACTTGAGTGTAAAGATGGGTAAAGTATTGGTATGATCGTGACTATGGGTTCTCTTTGGCCAGTAGTGCAAAGTTGAATTGTTGACTAGTATGATCATAACCATTGAATTTACAATGAAATATTTTTAGCTTAAGTGCAAGGTGAAGATCAACATGGTTATAATTATGGTTTATATAAATTCTGAAATGATTATGTATTTCTTTGAGATAGGAATGTCTTTGGCCTGTAGTGCAAAGATGACCTGTTGTTGAATATCTTTGGCTGTAGTGCAAAGATGAACTGTTGATGAATATCTTTGGCCCATAGTGCAAAGATGAATTTATTAATATGATTATGAACAGGAACTGTGATTTGGTATAACCATGATCTTTGATGTTTCAGGTAAAGATAGGTGATGAAAATTATCTTTGTCCTGAATGCGAAAAGGAATTTAGAACTACAATTATGATTATGAGTTATTCACATGATTGTGGACATGAACTATTGATTGATGTTACATGGTTAAAACAATGTTGGTGGACTTTTAAGATGAAAAATTTAATAGACTTTATAGTCTATTTGACTCTTCTAATGGATTGCTCGTTCCGCTGCAACTATGGTTGAAAAGTTTTATCATCTACCATATGTTCTAAATCTCTAATTTATTATTGATGAAGGCTATTGAGAATTTAATTATCTTTAGTCATAATATTCTTTATTGAGCTAGTTGTGCTCGCCCTTTTGCTTCACAATTCCTTTAAGGTAATAAGAGTGTAAATTTGGGTCGAGCGAGGTAATGAGGGAATAGAGCGGTGATGCAGAATGGCGGAGTTCTCCCAAAACAGTATAAAAAAGTGTGTTGTATTTTATACATCATTTAGTAGTTATATTTGGTGAACCAAATAGGGTGAGGCGAACCCAACGATGGAAGGGTGTTTTGCCACTATCATACAAGATGTCTAATGACATGCGACTTCGTGTTATCATAAGACAAGGTTATGCACATCCACTTGCTGAGTATATCTACAAGCACTACCTATATGATCTTGGAGTTTGGTTGAAGTATAATTCTCAATTAGAGACGGTGGAGATAATGATATGTCAAGAAAAGACTCACCATTGGAAAGAATATGATAGTAATCTTCTCGTTTTTCTTTGGGGTTTATTGGGTCAACCAAGGATAATTCTGTGGGCATATGATATCTATCATAACCTAGACGCATGGCCTCCCATGTACGAAGGGTTCCTTGAGAACTTCCCAAAGATTTTAATTTCTAAAACAGTTATTGATTGTACCTTTATGTATGGTGCCATTGTGACGTACTATCCAAGGTTGGGACATGAGTCACAGTTGGTATATATTGGTATCAAAACTCATAACATAGGTGTTGTTGTATTTTGCACGACAATTGTAGTAATAAAGTTATAGTTGTTTTCTGTACCATATTTTTGGCAACTCAGAATAGGTTGGTTGGATTGGACCTATTTTGGGGGCGTTACAGTTATGGTTATTAATTTAGTAATTAGGGTTTTCAATTAACAAATTAAGGTTTCTAATTTTATGATTAAGGTTTCGAGTCAATAATTAGGGTTTACCTAATTAGCATTAATATTTATAATAATTGTCATTAATCACATATCAAAATTTCTCACCAATCGTAAACTCTAGTATGAGTTTCAAATTATGGTTTATTACAGTAATACTAGGTCTTTTACTGTTACACAATAATTGACCAACCATTATCACTCTACACATATACAATACATATTTATAGCACTGAAATATAAATAATATTATATTATTATTTTCATTCCTTATTCCAAATCCAGAATTAGGGGTTGGATTCCATATCTGTTTTTTCTTGCATATATAATAGTATTAATTAAGTTAAAATAACTAACTTAACTAATCAAAATAATTTCATATAATAACATAATTATTATAATAATTCTAATAATCATTTCATATATTATTAAAATAATATATAAACATATTTTCATGGAAAATAATTAATAAGATATTATTACTACCAAATTAATTTGTTATTAGAATATAATGATTAATAATTCTAAAATAAAATTATTTGAAATTATTTATGTAATAAATATATTTTATTTATCATATATATATATATATATACACTTTACGTTGCACATATTCCCACCTATTAAAAAAAATTTATATGAAAAATTTCTTATTTAATTATATAGAAAATATCGGGTTATTACAGCTCGAGCTGTTGAAAGATTACGACCATACCGTTCAATACCATCCGGGAAAAACGATTGTGGTAGCTGACGCGTTGAGTAGAAGATCGTATTCGAGTACGCATGCGATATTGTCAACACAAATGCCCATTTTGTATGACTTAGATGGAGATAGAGTTAAATACTTCAAGGACCCACGTGAAAATGATAAATATACGAGTAGAACTGTCTTTAATCGATAAAGTTAAAGCTGCTCAAGCTACAGACCTAGAGCTGATGAATATGAAGAAGAAGGTGCAAGAAGGTGTTATTCTAGAAGCAAGAATTGATGAAGTGAGGAAATCTTAAACCCTCAATTTATTGGTCTATTTGAAATCTTTGATCGAGTAGGAACTGTGGCCTATAAACTCGCCTTACCGCCAAGTATGTCTCATATTCATAATGTTTTTCACAAATCTATGTTACGTAAATATGTGGAAGACCCAAACCACATTATTGAATTAGAACCAGATGAGATATCAGAAGATTTAACGTACGTATAAAGAGGTACCTATTAAAATCTTGGATAAAAAAGAACATATTCTATGCTCAAAGGTTATACCTCAAGTTAAAGTTTTATGGAGAAATCACGATATTGAGGAAATGACCTGAGAGTTAGAATCTGAAATGAAAACAAGGTATGCTCACTTCTTTGACATATCAGGTATGTACATCAATTTCGAGGATAAAATTTCATAAGAAGGAGAGGGTGTAAGACCCTAACTTTTTATGAATAAAGATTTGATTTTCTCTAAATATTATTTTGAATAATAAGGTGTGATTTGATATAATGTTATAGTTTTGGGTGATTTGTGCAAATTTTGCTAAGTAAACAAGTTGTCATAAAATATTCGTTTGCTCGGAGATTATTATTTTTGTCGGAAAATATTCGTACGATGGCACAATCATTGGTGGACCCCACAACGGAATGACTATTAGATATAGAAAGCGATAGAAATAACTTTTTTATAAAAATAATGGCAAAACTCTTACCGTTAACTATTGAAATACCAGTAATAAAAGAACAATAATACGCGTGGTTGCACAGTAACATACGATATTGTACAGTATCTCTGATTATTGATATTTACGTAAGAAGTCATTAGTTCATTTCATAATTGCCACAGTAGTTGCTGCATAATATCTCATATTATTGATTCAGTTATTGTCACAGTATCATATGCACAATATTTTATATTATTAAATCATTAATTGAGACGACATAGTTATTCATATTATTATTTGCATTATTAACAATGTCTAGAAAGTTCTGTCGAAGAAAGTGGTTAGGTTATTTAATTGCGCGCCAATAAGAAGAAATCCTCATCAGAAAGCCCCCTCTTTCCTGGGAATGATCTAGTTGTCAATATTGTGGGTTATAATATTAATGATGAATAATTGTTGAAAGATTAAAAATGTGTTGATTGAAGATAAGTGATTTGTGGTAAATATTTATTCAATTTTGATATAGATAGAGGGGTTGTCATGAAGTATTTATTGTAAATTTGGCTTATTACATGGACCCCCACTTACTCATTTTTCAAAATCGCTGGTAGAAAGTTGTCTCACTTTTTTTATTTTTTTTTATTATTATTATATTAATAAAACAGAAAACTTTTTATATAAAATAGAATACTTTTTATATTATATATCTTTAGTTATTTATTTTATTAGATTAAAATTAGAATATATTATATTTTATATAAAATTTTGTTTTATTAGAATATAAAGTGATGAATAGTAAAAATTAGAAAATCAGCCGAATTTTGCCCGTGAAATTGTTTGTGAATTCTTTACTGTTTTCTTGTGATTTGCTTTTAAATAGTGCCCTGCCATTCTCCTTTAAAAAGGTTTCTTAGTTAAGAAATAAAAATCACACCAAAATCAGAGAATTTTTCTTCTATAATATTGTGCGTATTTTTTTCTAGTATAAGAATACTTTGAGTGTAACAAATAGGTCAAGTTTTCCTCAAGAATATCTCCACCATACAAGCCAGAATTACTCTCCTACTAAGGTAAATGATATTTTTTTTGTAAGGGGTATTATTTATTTCATATTCGTAAGAGATATTATTTTTCGTATTTGTAAGAGATTATTTTTGTTCAATATTCGTAAGGAATATTATTTTCTTCCATACTCTATTGGATGTAAGTGATATTATTTCATTTCATATTCCTAAATCTACACTTACTTTGATAAGTATTGCTTCTATAATCCCTGAAATTAGTAGAATATCCTTGAGTTTTGCGCTTCATCTAGTATCGTTTCACTGAAATATTTGTCTGAACCTTCTTGTTAAATTTTAATATTTTCATTCAGGGTACTATTCACCGGATACAATTTATGAAGTACTATTCATTTTGGGGTACTATTCATACGGTACTATTCACGGGGTACTATTCACGACAAAATTAGTTTCTTTTCTGTCCAAGTTATTTTTGATACATGAATATCATTCTTTAATTTTACTCAACAATTAATTATCATGTTGACAATTTGGACATTCTTGAACTCTGGATAAATTAAATTATAAATCTCTAATATTTATTCTTGATCTCACTTGATTGATTCCTTATATCATTGTCATCATCCTCATGCTTATATTGTGGTGAAAGTCATCTTTGGCCCGTAGTGCATAGATATACTGTTGATTGATATGATTATAACCAGGAATTGTGTATTGGTATAATCATGACCTGTAATGTTACAGACAAATGTTGTGGTGAAAGTCTTCTTTGGCCCGTAGTGCATAGATGGACAATTTTCTGTCATGATCATGACCAATAGTGATACAAACGAATATCCTTGGCCCGTAGTGAATGGATAATTTGTTAATTTGAAACATTTATTGATTGTTGTTACATGGATAAAATATTGATGATGGACTTTTAAATCATAGAAGATAGTAGACTTTACGCTCTACTTGACTCTTCTAATGGATTACTTATTCCGCTGCAGTTGTTGATCTAAAACTTGTTGTATATTGTATTCTATCAGATTTTTTCCTGTTGAGGACTAAGTATAACTTGTTCTACATTATCTTAGTCATAATATTTTTTACTAGGCTAGTTGAACTCACCCTTTTCCTTTTGGTTCCATTGTTCTTCTCAGGAGGTGAGAATGTAGCTGGGACTAGTCGGGGAGTGGAGTAATGGCGCAAGATGGTTATTATAGTAGTCCTCACTTTTTTGTAAAATAGTGTGACAATATTTGTAATGAGGGCTTTATTTGAGTTTGGATATTGTCTACGAGACAATATTTATATTGAAAATCAGCTATTGTGTTGTCGTATTTTGCACGACAGTTGTATAAATGAAGTTTGTATTTGAATTCTGTATCATGTATTTGGCGACTCAAAATGGGTTGTGTAGACCTATTTTGGGGGCGTCACAAAACTTACTTATTTTAAATAACTTATAAGTCAGTTTTTGAGAAGCAATAAATTGTTACTTCTAAAAAATGACTTCTTAGTCAACTTATATGTCATAAAATAAGACATACACGAACACCTAAAGAGTAAAAAAACTACTACTAACTGATAACTAATTGTCGAACACCCTCTTAACATTGACTATGCATCATTCTTTATATTAATTATTTTGATAGCCAGTAAAAAACACGTGTCTGTATAATCATAAAGTGATGGTTAAGTAAGTTAAGTTATATGAGAGAATTTTAAAAATGGATAGAAACTCATATATGAATTGATTATCACTAAAATATTGTGGGCAACATGTTGAAAAAACAAAAATAGAAAATATTCTCAGTTTCATTTCATCAAATACTTGAGATGCACTATGCCACTAAGTAAGTGAAAAATACTTGAAAATTAAACTTCTCAAAATCATTTCATAAAGTGGTAATTCTTAAAGTTGTAAACAGAAAAATGTTTGTTAACATGGATCATGCAAAACCCAAAAAGATACAATATCAAACCATCTTAACAATGACATCTAAAATAGCATGACTAAGAATATAACAAAAAACTCCTCTAAAGTTGATTATGTGAAAAAAATCTTAATTTTGCTTCCTCCCGCAAGCCTTCTTATTGCCTTCAATGGTATGCCTTTTGTGCATTGAATTCAAAAAAATACCTATAACATAATATGAATATCATTAAGAATGACATCCTAAAGAGGATAACCTAGAAGAAAAAAATATTACAGACAATTCCCCAAAAGTATAACATCATAACTGAACCAATTGAAACCAAATTAAGAAAAGGAAAACATCAAATATGATAAACATAATCAAAACTGTTAACACCAAGATTCTTTCACTCGCCTCAATCATCAAAAGCGTGTCCAATCCTACACATAAACAAAATCACACGAAGAAGCTTGATGGCCTAGGTTGCCGGGGGATAACTCTTGTGTGAGAATAAGTACATGCTAAACAAAGTTTAAAAATGGAGGTATTTAGCCTTGTATTTATAGTGATCACACCTCCTCTATGCCATTCCTCGTAAGGAAATATAATTCCTCATTAGGTCAGATTCCTTAATGGGATTGAACTGAATCTCCTTAAAAAAAGAAAGTCAGATTCTATCCTAACAGTTTTCTTAGGAGTTAGAAATCAAATATAATTAGGAATCTTAGATTACTTAAAATTCTCTTACTGCCCAAATAGATTCTTATATGGGGAGACTTCCTCTACGTGAACAATGGCTCACCGAATCCATCGGGCCCAATTTCCTATGTGGGGAGTATTCTTCCACATGGACCATGGGCTAAATAATCATGCCCCCAACATTACCCCTAGTCTTTTATTATAATGGGACATTTAATGGAAGAGTCTAACTATTAAAGCCCAATAATTGAATAATAAATGAGAGAACACGAAAGCCGAAGCTAGATATACGGGTCAAGTGAACCAACACTTATTGTCGGGTCTCACCGTTAATATTACCTTTAAGTCAAACCACTTATTACGCCATTTGAAGGAAACATGCAAATGAAAAGAGTCGGCCATTTCAAAACCCTTCCTCCCCAAAAAATAACCTTTAAATTTTAGATCTGTCTTTTCAAAATTGCCCAAGCTTCCTCTATGCTCTTTCATTTCCACTGCCAAACTCCATCTCCGGTAAGGAATTCCAAGCATCCTCTACTTCCGATCATTAATGACCACCACAAATATTCCCACCTCCTCTATTCCTACATTACCCATCACCGAAAGCACCCCCACTAGCACTACCCTAACTCCTACGATTTTGGTAATCTCTCCCACCTCCACCACCGGCACCACCATTACCAAAGAATCCACCATAATCACTACAACCACTTCCTCTGCCCCCAAGCTCCAATCCCATCCAAGGTTGAGCTTGATGCATGAAAAATGATGATAAAGTATTCCAACAGGGAGAATTATGCCCATATCAACACTATATCCATAATAGATGTTATGGATGATGAGTAGGTTTCATACTTACGAAGCATATATTAATTGACTGTAATTGTTGTGTATTCCTGTGATTTTTAGTTACTTTTCATGTATTTTATGTTCTTATTGTAGATGCTATGATTGGGAACTGTGTTGGTGACATTTGGATGGAAACAACTTAAAAAGGATCAGAAAACTATAGATCAGGGGCAGCGCGACAGCGCCCAAAATGACCTGGTGAGCAGTGCGGCCTCGCCAAACTTCAGTCTCAAAAATTCTTCTCTACCATAGCAGCGCGACCGCGCCCAAAGGAAGTATAAAAGTATTGCGGTCACGCTAGTTCAGTAGTTGACCAAGTTTGACTTTTCATTAAAGACCTGCAATTGAGTTGTAACGTGAATTGGATTTCATAGTTTGATTAGGAATTATAACAGAACTTATAAATAGATGTTTATGTTAGTTATTAGGATTCTATTCTATTTTTCATTCAAAAACCCTAGTTTTAACTTAGGTTTTGGAGAATTAAAGCAGTTGATCAAGCAAGAAGGATTCAAGGCAGAAGCTAAGAAGAGAAAAAGGATTGCAACTCAAGAGGGTGATTAGTAAGCTTTTAAACATGAGTGGGAAGACCTTATATGACTTAAGTTGGGTGACCAACATGTAATAAATGAAAACTAACTTTTATATAAGCAAATCAAGTCCCCTTTTTCATTTGTTAGCAGAATAGTTCTAAGTATTAAAAAACAAAAGAAAGGAAACTAGAAAGCTAGAGAAAGATAGAGGAGAGGGCCGAACCTAAGGAGAGGAAGAGGAGACCAATATCAAAGCTTAATCCAAGCTTGAAATGAGAAGAGGAAGAAGAAAAAACCATAAGAGTTAAACCTTGAATAATCATTTCTTTATCTTTTTATTTTTCTTGTTTGAAGTATTTATTAGTGGTAGGTTAATTGAAGGTCATGATGAACCTTAAAATTACATGGTGGATATAAAGGAGAGCCGCTTTGTTAAGAAACCTTAATGATGTATGCTACGTAAATAAATAAATTAAAATGATACGCCTAAGCATAAGGATGGAAAACAAGTAATAGTGGACTATAAACGAACTTTAATAAATGTTTATTTATATGTTGTGGTATGATTTTGTATGATGGAATCATATTTATGTAGTGGAAGTTTTCCAAGTGGAACGGAAGAAAAACACACCATAATAAAGTTATGGAGAAATTTTCCATCAAAGGAGTCAAGTGTGAAAAATCTTAGCTTGGTACCATTTTAGATCAAGTTTACGGGTAGTTAACGCTTCCAAAAATTATTTATTCTTAAGGGTTATGTAGTTACGTGAATATGTGAGCCGTGGGCTCAAGAAAGAGCCCAATCTAATTTCGGATGAGTGAGTTCCAGTAATTTGAAAATCTGACGTCCAGAATGTCATTTAACAAAAAACTAGTTCCTGAAGAAATTTTGAGCCGATTTAAAGGCTTTTTAGAGAGTTCAGATAATTATTTTGTCCAAGGGAATTTGTAGTATGTAGTAAGAGTAAGAAATTGTTTCAAGAACGGATTCGTTCCGATAAGAGATGATAAAGTTATGATGTCTCAAAGTTATCTTTAAAAATCATAAAAATATTTAAGATGTATGAATGGCGCCGCAACGCCATTACCAGCATAAAAGTCGGCACCACAGCGCTGCTTCTGAGATGAGCTACTATCCTCGGGAGCCGCAGCGTCTTACATTAAGCTTTAGGAGTGGGCGCCCACAACATACTGTCTAAAACCCAAAGAAAGAGTTATAATCTTTGGGTTGTATAAAGAGTTCTCAAACGTTGCATAAACTATTAAGCTTTGCTATAATGCATGACTTGTTCAAGTTTTCAAAGTTCTAATATGCGTGAACGGTTTAAAAGGTGTGTCAATGCCATTTATATCGGCTAAACACATGTTAAAACTTTTCAATGAACTAGAAATGATCTTTTGAATTATTATTGAGTTTAAATTAATTTTCCAAGCCAATTTCTACTTGGTACGGATTCAATATGAGAATGAACAACCCTAATATTCGGGGAATGTTTTAATATTGTCGGCCTGAAATGTCGAGTGATGGAAGAACATAAAATAATTCGTTCGCCATGTAGTGTTGATCAACTCTAGGTAAAAAGGGCTGATTACCCAATGTGCCCGTAAGTCTTGATGGTTTACAGCGAAATAATTGTTCAAACCTTTTCGGAATGAAAAAAAAATGAAAGTTTGAGGTCTTATGACCGCTCAACTAAAGTTAGTATATCATTTCAAAAATATGTTTTGAAAACAAAGGAAGTAATTTTTTATCATTTGAGAACTCTTCACAACGTTTGTTCAGTTGTTGAAGGTTTAGAAGTATGAAAGCATGATTCTTTATTTTTTTATTTTATATACAACTACTATACTTGTTGGGTATGTAAATGCTCATTCCTTCTTTAAATAAAATGTTTTCAGCTAAAACTGAGCGTGTAGAAGGTTCTGGAAAGGACAAGGGCAAAGGCAAAATGAATGAATAAGAGGATGTGAACCCTATCTATAATAGATGGGTTATTGTAAATAATTACTTTTTTAATTATCATGTTAAGAAGATTTAAAGGTCATAGAACCTGGGTATGTAATAATAAGCATATAATAATTAGTAATTACTTTCGTATTAGTATGAATGCATGGTTAGATGTATGTTAGAGTTAATACCGTGAAACACTAGATCCGAAGTTTAAAGGTACTCGAATTTGGGGGCATCACAAGTTGGTATCAAAGTTATAGGTTAGAAACCTTAGGTGGGGGCACCTTAGGCTATAACCTAGAGAAGTTAGAAGAAGTCAAAAAGTAAAAAAAAACTTAGATAGAGTTTGCTAAGAGATGAATTGTGGAAATTCATCACTAAAAGTCTAAAGAATTAAAAATAACATAAATTTAGATATTATTTATAATATCAAATGTGATTTGATGAAATGTACTAATCAACATGGATTGTTTAAAATGTATATGTCAGGAGGCGAGATGTAATACAATATCCATATCTTGGTTGAGCAGCTGTTTGCTCCACTTATACCCGCACTTGAGCCTGTGCCGGTGGTCATAGTAGAGAGTGATGAGGAGGAGGTCCTTCTGAAGATGGACATGATGTTGGTTTACCAGCTGGTATTACGGGTGTCAATACGCAGTAGTTTTTGTCTCATGAGGTAGAGAATGAGGGCGGTGTGGGGGGGGGGGGGGTACCCACAACAGCAGTGGAGTCCGAGAAAGATTCTTAGTTGATTAAGGTTGATGAGGTGAACCTTGAAGTTGAGGAGGCTTTAGTTCAGTTGGGGACATTAGTGCACCATTTGATAGATCAGAACTTGGATCTTAGTATCAATCTCCATGAAGCCAATAATTTGGCTCAGCTTTATTTGGTGAAGGCACACGACCTTCAGATGGAGAAATAGGCTATAAATGCTTATTGGGAGGAGGAGGAGGTCCTCGATAGGTTGAGAGCTCAAGATCTGGAGCATGAGGTAAGAGTGCATAAGCGTGAGGCAGATAAGATGTACTTCACGTACTCGAGGTCTATTGATCGTACCAAGATAGGGTGGTCTTCTATCTGACAGAGGACGAACATACCTTGCACACCATCACCCGGCAAAGGGTGGCGAGCATAGCTGTAGAAGAGAGCGATAACACGGTTGCTAGAGGACTAGCATAGATAGTATAGATGGATATGTAAATATATATGTGAGTAATTATATAATGTGAATCCCTACTTTTTTTATACACAGCGGGATTAATTTTGTAAATCCTAACTTGTACTCCCTCAGTCCCAGGAAAAAAGTCCTGGTGGACTTTTCACGCATATTAAGAAGAGGAATAAAATTAAAAAATTGCCCATAATAATGTCATTAAATATGGAGAGAGAATTAGAATAAGAAAAGTATGAGATATTTAATGCTACAGGCATAATAGGAAAAAATGTGTAAAAGTTTGGTTATTAAAAGAAAGAGGACATTTAACATGGGACAACCCAAAATAGTAATAAGGACTTTTATCCTAGGACGGAGGGAGTATATAAGTTAAGGATTAGAATAGGTAAATCCCTTCTTTCTGTATTTAATAGAAGGATGTAAAAATAAATAGCCAAAAGTGTTATGCCATGTAAATATAGTGGATAGCTATATATATCTTTAATTTAAGAATGACACATTAATTTAAGGTTTTTATTAAATATGCTTATGATGAGAATTTGTTGCATTGAATAAAAATGCTTTAAAGAATGAAAAACATTTAAAATAATAATAACAACATTATTTTATTTTTAACAGAAAATGCAGCTAAGAAGACGTCAAAGAAATGAAGAGGCATAATCTCGTAGTGTGAATGATAATAGGGATAGGGATCCCATCCAACAAATTTCAGATTTATTGTTAGGGGCATTCCAATAGAGGAATCCCACTACTGTGTCGGGGACTAGTTTTAAGGAGTTTAAAGTTAATTTAGGGTTACCACTGAGCTTATAGAGGCTCAGTCATGTATAAAAGAGATTTAGTAGGCGTTTGTTATTGCCAAGGTATGTGAGGAACTGAAAGCGATTTTGTTATTTACTTAATGAAAGGAGAGGCTAACTTTTGGTGGGAGGCAAGAGTAGTTTCTTGGGATAAGTTCAAAGAAATATTTTTTGAGAACTATTTACGTCAGAGCCAGCAGAGTCGTATGGAGATTCAATTCTTAGATTTGATATAAGGGGATATGACAGTGTCTCAATATGAAACTAGGTTCAATGAACTGGAATGTTTTGCTCTGCATCAGATTGATACAGAGGAGAGGGACACGAGAAGATTTGAGTAGAGAATAAAACATTGGCTCTACAATAATTTATCTGTGTTGCAAATAGGATAATTTGGAATGATCATAGAGAAGGCTATTATAGTCGAAATAGGAAGTGAGGCTATGAGCATCTAAAATAAAGAAAGAAATAATAAGGGTGAGATTGAGGGATCAATCAAGACCGAGGTGGGCGGTGGCAGTGGCACCGGCTAGAAGAGGAAGTGAAATAATTCTGGAAATAGACAAGGAGGCCCTAAGAAGGGTTGAATCCTGCAAGACTTGTGGGAAGAACCATTCAAGAGTGTGCCTGAAAGGTAAGTTAGTGTGCTACAAGTGTAGGCAGGAGGGACACATATCTCCTAATTGCTCCAATTTAAAGAACAACAATGGGTGTTTTTTCTATAGTTTAGTTGACTATGTGGTAAGGAATTACTCAAAGAAAGGAGCCTACGGAGGAAGCGACAGGAAGGGGAACAACAATGAGAAACTGAAAATAATAGGTTCAACTCCACCAAATAAACTGACAACCCGAAACTTTAACATGACGGTCCAAGGTACAGTTAGAGCTACTGATGTAGTTTCAGGTATCGTCCCGATGAATAATATTAATGCTTATGTATTGTTTGATTCAGGTGCGACCTATTCTTTTATCTCACATAAATTTGCTAAAAAGTTATGTATGCCTCTAGAGAATCTAGAGACTCCTCTGAATATAGAAGTTATGAACAAAGAAGTAATCCATGTTAAGCATGTTTATAGAAATTGATGTGATAAGATACGGGTTCAAGAACTATATGTAGACTTAATTCCGATTCAGCTATGGGAATATGATGTAATTCTAGGAATAGATTGGTTGTCCAAACATGGGACAATAATTAATTGCCATAAGAAGCTTGTAAACCTTAAAACTGCGAATCATCTAAGGTAGTGTTTCACAGAAGTAAATCGCCAAGGCACTTTATTGTCTAACAATAATGCAAGCAAGGAAATTTCTTAAAAAAGATGTGTAGTTTATTTAGCCTAAGTTGTAGATACCCAATGGGTGGGGTCAAATATGGGTCAAATATCTGTAGTAAATGAATTTATGGATGTATTTCCAGATGAACTGCCAGGTCTTCTGTGACGCCCCCAAATTCTGATCTCCACTTGGTCACCCAAATTCGGTTCGTCACTTTCTCAAAGTATTACCATAATAACTAAAATAACGCATACACAACGAAAAATCTACTTTAGAATAATATACAATGATTTAATATAATTATTCCCCCAGGTCTCACAACCTACAGTGCTTAATAGATTACATAATAATATCTAATAAAGACTTATTACATGATCCTACTTAAGCTTAAACATAGTCTGCAAATAGTCTTAATACAACATGATTAATTTGAACATAAAGGGACAAGCTAGTCGGTAGCCTTGCCCTTGCCCTTGTCTTTCCCAGATATACCTCCCTATTCCGCCTTAACTGAAAGGTTTTAAATAAGCAAGGATGAACACAAATTGCCCAGCAAGTAATATACAACAAGGGTATAGGATATAATATCACAAGGTTTGAAATATCGAAGGGTTATTTCTAAGATAGTTCAAAGTGTCAGAATAACATCATGAATAAGGGATATGACAATTCAATATAATTCAACAGATATATATGAATTCAACGGCTAACAATGTATCCAACTGGATAAGCAATTTATACTGAGCCGTCACTAAGGACCATTGAACTTTCACTAGAGTTACCAATATTAAACTGATAAACAAAAATATAAAGTACTATAGATGACCAGTCAACAATACTTCACGTTATGAAAAAACACCACAATAATTTTTATTCATGTGTTGGGGTTTCCAACAACATACACTTCCCTTACCAAAAGGGTTGTTCAACTTAGTTCTTAAGATTTCCGCACCAATCAATTGGTTTGGACAGTTTTTTATAACCATGTATATAGTCTAGCCGAATCAAATGGCATCGACCCTTTCACTATATTCAAGGGAAATACTAGTTTTAACATGAATAAAAGCTTTCACCGGGGTTTAACATACTAGTTTATTTGAATGAGAAAGTAATATAACTTGTATTCAAAGGGATAAGCTTACGGTATTTGTCGAATAAAATAATGCAATGATATTGCACAAAAATAATAGTAGGGTTCAGATACTTGCTCAATATAAATTTGAGTAAGGTTAGAGAAACTTGCTCAATGTAATAAGGTAGGTTTAGAAACTTGCTTTAAGCGTAGTTTATCCACGTTAATAACTCAACCTTTCGAATCCTAATTATAGCGTATTATATGTATACAAGGTTCATTAGCTAACACAGTCTTTAATCAAGCTTGACATGATACAAGTGTGCACATATGGTACAAAAATCAGTTTATAAGTCATCATGAATCAAATACTTAGGTACTTTATAAACAAATCAAGAATGCTAAAGGTTAAGACCTCTTCTACTCATGAATTTTTCATTTCAATACAACTCCAACTTAACAACTAAGCATCACACATATATATGTGCATCAGTAGGTTTTAGATCACATTTAGCATCATAGGCATAATGCAAGTTGCTGTCCAAAAGTCAGAATTCACTAACTGTGTTTCCAGACTGGTGCAACTGTGCAATGGCTAAGCCTAGGACCGTTGTAGCTGTTCCATCCTCTGGCTAAGCCAAGATGAAACTGCTGCCTTGTGGTTTCTGTCCAGCTTGACCAAACAATCACACATATCATATTGGTCATGTTTAGGGTTTTTTCATGCTCCTCAAGTCAATCTAGGTTCCCTTTTCTAATATATTTCTAATTTAAAGACTTAAACCATTTAAGGCCATTCGAGGTTATGAATTCACAAGGTCTAGCATGATTGCTTTCTAATCATACAAGATAGTTCTAAAACTCATATAAGGCATGCTTGTGTGTATTCACAACACATATTTGAAACTAACACCGCCTTAGTTGGAAAATAGGCTTTGTTCATGCTTTTCTCAAAATGTGCTACCTAAGCATGGTATATATACGTTTATACTACATGAGTGAGTCGAAGAGTGTCGTCAAACATGCTCACAAATGTCAGATTTTAGTTCTCATGGTATCTTGACAATATTCACATTCAAAGTTTGCTAATAGGTTCAACATGCTCATGTTCCTTTACTAATCAAATAGACACAAGCTATAGGTTTATTCATGCATTTCTAAGTCATACTATCATGCTTTCAAGGTCAGAATATATACATGGCATTCATACACAATAAGTTTGTTCTTAGGTCCTTAAATCCATTTTAAGCTATATACTTTCTTTGATCATGCTCATGCTAGTCTAACAAGCTCACTTTAGCTCCATATAGCTATATATACTTTTAAGACATGTTTTCATGCTAGTACACCATATATCACATCAACAATCAAAAATGAAGCTCAGTGATTTAAAGAACCGCCAGTGACGTTGCACCTCAATACAAATGTGGTAGGCGACTCTGTGCAGGTACTGGTTCAGCGCGACGATGAATCCTCGAAAATTGTTTAGCCCAAACACAAAATTTACACACGAAATCACTCCTAAACACTTATTTATCAGTTTAGACATGCTTGTAAGGCCATATAACAACTATATGAACATTACTCCACCATACTAATATCCATTTCCATGAATTCAAGAAATTGAAATTTTAAGAACTCAAGACTCTGTTTAACAGAAACGGAAATGGAAGCAATAAGAAAGGAGTTATACCTCTGAGTTGTGAAAGAACTTGCTCCTAATTGAACTCCTAAGCTCTAAGAATGCTTGTATGCTCTCACTCCCCTACTTAGCAATTCTCAAAAATTCTAAAGCAACATTAACTGATAACCATGGCTGCCATTTATAGAAGAATTATGGACTGGACATTGGTGTTACACAAAGTGGGAATCCATGGTGCAATGAGATGAAACAATGGTTCATGAAGGGTGGCTCAACCACTCCATACCAACTACCTAGCTAGCCATGATCATCTAGGATTTAGCAGCTAGAAAGTTTACGTATGATAGCTTGTAGTCACTATTCATGTCTTTGTACCACTCATTTTGGGACAAGAAGAGACTCTCAATAACAAGCTTGGAATTACTCTCACATAGTTACTTTATTATAAAAATGGTTTTAATGTCCAAGTGTTATCGTATAAGGAGAGTTTAGGGATTAATTATACACTTACATCATATAGTCTATGTACATTAAATATAAGAAATACAATAATGCAATCAGGTATTATTGTCCGGGTAGTTCCATAATTATCTCTACCACTCATATAACCATATCATCACCTTATTATATTATTACCTTACTTATTTATGTCAATTAAATAATTTATTCACTTCCTTGATTAATTACTATTTAAAATACTATAGTTTAATATATAGCCACACAATGTCACACTACACCATATAGTATAGTTGTATTAGCACTCATATGCACAAAATGGTGGATATAATATTATTATTATATTACTAACTTACTTATTCATGTAAAATAAATAAATCATGAACTTTCTTAATTAATTAACACAAATATTAATTAATCCAACAATTGGTCAATGTAGTTATGGATTTCCATAATCATTAATTATATATTGCAAATAATAAAAATCACATATTATTAATTAATACAAAGAAGTCCATTTCCCACAATTAATTAATGCTAATTAATGATTTAATAATTCCTTCGTCGGACATAACATTTCTCATTGCAATATACTCCTTATCATACGGTTTCATCCATGTTACACATATAACATTAATGTCACCCAATTTAGTGCTACAGTAGAAAGTAACTAACTCAATCGATGATAAGCAAGCATTGCGCTTAGTTTGTCTTTTTCTTTCGGACCTTGACTACGTGCGTGCCCGACGATGCCCAAGATCAAAAGTACGCCCATGCCGATTTTGACGCTAGCTTGTTTTGTATGACATGAAATGATGTCCACACGAGTGTTGCTACGAGTCTACGAGTGTATTGATTATCTATATAAAATCTCATGATCATACCCGATTAACCTTCCTAATTCCCGGGTTAACTTACTTAGTGAATTTTCTCGTTTTGCATTAGGCCACACAAGGCATTTCATAAATCTCTTTGTCACTTCACACATCTTAACATGCATTGATCAAATACAATCAATTGTATTATCCAACTCATAAATCAATAATATTTATTTTCACATAAATAGTATTTCCATTAATATATTCATTTAATAATACGTGGAAATTCTCGGGTATTACATCCTCCCCCCCTTATAAAAATTCCATCCTGGAATTGCTACAAGGTTACACAAATAGATGGGGATAATCCCTCATCATCCTATCTTCTAACTCCCACGTTGCCTCCTCGACATCGTGGTTACGCCAAAGTACTTTTACAGAAGAAATAACTTTATTTGTCAAGGTTTGCTCTTTCCTATCAATAATTTGGACATGAATTTCTTTGTACGCTAAGTTCTTCTCCACTTGAATGGGTTCATAAGAAATCACGTGCTTGTAGTCAGGCTTGTACGGATGCAACACAGATATGTGAAACACATTATGGATGTTCTCCAACTCAGGTGGTAGTGCAACTTTGTATGCTACTTCCCCCACTCACTTGAGTATCTTGAACGGTCTTATGAATCTTGGACTCAGTTTTCCGTTCTTGCCGAAACGAATTTTACCTTTCCACGGAGATACCTTCAAGAATACAAAAATGTCGACTTCAAAGTCTCGGTCTTGCCGATGCAAATTCGCGTACTTTTTCTGGCGATCTTGAGCTGCTACTAGTCTGGTCCTTATTATTGTCACCACGTCCGCGGTTTGTTGTACTAACTCTAGTCCGAGTATTCGTCTTTCTCCGACTTCATCCCAACATAATGGCGTTCTGCACTTTCTTCTGTAAAGAGCTTCGTACGGTGGCATGTCGATACTCGCATGGTAATTACTGTTATACGCAAATTCAACTAAGGGTAGGTGGTCATCCCAATTTCCCTTGAAGTCCATCACGCAAGTCCTAAGAATGTCCTCTAGCGTTTGTATTGTTCTCTCACTTTGTCCATCTGTCTGAGAATGATAAGCAGTACTTAACCTTAAGTGTGTTCCCATTCTCTCTTGCAAGCTTTTCTAGAATTTTGACGTGAAATGCGGGTCTCGGTTAGAAACAATCGATACCATTACTCCATTTCGTGAAATAATTTCCTTTATGTATAGACTTGCTAACTGATTTAAACTGTAGTGGATTTGATCGGTAAAAAATGTGTGGTTTTTGTAAGTCGATCCACGATAACCCAAATGGCATCCAAACCTTTCTGCATGACCGGAAGTCCTACCACGAAGTCCATCGTAATATGCTCCCATTTCCACTCTGGTATTTCCAACGGTTGTAGCAACCCTTTCGTGGCGTGATGCCTTTTGCTTTTTTACTGCGTTGACAAGTTAAATATCTACTAACACACTCTACGACTTTCCGTTTCAAATTGGGCCACCAAAAATGTTACCTCGAGTCTCGGTACATCTTGATGCCTCCCATATGAACGGAATATGTCGTATTGTGTGCCTCTTGTAAAATCTCCTCTCTCAACTTGGTTATCGCCCGTACCCACACTCTCTCTTCGAATCTTAGAATACCGTCTTTATCTATTGGAAATTTTTCTTCCTTATTCTTCGTAATTCTTTTCCTGATTTTCTCGCATTCTTCATCTTTCTGTTGTGCTTCCTTTACTCTATCCAAAAATGTCGGACAAGATTCCATTACAAATAATTTCTCGTCAGGCTTCTCGGGTCCCTTCACTTCTATTTCCAACTTCTCCATATCTCTTATTAATTCCTCCTGAGTTGTCAGTTGAAACAATTTCTCCCTTCCTTTCATGCTCAGAGCGTCGGCAACTACGTTTGCCTTCCCCGGGTGATAAAGAATCTCACAGTCATAATCTTTGATTAGTTCTAACCACCTCCTCTGACACATATTCAACTCTTTCTATGTGAAGATATATTTCAGACTTTTGTGGTCCGTGTATATCTCACATTTCTCTCCGTACAAATAATGTCTCCAGATCTTTAACGCAAAAACTATTGCTGCTAACTCTATGTCATGAGTATGGTATCGTTTTTTGTAATCCTTCAATTGTCATGACGCATACGCAATGACCTTGCCATGCTGTATTAGCACACATCCCAGTCCTCTATGCGATGCATCACTATATACTACAAATCCTCCCGTATCATCTGGTAAGGATAATACAGGTGCCTCGCTTAACCTCCTCTTCAATTCCTGAAAACTTTCCTCGCAATTGTCAGTCCATACGAATTTCACCATCTTCATCATCAGATTAGTCAACGGGGTCGCTATCTTAGAAAAATCTTGGATGAATCTTCGATAGTACCGTGCTAACCCTAGGAAACTCCTCACCTCCGTCGGTGTTCTCGGTTGTTCCCAACTATTTACTGTTTCAACCTTTTAGGTCTCTATTGAGATTCCATTCTCATCCACCACGTGGCCTAAAATTGAACCTTCTTCATCCAAAATTAAGTATTTTGAAAACTTTATGTACATCTCCTTCTTTCATAGTGCCTCTAAAACAATCTTGGATGGTGGGCGTGTTCTTCCTCTATTTTGAGTAGATCAAAATGTAAATGATGAAAAACTACTACGAATTTATCCAAGTATGGCTTGAAAACTCGATTCATCAAGTCCATGAATGCTGCCGGAGCATTAGTTAAATTGAATGATATTAACAAAAACTCATAATGTCCATAACGGGTTCGAAACGCAGTCTTTGGTATGTCCTCATCCCGCACTTTTAGTTGATGATATCTTGTTCGTAAGTCGATTTTCGAGAAACATTTTGCTCCTTTTAGTTGATCAAACAAGTCGTCTATCCTCGGTAATGGATATCGATTCTTGATCGTTACTTTGTTCAATTCTTGATAATCGATACAGAGCCTCATCGATCCGTCCTTTTTCTTCACGAATAACATTGGTGCTCCACAATGAGACACACTCGATCGAATGTAACCTTTATCTAATAGCTCTTGAAGTTGTATCATCAATTCCTTCATTTCTACTGGCGCCATACGATATGGAGCCTTCGAAATCGGTGTCGTTCCCGGTGCTAAGTCTATTACGAATTCGATTTCTCTGTCTGGCGGAAGACCAGGCAGATCGTCCGAAAACACGTCTTGAAATTCAATCACTACGGGTATATCTTTAATCTCGACTCCCTTTTTCCGAGTATCTACGATGTAAGCTAAATAACTGACACATCATTTCCTTAATAACTTCTTGGCTTGCATCATCATAATGCAACACGATTGCTTAAGCGATGAGCTACCATGAAACACTACCTTAGACTTACTCGGAGTCTAAAGGTTCACACACTTATTCTGATAGTTAATTATCGCTGCATGGTTATATAACCAATCCATTCCCAGTATTACGTCCAATTCTCCCAGTCTAATAGGAATCAAGTCTACGCTCAGTTCATGTTCTCTAATGTTTGCGCAATAATTTTGATAAACGTATTCTACAGGGATTATTTCCTTATTTGAAATCTCTATATTCAAGGAATCTTCTAAACGTTCTCGGGGTGTACTAAATTTACTAGCAAATTCTTCAGATACAAAAGAACAGGTGGCACCCGAATCAAATAATACATAAGCATTTATATTATTGATTGGGATTATACCTGATACCACGTCCTTCGCGACCCCACTTCGTGCATGGGATGTCATATTAAAAGTTGAGCAATCGATCGGTTGGGTTGTGCAGGTCCACCAATCGTTAATTTGCTCCCTCCTCCCTGGCCTCCGCCCGCTCCACTGATTCCTTTCTTCGGGCAATCCTTTATCTGGTGCTTTGTTGATCAGCAAGCAAAACATCCCCTGATCTTCCTTGGCTTTGGGCAAATTGGCGATATGTGCCCCTCCTGACCGTAATTATAACAAGTTGTCTTCCCTTTCTAGCACTCCCCCTGATGGCTCCTTCCGCACTTGTTACAAGTTTCGGTCCTCATCTTGAAATTTCCCTGTTGACTCCCACCTTGGTTATTGTTTCAGTTGTTACTGTTGTGGTTGTTGTTGTTGTTTTCCTATTTCCTTTTTCCCGAATTACTTCCGCTACTGCTGTTTCCTCCACGATGCTCACTACCAGTGTTCTTATTCTTCTTCTCCTTATGATATAGACTTAAGGCCTCACTGCCACCTTCCGCAATGACTGCCTTCTCCAACAAGGTCATAAAGGAATCAATCTGAAAGACTGATACCTTATTATACAACCACAGCTTCAACCCTTCCTCGAAGCGTCTCGCCTTCCTTTCTTTATCCCCAACTTGGTGCTCCGCAAATCACGCTAGTTCATTAAACTTAGAAGTGTATTGCGCCACTGTCATATCTCTTTGTTTCAATTCTAGGAACTTCACTTCCATCCTACTCTTCATACTCTTCAAAAAATAATTCTCGAAAAACAACGTTGTAAGCCTTTCCCATGTTATCGTTCCTTCCCCCGCTCTCTGCTGATTAATTTCCCACCAACAGTTTGCTTCGCCCCTCATCATGTATGTGGCGAATACAGTCTTCTGGTCTTCACCCACGCATGTTATAGTGAAGGCCTTCTCGATCTCCTTGATCCAGGTTTGCGCAACTATCGGGTCAGTAGTTCTAGTGAATTCTAGGGGTCCTACACTCTTAAAGTCTTTGAAGGTTGTTACTGGGACAGCTCGGGGAACGGGTGATATAGGTTCATTTCTTCCCCTCAAAGCTTCTCCCAATAAATCTACCAGTCGCTGTATCGGATCTACTGGACCTCTCTCATCGTCAACTGACTCTTCTGGTACAAGTATTCTACGTCTAGGCGGCATTTTCTGCATCACAAAATTTCATCTTATTATCTAACTATCATATTTAGACATTTCTCAATTGAAAAGAACTAAAAGTTTATAACACATTTCTGAAATAGGATCATTTATATTCATATGCCAAATGGTTACAATAAATGTTCTTTTCTAGCATACTGCTATAAATGAAAACACATATCCCCTAATATCACAAAATACGGGGACAACACTAGCTTACTACCCCTCTAATATTTTTCAAAAGTTCGGGGTTTACCACTATCTCACATCTTACACAAAAGACTGAGATTACAACAATATTTTAACAACACATAATTAAAACTACTATACTACTGAGCTTTCCCCTCTAGACTCAATCTAACATTCCACGCTCCACAGTGCTCTGATACTCCTTCTGAGTGATGTATGCTACCATATCCCGACTTATGGTATGTCGGGTCTGTCCTTGCTCAGCGGGGTAGTGATTTACCCCATCGATCAATCTCTCAGTGGCCGTGCGTAGAGCATAGCCTATCTTGTTCATCTTCCTCCTCTTGCCCCGCACCTCATCTTCTAGATCACTCACTCTGTCATTAGAATCCTCCCACTTCTCCTCGAAGTGGATCCTATCCATTACCTCCATTTCTAAATGAGTTCGGAGAGCCTCCTTCTCCATCTTCTCACTCAACACCCTCTGTTCCAATTCTTCTAACTTTATTGCCAACTCAACATTCCTTGCCACCGATAAGTGAAACAAGGCACCCATCTGAATCCCTACCTCCTGCATTACTACCTGCCACTCAAGAATCTTGGTCTCTAGCTCTTCGACTCTACTTCCTAACTCCAAAATCTGCTCCTCATACTCTCCTAGCATCCGATCCTGAAAAGTAGTCTCGTCGGAGTCCTCTAGGGGCTCGGGTTCCTCCTCCACGGGTTCCTCCTCCATAGGCTCCTCCTCCGGATCAGATTCCTCAGGTAGAGGCACCATCTCCTCCTCCTCCTCATCGTCATAAATAGGGCACCACTGAGTATAGGCTCATTATCAAGGGTGCCTCATAGACTACGTGGATATCACACAGCTCCCCCTCAACTACTCGGCTAGGTCCTCCCATGTCAGTCATCCTACAATCACAAACATAAGATAAGACAAACAACAACTCCATCAGAATGTAAAATAAACATAAGTTCATTGTATAGAATGCAGTTACATTTCATAACACACTAAGTCCTTCAGGGAAAACTCTACATGAGTTGTATCCCCTTTTCTAACTTCTATGTTTTCTTAAGTTATAGTCTAAGGATTCTCGTTCCTAAGGTTTATAACTATAGCTCTGATACCAACCTGTGACGCCCCCAAATTCTGATCTCCACTTGGTCACCCAAATTCGGTTCGTCACTTTCTCAAAGTATTACCATAATAACTAAAATAACACATATACAACGGAAAATCTACTTTAGAATAATATACAATGATTTATTATAATTATTCTCCCAGGTCTCGCAACCTACAGTGCTTAATATATTACAAATAATATCTAATAAAGACTTATTGCATGATCCTACTTAAGCATAAACATAGTATGCAGATAGTTTTAATATCACAAGGGACAAGCCAGTCGGTAGCCTTGCCCTTGCCCTTGTCTTTCCCAGATACACCTCCCTGTTCCGCCTTAACTGAAAGGTTTTAAATAAGCAAGGATGAGCACAAATTGCCCAGTAAGTAATATACAACAAGGGTATCGGATATAATATCACAAGGTTTGAAATATCGAAGGGTTATTTCTAAGATAGTTCAAAGTGTCAGAATAACATCATGAATAAGGGATATGACAATTCAATATAATTCAACAGATATGTGACGCCCCAAATCCTGGTATCTTCCAACCTGACAGATGGTACTACACGGTGCTACAGTTCACATAAACATTCAATTGAAATACCTCAAAAGAACGAATATGTCTTTATATATATCAAAAGAATATTTACATACCCCAGGTTCTTTACAACCAATACATTGTCTTTGTCTTAATATCAATATTATTTCATACAAAACCTATACTATTACATAAGCAATCTACGGGTTCGCCTTTGCCTTCCCTTTATCCTTGCCGGATCCATCGGTCCGTTCTGTCTTAGTTGCATTCATATGGTTCAAGCAAGAATGAGCCTAACTAGCTCAGCAAGTACAACAATTATAGGAAAATGGCATGCTTGAAACATAGGAATGGTATATCTTCAATAATTGAATAATAGTTACGAAGTACTATTAATAATTCAGAATAAAACTTCTTTTCATTCAAAACATTTTACAACAACAATATTCAGTAAAACATCAATTCCAGTTCAAAACCGTAAGCATTTCATAAGTACTTTGAAAAAGGACGTCCCGACACTAAGTCCGTAAGTCCGGCATAGCTTATGAGCACGTCTAGGAGATCAGCCAATAGTACTCTATGTTGATCAACACTACATTCATTAAACGTGTATATGTTTAAGTGGTGGCAACCTCACGTGCCTGTCATTTGACGACAAAATAATTTGAGCATACACAATCTACTTTTGAAAACCCCAACAATATTAGTTCAGTAAATCCTTCTCAACACATACATTCCCCTTACCAAAAGGGTTGTTCAACTCAGTTCTTAAGATTTCCGCACCAATCAATTGGTTTGGACAGTTTTTTATAACCATGCATATAGTCTAGCCGAATCAAATGGCATCGACTCTTTCAGTATATTCAAGGGAAATACTAGTTTTAACATTAATAAAAGCTTTCACCGGGGTTTAACATACTAGTTTATTTGAATGAGAAAGTAATATAACTTGTATTCAAAGGGATAAGCTTACGGTATTTGTCGAATAAAATAATACAATGATATTGCACAACAATAATAGTAGGGTTCAGATACTTGCTCAATATAAATTTGAGTAAAGTTAGAGAAACTTGCTCATGGTAATAAGGTAGGTTTAGAAACTTGCCTTAAGCGTAGTTTATCCACGCTAATAACTCAACCTTTCGAATCCTATTTATAGCGTATTATATGTATACAAGGTTCATTAGCTAACACAATCTTTAATCAAGCTTGGCACGATACAAGTGTGCACATATGGTACAAAAATCAGTTTATAAGTTATCATGAATCAAATACTTAGTTACTTTATAAACAAATCAAGAATGCTCAAGGTTAAGACCTCTTCTACTCATGGACTTTTCATTTCAATACAACTCCAACTTAACAACTAAGCATCACACATATATATGTACATTAGTAGGTTTTAGATCACATTTAGCATCATAGGCATCATGCAAGTTCTTCATCAAAAAGTCGAAATTCACTAATCGTGATTCCAGATTGGCGCAACACCATGGCTAAACTTAGGGACCGAATGTCAGTGTCCTCTTCCCGCCAAGCCAAGATGCGATTATTGTCTTTGTGGTTTCATCAAACTTGACCAAAATAATCACACATATCATATTGGTCATGTTTAGGGTCTTTTCATGCTCCTTAAGTCAATCTAGGTTCCCTTTTCTAATATATTTCAAATTTAAACACTTAAACCATTTAAGGCCATTCGAGGTTATGAATTCACAAGGTCTAGCATGCTTGCTTTCTAATCATACAAGATAGTTCTAAAACTCATATTAGGCATGTTTGTGTGTATTCACAACACATATTTGAAACTAACACCACCTTAGTTGGAAAATAGGCTTTGTTAATGCTTTTCTCGAAATGTGCTACCTAAGCATGGTATATATACGTTTATACTACATGAGCGAGTCTAAGAGTGTCGTCAAACATGCTCACAAATGTCAGATTTTAGTTCTCATGGTATCTTGACAATATTCACATTCAAAGTTTGCTAATAGGTTCAATATGCTCATGTTCCTTTACTAATCAAATAGACACAAGCTAAAGGTTTATTCATGCATTTCTAAGTCATACTATCATGCTTTCAAGGTCAAAATATATACATGGCATTCATACACAATAAGTTCGTTCTTAGGTCCTTAAATTCATTTTAAGCTATATACTTTCTTTGATTATTCTCATGCTAGTCTAACATGCTCACTTTAGCTCCATATAGCTATATATACTTTTAAGACATGTTTTCATGCTAGTAAACCACATCTCACATCAACAATCTACAAAATGCAAGCTCTAACCGATTTTAGTAATACAAGAGTAGTCATGCTACTCGATACAAAAGTGGTAGCAATTGCTGTAGATCCACAATTCAAAGCAGAAAACACTAACCTCGGTAACTGTTTAGCCCAAACACAAAATTTACTCAGGAAATCACTCCTAAACACTTATTTATCAGTTTAGACATGCTTGTAAGGCCATGTAACAACTATATGAACATTACTCCACCATACTAACATCCATTTCCATGAATTCAAGAAATTGAAATTTTAAGAACTCAAGACTCTGTTTAAAAGAAACAGAAATGGAAGCAAGAAGAAAGGAGTTATACCTCTGAGTTGTGAAAGAATTGCTCATAATTGAACTCCTAAGCTCTAAGAATGCTTGTATGCTCTCACTCCCCTACTTAGAAATTCTCAAAAATTCTCAAGCAACATTAACTGATAACCATGGCTGCCATTTATAGAAGAATTGTGGACTGGACATTGTTGTTACACAAAGTGGGAATCCATGGTGCAATGAGATGAAACAATGGTTCATGAAGGGTGGCTCAACCACTCCATACCAACTACCTAGCTAGCCATGATCATATAGGATTTAGCAGCTAGAAAGTTTACGTATGATAGCTTGTAGTCACTATTCATGTCCTTGTGCCACTCAATTGGGACAAGAAGAGACTCTCAGCAACAAGCTTGGCATTACTCTCACATGGTTACTTTATTATAAAAATGGTTTTAATGTGTAAGTGTTACCATATAAGGAGAGTTTAGGGATTAATTATACACTAACATCATATAGTCCATATACATTAAATATAAGCAATAAAATAATGCAGTCAGGTTTTATTGTCCGGGTAGTTCCATAATTATCTCTACCACTCATATAACCATATCATCACCTTATTATATTATTAACTTACTTATTTATGTCAATTAAATAATTTATTCACTTCCTTGATTAATTACAATTTAAAATATTATAGTTTAATATATAGTCACACAATGTCACATTACACCATATAGTATAGTTGCATTAGCACTCATATGCACAAAATGGTGAATAAAATATTATTATTATATTACTAACTTACTTATTCATGTAAAATAAACAAATCATGCACTTTCTTAATTAATTAACACCAATATTAATTAATCCAACAATTGGTCAATGTAGTTATGGATTTCCATAATCATTAATTATATATTTTAAATAATAAAAATCATATATTATTAATCAATAAAAAGAAGTCCATTTCCCACAATTAATTAATGCTAATTAATGATTTATTAATTCCTTCGTCGGACATAACATTTCTTATTGAAATATACTCCTTATCATATGCTTTCATCCATATTACACATATAACATTAATGTCCCCCAATTTAGTGTTACAGTAGAAAGTAACTAACTCAAATCGATCGATGGCGCAATTGAGCCAGCAGATTTGTATTCTTTGAGACAATGGCCTTGTTCGTCGTGCCACTCGATTGCAAAGGCGGGATGCGGTTTACGCCTATGCCAGTTTTCGACGCTAGCTTGATTATCTATATAAAATCTCATGATCATACCCGATTAACCTTCCTAATTCCCGGGTTAACTTACTTAGTGAATTTTCTCGTTTTGCATTAGGCCACACAAGGCATTTCACAAATCTCTTTGTCACTTCACACATCTTAACATGCATTGATCAAATACAATCAATTGTATTATCCAACTCATAAATCCATAATACTTATTTTCACATAAATAGTATTTCCATTAATATATTCATTTAATAATACGTGGAAATTCTCTGGTATTACATCTTCCGTTGAATAGGGAGATCGAGTTTGATATAAATGTTGTGCCTGGTACGACACCGATTTCAAGGGAACCATATATGATGGCGCCAATTGAGATAGAGTTCATGATTCAACTTTAAGAATTTTTAGATAAAAGGTACATTCAACTAAGTGTGTCTCCGTAGGGAGCACCTGTGTTGTTTGTGAAGAAGAAAGAATGGTCATTAAGACTTTGTATCGACTACAAGGAGTTGAACAAAGTGATGATTAAGAATAAGTACTCGCTGCCCAGGATCGATGATCTATTTCATTAGTTGAAGGGCGTAAAATATTTTTCAAAAATTAACTTAAGAACTGGGTATCACAAGTTGAAAGTCAGGAATGAAGATGTGCAAAAGACAGCATTCAAGACTTGTTATGGTCATTATGGGTTTTTGGTAATGTCGTTCGGGTTGACAAATACATTAGCCGCATTTATAAATATGATGAATAGAGTGTTCAAACAATATTCAGATAAATTTGTACTAGTGTTCATAGATGATATCCTTGTCTATTGTAAGACACATGAGGATCATGCTGAGCATCTAAGAATAGTGTTGGAAACACTGAGAAAAGAGAAGTTGTATGCTAAATTCACAAAATGTGAATTTTGGCTAGAGAGGGTGAAGTTTTTAGGGCATGTGATTGACAAGGAGGGAAAATATGTTAATCCAGCGAAGGTGAAGGCGGTGATTAATAGGGAGATACCAAAGACGCTAACTAAAGTGTGTAGTTTCTTAGGGTTAGCGGAATACTATCGAATATTTATCTATGATTTTTTAAAGATAGTTACGCCGTTGACAAATTTGACTAGGAAGTCGGTAATTTTAAGTGGACAAAAATGTGTGAGGAGAGCTTTCAGGAGCTTAAGAAAAGATTAAGTGTTGCGCCAATCTTGTCCTTATCAGATGAGACTGGTAATTTTGTGGTGTATAGTGATGCTTCACATAAGGGACTTAGGTGTGTGCTTATGCAGCACGGGAAATTCATTGTGTATGTGTCACGAAAATTGAAAGATTATGAGAAGGGGTATCCTACTTATGATCTGGAGTTAGCAGTAGTGGTTTTTGTCTTACAGATTTTGAGGCATTACCTGTATGGCGAGAAGTGTGAGATATTCACAGACCACAAGTCTGAAATATATCTTCACATAGAAGGAGTTGAATATGAGGCAAAAGAGGTGATTAGAATTGATCAAAGATTATGATTGTGACACTCTATATCACCCAGGTAAAGCCATTGTGGTGGTCAATGCCTTAAGTAGGAAGGGTCGGGAGAAGTTGATGATGTTAACAACTCAAAAAGAGTTTGTAACAATAATGATGAGAATGGAATTAGAAGTAAAACTTCTGAGGGAATCAAATGAGAAGTTATTTGTGATGAATACTCATCCAACTATTTTGGAAAGAGTAAAGGAGGAACAACTCAAAGATGAGGAGTGCGAGAAGATAAGGAAGAGAACTTCCAATGGTGAGGAAATTAAGTATAAACTCGATAATGAGGAAATGATTAGATTTTAAGGAAGAATTTGGGTTCTGGCCATGCCTGAACTTGAATTTTTTTTTGTAAGAGGCCCATTATTCGAGGTACTCGATACATCTGGGTAGTACAAAGATGCATCAAGATCTCTGGCAATATTTATGGTGGCCGAATATAAAGAAAGAAGTCATAGAATGATTAAGTAGGTGTTTAACTTACTCGAAAGTCAAAGCCGAACATCAAAGGCCAAGTGGGTTATTACAACTACTAGAAATTCCAAAATGGAAATAGGAGCATATCACGATGGATTTTTGGTAGGAATTCTAGTTACGCAGAAAGGGTTTGACGCTATATGGGTTATAGTTGATCAACTGACCAAGTCGACTCATTTCTTGTCGATTAAGGTAAAATTTAATCTAGATAAGTTAGTTAAAATTTATGTCAAGGAAATTATTTCCAGACATGGAGTATCAGCTTTGATCGTGTCGAATAGAGATTCGCAGTTCACGTCAAATTTCTGGAAGAGTTTGCAAGAGCATATGGGAACGCAGTTGAGGTTGAGTACAACGTATCATCTTCAAATAGATAGTCAAAGTGAAAGAATGATACAAAGCTTAGAAAATATGTTGAGAGTCAGTGTCATGAACTTCAAGGGAAGTTAGGATGAGCACCTACCACTCATCGAATTTGCGTATAATAATAGTTATCATGCTAGTATAGGCATATCACCTTATGAAGCGTTATATAGAAGAAAGTGTTGAACACCATTATATTAGGATGATGTAGGGGAACGTCATCTGTTGGGACCAGAATTGGTGCAACAGACTGCCGATGTTGTTAAGTTAATACATAGACAACTAATAACAACTTAAGATTGACAGAAGAAGTATAAAGATCAGCATCGAAAGAAAAAAGATTTTGAAGTCGATTCGTACGCATTTTTAAAGGTATCACCCTAAAAAAGGAAGATAAGCTTCAGTAAGAAGGGAAAGTTAAGTCCGTGATGTATCAAACTGTTTAAAGTGTTCAGAAGGGTAGGAGAAGTGGCATATGAGGTTGTTTTACCTCCTGAGCTAGAACATGTACATAATGTTTTTCATATGTCAATTTTATGACCGTATAAACCTAACTATAAGTATATAATTAAATATGAACCAATAATGGTTGAAAAAGACTTGACGTATGAAGAAATGTCAGTTCAAATAATTGAGAAAAAAGAAAAAGTCTTAAAAAGTATGGTTATACCATTGGTGAAGATTATATGGAGGAACCACAATGCCGAAGAAGCAACATGGGAAATCAAAGATAAGATAAAGAAAGATTAACCTAAACTTTTTGTATGATGTTATGTTTTTATCTTTGATTCTAGGGATGAAATCTTTATAAGGGGAGAAGAATGTAATGAGCAAAGATCGAACAAATCTTTGTAATTAATATATATATTAAAGTATTTAATAAAATGATATTTTATTAATAATTTGTATATTATGTGACTTATGGTAATTATATGATCGTGCTACGAGTTATGTGCCCGTTTTTGAGTGTTTAGAGGGTAAATGTGGAAAATAAATTTATTTTTGAAAAAAAATGTAAAAACACTATACACGTTAAAAACGCAAACTCATTTTTTAGAATTACGACATAGGTTTTCTTCAAAAAGGGGGATCGGTGGCGAAATCGAATTAGTTATAAAACGTAACTGAGACAGTTAGAAAACCTAACTGGATAAGAAAATGTCTAACAAGAATTAGTTGGACTAACTAAGCCTAAGAATTTTGAGGTTTGGCTAAGAAATTAGAAATTAGCTAGGTTTGAGCCAATGATTGAGCCTAGGGTTTAAGAGGCTTAGCTAGGGTTGAGCCAAGTATAAAGCTAAGGGTTTATGATTATTTGACTTAGGGTTGAGCCATGTCTAAAGTCTTACATTTAAACCCTAAGAATTGGAGCCAAATCAAGCAAAAGTAATATTTATTCCATTTGGGATAAACATGTGTGGCTCACCCCTTATCTAAAGCAAGATAAGAGGCAAAATGGCCCAAATTGGCCAGATTTTTTAGCAAGTGGGTGAATTGGTGAGTCATGGTGCATGAATCACCACACCTAAGAAGTAGGAAATGATGTGGAATGTTTCATTAAGTTATTTTGGTCATTATGTGGCTATTAAGTTCCTTGGGTTAGTTTTAATTGTGGTTTGATTAGGCTAACTCAAGGGGGTGATTAGTAAGCTTTTAAACATGAGGGGGAAGTCCTTGTGTGACTTAAGTTGAGTGACCAACTTGTGACATGGAAACTAGCTTTTATATAAGCAAATTAAGTCCCATCTTTTTCATTTGTTAGCACAATAATTCTAAGTATTAGAAATCAAGAGAAAGGAAGCTAGAAAGATAAAAAAAAAGAGAGGACATGCTTGAACCTAAGGAGAGGAAGAGGAGACCAAGATCAAAGCTTAATCCAAGCTTGAAAGGAAAAGAAGAAGAAGAAGAAGCCATTAGAGGTAAACCTTGAATCATTATCTCTTTATCTTTTTATTTTTCTTGGTTGATGTAGTTCTTGGTGGTTGGATAATTGAAGGTTATGATGGAACTTGAAGTTATATGGTGAATATGTAAAAAACCAAAAAGCTAATAAGATTCTGTTATGTAAAATTTCGTTATATCAATAAAATTTCTTCGTTTTGATTGTGTTAAGTGTTAATATATACTATGTTTAACAAATTTGATCAAATAAAAGTTCGTCCGAAAAACGTCGTGCTTGACACCTCGTGCTTAAAAATTTTCTTTTAAAAACGGTCTTTTCGGTATAATTATTTTGACAAGTTGCTTTGTCGTGCTTACACTGACAAAATGCTTTGTTGTGCTTTTTAGGATTAGTGAGAAATCTAGGTTAGTAACGCTAGATTAACAAACCCTAACCCTAATCAGCGAAACCCTAAACCCTAATATGTAAATCTAACCCTAATTAGCTAATTTAACCCTAATTAGATTATCTTAACACCTAATCATGGTTAGTAAACTTCAATTAGGTACTAATAAACATCATTTAATAATCCTAATCATTAAAAACAAAACCCTAATCAAGCTTAGTTAAGATTAGGGCATAATTAAGCTACTAAACTAACCTAACTAGCTCATAAGTAGGTTAGGAGTCACCATTGCAAGTTCCTAGGCTGTACATGACATGCTTGTAACTCCCAAGCATGATAATAGTCATCAGATCTGATATTTTTGGAGGCAAGTTGCTTGAAAATGTTCAAAAAGCCAAGTTGAAGAATTCTATAAATAGGAACCCTAGGGCTGAGCAAACTCACAAAATGTCTAAGCCAAGATACACTTATATACTTACCAAATCAAGCCTGGGTGATAGCAGCATCAAATTCAGTAGCTAGAATCAAAATTCAACCAAGAAATGTGCCAACCCTAATTCATAATTAGTTCTTTGATCCTGTGTTATTATTGTTGTTTAGATGTTTAGAATTATGTATTAGTATGTTAGAAAATATGTTAGATTTTTAGAACACGTTTTCATAACATCTAGATGCCTTAATTAAGTGTTTTTAGAAATCAGGAAATTTTGAAAAACCAAGTCTGACAGTCGAATGTCAGGGCTTGTAGATTCACGTGTGTTTATGTTTTGGTCTGTTAAATATATGTTAATTGTAGCATGTTAGTAGGTCTTTAATCTAGAAAAGAAATCAGTTTCATTAGAACCATAGATTGCAAGTTATGATTTGTCAAAGTGCGTTGACCGTTCACGAATTTCAGTTTTGTGGGGTACCTAGAAAACTCAAGAACAGTTGTACTGGCCACTTTGACCAACCTTTTTAATCGCTTTCAGTTTATTGTTTTTGTAATATTTTGTTTTATAATAACACCCTGATATATGTAACACATATCTATGATCTTAAATTGCATAAACAACTCATAGGATTACTAGAATGAATGGTCAAAACTCGTTGACCGAATTTGACCAAGTTTTCTGGGGTGCCCAGAAAACTGAAGAACACGAAGAACAACGGTTGGCTTTACTTTGACAAGACTAAATAAAGACCTTAGATTTACGATTTGTTTGAGTTAGTGTTATATATATGTACCCTGACATATATATATTACATGTTACAACAAACACAAAACATATCCAATACACAGAATCAAAAATATTGAAACCACAAAACCGTTGACCAACCATGACCACTGTTCTGGGTTGCCCACAAACTCAAGAATAGCTCTGATAGTGACTTTGAGCCTCTATAACTTCCTGTTATATGTAGGTTAAAGCCTGAAATGATTCATGTTGTAATTTGGGTATCCCATATGGGATCATTCGGTCGATAATATATTGACACTAATTTGGGTGCATTTGAGCACTGGTAGGATGAGATCCATACTCCTAAGATGTTGAATAGGCTGATCCCCTATCTCATATCTAAACATAAATTTCTAAGTCTGTGTGACTGACAGAAATATAAATCCATAGTGAAATGGTAACAACTATCGGTCGAAATTTGAATTGTTGTACTTCTTCAAATCATATATTGTTATAAATACAAAACTTGCTGAGCATGTCATAGCTCACCCTTGAAAATTATTCCCCTTGCAGTTTTAGATGGTAACCTTGGAACATCTGGAGTAGATAAAGGGAAGCGTCCTTGTTTAGATTAGATTATATTCTTGTCTATTTGAATACCTTGTAAAAAGAAACTCGTTATGAGAATCATGTAATCGAATCTTAATATTATGATATATATATATATATAACATCTTTTATTTCTGTAATCATGTTTTCTTATATATATAGATGTAAAGTTAGAATTCTTCGAATCTAGTTGAGATCCTTGGGAACTATTTATCTGAGTGAGGGTATTAATAGCATGGACTATTCATGTTGTTATTGATACTCTGGATTTCGGATAGATAGTTACTATCAATACGATAGTAGAAATTCGATTAGCATAGACTATACATCTGGGTGAAGATATTAGTAATATGGATTGTTCATGTTATTATTGATATTCTGGATTTTGGATAGATAGATTCTATTAACAGATATAGTTCATACATCCAAGTGAGGGTATCCAAACACAGTAATAGTTCTCCTAAGAATTATCATCTGTTATGGGATACTGTGAATTTTGGATTTATGAGAATTATATCTGATAGTCCTTTAATATAAGCCTCTAATTAGATACCATGGGTGTATAGATTTAAATGCATTATATTGATTCTTAGTAAGCACCATATCAGGTACCATTGGAATATAGATATGGGGGCGTTACAGAATATAAAGGAGAACCCCTTTGTTATGACACCTTAATGATGTAAGCTAAGTAAGCCAATGAATTTAAACGGTACGCCTAAGCATAAGGATGGAAAATAAGTAGTAACGGACTAAACGAACTTTTATATGATGGAATAAGATTTGTGTATGTTTTGGAAGTGTTCCAAGTGGAACGAAGAAAAAACACGCCATAACAAAGTTATGGAGAAATTTTCTATAAAAGGTGTCAAGTGTGAAATACCCTAGCTTAGTACCTTTTTAGACTAAGTTTAAGGGTAGTTAACGCTTTTATAATGTTATTTCTTTCTAGAGGTTATGTGGTTATGTGAATATGTGAGTAGTGGGCTCAAGAAAGAGCTCAATCCGACTTCGGATGAGCGAAGTTTAGTCATTTAAAAATTTGACGTCGAGAATGTCATTTAACAAAAAACGAGTTTCTGAAGAACTTTTCGAGCTGATTGAAAGGCTTTTTCTAGAGTTCAAAAAATTGTTCTTTCTAGGGAAATTTGTATTATGTAGTAAGATCAAGAAATTGGCTCAAGAATGGGCTCGTTCCGATAAGATATGATCGAGTTCTTATGTCTCAAAGTTTTCTTCAAAAATCATAAAAAAAATTCTAAGTTGTATGAATGGCACCGCAGCACCATTACCAGTATAAACGTCAGCGCCGCATCGTGACTTTTGAGCTAAGCTATTGTCCCCAGGAGCCGCAACACCGACATTAAGCTTAAGAGTGGGCGCCGCAACACCGACCCTGTACAAAAGCCAGTAAAGGGTTATTTTGAACTCAGATATTGTGGGATTGTGTAGAATGATTATGAAAATAAATGTTTAGCTAATGTATCACTAAAATAAGTGATTAAAATCTTATTGAATGGTTGCAATTTATTTGAAAGGATAAGCATTGTAAATGTCAAATACTTTAAACAATATATGTGACAACCCGAGAATTTGGATATTTATAAAATCTTAAAATATTGAAATTAAGGTTAAATAATAAACCTAGACATAAAATAAGTGAATGGATTTGAGATTTACGAGAAGGAATTCTATGGATTTACAAATCTTTTGGTGAATTATTCAGGATTAAGGATATACGTGAATATGTTCTGTGTATATGGTTGTATATATGTACAACATGTGGTTAAGGGTCAAGGGTTGACCAGACAGTGGAAAACCCTAGTATCATATTAAGAACGCCAACGTTCAGTTTGAAAATTCTTACAATTTATAAGAAATCCTAAAATCAGTTATGGAAACCCTAATTTAAGTTCCAGGAATTCGAAACCCTAATTCGGAAGTTGAAACCCTAATTTAGGAATGAAAATGTTAGTATAAGGTTTAAAAGTTATTGATAATTAACTAATTAGGGATAACCCTAATTGATTTAGAAAATCCTAATTTCCGGATTAGAAACCCTAATTTATAATTAGGGAAAACCTAATTGTTAATTTAAAATTTTTAATGTTAATTAGGAAACATTCATCCTAATTTTCAAGTTATAAGTAATTAGAAAATCCTAATCTAATTAGGAAACCTAATTTCTAAATTAGAATGATTATTTAAAACCCTAATTCTTGGGTTATAAACCCTAATGTATAATTTTGACCCTAATTGCTAAATTAGTAATTTTAATTAGGAAATAATAATCGTAATTAGCAAGTTTGAATTATGATTAAGAAATTTTAATATAATTATAGAATCCTAATTATAATTTAGAAATATTAATTTTCTATTTTGAAAATATAAATTGGAAATCCTTGAAAATTGATTTTTTAATAAACCTTAGGTTTTAACCCTAAGGGTTGTAGCAAATGTCCATTATGCCATTAAATTAGTAAGCTAAATGACTATTATGCCCTTTGTTGCATAATTGAAGGTTACTTGCAAATCTAGCCAAAGGTGGAGTTGGTGAGCAACTTTATATACCCCATGTGACATTTATCAGCCAATTTGTTGGACCAAATGCATTGCATCTTGGATTTAAAAGCAAAAAGTTTAGAAAAGTGACTCACTTTATTTTCCAAGTAGCCAAGTCTTCTCTCTCTCTTCCATCCAAAAACTTTGAGAGAAACTAAGTGATAAGGAAATCCAATATCATCCCTTAGCTCTCCTATATCAGATCATCAAGATCAGAATCAAAAATGGAGCATCAAAGTGGTATAAACTGTAATCTTAGAAATCTTGTGGTTTGATGTTAAATATTGTAATTTGTTGGTTAAAGTTGTGTATTAGGGTGTCTTTTAGTGATCTGGGTTGATAGATCATGGATGTATAACATCTAGATGCACAATTTAGAAGTTTTAAAAATTGACTTTGAACCCTAAATATTTGTCTGACAAGCGAATGTCAGAGGCCTTAGATCCTTCTCTATTTTTGATTTGTTATGTTTTAAGTTATACATTTATTCTTTGTCATGTGGACTGTAATCTGGAACTGGAATCATGGTCATACCATGTCTAGATCTCCAGATATAAGTAGTCAAACAGGGTTGACCGATCATGGAAATGAAGGTCTGGGTAACCCAGATTTCCCAAGAAGCGTCTGACAATTTTTTTATGGCATCTAATCTTGCTACTGATAAGTGATTTGGCCATTGTTGTGTAATCGATTAGTATACTTACATGTAGACTACATGATCATGCCTTCATATCACTTATATTTATAACAGAATCGTAGATACACGTGGTCAAACCTACGTTGACCAACTCGCTGGAAGGATATTTTGGGTAACCCAAATCTTCAAAAGGCGTTTTCTGACTAGTACTTTGACCGGACTAGATCTATTACTTGTGATGTTGTTGTTATGATCTGATGATATATAATTGTACACTGATATCAATACTACATGACTGAATCAATAAAACATACTAAACAAGCCGGGGACGTAGAGATTTAAAGGACCAAAGTAGCATCCTTAAGCTGTTCATCATTTCTGGAAAACCCAGAAATGAAGAATAGCTCTGACATGAAATTTGAAAGCCCATATCTCTCAGTTGTAGTGTTAGATTGCCATGAAAATTGATGTAGGTTGTAGTCCTACATAAATACTACAATCCTAATCAAATATCGAAATCAGATACATTAAGAACCATGAATTATAGCTGGTCAAACTACCCACCCTACAACTGAGAATGAACATTCTAGGTTTGTGAAGAACACCTATAGCGAATGTGACACCCCCAAATCCTGGTACTTCATTTCCTCAAGATTTGGTGTTCACTTAATCAAAACATTCATTTCTAACTACCCAATCATAATAAAATTGAATAATAAAAACCTGCCCATACAGGATTAAACTTAGATAAAAATATCCCATGTTATCTAACCTTTAATTACAATCATTCAAATGCGGAAATTAATTTATTACATCATTCAAAAGTCTATAACGATAAAATAAAATTACAAGTCTTCATCACTTGTACATTTTTCCTTTTTCTTTGCTAGTGGTAGGTTCATTGACCTTCTCAACCTTAATCGCAATAATTATATAATATGCAAGAGTGAGCAAACAAGGCTCACTTGAAATAAAAATAAATACTTTACAACATTACAACCTTTGCGTAAATAAGCTCAATAGAATGAATGATAGTTTCTATTAACATTTTAAAACATACTACTTGAGGGTCTAATGACCACGAATCATGTCCACAATTATAAGTAATCTTTCAACTTTAACTTTAACGATCATAAGACTATAAGGACTCCACGTGCTTGGGGGGGGATTAACCCTTCAAATACAATGTATTGTGCACAACCATTTCAACACTAATCGTAAACCTCTAATAAAAGAGTTGTTCATCTCAAAGATTTTGAATACAAGTCCGCACTAAAGTAAGTTTGGTTTGGATACATTATAGGGTAATTTAGAATTCAATTCATTCATCAACTAAGGATTAGTTGAATACAAAAGAAATAACTCAGTATGCTATAGAATAATCATAACCTGAATTTTTATTTGTAAATTAACATTATGCTTTAGGAATAATCTAATAGCATAAACATTGAATAATCATATCATAATTTGCTTTGAACAATATTAAGTCAAAGTTATTGAGAATTGGATACCAAACATGCATAAGGAATAGTAATCTGAACGATAAAGTTGTTCAACTCTTAGAATATTAAAATATAGCGATTTGCATGCTAAACAACAAGTTACAAATTAAAGAACTTGCTCAATAATAAATATAAGATTTAGAATACTTGTATCCTCATGAATAATTAGATACAAGGGCTTTCTCAATAATAAACAATCTAGCTCTACGAAATTATGGAGTTAGCAACTTATTTAATTGAAATTGAATTACAAACAATAACGCACTCAACGAAATTAAACTTGCACAATGAAGTTTAAATACTTGTACAATTATAACGAAGTTTAAATACTTGTATAATTATAATATAAAAGTAGAGTTAGAGAACTTGTCTTTAGCACAAGCTAACCCTTACCACAAGCTAATCTCAATACCCTATATATATATATATCATCATGACATAATTAGTCACTACCAACATTTTATATCTATATAAACACATATATACATCATGTAGGTTAAATTACCAATTCGCATAATCAAATTATGTTAATACTAGTTAACCCTTGATAACATGTTTATTCATAGTTTAATACTACTGAAATCATCATTTAACATTCCTATTATTAACACATAATATTTATTTTCAAATTTTGTGTAATAAAATAAAAATGTCGAAACATTCTCGCTAACTTTCATATTTGCTATATTTCACAATTTACATTGTGGTTGGCCACATGGAGATCATGCCTTCTGCGAGTCACAGAGTTAATGATTGGCACTATGGCGCCACGATCTTTAAACGTGAAACTTATCTTCTTTGGTTGCACTGCCATTGAAAGTCGAACTTCGGCGACCAAGCTCGGCAACATCATGAACAAAAAGCCAAATTGGCCTACAAGCTCCAATCTAACAAACTAATTAACATGTAATTCGTACAGAGACTTCATGTAAACATAATTTCAATATTAATAACATGTCTTTACACATATAATAACATAAACATCAACAATACAACACCCAATTTCACTATTTTTGATAAAAACTCCATTTTTGACACTTTTAATGAAAATCAACACTGTGATTTTGTTTTTCAATCAAAACATTAAATTCAAAATACCATGGTTATGATTATACATACTCTATCAAATTCAATAGTCAATTTATATATATCAACCATTAATCAAACCTTAATTTCATTTTAAACTAAGTCATACTCATATATTTTCATAAAAACACTATTATATGGTTTTCTTCACAAATTGCATACATACATGACTTAATTTCTCTATAATCACATATAACTCATGAAACAACCTTTTACAAACAATTATCATACAAAACTATATACATATCAATAATTTATCTTCTACAATTATTTTACAGAGACTTTTTGGTAAGAGGAAAACTAAACTTTTAAAGAAAAAGATTGAGCTCCTACCTTTGATTAAGAAGATGATGGCTATCTTTTTGATTATCAAGCTTCTTTTCCCCAATTTCTTTCTCAAAACCTGTTAGAAATCACTCACCCTCTCCAGAATTTTTCTCAATTTTCTCTGTATTCTTATTCTCTCCCTTTTCTTCAACTGAGTCTTTCTTCTCCTAACTCTACCTTACGTATTATAACATAACGTATAATAATAATATAGATATTAAGTATAGGATTTTGACTGGCATCAGTTATAGAATTTTGAAAATCAAAAGTCATAAGGCTTGTTTGGCTAGCTAACTAAAAATAACCCATTAACCCTTACACCTTATTTGGTAAACCTAATTAAAACTAATGGATTAATCCTTATACCTTGTTTGATAAAATACTATTAGATTAAAGACTTAATATGCATTAACACTTGTTTGGCAAAACAAAATTAAACTCCTTTAATTTATTTTAATAACTCCTTTATAGCAAGGTTATTTGTCACACTACTATCTAATTAAATAATCCATTTAATCAATTCAAATACTAATCTATTCAATTACTTTAACACATAAATCATTATCACATAATTAAAATTTCCTTTATAATTATAAATTTATTTAACCAACTAGCACCTTATTTTAAATTATAAATTTCAATTAAAATATTATAATTCATTTAATCATTATAAGCTCTCTAGCTTAACTATTAAATTAAATTGGTATATAATCTCATAACAATTAATTTAATTAATTTTCTTAACTCCTTAATTATTTACTCAACAAATAATTAACTAAACCACATCAACTCAAATTAAACAATTATTTATTCAACAATAAACATATCCATTAATACTTATATAAATCAATAAATATTTAATATTACAATTTAAAATTTTGGAATGTTACATCATTCCCTCCTTACAAGGATTCTATCCTCAGAATCACAAATCAAACAATTATTTATTCAACAATAAACATATCCATTAAATACTTATATAAATCAATAAATATTTAATATTACAATTTAAAATTCTGGAATGTTACATCATTCCCTCCTTACAAGGATTTTGTCCTCAGAATCACAACTCAAACAAATCATTCGTTACATTCTTCCCTTACATACAAAGATTACTAACTCGTGACATAGATTAAACAAATAACTTCAGGGTACTCTTTCAATATTTTCTCTTGAGTTCCCATGTAGCTTCTTCAAATGTTGTGGTTCCTCCATATCACATTCATAGAAAGGTATCACTTTATTCTTGAGCACTTGTTCTTTCCTTTCGACTATCTGGATAGAGAACCTCTTCATAAGACAAATCTTTCTCGAACTGCAACGGTTCGTACTCGATCACGTGTTTGTAGTCGGGTTTATATGGTCGTAACACCGAAATGTGAAAAACATTATGAATATTTTCCAACTCTGGAGGTAGAGCTATCTCGTAAGCTACCTCTCCTACTTTTCGCAGCACTTTAAATGGTCCAATAAACCTCGGGCTTAGTTTTCCCTTCTTACCGAAACGAATTTTCCCCTTCCAAGGAGAAACTTTTAGGAATACATAACTTCATACGTCAAATACACGATCTTGCATGTGTTGATCAGCATACTTCTTCTGTCGGTCTTGAGCTGCTACCAATCTTGTCCTAATGAGTTTGACAACGTCAGTAGTCTGTTGTACAAGTTCTGGTCCTAACAGTTGACGTTCACCGACTTCATCCTTGCACAGTGGAGTTCTGCACTTTCTGCCGTATAATGCTTCATAAGGTGGCATGCCGATGCTCGCGTGGTAACTGTTGTTATAAGAAAATTCCACCAACAATAAATGTTCTTCCCAGCTTCCTTTAAAGTCCATGACACATGCTCTCAACATATCTTCCAATGTCTGAATTGTTCGTTCGCATTGGCCATCTGTTTGTTGATGATAAGCCGTACTCATTCGCAACTGTGTCCTCATGCATTCTTGTAGTCTCTTCCAAAAATTAGATATGAATCGCGGATCTCTATCGGACACAATTGATACTGGCACTCCATGCCTCGAAACGATTTCTTTAATGTACAATCTTGCCAACTGATCAAGATTGAATCTAATCTTTATTGGTAAAAAGTGCGCTAATTTCGTCAGTCTATCCACTATCACCCAAATCGCATCGCATCCTCTCTGAGTAGTTGGAAGACCCACCACAAAATCGATCGTGATGTGTTCCCACTTCCATTCCGGTATTTCCAACGGTTGAAGTAATACGCTGGATCTTTGATTTTCGGCTTTTACTCTTTGACATGTGAAACATTTCGCTACGCATTCTGCAACGTCCCTTTTCATATTCGGCCACCAAAAATGTCAGCGCAAATCTTGATATATTTTTGTGCTCCCTGGATGAATTGAATATTTTGAGCTATGAGCTTCGGTCAAAATTTCTTCTTTCAGCTCTGGTGTTGCTGGAACCCAGATTCTTCCCTCATACCGTAGCAATCCTTCTGTATTGATCTTGTATTTTACATCACTACCCTCAATCAGATTCTCTTTGATTTTCCCACACTTTTCATCTTGTAGTTGAGCATCCTTCACTTTGTCCACTAAAGTTGGACCAGCTTCTATCTAGAATAGTTGTTCGTCAGATTCTTTTGGAAATTTGATTTCCAACTCCAGTTTTGTCATTGCTGAAATGAGCTCCTCCTGAGTTGTTATCAGCATCAACTTTTCCCGACCTTTCCTGTTTAAAACATCTGCAACCACATTTGCTTTGCCCGGATGATAAATTATCTCACAATGTAATCTTTTATTAATTTCATCCACCTTCTTTGACGCATGTTCAAATCTTTCTAAGTGAAAATATACTTCGACTTTTATGATCTGTATAGATTTTACATTTCTCTCCATAGAGATAGTGTCTCCATATCTTCAGAGGAAATACAACTGCAGCCAATTCCAAATCATGAGTTGGATACCCTTTCTCATAATCCTTCAGTTATCTTGATGCATATGCAATAACTTTGTCGTTCTGCATAAGAACACAACCCAACCCTTTGTGTGAGGCATCACTATACACCACAAAATTTCCTGTATTATCTGGTAATGTCAACACAGGTGCCATACTTAACTTTTTCGTCAAATCTTGAAAACTTTCTTCACACTTTTCAGTCCAAAAAAATTTTACAGCTTTCCTTATCAAATTTGTTAGCGGAGTGGCTATCTTAGAAAAATCTTGAATAAATCTTCTTTAATAACCGACCAGTCCCAAGAAACTCCTCACTTCTGACGGTGTTCTTGGTTGTTCCCAATTGATTAAAGCTTCCACTTTTGATGGATCCACTGGAATCCCATCTTTGTCAATCATGTGACCCAAAAATTGTACACTGATCTAGCCAAAATTTTGCACTTAGAGAATTTCGCGTACAAACGCTTCCGTTCTTAGTGTTTCCAATGTCAAACGTAAGTGTTCCACGTGTTCTTCTTGAGTTTTGGAATACACCAGAATGTCATCGATAAATACCACTACAAACTTGTCTAAGAATGGTTTAAACACCCTGTTCATCTGATCCATGAACGCAGCAGGGGCATTTGTTAAACCAAAAGACATCACCAAAAACTCGTAATGTCCGTACCGAGTTCTGAATGTCGTTCTAGGTATATCCTCCTTCCTTACTTTCAATTTGTGATACCCACTTCTCAAATCAATTTTTTTGAAGTACTTAGCACCCTTCAATTTGTCAAACAAGTCATCTATTCTAGGTAACAGATACCTATTCTTAATAGTGACCTTGTTTAACTCCCTATAATCAATGCAAAGACGCATTGATCTGTCCTTCTTCTTCACGAATAAAACCGGCGCTCCCCACGATGATACGCTTGGTTGAATATACTTCTTGTCTAGTAGCTCTTGCAATTGCACCATCAGTTCCTTCATTTCTCTACCGAGCCATTACATGACGGGCCTTCAATATTGGTGTTGTTCCGGCGCCAAGTCGGTCACGAACTCAATTTCTCTGTTAGGCGGAAGTCCTGGCAAATCCTCCGAAACATGTCCCTCAAATTCCCTCACTACTGGTATTTCTTCCAGTTTTACATTCTTCTTCTGAGCATCGACTATGTAAGCTAAATAGCCCACATAGCCTTAACTCAACAATTTCTTGGCCTGCATAGTCGTCAGACATTTCATTTGTCTAGGTGACTTACTACCATAAAATACTACCTTTGACGGAGTCATAAGGTTTACACACTTCTTTTGGCAATCAATTACCGCTCCATATTTGAACAGCCAATCCATTCCCAAAATAACATCAAACTATCCAAGTCTAATCGGAATCAAATCTACCATAAAGATATTTTCCTTAATGTTCACCCTACAGTTCTTGTATATGAATCTAATAGGGATTACTTCCTTATTCGGAATTTCTATGTTCAAAGGAAAATTCAGTTCTTCACTAGGCAATTCTAACCTCTTAGCAAATTCATCGGATATAAATGAGCAAGTAGCACCCGAATCAAATAATACATAAGAATTTATTTCATTGATTTGGATAATACCTGACACTACATCTTTTGATTGCATAACATCTTGCATGCACCATATTGAAGGTTACATACGTGGGTTTGTTTGATGTTGCAGTCCCTGTAATGGCCCATGTACCTCCATTGTTACCTCCATTGCTTCTGGTAGTCACTCCATCCTTCTTCTTAGGGCATTCACGAGCAAAGTGATCCTTGGACTCGCATGTGAAGCATACATTCTTCTTTGGTTGAGTGCAATTTGGGGAGATATGACCCTCCTGGCCACAATTGAAGCAAACTCTTTTCCCCATCAAGCACGCACCCTTGTAAAATTTCCCACATGTTGCACATGCTTCAAACTTCTTATTTTGCTGGTTACCCTGCTGGTTTCCAGCACCCATGTTCCCATTCCACTTCCTCTTCAAACTATTGTTGTTGTTGTTGTGATTGTTGTTGTTGTTTCCACCACTACCACCTCCATTCTTAATCTCATTTTCATTCTTCTTCTTCTTTTGTTCCTAATTGAACTTTGTCACTGCCTCGCCTCCACCTTTAGCCGAGTACTAACTTTCTCCATCATCTCTGCAAACGTCTTCAATTGGAGCAGAAATCCTCTTCAGATGTACCAGGGCTTCATCCTGTTCAAATCTCTTCGCCTTATGCTCGTCTGTACTGACCTGATATGGCGCAAACCTTGCCAATTCGTTGAATTTTACGGCATACTCAGATACCGTCATCATTCCCTGCTTTAATTTCAGAAACTGCACTTCTAGCTGACTCTTCGAACTCTCCGGGAAATAGGTCTCAAAGAACAACTCCTTAAACCTATCCCATGTCATCACCCCTGGCCCTTCACGAGTTTTATTGGCCTGCCACCAATAACTAGCTTCTACTTTCAACATGAATGTTGCGAAAGCAGTCTTCTGGTCATCCCCTACCCTAGCGACATCGAACACCTTTTCTATCTCCATAATCCAGGTCTGTGCTTTGACTGGATTCATGGACCCACGGAATTCAGGTGGTCCAACCGCCTTGAAATCCTTAAATGTTTTTCCTTGGTTCTGTGGTTAATTTTGCAACGCTACTGACAGTAGCGTCACTAGTTATTGAATGGGATTACCATCAACATTGTCGTTATTGGTTCCTTCAGTGGTTCTCTATCTTGGTGGTTGACATCTGGCAGGCATTTTCTGTTAAAATACACTCATTAGATTATTATTCAATTCTTTTAAGTAATTTCTACTTATCTTGTCTCCAAAAAGAATTAACCACATAACACATAACACTTTGAATAAAGTAACAACTTTTATTTATTCATAACCTTTTTGAAAACATAAAATAATAGCATCATTGCTATTTACATTACTTTCCTGAACTACAAAAGTTTCAGGACAACATCATAGTCATATCCCATAGGTTGCATAACACTTGGGATTTACAATTTATTTAACCTTGCATTCATCGTACAACAACTACGATGTTCTATTAAGATACATCTTAGCCCTATCACGTTCTTCCTCCATGACTTGGAACATTATTCTGCGATCTAATACGTATGATGGCAGCGTCTCGAACTGAATAGGATATCCCATGACCCGATCTTGAGCTCGATTAATTGCAGTGTTAAATACTTTATCCATCTCTTCCATCTTCATCCTCTTTGCCTGTGATTTCCTTACTGCTATTCCGATTCGTTGATAAGTTCCTCGTATGCGTCTTCAGCTCTCGCCCTCTTGGTAGCTTCTTCCTTCAGTTTGTTCTTCAGTTCAGCGACCACCTCGATCAATTATTCTTTTTCTCCTTCAGTCTGTACTAGTTTTTCCTCGGCATTTGTCAGTCGTTCCTCACGATCCTGGATCTCGCCGTCTTTTTGTGACATTGCAGTTTGTTGTTCTGCTACTATCTCCTGCAACTCCTCAACTGTATCCTAAAGTTCCACGTTACGGTCGTAGATTTCATCGTACATACGAGCAGCCATCGAGGTTAATGGAGTATCCTCCTCCTCCTCCTCGTCATCCTCCTGTGGAAACTCCACGTGATCCTCGTCATCCGTCTCCACATCATCATCCTCATCTTCAACCACTGTGACCAACGGGGCTGACTCCCGTGGCAGTAGTTATTCTCACACTACCTGAATGTCGCGAGGCTACTCCTCTATAGGCATTTGAGGTCCCTCCTCCCTAGCCTGACTGGATTCTTCGACATTAGTCATCCTGACTACAAAGTTTTAAAGTTTTTAATTATTAATCATTACTACTCGACACTCACGAGTACGTAAACTATAAACACATAAGCACATAAGTGTTTTATTACTTCTTCCTTAAAACGCGATAAGATTTATCTCCACTATATTTTCAAAGGTTACTTCCTAAAGCTTTCTCCCCACCTAAGGTTCATAACCTAAGGCTTTGATACCAACCTATGACACCCCCAAATCCTGGTACTTCATTTCATCAAGATTTGGTGTTCACTTAATCAAAACATTCATTTCTAACTACCCAATCATAATAAAATTGAATAATAAAAACCTGCCCATACAGGATTAAACTTAGATAAAAATATCCCATGTTATCTAACCTTTAATTACAATCATTCAAATGCGGAAATTAATTTATTACATCATTCAAAAGTCTATAACGATAAAATAAAATTACAAGTCTTCATCACTTGTACATTTTTCCCTTTTCTTTGCTAGTGGTAGGTTCATTGACCTTCTCAACCTTAACTGCAATAATTATATAATATGCAAGAGTGAGCAAACAAGGCTCACTTGAAATAAGAATAAATACTTTATAACATTACAACCTTTGCCAGAAATAGGCTCAATAGAACTGAATGATAGTTTCTATTAACATTTTAAACATACTACTGAGGGTCTAATGACCACGAATCATGTCCATAGTTATAAGTAATCTTTCAACTTTAACTTTAACAGTCATAAGACTATAAGGACTCCACGTACTTAGGGTGATCAACCCTTCGTACAATGTATTGTGCATAACCATTTCAACGCTAAACGTAAACCTCTAATAAAAGATTTGTTTATCTCAGTATTTAGGGTACAAGTCCGCACCAAAGTAAGTTTGGTTTGGATACATTACATGGTAATTTAGAATTCAACGGTCATCAACTTAGTATTAGTTGAATACAAAAGAAATAACTGTATACTATGGAATAATCATAACTGAATTGATATTTGTAAATTAACATCATGCTTTAGGAATAATCTAATAGCATAAACATTGAATAATCATATCATAATTTGCTTTGAACAACATTAAGTCAAAGTTATTGAGAATTGGATACCAAGCATGCATAAGGAATAGTAATTTGAATGATAAAGTTGTTCAACTCTTAGAATATTAAAATATAGCGATTTGCATGCTAAACAACAAGTTACAAATTAAAGAACTTGCTCAATAATAAATATAAGATTTAGAATACATGTATCCTCATGAACAATTAGATACAAGAGCTTTCTCAATAATAAACCATATAGCTCTACGAAAGTATAGAGTTAGCAACTTATGTAATTGAAATTGAATTACAAACAATAACGTACTCAACAAAATTAAACTTGCACAATGAAGTTTAAATACTTGTACAATTATAATAGTGGAGTTAGAGAACTTGCCTTTAGCACAAGCTAACCCTTACCACTTGAATCTCAATACCATATATATATGTCATCATGACATAATTAGTCAGTACCAATATTTTATATTTATATAAACACATTTATACATCATGTAGGTTAAATTACCAATTCGCATAATCAAACTATGTTAATACTAGTTAACCCTTGATAACATGCTTATTCATAGTTTAATACTACTGAAATCATTATTTAACATTTCTATTATTAACACATAATATTTATTTTCAAACTTTGTGTAATAAACTAAAACCTGTCGAAACATTTTGCTAACTTATGGCCTCATTGCTATTTCCACAGCTTTACATCATGGTGGTCAAGGCATGCAACGCTGACTTGACAGCCACATGCTAACGATTGCGCTATGGCTGTGAAGTCACAAAGCGGCGATTGGCTTCTGCTTGAAACTTGTCTTCTTTGGGCAATGTTCATGGCCAAAGTCCGAACTCGAAACCCAAGCTCGAAGAACAAGATGAACAAAAAGCCAAATTGGCCTACAAGCTCCAATCTAACAAACTAATTAACATGTAATTCATACAGAGAGTTCATGTAAACATAATTTCAATATTCACAACATGTTTTTACACATATAATAACATAAACATCAACAGTACAACACCCAATTTCACTGTTTTTGATAAAAACTCCATTTTTGACACTTTTAATAAAAATCAACACTCTGATTTTGTTTTTCAATCAAAACAGTAAATTCAAAATACCATGGTTATGATTATACATACTCTATCAAATTCAATAGTCAATTTATATATATCAAACCATATTTTCATTTTAAACTAAGTCATACTCATATATTTTCATATAAACACTGTAATATAGTTTTCTTCACAAATTGCATACATACCTGACTTAATTTCTCTATAATCACATATAACTCATGAAACAACCTTTACAAACAATTATCATACAAAACTATATACATATCAGCAATTTATCTTCTACAATTATTTTACTGACTTTTTGGGAAGAGGAAAACTAAACTTTTAAAGAAAAAGATTGAGCTCCTACCTTTGATTAAGAAGATGATGGCTATCCTTTTGATTATCAAGCTTCTTTTTCCCAATTCCTTACTCAAAACCTGTTAGAAATCACTCACCCTCTCTAGAGTTTTTCTCAATTTTCTCTGTATTCTTCTTCTCTCCTTTTTCTTCAACTGAGTCTTTCTTCTCCTAACTCTATCTTACGTATTATCACATAACGTATACTAATAATAATAATAATAATATAGATATTAAGTATAGGATTTTAACTGACATCAGTTATAGAATTTTGAAAATCAAAAGTTATAAGGCTTGTTTGACTAGCTAACTAAAAATAACTCATTAACTCTTACACCTTGGTTGGTAAACCTAATTAAAACAAATGGATTAATCTTTATACCTTGTTTGATAAAATACTATTAGATTAAAGACTTAATATGCATTAAGACTTGTTTGGTAAAACTAAATTAAACTCCTTTAATTTATTTTAATAACTCCTTTATAGCAAGGTTATTTGTCACACTACTATCTAATGAAATAATCCATTTAATCAATTCAAATACTAATCTATTCAATTACTTTAACACAAATCATTATCACATAATTAAAATTTCCTTTATAATTATAAATTTATTTAACCAACTAGCACCTTATTTTAATTTACAAATTCCAATTAAAATATTATAATTCATTTAATCATTATAAACTCTCTAGCTTAACTATTAAATTAAATTGGTATATAATTTCATAACAATTAATTTAATTAATTTTCTTAACTCTTTAATTATTTACTCAACAAATAATTAACTAAACCACATCAACTCAAATTGAAGAATTATTTATTCAACAATAAACATATCCATTAAATACTAATATAAATTAATAAATATTTAATATTACAATTTAAAATTCTGGAATGTTACATCATTCCCTCCTTACAAGGATTTTGTCATCAGAATCACAACTCAAACAATTATTTATTCAACAATAAACTATCCATTAAATACTTATATAAATAAATAAATATTTAATATTACAATTTAAAATTCTAGAATGTTACAAATGACGGTTTGCCTGTCATTATAGAATACTTTATTAATTATTAATTTCTTAAAATTAATTATTTTAATAAATAAATCAATTAAATGGTTTTTAATTATTAAAATTACAAAATAAATTCCTAAAAAATATTTTAAAGTTTGAAAATTAGTTTTAATTATTACTCATATATTTCATAAATATTTCATATTTTTGGAATAAAAATGGTATTTAATTATAATATTAAATAAATTATTTAAAATGATTTTTAATACATGAAAAATTATATTATGGTATAAGAAAATATTTTAAGTTATTTTTAATAACTTTTAATAATAGAATTAATGATTTAAAATCATATAAAAATGATTTAAGTGTTATAAAAATAATTGAAGTTATATAATATAACTTTTGATATTTTGTCATGGAAATATTAATATTTTAATATTAATAGCAATTATCGGATAATAAATTTAATTGTTTAAAAATCATATACGAGTGATTTTAAGGTATTAAAAATACTTTGATATGTTATTAATATATTATAATATTATGTTGAGAATTTCATTAATATTTGATAATAAATAAATATTAATGATAATAAGATAATCTATTTATTTATATTATATAAATACGATATAAGTGATTGAAAATTATGATAAATGGTAATAATTACTTGAAAATTATTACGAACATATGAAAATTGTTTTTACTAATAATATAATTATCTAAGATAATTGTAAAGTGTTAGGCAGAGTTTAATTGAACTTAAACTCGATTTATTATCCAAACTAGGCAGATCGAGATGTTAGAATTTTGTCGAACTTCAATTTCGGTCGTAAAAGTTTGATTTAAGGTTAAGTCTTATGTGTGTTATACACGTATATGATTATGTGATAATGTGTTTAGGTTATTTTAAATATTGTGATGATATTATTTTAACTTAGAAATAAATATTATTAATATTAAGTCTTTAGACAAAGCTTATTAAAATGCGTAACGCTAATCAACGAAACAGGCAAGTCTTTCTTAACTCGACCTCGAGTTGTATTATTCAATTATACTTGTGGTTAATCATTTCTGATTGCCATGTCTAAGAATTTTTAAATCGCACTCTGTGTATACTGCATGTATTCATCAGGTATAAAAGGCTGATCACCTTCATTACCATTCGGTCTATATATATATATATATATATATATATATATATGTTAGTGTTCAATGTTTGTTCATCTATGTAAAATTTATTCATGCTAGTTCACAACTATATTGTAGAACTTTATAATGCTTATTGTTCAATTCTTTCTATCATGATATATCTTTAGTTTATTGAACTTAAACTAATTGGGCAAACCTATTGCTCACCCTTGCTATATCATGATTAACATTGCAGATTGAGACGAATACGTCGGATACATAAAAGGAGAAAGCCAAGTTCATCTTGGGATTTTATGTACAGCTTATTTTAGATAGTTTTTGAATTGTGTATAAATTAAGGTTACTCGACCTTGGAGGGGGAATGTAAAAGTTTATTGTATAAACAATTTATGTTCATACCATCCGCAATAGTTATAGAATGATTGTACAATATCCGTGGTAATTTGGGACCCGAATTTGGGGCTATCACAGTTGGTATCAACGTTGTTGGTTATGAACCTTAGGTAGGAATACCTGAGACTAATAACTGCAGTGATTACGATAAGTACTAACTCAAATAGAGTTAGTCAGTCGGTAAGATTCAAAGACGAATCTCGGCGGGTTCTAAAAGATATTTTGACACCCCCAAATCCGGGTACTTCAATTCCACAGGATTTGGTGTTCACTGTACAAATATCATCTATCTATTTACCCATAATAAATGCAAACCATGCAATAGATAGAAATAAAATCATCCCCTTAAGGGTTATAACATCCAAATAATAATACAATCCCAGGTTAAACCAACCTTAAATATATGTGCGGAAATATAAACAATAAGTCTTGAGTAACATCAATTCTAATTACATAACATAAATAATCAGTCTTCATTACTTGCTAAGCTTGCCCTTGCCTTTACTAGTGGAAGGTTCGTCTGCTCTTTCGTTCTTAATTGCAATGTTATTATTACGCAAGAGTGAGCACGATTGCCCACAAGTATCACAATATAATAATGAATAATAACATGCGAGAGAAATAATAACTTCTGAAATAAAAGCTCAACTTCTGAATCAAGAATGAATAACAAGAATCAAAAGATTTCTGAGGGTCATAAGACCTTGAACTATGTCCTAGGTTATCAAGGGTTATACTTGAAACCTTTAACGATCGTAAGACTATGGACCTTTCTACTGCATTTAGGGGGATCAAATTTAGTACCATCACATGTACAATATCTTAACGCTAACGCATAAGTAAATCTCTTTGCAGGGTTATTCATCTCAGTTTGACATTCGAGTCCGCACCAAAGGAAGTTTAGTTTGGATAATTCAATAAGGGTTCTAAAATTTAGAACGTTCATCAACTATGGACTAGTTGAATCAATAAGGATTCGCTAGTCTAACAAGGTTCAACAATAATGATATTCAAATTGAATAATAATCTCAAGAAGTATACAATAGAACAAATATTGTATAACAATTTATACTTGAAAGGATAATCAATCTTTAATATAACAATTCGAACTTGAATAGTAGTAATGAGAATTTACTTAAGGTAATTAATAAACTTGAACAATGATAACAAGTAGGGGTAGGAAACTTGCCTTGTGCGTAGATTACACTTTAATTAAACTCGTTCTTTGATTTAAATCCTACATATTATTTACATTCACAACTATAGTTAATTATAACATACTAATCATCAAACGTTTATTCTCTTTGTCTAACTTTGATTATGACTATACTTAGTCAATTTATCACACTCATTGTCACATAATTTACACTTCACAAATAATAAGTTAATTACGTATTCAATAATTCAATCCACATGAAATTATGCTATTACATGTTAATAATCTATTTTAACATCTTATTATACTTCTAATATATTTCTATGTTCATTACATTAAGTTACTAACACATTGCTAGACTTAAAATTTTGAAAATAATTCATTCCTGAACTTTCTGGAGAGTGGTATTTATTGTATTTCGACACATTTGTACTTTCATTATTGTATTGGACTCTTAATGTATGTGGCTTTCGAGACATGAAAATACAAGAAATAAGGCGAGCATCCCATTGTAGCAATACGGCACATACCGATTAATAGAAATGGTAGTTCGCGAAAAATCGCAAAACATGCCAATTTCTATCAATTTCTTAATTTCTACACGAATTTAGACATACCCACATGATATAATTCACACATAATCATTACCCAACATTTATAGAGTGACTTTAACTAATTTAAACACTTAATTACAGAATTAAAGCATGCAATTTTCACTATTCTTGATGTTCTTGAATGTTTTGAAAACAAAACATGAAAATTAACACTACGAATTCGTTATAACACCGAATCCGTTCGTTTAAAGTTTGGTCTCTTCGTATCAAGATGCATAATAAAATAAGAGTGTAAATTTTATGAAAACATTTATGTTTGACATACTAAAATCACGTATAAGGCCATATGGCTATAACCCAAACTTTGTAAATTTTGAAATAACAAGTCATAGTATAACGAAACTTATGATATGGAATCATGCAATATAAATATTTAAAACATTTTATGCTACTCGTATTATAACATATATCCATATAACAACACAATTTCCCAATTATAGAGACTTTACAGGATGAATGAAAGCCATTTTCACAAAAACTAAATGACGTGAAATAGAAATTGGGTTTGAGAATTTACCTAGAGTATAAAGTGTATATTTGTAGGGGATGAATTCTTTCTCAACTCTTCTTCAAACACACACTCACAATCTCTTAAACAGATATAAATTTCTCTCTGAATTCCTCAAATACTCTCTGACTATATTTTAGACTTAGAAAAATGCAATAAAGAAGACGTATGATATATTAAAGGAACTAACGCACTGAGTGGTCAGTTAACCCAATAATGGGTAACTACTTCTAACTCCCCATAGGGCCTTGTTTGGCTAGCAAAATAGATTGAAAAACCATTTAATTTAATAAAGCTTTATCATATAGTTTAATTAATGTCACACTCCTTCATAAAATAAATCAATATTTTATTTAATTTACTTTAAATAAAATATAATAAATTCTCATAAATTCACATAGTCACATAATTAAATTTCTCATTAATAAATAATGTCAAATTATTAACTCTCTAATTAATAATTAAATTAATTAAAATACATTAGGCTTATTTAGTATTTCTTTTAATACAATAAGCTCACATAATTACATATATTGAATAATAAAATTCTCTACATTAATTTAATAAATATAACACATATAATAAATTAATCTACCACAATTTCATCAATTAATTATTTAATCTAATAATTAAATCATCGAAAATATTTATTTACTTCAATAAATATTAAAATTAAATTACAAAAATCTCGTTCGTCACATATTTCCCCCCTTAAAAGGATTCTGTCCCCAGAATCATGACTCAATAAATTCGACCTGTTACATTCTCACCCCCTTACAAAGATTCTGTCCCCAAAATCGCTTACACATAATTAAGTAAATAAATGAGGGTAATTCTTCATCAAATTCTCTTCAAGTTCCCACGTAGCTTCTTCAGCGTTGTGGTTCCTCCAAACTACCTTAACAGAAGGAATTACTTTATTTCTGAGAACTTGTTCTTTTCGGTCGACAATTTGAATAGGAATTTCTTCGTAGGATAAGTCTTTTTTAAAATGTAGGGGTTCGTATTCAATGACGTGCTAGTAATCGGGTTTGTAGAGTCGTAAAACAGAAACATGGAAGACGTTATGGACATTCTCGAGTGTTGGAGGTAGGGCTACCTCGTACGCAACTTCTCCGATTCTTCTCAGTACTTCAAATGGTCCAATGAATCTTGGTCTCAATTTCCCTTTCTTTCTGAACCTGATCTTTCCCTTCTAAGGAGAGACCTTCAAGAAAACATAACTACCTGATTCAAATTCGATATTTTTACGATGTGGATCAGTGTATTTCTTCTGTCTATCTTGAGCTGCTACTAGTCATGCTCGGATCACTTTGACTATTTTTGCTGTCTTCTGTACTAATTCTGGCCCTAGCAATTATCTTTCGCCAACTTCATCCCAAAAAAGTGGAGTTTTGCACTCTCTGCCGTATAACGCTTCATAAGGCGGCATGCAAATACTAGCGTGGTAACTGTTGTTGTAGCCGAACTCTACTAACGGTAGGTGATCATCCCAATTTCCTTTAAAGTCCATCACACAGGCTCTTAGCATATCCTCTAATGTCTGAATCATTTTTTTGCTCTGTCCGTCTGTTTGAGGGTGGTATGATGTACTCATTCGCAATTGTGTACCCATTCAAAAACAATTGAAACCGGAACTCCGTGCCTCGAAACAATCTCTTTTACGTATAACCTCGCCAACTGATCTAAGTTGAATCTGATTTTGATCGAAAGGAAGTGTGCGGATTTCGTCAATCGGTCAACGATAACCCATACTGCGGAAGGCCAACCACGAAGTCCATTGTAATATGTTCCCATTTCCATTCTGGGATTTCCAACGGTTGAAGCAATCCACTTGGTCTCTGATGTTCTGCTTTCATTTTCTGACAGGTAAGACACTTGGCAACACACTCTGTAACATCTCGTTTCAAATTCGGCCACCAGAAGTGTTGTCGAAGATCTTGATACATCTTGGTACTACCAGGGTGAATCGAATATCGTGAACTATGAGCCTCGCTCAAAATATCTTCCTTAATCTCTTGTACTGGCGGTACCCAAATTCTACTCTCAAATCTCAGTATTCCTTCCTTATCCATCTTAAATCTCGGTTCAGTTCCTTCAGATATCTTCTTTGTCACATTTTTATATTCTTCGTCCTGAAGTTGAGCCTCTTTAACTTTATCTAGTAGGGTTGTACCAGATTGCATCTGAAATAGCTTCTCATCAATCTCCATAGGATACTTCACTTCCAACTCCAGTTTCTCCATTTCTGCAATTAACTCCTCCTGAACAGTCAATATCATCAATTTCTCACGACCCTTTCTACTTAATGTGTCGGCAACCACATTTTCTTTACCCGGATGGTATTAAATCTCACAATCGTAATCCTTAATTAATTCCAACCATCTTCTTTGTCCCATATTCAAATCCTTTTGTGTAAAAATATATTTAAGACTCTTGTGGTCCGTATATATTTCACACTTTTCCCCGTAGAGACAGTGCCTCCAAATTTTCAAAGCAAAAACAACTGCAGCTAACTGCAAGTCATGGGTCAGATATCCCTTATCTTAATCCTTCAATTGTCGTGATGCATACGACATGACTTTACCGTTTTGCATCAGCACACAGCCAAGTCCTTTATGCGACGCATCACTATAAACAACAAAATTTCTTGTATCATTCGGAAGAGATAACACAGGGGCCGTACTCAACCTCTTCTTCAATTCTTGAAAACTTTCCTCACACTTATCCGTCCAAACAAATTTCACAGCTTTTCGAGTTAAATTCGTTAACGGAGTTGCGAACTTGGAAAACTCTTATATGAACCTTCTATAATATCCCGCCAATCCAAGAAAACTTCTTACTTCCGACGGCGTTCTTGGATGATCCCAGTTAATCACGGCTTCGACTTTAGATGGATCTACCGAAATTCCATTTTTATCGATCACGTGACCAAGAAATTGTACTCGTTCAATCCAAAATTCGTATTTTGAAAACATAGCATACAACTTTTACCTTCTCAATACTTCCATTATTAATCTCAAATGTTCTTCATGTTCTTCCTTGGTTTTTGAATAAACCAAAATGTCATCAATACATACCACTACGAACTTCTCCAAAAACGGCTTGAACACACCATTCATTAGTCCTATAAATGCTGCAGGAGCATTCGTACGACCAAACGACAATACTAAAAATTCGTAGTGACCATATCGCGTTCTGAATGCTGTCTTCGGTACATCCTCTGGCCTCACCTTCAGTTGATGATAACCTCTTCTCAAGTCTATCTTGGAAAAGTGTCTCGCTCACTTCAATTGATCAAACAGGTAGTCGATCCTCGATAATGGATATCTATTCTTAATCATGACCTTATTCAGTTCTCTGTAGTCAATACAGACCCGCATCGATCCATCCTTCTTTTTCACAAACAACACAAGCGCTCCCCACGGCGATACGCTCGGTTGAATGTACTTCTTGTCCAACAATTCTTATAGTTGTACCATTAGTTCTTTCATCTCTACTGGTGCCATTCGGTATGGTGCCTTCAATATTGGAGCAGTTCTGGGCGCCAAATCGATGACGAAGTCTACCTCTCTATCTGGTGGAAGTCCTGGCAAATCGTCTAGAAATACGTCGACGAAGTCCCTCATAATCGGTATTTCTTCTACCTTCGGATTCTCTTTTCGACTGTCGACTATGTAAGCTAAGTATCCTACACAGCCTTATCTTAATAACTTCCTGGACTGCATCATCATCAGATAACTTTCTTGTCTAGGTGACTTACTACCATAAAACATAACCTTTGACGGAGTCATAAGGTTAATACGCTTCTTTTGGCAATCAATTACAGCCCCGTAATTGAATAACCAGTCCATTTCTAAAATAACGTCAAATTCCCCAAGTCGAATAGGGATAAGATCTACGTTCATGATATTACCCTTAATATCCACTCTACGCTTCTTATGTGCGTACTTAACATGGATTATTTCTCTATTCATAAATTTCTATGTTCATGGGGTAATCCAATTCATCCTTAGGAAAATCTAAATTCTTGGCAAAGTCATCGGATATAAAGGAACAAGTAGCACCCGAATCAAATAAAATATAAGCATTAACTTTATTGATCGGAATGATACCGACACCACATCACGAGATCGAATCGCATCCTGCGCAATGTCGTGTTGAAAGTCCTGGCGGTCGGTCGTTTTGTTGTGGTTGGTCCGGTGATAGTTAAGGCATTTCCACTGTTGCTTCCCCGGTTTCCTCCTGATCCCTTCTTGGACAGTCTCTTTCCAGATGGTCTTTCGAACCACAAGTGAAACAAGCACCCTTCTTTGGGTTAGGACAGTTAGGTGCTATGTGGCCTTCCTGACCACAATTGTAGCACACTCTTTTTCCCTTCATACAAACCCCCAAATGAGCTTTCCCGCAGGTCGGGCATGCTTCGATTCTTTTCTTTTGACTACCTTGCTGATTCCCTGATGATGAGTTGTTATTCCACCTTTTTTTCTGATTAAAATCTCCACCTCTTGTGCCACTTCCACTAACCTTGTTATTTCCTTCACCTTCACTCTTCTTCTTCTTCTGATCTTGATTGTACTTGGTCACCGCATTGCTTCCACCTTCAAATGAGGGATGGCCTTTTCGATGACTCTAGCAAGCGTGTTTAAATTTGAAACATTAATACCTTGCTGTACACCCAAGGCTTTAGTCATTGTTCGAATCTTCTGGCTTTTCTCTCGTCCGTGTGTACTTGATACGGGGCAAACCTCACCAACTCGTTAAATCTAGCCGCATAATCAGGTACGGTCATATTCCCTTTCTTCAATTCTAGAAATTGAACCTCCATCTGGTTCTGTGAGCTTGTTGGGAAGTACATCTCGAAGAACATCTCTTTAAATCTCTCCCAAGTAATTACACCTTCACCTCCACGAACTTTGTTTACTTGCCACCAATAGCTAGCTTCAGACTTCAGCATAAACGTTACAAAAGTGGTCTTCTTGTCTTCTCTAACCCTAGCAACGTCGAAAACCTTCTCCATTTCCATAACCCACGTTTGAGTCTCGATCGGGTTCATGGAACCTTTAAATTTTGGCGGTCCCACCGCCTTGAAATCCTTAAATGTAGTATTTGGTGGAGCTTGAGGTTGATTATTCATTGCTCCAGTCAGTAAGTTAACCAACTGCTGCACGGGATTAGCATTGGCATTATTGTTGTTATTTGTTAACTCTTTCTGAGCTAGTTGACTTTGTTGTCTTCTTCTAGGCGCCATATTTCTATTAAGAATAATATATTCTTATTAAATCTCTATTAAATTCTCTAAATAGTTAAGACTTAACTCAACAATTTAATATAATCATTTAACACATCATCTCAAACAACTTAATATATTTAATTCAAACTAAAAGTTTTACATCAAACGATAGCATAACTGCTATTTACATCCACCATCCTGAGATAAAGAATCCACAGGATTTAAATATTAGTATATTCCTTCATTCATAAACATATCGGAATTTACATATAAAAACTAACTAAGTCTTTCACATAATTAAACAGATTATATCACTGTCTGTCAAGGTGCTGAATAGCCTTGCCACGCTCCTCTTCCATGATACGAGACATCGTCCTGCGATCCAGCATGTACGATGGAAGTCCTTCAAACTTGATGGGGTACCGCAAAACTCGATCCTGGGCCTCATCCATTGCATGATTAAGTGTAGAGTATGTCTCTCCAAGCTTTGCCTTCTTCGCACGACCATCCTCTTCCGCAAGATCAGCACGACGTGACTCTCTTACCCAGCCCTCCTCTGCTATGGCAAGCCTCTCTGAACTCTCTTTCAGATGCTTCTTCAACTTTTCTATCTTTGCGGTCTTATCTTCGATTTGACCCTTCTCGTGAACCAAATCCCATTCTACATTTCCCAGTCGTGAGTGAAGAGTCAAAATCTCATTCTCCTTCTCCTCTAGAGTAATCTGCTGAATAATAGCCCGCTCAGTCAGATCTTGCACCTCATCTCGTAACTCCACGTTACGGTCGTATAATGTGTCATACATCTCAGCATCAATGGAGTGTTGTGGAAACTCCTCTTCTTCCTCTTCCTCGTCAAATTCCTCCTCAGGATCGTCCTTAGGATTAGTCTCAGGTTAATGCTCCTGACCAACAACGGTGATCAATGGAGATGACTCCCTCTATACCAACTATTCCCTAATGACATAAATGTCTCTCGGCTCCTCCTCTGTAGGTAATGTAGGTACTCGGGGTTCTTCCTCCCCTGCTCGACTAGTTCTTCCAATGTTAGACATCTTGACAACAAAATTTTGAGTTTTAGTTAGGGCTGAGCATTCGGTTATAACCGAACCGAATAGCTTATTTGGTTATAACCGAAAACCGAAATTAACATTATTTTGATATCCGAATTGATACCCGAATTGGGAGATAACCGAATAACCGAATTTACTATTCGGTTATTCGGTTAATAACCGAAATGAGAAACTTTTCACAATTAAAACAACATTTCACAAATTTTCAAACTACCCATATATGAAAAGCCAAAAATAGAAAAGCTGAATTAAAAGTTGCACACTATAATCCCAAAGCTAGTTTGCCCAAAACCTAAAGCATAAAACATAAAAGGGGAACACATGTAGACACATCGGCATCACTACATCAGCGCTTGAGCACGCATGACCTTAAAAACAAAGTGAGAAATAGAGGATTACCAAATCCCAATTCAAAAAATGAAACCCAAATCCAAATTCAAAAAATCCCAATTGAAAGAATCAAACTAACTCACAATTCAAAAATCAAATTTGAATGAAGAAAATGATTACCAACTCACAATTCAAAAAATCAAAGTTCGGCCAAAAATCAAAGTTCGACGAAGAATCAAAGTTAAATGAAAGAGGATCTTGCGGTGAGTTCGCCCAATAAGCGGCGCGATGCGGCTCATGATTTGGGGATTTCTAAGCGAAAGTCGTATTCTTTGTGATCGCGTCGAATAGTGAGCCATCTCATGATCTCAAACCTGGAATAAACTTAGACTTATAGAGAGAATATGAGATCTGAGAAGTTGAGTGAGAATATGAAATAGACTTAGACAAAGAGAGAGAGAGAATATGAAATAGACTAAGAGAGAGAGAATATGAAATAGATAGACTTAATATGTTCGGTTAAGTAAAAATTCAAAATACACTTAATATGTTCGGTTATTCGGTTAAACCGAATAACTCAAAAGTAATACCCGTACAAATTAACCGAAAACCGTACAAAAATTCGGATATAACCGAAATAGTAAAAATAACCGAATTGTCAGATATTTCGGTTAAATTATTTTGGTTGTGTTCGGTTTTTCGGTTATACCCAATTTTTGCTCAGTCCTAGTTTTAGTTACTAAGTCGTACTAGTGAGCACATAATTTAACACATAAGCACATAAAGTCTTTTATTATCTTCAATGAATTACAAAAATTCATTTCTTAGAACTCGATAAGAGTTTTCCACCACTATGTTCTTTCTATAAGTCTACTACCTAAGGTTGTTCCTCCACCTAAGGTTCATAACCTACAGCTCTGATACTTCAATTCCACAGGATTTGGTTTGAAATATCCAAACCAAATCCGGGTACTTCAATTCCATAGGATTTGGTGTTCACTATACAAATATCATCTATCTATCTACCCATAATAAATGCAAACCATGCAATAGATAGAAATAAAATCTTCCCCTTAAGGTTTACAACATCCGAATAATAATACAATCCCAGGTTAAACTAACCTTAAACATCTGTGCGGAAATATAAACAATAAGTCTTAAGTAACATCAATTCTAATTACATCACATAAATAATCAGTCTTCATTACTTGCTAAGCTTTCCCTTGCCTTTACTAGTGGAAGGTTCGTCTGCTCTTTCGTTCTTAACTGCAATGTTATTATTACGTAAGAGTGAGCACGATTTCCCACAAGTATCACAATATAATAATGAATAATAACATGCGAGGGAAATAATAACTTATGAAATAAAAGCTCAACTTCTGAATCAATAATGAATAACAAGAATCAAAAGATTTCTGAGGGTCATAAGACCTTGAACTATGTCCTAGGTTATCAAGGGTTATACTTGAAACCTTTAACAGTCATAAGACTATGGACCTTTCTACTCGTACTTAGGGGGATCAGCCCTTAGTACCATATTGTGCACAATCTCTTAATGCTAACGCATAAGTAAATCCCTTTGCAGGGTTGTTCATCTCAGTTTGACATTCGAGTCCGCACCAAAGGAAGTTTGGTTTGGATAATTCAATAAGGGTTTTGAAATTTAGAACGTTCATCAACTATGGACTAGTTGAATCAATAAGGATTCGCTAGTCTAACAAGGTTCAACAATAATTATATTCAAATTGAATAATAATCTCAAGAAGTATAAAATAGAACAAATATTGTATAACAATTCATACTTGAAAGGATAATAAATCTTTAATATAACAATTTGAACTTGAATAGTAGTAATGAGAATTTACTTAAGGTAATTAATATACTTGAACAATGATAACAAGTAGGGGTAGAAAACTTGCCTTGTGCATAGATTACACTTTAATTAAACTCGTTCTTTGATTTAAATCCTACATATCATTTACATTCACAACTATAGTTAATTTTGACAAACTAATCATCAAAAGTTTATTCTCTTTGTCTAACTTTGATTATGACTATACTTAGTCAATTTATCACACTTATTGTCACATAATTTACGTTTCACAAATAATAAGTTAATTACGTATTCAATAATTCAATCCACGTGAAATTATGCTATTTAAATGTTAATCATCTATTTTAACATCTTATTATACTTCTAACATATTTCTATGTTCATTACATTAAGTTACTAACACATTTCTAGACTTAACATTTTGAAAATAATTCATTCCTGAACTTTTACGGAGAGTGGTATTGCGGCTTTCTGATACACTTGTACTTTCGGTATTTGCTTGCTGATGGCTGACTATGATTGGACTCTTAATGACTTGACTTGACTTGAGACGAGTATTTATTGTAGGCTACAAGTGATATAAGTGGCATGGAAATAAGCGAGAAGCCGTGATTGCGACGACGTGTCGATTCTTGAGAATGGCGATTCGCGAAAAATCGCAGAACATGCCAATTTCTATCAATTTCTACACGAATTTAGACATACCCACATGATATAATTCACACATAATCATTACCCAACATTTATATAGTGACTTTAACTAATTTAAACACTTAATTACAGAATTAAAGCATGCAATTTTCACTATTCTTGATGTTCTTGAATGTTTTGAAAACAAAACATGAAAATTAACACTACGGATTCGTTATAACACCAAAAATTCGTTTAAAGTTTGGTCTCTTCGTATCAAGATGCATAATAAAATAAGAGTGTAAATTTTACGAAAACATTTATGTTTGACATACTAAAATCACGTATAAGGCCATATGGCCATAACCTAAACTCTGTAAATTTTGAAATAACAAGTGATCGTATAACGAAACTTATGATATTGAATCATGCAATATATATATATATATATATATATATAACATGTTATGTTACTCGTATTATTACATATATCCATATAACAACACAATTTCCCAATTACAGAGACTTTACAGGATGAATGAAAGTCATTTTCACAAAAACTAAATGACGTGAAATAGAAATTGGGTTTGAGAATTTACCCAGAGTATAAAGTGTATATTTGTAGGGGATGAATTCTTTCTCAACTCTTCTTCAAACACACACTCACAATCTCTTCGTATCAAGATGCATAATAAAATAAGAGTGTAAATTTTATGAAAACATTTATGTTTGACATACTAAAATCATGTATAAGGCCATATGGCTATAACCCAAACTTTGTAAATTTTGAAATAACAAGTCATAGTATAACGAAACTTATGATATGGAATCATGCAATATAAATATTTAAAACATTTTATGCTACTCGTATTATTACATATATCCATATAACAACACAATTTCCCAATTATAAAGACTTTACAGGATGAATGAAAGCCATTTTCACAAAAACTAAATGACGTGAAATAGAAATTGGGTTTGAGAATTTACCTAGAGTATAAAGTGTATATTTGTAGGGGATGAATTCTTTCTCAACTCTTCTTCAAACACACACTCACAATCTCTTAAACAGATATAAATTTCTCTCTGAATTCCTCAAATACTCTCTGACTATATTTTAGACTTAGAAAAATGCAATAAAGAAGACGTATGATATATTAAAGGAACTAACATGGCAGTGGTCGATTAACCCAATAATGGGTAGTAGCTTCCAACTCCCATAGGGCCTTGTTTGGCTAGCAAAATAGATTTAAAAACCATTTAATTTATTAAAGCTTTATCATATAGTTTAATTAATGTCACACTCCTTCATAAAATAAATTAATATTTTATTTAATTTACTTTAAATAAAATATAATAAATTCTCATAAATTCACATAGTCACATAATTAAATTTCTCATTAATAAATAATGTCAAATTATTAACTCTTTAATTAATAATTAAATTAATTAAAATACATTAGGCTTATTTAGTATTTCTTTTAATACAATAAGCTCACATAATTACATATATCGAATAATAAAATTCTCTACATTAATTTAATAAATGTAACACATATAATAAATTAATCTACCACAATTTCATCAATTAATTATTTAATCTAATAATTAAATTATCGAAAATATTTATTTACTTCAATAAATATTAAAATTAAATTACAAAAATCTCGTTCATCACAGATATAGAGTTTCCTAACTCTGATAATAAAGTTGAACAATAGTGGTGAATAGATAGAGTCTAAAAGACTAAAAGTACAGTGATAGAAGATCGAAAAAACAAAACGATCATAATATAGAAATGAATCGTAATATATACGATGAGATCACCCCGTGATCGAATAAGGTTATATTATGGAGAAGGATCAATCGAATGATTGAAAATTTTACAGCAAGATTGCTGTGTGTCAGTGGTACTACGAATTGGTACAGATTCAGGAAAGGATTATGAATACGAGTTGAATGAAATTCGTATTGAGAAATGAGTTAGGATTAGGTGTGGATTTCAATTGAGGATTAATGTCGGTAGCTAAGTTGTATGATTCTCCGTATGGGAGTTGAATTGTACTTGGTGTAACAACCACTTAGTTGCTCACACTGATAATCATTGAAATGTCTGTGTCGCGCTATTTGCTATATGCATGTTACGAGGGTGATTCCTTTCTCATATGTATATCAGATAGATAAGGTATAGGTAGAGAATATCAGGTTAAGTGCGAGTTCTTAAAACTCATACTTATGGTACGTTCGTGACTCATGATTATATGAAATTTTTATGAACCCCTCAGCGAATGGGCGCCAAAGGTCTTACTAGGACAAGTTCTTAAACTCATATGATTGTGGAAAGTTCCTGAACTCATGAGTGTGGTTTGACGAACTAGGTAGAACTATGTGTAAACAGAATATTGAGGATTATAGGAACAGATAGACTGATTAAGCGATTGATCATTAGTGGAGACATAAATTTTCCAAAACTCCTAGCTATGCTAGACTTCAATTTTTTTTTACATCAAGTTAAATACGCACTATGTGCTTTTGAAAAATAAATTTTTATTTTCCACTCCGGGTGACCATTGTGTTAGAGTGGACTTCGGGCCACCGACACATCGTTACCTGTTGAGGAAATAAAACTAATTTGAAACAAATTTTTGAACGGTTTTGTGACGCCCCCAAAATAGGTCCAATCCATCCAACCTATTCTAAGTCACCAAAAACATGGTACAGAAAACAACTACAATTGCCGTGCAAAATACAATAACACATATGTTGTGAGTTTTGATACAAATATATACCAACTGTGACTCTCATCCCAACCTTGAATAACACGTCACAATGGCACCTTACATAAAGGTACAGTCAACAACTGTTTTAGAAATTAGAATCTTTGGAAAGTGCTCAAGAAAACCTTTCGTACATGGGAGGCCATGCGTCTAAGTTATGATAGATATCATATGTCCACAAAATTATCCTTGGTTGACCCAATAGACCCCAAAGAAAAACGAGAAGATTACTATCATATTCTTTCCAATGGTGACTCTTCTCTTGACATATCAATATCTCCACTGTTTCTAATTGAGAATTATACTTCAACCAAACACCAAGATTGTATAGGTAGTGCTCATAGATATACTCAGCAAGTGGATGTGCACAACCTTGTCTTATAATAACACGAAGTCGCATGTCGTTAGACATCTTGTATGATAGTGGCAAAACACCCTTCCAACGTTGGGTTCGCCTCACCCTAATGGAAGCACCAAATATAACTACTAAATGATGTATAAAATACAACACACTTTTTTATACTGTTTAGGGAGAATATCCACAACTAAAGACCACCTGTAACGACCCCAAAATCCAAAAAATTTAAATCTCCACTTCGGTCGTTAACCATACATTAAATCTCTAATTTTACATCATTATTCGATATTAAAAACACTAAAATGGCGAAATATTTAAAACTTTTATACATTTCCTTCTTTCTTGCCCTGAATCGCAACCTTTACATTACATCTCTTTAATTCAATCTTATATCATGAATCGTTACAAAAAAATGACTATACAAAGTCTTACATCATAACTAAATATCCATATACATTGGATAACTCAACTTACAATTCAACAACATGTTACGTCCAAAATATGAAATCCATTTCTTATAAAACATAAGTAATCTTTGTGAATATAGATCTCTATAACTCACTTAGCACATATCTTTACCTAAAATGTTGACCTGCAAAAGTGGTTATTTGCAAGAATGAGCTCGACAACCCATCAAAGACTAACAGTTTTCATGCATCACATATCACATAATAACATGCTCAATATACATCTCATTAAAGTAACATGGCATACATGCTTTTAATTCATATAACAAATATAAAGATTGAGTTCCTTACTCAGTCATCATTACTTAGCCAAAACAATGCAGTCATATATCGACTTTAACATTTCATGATTTCAACATGCATAACATATCATACAATTTAAAATAGTTCATCAAGTCCACGTAGAAAATAGGAACCAAAAGACTTGCCTTGATCGTTGTTTACCAATAACAGATTAACAACTTATAGCTATCTGCACTTCATGTGCCCTACGCAATTATATAATCATACACATCAACTATTATTCACATAAAAACACATATTAATTGTAATGTAAACTCAATCCACATATCATAATCTTTCCTATTAATTAGCACACAATGTTCAATTTGATTGTGTTAACATTCAACTTATATCTCACTATATTTCACATTCGCAGTTCATTCAAGTGCTTAAATCTTGCTAGGACTACTTATTAGTTTTATATTAAATCCATTCCATATCTTATAATATTCATTTCAATTGAATTGAAAGACTTTTTAAGTTCATTAACACTTGGCACGGCGTTTCGACGTTCAATCGTCTCACGCCCGATTTGTCTCTATTGTGTATGCTTACTATGCTTCTATAACTTATCTAATACATTATTTATTAATGTTAAGCATCATTATATTTACTAATATACATGTTTTATAACTTAGGACATCATCTTTAATCGTCAGGAGCACTACACATGCATATGGGCATGCCCGACGCCCTCTGATTGCCCCCGAAAATACAACAGTCCTAAAGATGATCATTTTGACTATTGTTACACACTTTAACTTGAAAAACTTAAATAACATAAGTTGTAGGTCTACTCGTCCTCGTTCCGGATCATCTTGAATCACCTCAATCGGAGTTCGTATAAGAAAGTTATGGCCATTTAACTACTGAGGCCAAAACGTATCGACTCAGACTTTTTGTTTGGCCATGGCGAGAACTAAACTAATCGGTGGTCTTTGGGCTGAAATTTGGCGTTAGGCGTGAATTTAATGATTGAGGAGCAATTTCTGTATTGGTAGCGAATTTGTACTTGAGGTGCCAAAACTTGCGAAACCCAACCATCGGAGAAACGAAACAACTAATTTACATCTATTTAACACTTGCTAACATCTAAATTAACATGCTAACTTATATAAATTACACATATACACACTCTACCAACATGCATATACTAGTTTAAACCACTAAACAATAATTTTATAAAACTTAAATCATTATGCGCCTTTGTTTTAAAAACTAAACTCCATAACTCGATGCGTTTGTTTACACGATGAACACTATCATACTACCAATTTGATTACTTTGAACCATGTTACGCTTAATATCTTACTCAATTACATATCTGAGTTTCAATTTTTTTACAATTAGCATAATCACATACTAATTTTCTTATCTTACAAAACATGTTCATGTACATGTAATCATTTGTAAAAGCATTTTTACTTATTTTTGAATGTATTTATAAACTACTGATCATATATATATGCTAGTTATTACCAAAACATATGGTTTCATCATCAATTAGTATAACATATGGATTATAGACAATTTTAAATAAACATATTATACCTCAGTGAGTGAATTTCAAAAACACAGAGACTAAGGAATTATACTATAAAAGATATATGTTAAGATTATAAAACATACATTTTGTTGCTTTGAAATTACTTACTAACCACTGAGAAACGTTTTGGAATTACAGAACCCTTTCTCTCAATTTTCTCTGATACTTCTCTCTCAAACCCTCTGTAATTCTCCTTCTCAGAAAACTTTTATTTTTCTTCCTAGGCGTAAGCCAAATGCATTATACGTAAACTAAAACTAACCCAAATGCACATCTTATTTAAATGTTTAAAACCGACACTACTAATGGCCTTATTCATTCAGCGGTTACCATAATTATTATATTTTATTTATATTTTATTTATTTAATTTATATTATTAATAAATCAAATTTAAAAATCCAAAAGCCATAAGGCTCCGTTTGGCAAAACTCTTTAAAATTAAAAAATTAATATATTTAAGCCCTGTTTGACAAAATAAATTAAAACAACTTTAATTTATTTTAATAACCACTCATAATATAGTTATTTGTCACACTTCTTTTAATTAAGCTTTCATACTTAATCTAATTAATACCAATAACAATTTATCAATTAAATCATTAAATCACAAAACTCAATACAAATAATTACCCATCAAAAATGAAATATCAATATAATATTTCATTTAATCAATATAAACTCTCTAATTTAATTATTAAATTAAACTAGAACATTATCCCATAATTATTAATTTCTTTAACTCATTAATTATTTATTAAATAATTAATTAATCAAATCAAATCAAACAAACATTTATTCACGATAAACAATTCCATCAAATATTTATATAATTTAATAAATATTTAAATATTATAATTAAAAATCTGGATTGTTACATTATTCTCTCCTTACAAGGATTATGTCCTTAGAATCATAACTCAAACCACTCATTCGTTACAATCTTCCCTACTTACAAAGATTCTGTCCCCAGAATCGAAGACACAAATTAAACAAATAACTCAGAGTAATCTTTCATCATTTTATCTAAATATAGATTTTATATTTCCTACTACATTCATTACCTTAACAAATTCTAGGTTTCATTTCATAACCTTCACTTGAACTCAATTATATTCTGAGTATTATATATCTTTTAACCCATTCATTTCCTTTTTTAAGGATCGTTAACATCAACACTCGGGATATTATATTCACCCTTTCTTCTAAGAATTTCGTCCTCGAAATTTTATTTATTAATCTTTATTCATTCAATCTATCAAAGTAGATTTTACGTCACTACTTCATTCATTCATTGGTTTCTATAACCACTTTCTTTCCACAAAGATCATTCTACAATTATTAACTTTTCTATTAAAAGTTTTACATTATTCTTTGATAACTCATATCATTCTCACTTCCAAATCTCTTTTCTCACTTATTCAACATATTCATCATTCAGTGTCGTATTCAACGACTTACTTCTGTCTAAGGAATACTTTCCTTTTTCACTTCCATCTTGCAGAATAACAAAAATCTTCCACAATTGTTCAATAATTGGGAAGTAGTATGAATAACTCAGGAATTTAAAAGATTTCAAATCATGCTGAGGGTTACAAGACCTTGAACACTATTCTATAGGTTTAATAGTGCTTCACCCCCCACCCCCCCGATTCTTCACACTTTAAACCCTCTTTGGCAGAATGTTTATCAATCACAAAAGACTGAAAACACCCTCCACTCGTACACTAGGAGGCCAACCTATTGTACCACTACGTTGGGCCGCAACGTAGTGTTTTGTAATGACTATATGCGTTACGCTCGGTACTTAGGGTGTTAAGCCCTTCGTACAATGTATTGTGCACAAACATTTTAGCGCAAAGTATAAACTAAGCGCAACCTCTAATAAAAGAGTTGTTCATCTCAGAATTTTGATTGCAAGCATTCAGCTGAGGGTCTAATGACCACGAACCATGTCCACAGTTATAAGTAATCTTTCAACTTTAACTTTAACAGTTATACAACTGTAAGGACTCCAAGGTACTTAGGGGATCAATCCTTCGTACATGTATTGTGCTCAAACATTTCATCACAAAGTATAAACTAAGCGCAACCCCTAAATAATAGGGTTGTTCATCTTAACTTTTCAACATCTGAATCCACACCAAAACAATTTGGTTTGGCATAACTTCTCAAGAAACTCTTGAATTTCATAAACATCTTTCAATATTTGTCTAGGTGAATCAAATAGCATAGACCTCTACAACAATTCGGACATCAACCGAAATATACATATACATACATACATATGTATTCTCATATCTTAATGAAATCTCAAAAATCTTTTTATGACATTATGATACCGCACTGTATTTATAGTCCGTTGAGGATTCCGTCATTTGGTGATTTTATCATACTACATCATACCATAGTGGGCTGACGATCCTTAGATCACATCCAACACTAAGTAATACTTCATTGATGACTCCATCATTTTAATCATCTTTGCACCAGGTTACATTATGCATTAATGATATAAAATACATTTTGATATATTGCAAATCATTTTTGTCTAGCCGAAGCAATTAGCATAGACATACGAATAATAGTATTGTTATTAAAACTCATTGGTTCCATCATTTGATCCAATGTTTTTTAAGAAAATAAAAGTGTAAACATCAGCACGAAGTCAATAAATTTTGAAAGTCTAGCATAGCTAGTAGATTTAGAATACCTATGCTTCCACCATCAACACCACTTTCTATAATGATCCATTGCTTAATATGTCTATCTATTCCTATCATCCTCCATACTCCATTTACATTTATCTATACCCAGTTCGTTAAACTTACCACACTTTATGAGTTCAGGAACTTGCTACAATCATATGAGTTTAAGAACTTATCCTAGTCAGACCATAGGCGTCCATTCGCTGAGGGGTTCAAAAACATATCATATAATTATGAGTCACGAACCTACCATAAGTATGAGTTTTAAGAACTCGCATTTAACCTTATAATATTCTATAACTATACTCTACCTATCTGTTATACACATGAGAAAAGAATCACATTCTCAATAGGCATATAGCAAATAACACGACACAAACATTTCAATAATTATCAATGTGATAAATTGAGTACAAGCACAAAACCCTCGCCCATACAAAGGTTTGTACAACTTAGCCACCACCTGAGTCCTCAATTGAAATCCCTCCTAACTCTATCTTTCTTATAACTTGCTCTTTACTCGATACAAATTCCTCCTATCACATTATCTATAACTCCTCATGAGTTTATCTCGTACTATCATAGTGCATTATCTTCATAGCATCAAGCTATAATCATTCAAACATTACAAACTATCTTTCAGATCACTTAAACAGACCACGTCGTGATCTTATTCTATAATCATCTCCCTTAAAATTCTTTTCTTAACTCATGATCGTTTTATTTTACGATCCCCTTTCTTTCCTTTCATTTACGACATTATTCGTTATCTTGGCTTTCGGAGTTAGGAAACTCTCATTTCTTATCTTTATATCTCTTAGATTCTTCTTTGAATCATCTTGTTTATATAACAATTCTTCCTTTAAGAATTTCCAACTTCAGTTACATCGTTCAAAATTTCATTCGAGTTCTATACTTTCATCATACGTATCCATTTCTACACTTGGTACACATCGAGTCTCTAACAGTTTTAATATGGTACGCTGAGTGATTTCCCACAAACAACCAACAAACTAGGTTTCGAGTTACTAGTTTGTATATACCTCTGCTCTATGAAGGAATCGTTTAGCCCAGATACCATACATCAACTACTAAAGAGTACAATTGCACCATACTCTCTATTCTTAACTTCTTTATCATTTTCTTTTTTTAGACATTGTCTATTTATTATCACATTACATCCTTATTATTGGAGTTGGGTAACCGCACATTCATAATCCTTATAACTCTACGAGATTCTTCTTTGAATCCTTTCACGCAAGTTTTAATCCCTTATTGTTCAAACTCTATTTGAGTCTATTCGTTCATTATCTTCACCTCTCTTCTCTAAGGTTATAGCCTACAGTACTCCTACCTAAGGTTTATAACCTATCTGCTTTGATACCAACTATAACGACCCCATAATCCATAAAATTTAAATCTCCACTTCGGTCGTTAACCATACATTAAATCTCTAATTTTACATCATTATTCGATATTAAAAACACTAAAATTGCGGAATATTTAAAAATTTTATACATTTCCTTCTTTCTTGCCCTGAATCGCAACCTTTACATTACATCTCTTTGATTCAATCTTATATCATGAATCGTTACAACAAAATGACTATACAAAGTCTTACATCATAACTAAATATCCATATACATTGGATAGCTCAACTTACAATTCAACAACATCTTACGTCCAAAATATGAAATCCATTTCTCATAAAACATAAGTAATCTTCGTGATTATAGATCTCTGTAACTCACTTAGCACATATCTTTACCTTAAAATGTTGACCTCCAAAAGTGGTTATTTGCAAGAGTGAGCTCGACAGCCAAGCAAAGTCTAACAGTTTTCATGCATCACATATCACATAATAACATGCTCGATATACATCTCATTAAAGTAACATGGCATACATGCTTTTTAATTCACATAGCAAATATAAAGATTGAGTTCCTTACTCAATCATCATTACTTAGCCAAAACAATGCAGTCATATATCGACTTTAACATTTCATGATTTCAACATGCATAACATATCATGCAATTTAAAGCAGTTCATCAAGTCCACGTAGAAAATAGGAACCGAAAGACTTGCCTTGATCGTTGTTTACCAATAATAGATTAACATCTTACAGCTATCTGCACTTCACATGCCCTACGCAATTATATAATCATACACATCAACTATTAGTCACATAAAAACACATATTAATTGTAATGTAAACTCAATCCACATCTCATAATCTTTCCTATTAATTAGCACAATATGTTCAATTTGATTGTGTTAACTTTCAACTTATATCTCACTATACTTCACATTCGCAGTTCATTCAACTGCTTAAGTCTTGCTAAGACTACTTATTAGTTTTATATTAAATCCATTCCATATCTTATAATATTCATTTCAATTGAATTGAAAGACTTTTTAAGTTCATTAACACTTGGCACGACATTTCAACGTTCGTCACACGCCCGATTTGCCTCTCTTTTGTATGCTTACTATGCTTCTATAACTTATCTAATACATTATTTATTAATTTTAAGCATCATTATATTTACTAATATACATGTTTTATAACTTAGGACATCATCTTTAATCGTCAGGAGCACTACACATGCATATGTCCATGCCCGACGCCCTCCGATTGCCCTCGAAAACACAATAGTCCTAAAGATGACCATTTTGACTATTGTTACACACTTCAAATTGAAAACCTTTAAGAATGAAAGGTGTAGGTCTACTCGTCCTCGTTCCGGAACATCTTGAATCACTTCAATCGGAGTTCGTATAAGAAAGTTATGACCATTTTACTATAGGAGGCCAAAACTGTCTGACTCAGACTTACTTTTGTTATGTAGCGAGAACTAGGTTAATCGGTTGAAATGGGCGTGAAATTTGGCGTTAGTAGCGCTTAATTTACATTTGGGGGCAAATTTACAAGCCTGGGGCGCCGAAACTTGAAGAACCCAACCATCGGAGAACATAACAAATAATTTCTGTCTATTTAACACTGCTAACATCTAAATTAACATGCTAACTTATATAAATTACACATATACACACTACCCAACATGCATATACTAGTTTAAACCACTAAACAATAATTTTAGAAAACTTAAATCATTGTACGCACTGTTTTAAAAACCAAACTCCATTACCGACGTTTGTTTACATAGTGAACATTGTCATACTACCAATTTGATTCATTTGAACCATGTTCTGCTTAATATCTTACTCAATTACATATACAAGTTTCAATTTTTTTACAATTAGCATAATCACATACTAATTTTCTTATCTTACAAAACATGTTCATGTACATGTAATCACTGTAAAACCATTTTTCTTATTTTTGAACGTATTTGTAAACTACAATTATATATATATGCTAGTTATTACCAAAACATATGGTTTCATCACCAATTAGTAAAACATATGGATTATAGACAATTTTCGTAAACATATTATACCTCAGCGAGTAAATTTCAAAAACACAGAGACTAAGGAATTATACTGTTGACTTGGTCATATTCCAACCTTAGGTTTTTATGATGACTTTCCTATTGTACTAAAATGTTTACTCATGCATTTAAAGGATATTAAAAGAATTCTTGAAGCTTTGATTTATTAAAAGATTGAAGACATGAAGGCTTGAAGAATTTCTTGAGTCATTCGGAAATAAATGTAAGATCCTAGCTTTAATTATTTCTAAATCAAGGCTCTAGGATTTGCATTGCATTGCATCATTAATTAATTGTGGAATAAATTAAAATGATAAATTAATTAAAGATTAATTATGAAAAGATTGAATTAAGCTTTCAAAATTAATAAGGATTAAATATTAATTAAATTGGAGTATTTTTTGAAAATCTAATTTTGAAGCCTTCCCATAAGTAAAGGATTTAGTAAATCTATAACACATATCTTGGGATTGATTTATTCATTATGTTTTCCATGATTTATTAATTGATTGAACTTTCCGTCAAATTTATTAAGCAAATCAAATATTCATATCTTTAGAATCAATTAGCATGGATCAATTAATTGAAGTAATTTTTGGAAAGCTAATTAGTGAGGGCAAATCTAAATAAATTGGGATTTCAAAATAAATATAGAAATATTTTTAAATATTGATAATTCCCATAATTGATGGAGTTGGTTAGTAAATAAGTTTTAAAAATATCATTATCTTTCATATCTCTAACCAATATTGTCTCCATAAATTTTGGGATATGGTGTTTTATTATTAGGTTTGCCATAATCATGAAAATAATTAATTATGGAACAAATTAATTGGAGTTTCAAAATGAATATAGAAATAATTGTGAATTTTATGAAGTGCTTATTTTATTGTGGAACAGAATAGTTTGGGCATATAATTCGAATTAGATTGATCAGAATTGATTCTCTTTAAGGTGTTTCTTATTTATATAAGTAAATCTTGATTAAATCTTTTATTGATGGACATATCCAATGTTAAGGAACATAATTCATTACTAGCTTAAAATGAGTTATTTATTTAAAGGCCTACCCGATCTTTAGAAATATGTTTCCATAATTACTATGGTTGGATGACATCAAGTAACGATAATATATTGACAAATATTCTTTCCCATTCATATTACATTATTGGGAATCAATTAGCAAAGCAGTATCCATGATTGACTCACATGCTTCCATATTGCAAATGTCAAGCTACCAATTAAATAATTATTCTTTCATGGATCTCCTTAAGAAGCATGATTGCATATTTAAATAATTTATTCACTTTCCATATTAAAGGTATCATTTATACTGAAAGATCTATATAATATATATGATGGCAATACATGAACCAAACAGGTATCTCGGTTATTGATATATATAGGCATATAGTGATTGGATTAAAAGAATCAATTAGTGGGAATATCTTTGCTGATATCATGCATAGAATTGATTATGCATTAGCCTTCCTTTGTATGACTATCAACGGTCCAATGCACTTAATTAGCAACATCTATAAGCTAGTATTGCCTTCTAACGGGTATATACAATGTTTCAATATAAAAGGAACTGGCAAGGCTTATTATTGTACAAGAAATCATAATATACAGCAAACAAAATACTTAGAATACTATTCTGAAAATTTACTTTCTTCACATACAATTCACAAGGGTTTTCAAAGTTTCTAAATTGTGAAGAATCGCTACAAGGCTGTTGTGTATCAAGCTCTTAATTAATTTCAACTCTTCTCTTTGCGCTTTAATTGGTGATATCTTTATCTTTCATATTGATCATTGCATTTTAGTTGAGCCTTGAATTATTGATATAATTATTGCTCTGATCATAGTTTATTTTGTTCTCATATATTTGATCAATTCTCTAAACATGTGGTAGACTAATTTGTTAGTCTAAGGTTTCTAATTCGGGTTGGATTAAGGGTTTTGCAAGCAAGTTCAAGGAAGCATAGATGCTTAAGAGTGCATAGGTGCATGAGGTGCAAAGGTGCTCGGGAGAGCAAAGGTGCTGGGGGAGTATCACGTACTCAAAGGTTGTGAAACTTGTCTTGTAAAGGGGTTAATTGTAAACAAAGTTTATTAATAAAGAGAGTCTCCAATTACTAGTTTGTATTGGGCGTGGATTAGCCACTAGAATAGAGGATAGAAATTGAACCACATAAAAATTCCTTGTGTTCATGTGATTGCTTATTGTGCTAAATTATCTCTTAATTACATAACTATCCAAAGAAATTTTGCATTCAATATCTATAAACTTACAAACCTAATTTATCAAATTGTTTTCACACATTCACATTCTGAAAATGGTTAAGTCACGTATTTAATCATTGTGGAAAGTGTTACATAAATTCAATAAAACATCTTAACATTTCCACATATAAAGATATAGAATCCAGCTTGCTACATTGTATATCCAAAAGAATTTTTATTGAATCAAAAGTTTGACATCGTTTGTTCCTACACTTATTCAACCCCCCTTCTAAGTGTGCCAATTTAAATTTCATTTGGTATCAAAGCTTGGCTCTACTTATCTTGGTCTTAAAGGTGACTTGTAGGGAAAGATTCTAGCATGGCACAACTTGGAACATCATTCAAGAAGGTCAATCAACCATTAGACCTCCACTACTTCATGGAGTGAAAATTACAATTTTGGAAGTTTGAATGACGATATTTCTTAAAAGAGACCCTTGGGAATGGTGGGTCGTTGAGAATGGTCCTGTTATTCCAAGAAAAAAGATGGTACCCCAAAGACCTTAATGGAAATGGACTCAACCGAAACTCACATGGTCTCATATGATTCAAAAGCAATGAACACACTCCTTAGTGGATTGGTGCAATCCGAAAGTGACAAAGTTTCCTCATGCAACACGACTAAGCAGATTAGGGATGCTTTAAAAGTAAGCCATGAAGGTACATCGAAAGTAAGAGAAGTCAAGCTTAGTATGCTCATGCATGATTATGAAATGTTCAAGCTTGAGAAAGATGAAACTACCAACGAGGCATAAGCAAGGTTCCTAGTACTAATGAATTCCATGAAGCTTCTTGAAAAATCAATTCCGCAAAGTGAGATCAACCGTAAGTTACTTCGGGCTATGCCCAAGGGGTTTACTTCTAAATTTATAACTCTTCAAGATTCTCCTAATATTTCTTCTATGAATACATTAACTCTATTTGGTGAATTAGAAGAATTTGAACATCAATTAAAGAGATATGATGATGAGGAGGATACTCCTCGAAAGAAGGTTCTAGCTCTTATTGCAGGTGATGAAGAAGAGCTAGAGGACGATTCAGATGAGGAAATCGCAAAACTTTCAAAAAGGCTCAAAAGGTTGTTACAAAGAAAGAATGCAATCACTTCAACCAAATTCAAGGGAAAGCAAAATGAAGACACTTGCTTTGAATGAGGACGCCCGGGCCATTTCAAAAAGGATTGTTTCAAAATAACGAACAAAGGCAAACCAAGCTACAAGGATAACAAAAGGAATAAAGCATTTATTACTTTGAGTGATGATGAGTCCGAACTGGAAGTTGATGCAAACGAAGAAATATCCCAAGTATGCTTCATGGGATTTGGAAATGAATCAAGTGATGAAACGGGTGTGGTAACCATTTCTGATTATAATATCTTGAAATATTAAAATGAAAAACTAAGAGAAAAGAATGTATACTTAAAAGATTTAGTAAATAGTTTAATGAATGAGGTCGATATATTAGTTGATGAAAAGAGAGAAGTTAAACAAGATACATCATCACTAGAAGAAAATATTTTAATTGCTAAAAATGTTTTTTTAGAAAATCATAACAAATTTCTTTCCAACAAGGTTAATGATTTAAATAAAGAAGTTGAAAAATTAAACAAAGAAATAGCAATGAGAGATGTTTGTATTGATGCTTTTAATGATGATTCTCATATTAAAAATCCTTCAACGAATGAACTACAAAAAGAAATAGACTCACTAAAATTATCATTGGCTAAATTTGTCCAAGGGGAAGAAAATTTATCTGTTATGTTGGGTAAACAAAGACCTAGCTTTGAAAAACAAGGAATTGGCTATAATCCAACACATAAAAAGAGTGATGTAAAAATTTTAAAATCTAGATCACATTTAAAATTAAATTAATGCTCTCCTTTCACTACTTGTAAAACATGTGGCTTAAAGGGACATTTATATTGTTCATCAAATAAAAGGAATATGAAGGTTAAAAGTGTGTGGATGAAGAAAAGTGACTTGTATGTGACTAACCCAAAAGGACCCAAAAGATATGGGTACCAAAAGGATAAATTTTTATAGGTACATCTCAAAGCCAAAGGTCCTTCTTAAAATAAATGATTGAGTAAGCCAAAGGAGCTAACCAATTCGTTAAATCAAAGAAGAAGCAGCAATGATGGATTCAACAAAAAGAATATAGCATTGTCTAATTTTCTATCCAGCCTACCAGATAAAGCAAAAACGCAAGATCATGGAATCAATCCAGCAAGATGAATTAGAGGAGCGGCGATTCTAGACTCTATCCAAAGAAGTTTGAATCGAAAATCGGGAACATATCCAGCCTGTTGAAATGGATGAACAACAAGACCACAATTCTGAATCTACTGAAGAAGTATTACATGATATTCAACTTCCAAAATCACTATGCAGGAGGAGCTACAATAATTTGAAAGATGTCAAGTGTGGGAGTTAATCCCTCCCCCAAAAGATGTGTCCATTATTGGAACTAAATGGGTCTTCAAGAACAAGCTTGACGAGTACGGAACAATTACAAGAAACAAAGCGAGATTAGTAGCTCAAGGATACAACCAACAAGAAGGAATAGACTATGAAGAAACATTTGCCCCAGTAGCCCGCTTGGAATCTATTCGTATACTACTAGCATTCGCTTGTTTCAGAAAGTTCAAGCTACACCAAATGGACGCCAAAAGCGTCTTCCTCAATGGGTAAATAAATGAAGAAGTATATGTAAAACAGCCACCTGGATTTGAGCATGACAAGTTCATACATTACATATACAAACTCAAGAAGGCACTCTATGGACTCAAACAAGCCCCAAGGGCTTGGTACGAAAGATTTAGTAAGTATCTCCTATCAAATTGATTCATTCGAGGTAAAATCAACTCCACTCTGTTTATTAAATGTCAAAATAAAGATATTATTATTATATGTAGACGATATAATATTTTGTGCTACTAATGAGTTTCCTTGTGAGTTATTTTCTAAGTGTATGCAGAAGGAGTTCGACATGAGATTAATGAGAGAACTTAACTAGTTCTGTCTGGGACTCTAAGTAAAGAAAATAAAGGATGACATATATACATCAAACCAAATACACAAAAGAGTTTATCAAAAGGTTTGAGTGTGAGAAATCTAAATCAAAGGCTACACAAATGGGTACGTCAATTAAATTCACATTATATGATAAAGGTATTGACGTAGAGGTTACTAAATATGACTGGTTACTTGAATCTATGTGGTTAGCTTACTTTATGAAGAAAATATTTAAATCTTTTAATCACTTGGGTTAACAGAAAATATTCTTAGACTCATGTTTGCTGACCATTGTTAGTCCTTAATGACACCATGATTTTTTTCTCTGGTATACATCATTTTTCAATGCCCTTCCTTTTGATTAATGACAAAGGGGAGAAAAATCATATGTTATTCTTTTGATTGATGACAGAGGGGGAGAAAATTATGATATATTTTGTCTAATCATGTTGAAACATATTGAGGTACAAAATGAGTGCATATTGAATATCTCTTGTCTAACTTTATGTTCTTATTCTATCGTGTCAAGAATATTTTAATATATGCATGATTTTAGGGGGAGCCATAATTATTATATTGTCATCATCAAAAAGGGGGAGAATGTTGACTTGGTCATATTCCAACCTTAGGTTTTGATAATGACTTTCCTATTGTACTAAAATGTTTACTCATGCATTTCTGAGGATATTAAAAGAATTCTTGAAGCTTTGATTTATTAAAAGATTGAAGACATGAAGGCTTGAAGAATTGCTTGAGTCATTAGGAAATAAATCTAAGATCCTAGCTTTAATTATTTCTCAATCAAAGCTCTAGGATTTGCATTGCATTGGATCATTAATTAATTGTGGAATAAATTAAAATGATAAATTAATTAAAGATTAATTATGAAAAGATTTAATTAAGCTTTCAAAATTAATAAGGATCAAATATTAATTCAATTGGAGTATTTTTTGAAAATCTAATTTTGAAGCCTTCCCATAATTAAAGGATTTAGTAAATATTGATAATTCCCATAATTGATGGAGTTGGTTAGTAAATAAGTTTTAAAAATATCATTATCTTTCATATCTCTAACCAATATTGTCTCCATAAATTTTGGGATATGGTGTTTTATTATTAGGTTTGCCATAATCATGAAAATAATTAATTATGGAACAAATTAATTGGAGTTTCAAAATGAATATAGAAATAATTGTGAATTTTATGAAGTGCTTATTTTATTGTGGAACAGAATAGTTTGGGCATATAATTCGAATTAGATTGATCAGAATTGATTCTCTTTAAGGTGTTTCTTATTTATATAAGTAAATCTTGATTAAATCTTTTATTGATGGACATATCCAATGTTAAGGAACATAATTCATTACTAGCTTAAAATGAGTTATTTATTTAAAGGCCTACCCGATCTTTAGAAATATGTTTCCATAATTACTATGGTTGGATGACATCAAGTAACGATAATATATTGACAAATATTCTTTCCCATTCATATTACATTATTGGGAATCAATTAGCAAAGCAGTATCCATGATTGACTCACATGCTTCCATATTGCAAATGTCAAGCTACCAATTAAATAATTATTCTTTCATGGATCTCCTTAAGAAGCATGATTGCATATTTAAATAATTTATTCACTTTCCATATTAAAGGTATCATTTATACTGAAAGATCTATATAATATATATGATGGCAATACATGAACCAAACAGGTATCTCGGTTATTGATATATATAGGCATATAGTGATTGGATTAAAAGAATCAATTAGTGGGAATATCTTTGCTGATATCATGCATAGAATTGATTATGCATTAGCCTTCCTTTGTATGACTATCAACGGTCCAATGCACTTAATTAACAACATCTATAAGCTAGTATTGCCTTCTAACGGTATATACAATGTTTTAATATAAAAGGAACCGGCAAGGCTTATTATTGTACAAGAAATCATAATATCTGACAAAACAAAATACTTAGAATACTATTCGAAAATTTACTTTCTTCACATACAATTCACAAGGGTTTTCAAAGTTTCTAAATTGTGAAGAATCGCTATGCAAATTTGTTGTGTATCAAGCTCTTAATTAATTTCAACTCTTCTCTTTAAGCTTTAATTGGTGATATCTTTATCTTTCATATTGATCATTGCATTTTAGTTGAGCCTTGAATTATTGATATAATTATTGCTCTGATCATAGTTTATTTTGTTCTCATATATTTGATCAATTCTCTAAACATGTGGTAGACTAATTTGTTAGTCTAAGGTTTCTAATTCGGGTTGGATTAAGGGTTTTGCAAGCAAGTTCAAGGAAGCATAGATGCTTAAGAGTGCATAGGTGCATGAGGTGCAAAGGTGCTCGGGAGCAAAGGTGCTAGGGGAGTATACGTACTCAAAGGTTGTGAAACTTGTCTTGTAAAGGGGTTAATTGTAAACAAAGTTTATTAATAAAGAGAGTCTCCAGTACTAGTTTGTATTGGACGTGGATTAGGCCACTAGAATAGAGGATAGGGGCTGAACCACATAAAAATTCCTTGTGTTCATGTGATTGCTTATTGTGCTAAATTATCTCTTAATTCTGCTAACTATCCAGCAGGCTGCATTCAATATCTATAAACTTACAAACCTAATTTATCAAATTGTTTTCACACATTCACATTCTGAAAATGGTTAAGTCACGTATTTAATCATTGTGGAAAGTGTTACATAAATTCAATAAAACATCTTAACATTTCCACATATAAAGATATAGAATCCAGCTTGCTACATTGTATATCCAAAAGAATTTTTATTGAATCAAAAGTTTGACATCGTTTGTTCCTACACTTATTCAACCCCCCCCCCCCTTCTAAGTGTGCCAATTTAAATTTCATTTGGTATCAAAGCTTGGCTCTACTTATCTTGGTCTTAAAGGTGACTTGTAGGGAAAGATTCTAGCATGGCACAACTTGGGAACATCATTCAAGAAGGTCAATCAACTGTTAGACCTCCACTACTTCATGGAGCTGAAAATTACAATTTTGGAAGTTTCGAATGACGATATTTCTTAAAAGAGACCCTTGGGAATGGTGGGTCGTTGAGAATGGTCCTGTTATTCCAAGAAAAAAAGATGGTACCCCAAAGACCTTAATGGAAATGGACTCAACCGAAACTCACATGGTCTCATATGATTCAAAAGCAATGAACACACTCCTTAGTGGATTGGTGCAATCCGAAAGTGACAAAGTTTCCTCATGCAACACGACTAAGCAGATTAGGGATGCTTTAAAAGTAAGCCATGAAGGTACATCGAAAGTAAGAGAAGTCAAGCTTAGTATGCTCATGCATGATTATGAAATGTTCAAGCTTGAGAAAGATGAAACTACCAACGAGGCATAAGCAAGGTTCCTAGTACTAATGAATTCCATGAAGCTTCTTGAAAAATCAATTCCGCAAAGTGAGATCAACCGTAAGTTACTTCGGGCTATGCCCAAGGGGTTTACTTCTAAAGTTATAACTCTTCAAGATTCTCCTAATATTTCTTCTATGAATACATTAACTCTATTTGGTGAATTAGAAGAATTTGAACATCAATTAAAGAGATATGATGATGAGGAGGATACTCCTCGAAAGAAGGTTCTAGCTCTTATTGCGGTGATGAAGAAGAGCTAGAGGGCGATTCTCGATGAGGAAATCGCAAAACTTTCAAAAAAGGCTCAAAAGGTTGTTACAAAGAAAGAATGCAATCACTTCAACCAAATTCAAGGAAAGCAAAATGAAGACCTTTGCTTTGAATGAGGACGCCCGCCCATTTCAAAAGGATTGTTTCAAAATAACGAACAAAGGCAAACCCAAGCTACAAGGATAACAAAAGGAATAAAGCATTTATTACTTTGAGTGATGATGAGTCCGAATCGGAAGTTGATGCAACGAAGAAATATCCCAAGTATGCTTCATGGGATTTGGAAATGAATCAAGTGATGAAACGGGTGTGGTAACCATTTCTGATTATAATATCTTGAAATATTAAAATGAAAAACTAAGAGAAAAGAATGTATACTTAAAAGATTTAGTAAATAGTTTAATGAATGAGGTCGATATATTAGTTGATGAAAAGAGAGAAGTTAAACAAGATACATCATCACTAGAAGAAAATATTTTAATTGCTAAAAATGTTTTTTTAGAAAATCATAACAAATTTCTTTCCAACAAGGTTAATGATTTAAATAAAGAAGTTGAAAAATTAAACAAAGAAATAGCAATGAGAGATGTTTGTATTGATGCTTTTAATGATGATTCTCATATTAAAAATCCTTCAACGAATGAACTACAAAAAGAAATAGACTCACTAAAAATTATCATTGGCTAAATTTGTCCAAGGGAAGAAAAAATTTATCTGTTATGTTGGGTAAACAAAGACCTAGCTTTGAAAAACAAGGAATTGGCTATAATCCAACACATAAAAAGAGTGATGTAAAAATTTTAAAATCTAGATCACATTTAAAATTAAATTAATGCTCTCCTTTCACTACTTGTAAAACATGTGGCTTAAAGGGACATTTATATTGTTCATCAAATAAAAGGAATATGAAGGTTAAAAGTGTGTGGATGAAGAAAAGTGACTTGTATGTGACTAACCCAAAAGGACCCAAAAAGATATGGGTACCAAAAGGATAAATTTTTTATAGGTACATCTCAAAGCCAAAGGTCCTTCTTAAAATAAACAGATTGAGTAAGCCAAAGGAGCTAATGAATTAAATAAAGAAGAAAAGCAATGATCGGATTCAACAAAAGAATATAGCATTGTCTAATTTTCTATCCAAATTACCGGATAAAGCAAAAACGCAAGATCATGGAATCAATCCAAAGAAGATGAATTAGAGGAGCGGCGGGACTCTGACTCTATCCAAAGAAGTGAATACTAAAAATCGGAACATATCCAACTGTTGAAATGGATGAACAACAAGACCACAATTAAATCTCTTCAAGAAGTATTACATGATATTCAACTTCCAAAATCACTATGCGGGAGGAGCTACAATAATTTGAAAGATGTCAAGTGTGGGAGTTAATCCTCCCCCAAAGATGTGTCCATTATTGGAACTAAATGGGTCTTCAAGAACAAGCTTGACGAAGTGCGGAACAATTACAAGAAACAAAGCGAGATTAGTAGCTCAAGGATACAACCAACAAGAAGGAATAGACTATGAAGAAACATTTGCCCCAATGGCAATTGGAATCTATTCAGTATACTACTAGCATTAAACTTGTTTCGTAAAGTTCAAGCTACACCAAATGGACGCCAAAAGCGTCTTCCTCAATCGATGTAAATAAATGAAGAAGTATATGTAAAAAAACACCGGATTTGAGCATGACAAGTTCATACATTACATATACAAACTCAAGAAGGCACTCTATGGACTCAAACAAGCCCCAAGGGCTTGAGTACGAAAAAGATTTAGTAAGTATCTCCTATCAAATTGATTCATTCGAGGTAAAATCAACTCCACTGCTTTATTAAATGTCAAAATAAAGATATTATTATTATATGTAGGCGATATAATATTTTGTGCTACTAATGAGTTTCCTTGTGAGTTATTTTCTAAGTGTATGCGAGAAGGAGTTCGACATGAGATTAATGAGAGAACTTAACTAGTTACGTGCGGGACTCTAAAAGTAAAGAAAATAAAGGATGACATATATACATCAAACCAAATACACAAAAGAGTTTATCAAAAGGTTTGAGTGTGAGAAATCTAAATCAAAGGCTACACAAATGGGTACGTCAATTAAATTCACATTATATGATAAAGGTATTGACGTAGAGGTTACTAAATATGACTGGTTACTTGAATCTATGTGGTTAGCTTACTTTATGAAGAAAATATTTAAATCTTTTAATCACTTGGGTTAACAGAAAATATTCTTAGACTCATGTTTGCCAACCATTGTTAGTCCTTAACAGCACCATGATTTTTTCTACGGGTATACATCATTTTTCAATGCCCTTCCTTTTTGATTAATGACAAAGGGGGAGAAAAATCATATGTTATTCTTTTTGATTGATGACAGAGGGGGAGAGAAATTATGATATATTTTGTCTAATCATGTTGAAACATATTGAGGTACAAAATGAGTGCATATTGAATATCTCTTGTCTAACTTTATGTTCTTATTCTATCGTGTCAAGAATATTTTAATATATGCATGATTTTAGGGGGAGCCATAATTATTATATTGTCATCATCAAAAAGGGGGAGAATGTTGACTTGGTCATATTCCAACCTTAGGTTTTGATAATGACTTTCCTATTGTACTAAAATGTTTACTCATGCATTTACAGGATATTAAAAGAATTCTTGAAGCTTTGATTTATTAAAAGATTGAAGACATGAAGGCTTGAAGAATTGCTTGAGTCATTAGGAAATAAATCTAAGATCCTAGCTTTAATTATTTCTCAATCAAAGCTCTAGGATTTGCATTGCATTGGATCATTAATTAATTGTGGAATAAATTAAAATGATAAATTAATTAAAGATTAATTATGAAAAGATTTAATTAAGCTTTCAAAATTAATAAGGATCAAATATTAATTCAATTGGAGTATTTTTTGAAAATCTAATTTTGAAGCCTTCCCATAATTAAAGGATTTAGTAAATCTATAGCACATATCTTGGGATTGATTTATTCATTATGTTTTCCATGATTTATTAATTGATTGAACTTTCCTTAAAATTTATTAAGCAAATCAAATATTCATATCTTTAGAATCAATTAGCATGGATCAATTAATTGAAGTAATTTTTGGAAAGCTAATTAGTGAGGGCAAATCTAAATAAATTGGGATTTCAAAATAAATATGAAAATATTTTTATTGATACTTCCCATAATTGATGAAGTTGGTTAGTAAATAAGTTTTAAAAATATCATTATCTTTCATATCTCTAACCAATATTGTCTCCATAAATTTTGGGATATGGTGTTTTATTATTAGGTTTGCCATAATCATGAAAATAATTAATTATCGAACAAATTAATTGGAGTTTCAAAATGAATATAGAAATAATTGTGAATTTTATGAAGTGCTTATTTTATTATGGAACAAAATAGTTTGGGCATATAATTCGAATTAGATTGATCAGAATTGATTCTCTTTAAGGTGTTTCTTATTTATATAAGTAAATCTTGATTAAATCTTTTATTGATGGACATATCCAATCTTAAGGAACATAATTCATTACTAGCTTAAAATGAGTTATTTATTTAAAGGCCTACCCGATCATTAGCAATATGTTTCCATAATTACCATGGGTGGATGACAATCAAGTAACGATAATATATTGACAAATATTCTTTCCCACTCATATTACATTATTGGGAATCAATTAGCAAAGCAGTATCCATGATTGACTCACATGCTTCCATATTGCAAATGTCAAGCTACCAATTAAATAATTATTCTTTCATGGATCTCCTTAAGAAGCATGATTGCATATTTAAATAATTTATTCACTTTCCATATTAAAGGTATCATTTATACTGAAAGATCTATCTAATATATATGATGGCAATACATGAACCAAAGAGGTCTCTCGGTTATTGATATATATAGGCATATAGTGATTGGATTAAAAGAATCAATTAGTGGGAATATCTTTGCTGATATCATGCATAGAATTGATTATGCATTAGCCTTCCTTTGTATGACTATCAACGGTCCAATGCACTTAATTAGCAATATCTATATGCTAGTATTGCCTTCTAACGGGTATATACAATGTTTCAATATAAAAGGAACTGGCAAGGCTTATTATCGTACAAGAAATTAGAATATACAACAAGCAAAATACTTAGAATACTATTCTGAAAATTTACTTTCTTCACATACAATTCACAAGGGTTTTCAAAGTTTCTAAATTGTGAAGAATCGCTACAAGGCTGTTGTGCATCAAGCTCTTAATTAATTTCAGCTATTCTCTTTGCGCTTTAATTGGTGATATCTTTATCTTTCATATTGATCATTGCATTTTAGTTGAGCCTTGAATTGTTGATATAATTATTGCTCTGATCATAGTTTATTTTGTTGTCATATATTTGATCAATTCTCTAAACATGTGGTAGACTAATTTGTTAGTCTAAGGTTTCTAATTCGGGTTGGATTAGGGGTTTTGCAAGTAAGTTCAAGGAAGCATAGATGCTTAAGAGTGCATAGGTGTATGAGGAGCAAAGGTGCTTAGGAACAAAGGTGCTCGGGAGCAAAGGTGCTAGGGGAGTATACGTACTCAAAGGTTGTGAAACTTGTCTTGTAAAGGGGTTAATTGTAAACAAAGTTTATTAATAAAGAGAGTCTCCAGTACTAGTTTGTATTGGACGTGGATTAGGCCACTAGAATAGAGGATAGGGGCTGAACCACGTAAAAATTCATTGTGTTCATGTGATTGCTTATTGTGCTAAATTATCTCTTAATTACGCTTAACTATCCAAAGATGATGCATTCAATATCTATAAACTTACAAACCTAATTTATCAAATTGTTTTCACACATTCACATTCTGAAAATGGTTAAGTCACGTATTTAATCATTGTGGAAAGTGTTACATAAATTCAATACAACATCTTAACATTTCAACATATAAAGATATAGAATCCAGCTTGCTGCATTGTATATCCAAAAGATTTTTTATTGAATCAAAAGTTTGACATCGTTTGTTCCCACACTTATTCAACCCCCCCCCCCCCTTCTAAGTGTGCCTATTTAAATTTCATATACTATAAAAGATATATGTTAAGATTATAAAACATACCTTTTGTTGCTTTGAAATTACTTGCTAACCAATTAGGAACGTTTTGGAATTACAGAACCCTTTCTCTCAATTTTCTCTGATACTTCTCTCTTAAACCCTCTGTAATTCTCCTTCTCAGAAAACTTTTATTTTTCTTCTTAGGCTTAAGCCAAATGCATTATACGTAAACTAAAACTAACCCAAATGCACGTCTTATTCAAACGTTTAAAATCGACACTACTAATGGCCTTATTTATTCAGCGGTTACCATAATTATTATGTATTATTTATATTTTATTTATTTAATTTATATTATTAATAAATCAAATTTAAAAATCCAAAAGCCATAAGGCTCTATTTGGCAAAACTCTTTAAAATTAAAGACTTAATATATTTAAGCCATGTTTGGCAAAATAAATTAAAACTACTTTAATCTATTATAATAACCACTTATAATATAGTTATTTGTCACACTTCTTTTAATTAAGCTTTCATAGTTCATCTAATTAATACCAATAACAATTTATCAATTAAATCATTAAATCACAAAACTCAATACAAATAATTACCCATCAAAAATGAAATATCAATATAATAATTCATTTAATCAATATAAACTCTCTAATTTAATTATTAAATTAAACTAGAACATTATCCCTTAATTATTAATTTCTTTAACTCATTAATTATTTATTAAATAATTAATTAAGCAAATCAAATCAAATCAAATAAACATTTATTCACGATAAACACATCCATCAAATATTTATATAATTCAATAAATATTTAAATATTATAATTAAAAATCTGGATTGTTACATCATTCCCTCCTTACAAGGATTCTGTCCTCAGAATCACAACTCAAACCACTCATTCGTTACACCACCGTTCTATTCTCCTGTTACCCCTGCTCGACCCAGCTACACTCTTATTACTTGAAAGGAATTTAGAAGCAAAAAGGTGAGCACAACTAGCCAAGTAAAGAATATCATGACTAAAGATAAAAAAATTATCAATAGCCTTCATCAGTAATAAATCGGAGATTTAGAACATATGGTAGATGATAAAACTTTTCAACCATAATTGTAGCAGAACGAGCAATCCATTAGAAGAGTCAAATAGACCATAAAGTCTATTATCTTCTTCATGTTAACAGTCCACCAACAATGTTTTATCCAAGTAACATCAATCAACAGTTCTGGTTCACAATCATATGAATAACTCATAATCATAATTGTGGTTCTAAATTCCTCTTCTCATCCAGGACGAAGATAATTTTTATCACATGTCTTTACCTGAAACATCAAAGATCATGGTTATAACAAATCACAGTTCATGTTCATAATCATACTAATAAATTCATCTTTGCACTACGAGCCAAAGATATTCGTCAACAGTTCATCTTTGCACTACTGGCCAAAGATATTCAACAACAGGTCATCTTTACACTACATGCCAAAGATATTCAACAAAAGATCATCTTTGCACTACAGGCTAAAGATATTCAACAACAGATCATCTTTTCACTACAGGCCAAAGATATTAACATCTCAAAGAAATATATAATCATTTCAGAATTTATATAAACAATAATTATAACCATGTTGATCAATTCACCTTTGCACTTATGCTAAAGATATTCAATTATAAATTCAATGGTCATGATCATACCAGTCAACAATTCAACTTTGCACTACTGGCCAAAGAGAACCCATAGTTACGATCATACCAATAATCTACCCATCTTTACACTTAAGTCAAAGAGAAATTCCATCACCAAGGTTATAAAAATGTTATATATGATAATAAAAACAATATGATCAAAACATAGATTTAATTTCAAGAGCAATATTCATAAATCAATGATAATTTGGTCAGAAAAAAAACCAATTTTGTCGTTAATAGTACCCGTGAATAGTAACTCGTGAATAATGGTGTCGGTGAATAGTACCGGTGAATAGTACCTGTGAATAGTAACTCGTGAATAATGGCCCTCGTGTTGCACCCCTTTTTATTTTTAGTTTTTGCGATGTTCGGTGAAGAAAGAGCGTACTAGTGAACGTGTCTTGGTAAAATCACATGCACGACGTAAACGTCACTGCGTTCCACCCATATGCGTTAATATATTAATAAAAATGGAGAATCCTAACGGGTGCCATCATACCAGCACTAATGAACTGGATCCCATCAGAACTCCGAAGTTAAGTGTGCCGGGGCGAGAGTAGTACTAGGATGGGTGACCCCCTGGGAAGTCCTCGTGTTGCACCCCTTTTTATATATTTTTTGCGATGTTCGGTGAAGAAAGAGCGTACTAGTGAACGTGTCTTGGTAAACTCGCATGCACGACGTAAACGTCACTGCGTTCCACCCATATGTGGGAATAGAGGAATAAAAATGGAGAATCCTAACGGGTGCGATCATACCAGCACTAGTTTACCAAAACTGTTGCTTCCCATCGTAAAATAATGTTTCAATAGCAAAACCCTAAAAGCGGAATCCAAAACGGAAAAGAAAAACTAATAAGGAAAATTACAAAAATAACCCGAAAATAATAAAATATAATTTTAGAGGCCTAAACGATAAAATTTTACCAAAAAACCCTGCAGCTCACGAGCGCAACGCTTGTGACTTTTGATCATTGACCCGTTTCCAATGAAATTAGGCTTTAAAAATGCGAAAATCCGGCACCATTAGGCTTTTGATCGTTAACCCGTTTCCAATGAAATTTACGTACCTTGTATTTCAAAGAGTTGAGAATACCTTGCTTTCATTTCAGATTCCATCTTCCATGTCATCATGATTTCTCCATTGCTCATATCCTGTATTTTAGATATCATTCTAGAATACAGCTTCAAAACAAAGGTTAATTGACATATAACAATTTGTCAACTTAAGTAAGAAAATTCAGCTTAGGTAGGACACACACTAGTGAAGGATATTACTTGTCTCTCCCTTCCTAGTTCTAATCCCGGATCTCCGCCAGAGATCATATCCCTAAGATCTGATACCAAATGTAACTCATGTTCCAACCGTGGACATCACCTTACATTGATACCTATCAGTTTGCCACCGCAGAACGGCGTCCCCTACGGAGAGTCTGGCTTCGGTGTATCCCCCGTCAACAAGAAGTTATCAAATAGAGGCTCGGGGCTCTTTACTTATAGCTCTGATACTAAATGTGACGCCCCCAATATAGGTCCAATCCATCCAACCTATTTTGAGTCGCCAAAAATATGGTACAGAAAACAACTACAACTTTATTACTACAATTGTCGTGCAAAATACAACAACACATATGTTGTGAGTTTTGATACAAATATGTACCAACTCTGACTCTCATCCCAACCTTGGATAGCACGTCACAATGGCACCTTACATAAAGGTACAGTCAACAACTGTTTTAGAAATTAGAATCTTTGGAAAGTGCTCAAGAAAACATTTGTACATGGGAGGCCATGCGTCTAAGTTATGATAGATATCATATGTCCACAGAATTATCCTTGGTTGACCCAATAGAACCCAAAGAAAAATGAGAAGATTACTATCATATTCTTTCCAATGGTGACTCTTCTCTTGACATATCATTATCTCCACTGTCTCTAATTGAGAATTATACTTCAACCAAACACCAAGATTATATAGGTAGTGCTCGTAGATATACTCAGCAAGTGGATGTACACAACCTTATCTTATAATAACACGAAGTCGCATGTCGTTAGGCATCTTGTATGATAGTGGTAAAACACCCTTCCAACGTTGGGTTCGCCTCACCCTATTGGATGCACCAAATATAACTACTAAATGATGTATAAAATACAACACACTTTTCTATACTATTTAGGGTAAACCTCCACAACTAAAGACCACCGTTCTATTCTCCTGTTACCCCCGTCGACCCAGCTAGACTCTTATTACCTTAAAGGAATTTAGAAGCAAAAGGGTGAGCACAACTAGCCAAGTAAAGAATATCATGACTAAAGATAAATAAATTATCAATAGCCTTCGTCAATAATAAATCAGAGATTAAAACATATGGTAGATGATAAAACTTTTCAACCATAATTGCAACAGAACGAGCAATCCATTAGAAGAGTCAAATAGACCATAAGGTATATTATCTTCTCCATGTTAAAAGTCCACCAACAATGTTTTATCCATGTAACATCAATCAACAGTTCTGGTTCACAATCATATGAATAACTCATAATCATAATAGTGGTTATAAATTCCTCTTCTCATCCAAAACGAAGATAATTTTCATCACCTGTCTTTACCTAAAACATCAAAGGTCATTGTTATACCAAATCACAGTTCCTATTCATAATCATACTAATAAATTCATTTTTGCACTACGGGCCACAGATATTCGTCAACAGTTCATCTTTGCGCTAGTGGCCAAAGATATTCAACAACATGTCATCTTTGCACTACATGACAAAGATATTCAACAAAAGATCATCTTTGCACTACATGCCAAAGATATTCAACCACAGATCATATTTGCACTACATGCCAAAGATATTAACATCTCAAAGAAATATAAAATCATTTCAGAATTTATATAAACAATAATTATAACCATGTTGATCAATTCACCTTTGCACTTTAGCTAAAGATATTTAATTATAAATTCAATGGTCATGATCATACCAGTCAATAATTCAACTTTGCACTACTGGCCAAAGAGAACTCATAGTCACGATCATACCAATAATCTACCCATCTTTACACTCAAGTCAAAGAGAAATTCCATCACCAAGGTTATAAAAATGTTATATATAATAATAAAAACAATATGCTCAAAACATGGATTTAATTTCAAGAGCAATATTCATAAATCAACGATAATTTGGTCAGAAAAAGAAACCAATTTTGTCGTTAATAGTACCCGTGAATAGTAACTCATGAATAGTAACTCGTGAATAGTAACTCATAAATAGTACTCCGTATTCGTACATAGTACCGTATACTTAAATAATGTCATATACGTAAATAGTGCCATATACATGAATAGTGCCGTATATGTGAATAGTGTCGTATACGTGAATAGTAACTCCGACACGAAAAAAGGTAGAAATTCCACAATAAAATCCATACCAATATTTCAGTATAATGATATTGAAAGAATAACATCATTATGAAGAAAATAACATCTCTTACTATCCCTTACAATCCCTTACTATAATAATGACAATATCCCTTACCTCAAAAGAGTAGTACATCTGACTGGAATATCAAATATGACGCTAAAGGAAATGTGAAATGAATAGTAACTCTCAAAGTATATAAATACTCACTAAATACGCACGATAATATAGAGAGAGAGAAAGAGGGAAAACTTATTTCTGGTGTGTTTTTCAATTTTAATATTAGCACCCTATTAACACCGAAGCATACTTGACCTGCAACCTGATGGCTTTACCTGCTTCTATTTTCACCCACCAAAATTTTCAGCACATTTCTTCACCAACCAAAGGTGGGGCCCACTCATTCTAGAATTTTCCACCAAAAGTCATTTATAAACATAATTTCCGAATCAGTCACCTCTTAAAATTCATAACAAATCATACGTTAATTTTTAACCGTTCAAAATTTGTGGACATATACTCAACTTATATATGTATAACATATCCAAAAATCACAACGATCCAACGATCGGATTAAAAATTATAACTCACGCAATATATCTCAAGAACACTGATTTTTCGGATAATGAGTCCTTCAGACCAGTTTCATTCAAACAGTCACCACAAAAAATCCACAAAGTATATTTGAGTGATTCAAATTTCTACGATTAGCTTACTTCCAGGGCTTTCTTTTGATATATGGCTCATCTCCTACCTCACTATATACAAAGAGTTATAGATTTTTTAAAATCAAGTAATAAACTAATTTTCTGAAAATTTCCAAATTTCGTTCCTCATTTCAACAAAATACTAATAAAACACCTCAACATTTATTCCTTCATTTATAACCACAATAAATAAATATCTCCTTATCATATAAATTAATAATTAATTATTCACAAATAGTATTACCGAATCACAATTATGACAACCAGGTCGTTCCCAGGAAAGAGGGGGCTTTCTAATAAGGATTTCTCCTTATCATGCCAAGCAATTAGGTGACCAAACCCTTTTCTAGATGCGAACTTCCTTAGACATTGCCAATAATGCTCTCTAATAATATTATTCAAATACAAATTTATTGATCTGATAATGGAGATACTGTGCAGTGACAATTATTGCCAAACAATAATATAAAATATCAACGTAGCAATTATTGAATCAATAAAATAAAATATTAAACAGTAATTACTGTAACAATTATTGAGTAGTGCCTTCTTACATAAGAATCAATAATTCAAAAATAATGTGCTATATCGTGTGCTACTGTGTAACAACGTGTATTACTTTACTTTACCCACTGTGTATTCCAACAGTGTTAACGGTAACGATTACGCCGTTATTTATAAAAACTCAAATTTGTCATTTTCTTCATCCGATAGTTATTCTGTTATGGGACCCATAAATGGCTGCGCCGTCGTACGAATATTCCCCGACAACAAGAATATTCCACGACCAAACGAATATTCCCCGACAACAATAAGTATTTTATAGCCACTTGCTTATTTTGAAAAAAAAAATTCAATATCCCCCTTAACTTTAACTTTTTATCAATTTAACTATTTACTAAATAGAAAAATTGAATACTTTTATTTCATAAAATTCGAGGTCTTACAGGTTTAAAGAATAGTCTATGCTACTTATTTCAGCTAGACGATAATGATTTGAAATATCAAAATATTTTTATTTATCACTTATGTACCATGTAACCTGGTGCAGAGATGATAAAAGTTGATGGAGTTGTAAATGCAGGAATACTTAGTGTTGAATTTGATCTAAAATTGTTATTCCACTATTGTATGATGTGTTATAACAAAGTCACTCGATGACGGCATCCTCAAATCGAAATTGATAATCTGATGCGACATCATGACGTCATTTTCAAATTATTTTAAAATTTTAATTTGCCAACGGCATTTGGCTACACACATTCGTAATTCGATTGAAGTTGATTATTGATATGAGTCTAAGCTATTTGATTCGGTTAGACAAATGTTTATGAAAATTCTAAACATTCTTTGAAATTTTTCCCGAACCAAATTATTTTGGTGCTGAATCTAATAAGACTGAGGTAAAATTTTTGTGCCTATGGCAGAGACGAAAAATAGATTTGACCAGTAGTACTTAATAAGTACAGGGCATACCGGGATAATTACCCACTATGTCCGTAAGTTATGATGGTTTGCAGATGAATTTCCATAAAACCTTTGCGAAAACAACAGACAATAGTCTATATAAATCCTCAGCACAACTTGAAAATTTTTACTCTGGTGAGGAATGTATTGGATAACATGTGGCGATGAGAAGGAATGGTGAATGGTGCATGGTGTAAGGTAATTTTCGGGGACGAAATTTTTAGAAGAAGGGGTGAATGTGACAACCCGAGAATTTGGATATTTATAAAATCTTAAAATATTAAAATTAAGGTTAAATAATAAACCTAGAAAGAAAATAAGTGAATGGATTTGAGATTTATGAGAAGGAATTCTATGGATTTACAAATCTTTTGGTGGATTATTCAAGATTGAGGATATACGTGAATATGTTATGTGTATATGGTTGTATATATGTACATCATGTGGTTAAGGGTCTAGGGTTGACCAGACAGTGGCAAACCCTAGTATCATATTAAGAACGTCAACGTTCAGTTAGAAAATTCTTACGATTTATAAGAAACCCTAAAACCGGTTCTGGAAACCCTAATTTAAGTTCCGGGAATTGAAAACCCTAATTCGGAAATTGAAAACCCTAATTTGGGAATACAAATGTTAGTATAAGGTTTAAACGTTATTAATAATAACCTAATTAGGGATAACCCTAATTGATTTAGAAAATCCTAAATTCTTGATTAGAAACCGTAATTTATAATTAGGGAAAACCTAATTGTTAATTTAATAATTTTAATGTTAATTAGGAAACATTCATCCTAATTTTCAAGTTATAAGTAATTAGAAAATCCTAATCTAATTAGGAAACCTAATTTCTAAATTGGAAAGATTATTTAAAACCCTAACTCTTGGGTTATAAACCCTAATGTACAATTTTAACCCTAATTACTAAATTGACAATTTTAATTAGGAAATAACAATCCTAATTAGCAAGTTTCAATTATAATTAGGAAATTTTAATATAATTATAGAATCTTAACTATAATTTAGAAATATTAATTTTCTATTTTGAAAACCTAAATTGGAAATCCTTGAAAATTAATTTTTTAATAACCTTAGGTTTTAACCCTAAGGGTTAAACCCTAAAGGTCAAACCCTAAGGGTTGTAGCAAATGTCCATTATGTCATTAAATCAGTAAGCTAAATGACTATTATGCCCTTTGGTGCATAATTGAAGGTTTCTTGCAAATCTAGCCAAAGGGAGTTGGTGAGCAACTTTATATACCCCATGTGACATTTATCAGCCAATTTGCTAGACCAAATGCATTGCATCTTGGATTTAAAAGCAAAAAGTCCAGAAAAGTGACTTACTTTATTTTCTAACTAGCCAAGTCTTCTCTTTCTCTTTTATCCGAAAATTTTGAGAGAAACTAAGTGATAAGGAAAGCCAATATCATCCCTTAGCTCTCCTATATCAGATCATCAAGATCAGAATAAAAAATGGAGCATCAAAGTGGTATAAACCCTAATCTTAGAAATCTTGTGGTTTGATGTTAAATGTTGTAATTTGTTGGTTAAAGTTGTATATTAGGGTGTCTTTTAGTGATATGGGTTGATAGATCATGGATGTATAACATCTAGATGCATGATTTAGAAGTTTTCAAAACTGACTTAGAACCCTAAATTTTTGTCTGACAAGCGAATGACAGAGGCCTTAGATCCTTCTCTGTTTTTGATTTGTTATGTTTTAAGTTATACATTTGTTCTTTGTCATGTGGACTGTAATCTGGAACTGGAATCATGGTCATACCATGTCTAGATCTCTAGATATAAGTAGTCAAACAAGGTTGACCGATCATGGAAATGAAATCCTGGGTAACCCAGATTTCCCAGGAAGCGTCTGACAATTTTTTTTATGGCCTCTGATCTTGCTACTGATAAGTGATTTGGCCATTATTGTGTAATCGATTAGTATACTGACATGTAGCCTACATGATCATGCCTTCATATCACTTATATCTGTAGCAGAATCGTAGATAATAGTGGTCAAACCTACGTTGACCAACTCGCCGGAAGGAGATTCTGGGTAACCCAAATCTTCAAAGGGTGTTTTCTGACTAGTAATTTGACTGGACTAGATCTATTACTTGTGATGTTGTTGTTAAGTTCTGATGATATATAATTGTACACTAACATCAATACTACATGACTGAATCAATAAAACACACTAAACAAGTCGGGGATGTAGAGATTCAAAGGACCAAAGTACCATCCTTGAGCTGTTCATCATTTCTAGAAAACCCAGAAATGAAGAACAACTCTGACATGAAATTTGAGAGCCCAAATCTCTCAGTTGTAGTGTTAGATCGCCATGAAAATTGTTGGAGGTTGTAGTCCTACATAAATACTACAATCCTAATCAAATATCGAACTCAGATACATTAAGAACCATGAATTATAGCTAGTAAAACTACCCACCCTGCAACTGAGTATGAACATTCTGGGTTTGTGAAGAACACTTATAGTGACGGTTCTGTCGCTATATGACCCTTTATTAATAATTAATTTCCGAAAATTAATTATTTTAATAAATAAATTGAATTAAATGGTTTTTAATTATTAAAATTACAAAATAAATTCCAAAAATTATTTTAAAGTCTGAAAATTATTTTTAATTATTCTGAATATATTTCATAAATATTTAATATTTTTGGAATAATAATAGTATTAAATTATTTAATTATAATATTAAATAAATTATTTAAAATTATTTTAATACATAAAAAATCATGAAAAATTATATTATGGTATAAGAAAATATTTTAACTTATTTTTAATGACTTTTAATATTTTGTGATGAATTTCATTAATTAATTAATATTAATGATAATTAATTTATTTAATAACTATATTAAATAAATTATGGAAAAATAGAATTAATGATTTAAAAATCATATAAAAATGATTTAAGTGTTATAAAATAATTGAAGTTATAAATATAACTTTTAATATTTTGTCATGGAAATATTAATATTGTAATATTAATAGCAATTATCGGATAATGAATTTAATTGTTTAAAAATCATATACATGTGATTTTAAGGTATTAAAAATACTTTAATATGTTATAAATATATTATAATATTATGTTGAGAATTTCATTAATATTTGATAATAAATAAATATTAATGATAATAAAATAATGTGGTATTTATATTATATAAATAATTGAAAAATTATGATAAATGGTAATAATTACTTGAAAATTATTACTAACTTATGAAAATTGTTTTGACTGATAATATAATTATCTAAGATAATTGTTAAGTGTTAGGCAGAGTTTAATTGAACTTAAACTCGACGATTATCCGACTAGACCGTCGGGATGTTAGAATTTTGCCGAACTCTACTCAGACTGTAAAAGTTTGACTTGAGGTTAAGTCTTATATGTGTTATAGACAGATAGAATTATGTGATAATGTGTTTAGGTTATTTTAAATATTGTGATGATATTGTTCTAACTTAGAAATAAATATTATTAATATTAGGTCTTCAGACAAAGTTTATTAAAATATGTAACGCTAATCAACAGAACATGCAAGTCTTTCTTAACTCGACCTCGAGTTGTATTATTCAATTATACTTGTGGTTAATCATTTCTGATTGTCATGTCAAAGAATTTTTAAATCACACTTTGTGCATACTGCATATATTCATCAGGTATGAAAGGCTGATCACCTTCATTACCATTCGGTCGATATATATATATATATATATATATATATTCATATTCAATGTTTGTTCAGCTATGTAAAATTTGATCATGCTAGTTCACAACTATATTGTAGAACTTTAGCAAGCTTATTGTTCAATTCTTTCTATCTTGATATATCTTTAGTTTATTGAACTTAAACTTTCTGGGCAAACCTATTGCTCACCCTTGCTATATCATGATTAACATTGCAGATTAAAACGAATACGTCGGATACAGGAAAGGAGAAAGCCAAGTTCAGCTTGGGATTTTATGTACATCTTATTTGTAACAGTTTGGTATGATAATAACATTATATGTTAGATAGTTTATGAATTGTGTATAAGTTAAGGTTACTCGACCTTGAGGAAAAACTTTTTAAAGTTTATTGTATAAACAATTTATGTTTATACCTTCCACAATAGTTATAGAATGATTGTACCAGATCCGTGGTGATTTGGGACCCGGATTTGGGCCTGTCACAATATAAATGTTTAGTATACACATGGAATGGACGTGTTCAATATACATGAGAGTGTATGGCTTAGACATTAGCATAATGAAGTTGGGAGTATGACGTGTAGACGTTAAAAAGCCATAACGAATGATAATAAACTTAATGAATATTCCAAATTTAATGATTTGGATATAGTACGCTAGAAAGAGGTGTTAATGGAAACCATGAGTGACGTTTATACGTGGCTAATTAGTACTTTTATATGCACTAAATGTGTAGGACTTACAAAGCGCAATTAACGCTAAAGAATTAAAGACCGCTAAGGCAAGTTTTCTAGCTCCATTTAATCTTCATTTAAATGTTGGTTTAAAGTATGTGGATGTATAATCTTATGAATAGTCCTTATATATGCTTCGGTTTACATAATGTTTACGATTATGTAAACTTCACACTTATACAAACTCTTTGTTGTTTTTATAAGGGTTCAACTATGATATAATGCATAAATTGTTAAGCTTTGCTATAATGCTTGACTTGTTCAAGTTTTCAAAGTTCTAATATGCATGAACTATTTAAAAGGTGTGTCAATCCCATTTATATCGGCTAAACATATGTTAAAACTTTTCAATGATCTAGATATGATATTTCGAATTATTATAGAGTTTAAATTAAGTTTTCAAACCAATTTCTACTTGGTACGAATTCAATATGAGAATGAACAATCAAAATAGTAAGGAAATGTATTAATATTGTCGGCATAAAATGTCGAATGACAGAAGAACATAAAATAATTAGTTCTTCATGTAGTGTTGATCAACACAGGGCACAAAGGGTTGATCACCCAATGTGCCCGTAAGTCTTGACGGTTTATAGCAAACTATTTATTCAAACTTTTCGAAATGAAAATAAATTGAAAGTTCGAGGTCTTATGATCACTTAACTAAAGTCAGTATGTCGTTTCAAAAATATGTTTTGAAAACAAAGGAAGTAATTTCTTATAATTTGAGATCTCTTCATAACTTTTGTTTAGTTGTTGAAGGTTTAGAAATATGAAAACATGATTCTTGATTTTGTTGTTTTATATGCAACTGTTATACTTGTTGTGTGACACCCCCAAATTCGGGTTACCTGACCCCCGAGTTTGGTGTTCACGATCCACAATATAAATAACATTTAACTACCCATTTATTTATAAATAGGAACATATACTTCATTAACTAATATAGTTAATACATTACCCCAGGTTCTCTAACCTCAACATTACAAACATACCCTTTAGTTATACAAAAACGGTTCACAAATGCAACATAATAATAATGTTATTCATAACTAATTAATCACTATGTCTTTGCCTTTGTTCTTCACAGCACCTCCTGCCACTTCGTCCCTAGCTGAAAAGTTTTATTTAGCAAGGGTGAGCAACAAATTTGCCCCGCAAGTTAAGATATACAATGAATGTATAAGTATCAGAATAATAGACTATCTGTTTTGATAGAATGACACCAAAGTTCGGGGAACTTTGAATTAGCTAAACAATGCGTTAATCAATAACAAGGCTTCTCCCTTTCTATGCAACACAATAATTTCTAACAAATCACAACAATATCTAATCAAGATTACTTGCGTAGTAAAATTTCTAGCCGAACTCGTTACCTGTCGCCTCTTCATGGGCAGCTGCTGCATTTGGAACTGTCATGCTAAAAGTGAATGATGTTGGTCTTCCTGGATGTGCAGGTCCTCGAATCGCCAAGGTTCCACTACTGGGTCCCTTGTTGGCACTTCTCCTCTCTACATTTCTCTTCGGACATTTCTGGACCAGATGATCGGTCGACCTACACGCAAGAAAACCTCATGTCTTCTTTGGAATGGGACACTGGGGTGACATGTGTCCCTCTTGACCACAGTTGTAACAGACTCTTTTTTTCTTCAAGCAAACTCCTTGATGACGCTTCCTGCAAACTACACACGGCGCACCTTTCTTCCTAATCTCTACTGGATTATTTCCTGAATTAATATCACCATTCCTCTTACGTTTTTTAAGATTACTACCTCCACTATCACCTGTCATATTATTTCCTTCAGCCTCCTTTCTTTGTTCTTGACTATTCTTTAATACAGCTTCAATTTCTCATTCAGCGATAATGGCTTTTTCTAATAACGTTGAAAATGAACTAATTTGCAGCACATCCAGCTTCTCAAGTACCAACGATTTCAATCCGTTCCTAAAACATCGTACTTTAAGCTCCTCAGTGTCCACTTGATGTGGAGCAAATTTTGCTAACTCGTTAAACTTGACAAAATATTCTGTCACAGTCATATCTTCCTACTTCAGATTCACAAATTATTCTTCCATATTTGTCTTTAGACTTCCCTTCCTGGGCGGCATTATCTGATAAAAATCTTACATTAATTCTCCTTTTCTACACAGATTCTTATTAATAACACAATAAGAATTAAAAATTTCTCATATAATCGCATAAATAGCACACAGTACATCTAGCACTTAACACATAGCACTATCCCTTTTTAAATAATATCAGGATTAACAACACAACTTTAAACAAAAGTTGTAATTCTCCATTCACACATAACTATTTCCCAGTTCGTCAAACTTACCACACCTAGGGGTTCAAGAACTTGCCACAATTATATCAGTGTATGAACTTATCCTAGTCAGACCTTTGGCGTCCATTCGCTGAGGGGGTTCAAAACATTTCATATAATTATGAGTCATGAACTTACCATAAGTATGAGTTTTAAGAACTCAAAAATTAATCTTAATCTCATATTCATATAGAAAATAAAGATTTCACTCATACAAACATATATATTTATACATATGTTCTCACATCATTCTTGATATTACAACCGTTAATATCATACACTATCAAAAGATACTATGGCTTAAACTTTAAGCTATCTACCGTCCACTCCCTTCACCAGTCTTCTTCTTACTGGGACACTTGTTGCATTCGGCTTAGGACAATATAGGGAAATATGTCCTTCTTGCTTAAAATTGAAGCACACGTTCTTCTTCATCATACATTCTCCCACGTGAGTCTTTCCACAATTGCTACAGACTTGTTTTTTCTTCGGGTTTGAATTTTTAGAATTATTGTTGTCGTTGTCCCTCTTTCTATTATTCTTCTCTCTGTGCTGCTTGATTGTTTCTTCAGACGATCCACCACCTTCAGTCTTCATCCTTTCCACATGTGCCTTCAGCTCGTTCCGTTCTTCACTCATTTCGCGTAACGCTCGCTCCGTCTTCTACAACTCCTCCAAGGGAAACACTTTACTCCAGAGTTCTTGAACTTCTGTAGATTCTAGATCTTGTTCTCCAACTTTAGTCTTTTTTTCTGTCTCTACCTCAGCTTCTTCGGACTCTGCCTCCTCATCACCACTTAGATACATCTCGGGATAATTGTCATGATCGCTCCCTAGATTTACCATAGGTTCATCTTCTCCCACCTTCTCAACTGATTCACTTTGCGCTGGCACCTCGGCTACTGGAATTGGTGCAATAGTCGCTAGCATCTCTGCCCTCATTTCATCTTCTCCAGACATCCTACCATCAGTCTAATTAACTTGATTAATACTTCTCCATTATGAACTTCTCACACTATGTGTCCACATATCTCACTATCGATATATTTCGGCAATCCCTCACTTAGTACTCTAAATGAGTATTCTAGATTTCGCTTATAGTTATAATCCTAGGGTTTTCCCCACCCTACTTAAGATTTATAACCTACAGCTATGCTACCAACTTGTGATGCCTTGGTCACTACAGCTTTGATAATAACCTGTGACACCCCCAAATTCGGGTTACCTGACCCCCGAGTTTGGTGTTCACGATCCATAATATAAATAACATTTAACTACCCATTTATTTATAAATAGGAACATAAACTTCATTAACTGATATAGTTAATACATTACCCCAGGTTCTCTAACCTTAACATTACAAATATACCCTTTAGTTATACAAAAAGGGTTCACAAATGTAACATAATAATAATGTTATTCATAACTAATTAACCACTATGTCTTTTCCTTTGTTCTTGATAGCACCTCCTGCCACTTCGTCCCTACCTGAAAAGTTTTATTTAGCAAGGGTGAGCAACAAATTTGCCCCGCAAGTTAAGATATACAATGAATGTATAAGTATCAGAATAATAGACTATCTGTTTTAATAGAATGACACCAAAGTTTGGGGAACTTTGAATTAGCTGAACAATGCGTTAATCAATAACAAGGCTTCTCCCTTTCTATGCAACACAATAATTTGATAATGAAAGAGTACAACGCTTTCAAAGTTTCTACGATATTCAAATGAATAAACAAGAATCAATTCTATGCAATAACAAAGTGGAATATTTTCCAGATTTATGGTGAGCGATGCATTGGATCTAGAACTTCTACTTTCTGGGGTAACTATCAAAGATTTACTTTGATACATACGCAGGAGTATCAAATAACCATAAAAATTAAATCATACCCCTTTGCAAGTATAACAAGTGATCAGCTTTATTATACCCGATAATTTGCATAATACTTAACAGTGCGCAATGGCCAAATATACGACCTAAAATGTTCCCTTTATATAAAAGGTTGTTCTTCTCAGTCTCAGAATCAAGATTTGATTTAACAACGAAATTTAATGATTTCAATTTCTATTTACTTATTGATCTAATCGAAATAATTGGCATCGATCTAGCAATAACAATTAAATTCTCGTTTCGAATTTATCAAGTTCTAACAAATGTTCGTCTAGCCAGAATAATTAGCTAAGACATTTCTCAATATAATTTGACAATAAACAGGAATTATTTGTACTTACAATTCTATCTTCTACGAATACGAATATCCAACAACAGTTATTCTACAAATGTATATTCTCCAAATCAGTAATTCAATTTGAATTATTAATCATGCACTAACTGCGAATAATCAACAATAAATTCCCTAGACATGGTATAATTAGTTAACCATTATAATAATTGAATGAATATAACTCAAGGTTGAGTTAGGAAACTTGCCTTCCGCGTTGATTACAGCTACACAATAAACTTATTTGCATTCGTAAGACCTATAACAAATAATATCGGTCTCACAATTAGCACAATCATTTATAACACGTAACACTGTATTTCACAGTCAATCTGTCTCCTAGGCACATTACCACATAGCCACATTAGTGTTTATAACCTATATAAACACTTATCCAATATAATTATTTCGGTCTGGTTGGACTTCGGTCCATTCTCGGTGTTCTGCTCACCCTATCCGACAATTAACACATTGATTGTCAATTAAACTTGGTCTCTAAGCTTCAATATTATTTTAGATAAGTCAAATATCATTTATAATATTTTTCAGAAGCTTTTAATAATTTATAAACAATTATTATAATTTATAATAATTTTTCAAACACTTAAATTATTTTTAAATGATTTAATTATCAAATAATCTTATTATCATTAATATTTTAATAATACAAAAATATTAATGTCATACTTGTCAAAATATTAAAGTTATTGTTAATAACTTCAAATATTTTAAATCATCAATATTCTACTTAAATAATTTTTAAAATAATTCAAATCATTTTTAAATCATCACCATTAATATATAAATATTAATCAAACTATTACCAAAATATTAAAAGTCATTAATTATAACTTAAAATACTTTTAAATCAATATTTCTCATTTTTAAATGATTTTTAATTCAATAAAATCAATTCTAATTCATTTATTTAATATAATAATTAAATAAATATAATATCATTAATATTAATTTATTAATGAGAATTCTCCAAAAATATAGAAAATTATATTTTAAAATCCCAAATATTTTCTAACACTTTATTCTTATTTAAAATGATTTTTAAATCAATAAAATAATTTTATCTTTTTTTTTAATTTAATAATTAAATAAATCTAGTATCATTAATATTAAATTATGAATGAAAATTCTCTAAAAATATTAAAATTATATTTTATAATTCAAAATATTTTTAAATACATTATTCTTATTTAAAATAATTTTTCATAATATTAAATCATTTTTCTCTAATTTATCTAATACACTAATTAAATAAATTAAATATCATTAATATTTAAATAATTATAAATATTAATGGAAAATGTCCCAAATAATTAAAAGTTATTTTTCAGAATTTAAAATAATTTTTAAAACCATTTTTGGTAATTTTTATAATTTATTTTCTATTTTTAATTAATTACCGAAAAAATCAGAAAATAAATTATTTAAACCGTCGCTAATGGCCTATAGTGACTCTTAGCGTCGTTGTTGGTGTTCTTAAGCTCAAGAACACTGACAGCTTCGTGTTCAAGGTCCTTGGTTTGACCATCTTTAAATCTCAGTGTAATAATGTTCTTGGATAACTTATAATCTTAGCGTGCAGTGTTTATGTAACACTACAACATCCAACCACTATCTTAGTCAAACCACAAAATAACCAGGAGATCTAAGCTCCCAAAGTTTCTGTCAGAGCGATTCTGGGTTTTCTGGGGAAGCCAAGAAACCCAGGTAGTTCGTGGTGCTACTTTCAATCCCACTTAATCAAGTGCTACAGTAATTAGTTAAGTGTTCTCATGATCCAATCCTGTAGTAAATATGTCAAGGAAGAACTACATATCATTATTTCAGTTCAAATACAACAGAATATTGAGTTATGATTCGGTCAAACCCTGTCAGAGTGCTTGTTCTAACGATTTCTGGAATTTCCAGAAAACATATTCGTGACTGGGTGGCCTAGTTTGACCGTCCCGTTTGTTCGATATGTGGATAATTAAAACGATCTAAAGCCAGTTATCTAGAATCTATATAACAGGCTAAAACATACATATAACAACAAATTCAAAACACGTATAACCTGACAGTTACGGTCCTTGTAAATAGTTGTCAGACATTGTTCAAGGCGTTCTAGGTTACCCAGAATTCACCCGGTCATGGTCGGTCAACCGACTTTGACCGTTAATAACTTATGATATAAACATCCAATGACCCTGATTCCACTTGAAGATCATAGAAGAAATGACAGTCTACAAGTATAAAGCTTAAAACAACTCAAAACATAAACACATAAAGATCTACGGCCACTGACATTTGCTTGTCAGAGCAGTTTTAGACTCAAGAATAGTTTTTGTAAAACTCATTTTTAAAGCATTTGGATGTTATGGATCTATGTTAGATCAACATAGATCATCATAAAACACACTCTAGCACAAATCTAAACACTTAAACACAAAAGTTTTATAAGCATACAAGATCAAAAAATTTAATTTAGGGTTATACCTTTTATTTTTTAATTCTTGATCTATGCTCTCCAATCTTTCTTTTTTTGGTGTTCTAGTAACTGATTATATGACTAAGGGACTTGATAATTTCGGAGGGTTAGAGAAAGAAAGAGTTGTTGGGAGCAAAAAAGAAAATGAGTCAAATACATATACTTTCTCTCTCTTAGATCTCTTGTATAATGTGCGAAGTTGCTAGATCTGGTCATTGCTGTCAAATGGAGGTTTGTTTGCTGAGATTTTTATGCCATAATGTCAATGGAGTTGGTGAACCACTAAAGCTTTAGCCATTTTTACAAGTTATCTAATAAAAATCCCATAAAGGGCATTTTGGTCATTGTTCTTGTAATTTCAATGGCAAGGTGGCCAAATGTCCAAACCCTTAGGGTTTAACCCTAAGGTTCTAACCCTTAGGTTTTACAATCTCAAAATCTAGAATTTTCTAATTAGGGTTTAAAAATAGAAAATTAAGAATTTCAAAAATGTAATTATGGTTTTAAATAAAAATTAATATTTCTACAGTATAATTAGGGTTTCCTAATTATGTTAACATTTACTAATCACTTTAGGCTTGCTAATTAGGATTAGGGTTTCCTAATTAGGGTTTAAAAATCTCGAATATGAAATTAGGGTTTTGATTAGAAAAATTAAAATTTCTAAATTACAATTAGGGTTTGTAAAAATAGAAATTAAAATAACTAAAATATAATTAGGGTTTTCTAATCATATTTAAGTTTAATAAACACATTAAGCTTACTAGTAAGGATTAAGGTTTCCTAATTAGGGTTTTAGGATTCTCGAATATGAAATTAGGGTTTCCCGGCTTTCGATTAGGGTTTCTAACGGTACGTTAGGGTTTCTAATCCTGAGATTAGGGTTTTTAATCTCTTATTAGGGTTTATTAATTACAAACCTTATCCGATCAATTATTGATCAACATTTCTATATAGTACAAATACATACTCTTTAATATAATTATTTTAATTATATTTTCTATTGAATCCCTATTCGTAACTAGGGTTAGGGTTTCTATTCTCCGTTAAGCACAACTCTACTCAAATATCTTAGTCAATACACAAATTGACTCATTCTCTAAACTCGTATCACAGTTACACAACACAATATTGATAATTAATATTAATATTAATAAAAAAAAATTATTCGTAAAATTTGGATTATTCAAAATCCCGGGTTATCACATTCACCCCTCCTTAAAAGGATTCCGTCCTCGGAATCGCCGCTTCCTTATGCTCTACAATCTTTTAAAGTTGTATCATTAATTCATTTTATTAACACAATTTTCATTTGTGTGTCATATTCTAACATGTGACTTGGATCGTATTAAAGAAAAACAAATCATAACAATATCTAATCAAGATTACTTGCGTAGTAAAATTTCTAACCGAACTCGTTACCTGTCGCCTCTTTATGGGCAGCTGCTGCATTTGGAACTGTCATGTTAAAAGTGAATGATGTTGGTCTTCCTGGCTGTACAGGTCCTCGAATCGCCAAGGTTCGGCTACCGGGTCCCTTGTTGGCACTTCTCCTCTCTACATTTCTCTTCGGACAATTCCGGACCAGATGATCGGTCGACCCACACGTAAAAAATCCTCGTGTCTTCTTTGGAATGGGACACTGGGGTGACATGTGTCCCTCTTGACCACAGTTGTAACAGTCTCTTTTTTTCTTCAAGCAAACTCCTTGATGACGCTTCCTGCAAACTACACATGGCGCGCCTTTCTTCCTAATCTCTACTGGATTATTTCCTGAATTAATATCACCATTCCTCTTACGTTTTTTAGGATTACTACCTCCACTATCACCTGTCATATTATTTCCTTCAGCCTCCTTTCTTTGTTCTTGACTATTCTTTAATACAGCTTTAATTTCTCATTCAGCGATAATGGCTTTTTCTAATAATGTTGAAAATGAACTAATTTGCAGCACATCCAGCTTCTCGAGTACCAACGATTTCAATCCGTTCCTAAAACATCGTACTTTAAGCTCCTCAGTGTCCACTCGATGTGGAGAAAATTTTGCTAACTCGTTAAACTTGACAAAATATTCTGTCACCATCATATCTTCCTGCTTCAGATTCACAAATTATTCTTCCATATTTGTCTTTAGACTTCCCTTCGGGCGGCATTATCGATAAAATCTTACATTAATTCTCCTTTTCTACATGATTCTTAATAATAACACAATAAGAATTAAAATTTCTCATATAATCGCATAAATAGCAGCACACAACATCTAGCACTTAACACATAAAGACTATCCCTTTTTAAATAATATCGGGATTAACAACACAACTTTAAACAAAAGTTGTAATTCTCCATTCACACATAACTATTCCCCAGCTCATTAAACTTACCACACCTAGGGGTTCGAGAACTTGCCACAATTATATGAGTGTATGAACTTATCCTAGTCGGACCTTTGGCGTCCATTCATTTGAGGGGGGTTCAAAACATTTCATATAATTATGAGTCATGAACTTACCATAAGTATGAGTTTTAAGAACTCAAAAATTAATCTTAATCTAATATTCATATAGAAAATAAAGATTTCACTCATACAAACATATATATTTATACATATGTTCTCACATCATTCTTGATATTACAACCGTTAATATCATACACTATCAAAAAGATACTATGGCTTAAACTTTAAGCTATCTACCGTCCACTCCCTTCACCAGTCTTCTTCTTACTGGGACACTTGTTGCATTCGGCTTAGGACAATATAGGGAAATATGTCCTTCCTGCTTAAAATTGAAGCACACGTTCTTCTTCATCATACATTCTCCCACGTGAGTCTTTCCACAATTGCTGCAGACTTGTTTTTTCTTCGGGTTTGAATTTTTAGAATTATTGTTGTCGTTGTCCCTCTTTCTATTATTCTTCTCTTTCTGCTGCTTGATTGTTTCTTCAGACGATCCACCACCTTCAGTCTTCATCCTTTCCACATGTGCCTTCACTTTCGTTCACCGTTCTTGATCATTTCAACGCTTCGCTCGCTCGCCTTTCTACAACTACTCCAAGGGAAACACTTTACACCGGAGTTCTTGAACTTCTGTAGATTCTAGATCTTGTTCTCCAACTTTAGTTTTTTTTTCTATCTCTACCTCAGCTTCTTCGGACTCTGCCTCCTCATCACCACTTAGATACATCTCGGGATAATCGTCATGATTGCTCCCTAGATTTACCATAGGTTCATCTTCTCACACCTTCTCAACTGATTCACTTTGCGCTGGCACCTCAGCTACTGGCACTGGTGCAATAGTCGCTAGATCTGGTCATTGCTGTCAAATGGAGGTTTATTTGCTGAGATTTTTATGCCATAATGTCAATGGAGTTGGTGAACCACTAAAGCTTTAGCCATTTTTACAAGTAATCTAATAAAAATCCCATAAAGGGCATTTTGGTCATTGTTCTTGTAATTTCAATGGCAAGGTGGTCAAATGTCCAAACCCTTAGGGTTTAACCCTAAGGTTTTATAATCTCAAAATCTAGAATTTTCTAATTAGGGTTTAAAAATAGAAAATTAAGAATTTTAAAAATGTAATTATGGTTTTAAATAGAAATTAATATTTCTACATATAATTAGGGTTTCCTAATTATGTTAACATTTACTAATCACTTTAGGCTTGCTAATTAGGATTAGGGTTTCCTAATTAGGGTTTAGAAATCCCGAATATGAAATTAGGGTTTTGATTAGAAAAATTAAAATTTCTAAATTACAATTAGGGTTTGTAAAAATAGAAATTAAAGTAACTAAAATATAATTAGGGTTTTCTAATCATATTTAAGTTTAATAAACACATTAAGCTTACTAGTTATGATTAAGGTTTCCTAATTAGGGTTTTAGGATTCCCGAATATGAAATTAGGGTTTCTCGGCTTTCGATTAGGGTTTCTAACGGTACGTTAGAGTTTCTAATCCCGAGATTAGGGTTTTTAATCTCTTATTAGGGTTTATTAATTACAAACCTTATCCGATCAATTATTGATCAACATTTCTATATAGTACAAATACATACTCTTTAATATAATTATTTTAATTATATTTTCTTTCGAATCCCTATTCGTAACTAGGGTTAGGGTTTCTATTCTCCGTTAAGCACAACTCTACTCAAATATCTTATTCAATACACAAATTTACTCATTCTCTAAACTCGTATCACAGTTACACAACACAATATTGATAATTAATATTAATATTAATAAAAAAAAATTATTCATAAAATTTGGATTATTCAAAATCTCGGGTTATCACATGTTGGGCATGTAAATGCTCATTCTTGTTTTAAATTAAATGTTTTTGGCGAAAACTGTGCGTGTAGAAGGATCTGGAAAGGACACGAGCAAAGGCAAAATGAATGAATAAGAGGATGTGAACCCTATCAGTATAGATAGACTTATTATAAATAATTACTTTTTTAATTATCATGTTATGAAGATTTAAAGGTCATAGAACCTGGGTATGTAATAATAGGAATGTAATTATTAGTAATTACTTTCCTAATAGTATAAATGCATGGTTAGATGTATGTTAGAGTTAATACTGTGAAGCATTAGATCCGGAGTTTAAAGGTACTCAGATTTGGGGGCGTCACAAGTTGGTATCAAAGTTATAGATTAGAAACCTTAGGTAGGGGCACCTTAGTTTATAACCTAGAGAAGTTAGAAGAAGTCAAAAAGTAAAAGCAACTCAGATAGAGTTTGCTAAGAGATGAATTGAGGAAATTCATCGGTAAAAGTCTAAAGAATTAAAAATAACATAAATTTAAATGTTTTTTATAATATCAAATGTGATTTGATGAAATGTACTAATCAACATAAATTGTTGAAAATGTATATGTCAGGAGATGAGATGTATTACGATATCCATGTCTTGGTTGAGAAGCTATTTACTCCACCTATACTCGCACCTGAGCCTGTGCCGGTGGTCATAGTAGAGAGTGATGAGGAGGAGGATCCTTCTAAAGATGGACATAATGTTGGTTTCCCAGCAGGGATTACGAGTTGCATTAGACAGTAGTCTTTGCCTCATAAAGTAGATATTGAGGGGGGTGTGCAGGTACCCACAACAGGAATGATGTCCGAGAAGGATTATGAGGAGATTGAGGTTGATGAGGTAAAACTTAAAGTTAGGGAGGCTTTAGTTCAGTTTGGGGCATTAGTGCATTATCTGATAGATCAGAACTTGGAGCTTAGTATCAAGTTCTATAAGGACAATAATTTGGCTCAGCTTTATGAGGTGAAGGCACATGACCTTTAGATGAAGAAGTGATAAGTAGATTTTATACCTACTTATTGGATATCAATTCACGAGAATTATGCTCATCTCAAGTAGATTTTAGTATATTTTTAGTTGCATTTTATGTTTATTTTGCAATACTCATAATTAGAACTCTTATGGTATTGAAATGCAGGAAATGACATAGTTCTACATTGGCAAGGTGGTATGAGACTAGCAAAGACATGGCAACTGGAACGTGTGTAGACATGGAACTGAGCATTGATGAAGGACAAACAACAAGCAAAAGTAGCAGAACATCGAGATGCAAAAACACGAGAAGCGAAGGCGGTCAGCCAAGAATCAACAAGTTAATTTTCGCGCCTTGCGCCATCATCTATGAGAAGCTAAAATCGCATACACGCGCTTTTCGCTGCTTTGTTTATCTTGGGATCTCGTAAGACCGCTGCATGAGTCCTCTCTCAAGTTGTTTGTTGACTTATTTTTAAATTTGAAATTTAAGTGCTTTGTCTTATCTAAAACTATTCTGGTCTGTACCAGACGTGGATCATGATTGTTTTTATTAGTTTCTATCTAAGTATTAGGGTTCTAAGCTTTTGAACTAGTTCTAGGAAGGTTTTGAGCATAGTTTGAAGATTTGTCTACATCTTCTCTTGAATTCAGCTATAAAATAATTAATCATTTCATTTTCTTGGAGATTATTGGTGATTTGGACAACACTTTGGAACGAAATCTACAATTGGGTTTAACCAATTCTATCTTCTCTCTTAATTGTGATATTTACTTTCCATGTGTTATTATAATCCCATAATGGTTTTTGGTTCATAATTGAACTAAATTCCATTATGGGATTCTAACGGATTTTGATATGTAGTCTATAATTATTTGCCTGATTGTTTGATTGTATATTTTTCAATGGATTATCTATTATGATTGATTGTATTGTATGAATGTTTGATCATCATTCACTTTGTATACTTATATGGAATTGAAAATTGACATATGAGTATGGTTATAATTATGATAGCATGTGTTTATGAGGCTGAAATGTTTAGCTTTATATTTCGTGATCCAGATAGAAATATATTGTTTCCCCATGTGTAATAATATAAGAGCCTGTGCTTTAATTCTTTATTGCTGCAATTTCACATAAAAATATAGTGATTTTGGTAATATTGTCGATTACATGATTTTATCACATGTGGAAGTTATGTAAATAGGTCATAATTCATTGAAAAATGGTTATGTCTACTTTGTGCTCATGGCTAATTTTCCATGATAAATGTATAATCTTACATGATGGTAATATTTAGATGAAGTATGAAATGAAGTTAGAATCCCATTCTTTCCAAATTTGATTACATTAAATTAGAATTTTGTTTTTAATTATTAATTGAGTTTAGAATTAATTACAATTGTGAATTATTCGTTTAAGCATATGAAGATAGTGATACGATTGATGTATAACAATTTAATTTTAAAACCTTTCTCCGTGGATCGATACTTTTCTTACTCTGTACTACTTATTGACCCAGGCATGCTTGCATGAGTTAGAGTCCTTTTATTAAGACTGAAAATGAGGCAACAAGGTTTTGGCGCTGTTGCCGGGGAGAGGCGTTTATTTTTAATATTAGTATCATCTATTTTAAGCTAAATTTGTATGACTTAGGCAAATCTAATCCAATCTTTATTTCTATCTTTGTTTTTGTTTGTGTTTTAGGTACTTATATATAGTATATGTGCACTCGGTCATCTAATTCCGAGTTAACACCTTTACAGGACAACATCAACGGCAGGGGTTGGAAATCAAGAGCGCGTAGAAATATACAAGCAGAGTTAGAGACCACAACATCTAATATGGCAGCATCAGAACAAAGAGAATAGCACAGGGAGGAGCATAGGGCATTGAGAGATTATTTGATGCCAAACATAAATGGATTACAATCGAGTATAGTCAGGCCAGCTATAGCAGCCAACACTTTCGAGATAAAGCCGGGCACTATTCAAATGGTGCATAATTCGAAGCAGATTTAAAGTCTTTGCTCATGACGATCCAAATGAGCACCTGTTGAGTTTCATTGAAATATGTGATACCTTCAAATACAACGGGGAGACAGAGGATGCAATCAGACTTAGACTATTTGATAAGTAGGTTTTATACCTACTTATTAAATATCAATTCACGAGAATTATGCTCATCTCAAGTAGATTTTAGTATGTTTTTAATTGCATTTTGTGTTTATTTTGCATTACTTGTAATTAGAACTCCTATGGTATAAAAATGCAGGAAATGGCATAGCTCAGCATTGGTAGGTGGTATGAGACTAGCGAAGGCATGACATGTGAAACGAGTGTAGATAAGGAGCTGTGCAGTGATGGAGGAACAAGTAACAAGCAGCAAAACAACAAGAAACAGTCGCAGAACACAAGTATGCAGAGAATAAAAAAGCCATGCAACCGAACAAGCTAGATTTTATTGGCCTTACATGCCATCATCTCTTCTGGTTAAAATCGCACACAGCTATGCGCCGCCTTTTATATTGGAACCTCATGCGCTGCCTTGAGTCATCCGAAGTCATTATTTGACTTAATTTTAAATTTGAAATTTGAAGCGCTTAAGCTTATCTAAACTATTATGGTTGGTACCAGACGTGGTTGTTGTTTGTTTTTATCAGTTTTTAAAGGAGAGAATTAGGGTTTAAAGCTAAAAAAAGAAACTAATTTCAAAAAGAGGATTTGAGCATAAACTGAAGATTTTCTTCATCTTCTTTTGGATTCAGTCATTGAATAATAACTCATTTCATTTTGCTGGAAATTATTGGAGATTTAAACAGCACTTTGGAACATAATCTGCAATTGGGTTTGATCAATTCTATCTTCTCTTTGAATTGATTTATTTATTTTTCATGTGTTACTATAATCCCATAATGGCTTTCGGTTCAGAAATGAACTGAATTTAATTATGGGATTCTAACAGATTTTTATATGTAGTATATAATTAATTTCCTGATTACTTGATTGTTCGTTTAACATTGGAATTTCTGTTATGATTGATTGAATTGCATGAATGTTTGATCACCATTCATTTTATATGCCTATATGGAATTGAAAAATGACATGTTAGCATGGTTGTAATCATGATATCATGCGTTTATGAGGCTGAAATGTTTAGCTTTATATTGCATGAACCAGATAGAAATATACTATTTCACCGTGTGTAGTAATATAAGAGCTTGTGCTTCAATTCAATATTGTTGCAATTTCACATATAAATATAGTGATTTTGGTTTTATTGATGATTACATGATTTCTATTGCATGTGGAGGTTATGTAAGCAAGTCATAATACATTGAAAAATGGTTATGTCTAAGTTTGTGCTCTTGGTTAATTTTCCATGATACTTATATAATCTTGAATGATGGTAATATTTAGATGAAATATGAAATGAAGTTAGAATCCCATTAATTCCAAATTTGATTTCATTAAAGTAGAATTGTGTTTGTAATTACTAGTTGATTTTAGAATTAATTGAAATTGTGAGTTATTCGTTTAAGCATATAAAAAATAGTTATACAATTGGTATATGATAATTTAGATTTTCAAACCTTTCTCTATGGACCGATACTTTTCTTACTCTGTACTACTTGTTGACCCATGTATAGTTGCATGAGTTAGAGTCCTTTTGGTAAGACTAAAAAGGAGGCAACAAGTTTTTGGCGCCGTTGCCGGGGAAAGGCATTTAATTTTATTATCACCAATTTTAAGCTAAATTGTATGACTTAGACAATTCTAATCTTGTCTCATTTCTATTTTTGTTTTTGTTTCAAGTACTTGTATATAGTATATGCGCACTCGATCCTCTAATTTCGAGTTAACACCTTTGCAGGACAATATCAACGGCAAGGGTTGGAAATCAAGAGCACGTAGAAATATACAAGAAGAGTTAGAGACCACAACATCTAATATGTTAACCGCAGAACAAAGAGAAGAGCAAAGGGAGGAGCACAGGGCTTTAAGAGATTATTCAATGCCAGATATTAATGGATTGCAGTTAAGTATAGTCAGACCAGAGATAGGAGCCAACACCTTCGAGATTAAGCCGGGCACTATTCAAGAATTCGGTACAGTTTGGGGGTGCTGCTACAGACGATCCAAATGAACACCTATCTTCATTAAAATATGTGATACCTTCAGATACAACGGGGTGACAGAGGATGCAATCAGACTTAGACTATTTCCATTTTCACTGTGAGATAAAGCTAGAAGTTGGCTTCACTCTTTACCTTTGGGATCTATTACCACATGGGAGGACCTAGCTCATAAATTATTAGCCAAGTTTTTCCTAATGGCTAAGACTGCAAAGATGAGGACAACAATTTCCTCGTTTGAGCAGCAATAGGGTGAATCATTATATGAAGCCTAAGAGAGATATAAGGAAATGCTAAGGAAGTGTCCACACCATGGCATGCCGGATTGGATGGTTATCAACATATTTTATAATGGATTGGGATGGCAGTCAAGGCCGATTGTAGATGCAGCTGCAGGAGGAGCTCTATGGGCAAAGAGTTATGAAGAGGCCTATAATCTCACTGAGACGATGGCAGCTAATGATTTTCAAAATCCTACAGCCAGGATGCTATAGCCCAAAGTTGCAAGTTTGTTAGAGGTGGATGCTATCACTCAATTATCAGCACAGATGGCATCCATGGCAAAGAAGATTGATTCGTTGACAGAGACTAAGGCGAAGACAGTTGCCTTTGTGTGTGAGATATGTGCATGGTCACATTCAACTGATCAATGTGCTATCAGTTTAGAGTCTGTACAATATGTGAGCAACTATAGGAAGGATCAAGGTTAATTTTAGAACACATACAGTGCCAACAACCGCAACAATCTAAATTTTAGTTGGTCAAATAACCAAGGCAATCAACAAAGTCAGTTTCAACCACATAACCAATTTCAATCACAGTCAGCTTAGCAACAGTTTGCACCAAGACCACCGTACCCACCTGGATTTTCTCAACAACATCATATACCACCAGCACCTCAGCAAGAAAAAAAGTCAAAGATGGAGGAGATGATGATGAAGTATATGGCAAATACGGAAGTGACGATTAAAAGCCAAGCATTGGCTATTAAAAATCTGGAAACTCAAATGGGTCATATAGCGAGCATGCTTAATAATAGACCACAGGGTTCATTGCCAAGTACCACAGAGGAAAATCCAAGAAGGGCAGGGAATGAACAATGTCAAGCGATTACACTTAGGTATGGAAAATAGGTTGCAGAAAATCAGCATGGCGCGCCCGCGCCACTTTTACAAAGGGAAGAGGCGCGGCCGTACGGTCAAGAAATCTTGTCTGAGGAGAAAATGAATAAAGAAGATTCTGGACAACAACAAGAAGAGAAGAATAAAGAAGGTTCATTTGAGAAGCCCGTGAATAAAATACCAATAGTTCACCCTCCTCTTCCTTATCCACAGAGATTGCATAAGCATAGGGAAGACAAGCAGTTTAGTAAGTTCTTGGAGGTATTCAAAAAGTTACAGATTAACATACCTTTCGCTGAGGCATTGGAACAGATGCCTAGTTATGCAAAATTTATGAAGGGTATCTTGTCAAGGAAGAATAGAATAGAAGAATTTAAAACAGTGGCCTTGACGGAGGAATGTAGTTCTGTGCTTCAACGTAAATTACCTCCAAAGCTGAAAGATCCAGGAAGTTTCACAATACCATGCACAATTGGAAAGATGAGCTTCAGTAAATGTTTGTGTGATCTTGGGGCAAGTATCAATTTGATGCCCTTGTCAGTATTCAATCAGTTGGGATTGCCGATTCCAAAGCCGACAAATATTTTGTTACAGTTAGCTGAGAAGTCGATCACTTATCCACGGGAAATTGTTGAAGATGTTTTGGTAAAAGTGGATAAATTCATCTTTTCGGCTGATTTCATCATTCTAGATTATGAAGAAGATAGGAGTATACCAATCATACTTGGAAGACCATTCATAGCAATAGGAAGAACCTTGATAGACGTTCAGAAAGGGGAACTCACAATGCGTGTTTATGATCAAGAAGTTACTTTCAACGTATTCAAGGCAATGAAATTTCCAACAGATGAAGAGGAATGCTTCAAGGTTGATTTGGTGGACAAAGTGCTAAATGATGAAGTAGAGAGCTTGGTGGATCATGAACCATTGAGAAGTGTTATTGCTGGAAATTCAGAATTAGATGATGAGGAGATTAAAGAATTTATGTATTTCCTGGATACAACTCCACAATTCAGAAAATTCAAGATTCCTGTTGAGCCATTAAAGAAAGCTGGAGAGTCATCAGTAAAATTGAAACCATCTCTTGAAACACCTCCAGAACTTGAATTGAAACCACTTCCTGATCATTTGAGGTATGCATTTTTAAATGAAAATTCAAAATTACATGTGATTATTTCTTCTGAACTAACATCTTTTCAGGAAGAAAAATTGCTAAGAGTCCTTACAGAGTTCAAGTCAGCTATTGGATGGACTATAGCAAATATAAAAGGGATCAGCCCATCTTTTTGTATGCATAAGATCCTGCTGGAAGATGATAACAAGCCTTAGGTGGAGCAACAAAGAAGACTTAATCCAATCATGAAGGAAGTGGTCAAGAAGGAAGTATTGAAAGGGCTAGATGCAAGTATAATTTATCCGGGTTCAGATAGTTCTTGGGTGAGCCCAGTGCAATGTGTACCGAAGAAGGGTGGTATGACCGTCATTTCTAATGAGAATAATGAGTTGATTCCGACTGGAACAGTGATGGGGTGGAGAGTCTGCATGGACTACCGCGGGCTTAACAAAGCTACAAGGAAAGATCACTTCCCACTGCCATTTATCGATCAAATGTTGGATAGACTGGCGGAACATGAGTTTTATTGCCTTCTGGACGGATATTCAGGCTACAATCAGATTGTGATAGCTCCAGAAGATCAAGAAAAGACAACCTTTACATGTCCGTATGGTACTTTTTCTTTCAGAAGGATGTCTTTCGGTTTGTGCAATGCTCTAGCCACCTTTTAGAGATGTATGGTGGCTATTTTTTCAGATATGGTGGAGAAAAATATGGAGGTATATTTATGGATGATTTCTCAGTATTTGGGGATTCTTTTGATTTATATCTTGATAATATGGTGATGGTTTTGAGAAGATGTGTTGAAACGAACTTGGTATTGAATTGGGAAAAGTGCCATTTTATGGTACAAGAAGGAATAATTCTGGGACACAAGGTTTCGAAGAAGGGACTTGAGGTGGATAGAGCTAAACTAGAGACTATTGAGAATTTGCCGCCACCAACTTCAGTAAAAGGTGTTCGAAGTTTTTTAGGACATGCAGGCTTTTACCGCAAATTCATTAAAGACTTCTCCAAGATAACAAAACCACTTTGCAGTTTATTGGAGAAGGATGCACAGTTCAAGTTTGATGAGGATTGTGTGTCTGCATTTAAGCATTTGAAGAGGAGGTTAACTTAAGCAGCAGTAATTACAACACCAGATTGAGACCTACCATTCGAATTAATGTGTGATGCCAGTGATTATACTGTGGGGGCTGTTTTGGGTCAGCGAAAGGAAAAGATTTTTCATGTGATATACTATGCAAGCAAGACCCTTACAAATGCACAGTTGATGTAACGCCCGAGAAAAATCAAATTTTTAGAAGAATTAAAATTTTATTTAATTATAATGATTAAATGAATTTAATTGATTATTTATGGAGCAAGCTAATTGAAGGTCGTTATATGACCTAGACATATCAGAACGTTGTAGAATTTTGTCTACGTGATAGAATTAAAGTGTTTATATTTCCAAGATGAAAATAAAAGCTTTCAGAGAAATTTTCCAAAAAAACACTATTCACGCATTTCTGCTCGGGAGTTATTTTTGAACTTCCGAGAAATACGTAATGATAGAATATCGAGGTGTGATGGAATATCCAATAATATTTCAATTATGGAAAACGTAATATTTCGCCTGTGGACTTAAAACCTAACATTTAAGGAAAATGATTTACGAGAAGGAAATGTAATGCGAGTAATGAATAAGTAATAATTGTATAATACTTAGGTATTGTACAAAGGTAATGAAAACGAGTATAATACGAAGTATTATACGAGTTGGTATGAAGAATGAAATATCGTATATAATTTTTATATGAATTAGAATACGGAAAATGATACATAAACTATATGTATATGTATTAAGTAATGTTAATGAACTTGGAAGATTGGTTAAAAATTGGTACAAGTCCAAGTGAATAAAATGTTAAGGCCCAATTATTAATTAATGAACCAACTAGTGTATGTTAATGCAAAGCCCAATGATTTAATGTAAGCCCAAGCTAGAATCCATGAGTTGTTTGACCCATGGGGAAAACCATATTAATATGGTTAATATCATGACCAAGTTTATGTGGTGACCAAGTTAAAGTAATGACCAAGTTAATGTAATGACCAAGTAATAAGAGTAATGATCAAGCAAAGGATAAGTTTTGTGTTAATCAAGTAATGAATAGTAAGGAGGTGGCTTAAGGAGGTGGGTTGAATTAATGACTAAACTACCCTAGCTTTGCAATTTCTATAAATAGAGAAGGCTTACTAGCCATTTAACACTTGTTCAAATAATCTAGCTATTACAAAGTTCTTAATTGTTAGAGAGATTAAGTTACAAATAAGTTACTTCAATAAGTAAGAAGAAGAAGAAGCTACTTACCAAGACTTCAAAAGTAAGATCTCTTCTCCAATTATCTTCTATCTCTACCATGATAGTTTGATAAGAAAAGTTTGGATTAAGGAACATGAATGTTAAAAAGTAAGAAGAATGAGTAAGCAATGAACTTAAGTCACATAAGTTGGTAATAAGTCATTTAAGCTAGCATAAGTTATAAACTTATGTGAAAGTATTATGAACTTGTAATGAGTTTATTAAGAGAAGTGATATGGATGTAAAAGAACTTATATAATCTTATGTATCATGTATACATAAGTAAAGTTATATGTTAAGAACATATAAGGTATGATGAATAAGAAACTTTAATTGTCATAAGTCATGAACAATGAAATCTTAAGTAGTTTATAATTTGACAAGTTATAAGCTCATGAAGAAATAAGACTAAAATCCAACAATGAATATAAGTTGTTGTAATAAGTATGTTGGTCACTCCGTAGCGCATAATAGTGTCTGCATGCACTTTGCATCGCTGCCGTCAATGTAGCCTTGAGTTGTAAGTATAAAGCCATAGCGCATAGCGCCAACCTCGAACAAGGATATTGATGAATGTTTTTAATTACAAAGAAAAGAAAGTTAATTGATTTAAAAGTAAACACAACGTAAGGAATGTAATGTAACATTGTTTAAACTTTGTTAAACCTTAAGGGTGTTGTATAAAGGTTGAGATAACCTAGTCGAATATAAATGTAAGGATAATGATAAACCAGAACAGATAGTAACTGAATCTAATACACAATTAGATTGAGATGAAGGGTAAGATATAGTCATATATACATACTTGATTATATATGACCTAATGTAAGGCATTATGTGATCATGTATTGTAGAGACTTGAAAGACTTGAACATAAAGTAATTATACTGTAGCAGACGCTAAAGGCAAGTATTCTAACTCTTGTCTCAGTTCAATCTGAACAAGTTTTTGAAGTTCATGTATTCTTTCACATGAATTGAGGTATGTTGAAGTTAAAGCCAATTCCTTTGGCTAGACTTGATATATTGCGTGGATTATTGATAATCTATTCATCTATTATCAAATGTTGTTATCTTTTGTCAACTACTTGATATGGTTTTCAAAAGAAGACTGAAATGATAAACAAATGTTTTGTCGATAAAATGACAGGCACGTGAGGTTGCCAAATGATTAAACGTACATATGTTTAATGGATGTAGTGTTGATCAACATAGAGTACAATAGGCTAATCACCTAGAAATGCTCGTAAGTAATATCGGGCTTACGGACTTAGTTCCGGGTTGTCCTTTTCAAGAAAGAATGAATACTCGAGGTCTTTGACCGGAGTGAATGTTTTACTAAATGTTGTTATTATTGTAAAACATTTTGAAAGAGAGATGAAGTGCTATTTTGTATTATTAATAGTACTTCATAACTATTATTCAGTTATTGAAGATATAAAATTCGTATGTGTTAAACATGTTGTTGTTGAATTGTTATACTTGCTGAGCTAGTTATGTTCACTCTTGCTTGAACCATATGAATGCAGCTAAGACTAAACGTCCTGAAGGATCGAATAAGGATAAAGGAAAAGCTAAAATGATTACTAAGTCATCTTGTAATAAATATAGGTCTATTGTTGTAATGTAATTGATATCATGACAAAGAACCTTTGTAATGGGTATAGAATCTGGGAAATATAAATATTACTTTAAATATATAGAAGTTATGTTCATTCTTTGAGACTTTTCAATTGAATGAATGTATGAATGTTTATACAGTATAACACCATCTGTCGGGTTGGAAGATACTCGGATTTGGGGGCGCTACAAGTTGGTATCAAAGCATTAGGTTATAAAACTTAAAGGGGAGAAGAACCTTAGGCTAATAACCTCGTTAAGGAAGGAGAAGTTCGAAGAAAGTAAACTCGAGCTTTACTTAAGTCAAATGAGTTAATAAGGTATTAAGGAAACTCAGTACCGAAAGATTTAAAAGATGGAAAGTAACCCTAAATAAATTAAATGGGATTTGTGCTTATACTATTGTGTGTTATGTACTAATCAACATGTTATGTGTTATTGTAGGATGTCGATTGATAAATTGATGTATAGAGATATTCACGCGGTGAGCGAAGAACTTGTGAACCAAGAAGAACTTGTACCTATGCTAGTGGCAGAGGTACCATTAGTAATTTTAGAGTTAGAGGCAGAGGAGTACTTTTCTGAAGAAGAATACTCCGAGGGAGATATGGATATATCGTCATACCTTAGTATGATGAACGATGTGGAGGAAGAAAGAGAGGTAACATCAGTTACGATGGTGGTACCTACACTAGAGTCATCACCTCCAGATGCAATAGAAGCATTGTATCTAGCATCGCTTGACCGGAATGTGCAACTGAGTACAGTTGTACAAAAATAGAATGAAGAGATTAGTGCTCTTTATGTAGCGAAGGAGTCTGCAGAAGAAGATTTTGAGGCAGAGCATGATGAGAAGGTGCTCGCGATAAATAAGACTAGGGATTTTAAGAATGAGGTCGATGAGCTTCGTAAAGAACTGGGGGAGAAGGACCGGAAGATAGCACGGATGTCTTACATCCATGAGAGTGCTCATAAGGATTTCAAGCTGAAAGTTGCTTGTTATTCCAATAAGTCAGGACAAACCCGTCATACTATTAGTCGGGATACTGTAGCGATGATTGCAAATGAGAAACACGATGACGTAGTTATGCATTATTAGAAATCTAAAGTTATAAGTATGTGAGTAGTGACGTAAAACCCTCTTTTGTATAACAGGGTAGTCTTTTGTAAACCTCAACTTTTGTGAGGTACTATTTCGGGATAAAAATGTAATAGCTTTTGGCTATGAACGCAAATTGTAAATAGTTTCAAACTATGAAGAAGCATATGAATATAATGAAGTTTTCATGGAAATGATTTGTTATGGTGCGAGTTGGTATGTGGCAATTAATAATGAAGTAAGCAAATAGATAATAATGAAATTTTATTTATTAGAAAGTGCCGCCATGGAGAAGATAACGTAATCAGGAAGCAGAATCACGTAATGATAAGCAATGGGGTCAAAACAACCCTATGCAAGAGTTCGTTAATTTATTAGCGACTGTATTTAACCAAACCGGGGGTAGAGTACCCGCGAAACCTAGTGTAGCTTGAACGACTACCTTTAAAGAATTTAAAAGCATAGGTCCGCTATAGGCCAGAGGAACGACGGACCCAAAATATGCCCAGACCTGGGTAAAAGAAATAGAGAAGACATTTGTTATTAAAAACGTAGGTGAGGCGCAAAAGACTTCTTCTGCGACCTATATGATGAAGGGGGAAGCCAACTTTTGATGAGAGGCTCACCAGGGTGGGGCTAGAATAGATGTGGTAATGTGGGAACAATTCAAGAAGGTTTTCTTTGAGAATTATTTCCCTACAAACATTTAAGGGAGGATACAGACCGAGTTCTTAGAATAAATAAGGGGACATGACATTTCCCCAATATGCGGCCAAATTCAATGAATTGGAAAGGTTGTTCGACGCTAAGTGGACACTGAGGGGATGAAGGCTCGTAGGTTTGAGCGGGGCCTGAAACTCTGTCTCTATAATAGGATTGCGGTGTTCCAAAGGGTTTCTTATGGGACCATTCTAGAGAAGGTGATTATAGCATAAGGTGGTAGTGAGTTGTAGACTCAATACCACAAAGAGGGAAAGAATGAGAGCAAGGGATAGGGATGAACCAAGTTTAACTCCGGGAATACTGGAGTGAGTCAAGGGGATCCTAAGCGTAGGATCGAAGTGTGTAAGACAGGTGGAAAGACTCATCTAGGAGTCTGTCCAAAAAGGGATTAAAAATACCTTTAAACATTAAGGTAGAGGAGGAGGAAATAACTTTCGTTAATTTATCCGTGGAAAATTTGTTTCATGAATAATACTGGTAAACACGTATCAGTAGATAAGTACTGGCAATGTTGAGAGAAAAATTTGAAGTAATTCTCGGTATAAATGGGTTGATTAACCATGGAGCTATAATAAATAGTTATAAGAAAAGTGTGAACCTTTAGTTTTCTCAGAAAATCTAAGGTAGTAATTTATGTTAATAAAACATTGTGACGCTCTTGTCGTCTAACCTTGACGCAAGTTAGGAGGATGTTAAGGAAGAGGATGAGTCGTTACGATTGCGTATCATATTATGAGTAAATTAGCAATTAAGAATAAGTACCCATGGCCCAGGATCGATAATCTATTGGATTAGTTGAAGAGGGCAAAGAATTTTTTTAAGATGGATTGGTGTAAGGGGTATTGTCGATTGAAAATAAGGAAGGAGGAGGAGGTACCTAAGATGACTTTCAGAACTTGTTATGGTATGACAAGTATCTGGTTATGTCATTTGGGATGACTAATGTGCGGAAGTTAGACTTTCTATAAGGGGCGCCAAGCAAGTCGGTGGTAAACAGATAAGTTCTCTTGTGGGATGTTATGGTTAAAGGTACCATTAGCGTCACGGGATTTAAGAAGACGGTTAAGTGAGGCACCTGTATTATCTTTATCAGATGATACAAGGAATTTTGTAGTGTATCTCGATGCTTCGCATAGATGACGAGATTGCGTGCTCATGTAGCATGGCAAGGTCATTGCGTATGCATCATGCCAGTTAAGGGATTATAAGAAGGTTTATCCTACTTATGATCTATAATTGGCAACTGTAGTTTTTGAATTAAAAATTTGAAGATAGTATTTATACGGGGAAAAAGTTCTGATATACACGGAATATGGGAGTCTGAAATATATCTCCACATAGAAGGAGTGGAATATGCGGTAGAGAAGGACTCTGATATCTTTTATCATATGGGAAAGCTAAACATAGAAACCGACGCGGTATGTAAAAAAGGGTAGAGAAAAGCTAATGATGTTAATGACTCAGAATGAGTTAATAACGTAGATGGCAAGATCAGAGGTAGAAGTTAAATTACAAAATGAAGGGGTAGAAATGTTAGTTATAATATAGACTCAATCCACGAAAATGGAACGAGTTGATTAAGTGCAACTAGGTAACGAGGAATGAAAGTGAATGAAGAAGAAGACGCAGGATAAATAAAAAACTGAGTATAGTCTTGTTTTGAAGGAGGAATTTGAGTTCCTAATAATTACGAGTTAAAAGGACTAATAAAAGGAAGATAGAATAATATGTTAGTAAGTGTTTAACTTCCAACTCAAATTGTTAATAGGAAGTGATAAGTCATGTGAGATAAGATAATACCTTTGTCGAAGGTGAAATGTAAGAACCACAATGTCGAAGAAGCATTGTGGGAACTCAAGATTTAAAATGAAGAAATTCTTTTCCTCATTTGTTTAGTTAAGTATAGCGATATTCTGGGGACAGAATCCTTATAAGGAGGGAAGAATGTAACGCCCGAGAAAAATCAAATTTTTAGAATAATTAAAATTTTATTTAATTATAATGATTAAATGAATTTAATTGATTATTTATGGAGCAAGCTAATTGAAAGTCGTTATATGACCTAGACATATCAGAACGTTGTAGTATTTTGGCTACGTGATAGAATTAAAGTGTTTATATTTCCAAGACGAAAATAAAAGCTTTTCGAGAAATTTTCCAAAAAAACACTATTCACACATTTCTGCTCGGGAATTATTTTTGAACTTCTGAGAAATACATAATGATAGAATATCGAGGTGTGATGGAATATCCAATAATATTTCAGTTATGGAAAACGTAATATTTCTCCTGTGGACTTAAAACCTAACGTTTAAGGAAAATGATTTACGAGAAGGAAATGTAATGCGAGTAATGAATAAGTAATAATTGTATAATACTTCGGTAATGTACAAAGGTAATGAAAACGAGTATAATACGAAGTATTGTACGAGTTGGTATGAAGAATGAAATATCGTATATAATTTCTATATGAATTAGAATACGAAAATGATACATAAACTATATGTATATGTATTAAGTAATGTTAATGAACTTGGAAGATTGCATAACAATTGGTACAAGTCCAAGTGAATAAAATGTTAAGGCCCAATTATTAATTAATGAACCAACTAGTACGTGTTAATGCAAAGCCCAATGATTTAATGTAAGCCCAAGCTAGAATCCATGAGTTGTTTGACCCATGGGGCAAACCATGTTAATATGGTTAATATGATGACCAAGTTAATGTGGTGACAAAGTTAAAGTAATGACCAAGTTAATGTAATGACCAAGTAATAAGAGTAATGATCAAGCAAAGGATAAGTTTTGTGTTAATCAAGTAATGAATAGTAAGGAGGTGGCTTATGGAGGTGGGTTGAATTAATGACTAAACTACCCTAGCTTTGCAATTTCAATAAATAGAGAAGGCTTGCTAGCCATTTAACACTTGTTCAAACAATCTAGCTATTACTTATTGCTTAATTGTTAGAGAGATTAAGTTACAAATAAGTTACTTCCATAAGTAAGAAGAAGAAGAAGCTATTTACCAAGACTACAAAAGTAAGATCTCTTTTCCAATTATCTTCTATCTCTACCATGATAGTTTGATAAGAAAAGTTTGGATTAAGGAACATGAATGTTAAAAAGTAAGAAGAATGAGTAAGCAATGAACTTAAGTCACATAAGTTGGTAATAAGTCATTTAAGCTAACATAAGTTATAAACTTATGTGAAAGTATTATGAACTTGTAATAAGTTTATTAAGAGAAGTGATATGGATGTAAAAGAACTTATATGATCATATGTATCATGTATACATAAGTAAAGTTATATGTTAAGAACATATAAGGTATGATGATTAAGAAACTTTAATTGTCATAAGTCATGAACAATGAAATCTTAAGTAGTTTATAATTTGACAAGTTATAAGCTCATGAAGAAATAAGACTAAAATCCAACAATGAATATAAGTTGTTGTAATAAGTATGTTGAGATGTTCACATGATGAATGGAATTCATTTGTAATGTTGAACAAATCATAAGAATGAATATTTGCCGAAAATTGCACGATTGGATGATAATCGTCGAATTCGTAAAATTCTTGGAATAGAAGTCAAATTTTGTGTTTGAACTCGAAACCATTGTTTTCCGATGGAGACAAGTCATATTTGGCATTTGAGAGTTGTGGACTCGAAAATGACCGAATTCCGACTTAGAACAAAGAAACGAGCGTTGAACGTTCACGAACGTTATCGTTTTTGTTAAAAATGAACCAATAGGTGATTTTTTTAGCAAACGAAGTCAAATAGCTAAAATTCTTGCATGAACGCGTAGATTACATAATTTGTGAACTGTAGGCTTTTGAACGAGCCAATTCGGACTTATAACGAAGAAGTTATGCGTCCGGGAAGTTCACAAAAATTCAAGGACTATATTTTTTACGGTGCGAGTTGGCGTGCATGGCAATCCTAAGGCCAAATTGGTCACGCCGTAGCGCATAATAATGTTTGTGCACTATGCAAGCAGCAACGTCGTAGTCAGAAGTTATGTAAGTAAGTAAAAGTCATAGCACATATTTTTCGACCTCGAAACAAGGATAGTGATGAATGTTTTTAATTACAAAGAAAAGAAAGTTAATTGATTTAAAAGTAAACACAACCTAAGGAATGTAATGTAACATTGTTTAAACTTTGTTAAACCTTAAGGATGTTGTATAAAGGATGAGATAACCTAGTCGAATATAAATGCAAGGATAATGATAAACCAGAACAGATAGTAACTGAATCTAATACACAATTAGATTGAGATGAAGGGTAAGATATAGTCATATACATTCTTGATTATATGTGACCTAATGTAAGGCATTATGTGATCATGTATTATAGAGACTTGAAAGACTTGAACATAAAAAGTAATTATACGATGGCGACGCTAAAGGCAAGTATTCTAACTCTTGTCTCGATTCAATCTGAACAAGTTTTTTGAAGTTCATGTATTCTTTCACATGAATTGAGGTATGTTGAAGTTAAAGCCAATTCCTTTGGCTAGAAGCTTGATATATTAAATGGATTATTGATAATCTATTCATCTATTATCAAATGTTGTTATCTTTTGTCAACTACTTGATATGATTTTCAAAAGAAGACTGAAATGATAAACAAATGTTTTGTCGATAAAACGACAGGCACGTGAGGTTGCCAAATGATTAAACGTACATACGTTTAATGGATGTAGTGTTGATCAACATAGAGTGCAATAGGCTGATCACCTAGAAGTGCTCGTAAGTAATATCGGGCTTACGAACTTAGTTCCGGGTTGTCCTTTTTCAAGAAAGAATGAATACTCGAGGTCTTTGACCGGAGTGAATGTTTTACTAAATGTTGTTATTATTGTAAAACATTTTGAAAGAAAGATGAAGTGCTATTTTGTATTATCAATAGTACTTCATAACTATTATTCAGTTATTGAAGATATACGATTCGTATGTGTTAAGCATGTTGTTGTTGAATTGTTATACTTGCTGAGCTAGTTATGCTCACTCTTGCTTGAACCATATGAATGCAGCTAAGACTGAACGTCCCGAAGGATTGAATAAGGATAAAAGAAAAGCTAAGGCAGATTACTAAGCTGTCTTGTAATAGTATAGGTCTATTGTTGTAATGTAATTGATATTATGACAAAGAACCTTTGTAATGGGTATAGAATCTGGGAAATGTAAATATTACTTTAAATATATAGAAGTTATGTTCGTTCTTTGAGACTTTTCAATTGAATGAATGTATGAATGTTTGTACAGTATAGCACCATCTGTCCGGTTGGAAGATATCCGAATTTGGGGGTGCTATAGTTGAACTACACCACCACAGAGAAGGAATTACTGGCAGTTGTGTATGCTTTTGACAAGTTTAGATCGTATCTGATTGGTACAAGGGTGATAGTGTACACGGATCACGCGGCAATTCGACACTTAGTGGCAAAGAAGGATGAAAAGCTTCATTTGATCAGATGGATACTACTATTGCAAGAATTTGATTTAGAGATTAAGGACAGGAAGGAAACTGAGAACCAAGTGACGGGCCCCTTATCTCGACTGGAGAATCCAGGAAGGGAGGCGGATGACAAGGTGGTGATTAATGAATCCTCTCCAGATGAACAGTTGTTTGTGGTAAAAGAGGAAGTGCCATGGTTTGCAGATTATGCAAAGTACTTAGTGATCAGAATGATTCCTTCTGACTTAGTTGGATATCAAAAGAAGAAATTTTTGCATGATGTGAAGTGGTTTATATGGGATGAACCATATTTGTTCAAGCAATGTGCTGATCAGATGATAAGGAGATGTATCACATATAGTGAGACAGAGGGGATTTTGCAAGATTGTCATGCTTCATTATATGGTGGTCACTACGGTGGAGAGAGAAAAACGGCTAGAGTGTTACAAGCAGGATTCTATTGGCCGACAGTTTTCAAGGATGCTTACAGTTTCGAGGACGAAACTTCATAAGAAGGGGAGGTTGTAAGACCCCAACTTTTATGAATAAAGATTAATTTTTCTCAAAATATATTTTTGAATATTATGGTGTGAATTTGATATAATGTTATAGTTCTGGGTATTATTTAAAAATTTTGCAAAGTAAGCAATTGGTTATATAATATTCGATTGGTCGGGGAATATTTGTTTTAACAGGGAATATTTGTACGATGGCACAATCATTGGTGGACCCCACAACAGAAGTATTGTCGTAGTTAGAAAACGACAAAATTATCTTTATATAAAAATAACGGTGAAAGTGTTACCGTTAAAGCGTTGAACTACCCCTTAGTAAAAAACGATGTCTGGCGTGGTTGCATAGTAGCACACGGTATTGATTATTGATGTTTACGTGAGAAGTCACTCGGTTATACTCAATTATTGCTACGATAATTCGATCATATCTCTCATATTATTGATTCAATTATTGTCACGATCATCAAAGATAATATTTATTATTATTAAATCAATAATTGAGGCGACAAAGTTATTCATATAATTATTTGCAATATTGACAGTGTCTAGAAGTTCTGTCAAGGAGAGGTTTGGTCACCTAATTACGCGCCAATAAAGAGAAATCATTATCATAAAGTCCCCTCTTTCTTGGGAACGACCTGGTTGTTAAAAATTGTGAGTTATAATATTAATGATGAATAAGTTTGTGTTGATTAAAGATGAAATTGATAGTTCTATTGTGTTGGGATTATTAGTGTTAGTGGAAATCAACATTTATTTCGATAATAATTGATGTCTGGAGGTTATATTGACCAATCGGGTAATTAATCGGATAAATGAGTAATTAATTGCTATTATTTCACATGCTTATAACTATTTGTTCACATGTGTTTACTATTGATTCACATTCATGTACTATTAGGGGAGGTGGTGCAAGATTGATAATACTTGCATGACTAAATAAAAAATGGAGGTATAGATGAAGGTACTATACTTTAATTAGTTTTTTTCACATGATTATACTATTAAGTCACATGAATGAACTATTAATTCACATTATTTACTATTAGGAGAGGTGGTGCAAGTTTGATAATACTTGCGTTACTAAAATTAAAATGAAGAAAAAAGGAAGGTATTATCTTTGTAATATTTTGAGCCCCAAAACGTGCAATTATCAAAACTATATTTTCCTATAAATAGAAGCTCATTCTTCCATCATTTCTCACCAATTCACTAAAGCTATACAGCAATTATTATAGAGAGAAATTATAGAGAGAAAGAAGAAGAGAAGTCTGCTACCTCACTATTCTAGTATCCAGTCTTCTTCTAAGGTAAGGGGTATTATTCTTTCGTATTCATGAAGAGGGTTATTTTCTTTCAATACTCGTAAAGGTTGTTATTCCATTCATTATTATTGTGTTGGAATAACCTGTCTATGCGAAGTACCACATACACGGTGAAATTCTTCTGTTATTCTATTTTTTATTATTCTATTGGAATAACCTATCTTTGCTGTCTATCGCATGCCTGATGAATTCTGTTGTTATTCCATTCTTTATTATTTTGTTGAAATATCTTGTCTATGCGGATTACGCATGACCTGGTTCCATTCTTTATTATTTTGTTGGAATATCCTATCTGTGCGGGTTACGCATGACCTGGTTCCATTCTTTATAATCCTGTTGGAATAACTTTTGTCTGTCATCGGATTCGCATACGCTAATGAATTCTTATGTTATTCCATTCTTTATTATTCTGTTGGAATAACCTGTCTATGTGGATTACCGCATGCATGGTGAATGATCCTTCATATTCATTCCTTATTAAATTATGGAAATGATCTGTCTACGTGGATTACGGCATGGCGGGAAAAAATCCATTTGCAGTTTCATATATTCTATTATACTCAGTTGGTTAAAGTTTTGGCTTCTATACTCCATGAAATTAGTAGAATATCCTGGATATTTGCGCTTCATCCAATATCTTTTCATGGAAATATTCTTCTGAGCATTCTTGAATATTACTCCACAAAACAGTATCATGTTTACAATTTGGACGTTATTGATTTCTGGATAAATTAAATTATAAATCTTTAAAAATTTATCCTTGAACGTGTTTTATTGAATTCTTATATCATTGTCATCATCCTCATGTTTATAATATGTTAAAAGTCATGTGTGGCCTGTAGTGCATAGATGGACTTGGTGTGATTATGACTAGGGATTATTCGTTATAATTATGACCGTAATGTTACAAATGATGTGGTAAAAGTCCTCATTGGTCGTAGTGCATTGATGGACAGTAGTTGGCATGATCATGACCATTGATGAATACACGAATATCCTTAATCTGTAGTGCATGGATAATTTGTGGTCGTGATATTAATGAATATCATTGACCGTAGTGCAGGGATGATGTGGTTTATTTATTAAGCTGAGTCTCAGCGATAAAGTTGATGAAAAAAAATTTAAATCATAGAAGATAGTAGATTTTATGCTCTACTTGACTCTTTTAATGGATTGCTTATTCCGCTGCAGTTGTTGATCTAAATATTGTTGTCTATTATATTCTATCAGTTGTTATACTGTTGAAGGCTAAGGATAATTTATTCTGTATTATCTTAGTCATAATATTTCTTACTGGGCTAGTTGAGCTCACCCTTTCTTTCACTGTTCTCTTAAGGAAATGAGAATATAGCTAGGACGAGTTGAGAACGGATTGACGGTCCAGATGATAGCATTAGTAGTCCTCACTATTCTCTTAAATAGTGTGATAATAAATGTAATGAGGACTCCATTTGAGTTTGGATACTGTCTAGAAGATAATTTTCGTATTAAAACTCTCAGTTATGTTTTGTCGTATATTACACGACAGTTGTTTAATTAAGTTTGTATTTGATTTATGTACCATGTATTTGGTGACTCAAGATGGATGATGTATACCTATTTTAAGGGTGTCACGGTTGGTATCAAAGCTTAGGGATATGATCCTTGGCTAAGATGTGAGACTAGAACTAAGAGGGGAGAGACGGGGAATTCCTTCGCTAGTATGACCTACCTAAATTTATTTGGTATTTAATTGGTCGGTCAGAGTATAGGGATAATATGTTGTATGTCAATTAACCCTTGTTTTGTGGCAGTATTTGAAAATGACATCCGAGAATGTTGAGAATAGCAATGGAGCACAGGAGACCGTTGAGTCAATACAAATCAACACCCAGGATAATGTGCATCAGGAAGGCAATAAGCCTCAGGTGAACAACAACACCGACCAAATGGCGAACGACGGAATGTTTAGGAGTTTTCTGTAATTCGTACAACATCAGGCAAGAGAGACTCATGTCCAAAATGCAGGTGGAAACACTGGTAACTCTCGAACGGTCACCGCTAAATAGTTCAAGGAGTTGGGACTACCGGAGTTTATTGGAGAGCCAAAACCACTTAAGGCGGAGACGTAGATAAAGCAAATCACCAAAATATTTGATGTCATGGGATGCTCCGAGGAGCAAAAGGTTTCCTTTGCCACCTTTATGTTGTGAGGAGAGGCAGATTACTGGTGGGAATCGGTAAAGCGTACTCAACCTGCCGTACTGAAGATGTCTTGGGAGAAGTTCCAAGAACTATTCAATGATAAGTATTTTCCCGAAAGTATTCGTCACATGAAAGAGGTAGAGTTCATCAAGTGGGAGCAGAACAATATGACTGTGTCACAGTACGAAGCTAAGTTTGCCGAGTTATCCCGGTTTGCGTCTCAATTGGTTGATAATGAGAAGAGAATGACGCAGATGTTTCTAAGAGGTTTGAAACCTGAGATACGTCAATATCTAATTTCTCATAAACTGTGTTTGTATTCAGATGTTGTAAATAGGGCTCGATTATTGGAGCGCGATAACGAGTCAACTCAACCAAGAAGCGGTAAAACAAAATGATAATACCGATGGTAGCGATCATTGAAGCGGTGACAACAAAAGCGTGGAGGAATCAACATGCGAAAATGGTAACCACTTTGGTGGTAATCATGGCCAAGACAATAAGAATGGACATTTCAAGAAGAGGAGATTCAACAATGATAAAAAGCGTCGACATCGGCAGACCCGTGGTTAAGGAAGGAGAACGACCACCTATCATATGCTTCAAATGCGGAGGGAGGGACATATCGGTCAAAGCGTATGCGCGCGATCCAAAACGTGTTACAATTATGGAAGAAGAAGTCACCTAGCTAGATTTTTGTCGTATAGGGAAGCCAAGTCCAGTTGGAATGGTGACACCAAATGCCGTTCCAGAGAAGTCAAAACCAGTAGTTCAAGGGAGAGCGTTTGTTGTGACCTCCTAAAAAGCGAGGAATCTGAACGAGGTGATCACGGGTAAGCTTATCATAAACTCTAGCGAAGTCTATACCTTATTTGATACTGGTTCTACCCATTCTTTTATTTCTCCTACTTGCGCTCAACGTTTAAATTTGACTCTGGAGAAGTTAGACTTTGACTTATCTGTTAAAACTCCGTTGGGAGAAACCTTCATTACATCCATTGTTTATAAGTCTTGTTTGGTTCAAATCGGTACCCTCACATTTCCTGTCGATCTTATTTCCTTAAAAATACTTGCATTTGATGTGATTCTAGGGATTGATTGGTTAACTACTCATCATGCTAAAATTGATTATTTTCGTAAGGTTGTTAGCTTTCATATTCCTAATCAACCTATTATTCGAATCCAAGCGACCAAAACATTAAAATCAATCACGGTCATCTCAAGCCATAAAGCTATTCATTTATTGAAAAACAGATGTCAAGCTTTCTTAGCTCATGTCACAGATTTAAAAAAAAATACGTCAGATTTGAATGATATTTCTATTGTTAATAAATTTCCTGACGTATTCCCCGAAGAACTTTCTGGCCTACCCCTGGAGCGTGAAATCGAGTTTGGTATGGACCTTAAACCCAGTACAAAACCCATTTCCAAAGCCCCATATCGAATGGCTCCTATTGAACTTCAAGAGTTAAAAACCCAACTACAGGAATTGTTAAACATCAGTTTCATTCGTCCTAGTACGTCTCCTTGGGGTGCTCCTGTTCTATTCATAAAGAAGAAAGATGGGAGTATGTGACTTTGTATTGATTATCGGGAGTTAAATCATGTCACCATCAAAAATAGGTACCTGTTGCCTCGTATTGATGACCTGTTTGACCAGTTGCAAGGCGCCAAATTCTTTTCAAAGATTGATCTTCGTTCCGGATATCATTAGTTAAAGATTAAAACTGATGACATTCCAAAAATGGCTTTCAGAACTCAGTATGGGCATTATGAATTCCTAGTCATGTCCTTTGGATTGACTAATGCTCTTGCTGCCTTCATGGACATGATGAATCGAGTATTCAAGGAATATTTAGATCATTTTGTGGTCGTCTTTATTGATGACATCCTCATTTACTCCAAAAGTCGTGAAGATCATGAGCAACACTTGAGGATGATAATCCAAAAGCTTTGTGAAAACATGCTTTATGCCAAGTTAAAGAAATGTGAGTTTTGGCTTGAAGAAGTAGCATTCCTTGGGCACGTAGTATCAAATCACGGAATATCTGTTGACCCGGCAAAGATTAAAGCAATTCAAAGCTGGGAGCAACCTAAGTTAGTGACCGAAGTACGTAGCTTTCTCGGCTTAGCTGGTTATTATCGGAGGTTCGTGGAAGGATTTTCTCGAATCACTACTCCATTAACTCAGCTAACTCGAAAAGATACAAAATTCGGTTGGAACGAGAAATGTGAGAAGAGTTTTCAAGAACTCAAGAGGAGGCTTATTTCAGCATCTATTCTAACAATACCATCTGGCTCGGAGGGATTTGTCATCTAAGTGATGCTTTAGGCAAAGGGTTAGGATGTGTTCTCATGAAACATGGGAAAGTCATAGCCTATGCCTCACGACAACTCAAAGAATATGAGAGGAATTATCCTACTCATGATTTAGAGTTGGTAGTTGTTGTCTTCGCACTTAAAATTTGGAGGCATTACTTGTATGGGGAGAAAGTGGAGATCTTTACGGATCATAAAAGCCTTAAATATTTCTTCACCCAAAAGGAACTCAACATGCGGCAACGACGATGGCTTGAGCTATTGAAAGATTACGATCATACCATTCAATACCATCCTAGAAAAACGAACGTAGTAGTTGATACATTGAGTAGAAGATCATATGCGGGAACGAGTGCATTATTGTCAACACAAAGGCCCATTTTATATGACTTACAAAGGATGGAAATAGAGTTAAAGACTCCAGGGACCCATGTGATGATGGCGAATATACGAGTAGAACTGACTTTAATCGATAAAGTTAAAGTTGCTCAAGCTACTGAGACACAGGTCGATGGCGTATGAGGAAGAAAGTGCAAGATGGTGTTATTTCTAAGCAAGAATCGATGAAGAAGGAATACTTGAGTCGACTCTAGACTTTAATGTTCTAACGATTACGACTTAAAGTATAAAATCATGATGGAGGCGCACAACACACCCGTTTGCAATCCATCCTGGGAGTACCAAAATGTATCGTGATCTTCAACATACATTTTGGTGGAGAAATATGAAGAGAGAGATAGCGGGGTTTATCTCAAGGTGTCTAACTTGTCAACGAGTCAAGGCAGAGCATCAAGTACCAAAAGGTCCATTGCAACCACTTGAAATTCTAGAATAGAAGTGGGAGCACATTACCATGGATTTTGTTACTGGTCTTCCCAAGGTTTCTCAAGGCGTAGATGCAATTTGGGTCATTATTTATAGATTGACCAAGTCTGCTCATTTCGTACCTATACGACAAACTTATACACTTGAACGTCTTGCTCATATGTACATAAACGAGATTGTAAAACTGCATTGTATGCCAGTATCCATAGTTTCTGATCGAGACCCAAGATTCACTTCAAGATTTTGGGTTAATTTTCAAAAAGCTATGGGCACAGATTTACGATTTAGCTCGACAAATCATCCTCAGACAGACGGGCAGTCGGAGAGGACTATTCAAACTCTTGAAGATTTATTAAGACTATGTGTCCCTGACTTCAAGGGAAGTTGGGACTAGTTCTTACCATTGGTGGAGTTTTCCTATAACAACAATTATCAAGCAAGTATTGGCATGGCTCCATTTGAGGCGTTGTATGGAAGAAAGTGTCATTCTCTAGTATGCTGGGATGAGGTGGGTGAAGAAACGTTGTTGGGACCGGAGTTTGTACGTATGACTACGGAAAAGATTCAAACGATTTGACAACGTATAAAAACCTCACAAGATCGACAAAAGAGTTATGCTGATCTTCATCGAAAGGACGTGGAATTCGATATTGGAGATCATGTGTTGTTACGTGTTGCTCCATGGAAGGGAGTTACTGAGATTTGGAAGAGAGAAAGCTCAACCCTCGATTCATTGGCCCATTTTTAATCCTCGATCGAGTAGGAGGCGCGCCCTATAGACTCACCTTACTGCCAAGTATGTCTGTTGTTCATAACGTTTTTCACATATCTATGTTACGTAAATATGTGAAAGACCCAAACCACATTATTGAATTAGAACCAGACAAGATAGAGGAAGATTTAACATATGAAGAGTTACCTGTTAAAATCTTGGATAAGAAGGATCATATTCTACGCTCTAAAGTTATATCTCAAGTCAAAGTTTTGTAGAGAAACCACGATGTTGAGGAAATGACCTGGGAGTTAGAATCTGAAATGAAATCAAGGTATCCTCACCTCTTCGATATACCAGGTACACACCCTAATTTTGAGGATGAAATTTCATAAAAAAGGGAGGTTGTAAGATCCCAACTTTTATGAATAAAGATTAATTTTTCTCGAAATATATTTTTAAATATTATGGTGTGGATTTGATATAATGTTATAGTTGTGGGTATTATTTACAAATTTTCCAAAGTAAACAAGTGGTTATATAATATTCGATTGGTCGGAGAATATTCGTTTTAACAGGAAATATTCGTACGACGGCACAATCATTGGTGGACCCACAACGGAAGTATTATAAATAGTTAAAAACGCATTGAATTATCTTTTATAAAAATAACGGTGAAAGTGTTCTGAGTTAAAGCATTGAACTACCCGGTAGTAAAAAAATGCGATGTCTGGCATGGTTGTATAGTAGCACACGAGATTGATTATTGATGCTTACGTGAGAAGTCACTCAGTTATATTCAATTATTGCTACAATAATTGCTGCATCATATCTCTCATATTATTGATTTAATTATTGTCACAGTATCATCTGCATAATATTTATTATTATTAAATCAATAATTGAGACGACAAAATTATTCATATTATTATTTGTAATATTGACAATGTCTAGAAGTTCTGTCAAGGAGAGGTTTGGTAACCTAATTGCGCGCCAATAAGGAAAAATCCTTATCGGAAAGCCCCATCTTTCCTGGGAACGACATGGTTGTTAAATATTATGAGTTATAATATTAATGATGAATAATTTGTGTTGGTTAAAGATGAAATTGATAGTTTCATTGTGTTGGGATTATTAGTGTTAGTGGAAATCGACATTTATTTCGATAATAATTGATGTCTGGAGGTTATATTGACCAATCGGGTAATTAATCGGATAAATGAGCAATTAATTGCTATTATTTCACATGCTTATAACTATTTGTTCACATGTGTGTATTATTGATTCAAATTCATGTACTATTAGGGGAGGTGGTGCAAGATTGATAATACTTGTATGACTAAATTAAAAATGGAGGTATAGATGAAGATACTATACTGTAATTATTTTATTTTCACATGATTATACTATTAAGTCACATGAATGAATTATTAATTCACATTATTTACTATTAGGGGAGGTGGTGTAAGTTTGATAATACTTGTAGGACTAAATTAAAAATGAAGAAAAAGAGGAAGGTATTATACTGTAATATTTTGAGCCCCAAAACGTGCAATTATCGAAACTATATTTTCCTATAAATAGAAGCTCATTCTTCCTTCAGTTCTCACCAATTCACTAAAGCTATAGAGCAATTATTATAGATAGAAATTGTAGAGAGAAAGAAGAAGAGAAGTCTGCTACCTCACTATCCTGGTATCCAGTCTTCTTCTAAGGTAAGGGGTATTATTCTTTCGTATTCATGAAGAGGTTTATTTTCTTTCAATACTCGTAAGGGTTGTTATTCCATTCTTTATTATTATGTTGGAATAACATGTCTATGCGAATTACCTCATACATGGTGAAATTCTTTTGTTATTCCATTATTTATTATTCTATTGGAATAACTTTTGTTTGTCTTGATCTATCGCGTACAGGTGAATTCTGTTGTTATTCCATTCTTTATTATTACGTTGGAATATCTTGTCTATGCAGATTACGCATGACCTAGTTCCATTCTTTATTATTCTGTTGGAATATCATGTCTGTGCGGGTTACGCATGACCTAGTTCCATTCTTTATCATCTTGTTGGAATAACCTGTCTGTGCGGATTACACACGCCTGGTGAATTCTTCTATTATTCAATTCTTTATTATTCTATTGGAATAACATGTCTATGTGGATTACCTCATGCATGGTGAATGATCCTTCGTATTCATTCCTTATTAAATTGTGGAAATGATATGTCTACGTGGATTACTGCATGGCGGGCAAAAATCCATTTACAGTTGTGACACCCCCAAATCCAGGTTACCTGACCCCCGAGTTTGGTGTTCACGATCCACAATATAATACCATTTAACTACCCATTCATATATAAATAGGAGTACATAAGTCATTAACATATGTTGTTAATACATAAGTCCCAGGTCCACTAACCTTAAAATTACAAACATACCCCTTAGATAAACAAAAAGGGTTTACAATACAACATAATAATAATACTGTTCATTATACTACTCCAGCATCTTGCCTTTGCCTTTGTTCTTCTTTGACCCGCTGGCCTCTTCGTTCCTAGCTGAAATGTTTTATTTATAGCAAGGGTGAGCAACAAGTTTGCCCCGCAAGTTAAGACATATAATAAATGCATATGAATCAATAAGAACAGACTATCTATTTTGATAGAATGAAACCAAAGTTCGGTGAACTTTGAAATAGCTGAAAAAATTGTTACTCAATAACAAGTCTTCTCGTATTCTAGGCAACACAATAATTTGATAATGAAAGAGTACAACGCTTTCAAAGTTTCTACGATATTCTAATGAATAATCAAGAATCAATTCTACACAATTACAAATTGTAATGTTTTCTAGATTTATGCTGAGCGATCCATTGGATCTAGAACTTTTACTTTCTCGGGTATCTATCAAAGATTTACTTTGATACATACGCAGGAGTATCAGATAACCATAAAGATTAAATTATACGCCTGCAAGTACTTAGAGCCGGCCAACTCCTTGTACCCTATATTATGTATAATACTTAGGTCGCGCACAATGGTCGAATATACGACTTAAAAATTTTGTTCCCTTTATATAAAAGGTTGTTCTTCTCAGTCTCAGAATCAAGATTTGATTTAACAATGAAATGTAATGATTTCAATTTCTATTTACTTATCGATCTAGCCGAAATAATTGGCATCGATCTATCAATAACAATTGAATTCTTTTCTCGAATTTATCAAGTTCTAACAAATGTTCGTCTAGCTAGAATAATTAGCTAAGACATTTCTCAATATAATTTGACAATAAACAGGAATCATTTGTACTGTCAATTCTATCTTCTACGAATAGGAATATCCAACAACAGTTATTCTACAAATGTATATTCTCCGAATCAGTAATTCAATTTGAATTATTAATCATGCACTAACTGCGAATAATCAACAATAAATTCCCTGGACATGGTATAATTAGCAATAATTAACCATTATAATAATTGACTGAATATAACTCAAGGTTGAGTTAGGAAACTTGCCTTCCGCGTTGATTACTGACTACACAATATAATCAATCTGCGTTAAATAAGACCTATATTCAACAATGTCGGTCTCACAATTAACACAATCATTTATAACACGTAACACTGTATTTTACAGTCAAACTTCTTCTAGACACATTACCACATAGCCACATTAGTTTTTATAACCTATATAAACACTTAACAGGTCTAACTACTTCGGTCTGGTTGGACTTCGGTCCATTCTCGGTGTTCTGGTCACCCTATCCGATAATTAACACATTGATTGTCAATTAAACTTGGTCTCTAAGCTTCAATATTATTTTAGATAAGTCAAATATCGTTTATAATATTTTTCGAAAGTTTTTAATAATTTATAATCAATTATTATAATTTATAATAATTTTTCAAACACTTAAATCATTTTTAAATGATTTAATTATCAAATAATCTTATTATCATTAATATTTAATAATATAAAAATATTAATGTTATACTTATCAAAATATTAAAGTTATTGTTAATAACTTAAAATATTTTTAAATCATCAATATTCTACTTAAATGATTAATTAAAATCATTTTAAACCACCACCATTAATATTTAAATATTAATGAAATTATTATCAAAATATTAAAAGTCATTAATTATAATTTAAAATACTTTTAAATCAATTTTCTCATTTTAAATGATTTTTAGTTCAATAAAATCATTTTAATTTATTTATTTAATATAATAATTAAATAAATCAAATATCATTAATATTAATTTATTTATGAGAATTCTCTAAAAATATAGAAATTTATATTTTAAAATCCCAAATATTTTCTAACACTTTATTCTTATTTAAAATGATTTTTAAATCAATAAAATCATTTTATCTTATTTATTTAATTTAATAATTAAATAAATCTAATAACATTAATATTAATTTATTAATGAAAATTCTCCAAAAATATTAAAAGTTGTATTTTATAACTCAAAATATTTTTAAATACATTATTCTTATTTAAAATAATTTTTAATAATATTAAATCATATTTCTCTAATTTATTTAATACACTAATAAAATAAAATAAATAATTTTAATATTTAAATAATTATAAATATTAAAGAAAAATATTCCAATTGGTTAGGAAATTATTTTTCATAATTTAAAATAATTTTTAAAACCATTTTTGGTAATTTTTAGAATTTATTTCTATTTTTAAATAATTTCCAGAATATTAAGAAAATAAATTAAATAAAATTGTCGCTAAAGACCTTTAGCGATACATTCTGTAGCCTTAGGTGTTCTTGGCTCGAGAACACTGACAAAGTCAGTGTTCAATGTCCTTACTTTGACCAGATTAAAATCTCGGTTTAAAATCGTTTTTAGGCAATTTATAATCATGATCTTGAATTCAGTATACAGTACTACAATTATCAATTCTTATCTTGATCAAACAACAACACAACAAGATGATCTATGCCTTCAAATTCATTGTCAGACGGTTTCTGGGATTACCCAGAAACCCAGCAGTCTGAGTGACCACTTTCCAGTTAACTTTTCTATACGATCCGTTCATGATTCATGTATAATAATGGTTCCATCATGAAGTCCTTATGTCATAGAAAATTTCCAAAGCAACATATTAAATTAACAACAATAAATCTACAAGATATGACTCGGTCAAACCCTAACAAAAACTGAGTTCATACGTTTTCTGGAAATTCCAAAAAACAGATATTCATACCGAGCAGGCTACTTTGACCGCTTGCTACATTCAATCTGTTGATCCAATACATGATATAAAGCCATAAATCTATAGTAAAGATAATAGGCTACACCTTTATTACAACAACAACAACAACAACAACAACAACAAAACTTGTAAACATTGACAGATCTAGTCATTTGAAAATCTTGTCAGACTCTGGTAAACCGTTTCTGGGTGCCCAAATCAAAGACCACATAATAGGCTACATGTAACAACTTTAAAACAACAAAAATAACGAACGAACAAGAATCTGTGGCTCCTGACATTAGCTTGTCAGACCACAAATTTTGTTCTTAGACAGATTTTGAAAAACTCCATTTTAAAGCCATTTGATGTTATGGATCCATCATGGATCAACATAGATCAACTAAAAACATCTTTTAACACAAGATTAAACACTTAAACACAAAAACTTTCTTAGCAACTTGGATCAAAATAGGTTTTAGGGTTTATACCTTCTTGTTCAAATCTTGATCTTGATCTTCCTAACCTGATATTGTTTGATCAAGGGTTATTTTTAGGATTGACCTACTTGACAATTTCGGAGCATTGAGAGAGAATAAGAGTTGGTGAGAGCTTATATGAAGAATGACAACTTTAGTGACTTTTTCTCTCTCATAACTTATATATAATGCTTGATTTGTTGCTAGATCTGAAAAATTGGGCTGGTGGCTGAGATTATACACTCACCAAGTCAATGTAGTGGTTCACCAACTAAAGGTGTTGGTGAATTTTGCAAGTTACCATTTAAAGAAAGTAAAAAGAGCATTTTTGTCAATTATAAATTAATTTTAATGGCAATCTTGACAAATACACAAACCCTTAGGGTTTAACCCTAAGGTTCTAACCCTTAGGTTTTAAATAATTAGTTTTCAAAAAGTTCTAATTAAGGTTTTAATTAGAAAAATAAAATTTCTATATTATAATTAGGGTTTGTAAAATAGAAATTAAAATAACTAAAATATAATTAGGGTTTTCTAATCATATTAAAGTTTAATAAGCACATTAGCCTTGCCAATTAGGATTAGGGTTTCCTAATTTAGGGTTTAGGATTCCCGAATATGAAATTAGGGTTTCCCGGCGTACAATTAGGGTTTTCACTGTACAATTGATTTTCTAAATATGATATTAGGGTTTCTAATCCCTTATTAGGATTTATTAATTACAAACCTTATACGAGCAATCATTGATCAATAAATCTCTTCGGTACAAACTCATACTCATTAATATAATTATTTTAATTATATTTTCTATCGAATCCCTATCCAGACTTAGGGTTAGGGTTTCCGATTTTGTTAAGCACAACTCTACTCTAATTTTATTAGTCAATACACAAATTGACCTTCTCGAGACTCGTATCATAGAAACTTATCAAAAAATTAATAATTAATATTAATAAAATAAAAAATTGTTCGTAAAATTTTGATTATTCGAAATCTCGGTTTATCACAACAGTTTCATATATTCTATTATACTCAGTTGGTTAAAGTTTTGGCTTCTATACTCCATGAAATTAGTAGAATATCCTGGATATTTCGCTTCATCCAGTATCTTTTCATGGAAATATTCTTCTGAGCATTCTTGAATTTTACTCCACAAAACAGTATCATGTTGAAATTTTGGACGTTATTGATTTCTGGATAAATTAAATTATAAATCTTTAAAAATTTATCCTTGAACTTGTTTTATTGAATTCTTATATCATTGTCATCATCCTCATGTTTATAATATGTTGAAAGTCATTTGTGGCCTGTAGTGCATAGATGGACTTGGTGTGATTATGATCAGGGATTATTCGGTATAATCATGACTGTAATGTTACAAATGATGTGATAAAAGTCCTCATTGGCCGTAGTGCATTGATGGACAGTTGTTGACATGATCATGACCATTGATGAATACACGAATATCCTTGGCCCGTAGTGCATGGATAATTTGTGGTCGTGATACTAATGAATATCATTGGCCGTAGTGCAAGGATGATGTGGTTTATTTATTAAGCTGAGTCTCAGCGATAAAGTTGATGAAAAACTTTTTAAATCATAGAAGATAGTAGATTCTATGGTCTACTTGACTCTTCTAATGGATTGCTTATTTCGCTGCAGTTGTTGATCTAAAACTTGTTGTCTATTATATTCAATCAGTTGTTCTATTATTGAAGGCTAAGGATAATTTATTCTGTATTATCTTAGTCATAATATTTCTTACTGGGCTAGTTGAGCTCACCCTTTCTTTCACTGTTCTCTTCAGGAAATGAGAATATAGCTGGGACGAGTCGGGCAACGGATTGACGGTCCAGATGATAACATTAGTAGTCCTCACTATTCTGTTAAATAGTGTGATAAAAAATGTAATGAGGACTCCATTTGAGTTTGGATACTGTCTAGAAGACAATATTCGTATTAAAACTCTCAGTTATGTTTTGTCTTATATTACACGACAGTTGTATAATTAAGTTTGTGTTTGATTTATGTACCATGTATTTGGAGACTCAAAATGGGTGATGTATACCTACTTTGGGGGCGTCACAAATGTGGTTTTTAAAGATAGAATTATGTGGAAACTGAACTTAGGCTATGAAAACATTGATAATCAAGCTTTGGGAACACATGGGTATGCTTATTGTTAAAAAAAAGAAGAGGAAAATCTATCTTGAAATCTTCTTGAGCTGAATTATTGACTCCTTGGAAGGGGCGAGATGGAGTGTAAAACGCACTCGCTAAAAAACAAATATATATATAGCAATAAACACCGCGGGAAAGAGCAAAAATCGCCCTCGTGAGTAAAAATAAAGCAGTTTAAACCCATTGTTGATCCTTAGTTTGTATTGATGTGTTAGAGTAGTCTTTGTTGCATTAGTATACATGGATCTTGATTTAGACTGCAATTTTCTATTCTGAGCAGTTTAGCATGTGTATTGTTTACTTTAGTCAAGTTTTGGTGAACACAACACACACACACAGCATCTTTATAGCAAGTATGAGTTATTTGATTGTATGATATTATGTCTATAGCTTAGTTTGAATTTTTATTCTTGAATCTGGATAATTTGCTGATGCATATTGGATTGGAATTCTATTTAAGCTGGATAAATGTGGAAGTCATATGCATCGTAATCTAGTTGCATAACATGTAGTTGCATTTCATGGTTTAATATCGTATGCATTGCTTGAGGGCAATCAGTAGTTCAAGTTTGGGGGTATTTGATACGTAGGTTTTATACCTACTTATTGGATATCAATTCACGAGAATTATGCTCATCTCAAGTAGATTTTAGTGTGTTTTTAGTTGTATTTTATGTTTATTTTGCAATACTCGTAATTAGAAATCATATTGTATGGAAATGTAGGAAATGGCATAGTTCGGCAGTGGCAAAGTGGTATGAGACTAGGAAAGGCATTGAAAGTGGAACGTGTGTAGACATGGAACTGAGCATTGACGAAGGACAAACAACAAGCAGCAGAACAACAAGCAACATTAGCAGAACATCGATTATGCGAGAACACGAATAAGCAGCGCCATGCAATTGAACAAAGCAAATTTTTACGCACTGCGCCATCGACTGCGAAGCTAAAATCGCATACGTAACCCTGAACCATTTTGTACTAAAATCTCGCGCGGTCGCGTGAGTCCAATGAAGTTGTTTGTTGACTTATTTTTAAATTTGAAATTTAAGCGCTTTGTCTTATCTAAAACTATTCTGGTTGGTACCAGACGTGGATCATGATTGTTTTTATTAGTTTTTATCTAAGTATTAGGGTTCTAAGCTTTTGAACTAGTTCTAGAGAGGGTTTTGAGCATAGTTTGAAGATTTTTCTACATCTTCTCTTGAATTCAGTTATAAAATAATTAATCATTTCATTTTCTTGGAGATTATTGGTGATTTAGACAACACTTTGGAACAAAATCTACAATTGGGTTTAATCAATTCTATCTTCTCTCTTAATTGTGATATTTACTTTCCATGTGTTATTGTAATCCCATAATGGTTTTCGGTTCAGAAATGAACTAAATTCCATTATGGGATTCTAACGGATTTTGATATGTAGTTTATAATTATTTGCCTTATTGTTTGATTGTATATTTATCAATGGATTATCTAGTATTATTGATTGTATTGCATGAATGTTTGATCATCATTCACTTTGTATACTTATATGGAATTGAAAAATGACATATGAGTATGGTTATAATCATGATAGCATACGTTTATGAGGCTGAAATGTTTAACTTTATATTTCGTGATCCAGATAGAAATATACTGTTTCACCGTGTGTAGTAATATAAGAGCATGTGCTTTAATTCTTTATTGCTACAATTTCACATAGAAATATAGTGATTTTGGTAATATTGTCGATTACATGATTTTATCACATGTGGAAGTTATGTAAATAGGTCGTAATTCATTGAAAAATGGTTATGTCTACTTTGTGCTCTTGACTAATTTTCCAAGATAAATGTATAATCTTAAATGATGGTAATATTTAGATGAAGTATGAAATGAAGTTAGAATCCCATTCTTTCCAAATTTGATTACATTAAATTAGAATTTTGTTTTTAATTATTAATTGAGTTTAGAATTAATTACAATTATAAATTATTCGTTTAAGCATATAAAGATAATGATACAATTGATGTATAACAATTTAATTTTAAAACCTTTTTCCGTGGATCGATACTTTTCTTACTCTGTACTACTTGTTGACCCATGTATGTTTGCATGAGTTAGAGTCCTTTTATTAAGACTGAAAAGGAGGCAACAAGAAACGGGCTATAAACGACTATTGCGAGGAGGAGATCCTCGAGAGGTTGAGAGCTCAAGATCAGGCAAAGGATTTAAAGCATGAGGTAAGAGTGCATAAGCGAACATTAGATAAGATGTACTTCGCGTACTCAAGGTCTATAGATCGTACCATATACAGGGTGGTCTTTTATCTGAAAGAGGATGAACAGACCTTGCACACCATCACTCGACAGAGGGTGGTTAGCATAACGGTAGAAGTGCATGATAGCGCGATTGCTAGAAGACTATCATAGATAGTATGGATGGATATTTAATATATGTGTTTAATTCTATATTTTTGTAATGTGAATCCCTGCTTTTTATATACATAGCGGGATAAATTTTGTAAATCCTTACTTGTATATAAGTTAAGGATTAGAATAGGTAAATTCCTTTTTTTTGTATTTAATAGAGATGTAAAATAAATAGCCGAAGGTTCTATGCCATGTAAATATAGCGGATACCTATATATATGTGTAATGTAAGAATGAAGCATATTAATAGAAGGTTTTATTAAATATGATTGTGATTTGAATGTATTACATTGAATTAAAAAGCTTAAAAGAATGAAATAAAATAAAATAATAATAACATTCTTTTATTTTTAATAGAAAATGCCGCTAAGAAGACGTCAAAGAAATGAAGAACCAGAATCTCGTAGTGAGAATGATAATAGGGATAAGGATCCCGTCCAACAGATTTTAGATTTATTGTTAGGTGCATTCCAACAGAGGAATCCCGCTAACGCAGGGGTAGTTAATACATTTTGTACCTTCTGTAATGCAAAAGTATAATTTTAATTTAGTATAACTAATGCTATAGTAATATAATTATAGTTTTACTTAAAAAAAAAAAATTTAAACCCTTGTACATTTGCAAAAAAATTCCTTCCATCTTTAACCCATTAATTAACTCATATTATTATTATTATTATTATTATTATTATTATTATTATTATTATAATATGTAGCTTATGTTCCATATACACAAATTAGACCAAACATATATATTGTTTTCCGTTCCTAAATAATAAAACAAATGAGGCTCATAACCATGCACTCTGTTATCGACACATGCACAACAATTTCATACGTGTCACTTTATAATCTAATAACTCACTTCCCACGTGTAATTCCAATTAGTATAAATTAAGGTAACAACAAATATAACTAAATCTGAATACATTAATATTATTAGTTATAATATATTATATTAACATTTATTATGGACAATTCATTTCCATGATCTCTTTTTCCTTTTACACTGATGTAATTCCAATGAAGCTAGTTACACATGTACACAACATTTTAATATTACCAATAACAATTGCCACTGAACAAATTAATAACTTTACCTTAATTGGATGAGTTTTCTTCTTCTCTTCCTCCAATTGATCGTATTCTCTTTTATATTTTCTCCTTCTCATCTATGAGTCGTGATCTCCCCCGACTTATATATATATATATATATATATATATATATATATATATATATATATATATATATATATATATATATTGAACGAATGACTCAAATGAAATTGAATTCTGAAATATTATAAATTAATATTAATTTTCTGATTAGCATATTAAATTATTATGGTACGCATTATAATCATAAAATTAAGATAAATATTTTTTACATTCAGAATAAATTTAATAATTACCTTTTGAAGATACAATTCTATTGAATATTTTCTTACAATCCTGTTCCCAATTTTTTTTTTATCCCACAGTCTTTCTTCCGCCTCCTCTTCGTTTCTCTCTACGTTAAAAACCCTTTTAGTCGATTATGTCAGTATATATATTAAGAAGGAATTTAACCTAATATATTACTCCTATTCCAATTTGGTTTTTAAACCCATCACCTTAATTTGGGTTCAAATAGTTTAACATGCCCAAACTTAAATACTTAGAAATTAGTTTGACTCAATTAGTATAAATGCCCAAATTAATATAACCACTTACTTATTATAGTCAATATAAATTAAATACAACTTGACCAAAACTACCAAATATAAGAAAAGTCCAATTTTACTAAGTTAATTTATCTATAACTTATTAATACTTATTAGCCCAAATAAATTAAATAACAAGTTTGACTCAAATAAAAGACAAAGTCCAAACAATATGTTTTAAGAATATAAAATTTTATTTATTTATTTTTTTCGAGTATTACATTACATCCCTCTTAAAAATGATTATGTCCTCAGAATCAAAAGAGTAACAAAGATTTACTTGACATTAAAGAGGTGAGAATACTCTTGCCGAATAATCTCTTACGCCTCCCAAGTAGCTTCGCGCTCCGGATAATTTTAGGAAAAATAAAATTAATATTTAATTATTAATAAAAATTCGGATAATTACATTTTTCCCTCTTTAAAAAAAATAATTCCGTCCTCGGAATTCAATTAAGTTACATAAAGTTTTATTTTAATTTTTATTTAAATTACAAAATTATTCATAAACTTTAATTAAGATGTAGCGCCGCCATTTGTAACGATCAAGCCTGGTTCCATCGGTCCACACAATTATCCATGTACTTGTAAAGAGATTCGTCAGCTATCGTGTCAAGCCTTGGTTAGGTTATTCGCGTTAAATCACATGATCCATTGTTGTTGCGGGCCCCCCGTTAATATCTTTGAGTTTCATTCTTGCAAACGTACTTTTCAGTACATAATTCGAAATCACAAAATTTCTCTTCATCTAAATACGATTCGAATACCCAAAATTTTTAAAATTATTTTTAATTTGTAAAATGTTTATCTTCCATACATGACAAAGATCTAACAAATTATTTTTATTTATTTTACATAAAATCATACAAAACTCCAAGGATATCGGATAAACCAAACAACTCTACAAATTATATCAATGTTTCCTAAATCTTCAAGAGCTTCAAAATATTCAAACCTCAATTCGAACTAGCTAGTTCTTAAATATTATTACATCAAAGAATATACTACTAAGATTTCTTTATCATCATAACAAAGTCTAAGTCAAATATTCTACTATCTGCATAAGCAAACTATAAATATTCAAGATCTCTCAAAATCAATTGGATTTCATCAATTACTATATATCTAATCATTTAATATGAATCAATCATTCTCTTATTGTAAACCTTACTCCAACAAATTTCAATATCTCCTCATACTATCACAAAGAATTTCATACAACATAATTCAATATCCTACTAGAAAATAGCCTCAAAATTGATCATTAACCTCAAATGATTAAATCTAAATACTTTGAATATCAACAACTCAAATTACAAGAAATCATTTATACTTAATAATTTTCACTTTATCATAGTATCCCATCAATACATAAACCTCAAATTATCCACAAGCTTAACATAAATCAAAACCTAACTCAAATCAAATACTCAATTCAACGATCATAATAATTATTACAAAAAAACAACTCTAACAAATAATTTTTCAAAATCAAATAATCGTCGATACACATGCTCACATCATAATCGCATCGCATATAAGATCATTTCTTATATGTACAAAGTATAACTTTATTCACCTCAATGATTAAATCACAATTCTTAACTAATATCTTTGCTCAATCACCATAACAAATTATTCCACTTTCTTTAAATCAACTACAAATCGAAAAGAGATCGACAATTGGTCAAAATAGAGACCAACCAAACAAAGAACAAAATCAAATCAAACTTCTACGTCTACCCAATGGTTTACCCACAACTCACAGGTCAAACCTAAATAGGTTTTCTACAAGAAAGAGCCTAAGCTCTGATACCATCTTTGTAACACCCCCTTCCCGAAAAGGAAAGGGAGGTCACGTGCAAAGCACAACAAACCTTAAATTAAGTAAACAACGCACTAATAACATCAAATATTTAATAATGGTATCCATCAATGAAGTACTAAATACAATTCTCCAACCTGAGTCAAAATAATCAATACTAAAAATCAAATTAAACTAGATGGTCAAAGAAAACTCTCTTTATCACACTAGCCATGAATCACCCATACAAACCTGCCGGAAGAAAAACACAGCATGAGCCAATTGCCTAGTACGGATATAGATAATACAAAGATGTATAACTGAAATATAAAATCAACTGAAGCAAAATACTTAACAAAGCCTCAAGCTTAAAGACCGAAAAAAATATGATATCCAACATCTGAAAAGAATATATCCAAATTAACATATTTAACGAAACAAACAGAAGAGTAAAGAATGAACTGAAGTAACTAACTCAATTAATTAAACTGAATAGAAACAAACAAAACTAATACAATGAAATAATAGGCTGAATCAAATGGTGGTGTGTTATTTCATACTGAGTGAGCTCAGAAATATACATTGCCACACAGGCAAGTCAAAACAATGCCACACATGTAACCAAAATAATGCCACACAGGCAAATCACACATTGGACTGCGAATCCAAATGTATGCAAATCAGATAGGTGTGTTTGGCACAACATCACAAATCCATAGAACAGAAAATTAGTGTTAACCGATACGCCTCCCACAATAAAACACCAAATAGCCCACTTCCTCCGGAGCCCAAGCAGAAATGTTGTGGACTAATCACACTGCCACGAAAAGTGTCATGCCTCTCGTACCAAGACGACATGTCTGTGGTACCCCCACAAGTGGTTATAGCTCATGTATACCCTACAGTATACTCTAACAAAAATATCATGTCACACCACATGCGATATAATACCAATAAAAATAGATATCGTGTCACAACACAAGCAACACAATATCCACAAAACTGGGATTCTAATGTATATGTTGAACCATATCAAATCATAATGTATCCAAAAGAAGGTAACAACATATATCACTCTATAAATATCAAAATAAATACTAGACATGATAACCTAATTCAAAGAGTACAAATACGCATCCAATGTATCAACTCCAAAATGACACTATTATATAAATTTCACAAGAAATAATTATGTGAAATAATAACAGAATTCAAAACAAGGAACAAGATGAACAAATCAAATTTAACAAGAGTATCGCTGAAAGAGTACGGAATCCATACCTGAATATAATATCAAAATAATTCACCGAACCCAAATATCACACCGCTAGACATCCTCAATCTGATCTATATCAATATCAGACCATTAATTAAATTACCAAATTGTAAAGTTTATGTATTTTATTTTTTTTATAAATTTAACAGCCTTAATATTATTTCATATACCCTCTAAAGTTAGTAATACGTTTTGTACCTTCTGTAATGCAAAAGCATAATTTTAATATAGTATAACAAATGCTATAGTAATATAATTATAGTTTTACTAAAAAAAATTTAAAACCCTTGTACATTTGCAAAAAAATTCCTTCTATCTTTAACCCATTAATTAACTCATATTATTATTATTATTAAAATAAGATGTAGCTTCATGTTCCATATACACAAATTAGGCCAAACATATATACTATTTTCCGTTCCTAAATACTAAAAAAAATGAGGCTCATAATCCATGCACTCTGTTATCGACACCTGCACAATAATTTCAAACATTATCACTTTATAATCTAATAGATCACTTCATGTGTAATTCCAATTAGTATTGTGGGCCCTGTTAGGTTTGTAATATTCATGAACGCAATCAAATTGCATAAAATAAGCGGAAGCGTGAAAAATTAGAGTTTAAAATTTTACAAACCATATACCCGGATCACCCTTTATGCACAATTATTAATTAAACGAAAATATGAAGGACAAGAATCATACCCTTGAAGATCTGAGCTTCCTCAGGTACAAGTTCACCTCCAAATCTTTTTCGCGTTCAACTTGAATCCATCGGGTTTGGTTCCTTCCTTTGATCAACGTTAGCCACCCAAGTGTTTGGCCTCTAGAGGTGATCCACCAAGAAAGAATAAAGATTCAACAAGATGGGTATTTGGCAAAATCCTAATTTTCTATCTCTAATAGAAAATGAGCGTATTCTCCCAACTATTGGAATTATGTATGTTGTCACAAAGCTAAAAACAACTCTCACCCCTTCACCCATAATAAGACTCCTCTTATTTATAGATGTAGAAAACCCTCCTTAACAATTAAGGAATTGAGTTTTATTTTAATTAATTAAATTCCTTTAATTAATTAAACTCCCTAATCTTATTAGAGATAATTAATTAAACTTTTTTAATTAATTAGCCTCCTAATCTAATTAGGATATATGAGAGTACTTTTATTAATTAATTCTCAAACTCCTTTAAGAATTAAATAATAATAATAGTAATAATAATAATAAGACTCCTCTTATTAATTCATATTTAATATTTTCAAAATATTAAATAATAAATATTAAGCTATTTAATTTATTCTATCACCATAGATTAAATTAAATATACTTAACTTATTATTATGATTATGCCATTAACTTCTTAAATAATTATTCTTCCTTTTATGGTGTGACCCTTTAGGTTCTCCATATTAAACCTAGGTTGTGAATAAATCAATTAGAACAATTCTAATCTTATTTAAATAAATAAATTAAATTATTAATTTATTTAAATAAATAATATTTATTCTACAATAGGATAAGCCTCCCCCTAGCAATCAACGACTTTCCGGATAATATAGATTTCAACATTAATCATAAAAGAACCTTTGAGTTAATAGTTACTTATACAATTCAATCCTTCTACCATACAATGTTCCAATTAAATATAAGACATGGAATTACTGTCAAGTCTTATTTTATTTAATTATATGTATTTCGACTCTTAAATGCACAACACCAAATAATGCAAATTAGAAACTCCTTTCTAATTTCATTCTGCCTTGGCCAAGGACTACTGGGTTGTCATTTATCGAATCATATAGGGCATTTCCTTTCTTTTACTAGAAGTGGTAGATTCTTTATTGATCATGCATTATCTCCATGTACAACTTATTAAACCCAAGCATACCCTTTGATATATCCTAAGGGTCTTAAGGAATAAGTTAAAGTATAACTCATCATACACAAGATACTATGATGATCTCAAGTCCAAGGATCACTTGTACTACTATCACTACATGAATTCCTATTGACAAGCAAGTAAAACTCTATTAGGTATTCCTTAGCGAGCCACGTTCAGTGAACTTATTCTCTAATAAGCACCTACATACTTGCTTTAGTGTCTCCACACAAATGATCATGAAATCAACCATCCTCATCCAATGAGCAAGCAACGTATGTACCAATCTATCCGAATTCACTAATCTCCAATTTAGTAATCCAACTATTGAGAACTATTTTAGTTTTAAGCTTTCTAAGAATTTAGATCTCGTTATAATGATCATCATCATTATTCTAAAAGCATTGCTTAAAACTATGAGTTTATCACATATTATAAAACAACATCATGTAGATAATTAAAAGCCTTTAATAAATTAATACTTTTTATTAATAAATGAATAAGATTGTTACAAAGTTTATGCTTTATCATCAAACATGATTGGCTTGTGTGCATACTACTTTCAATCTCCCACTTGCACTAAAGCCAATCGCCATGGTATTTCATACCCTTCTTCTCTAAGTGACGATTATCCTGCTGTTGGATAAGCTTTAGTTAATGGATATGTAATGTTGTTCTTGAGAGTCCACTATCTCTATAGTGATTTCTCATCTTTCAATGAATCCTATAAACAAATTAAAGTGCCACAACACATGTTTAGATCCAAGATGAGACTTAGGAACTATTCCTAGTTCTGTAATGAACTTTTATCCAAACAATCAACTTGCAGCTTCATTTACAGCTATATACTTTGTCTTTATCACTAAACCAATAACTTTTTGCTGTTTGGAACCTTTCCAATTCACTGCACCACCGTTTAAGGTAACGCTTTACCTTAAAGTGGATTTTCTGTCGTCTTGGTCTATCTTAAAAACTTGAGTCTATTAAGGCCTCTAGTTTTAATTTAGACGCACCATGAATATTATCACATCCTTAATATCCGTTAAGTACTTTAAGATATTTTTCACTGACTCACAGTGAACTTCTCTAGAATATAACTGATCAACATCAGGTCTCGTATATTTCATTGTATACATGATAGTTACTCATGCGATCTCTCTTTTAGGAGTCTATAGGGACTATTAAGAGAGATACACTCTAGGACTCATCAACATGAGACATCCCATGGAGTTTGCCATGCTAAACGACTTTAGCATCAAATGAATATACGTTCCTTGGGTTAAGCTGAGCATCATTTTAAATCTATCTATATAGATTTGTATCCCCAATTAAGATACTCTTCCCAAATCATTCATGGAGGAATGTTTAGACAACTTTATCTTTACTGATTGTAGTATTGGTATGTCATTCCTTATCCGTAGTATATCAACATATAATACTAGGAATGTCACGACACTCCCACTGACCCTTTTGTACACACTAGGTTCATTCTTATTTGTGATAAAATCAAACTCTTTTGATTTATTTCATCAAAGCGAATGTTCCATTTTTGAGAAGCTTGCTTCAATCCATTTCTCTGAGGGTCTACAACTCTTACCTCATCGTATGTAACTGGATCATCATCTTCTATGATACGTACCTCATCATCATCATCCATGATGAATTCATACCTCCCAGGTATCTTTAGTATTATTCCAGATTTACGATTCGGTTGTGGTACAATAGGTCTATCTACAGGTTCCTCTTATTTGACTTATAGTGTTTGTGGTTCTTGAACTCTTCAAGATCTATTATCCTTTCACTAGCCCCTTCAATGATAAACATTTTTATCTTAGAAGGCAGTGTGTTTTGCAACAAACACCTTTTGCTAAGTAGGATTATAGAACATATACCCTAAACTTACTTTAGGATGTCCCATAAATTTGTACTTGTCAAATCTTGTCCCAAGCTTATCCTTTGAAACCTTTTCACATAAGTTGGACAACCCCTTATCTTAACATACTTAAGATTAGGAATCCTCCCTGTCCATAACTTTATGGAGTCTTGGGGCCGAATTTTGAGGTTACCTTTTTCGTAGATATACAGCCATTTCTAGAACATTATCCCAAAAGGATACTGGAATGTCGGTAAAATCATTATGGACCGCACCATGTCCAACAAGGTACGATTTTTCCTTTCAGATACATCAATCAATTATTGCGTATCAGGAGGCATCCATTATGAGAAAACCATTTGAGATGATCTAGAAACTTATTATACAAGTATTTATTCCTTGATCTAATCAAAGAATCTGAATACTTTGCTAATTTGTTTCACTTAAGAATTCTTTGAACCTTTCAAATAATTCACACTTGTATTTCAGCAAATACACACATTCAACTTTTTGAATAATCATCTCCTTTTCTTATACTAGTTTGTTCAATTTGCAAAATTATTTTTCACGTAAGTCAAGTATACAAAATCTATTAAGTAATATTCCAGTTCTATACAAAACATTATTATTATAAATAGAACAACAATTGTTCTTAAATATAATACCAAAGATTTCATTGTCCAACAATAAAATGGAAATAATGTTTCTAATGAGAACTAGAATACAATAACATCTTATTGACTTAATAGATTTGCCAGTAGGCAATGCTAAACTATAAGTTCCTATGGCTAATGCAACAACCTTTGCTTCATTTCCCATACATAGGATTACTTATCTTTGTTTAGCTTTCTACTTCTGCTTGGTCCCTTCATAAATCTATATTTATGATAACCAAAGTCGGTATCCAATACCCAAGTTGAACCTTGACTTAAAGAAAAATTTATTTTAATCATGAACAAAAACTATATTTTTTACCAAAACTTCACTAAGCTTCTTTGGTTAGCCTCTGCAAGATGCTTCTCGCAGTTTCTTTCCAGTGTCTAGGCTTATTGCAGTGGAAGCAAACTCCTCTGCTATCCGTATCAGTTTTGTTCTTATTATCCTTTGTTTTGCCTTTCTATTTACCTTCTTTGAATCGTTCTTCTTTCCAGACGATCCTTTGGCCCCTACCAGTAAGACATGGTCTTTCTTGGTTAAAAAGTGACTCTCAACATTTTTCAACATGTTAAGCAAATCAACGACGCTGATATCTAGCTTGTTCATATGAAAAATTCACAACAATTGTGAAAGGAGTCCGGGAGTGAGTGCAAGATCAAATCTTGGCTCAACTCTCCATCCATGACAAGACTCGTTGTCCTAATTGATCAATCAAATTGATTATGTAAAGGACTTTTGTCTGTACTATTGTGCCATTGGCCATTCTAGATCGGAAGAGCTCCTTAGATATCTAATATCTATCAGTCCTACTTTCTTCACCATCAACTACTTGATGTGATGAAATATAGTAAGAGCATCCATAGTTTCATGCTAACGCTGAAGCTCGTTACTCATAGATGCGAGCATGATTCATTGAGCCAACTGTGTATCATCTTGCCACTTTCTAAAAGTAGCAATCTCTTCCTCAGAGGCATTGTCTGCAACCATTGCAGGGATAGGCGTATTAAGGACATAAAATAGCTTTTCAGCCGTGAGAACTTTTTTTAATTTTCTTAACCAACCCGTTTAATTCGGTCCGATTAATTTAGCATCTAATATGCTACGTAGTGATAGTAATTTTAGACATTGTAAAAGTCTGTAAATGAATTTGTAATTAACAACATTTTAGCATACATTCTTTTATTAATTACCAAAATAATTTAGGTCTTATTTTAAATTGGTATCTCCCACTATTTTCTTTCCAACTATATTACCCTCAATATATATAGTTCGGAAATATCTAATTAAAGATATGCTAGTGAGAATAAGGATCCCATTTCAAATGTATATAGCCTTGTGTGTGCACAACAAACTATATATAAATAAATAGGTAGACAACTCTTGTCAATTACATCAACTATGCAACTCCTTGTATTTTGCCTCTTAAATCATAATGGTCAAGTGTGTGCACATCTGAACTAAAATAATTTAAGTTAAGTCAGACCCAGCATTTCCACATAAGTGAAAAGAAAAGTACAGCACTTGTGTGTGCACAACAAAGCAGTAATGTTCAATTCCTTATAAACATCGTATGTAATAAAAACAACATCATAAATATTTAATACTTGCCTTGTGTGTGCACAACAAACTCATATTAAATATTCAATACTGTATTGTTTCTATCATGCTAGAAGGCGACGTTCGATATTCCAAATATCTTTGAATGTTACAACTTAATATAAAATATTTGAGGGGTTTGTTTTTAATAAATCTCATCTTGTTCAGCGCGCATGCACATATATATATATAAAATACGCATCATATTAATTAACATGTGAATCATGTTTGCATAATATATAATATATATAATATAAGCATGCATATATAGAATACTATATTCTACCTGGATTGATTATGGACTTTTATTCTAGTTTGGTTCACTAGAGCCACCAAGTGAACCAAAAGGTCAAACCCTAGGGGTGCAAGAATTAATATTTAAACATAACTATTACATTTAAACCCGGGCTCCATTACAAATGGGTCTTCACGCGCTCCTTGTTCCTTGATCTCCAATTCTTCAAATTTAATTCTAACTATTCATATTACAAAACTATTTAAAATAAATAGAAACCTTGATCAGTAGTCAAGCGAAAGTACATAGGAGGGAGATAGAATTTACATTAAGAAAAAATTAGAGAAGACGAGGTACGCAGACCCCATTTAATAAAACTCATACATTCATGCATCCAACTAAAATAAAATCCAATCACATTGGTCAATAGTCCATAATCAATCCCATTTATTATCATACACATTGTCATATGCATCAATAAATAACATTCATCTCATGAATAATAAACATTCAATATATATATTGATATCATTTAATGGGCAATTTTAGTTAGTATAAAATTTAATTTTGAATTAAAATAAACTCTTTTATTTTAATCCAAATTTAAATCAAAATAAACCTCTTTTATTTTAATTTATCCAATTTTGAATAAAATAAACTATTTTATTTTAATCAAATTCTTTAATCAAAATAAACTCCTTTATTTTAATTATGGAATCCAATTCCAAGTAAAAAAAAAAACTCCTTTATTTGAAGGAAACACAGATTCTTTTTCCCTATTCACAAATAAACTCTTTTATTTTGAATAATATGAAATCTTATTTCATATCTAAATAAACTCCTTTATTTAAGGAAACATGGATTCTCTTTCCTATTAACAAATAAACTCTTTTATTTTGAATAATATGAAATCTTATTTCATATCTAAATAAACTCTTTTCTTTAAGGAAAAATAGAATCCAATTTCAACTCCAATTAGTTATCATGGAATCTAATTCCAACTCTAATTAGTTAGCATGAAATTTAATTTTAAAATAAAAATAAACTTTATATTTTAATATTAAAATAAATCATTTTATTTTAAAATTAAAATAAACTTTTTATTTTAATTATAAAATTATTAAAATATATATTACATATACATAATATATATATATAATATACATATTCCTTGAATCCATGAATTCACCCTTGAAACATGAACAAGCCAAAATTGAGGTAACAAGATACTATATATCATATATATAATATTGGGCCACCTAATAACTAGATAATGATCCTGGACCACTTTATGCAAAAAGAAATCAAACCACCTGTAGCTTGAATAGAAAAAGCATTATCATGATTTCATTTTCCTGCTAATGTTTTAGAGGATGGCCACGTGAATTAAATTATCATATATATATATATATATATATATATATATAATAAAAGACATTCCGTGAAGCATTCTGCATCCCTCAAAGATTCTCAATGATAAGACATCCCCGAGAAAAAAAAGAAGAAGAACACAGCGTAACCGCAAAAAATAAAAATAGTTCGCCATTTTTTTTTAAATAAATTTTATACAACAAAATTATGCCCAATTAAATTGTTCTAAACACATATCAATATACATATCAAATTAAAATAATTAATAATTCGCATAAAGGTTTGGCTCTGATACCACTGTTTAGGTTTGTAATATTCATGAACGCAATCAAATTGCAAAAAATAAGTGGAAGCGTGAAAAATCAGAGTCTAAAATTTTACAAACCATATACCCGGATCCCCCTTTATGCGCAATTATTAATTAAACGAAAACATGAAGGACAAGAATCATACCCTTTAAGATCCGAGCTTCCTCAGGTACAAGTTCACCTCCAAATCTTTTTCGCGTTTAACTTGAATCCATCGAGTTTGGTTCCTTCCTTTGATCAACGTTAGCCACCCAAGTGTTTGGCCTCTAAAGGTGATCCACCAAGAAAAAATAAAGATTCAACAAGATGGGTATTTAAAAAAACCCTAATTTTCTATCTCTCATAGAAAAGGAGCGTATTCTCCCAACTATTGGAATTAAGTATGTTGTCAAAAAGCCAAAAACAACTCTCACTCCTTCACCCATAATAAGACTCCTCTTATTTATAGATGTAGAAAACCCTCCTTAACAATTAAGAAATTGGGTTTTATTTTAATTAATTAAATTCCTTTAATTAATTAAACTCCCTAATCTTATTAGAGATAATTAATTAAACTTTTTTAATTAATTAGCCTCCTAATCTAATTAGGATATATGAGAGTACCTTTATTAATTAATTCTCAAACTCCTTTAGGAATTAAATAATAATAATAGTAATAATAATAATAAGACTCCTCTTATTAATTCATATTTAACATTTCTAAAATATTATATAATAAATATTAAGCTATTTAATTTATTCTATCACCATAGATTAAATTAAATATATTTAACTTATTATTACGATTATGCCATTAACTTCTTAAATAATTATTCTTCCTTTTATGGTGTGACCCTTTAGGTTCTCCATATTAAACCGGTTGTGAATAAATCAATTAGAACAATTCTAATCTTATTTATATAAATAAATTAAATTATTAATTTATTTAAATATATAATATTTATTCTACAATAGGGATAAGCCTCCCTAGCAATCAACGACTTTCCAGATAATATAGATTTCATAATTAATCATAAAAGAACCTTTGAGTTAATAGTTACCGTACAATTCAATCCTTCCACCATACAATGTTCCAATTAAATATAAGACATGGAATTACTGTCAAGTCTTATTTTATTTAATTATATGTATTTCGACTCTTAAATGCACAACACCAAATAATGCAAATTAGAAACTCCTTTCTAATTTCATTCTGCCTTGGCCAAGGACTACTGGGTTGTCATTTATCGAATCACATAGGACATTTCTCTTCTTTTACTAGAAGTAGTAGATTCTTTATTGATCATACATTATCTCCATGTACAACTTATTAAACCCAAGCATACCCTTTGATATACCCTAAGGGTCTTAAGGAATAAGTCAAAGTATAACTCATCATACACAAGATACTATGATGATCTCAAGTCCAAGGATCACTTGTACTACTATCACTACATGAATTCCTATTGACAAGCAAGTAAAACTCTATTAGGTATTCCTTAGCGAGCCACGTTCAGTGAACTTATTCTCTAATAAGCACCTACATACTTGCTTTAGTGTCTCCACACAAATGATCATGAAATCAACCATCCTCATCCAATGAGCAAGCAACGTATGTACCAATCTATCCAGATTCACCAATCTCCAATTTAGTAATCCAACGATTGGGAACTATTTTAGTCTTAAGCTTTCTAAGAATTTAGATCTCATTAGAATGATCATCATCATTATTCTAAAAGCATTGCTTAAAACTATGGGTTTATCACATATTATAAAACAACATCATGTAGATAATTAAAAGCCTTTAATAAATTAATATTTTTTTATTAATAAATGAATAAGATTGTTACAAATTATATGCTTTATCATCAAACATGATTGGCTTGTGTGCATACTAATTTCAGGCCCATGTGCAAAATTAGGGTTAACATGACCTAATTAAATTAAATACACAATTAGGGTTCCACGACCTCATTAAATGTGCAAATTAGGGTTCGTATAACCTAATGGAATGAAGATGAAAAAGTCTGAAATAAATGTGCTAAACCCAGGAGAAGCCTCCGCGTGTCCCGAGGCAGAAGACTCGTGGAGGCGGCTCATTTTGGGAATTGATTGAGGGATTGGATTGGTGGCTAGAAGGACAGAGCAATATGGACATTATTCTAATAACTACAGGGTATTTCTGGAATTTCCTTGAAAACATGTGCCTAACATGTGATTACTTAATTCCAGGAAACTCTATAAATACCCCTTTCATTATAGGAAGGGGGAGGACTCTTTTGGTAGCTTCAGGCTTGGATATTCCACCTAAAAGCACTAAAAAATTTTGAACACTCTTTCAACTCGAAGAACTAAAGAAGGCTCTTGGAATCCCAATAATCCTAACACAGTTTTCGGATTCTAGGGGTTCTGCCACGCGTTGTTGGAGTAATTGCCCACCTGTCGTTCTCCCCTCTTCAATCAATCAATTAATTCCGTGATCTTTGTGGATTTCTTTCCTCCTCAGCCAACACGATACCCTAAACAAGCAAGGCGCGATTTCCTTGCCCACATTTATTTGGCGACTCTGCTGGGGAGGTGTAGAATTTGTGAAGGGTATGCCCACAACTCGAAGTGGGAGAACTACATGAAGAGCTACTTCACCAACAAATAGTATTACCTCACCGGATCCAGTTCCAAGGCAAGCAACTCAAGCTTTCCAAAGCGCAAATCTGGATTTTGAACAACCAATTATTGAGGACACTTCAGAAGGGAGTTCAACATCACCATACATGGCCAATCAACAACAAACCAACGCAGGAGGGCAAGGCGAGGATGCAAACGGAGAGAAGATGAATGCTGTGCAACTGCAGATGCTTAAGGCATTGAAGGAAGCACGAGAAGGGAAAGGGATGAGGATGGACATGATGCTGGAAATGCAGAGGAAACAAGAGGAAATGGGGAATTTCCGCCAACAGTTGATGCAGATTCCCACCTTCAAGGCCATGTTCCCAAGTAGTTCGCAGGGGGAACAAGCAGGAGTAGAAGACAACAACAATGGTAGCAACAAAGAAAACCATACTGTACCTCCATCGATAGAGAATCAGTTGGTTCCAATCATCAACTTGGAGCCCCAAAACAGTGGTGACGCGCCACAACCCAGATTGTAAGCAAGCCAACCTCAAACACACATCATCCCAACCGCTCTTCCAGCATTTTCACAAGTGTAAATGACAACCATTCCAAGTCATGTCCAGCGAGTGAGCCAACAACGGCCACAAGCGCCACCTTTTCATGATGCAAGCTTGCATCAACCAATTTCCCTAGCATACACACCACCGATACAACAGTATATCACAACACCCAAGAGAGTTCACGCCACAAGCCAGTATGTGACGAAGGATGATATGATTGATGTGATCAATCAACTTCGCAGGCAGACATCCTGATCCTCGGAGTTAGACTTTACTCCGCCTTACCCGACACACATTCGGAGGCAACCTTACCCGATAGGGTATATTGAGCATCCCCCGCAGTTTCCAAAATACAATGGGGAGAAAGGAAACGCAAGGGAACATATTATCAGGTTCGTAGAGTCGATGTCTCCGTGGCTGGGATATGATGAAGTGAACAACCACAACTTATTGATGCGGTAATTCAACAAAACTTTGACGGATAGTGCTTTTAGTTGGTACTACAATTTGGAGAAGGGGTCAGTCCATGATTGGGATGACCTAAAATTATAATTTTTTAAGAAATTTTTCAATGTGAAAAAACATGCAACCATTGTAGAACTCATGTAGTTCAAACAGAAGCCGAATGAGGAGCTATCAGATTACGTTGATAGGTTCAGGGCCCAGGCACAGAAGTGTGCAGAGCCGATTGAAGAAAAGAACCTGGTCAGCATTTGTAACAATGCTGCCTTAGATTCCTTCAAGCCCCACCTCATTACAAAGGCTTCTGATTCCTTCACGACCGTCTCATCTTTTGCACAAGACTTGGGAGGAATCATGACACTGCCCACTAGCCATGCGACGGTTACATGGAGGGGCAAGAGAATAACAACTGTGGCTTTGGCTGACTCTCAGTCAAAACCACAAGGGGGCAAGAGGGAGAAGCATGAGAAAAATTTTGATCGAAGCAAAGGAAGGCCTGGAGACAAATATGCAAGAAAGTCAGTCCCGGAGGCTATCACATATAGTGAGAAAGCATTCAGGGGTCTATACGAGCAATGGATTGAACATGGGGTGGTGAAACCCCTAAGGCCTAGATTTGCAGTGACGGAAGAGATGAAGAGAAGACTGGACTTCTATGTATACCACCAATACGCGGGACATTCTACTATGGACTGTTAAAGCCTAAGGAGGATATACCATGAGAAGCTGGCAAATGGGGAGATTGAACTTGGAAAGGAAAGCAGTGTTCATGACAAGCCATTGCCAAATCACAATGGGAAAGAAATATACAACACTGTTATCCACAACACAATCCCAGAAGTGGAGATGATGATGGAAGAAAAGGAGGAGTGTGACCCAGGCCTGCAGGTGACTGCGCTAATGAATGGGGCCAAGTTTAGAATTTGTTTTGATCAGATAGGATTGGCAAAGGAAGCAAGGATTGAGGCAACCAGGGCAATCATTAAGGCTGCCGAGACACAAGAGACTTGCATTGCCATAAGCAAAGGATTTGTGAAGACGATGGAGGAAGAAGCAAATAAGATATCTTTCTCTAAAGCTGATAGAGAGATAAGATACACGCACAACAGACCGCTGTATGTGACAGCAGTAATTAATGGCATCGAAGTGCGGAGGGCGTTCATTGACAATGGAGCGTCTGTAAATATTATGTCCAACACCATGTTCAAACGGTTAGGTCTGCTAGAGAAGAAGATTGTGAAGGAACAAACAAACATTATAGGATTCGTCAACCAGAGCACAAGGACCCTGGGACACATCAAGGTAGACATGCAAGTTGGGAAGATTCGAGGGCCTGTAATGTTCCATGTTGCAGAGGTGGATGCATCATACCATGTCTTGCTGGGAAGGGCTTGGGAAAATAACTATGGGGTGGTACCCTCAGTTTTTCATTAATACCTAAAAGCTATCTGGAAAGGGAGAGAAGTGAAGGTACCAGCAACTCGGAATCCCTTTGGACCAGAGGAGGCACACATCACCGAAGCAATTTTCTTCGATGATGTTGTTGAAGAGGGAGAGAACCAGATCGCGAGGCCTGATTCCCTCAGACTAGCAAGCTGGGAGGAAGTGTAGGAAGATAGGTTCGTGCCTGAAGAAAAAGAGAAGAAAAAGATATCGGAACACGGAGAATGTTCCAAAAACAAGATGTAACATTCCAGAATTTTTAAATGTAATATTAAATATTTATTGAGTTATATAAATATTTAATGGATGTGATTATCGGTAAATGAATATTTGTTTAATTGATTTAATATTATTTGGAGAATTATTTGTTAAATAAATAATTGATGAATTAAGGAAATGATTATTATATTGGTATTTCAATTTAATGATTAATTATTTGTATTGTGTTATATGATTAAAGGATTTATTTAATTAATTGTGATTTGCATTAATTAAAATTAAATATGAAAGCTTGATTAATATAATGTGACAAATAACTATATTGTAAGGAGTTATTAAAATAAATTAAAGTAGTTTTAATTTAGTTTTAACAAATAAGGCTTAATATATTAATTCTTTAATATTTAAAGAGTTTTTGCCAAACAAGCCTTATGGCTTTTGGGATTTCTAGTTTTTATTTAATAAAATAAATAGAATAAATAATAGAAATAATAAATATAATATAATTATAATATATACGTTGGTTTATAACTGTTATTCTATTAAATTTGACATATTAAGGATTAGCAGTTTTAGTTTTCCATTATAACTATCAGTTGTTTTAGTTTTATGCATCTTAGTTGCTGAGAAAAGAGAGAAGAACTTGAGAGAGAATTTGAGAAGAGTCTAGGAAATTTTCACGTCAATTCCAGTGTGTTTAACAAGAATTTTTGTCAAGCAACAAAAGGTATGTTCATAATTGGATATTATTTATGTTTATGAGTATTAAGGCAAACTTTTACATTATATGTGAAATTCAAATTGTTGAATCATTGCTATACAATGGGATTACTTGTGAGTATATGATGATAGAGATTATGTTTAAACAACAATTGCATGCTAATTTCATTTGTCAGTAGAAGAAATTTTCGACAGTATATGATTGTATATATATATTTCATATGTTCATGAAGAGTATCAATTCTAGTGGCTAATTAGTATGTGAAAGTGTAAATTGAAGCTTATATATGTTATTTCTATGAGATACGAACATAACGTAACTGGATTGAGATATTTTGGCCGACTAATGAATTCACAGTGATGATTTCTAGAACGAATGTCAAGAAAATTGGGTTTTTATAAAAAACATGAGTTTTGAGAAATTAAAATGGTTTTAGTTAGTGTTAAATTGTTCTAATTGGTTGTAAATGTGAGCAATCATGTTTATGATAGTTGTATATTTATTTTACGTGTTAATATTCTTTATCGCTTATTGGATGAAATTTGTGTTTGTTGGGCTAAAGTTTGGCTCATCGCTCATAGCCTTCTCTGCAAATCAATCTGAACACAAGCAAGCAGAAGCCATTGGGTATAAAAAGCAAAAATGGCAATTTGCTACGGCCCTAAGTTTTGTATGGCAGCAATGCCACCATACCCCCGGTATGAGATTCTGACTTCTGCTATTACAGTAGACTTGGGGGAAACATCCTAACATGGTCTGAAATTGTATTAGCATGTTAAATGTGTAATGTTAAGGTTAACATAACATAGTGAGTTATGGTTAGTATGATCAAAGTTGCAAAAATGATTAGTAAATTGAAAATGCGTTATGTGGTAATTTAGTATACATAATGAAAGTTAGACAAGTGTTGCGAAGTAAAACACTTAGAGTTTCTGAAATGTGAATGGTAATTAACATGTTATGATATGTTAGCATGTCTAATAGGTATTGTGGTTCTAAAATTATGTGTAGGTGATCGTGAGTTTAATTTTATAGCTTACGCTCAAGGCAAGTTTTCTAACTCTACACTTTCGTTGAGCTAGTTCATTTTACATTGTGCAAGTTTTCTAACTCTACATTTTCGTTGAGTTAGTTATATTATTATAAATGTATACTTTTGATTGAGCAAGTTTTTATCTCAACTTTTATTGAATAAGTAAATTGTTCCTAAAATCCATTTGAGCAAACTCAAACTCTAGTGTTATTGGAAATTCTCAATTCATTGATTCATTCTAACTTGTTTACAGTTAAGTAAGTTTCTTAAAGTTGAGAAATTTCATTTCTAATATTATAACATTTGAACCTAGCTTATTTATCTATTCAAGCAAAGGTTAACCATTTTATTCATTTTATTGAATACTTATGCTCTATAGTTATTTCAAGCATGAGTTAGATATGTAGAATCAGTTCATTTATGATTCTCAAATGTTCTAAGTTGTGTTGTTATTAAACAACTGTTGTATTATCAAGCATTGTGGATTCAACTAGTTCCCTAGTTGATGATCATTAAACTTCAATTACCCTTGAAAGCTTATCCAAACCAAACTTTCTTTGGTGCGGACTTTTACTCTAAATACTGAGATGAACAACCCTATGTTTAGGGGTTTACGCTTAGCGTTGAAATGGTTGTGCTTAATACATTGTACGAAGGATTGATCCCCCTAAGTACGTGGAGTCCTTATAGTCATATGACTATTAAAGTTAAAGTTGAAAGATTACTTATAACTGTGGACATGGTTCGTGGTCATTTGACCCTCAGTAATATATTTAAGAATGTTAAGTTGAAGATGAGGATGATGATGTGGAGACGGATGAGGATGATCCTGTTGAGTTGCCACAGGAGGATGAGGATGATGAGGACGAGGAGGAGACTCCACTAACCTCGATAGCTGCTCGAATGTACAATGAAGTCTACGACCATAACGTGGAACTTCAGGATACAGTCGAGGAATTACAAGAGATAGTAGCTGAACAACAGACTTCAATGACACAGAAAGACAATGAGATCCAAGATCGTGAGGAACGACTGACTAATGTCGAGGAGAAGCTAGAACAGACTGAAGGAGAGAAAGAACAATTGCTCGAGGAGGTCACTAAATTGAAGAATAAGCTAAGGGAAGAAGCTACGAAGAGGACAAAAGCCGAGGACGCATATGAGGTAATGTTTCAACAAGCCGGGATAGCAGTAAAAGACGTACAGGCAAAGAGAATGAAGATGGAAGAGATGAATAGAGTATTCAACACCATGGTTAATCGAGCTCAGGATCGGGTCATGGGATATCTTATTTAGTTCGAGACGCTGCCATCATACGTATTAGATCGCAGAACAATGTTTAGGATTATGGAGGAGGAACTTAGTAAGGCTAAGCGGTATCTTAATAGAGCATCGTAGTTGTTATGCGATGAATAAAATGATAAATAAATTTGTAAATTCCAAGTGTTATGAAACCTATGGGATATGAGGATTATGTTGTCCTGAAACTTTTGTAGTTCAGGAAGTAATGTAAAAAGCTGTAATGCTATTGTTTTATATTTTCAAAGAGGTTATGAATAAATAAAATTTATTATTTTATTCAAAGTGTTATGTGATTTGTGGTTATTTCTTTTGAGGAAGCAAGTTAAGTAGAAATTACTTAAAAGAGTTGAGTAATAATCTAATGAATGTATTTTTAACAGAAAATGCCTCCCAGACGTCAACCACCACGACAGAGAACCACTGAAGGAACCAATAACGACAATGTTGATGGTAACCCAGTTCAACAATTAGTGACGTTACTGATAGAAGCATTGCAGAATCAGCCATTGAACGAAGGAACAACGTTTAAGGAGTTCAATGCGGTTGGACCACCTGAATTTTGTGGGTCAGTGAATCCAGTCGAGGCACAGACTTGGATTATGGAGATATAAAAGGTGTTCGATGTTGCTAGGGTTGGAAATGATCAGAAGACTGCTTTCGCAACATTCATGTTGAAAGCAGAAGCTAGTTATTGGTGGCAGACCAATAAAACTCGAGAAGGACCAGAGATGATGACATGGGATAAGTTTAAGGAGATATTCTTCGAGACCTATTTTCCTGAGAGTTCAAAGGGTCAGCTGGAAGTATAATTTCTGGAACTGAGGCAGGGAACAATGATGGTATCTGAGTATGCCACTAAATTCATCGAGTTGGCGAGGTTTGCGCCTTATCAAGTCAGCACGGACGAACGCAAGGCGAAGAGGTTTGAACAGGGACTGAAGCCCTGGTTGTATAGTAGGATTTCCCTATTTCAATTGAAGACTTTTGCAACAGTGATGGAGAAAGCAATACTCGCTGAAGGTGGTGGCGAGGCAGTGACAAAGTTCAATCAGGAATAGAAGAAGAAGAAGAATGAGGTGGAAATTAAGAATGGAGGTGGTAGTGGTGGAAACAACAACAACAACAACAACTTGAAGAGGAAGTGGAATGAACGTGGGTCTTTGAAACCAAAGAGGGTTAACCAAAGGTAACAAGAAGTTTGAAGCATGTGCTACATGCGGAAAGTTTCACAAGGGTGCGTGCTTGATGGGGAAATGAGTATGCTTTAATTGTGGCCAGGAGGGTCACATCGCCCCAAATTGCACACAACCTAAGAAGAATGTGTGCTTCACGTGCGGATCCAAGGATCACTTTGCTCAGGAATGCCCTAAGAAGAAGGATGGAGTGACAACCAGAAGTAATGGAGGTACAACATCAAACAAACCCACAACTAGAACCTTCAACATGACTGTGCAATCAAAAGATGTCGTGTCAGGTATTATCCCAATCAATGATATTGATGCTTATGTATTATTTGATTTGGGTGCTACTTGCTCAATTATCTCTGATGAATTTGCTAAGAAGTTAGAATTGCCTAGAGAAGAACTGAATTTCCCTTTGAACATAGAAATTGCGAATAAAGAGATAATCCATGTTAGATTCGTATACAAGAACTATAGGGTGAACATTAAGGAGAATATCCTAATGGTAGATTTGATTCCGATTAGACTTGGAGAGTTTGATCTAATTTTGGGAATGGATTGGCTGTTCAAATATGGAGCGGTAATTGATTGCCAAAAGAAATGTGTAAACCTTATGACTCCATCAAAGGTAGTATTCTATGGTAGCAAATCTCCTAGACAAATGAAATGTCTGACGATTATGCAGGCCAAGAAATTGTTGAGTCATGGATGTGTGGGCTATTTAGCTTACATAGTCGATACTCAGAAAAAGATATGAAATTGGAAGAGATGCCCGTGGTGAGGGAATTTGAGGATGAGTTTCCAGAGGATTTGCCAGGACTTCCGCCTGACAGAGAGATTGAGTTCGTGATAGACTTAGTGTCGGGGACAACACCGATATCGAAGGCCCCGTACAGAATGGCTCCAGTAGAAATGAAGAAACTGATGGTACAGTTGCAAGAATTATTAGACAAGAAGTATATTCAACCAAGCGTATCACCGTGGGGAGCGCCAGTATTATTCGCGAAGAAGAAGGATTGGTCAATGCATCTTTGCATTGATTATAGAGAATTAAACAAAGTCACTATTAAAAATAAATATCCATTACCAATAATAGATGACTTGTTTAACCAGTTGAAGGGTGCTAAATACTTTTCGAGATTAGATTTGAGAAGTGGGTATCACCAGTTTAAAGTGAGGAAGGAGGATGTACCTCGAATGGCATTCAGAACTCGGTATGGACATTATGAGTTTCTGGTGATGTCTTTCGGTTTAACCAATGCACCTGCTGCATTCATGGATTTGATGAATAGGGTGTTTAAACCATTCTTAGATAAGTTTGTAGTGGTATTCATCGACGACATTCTAGTGTATTCCAAAACCAAAGAAGAACACGTGGAACACTTACATTTGACATTGGAAACACTAAGAAAGGAAAAGTTGTACGCGAAATTCTCTAAGTAAGAATTTTGGCTAGACCGTGTGCAATTTCTTTGATACATGATTGACAAAGATGGGATTTCCGTGGATCCATCAAAAGTGGAAGCTGTAATCAATTGGGAACAACCAAGAACACCGTCAGAAGTAAGGAGTTTCTTGGGACTGGCCGGTTATTATAGACGATTTATTCAAGATTTCACTAAGATAGCCACTCCATTAACAAATTTGACCAGTAAAACTGTGAAATTTGTTTGGACGGAGAAATGTGAAGAAATTTTCCAGAATTTGAAGAAGAAATTAAGTACGGCACCTGTGTTGTCATTACCAGATAGTACAGGTAACTTTGTGGTGTATAGTGATGCCTCACATAAAGGGTTGGGATGTGTTCTTATGCGCGAATCAGCAAAAAGTAATTGCGTATGCATCAAGACAACTGAAGGATTATGAGATAGGTTATCCGACTCATGATTTGGAATTGGCTGCAGTAGTGTTTGCTCTCAAGATATGGAGACACTGTCTCTATGGAGAGAAATGTGAAATCTACACAGATCATAAAAGTCTGAAGTATATTTTCACACAAAAGGACCTGAATATGCGACAAAGGAGATGGATGGAATTGATAAAGGATTACGATTGTGAGATCTTTTATCACCCGAGCAAAGAGAATGTGGTTGCAGATGCTTTGAGCAGGAAAGGTCGGGAGAAGTTGATACTGATAACTACTCAGGAGGATCTTATTTCAGCAATGACAAAGCTAGAGTTGGAAATCAAATTTCCAAAGGAATCTGATGAACGACTATTCCAGATAGATGTTAGTCCAACTTTGGTGGACAAAGTGAAGAATGCTCAACTACAAGATAAAGAATGCAAAACAATCAAAGAGAAAATGATTGACGGTAGTGATGTAAAATACAAGATCGATACCGAAGGACTACTACGATTCGAGGAAAGAATTTGGGTTCCAGCAGTACCAGAGCTTAAAGACAAAATCTTGACCGAAGCACACAACACAAGATATTCGATTCATCCAGGAAGTACAAAGATGTATCAAGATTTTTGGCGACATTTTTGGTGGCCGAATATGAAAAGAGACGTTCCAGAATGTTTTGCAAAATGCTTGACGTGTCAGAAAATGAAAGTTGAACATCAACGACCAAGCGGGTTACTTCAACCGTTGGAAATACCGGAATGGAAATGGGAGCATATCACAATGGATTTTGTGGTAGGACTTCCAACGACTCAGAAAGGATATGATGCGATATGGGTAATAGTGGACAGATTGACAAAATCTGCACATTTTTTGCCAATAAAGATTAAATTTAATCTTGAACAACTAGCGAAACTGTACGTTAAAGAGATCATGTCAAGACATGGAGTTCCAGTGTCAATTGTGTCAGATAGAGATCCTATGATATCCCGAGTCTTTATAAGATGAATAAAAGATAATGGATGAGTTAAAGAATGTATAATACTAGGAATATAGTTAAGTCTAAGTAAATGTTATGAAATAAATACTTTCAAGAATTGTTGAGAGGAACAGAAAATACAGAACCTATGTTAAGGTAATGCGTTCAAGTTGTTCTACAATAGACTTCTAAAAGAGACAAGATGAAAACTAGGTAAGGGAGATTTCAGTGATTCCTAGGACGGAATCCTAATAAGGAGGGAAAATGTAACGAATGTGATTTTTATAATTAATTAAAATATTTATTTGAGTTAGATAAATATTTTAGTTGATTTATTTATTGAATAATAAATATTTGATGTTGGTTGTTATGTCTTAATTTAATTAAGCGTTATAATTTGATAGATAACTTTATAATTAATGTGCATTTTATTATTAAAGTTTAATTGATTATACTAATAAAATAACATTAAATTATTTAAGTGTGATTTTATTAATTAAGGGTATGTTAAATAATTATTCAATTGATGTGTATTTTATTACTTTAATGTTATGGAAATATTCTAATTTAATTAAATAATTAAATTAGAAGGTTTGTAATGAGTTAAATAAAATTGCAATTATTTTGGTTAAATAGGAAATATAAGTAGTAAGGTTTAATTGAGTTTATTACTAAAATAAGTAATTATTTAAGTGTGACATTAGAAATATGTTATATATCATATATAGTAAAGTAATAATAGTATATAATGAATAGCCTAACCATTGGATTGCTTAACTAATGATGGAAAAGTGAGGTTATGCTACTAAGATGGCTTAATGTGATATTGGTCATGCATGTAAGAGTTTTGTAATATAAGCCTTATGTTATTAGTGGGGGTTACTATTATATTAATTATTAACATAACTATTACCCAAACGAGGAGTTACACAAGAAGAAATCCTAGAGTTTTTTTTATAGCAAGAATCTTGGTGGAAGAGAGAAATAGAAAAATTGAGAGAGATAGAGAGAAATAGAGAAATTGAGATGAGCTAGAAGAAAAAGAAGAAGAAAAAGCTAGAAGAAGGTAACTTCTAAACTCTTATTTAATCTTTGATTTTTTGGATAGATTTATGTTCTAGGGTAGTAGATCATGCTTAATCTTGTTTGAATTGGTTTAATCTTGGATTATCAAGAATCAAACAAGAGGATTCAAGAAAGAAAATGAAATTGAAAGAAAATTTGAAGAACAAAATTCATAGGTTTTGAGTAATTGTGGACAGATCTTGTAAAATTCATACCTCTTTGGGTATAATGAGTTAGAAAGTGAGCCTTTTTTCAAATCAAAGATATGGAAGTATGCTATATTCTGAAGATGGAATACTATGAAATAGTACGAGATAACTCATGAGGAGTTATAGATGATGTGATACGAGAAATTCGTATCGAGCAAAGAGCAAGTTAAGAGTAAGATAGAGTTAGCTGGGATTTCAATTGAGGACTCATGTGATGGCTGAGTGGTACAAATCTTTGTATGGGCGAGGGTTTTGTACTTGCACTCAGTTTATCATATTGATAATCATTGGAATGTTGGTGTCGCGCTATCAATGTATATGTGGCGAAAATGTGATTCTTTTCTCATGTGTATGTTTGATAGTTAGAAACTATTAAGATTAGACAGATATTATTAGGATTAGGCGCGGTTCTTAAAACTAATGCATATGGTAAGTTCGTGACTCATAATAATATGGTATGTTTTGAACCCTCAAATGAATGGACGCCTATGGTCCGACGACTAGGATAAGTTCTTAAACTCAAATTATTGTAGCAAGTCCTGAACTTCCAATGTACGGTAAGTTTGATGAACTGGGGTATAATTAAGTTATAAATGAAGAATTGAGGATTATGGGAATAGATAGAATTATTAAGCAATGGATCAGTATAGAAAGTGGAGACATAAGTTTTCCAAATCTTACGGCTATGCTAGACTTCAATTTTTGACATCAAGCTAAATTCGCACTATGTGCCTTTTTAAAATGAATTTTACTCTCAACGATGGTGACAAATGTGTATGTGTGGACTTCGGGACACTGACACATCGTTACCTGTTGAGATATGATATCACTAAAACTGATTTTCAAAGATTTTTGAACTATTTAAAGAATAGTCTATGCTAATTATTTCGGTTAGACGAAAATGATTTGAAAATATCAAAATATATTTTATATCATTAATGCATCATGCAACCTGGTGCAAAGATGATAAAAACGATGGAGTTATCAATGTAGAATTTCTTAGTGTTAGATGTGATCTAAGGATCGTCAGCCCACTAGGGTATGATGTAGTATGACAAAGTCACAAAATGACGGAATCCTCAAACGGACTGTAAATACAGTGTGGTATCATGACGTCATAAAAAGATTCTTGAGGTTTCTTTAAGATATGAGAATATATATACGTGTATATGTATATTTCGATTGATGTCCGAATTGTTTTAGAAGTCTATGCTATTTGATTCAGCTAGACGAATATTGAAAGATGTTCATGAAATTCAAGCGTTTCTTGAGAAGTTATGCCAAACTAAATTATTTTGGTGCGGATTCAGATGTTGAAAAGCTGAGGTGAACAACCCTGTAAAAGGGGACATGTTATCGGAGACAATGGTTCCGAAAAGTAACGATATATAGTCGTTCTGGTTAAGATGTAATACGCCAGCACGACGTTTAGGGTACGATATATGGACTGATCACCTAGAGTACTTGCAGAGAGTGTTTTCAGTCAGTGTGATTGCTAAACATTCTGTTAAAGATGGTTTACAGTGGTGATGCACTATTAAACCTAGAGAAGAGTTCAAGGTCTTATGACCCATCAACATGATTTGGAATCTTTTAAATTCCTGAGTTATTCATACTACTTCCCAATTATTGAACAATTATGGAAGATTCTTGTTATTCTGCAAAACGAAAGTGAAAAGGAGAGTATTTCGTAGAAAAGAAAAGTTGGAGAATATGACATGTGGTGATAGTAAAATTGAGAAAACTATAATAAATCCGTAAACAATCTAAATAAAGAAATAGATGAATTATCTAGAGAGAATATGAAGTTCTTCGAAGAATGAGATGTGAAGATTATGGTGATGATGGGAAGATATATCCTTAGAGGAGGGATTTTTGTTATAGAACTCAATGAATAAATGAAGAGTAACGTAAAATCTATTTTGATAAATCGAATGAATGAAGATTAATAAATAAAATTTCTAGGATGAAATTCTTAGAAGAAGGGGTGAATGTGATATCCCGAGTGTTTATAAGTTGAACAAAAGATAATGGATGAGTTAAAGAATGTATAATACTCGGAATATAGTTAAGTCTAAGTAAATGTTATGAAATAAATACTTTCAAGAATTGTTCAGAGGAACAGAAAATACAGAACCTATGTTAAGGTAATGCGTTGAAGTTGTTCTACAAAAGAGTTCTAAAAGAGAAGAGATGAAAACTAGGTAAGGGAGATTTCGATGATTCTGAGGACGGAATCCTAATAAGGAGGGAAAAATGTAACAAATGTGATTTTTATAATTAATTAAAATATTTATTAGAGTTAGATAAATATTTTAGTTGATTTATTTATTGAATAATAAATATTTGATGTTGGTTGTTATGTCTTAATTTAATTAAGCGTTATAATTTGATAGATAATTTAATAATTAATGTGCATTTTATTATTAAAGTTTAATTGATTTTACTAATAAAATAACATTAAATTATTTAAGTGTGATTTTATTAATTAAGGGTATGTTAAATAATTCTTCAATTCATATGTATTTTATTACTTTAATGTTATGGAAATATTCTAATTTAATTAAATAATTAAATTAGAAGGTTTGTAATGAGTTAAATAAAATTGCAATTATTTTGGTTAAATAGGAATTATAAGTAGTAAGGTTTAATTGAGTTTATTACTAAAATAAGTAATTATTTAAGTGTGACATTAGAAATATGTTATATGTGACATATAGTAAAGTAATAATAGTATATAATGAATAGCCTAACCATTGGATTGCTTAACTAATGATGGAAAAGTGAGGTTATGCTACTAAGATGGCTTAATGTGATATTGGTCATGCATGTAAGAGTTTTGTAACATAAGCCTTATGTTATTAGTGGGGGTTACTATTATATTAATTATTAACATAACTATTACCCAAATGAGGAGTTACATAAGAAGAAATCCTAGAGTCTTTTTTATAGCAAGAGTCTTGGTGGAAGAGAGAAATAGAGAAATTGAGAGAGATAGAGAGAAATAGAGAAATCGAGATGAGCTAGAAGAAAAAGAAGAAGAAAAAGCTAGAAGAAGGTAACTTCTAAACTCTTATTTAATCTTTGATTTTTTGGGTAGATTTATGTTCTAGGGTAGTAGATCATGCTTAATCTTGTTTGAATTGGTTTAATCTTGGATTATCAAGAATCAAACAAGAGGATTCAAAGAAAGAAAATGAAATTGAAAGAAAATTTGAAGAACAAAATTCGTAGGTTTTGAGTAATTGTGGACAGATCTTGTAAAATTCATACCTCTTTGGGTATAATGAGTTAGAAAGTGAGTCTTTTTTCAAATCAAAGATATGGAAGTAAGCTATATTCTGAAGATGGAGTACTATGAAATAGTACGAGATAACTCACGAGGAGTTATAGATGATGTGATACGAGGAATTCAGACGAAAGCAAAGAGCAAGTTAAGAGTAAGATAGAGTTAGCTGGGATTTCAATTGAGGACTCATGTGATGGCTGAGTGGTACAAATCTTTGTATGGGCGAGGGTTTTGTACTTGCACTCAGTTTATCATATTGATAATCATTGGAATGTTGGTGTCGCGCTATCAATGTATATGTGGCGAAAATGTGATTCTTTTCTCATGTGTATGTTTGATAGTTAGAAACTATTAAGATTAGATGATATATTATTAGGATTAGGCGCGGTTCTTAAAACTAATGCATATGGTAAGTTCGTGACTCATAATAATATGGTATGTTTTGAACCCCTCAGCGAATGGACGTCTATGGTCTGACTAGGATAAGTTCTTAAACTCAAATTATTGTAGCAAGTCCTGAACTTCCAATGTACGGTAAGTTTGATGAACTGGGGTATAATTAAGTTATGAATGAAGAATTGAGGATTATGGGAATAGATAGAATTATTAAGCAATGGATCAGTATAGAAAGTGGAGACATAAGTTTTTCCAAATCTTCTGGCTATGCTAGACTTCAATTTTTTGACATCAAGCTAAATTCGCACTATGTGCCTTTTTAAAATGAATTTTTACTCTCAACGCATGGTGACAAATGTGTATGTGTGGACTTCGGGACACTGACACATCGTTACCTGTTGAGATATGATATCACTAAAACTGATTTTCAAAGATTTTTGAACTGTTTAAAGAATAGTCTATGCTAATTATTTCGGTTAGACGAAAATGATTTGAAAATATCAAAATATATTTTATATCATTAATGCATCATGCAACCTGGTGCAAAGATGATAAAAACGATGGAGTTATCAATGCAGAATTTCTTAGTGTTAGATGTGAACTAAGGATCGCCATTATTTCAGGGTATGATGTAGTATGACAAAGTCACAAAATGACGGAATCCTCAAACGCATCAGAAATACATACAGGTGTGGTATCATGACGCCATCATAAAAGATTCTTGAGGTTTCTTTAAGATATGAGAATATATATACGTGTATATGTATATTTCGATTGATGTCCGAATTGTTGTAGAAGTCTATGCTATTTGATTCAGCTAGACGAATATTGAAAGATGTTCATGAAATTCAAGCGTTTCTTGAGAAGTTATGCCAAACTAAATTATTTTGGTGCGGATTCAGATGTTGAAAAGCTGAGGTGAACAACCCTGTAAAAGGGGACATGTTATCGGAGACAATGGTTCTGAAAGTAACGCATATAGTCGTTACGAAGTTAAAATGTAATACGTTGTGCACGACGTAGGGGTACGATATATGGACTGATCACCTAGAGTACTTGCAGAGAGTGTTTTCAGTCTGTGTGATTGCTAAACATTCTGTTAAAGATGGTTTACAGTGGTGATGCACTATTAAACCTAGAGAAGAGTTCAAGGTCTTATGACCCATCAACATGATTTGGAATCTTTTAAATTCCTGAGTTATTCATACTACTTCCCAATTATTGAACAATTATGGAAGATTCTTGTTATTCTGCAAAACGAAAGTGAAAAGGAGAGTATTTCTTAGAAAAGAAAAGTTGGAGAATATGACATGTGCTGATAGTAGAATTGAGAAAACTATAATAAATCCGTAAACGATCTAAATAAAGAAATAGATGAATTATCTAGAGAGATTATGAAGTTCTTCGAGGAATGAGATGTGAAGATTATGGTGATGATGGGAAGATATATCCTTAGAGGAAGGATTTTTGTTATATAACTCAATGAATAAATGAAGAGTAACGTAAAATCTATTTTGATAAATCGAATGAATGAAGATTAATAAATAAAATTTCTAGGACGAAATTCTTAGAAAAAGGGGTGAATGTGATATCCCGAGTGTTTATAAGTTGAACAAAAGATAATGGATGAGTTAAAGAATGTATAATACTCGGAATATAGTTAAGTCTAAGTAAATGTTATGAAATAAATACTTTCAAGAATTGTTGAGAGGAACAGAAAATACAGAACCTATGTTAAGGTAATGTGTTGAAGTTGTTCTACAAAAGAGTTCTAAAAGAGAAGAGATGAAAACTAGGTAAGGGAGATTTCGGTGATTCTGAGGACGGAATCCTAATAAGGAGGGAAAAATGTAACAAATGTGATTTTTATAATTAATTAAAATATTTATTTGAGTTAGATAAATATTTTAGTTGATTTATTTATTGAATAATAAATATTTGATGTTGGTTGTTATGGCTTAATTTAATTAAGCGTTATAATTTGATAGATAATTTTATAATTAATGTTCATTTTATTATTAAAGTTTAATTGATTTTACTAATAAAATAACATTAAATTATTTAAGTGTGATTTTATTAATTAAGTGTATGTTAAATAATTCTTCAATTCATGTGTATTTTATTACATTAATGTTATGGAAATATTCTAATTTAATAATATAATTAAATTAGAAGGTTTGTAATGAGTTAAATAAAATTGCAATTATTTTTTTTAAATGGGAATTATAAGTAGTAAGGTTTAATTGAGTTTATTACTAAAATAAGTAATTATTTAAGTGTGACATTAGAAATATGTTATATGTCATATATAGTAAAGTAATAATAGTATATAATGAATAGCCTAACCATTGGATTGCTTAACTAATGATGGAAAAGTGAGGTTATGCTACTAAGATGGCTTAATGTGATATTGGTCATGCATGTAAGAGTTTTGTAACATAAGCCTTATGTTATTAGTGGGGGTTACTATTATATTAATTATTAACATAACTATTACCCAAATGAGGAGTTACACAAGAAGAAATCCTAGAGTTTTTTTTATAGCAAGAATCTTGGTGGAAGAGAGAAATAGAAAAATTGAGAGAGATAGAGACAAATAGAGAAATTGAGATGAGCTAGAAGAAAAAGAAGAAGAAAAAGTTAGAAGAAGGTAACTTCTACACTCTTATTTAATCTTTGATTTTTTGGATAGATTTATGTTCTAGGGTAGTAGATCATTCTTAATCTTGTTTGTATTGTTTTAATCTTGGATTATCAAGAATCAAACAAGAGGATTCAAGAAAGAAAATGAAATTGAAAGAAAATTTGAAGAACAAAATCCGTAGGTTTTGAGTAATTGTGGACAGATCTTGTAAAATTCATACCTCTTTGGGTATAATGAGTTAGAAAGTGAGCCTTTTTTCAAATCAAAGATATGGAAGTAAGCTATATTCTGAAGATGGAGTACTATGAAATAATACGAGATAACTCACAAGGAGTTATAGATGATGTGATACGAGGAATTCGTATCGAGCAAAGAGCAAGTTAAGAGTAAGATAGAGTTAGCTGGGATTTCAATTGAGGACTCATGTGATGGCTGAGTGGTACAAATCTTTTCATGGGCGAGGGTTTTGTACTTGCACTCAGTTTATCATATTGATAATCATTGGAATGTTGGTGTCGCGCTATCAATGTATATGTGGCGAAAATGTGATTCTTTTCTCATGTGTATGTTTGATAGTTAGAAACTATTAAGATTAGACAGATATTATTAGGATTAGGCGCGGTTCTTAAAACTAATGCATATGGTAAGTTCGTGACTCATAATAATATGGTATGTTTTGAACCCCTCAGCGAATGGACGTCTATGGTCTGACTAGGATAAGTTCTTAAACTCAAATTATTGTAGCAAGTCCTGAACTTCCAATGTACGGTAAGTTTGATGAACTGGGGTATAATTAAGTTATGAATGAAGAATTGAGGATTATGGGAATAGATAGAATTATTAAGCAATGGATCAGTATAGAAAGTGGACACATAAGTTTTTCCAAATCTTCTCGCTATGCTAGACTTTAAGTTTTTGACATCAAGCTAAATTCGCACTATGTGCCTTTTTAAAATGAATTTTTACTCTCAACGCATGGTGACAAATGTGTATGTGTGGACTTCGGGACACTGACACATCGTTACCTATTGAGATATGATATCACTAAAACTGATTTTCAAAGATTTTTGAACTGTTTAAAGAATAGTCTATGCTAATTATTTCGGTTAGACGAAAATGATTTGAAAATATCAAAATATATTTTATATCATTAATGCATCATGCAACCTGGTGCAAAGATGATAAAAACGATGGAGTTATCAATGCAGAATTTCTTAGTGTTGGATGTGATCTAGGGATCGTCAGCCCACTAGGGTATGATGTACTATGACAAAGTCACAAAATGATGGAATCCTCAAACGGACTGTAAATACAGTGCGGTATCATGACGTCATAAAATGATTCTTGAGGTTTCTTTAAGATATGAGAATATATATACGTGTATATTTATATTTCGATTGATGTCCGAATTGTTGTAGAAGTCTATGCTGTTTGATTCAGCTAGACGAATATTGAAAGATGTTCATGAAATTCAAGCGTTTCTTGAGAAGTTATGCCAAACCAAATTATTTTGGTGCGGATTCAGATGTTGAAAAGCTGAGGTGAACAACCCTGTAAAAGGGGACATGTTATCGGAGACAATGGTTCCGAAAGTAACGTATATAGTCGTTACGAAGTTAAGATGTAATACGTTGTGCACGACGTAGGGGTACGATATATGGACTGATCACCTAGAGTACTTGCAGAGAGTGTTTTCATCCACGTGTGATTGCTAAACATTCTCATAAAGATGGTTTACAAATGGTGATGTACTATTAAACCTAGAGAAGAGTTCAAGGTCTTATGACCCATCAACATGATTTGGAATCTTTTAAATTCTCGAGTTATTCATACTACTTCCCAATTATTGAACAATTATGGAAGATTCTTGTTATTCTCGCAAAACGAAAGTGAAAAGGAGAGTATTTCTTAGAAAAGAAAAGTTGGAGAATATGACATGTGCTGATAGTAGAATTGAGAAAACTATAATAAATCCGTAAATGATCTAAATAAAGAAATAGATGAATTATCTAGAGAGAATATGAAGTTCTTCGAAGAATGAGATGTGAAGATTATGGTGATGATGGGAAGATATATCCTTAGAGGAGGGATTTTTGTTATAGAACTCAATGAATAAATGAAGAGTAACGTAAAATCTATTTTGATAAATCGAATGAATGAAGATTAATAAATAAAATTTCTAGGACGAAATTCTTAGAAGAAGGGGTGAATGTGATATCCCGAGTGTTTATAAGTTGAACAAAAGATAATGGATGAGTTAAAGAATGTATAATACTCGGAATATAGTTAAGTCTAAGTAAATGTTATGAAATAAATACTTTCAAGAATTGTTGAGAGGAACCGAAAATACAGAACCTATGTTAAGGTAATGCGTTGAAGTTGTTCTACAAAAGACTTCTAAAAGAGAAGAGATGAAAACTAGGTAAGGGAGATTTCGGTGATTCTGAGGACGGAATCCTAATAAGGAGGGAAAAATGTAACAAATGTGATTTTTATAATTAATTAAAATATTTATTTGAGTTAGATAAATATTTTAGTTGATTTATTTATTGAATAATAAATATTTGATGTTGGTTGTTATGGCTTAATTTAATTAAGCGTTATAATTTGATAGATAATTTTATAATTAGTGTGCATTTTTATTATTAAAGTTTAATTGATTTTACTAATAAAATATTATTAAATTATTTAAGTGTGATTTTATTAATTAAGGGTATGTTAAATAATTCTTCAATTCATGTGTATTTTATTACTTTAATGTTATGGAAATATTCTAATTTAATTAAATAATTAAATTAGAAGGTTTGTAATGAGTTAAATAAAATTGCAATTATTTTGGTTAAATAGAATTATAAGTAGTAAGGTTTAATTGAGTTTATTACTAAAATAAGTAATTATTTAAGTGTGACATTAGAAATATGTTATATGTCATATATAATAAAGTAATAATAGTATATAATGAATAGCCTAACCATTGGATTGCTTAACTAATGATGGAAAAGTGAGGTTATGCTACTAAGATGGCTTAATGTGATATTAATACATGCATGTAAGAGTTTTGTAACATAAGCCTTATGTTATTAGTGGGGGTTACTATTATATTAATTATTAACATAACTATTACCCAAATGAGGAGTTACACAAGAAGAAATCCTAGAGTTTTTTTTATAGCAATAGTCTTGGTGGAAGAGAGAAATAGAGAAATTAAGAGAGATAGAGAGAAATAGAGGAATTGAGATGAGCTAGAAGAAAAAGAAGAAGAAAAAGCTAGAAGAAGGTAACTTCTAAACTCTTATTTAATCTTTGATTTTATGGGTAGATTTATGTTCTAGGGTAGTAGATCATGTTTAATCTTGTTTGTATTGGTTTAATCTTGGATTATCAAGAATCAAACAAGTGGATTCAAGAAAGAAAATGAAATGAAAAGAAAATTTGAAGAAAAAAATTCGTAGGTTTTGAGTAATTGTGGACATATCTTGTGAAATTCATACCTCTTTGGGTATAATAAGTTAGAAAGTGAGCCTTATATCATATCAGAAAAAATGGAAGTAAGCTATATTCTGAAAGTGAAATCACATGAAAACTCTTTGTAGATTTCTTAAAATGTCTGTTTTAGTAAGGCTGGTCCGAAGTGAAAATAATATGCCCAAAAAATCAAAACTGTTACGGTTTCTGACTTTGAACAATTCATATAAATTCGTGTGTTTTGAATCTGAACAAACTTTAAACTGAAAAGTTGTAGATGTGGAAGTTTACTAGCTAGACTCTCGATATTGAGTCATTTTATGGACCGGATCATGTTCGAAATAAATTGTTTAGTAAGGATGTCCAGAAAATGGAATTTTCTAGACTAGTTGATGAATTGCAGAATCTGGTTTAGATGGATAAGGGTCTAACTTTAAGGCCTAGATGATGTTGTAGTACACTGAGTAAGGGTTAATTCTATATAAGAAGGAACAAAAATGGACATGTAACGAAAGAGTTACGTTAAAAAAGAAAACAACGTTTTGTTAATGAAATTATGAAGATGAGTTTTATAATTCTGTTTGACTTAAGATTTTGGGTGATGATATATTTTTTATGATTAAAAATATGTTTTGACATATGTAATGAGTATAGATATGTGTTATCATATTCTATGCATAATTAACCATTTAAGATCAATAGTTGAGATAAGTTAATGTGTGCACATAACGTGCTCGATAAAATGCCTAAGAGTAATATTGTTTCTAAACTTTGGTATACAAAGTGTCTAACTAATGGGTAATATTGGATATCTAAGTATGAAAAGATGATAATAGAAGAATAATAATGGAAAGAAATCGAAAAGGGCAATTTTTGATTTTTGAAGGAAAATTAAACATGTAAACAATGTGTTGAATATGCATTTTTGAAACCAAAGTGGTATAATAAAATGGTGTGATATACGCACATTAAACTACAAGTGTGATAGTCTAGCATGTGTGGTGATGAAAAATGAAAATAAAACCGAGTTGCATATAAAACACAGTTAGATGTCAATAAAGATATTATAAAGGATAATAAGATAAAGTAAGGTCTTAGAATAAATTTGACCATGAGATCAAGTATTGATTTTGTTTATTATCAATCTCATATATAGTGTAGGTTGTACAAGGACGCTGAGTATTAGCGTGTTGGTAAAACGCTGGTAAAGGCAAGTCTTTCAGTTCCTTTTTGCTATGTGAACTTAATGATGAACTGCTTTAAAATTTTATTGTATGATGTATTATATATGTCAAAAGTATGAAATGTGAAAGTCAATCTATGACTATGATGATTGAGCTATGAATGTTGATTGAGTAAGGATGTGACGCCCCCAAAATAGGTATACACCACCCATTCTGAGTTGTCAATACACGGTACAGAAACAACTACAACTTTATTATTACAAAAGTAGAACTGTGAGTTTAAATACAGATATTGCCATCTAAATAATATCCCCATACAAATAAATCCTCATCATAATTATTGATACATTATTTTACAAAAATGGTGAGGACTACTAAACAACTCTCTCTAGAACCTTCATTCCATACCCGACTAGTAAATCGCTACATTCTCGTCTCCTGAGAAGAAAAATGGAACAAAAAGGAAAAGGGTGAGCTCAACTAGCCCAGTAAAGAATATTATGACTAAGATAATATACAACAAAATTATCGTTAGTCTTCAACAGGGAAAAAATATAATAGAATACAATAGACAACAAGTTTTAAATCAATATTCGCAGCGGAAAATATTAATTCATAGAAGAGCTACGTAGAGGATGAAATCTACTAATATCTATGAATTTAACAGTCCATCATCAATATTTTTATCCATGTAACATCAATTAATATATATCTGGAATCATATATTCATCCTTGCACTACAGGCCAAGGACATTCACCAGTTGGTCATGTTCATCTAAACACCTGTTCATCTTTGCACTACGGGCCAAAGATATTCATCAGAAATCATTCATCTTTGCACTACTTGCCAAAGATATTCATCAAAAATCATTCATCTTTGCACTACAGGCCAAAGATATTCATCAAAAATCATTCATCTTTGCACTATAGGCCAAAGATATTCAATAATATCATCATTTAAGACTGAGGATGATGAAAGATATTTTTTTTTTTAAAAGAAACGAATCCAGTGAAACAAAATGACAAGGATTAAGGATTAAGGATTCGTACTTTGTTTTATCCACGTCCAAAAATACCTCAAAAATAATCATAGTGGTGTAAAATTCAAGAATGATCAAAACATGGATACAATCAAAGCTAGTATCCAGAATAGATATTTCGGACGAAAAAAAAAATTTCATTTTTTGATGAATAGTGCCGTATTCGTGAATAGTGTCGTATACGTGAATAGTGCCGTATACGTGAATAGTAACTTCGACACCAAAGTTCCAAATTTGATAAAAACTTCAGATCAATATTTCAGCATAATGATATTGAAGAAATAATATCATTACGAAAAAAAATAATATCACTTACCTCGGAAAGACAAGATTTAACCGGAATAATCGGATATAGGCTATAACTTGAACTTTCACCGTATAGCAATACTCAAAGTATACTCAAAATACTCACAAGAATATACGCCGATAATATAGAGAGAAAAACTTCAGCCGGTGTGATTTTCAATTCTAACCTAAGCACCTATTTATAGGAAAATGCTTAGAACACCAAAGCAGAAAATTTAATATAATAATAATTTATATAATAAATCTTCTACGCACACTTGAAATCTGATTTTAGTTCAATAACCACATGCCACCTTCTAAAAGAAGTAATAAAAAACGTTTTTCTTTTATAAAATAATTTAAACTTCCAAAAATCAATTATTTCGGAACTCCGGAACTTCAATAATTCATAATAAATAGCTCTTTTGTCAGAAAATCCAAATCTCGCAAGTTTAGATAGGAAATTCAATTCTCTACAACTTTTCAAAAGAAAGTTTTTCCAAATTCCAAGCAGAAATTGACCGAAATCCATAAATGGGCGATTTTACAATCTATAATCAATTTTCGGTCAAGAAATGGGTCCACCAACACACAAAACATGTGTTAAACATTTAATCCACCAAAAATACTCTTCCTCCTCATTTATTCATATATCCCACATTCATTGTAAAAATATCATCGTTAATATATTATTAAAATAATATATTTAAAAGAATTATTTTATCAGAAAAAGATAAAATATTAATTTTCAACAATTGTCACATTAAAAAATTTCTCCATCTATATCCTCATAAAATCAATATTTTCCTCATCATATAAATCAATAATTAATTATTAACAAATAATATTACGTAATCACAATATCGACAACCGTGCAGCCTCAGAAAGAGGGGCTTTCCAATAAGAATTTCTCCTTCATCGCGCGCCGCAATTAGGTGACCAAACCTCTCCTTAGATGTAACTTTCTAGACATTGCCAATAATGTTTTCTAATAATATTATTCAGATAATATGAATTATTGCTTCGATAATGGAAGATAATCAGATAGTGACAATTATTGAAATAAAATAAAATATCAACGCAACAATTATCAATCAATAAAATAACGAATAAAGAATTATCAGTAACCATTATTGAGTAGTGCCATCTTACGTAAGAGTCAATAATTGATGCAATACCGCAGCTACCGCTTTGTGAACGCCAGACATTCACCGTTTTTAACCACCGAGTATTCCAACAAAGGTAAACTGTAATAACTACGCCGTTATTTTTAAACAACTTATATTTGTCGCTTTCTTCCTCCAATCGCTTTCACATTATGGGGCCACACATGGTCACAAGCGCCATCGCATTTAATATTCCCCCGACAATAATGAATATTTTATAACCACTTGCTTATTTTAAAATATTTGCGTATTTTACCCATAACTATCCACGTTAATCACATCAACCCTTACTATTTCAAAATAATAATTAGAGGAAATTAAATTTCATTTATTAATTATTTGGGGTCTTACAAAGGAACTCAATCTTTATAGTTGTTATGTGAGATACAACATGTATGCTATATTCTTGTATGTTGAGCATGTTATTATGTGCTACGTGATGCATGAAAGCTGTTAGATTTTGCGGAGCTGTCGAGCTCATTCTTGCAAATAACCATTTTTGCAGGTTAAATATTTAAGGTAAGGATATGTGCTACGTGAATTATAGAGATCCATATTCACGAAGATTACTTATGTTTTATGGGAAATGTATTTAATATTTTGAATGTAACATGTTGTTGAATTGTAAGTTGAGTTATCCGGTGTATATGGATATCTCTTTATGATGTAAGACTTTGTATAGTCATTTTGTTGTAACGATTCATGATATAAATTTGAATCAAAGAGATGTAATGTAAGGGTTGCGATTTAGGGCAATAAAGAAGGAAATGTATAAAAGTTTTAATTATTCTGCAAATTTCAATGGTTGTATTATCGTTTAATGATGTTAAATTAAAGGTTAAATGTATTGTTAACGACCGAAGACGATAGTTGAATTATATGAATTTTGGGGTCGTTACAGATCCAAGGATCACATTAAACTTCTAGAAGAGACTACAAGAATGTATGGGAACACAGTTGCGAATGAGTACATCATACCACCCGCAAACCGACGGGCAATGTGAACGAACAATCCAAATGTAGGAAGATATTTTGAGAGCATGCATCATGGATTTCAAAGGAAGTTGGGATGAACATTTACCATTGGTAGAATTTTCCTACAACAACAGTTACTACGCGAGCATCGGCATGCCACCTTATGAGGTATTGTACTGCAGAAAGTGGAGAACTCCACTATGCTGGGATGAAGTCGGTGAACGCCAACTGTTAGGACCAGAACTGGTACAACAAACTGCTAAAGTTGTCAAACTCATCAGGACAAGATTGGTAGCAGCCCAAGACCGACAAAAAAAGTATGCCGATCAACATAGGCAGAATCGCGAATTTGCAGTAAGAAATTTCGTTTTCCTAAAAGTTTCTCCTTGGAAAGGGAAAATTCATTTTAGAAAGAAAGGAAAGCTCAGCCCATGATTTATTGGACCGTTTGAGATACTACGAAGAGTGGGGGAAGCGGCTTATGAGGTAGCTCTACCTCCAGAATTGGAAAACATTCATAATGTTTTTCACATTTCGGTATTACGACCGTATAAACCCGATTACAGGCACATGATCGAGTACGAACCATTGCAATTCGATAAAGATTTGTCTTATGAAGAAGTTCCTATCCAGATAGTCGACAGGAAAGAACAAGTGCTCATAAATAAAGTGATACCTTATGTGAAGGTGATACGGAGAAACCACAATGTCGAAGAGGCAACGTGGGAACTCAAAACTGAAATGATGAAAAGTTACCCTAAGGTATTTGTTTAATCTATGTCTTCGATTCTGGGGACATTATCTTTGTAAGTATGGAAGAATGTGACGTTTTAATTGTTTGAATTGTGATTCTGTGGACAGAATCCTTTTGAGGGAATGATGTAACATTCCAGAATTTTTAAATATAATATTAAATATTTATTGAGTTATATAAATATTTAATGGATGTGATTATCGGTAAATGAATATTTGTTTAATTGATTTAATATTATTTGGAGAATTATTTGTTAAATAAATAATTGATGAATTAAGGAAATGATTATTATATTGATATTTCAAGTTAATGATTAATTATTTGTATTGTGTTATGTGATTAAAGGATTTATTTAATTAATTGTGATTTGCATTAATTAAAATTAAATTTGAAAGCTTGATTACTATAGTATGACAAATAACTATATTTTAAGGAGTTATTAAAATAAATTAAAGTAGTTTTAATTTAGTTTTAACAAACAAGGCTTAATATATTAATTCTTTAATATTTAAAGAGTTTTTGCCAAACAAGCCTTGTGGCTTTTGGAATTTCTAATTTTTATTTAATAAAATAAATAGAATAAATAATAGAAATAATAAATATAATATAATTATAATATATACGTTGGTTTATAACTGTTATTCTATTAAATTTGGCGTATTAAGGATTAGCAGTTTTAGTTTTCCATTATAACTATCAGTTGTTTTAGTTTTACGCATCCTAGTTGCTGAGAAAAGAAAGAAGAACTTGAGACAAAATTTGAGAAGAGTATAGGAAATTTTCACGTCAATTCCAGTGTGTTTAACAAGAATTTATGTCAAGCAACAAAAGGTATGTTCATAATTGGATATTATTTATGTTTATGAGTATTACGGCAAACTTTTACATTATCTGTGAAATTCAAATTGTTGAATCATTGCTATTACTTGTGATTATGTGAGTATATGATGATAGAGATTATGTTTAAACAACAATTGCATGCTAATTTCATTTGTCAGTAGAAGAAATTTTTGACAGTATATGATTGTATATATATTTTTCATGTTCATGAAAAGTATCAATTCTAGTGGCTAATTAGTATGTAAAAGTGTAAATTAAAGCTTGTATATGTTAGTTCTATGAGATACAAACATAACGTAACTGGAATGAGATGTTTTGGCCAACTAATAAATTCACAGTGATGATTTCTAGAACGAATGTAAAGAAAATTTGATTTTTATGAAAAATATGAGTTTTGAGAAATTAAAATTGTTTTAGTTAGTGTTAAATTGTTCTAATTGGTTGTAAATGTGAGCAATCATGTTTATGATAGTTGTATATTTATTTTACGTGTTAATATTACTGTTTATTGAGTGAAATTTATGTTTGTTGGGCTAAAGTTTGCCATCGCTCATAGCCTTCTCATTGCTCTGTCTCAACACCGCCAAGAATCGCATTCTATAAGCAAGGCAAAATAACACAAATAAGGCGGTCCCTAAGTTTTGTATGGCGCAGCTGCGCCATACCCTAGTTTGAGATTCTGACTTCTGCTATTACAGCAGACTTGGGGGAAACATCCTAACATGGTCTGAAATTGTGTTAGCATGTTAAATGTGTAATGTTAAGGTTAACATAACATAGTGAGTTGTGGTTAGTATGATCAAAGTTGCAAAAATGATTAGTAAATCGAAAACGCGTTATGTGGTAATTTAGTATACATAATGAAAGTTAGACAAGTGTTGCGAAGTAAAACACTTAGAGTTTCTGAAATATGAATGGTAATGAACATGTTATGATATGTTAGCATGTCTAATAGGTATTGTGGTTCTAAAATTATGTGTAGGTGATCGTGAGTTTAATTTTATAGCTTACGCTCAAGGTAAGTTTTCTAACTCTATACTTTCGTTGAGCTAGTTCGTTTATTACATTGTGCAAGTTTTCTAACTCTACATTTTCGTTGAGCTAACTTTACATTTTTGTTGAGTTAGTTCTATTATTATAAATGCATACTTTTGATTGAGCAAGTTTTTATCTCAACTGTTATTGAATAAGTAAATTGTTCCTAAAATCCATTTGAGCAAACTCAAACTCTAGTGTTATTGGAAATTCTCAATTGATTGATTCATTCTAACTTGTTTATAGTTAAGCAAGTTTCTTAAAGTTCAGAAATTTCATTTCTAATATTATAAAACTTGAACCTAGCTTATTTTACTATTCAAGCAAAGGTTAACCATTTTATTCATTCTATTGAATACTTATGCTCTATAGTTATTTCAAGCATGAGTTAGATATGTAGAATCAGTTCATTTATGATTCTCAAATGTTCTAAGTTGTGTTGTTATTAAATAACTGTTGTATTATCAAGCATTGTGGATTCAACTAGTTCGCTAGTTGATGATCATTAAACTTCAATTACCCTTGAAAGCTTATCCAAACCAAACTTTCTTTGGTGCGGACTTGTACTCTAAATATTGAGATGAACAACCCTATGTTTAGGGTTTACGCTTAGCGTTGAAATGGTTGTGTACAATACATCATTGTACGAAGGATTGATTGATCCCCTAAGTATGTGGGAGTCCTTATAGTCATATGACTGTTAAAGTTAAAGTTGAAAGATTACTTATAACTGTGGACATGGTTCGTGGTCATTTGACCCTTAGTAATATATTTAAGAATGTTAATAGAACAAGTCATTCAGTTCTATTGAGCCTATGAATTTGCAAATGTTGTAATGTTAATAGAACATATCATTCAGTTCTATTGAGCCTATTATTTGGCAAATGATGCAAGGATATTTATTCTTATTCAAGTGAGTTTTATTTACTCACTCATGCATATTTATACATTTATTGCAGCTATGAATGAGAAGGTAGATAAACCTACAACTAGCAAAGGAAAGGGGAAAATGTACAAGTAATGAAGACTTGTAATTTTGTTTTATCGTTATGATGATAGACTTTTAATAATGATGTGATGTAATAATTTTATTTCCGCACTTGAATGATTGTATTAAAGGTTAGAGAACCTGGGAGATAATGTTTTTGTTAAAGTAATCCTGTATGGGCAGGTTTTTATTATTCAATTTATTATGGTTGGGTAGTTATATATGAATGTTTTGATTACATGAACACCAAATCTTGAGGTAATGAAGTAGCAGGATTTGGGGGTGTCACACAAGAAGCCAATGGTAGTAGACCTGTAACGACCCCAAAATTCATACAATAATATTCTCCTTCTCGATCGTTAGCAATACAACTTTAATCTATCTTTACATCATTATTCGATATTAAAATCACTAAAAATGCGGAATATTTAAAACTTTTATACATTTCCTTCTTTATTGCCCTAAATCGCAACCTTTACATTACATCTATTCGATTCAAATTTATATCATGAATCGTTACAACAAAATGACTATACAAAGTCTTACATCATAAATAGATATCCATATACACCGGATAACTCAACTTACAATTCAACAACATGTTACATTCAAAATATTAAATACATTTCCCATAAAACATAAGTAATCTTCGTGAATATGGATCTCTATAATTCACGTAGCACATATCCTTACCTTAAATCTTTTACCTGCAAAAATGGTTATTTGCAAGGTTGAGCTCGACAAATTTCAAAGAAAAATCTAACAGTTTTCATGCATCACATAGCACAGAATAACATACTCAACATATATCTCATAAACATTGGAGTAACACAACATACATGCTGCATTACATATAACAAGTATAAAGATTGAGTTCCTTACTCAATCAACATTCATTATTCAATCAACGTAGTCATAAATTGACTTTAACATTTCATACTTTCAATATATATAGAACACATCATGCTATTTGCAACAAATATTTAAAACAATTCATCATCAAGTTCACATAACAAATAGGAACTGAAAGACTTGCCTTGATCGTTGTTTACCAATAACAGTTTAACAGCTTACAGTTATCTGCACTTCACGTGCCGTACATAATTATATAATCATACACATCAACTATTAGTCACATAAAAACACATAGTAATTGTAATGTAAACTCTACTCCATATCTCATAATCTTTTCTATTAATTAGCACACAATGTTCACTTAGATTGTGTTAACTTTTTGACTTATGTAATATTCGAAGTTCATTCAAGTGTTTAAATCTTGCTAGGAATCATTATTCGTTTTATATTAAACCCATTTCATATTTTATAATATCCATTTCATTTGACTTAAAACACTTTTTATGTTCATTAACACTTACTACTAAGCTTCTTCGACGTATATTCGCCATAATGCACCTTGGATTTTCCTCTCTTGTGTATGCTTACTATGCTTCTATAATTTATCTAATACATCATTATATTAATGTTAAGCATCATTATATTTACTAACATTCATGTTTTATAACTTAGAACAACATCTTTTATCGTCAAGAGCACTATACTAGCATACGTGCATGCCCGACGCCCTCCTATTGCCTCTGAAAACACAACAGTCCTAAGGATGACCACTGTTCTCGACATCAAATTGAAACACTTAAAGAACAAAAATTTTAGGTCTACTCGTTCTCGTTCTGGATCATCTTGAATCTCCTCAATCGGAGTTCATATGAAAAAGTTATGCCCATTTTAGTAAAACATGTTTTGTCAGATTTTCTTAGCAGTTGTAAGTCAGACTACCCCCACCGGGGCGGGGGTCTTGCCCTATAAATAGCCCGCCGGGGCGGGCCTAGCTACTGTAAGTGGGAAATTTCATGCCCTGCTACGAGCTAACAAGCCAAACTACTTTCTAACCTTCATAATTTGAGTTATACATGTCCAAATTAGTCCGTTTTCGATTCTATGGATTCGTAATTCATGGAACTACAACATACTATAATACCCATCAACTAACATAATCATTAACTAACCCAAATATGAATCTATAACTCATGTTCATTCAAATGTTCATGTTTTGGACAATTTAGCGAAATCATTCACTACGAATTCGTTTCTAAACCAAATCAAGTAATTCTAATTGTGATAACTCATATTCTTAACATACTAACATAATACATGATCAATTTCCACAATAAATCATAACCAAACATCAATTTGATAATTTCAAAAGCCATTTTTCAAAAATTAATTCACAAAAAATCATTATGAACAAAATTCTTCTTGTTTATCAAAATTACATGGATTGAATTGCTAGAACAACCATATAACTCATAATTCATCATGTTCATCATATCTTTGTGAATTGAAACTTTTGAACCACTATAAAACTCTAAAACTATGAAAACATAGAAGAACATGATTTTAAAACTTATTTTTACAACACTTGAATTGTGAAAATCCTTTCATGGCATACAATAACATATGAAAACATATGAACACCATATATACATATAAATACATAATCATGAAAACCTAATTTTACAAAGACTAAATACATAACATCTTAATTTGATACCTTTCTAGGTTGAATTAGGAGAAAATATGGAGATGATGAAAACTTTTCTTTTGTTTTCTCAAGGTTTTCCTTTTTCTTCTTCTTTTTCTTCTTCTTTCCTTTGTTCTTAGTTTAGACTTAGGTTTAGAAAACTAACGTAACTTAGTGTATATACAATATATATATATATATATATATATATATATATATATATATATACACATATAATTATAGAATATGTAACTTCCAATATAAGTATATATACTAATTATCAATTTAATATATAAGTTACAAAAATAAGAATTTTAAAAGCCCTAAGAATTGTTTGGCAAAACCATATTTAAATAATGACTTAATCATTCCTTAAGCCTTGTTTGGCAAAACAAGATTAAAACTACTTTAATTAATTTTAATAACCACTTATAATAAAGTTATTTGTCACACTTCTTTTAATTAAGTTTTCATACTTAATCTAATTAATACAAATAATAATTTATCAATTAAATCATTAAATCACAAAACTCAATACAAATAATTACCCATCAAAATGAAATATCAATATAATAATTCATTTAATCAATATAAATTCTCTAATTTAATTATTAAATTAAATTAGAACATTATCCCATAATTATTAATTTCTTTAACTCATTAATTATTTATTAAACAAATAATTAACCAAATCAAATCAAATCAATTAAACAAATATTTATTCAACAATAAACACATCCATTAAATATTTATATAATTCAATAAATATTTAAATACTATAATTAAAAAAATCTGGATTGTTACATCATTCCCTCCTTACAGGGATTCTGTTGTCAGAATCACAACTCAAACCACTCATTCGTTACAATCTTCCCTACTTACAAAGATTATGTCCTCATAATCGAAGACACAAATTAAACAAATAACTTAGAGTAATCTTTCATCATTTTATCTAAATATAGATTTTATATTTCCTACTACAGTCATTACCTTAACAAATTCTAAGTTTCATTTCATAACTTTCACTTGAACTCAATTATATTATGAGTATTATATTCTTAACCCATTCATTTCCTTTTCTAAGGATCGCTATCCCAAACACTCGAGATATTATATTCACCCTTTCTTCTAAGAATTTCGTCCTCGAAATTTTATTTATTAATCTTCAATCTATCAAAAATAGATTTTATGTTAATATCTTATTCATTCATTGGATTCTATAACCACTTCCTTTCCACAAAGATCTTTCTACAATTATTAACTTTTCTATTAAAAGTTTGACATTATTCTTTGATAACTCATCTCCTTCTCATATCAACACTTCTTTTCTCACTTATTCAATATATTCATCATTTAGTGTCGCATTCTACGACTTACTTCTTTCTAAGGAATATCATCCTTACCACATTCGCCTTTTAGAATAGCAAGAATCTTCCATAATTGCTCAATAATTAGGAAGTAGTATGAATAACTCAGGAATTTAAAAGATTTCAAATCATGCTGAGGGGTCAAAAGACCGTAAACTCTATTCTTGGTTTACTAGTGCTTCAACTCAATCCTTCACACTGCAAACCAGAGTGTTTATCAATCACAAAGACTGAAAACACCCTCCTTACGTACACTAGGTGGCCAACCTATTGTACCACTACGTTGGGCCGCAACGTAGTGTTTTGTAACAACTATATGCGTTACGCTCGGAACCATTGTCCCTGAAAACATGTCCCCTTAAGGGTTGTTCACCTCAGCTTTTAAACATCTGAATCCGCACCAAAAATCATAACTTTTCAATAAACGCTTGAATTTCATGAACATCTTTCTAAATTCTTCTAGCTGAATTAAATAGCATAGGCTTCTACAATAATTTGGACATCAATTGAAATATATATATACATATATATTCTCATATCTTAAAGAAATCTAAAAAATCTTTTTATGACGTCATGATTATGACGTTATCATACTACATCTCACCATAATGGGCTGACGATCATATGATCACATCCAACACCAGGTTCCATTGCATTGATGACTCCATCGTTTGTCATATCACCCGATACATATAATTAAAATATATTTTGAAAAATTTTAAAAATCATTTTTTTTCCTCTAGCCGAAACAAACAGCATAGATATGCGAATAATAACACTGTTTTAAAAATTCTTTAGTTCACTAGTGTGATCCAACATTTTTCAAAAATTAAAAGTACAACCATCGGCACGAAGTCAATAAATTTCAAAAAATCTAGCAAAGCTAGAAGATTTAGAAAAACCAATGTCTCCACTTTCTATACTGATCCATTACTTAATAGGTCTATCTATTCCTATCATCCTCAATACTCCATTCACACTTAATTATACCCCAGTTCATCAAACTTACCGCACATTGGAAGTTCAGGACTTGCCACAATAATATGAGTTTAAGAACTTATCGTAGTCAGATCATAGGCGTCTATTCGCTGAGGGGTTCAAAACATACCATATTATTATGAGTCACAAACTTACCATATGCATTAGTTTTAAGAACCGCGCCTAATCCTAATAATATATGTCTAATCTTAATAGTTTCTAACAATCAAACATACACATTAGAAAAGAATCACCTTTTCGTCACATATACATTGATAGTGCGACACCAACATTCCAATGATTTTCAATATGATAAACTGAGTGCAAGCACAAAACCCTCGCCTATACAAAGATTTGTACAACTCAGCCATCACATGAGTCCTCCATTGAAATCCCACCTAACTTTATCTTACTCTTAACTTGCTCTTTGCTCGATACAAATTCCTCGTATCACATCATCTATAACTCATCGCGAGTTTTCTCGTACTACTTCATAGTACACCAGCTTTGTAAGACCCCAACTTTTATAAATAAAGATGAATTTTCTATAAATATCATTTTTAAATATTATGGAGTAAATTTGATATAATGTTATAGTTGTGGGTAATATTTATAAATTTTTCAATGTACGCAAGTTGTTATATAATATTCGATTTGTCAGGGAATATTCGTTTTAACAGGGAATATTCGTACAACAATCATTGGTGGACCCCACAATGAAATTATTGTTGTATTAAGAAAACGACATAAATACTTTATGAAAATAACGGCGGAAGTTTTATCGTTAACTGTTGAAACACCCAAAGGTTAAAGTATGTGAATACGCTGGCGTTGTTGCAGAGTAGACACTGTATTGATTATTGATGCTTATGTGATAAGTCACCAGCTTTTGTTTTATTGGTATTATTATGTAATAAAATGTAAAGTTTTTTATATAAAATGTAATACTTTTATAAAGTTATCTATTTTATTAGACAATAATTAGAATATACTATATTTTATTATGCATAGTGCTCAGATAGTGTTTGCATAGTAAAAATCTTTTATAAAGTTATTCGCTTTTATTAGATTATAAATAGAATATATTATATTTTATTTAAAAGATTTTGCTTTAAATATGGACCATCGATTAAAGTAAATCAATCTCGAATTGCTCATGAGTTAGTTACTATGCAAATCCATTTTTCTATAAATAGAAGCTCATTCCTTCATTATTTCTTACAATTTCACCAAACTCTAGAGAGAAATTATAGAGAAGTTATAGAAAAGTATTATGCTCCTTCCCTACTCTTATATTCAGCTTTTTTTACTAGTAAGGGATATTATTTGTTGTACTCGTAAGGGGTATTATTTCTTTTGTATTCATGAAGAGAACTTTTGTTATTCCATTCTTTATTATTCTACTGGAATAACCAGTATACGCAGAATACCCTATACTTGGTGACATTCTTCTAATATTCCGCCTTTATTATTATTCATTTGGAATATCCTCGTCTCATGCGCTTATGCTGGGACCGGTTCGCCTTTTTATTATTATTCTCGTGGAATATCCTCGTATTGTGCGTTCTACCGGACCGGTTCCGCCTCTTTATTTATTCTCGTTGGAACATCTTGTTTGGCAAATTTTGCCTCGACTCGGTTTCATTACTTATTAATCTGTGGAATAACTCGCCTGCGAAGTATCGCATGCATGGTGATTTCTTTTGTTATTCCATTCGTTATTATACTCAGTTGGTTAAATTTTTGACTTCTATACTCCATGAAATTAGTGGAATATCCTTGATATTTGCTCTTCATCCAGTATCTTTTCAGGGAAATATTCTTCTGAGCATTCTTGAATTTTACTCTACAAAGCAGTATCATGTTGACAATTTGGACGTTATTGATTCATGGATAAATTAATTCTTGAACTTGTTTTATTGAATTCTTATATCATTGTCATCATCCTCGTGTTTATATTATGTTGAAAGTCATATGTGGCATGTAGTGCATAGATGGACTTAGTATGATTATGACCAGGGATTATTCGGTGTAATCATGACCGTAATGTTACAAATGATGTGGAAAAAGTCCTCATTGGCCCGTAGTGCATTGATGGATAGTTGATGGTATGATCATGACCATTAATGAATACACAAATATTCTTGGCCCATAGTGCATGGATAATTGTGGTCGTGATACTAAAGAATATCATTGGCCTTAGTGCAGGGGTGATTTAATGATGTGGATTATTTATTAAGCTGAGTCCCATCAATAAAAGTCATGAAAAACCTTTTAAATCATAGAAGATAGTAGATTTTATTCTCTACTTGACTCTTCTAATGGATTGCTTGTTCACCGTACCGCAGCTTAAACTTGATGTTTGTTATATTTTATCAGTTTAACACTGTTGAAGGCTAATGATAATTTTTTTTGCATTATCTTAGTCATAATATTTCTTACTATGCTAGTTGAGCTCACCCTTTCTTTCACTGTTCTCTTCAGGAAATGAGAATATAGCTGGGACGAGTCGGGGAACGGAGTGATGGACCAGATGATAGTATTAGTAGTCCTTACTATTCTGTTAAATAGTGTGACAATAAATGTAATGAGGACCCCATTGAGTTTGTATATTATCTAGATGACAATATTTGTATTAAAACTCACAGCATATGTTTAGTCGTATTTTACACGACTGTTGTATAATTAAGTTGTATTTGAATTTTGTACCATGTATTTGGCGACTCAAGATGGGTGATGTATACCTATTTTGGGGGCGTCACAATTGGTATTAAAGCTTAGGGATATGATCCCTGGCTAAGATGTGAGAATAGAACTAGGAGGGGAGAGACGAGGAATTCCTTTGCTAGTATGACCTACCTAAGTTTATTTGGTATTTAATTGGTCGGTCGGAATATAGGGATAATATGTTACATGTCAATTAACATTTTGTTTTGTGGCAGTATCTTAAAATAACATCCGAGAATGTTTAGAATAGCAATGGAGCACAGGCGACCGTTGATTCACCACATATCAATAATCAGGATAATGTGCATCAGGAAGGCGACAATCCTCATGCAAACAACAACACTGACCAAATAATGAATGATAGAATGTTCAGAGGCTTTATGCAATTCATGTAACAGCAGTCGAGAGCGGCTCCTGTCCAAAATATAGGTGGAACCACTGAAAACTCTCGGACGGTCACCGCTAAACAATTCAAGGAGTTGGGACCACCGGAGTTTATTGGAGAGCCAAAACCACTTAAGGCGGAAGCATGGATAAATCAGATCACCAAGATATTTGATATCTTGGGATGCTTTGAGAAGCAAAAGGTTCCCTTTGCCTCCTTTATGTTGCGAGGAGAGGCAGATTACTGGTGGGAATCGGTAAAGCGTACTCAACCTGCCGCACTGAAAATGTCTTGGGAGAAGTTCCAAGAACTATTCAACGACAAGTACTTTCTCGAAAGTATTCGTCACATGAAGGAGGTGTGTTCATCAAGTTGGAACAGAATAATATGACCATGTTGCAATACGAAGCAAAATTTGCCGAGGTGTCCCGGTTTGCGTCCCACTTGGTGGATAATGAAGAGAGAATGACGCGAATGTTTTTAAGAGGTTTGAAGCCGGAGGTATGTCAACATCTTATTTCTCATAAACTGTGTTTGTATTCAGATGTTATAAATAGTGCTCAGTTAGTGGAGTGCGATAACGAGTGAACGCAACCAAAAGAGAGCAGTCGGCAAAATGATAATACCAGCGAGAGCAGTCATCGAAGCGATGACAACAAGCGTGGAGGGAATGAACAGGCTAGAAATGGTAACCACTTCAGTGGTAATCAGGGCCAAAACAATAAGAATCGATATTTCAAGAAGTGGAGATTCAACAATGATGGAAAGACGTCAAGACCAAAGACTGTCGTTAAGGAAGGAGAACGACCACCTATCATATGTTTCAAATGCGTAGGGAGGGCACATCACCCAAACTGCTGCGATGTCAGTCAAAGCATGTTATAATTGTGGAAGAGAAGGTCACTTATCCCGATTTTGTCGCTCACCGAAGAAAAATTCACTAGGATGGAGGCACCAAAGGCCAGTCCCGAAAAAAGTCAAAATGGTAGTCTAAGGAGAGCGTTTGTTGTGACCTCCCGAAGCAAGGAACCCGAATGAGGTCATCACGGCACGCTTTTATCATAAACTCTAACGAAATCTATACTTTATTTGATACCGGTTCTACCCATTCTTTTATTTCTCTTACTTGCGCTCATCGATTAAATTTGACTCCGAAGAAATTAGACTTTGACTTATCTGTGGAAACTCCGTTGGGAGAAACCTTCATTACATCCACTGTTTATAAGTCTTGTTTGGTTCAAATCGGTACCCTCATATTACCTGTCAATCTTATTTCATTGAAAATACTTGCATTTGACGTGATTCTAGGGATTGATTAGTTAACTACTTATCATGTAAAAATTAATTATTTTCATAAAGTTGTTAGCTTTCATATTCCTAATCAACCTATTATGCGAATTCAAGTGACCAAACTATTAAAATCAATCACGGTCATCTCAAGCCATAAAGCTATTCGTTTATTAAAAAACGGATATCAAGCTTTCTTAGCTCATGTCATGGATCTAAACAAAAATACGTCAGTTTTGAATGATATTTCTATTATTAATAAATTCCCTGACATATTCCCCGAAGAACTTCCTGGCCTACCCCCAGAGCGTGAAATTGAATTTTGTATCGACCTTGAACCCGGTACAAAACCCATTTTCAAAGCCCCATATCGAATGGCTCCTATTGAACTTCAGGAGTTAAAGACCCATTTAAGTAAAGCTTTTCTTTTGTTTTCTTTTTCTTCTTCTTCTTCTTCTTTTTCTTCTTCTTCTTCTTCTTATTCTTCTTCTTCTTCTTCTTCTTTTTCTTTTTCTTTCCTTTGTTCTTAGTTTAGACTTAGGTTTAAAAAACTAACGTAACTTAGTGTATATACAATATATATATAACACATATAATTATAGAATATATAACTCCCAATATAAGTACATATACTAATTATCAATTTAATATATAAGTTATAAAAATTAAAATTTTAAAAGCCCTAAGAATTGTTTGGCAAAACCATATTAAAATAATGACTTAATCATTCCTTAAGCCTTGTTTGGCAAAATAAGATTAAAACTACTTTAATTTATTTTAATAACCAATTATAAGTAAGTTATTTGTCACACTTCTTTTAATTAAGTTTTCATACTTAATCTAATTAATACCAATAATAATTTATCAATTAAATCATTAAATCACAAAACTCAATACAAATAATTACCCATCAAAATGAAATATCAATATAATAATTCATTTAATCAATATAAACTCTCTAATTTAATTATTAAATTAAATTAGAACATTATCCCATAATTATTAATTTCTTTAACTTATTAATTATTTATTAAACAAATAATTAACCAAATCAAATCAAATCAATTAAACAAATATTTATTCAACGATAAACACATCCATTAAATATTTATATAATTCAATAAATATTTAAATATTATAATTAAAAAAATCTGGATTGTTACAAGACCTAGAGAAAGAATGAAGAGAATAAAAGAAAAGGCCAGCAGACCCCGAAGATGCCAAAAATATAATAAATGCCAAGCGAATGGCACAATCTGATGATGGCCAGAAGACAAAATGGGAGAGGGTTGTTAAACCCAACGAAAAGGTGGTGTTTCAATTGTGACGGTACAAGGGGGAACTGTAGAGCCCCCAAATCCGGGTACTTGAAACCCAAACTCGGTGCTTCACGATACCATTTCTATGAGCGGAATAATACTAATAATAATAACAATAATATAAAGATCAACTTAATTTACATATTTATCAGAGTCTGAATCCCAAGTACATAACCTTTAAACATTCATTAAAACCCATGATAGATAATATATATCATATTTGTCTTAATAAAGTCTAAACTATTACATAATATATAGCATAACACTTATTCAGCAACTTTCTCTTTTCCTTTGTTCTTAGCAGAGCTCTCTGGTTGTTCACCCTTAGTTGAAAACATTTGAATTAAGCAAGGATGAGCATTTGAGTGCCCAGCAAGTAATAGCAATTATATATATAAAATTCAAAAGAATTTAAATGTTTTCTTTATACTACCCTTCTACAACGATTCAACAACAGTGAAGTAATCACTAATGATAATAATATATCAATTCTATACCAAATTTTTGAAACTACGTCTTGACTATAAATAGGGTTTAGGTGACATGCTATGAACATTATTTTCAATTTTCAAATAGGTTAAACAGAAATTCATCTCAAGAACTCATCATAACTTACGACGCACGGGGTGATCACCAATATGCCTGCATTGATCAATACTACATGCAAGAACGAGGGTATCGTTCACTCTGTCACTCTCAAGCGCAAAAAGTTTCCGTGTAGGGATGTTCATACTTTTCTCGGGTTCCAAATCAAAGGTTTTATCTTGTTCAACAATAATCTATAATTCAACATATATGTATACGGGTAATTGACAAAGGTATATCAACATGTGATTAAATATAATGATTATCCAAGTGAGGACACTTGTATAACCATTTATAGAAATTAACAAATGTAATATATATATATATATATATATATATATATATATATATATATATCTAAATTACCATATACTAACATGTTGATAATCAATGAGCGTATATAATATAAGGTTAATAATAATGTATAATAATAATATAATTTAGAAACATTCTTACTCATGTCCATTGCATAAAGAAAATATAAAGGTAAGATATCTTTTTGATGATACCGCTTTACCGCTTCTTTTACAACTTAGTTTTATCTTTTATCTCACGACCTATCATTAATAAGATCGTCCGCTCGATTAGAATAACATACTATAACACATAAGAGCACTTATTTATTGCATAAAAGACATAACATATTCATATTGTCACATATGTTTAACAACCATCGAATCATAAATAATCACATAACTAATTAAATTATCTAAGTCCGATCAATTTTAGAAAGGCGTCTTGTAATCGATAACAACTTTATTAATGTAATTATCGAGTCTAAGACTCACATTCACTCAGTAACTTAGTATTAGTCATATTATTTTTAAATGACTTAATATAATTTTATAACATTTATTATAATTTATCATGAATTTTTAAACATCGTAATCATTATTAAATTATTTAAATATTGAATAATTCTATTATCATTAATATTTAATTAATATTAAACTATTAATGAAACTATTGCTAAAATATTAAAGTTATTTATAATAACTTAGAATATTTTTAAAGTATTAATATTACCCTTAAATGATTTTTAAAATATTTAAAATCATTTTTAAATAATTATCATTAATATTAAAGTATTAATGTTTTATTTATCAAAATATTAAAAGTCATTAAGTATAACTTAATAGTATTTTAATTCATTTTATCCTTTTAAATGATTTTAAATTAATAAAACTATTTTTAAACTATTTATTTAATATCATTATTAAATAAATTCAATATCATTAATAATAAATTAATAATTATTAATATTAAATTATTAATGAAATTATTCTTTAAATATTAAAAGTTATATTTTATAACTTAAAATATCTTTAAACACTTTATTTTCATTTAAAATGATTATTATAATATTAAATTTTTTAAAACTAAATTATTTAATATAATTATTAAATAACTTTAATATCATTAATAATAATTAATTAATGAAATTTATCCTTAAATATTAAAAGTTATATTTTTTAACTTAAAATATTTTTAAATACCTTATTATTATTTAAAATGATTTTAATATAACAAAATTATTTTAATTAATTTATTTAATTCATTTAGTAAATAACTTAATGATCATTAATATTAAATAATTAATGAAATTTGCTTTAAAATATGAAAAGTTATATTTTATAACTTAAAATATTTTTAAATAACTTATTATCATTTAAAATGATTTTTAATATAATAAAATCATTTTAATTAATTTATTTAATGCATTTAATAAATAAATTAATTATCAAAAATATTTAAATAAAAATAATATTTATGAAAAATATTTCAAATTATTAATATTTAATTTTTATAACTTAAAAATAATTTTTGAAATTTTCAAAATTAATAACTATTTTTAAATAATTTTCAAAATTAAAATAAATATAATTATTAAATCATCATTATATAGCATTTAGCGGCGTAAAGCGTCATGCCAGGGTGTTCTTGAGCCCTTAAGAACATTCATAGCAGTTAACAAGTGTGCACGTTTGACCATGTGTAGATCTTAGCTCGTTAAGTTTAAGGATTTCTATTGTCATACCTTGTAGTACTAGTAACGTACTACAAGCTCCAACAATCAACACGATCACAAAGCAACTAACAAAGGAGATCCAATAAAATTAGGGTTTTTAAATAATTAGGGTTTCCAAAACATAGTTAGGGTTCTAATAATTATAATTTTAATTTACTAATTAGGTTTACCTTAATTAGCAATAAAATCTATCATACGCAAGTATTATTCACAAAGAACTCCATTTTCGACTAATCAAAATCTCTGGTTTAGGTTTCCAATTAGGGTTTCTAATTATTAGAAATTCAAATGTAAACTATGGTTTTAAATTTATAATTAGGGTTTCCTAATTATCATAACATTATGTAACACACAACGTAAATCATATAACATACGCTTATATAATAGTCTTAAACTCACAATTCACGATTACTAAATAAATTTGAACTCGTATTCGAGTTTTAAATTAGGGTTTCATAGTAAAACTAGGATTTGTCATATAACACCATAATTGACCAACCATTATCGGTCCACGTATACAGTACATATTTATAGCAATGAAAAATCAAAATATAATATTATTATATTATTATTATCATTTCTTGATAAAAATTCAAAATTAGGGTTTGGATTCCATATCTGATTATTCTTCCATATTTAACCTTATTAATTAAGGTAAAATAATTAACTTAATAATCATACTAAAATTCATATAATAAAATAATTATTATAATTATTCAAAGAAAATCATTTCATATATTATTTAAATAATATGAAACTATATTTTCACGGAAAATAATTAATAAAACATTTCTACAATAAAAGTAATTATTATAAGTATATACTTTTTAATAATCAATAATTCTAAAATAAAATTATTTGTAAATATTCATGTAATAAATATATTTTTATTTACCACATAAATACATATATACATTATCTTGAACAAATCCTCATCTTTAAAATAAAAAAAAATTATACGCAAAATTTCTTATTTATTTATATAGAAAATAACGGGTTGTTACAGGAAGAGCCCAAGGAAGCATGCGAACCAAATGGCTCAGGAGAGGTCCCCCACTCCAGCAATACTGAAGAAGGAGGAGTTGTACATCAGAAGGTAGAACCAACTCCAGAATGCTTCGAGGATAGGCCAAAACCTCAACAAAATGAATTAGAGGAAGTTGATTTGGCAACAGAGGGAGGAACGCCAAGACCCACTTATGTCAACAAGGAGCTGGATGCTAACCAGAAGGAGGAGCTGGTACAATTATTGCGAGAGTATAGGGATGTCTTTGCTTGGAATTACGACGAGATGCCCGGAATTGACAAGGATCTTGTGGAGCACAATCTAAACAAAAGCTCGGGAATGAAGCCAATGAAGCAATCACCTCGCAAGTATGCACCAGAAGTCGAAACTCAAATAAAGGAAGAGATCAAGAAGTTGCTGGAAGTAGAGTTCATCAAGCCAATTTAACATCCAACATGGCTATCCGGCACCGGTAAAGAAATCAAATGGACAACTATGAATATGTGTGGATTTCAGAGACTTGAACAAGGCATGCACGAAAGACATGTACCCATTACCCAACATAGACACTTTGGTAGATGCAACGACTAATCATGAGATGATGACATTCATGGATGGGTTTGTGGGTTACAAACAGATAAAGATGGACATTATTATTATAACATGTGCCTAGCATGTGATTACTTAATTCCAGGAAACTCTAGAAATACCCCTTCCATTCTAGGAAGGGGGAAGACTCTTTTGGTAGCTTTAGGCTTGGATATTCCACCTAAAAGCACTAAAAAGATTTGAACACTCTTTCAACTCGAAGAACTGAAGAAGGCTCTTGGAATCCAATAACCCTAACACGGTTTTCGGATTCTAGGGGTTCTGTCACGCGTTGTTGGAGTAATCGCTCACCTGTCGTTCTCCCCTCTTCAATCAATCAATCAATTCCGTGCTCTTTGTGGATTTCTCTCCTCCTCAGCCAACACGAAACCCTAAACAAGCAAGGCGCGTTTTCCTTGCCCATATTTATTTGGCGATTCTGCTGGGGAGGTGTAGAATTCGTGAAGGGTATGCCCATAACTCGAAGTGGGAGAACTACATGAAGAACTACGTCACCAACAAATAGTATTACCTCACCGGATCCAGTTCCAAGGCAAGCAACTCAAGCTTTTAGAAGCGTAAATCTGGATTTTTACCAACCAATTATTGAAGACGCTTCAGAAGGGAGTTCAACATCACCATACATGGACAATCGACAACAAACCAACGCAGGAAGGCAAGACGAGGATGCAAGCGGAGAGCAGACGAATGTTGTGCAACTGGTGATGCTTAAGGCATTGAAGGAAGCACGAGAAGGGCAAGGGATGATGATGGCCATGATGCTGGAAATACAGAGGAAGCAAGAGGAAATGGAGAATTTTTGCCATCAGTTGATACAGATTCCCACCTTTAAGTCCATGTTCCCAGGTAGTTCGCAGGGGGAACAAGCAGGAGGGGAAGACAACAACAATGGCAGCAATAACAAAGAAAACCAGAATGTACCTGCATCGACAGAGAATCAGTCGGTTCCAATCATCAACTTGGAGCCCCAAAATAGTGGTGACACGCCACAACCCAGGTTAGAAGCAAGCCAACCTCAGACACACATCATCCCAACCGCTCTTCCAACATTTTCACAAGTGCAAATGCAAACCATTCTAAGTCATGTCCAGTGAGTGAGCCAGCAGCGGCCACAAGTGCCACCTTTGCACGATCCAAGCGTGCATCAACCAATTTCTCTAACATACACACCACCGATATAGCAGTATATCACAACACCCCAGAGAGTTCACGCCACAAGCCAGTATGTGACGAAGGATGATATGATCGATGTGATCAATCAACTTTGCAGGCAGACAGTCTAACCCTCGGAGTTAGACTTTACTCCGCCTTACCCGGCACACATTAGGAGGCAACCTTACCCGATAGGGTATATTGAGCATCCCCCGCAGTTTCCAAAATACAATGGGGAGAAAGGAAACGCAAGGGAACATATTGCCAGGTTCGTAGAGTCGATGTCTCCGTGGCTTGGATATGATGAAGTGAACAACCACAACTTGTTGATGCGGGAATTCAACAAAACTTTGACGGATAGTGTTTTTAGTTGGTACTACAATTTGGAGAAGGGGTCAGTCCATGATTGGGATGACCTAAAATTACAATTTTTTATTAAATTTTTCAATGTGTAGAAATAGGTAACCATTGTAGAACTCATGCGGTTCAAACAGGTTTTAATGAGGAGCTATCGAGATTATGTTGATGAGTTTCAGGCCCGAGCACGTAGTGTACAGAGCCGATTAAAGAAAAGAACCTGGTCAGGATTTGCAACAATGGTGCCTTAGATTCCTTCAAGCCCCACCTCATTACCAAGGCTTGCGATTCCTTCGTGACCCTCTCATCTTTTGTACAAGACTTGGGAGGAATCATGACACTGCCCACTAGCCATGCAACAGTTACATGGAGGGGCAAGAGGACAGCAACTGTGGCTTTGGCTGACTCTCAATCAAAACCACATGGGGGAAAGAGGGAGAAGCATGAAAAAATTTTGATCGAAGCAAAGGAAGGCCTGGAGACAAATATGCAAGAAAGTCAGTCCTGGAGGCTATCACATGTAGTGAGAAAGCATTCAGGGGTCTATACGAGCAATGGATTGAACATGGGGTGGTGAAACCCCCAAGGCCTAGATTTGCAGTGATGGAAGAGATGAAGAGAAGACCGGACTTTTGTGTATAGCACCAATACGCGGGACATTCCACTATGGACTGTTACAGCCTAAGGAGGATATACCATGAGAAACTGGCAAATGGGGAGATTGAACTTGGAAAGGAAAGCAGTGTTCATGACAAGCAACTGCCAAATCACAAAGGGAAAGAAACATGCAACACTGTTATCCACAACACAATCCCAGAAGTGGAGATGATGATGGAAGAAAAAAAGGAGTATAACCCAGGCCTGCAGGTGACTGCGCTAATGAATGGGACTAAGTTTAGAAATTTTTTCGATCATATAGGATTGGCTAAGGAAGCAAGGATTGAGGTAACCAGGGCAATCATTATGGCTGCCGAGACACAAGGGACTTGCATGGCCATAAGCAAAGGATTTGTGAAGACGATGGAGGAAGAAGAAAATAAGATATCTTTCTCTAAAGCTGATAGAGAGATAAGATACCAAGATAACAGATCATTGTATGTGACAAAGATAATCAATGGCATCGAAGTGCGAAGGGCGTTTATTGACAATGGATCGTTTATAAATATTATGCCCTACACCATGTTCAAACGGTTAGGTCTACCAGAGAAGAAGATTGTGAAGGAACAAACAAACATTATAGGATTCGCCAACCAGAGCACAAGAACCCTGGGACACATCAAGGTAAACATACAAGTTAGGAAGATTCGAGGGCCTGTAATGTTCAATGTTGCAGAGGTGGAAGCAGCATACCATGTCTTGTTGAGAAGGGCTTAGCAAAATGACTATGGGGTGGTACCCTCAGTTTTTCATCAATGCCTAAAAGCTATTTGGAAAGGGAGAGAAGTGAAGGTACCAGCAACTCGGAATCCCTTTGGACCAGAGGAGACACACATCACCGAAGCAACTTTCTTCGATGATGTCGTTGAAGAGGGAGAGAACCAGATTGCGAGGCCTGATTCCCTCAGACTAGCAAGCTGGGAGGAAGTGCATGAAGATAGGTTCGTGCCTGCAGAAAAAGAGAAGAAAAAGACCTCAGAACAAGGAGAATGTTCCAAAAACAAGAAGCCAGTGGTAGTATACCTAGAGAAAGAAGGAAGAAAAGAAAAGGCTAGCAGACCCCGAAGATGCCAGAAATATAATAAATGCCAAGCGGATGGCGCAATCTGATGATGGCCAGAAGACAAAATGGGAGAGGGTTGTTAAACTCGATGAAAAGGTGGTGTTTTGATTGTGACGGTGCAAGGGGGAAGAACCCAAGAAAGTATGCGAACCCAAGAAAGTATGCGAACCCAATGGCTCAGAAGACGTCCCCCACTCCAGCAATACTGAAGAAAGAGGAGTTGTACAACATAAGGTAGAACCAACTCCAGAATGCTTCGAGGATAGGCCAAAACCTCAACAAAATAAATTAGAGGAAGTTAATTTGGCAACAGAGGGAGGAACGCCAAGACCAACTTATGTCAACAAGGAGCTAGATGCTAAACAGAAGGAGGAGCTGGTACAATTATTGTGAGAGTATAGGGATGTCTTTACTTGGAATTACGACGAGATGCCCGAAATTGACAAGGATCTTGTGGAGCACAATCTAAACATAAGCCCGGGAATGAAGCCAGTGAAGCAAGTACCTCGTAACTATGCACCCGAAGTCAAAACTCAAATAAAGGAAGAGATCAAGAAGTTGCTGGAAGTAGGGTTCATCAAGCCAATTCAACATCCAACATGGCTATCCAAAGATTGTAAATTAAAGAAATCAAATGGACGACTCTGAAATATGTGTGGATTTCAGAGACTTGAACAAGGCATGCCCGAAAGACATGTATCCATTACCCAAGATAGACACTTTGGTAGATGCAACGGCTAAGCATGAGATGATGTCATTCATGGACGGGTTTTTGGGTTACAATCAGATAAAGATGTTCGTAGAAGATGCATAGTTGACAGCCTTTCGTACCCCGTTTGGGAATTTCTTCTATATAGTAATGCCATTCGGGTTGAAGAATGCGGGGGCAACTTATCAAAGGGTGATAAATAGGTTTTATACCTACTTATCTGGTATCTATTACTTGAATTAGTTGCTTATACTCATGTTTCTTAGTTACTTTTCATGCATTTCGTGTTCATTTTGTAGATCTTATGCTTGAGAACTATGTGAGCGACTATTGGTATAAAAACGCAAGGAAAAACAATCCGGACATTGCTTGGGTTTTCATGTTCTTGGCTTGGAACTTGGATAACGATGTCGAGCATCTTCATAGCTTTCTGGAACATCTTGAATCATTCCAATCGGAGTTCGGATGCAAGAGTTATGACCTTTGTATCAACGAACCTTGAACTTCACTGGTTTGGGTGGCCATTTGCATAGCTGTCACCTACAACCCAATTTTCAGCCTTCATTCATCAATTATTTCTCCATTATTAAAGAATTAAAGTTTAAGAGCTCGTCGAGAGCTTCGATTTGATAGGTGGCAGGCCCCGTAACTCTTTCTGGATCAAAAGTTATGGTCGTTTTACCAGAGGACACTGCAGTAGAAAACCAATGGCACGGGCGCGCGAATTTGTAGTGCAATTCCAGCGCCGCCGCGCGAATCCTTGGACCAAAAAAAGCATTTTGCTACTTTAGCGTGGGCGTGCCTAACTCCATGCCATTCCCAGCGCGGCCGCGCCACTTCTGAAGTTGACCAGAGCTGACTTTTTCATTAAACAGTAGAATTGGAGCGTAACTTGGAGGAGGGTTAAAGTAGGGCTTAAAAAGAGACGTATTTTCATTATGTAAGGGATACCACCCCTTGGGGGATCAATTAGCTATCATTACTTTCTCTCTTCAATTTCAATAATAGAATAGAGTAGGGTAGAGTAGTTAATCTCTAGAATTGATTAGGTCTGAAGATTGAAGCAATTGAAGAGCATAGGAAATTCAGAATTGGAGCAAGAGAGATCAGATTTGCATTCCCACTTCCCTAACTTCTCTTTACTTCTATCTTTATTTCTCAATGTATAATCAATTGTGGCTTATGGATTTTGATTCTATGATGAGTTAAACTTTATTTTGGGATTGCAATGGATTCTATTGCTTAGTTTAATCTGATATACTTCATTGTTAATGTAAGACCCCAATTTTTATAAATAAAGATGAATTTTCTATAAATATTATTTTTGAATATTATGGAATGAATTTGATATAATGTTATAGTTGTGGGTAATATTTATAAATTTTGCAAAGTACGCAAGTTGTTATATAATATTCGATTGGTCGGGGAATATTTGTTTTAACAGGGAATATTCGTACAACGGCACAATCATTGGTGGACCCCACAACGGAATTATTGTCGGATTGAGAAAACGACAAAAATAATTTATGAAAATAACGGCGGAAGTTTTACCGTTAACTGTTGAAACACTTTCGGTGTTAAAAAGTACAATGTCTGGCGTGGTTGCATAGTAGCACACGTTATTGATTATTGATGCTTACGTGAGAAGTCACTCAGTTTTGTTCAATTATTGCTACAGTAATTGCTGCATAGTATCTCACGTTATTTGATTCAATTATTGTCAATATTTTATATATTATTAAATCAATAATTGAGATGACAAAGTTATTAATATTATTATTTGTAATATTAACGATGTCTAGAGGTTTTGTCAAGGAGAGGTTTGGTCACATAATTGCGTGCCAATGTGGAGAAATCCTTATTGGAAAGCCTCCTCTTTCCTGGGAACGATCTGGTTGATTAATATTGTGAATTATAATAATGATAATAAATTTTGTTTTATTAGTATTATTAATTTAATAAAACAGAAAACTTTTTTTATATAAAACATAATACTTTTATAAAGTTATCTGTTTTATTAGACTATAAATAGAATATATTATATTTTATTATGCATAGTGTTGCATAGTGTCTGCATAGTGTTTGCATAGTAAAATCTTTTTATATAAAACAGAATACTTTTATAAAGTTATTTGTTTTATTAGATTTTAAATAATATATATATATATATATATATATATAGTTTTCGCTGGAATTGCACTACAAATTCGCGCACCCGTGCCATTGGTTTTCTGCTGCAGTGTCCTCTGGTAAAACGACCATAACTTTTGATCCGGAAAGAGTTATGGGGCCTGCTACCTATCAAATCGAAGCTCTCGACGAGCTCTTCAACTTTCATTCTTTAATAATTGAGAAATAATTGACGAATGAAGGCTGAAAATTGGGTTGTAGGTGACAGCTATGCAAATGGCCACCCAAAACAGTGACGTTCAACGTTCGTTGGTACAAAGGTCATAACTCTTGCATCCGAACTCCAATTGGAATGATTCAAGATGTTCCGGAAAGCTAAGAAGATGATCTACATCGTTATCCAAGTTCCAAGCCAATAACATAAAAACCCAAACGATGTCCGGATTGCTTTTCCTTACGTTTTCATACCAATAGTCGCTCACACAGTTCCCAAGCATAAGATCTACAAAATGAACACGAAATGTATGAAAAGTAACTAAGAAACATGAGTATAAGCAACTAATTCAATTAATAGATACCGGATAAGTAGATATAAAACCTACTTATCAAATACCCCTAAACGTAAACCATTGCTTGTCCCCAAGCAACACAATATAATGCAATCTACATGTTATGCAAGCTACACCACTATGCAAATAAATCACAAGATATCCAGCCATGCTAAGAATTCCAATAAGATATGCCTCAGAGAAGTATCAAGATCCAAGAACAAAGCATCAAACTAAGCTACAGGCGACATACAATCAGATAATCCTAACCTACTATAAAGATGCTATGTGTGTGTGTTGTGTTCATAGATAAGCTTGACAAATGTGAAGATTTCACATGCTATACTACTTAAGAAAGAAAACTTAGGTTCAAATCAAGAACTGTGCATATAAATGAAACAACAACTACTCCAACACATCAGTACAAGCTACGGTTCAACAAAGGGTTTATTCTGCTTTATTTTTACTCACGAGGGTGATTTTCGCACTTTCCCGCAGTGTTTATTGAATTTTTTTAAATTTTTTTTTTTCATAACTGTGAAATGTTTCATTCCATTAGGCTAATAGTGCTACCCCTTAGCGAGCTTTCAACCAACGACTCCCAGACCATTAAGATCTTAGGGCGCTAGGTGTAGAAACAATCCCCTCGGGCGTACTTACTCAAGTAACAAAGGCCCCAAAACAAGACTAGCCACGGTAATTATTCATTTTTCTCATTTATCTTTTTCTTTTTTTCCTTTTTAATATAGCAAGCATACCCATTCGTAATCCGCACAGACAGGATGTTCCAACAGAATAATAAAGAACGAAACCAGGTCATGCGTAAACCGCACAGACAGGATGTTCCAACAAAATAATAAAGAACAGAACCAGGTCATGCGTAAACCGCACAGATAGGATGTTCCAAAAGAATAAAGAATGGAACCAGGTCATTCGTAAACGTACAAACATGATGTTCCAACAGAATAATAAAGAATGGAATAACAGAAGAATTTCACCATGTATGCGGTACTTCGCATAGACAGGTTATTCCAACATAATGTTAAAGAATGGAATAATAGAAGAATTTCACCATGTATGCGGTACTTCGCATAGACAGGTTATTCCAACATAATGATAAAGAATGGAATAACAGAAGTTCTCTTCATGAAGACGAAACAAATAATACCTCTTACGAGTACAACAAATAATATCTCTTACCATAAAAGAAGAGTATTCTGACTGGTTGGGCGAGGTTATAAAATGTACCCAGCCTGACGCATTCAAGATGTCTTGGGAGAAGTTCCAAGAATTGTTCAATGGCAAGTACTTTCCTGAAAGTATTCATCACATGAAGGAGGTGGAATTCATCAAGCTGGAGCAGAACAATATGACCGTGTCACAGTACGAAGCTAAGTTTACCGAGTTGTCCCGGTTTGCGTCCCACTTAGTTTATAATGAGGAGAGAATGACGCGGAAGTTTCTAAGAGGTTTGAAACCCGAGATACGTCAATACCTAATTTCTCACAAACTGTGTTTGTATTCAGATGTTGTAAATAAGGCTCAGTTATTGGAGCGTGATAACGAGTCAACCCAACCAAGAGAGAGCAGCCGGTAAATCGATAATACAAATGGTAGCAGTCATCGAAGCGGTGACAACAAATGTGGAGGGAATCAATATGCCATAAATGGTAACCACTTCGGTGGTAATCATGGTCAGGATAATAGGAAAAGTGAACTAAGTGAGAATAACTTCAAGAAGAGAAGGTTCAATAATGATGGAAAGACAGCGGCACCCGTTTCTAAGGAAGAAGAATGACCACCGGTCGTATGTTTCAAATGCAGACAGGAGGGATACATTCGTCCAAACTGTACGCAGCAACCCAAAGCGTGTTTCAATTGCGGAAGAGAAGGTCACTTAGCTCAATTTTGTCGTGTGGTGAAGTCAAGTCCAGCTGGGATGGTGACGCCAAAGGATGTCTTAGACAAGTCAGAGTCGGTAGTTTAAGTGAGAATGTTTGTCGAGGAACCCAAACGAAGCTATCACGGGTAAGTTAATCATAAACTCTTGTGAAGTTTATACCTTATTCGATATCAGTTCTACCCATTCTTTTATTTCTCCTACTTATGCTCAACGTTTAAATTTGACTCCAATACAAAACCCATTTCTAAAACCCTCAAATATTTCTTCACCCAAAACGAACGTAAAATGCGCCAAAGACGTGGCTCGAGTTATTTAAGATTATGACCATACCATTTAATATCATCCTAGAAAAGTGAATGGGGTAGTTGACGCGTTGAGTAGAAGATCGTATGTGATTACGAGTGTGACGTAGTAAACACAAAAATTCATTTCGTATAACTTACAAATGATGAAGATAGAGTTAAAGACTCTAGGAACCTACGTGAAGGTAGGGAGTATACGATTAGAATCGACGTTAATCGATAAAGTTAAAGCCTCTCAAGCTACAGACTCAGAGCTTATGAATGTGAAGAAGAAGGTTTAAGAGGGCGTTATTCTAGAAGCAAGAATTGACGAAGAGAGGAAATCTCAACCCTTGATTTAATTGTTCTATTTGAAATCCTCGATCGAGTAGGAACTATGGCCTATAGACTCGCCTTACTGCCAAGTATGTCGCGTGTTCATAACGTTTTTTTTTCACATATAGATGTTACGTAAATATATGGACGACCCAAACCACATTATTGAGTTAGAACCGGACGAAATAGCGGAAGATCAAACATATAAAGAGGTACCTGTTAAAATCTTGGATAAGAAGGAACATATTCTACGCTCTAGGGTTATACCTCAAGAGTTAGAATTTGAAAGGAAATCAAGGTATTATCATCTCTTCGAACTACTAGGTACGTAATTTTTGAGGGTGAAATTTCATAAGGAGGGGAGATTGTGAGACCCCGAATTTATGAATAAAGATTTAATTTTCTCAAAATATTTTTTTAAGTATTATGGTGTGGATTTGATATAATATTATAGTTGTGGGTAGTATTTATAAATTTTTCAAAGTAAGCAAGTTGTTATAAAATATTCGATTGGTTGGGGAATATTCTTTTTGTTGGGAATATTCGTACGACGGCACAATCATTGGTGGATCCCACAACGGAATTATTGTCGGAGTTAAAAAATGACAGAAATATCTTTTATGAATATAATTAAGGAAGTTTTACCGCTAACCGTTGAATCACCCAGTAATAAAATACGATGTCACGTGTGGTTACATAGTAGCACACGGTATTGATTATTGATGCTTATAGGGAGAAATTCTTATTGGAAAGCCCTCTCTTTCCTAGGAACGACCTGGTTGTTAAATATTGCGAATTATAATAATGATGATAAATATTGTTAAAAATATTGAGAGGATTTTTATGAAGTATTTGTTGTAAATTTTGATTATTTTATGGACCCTCAATTTATCAATTTTTTAAAATAATCGATAAAAAATTATTCATATAATAAAGTAGGGACCACATGTGGGGGGCTACATGTGGGGGGCCATATGTGGGGCCCGCGGGTGGAGAAAATGAGAACTTGGGGGGAAGGGAGTTAGATTGCCGTATAAGGCATGAAAGGTTTTATATATATATATATATAAGTCAGTGGTTAAAAAAGGGGGGAGAAGTTCACGGGGTAACGCCCGTGACTTTTCTTTATAAGCATATATATATATATATATATATAATATTTTATTTTATTTAAAAGTTTTTATTTTATAAGAATATTTTATTGCATAGTACAGCATAGTAAAATCAAAATTTTCAGAATTCAGCCGATGAATTCGCCCGTGACTCCTTGTCCACTATGTGCTCAAATAGTATCTTTTCCATTCTCTTATAAATAGGATGCATATTTAAAATTGAAAATCACACCAGAATCAGAGAATTTTTCTTCTATAATATTCAGTGTATTTCTTTCGAGTTTTAGGAAGCTTTGAGTGTAGAAAACAGTGAAAGTTTTTTTCAAGAATATATCCACTATACCAGACGGAATTGCTTTCTTTTTGAGGTAAGGGGTATTATTTCTGTCGTATTCATGAAGAGAATTATTTTCTTTCAATACTCGTAAGGGGTATTATTTATTTCATATTATGAAGAGATATTATTTTGCGTATTCGTATGAATATTATTTTTCGTTCAATATTCGTAATGAATATTATTTTTGTTTAATATTCGTAAGGGATATTATTTTGTTCAGTATTCGTATAAAATAATATTTTCTTTCATACTCTATAGTATGTAAGGAATATTATTTCGTTTCAGATTTCGAATTTTATACTCATTTTGTTAAAGTTTTGGATTCTATACTCCATGAAATTAGTAGAATATCCTTCATATTTGCGCTTCATCCAATATCTTTTCATGGAAATATTATTCTAAGCATTCTTGATAAGTTTTAACTTTTTCATGCCGGAGTACTATTCATGGGATACTATTCACTCGAGTACTATTCACCCGGGGTACTATTCATGATAAAAATTGATTCGTTTTCGGTCCAAATTATTTTGGTACAATATTATTCTTGAATTTTATTCCACAAAGCAGTATCATGTTGACAATTTGGACGTTATAGAATTCTGGAAAAATTAAATTCTAAATATTTAAAATTTATCCTTGAACTTGATTTATTGAATTATTATGTCATTATCATCATCCTCATGCTTATATTATGTTGAAAGTCATCTTTGGCCGTAGTGCATAGATGGACTTGGTATGATTATGACCAGGGATTATTCGGTATAATCATGATCGTAATGTTACAAATGATGTGGTAAACGTCTTCATTGGCCCGTAGTACATTGATGGACAGTTTTTGGTATGATTATGGCCATGGATTCTCTTCGGCCAAGGGTGCAAAGATGAATTATTTTATGGCATGATCATGACCGTTAATGAAAACACGATTATCTTTCGCCCGTAGTGCATGGATAATTCGTGGTCGTGATACTAAAGAATATCCTTGGCCCGTAGTGCAAGGATGATTTGATGATGTGGATTATTTATTAAGCTGAGTCTCAGCGATAAAATTGATGAAAAACCTTTTAAATTATAGAAGATAGTAGATATCATGCTTTACTTGACTCTTCTAATGGATTGCTTATTCCGCTGTAGTTGTTGATCTAAAACTGGTTGTCTATTATATTCTATCAGTTGTTATACTGTTGAAGGCTAAGGATAATTTATTATGCATTATCTTAGTCATAATATTTCTTACTGGGCTAGTTGAGCTCACCATTTCTTTCACTGTTCTCTTCAGGAAATGAGAATATAGCTGGGACTAGTCGGTGAATGGATTGACGATCCAGATGGTTGCATTAGTAGTTCTCACTATTCTGTGAAATAGTGTGATAATAATTGTAATAATATTGAATTTAAGTTTATATATTGTCTAGAAGACAAATTTCGTGTTGAAACTCCCTGTAAAATCCCAAATTTTACGAATAAAGATTTAATTTTCTCGAAATATTTTTTTCAAAATTATGGTGTAGATTTGAGATAATGTTATAGTTGTGGGTAATATTTATAAATTTTGAAAAGTATGCAAGTTGTTGTATAATATTCGATTGGTCGGGGAATATTCTTTTTGTAAGGAAATATTCGTACGACGGTACAATCATTGGTGGACCCCACAATGGAATTATTGTCGGATTGAGTGTCAAATATTTTTATGAAAATAACGGCGGAAGTTTTATCGTTAAAACTATTGAACTTGTAGCGTCCCCCGAATCCCAGCCCCAAATTACCGCGGATCCGGTTTGCTAATCATTCTATTACTGTTTGCGGAAGATATAAACATAAATTGTTTATACATTACATTACACACTATTCCCCAAGGTCGAGTAACCTTAACTTATACACATTTCATAAACTATTTATTACATAACAATATTTATCACAATACGCTATTACAAACTAGCTGCACTTTATAACCCAAGCTGAACTTGGCTTTAATCGTTTCCTGTATCCGAACGCTTTTGCCTTATCTACAATGTTTTATCATGATATAGCAAGGGTGAGCATGAAAGTTGCCCAGCAAGTTTAAATACAACAATATAACGATATATCATGATTGAAGAGTATGAATAATAAGCTGGCTATAATTCATCAATATAATTGAGAACTAGCAAGAACAAACTTTTGACTGAACAAGTTTTAAACATGAACAAACATTTCTAAACCAACTGGTAATGAAGGTGATCAGCCTTTCATACCTGACTTATACATGCAAGATGTACAGAGTACAATTTTCATGGCAATCAGCAATGATTAACCATAAGCTTGAATAAAACACTCTTATTAGAGTTAAGTAAGAACAAACTTGCTCGAACTGATTTGATTCTGTAACGCAATTTATAACGCTTTACCCGAAGACCTAATATTAATAATATAGATCTCCAATATTAGAATAATTTCATCACAATATAATACTGTTATATTTATATACAAAGAATAACCTAAACACATAACACATAACCCTATAAGTCTATACAGCACATAAGACTTAGCATCAGGTCAAACTATTTCAGTCTGACTTAAAACTGACACAATTCTATCATCCCGACGATCTAGTTTGGACAATACTCGAGTTTAAGTTCGCTTAAACTCGCTTAACTCCTAACAATTATCACGTATAATTTTCTTAGCGATCAAAACATTTTTCCTAGGCTCGTAATAATTTTCGGATAATTATTACTATTTATCATGATTTCCCAATTATTAATATCGTATTTATATGAATTAAATACCACATAATTCCTTAATCATTATTATCCATTTAATATAAAATATCAATAAAAATCATAACATAATATTATAATATAATTATAATATCACAAGATATTTTAATATCTTAAAATCATAATTATTTGATTTTAAACACTTAAATCCATTATCCGATAATTAATATTAATATTAAAATATTAATATTTTCATGCCAAAATATCAAAAGTTATATTTTATAACTTAAAATATTTTTATAACACTTAAATCATTTTATATGATTTTAAATCATTAATTTCATTTTTCCTTAATTTATTTAATATATTAATTAAATAAACTAATTACCATTAATAATAAATTATTAATGAAATTCATCACAAAATATTAAAAGTCATCAAAAATAACTTAAAATATTTTCTTTTACCATAATATTATTTTTCATGATTTTCTCATTTAATTAAAACTATTTTTAAATAATTTATTTAATATTATAATTAAATAAATAAATACTTTTTATATTCCAAAATATTAAATATTTATGAAATATACACAAAATAATTAAAAACTATTTTTCGGACTTTAAAATAATTTTTCATAATTTAATATGTATTTTTAATAATTAAAAACCATTTTTTCCTAATTTTTAATCATTTCCGGAAAATAAAAAATAAACTGTCGCTAAAGGGGCCCTATAGCGACAGAACCGTCGCTATAGGTGTTCTTAGGCAAATTCCAGATCTTCATGTCAAAGTTCGAGGTTACCACTTTGACCAGAAATAAATTCATGTTCCTTTTTTATAATCAAGCGGATAATGTTACCTAACATGTAGTATAAGTGTAATACTATTATTATCAATCGATAACATGGACATCCAACAACAAAAACAAAGAAGATCTGGGTAATCAAAAACCTTGTCGAAAGCATCGTCTGGGTTTTCTGGCAACCCGTAAACCCAAGGCGCTTCGAGTGCCTACATTTGAAGCTTTAAATCTTAATCTTCCGGGTTCTTGGTTTATGTGAACTAGTGGTTTCATTTTGTAGTACTAATGTCTGGGTACACAACCATAACACCAAAGCAACCTAACAACATCAAATGTTCACGATCTAGTATGGTCAAAATAGGGGTCCGGACTGCTCTTGAACAATCTGGGTTTTCCCAGATTTGTTCTTCCGGCAGATAGTCAACCCTGGTTTGACCATACTTATATCCGTTTTGGCTTATGCTCTTGGTAAAATAAATGTTTATATATATAGCCTACATGTCAATATACAAGATCCAATAGATAATAACACATAACCACCTAAACAACTCAAGATCTAGCGCCTGAAATAACTTGTCAGAGAAAATTTTGAATTCTGGGCTACCCAGAATTGCATTTCCGTGAATGGTCAACGGCATTTGACCGGTCATATCTCTCACTCCATTCATGATCTGATCGTGTTTCTTGATTCAGAGCACAGTCGACATGACATAGAACACATATATAACTTAAAACATAACAAACATTTAACAGAAAAAGATCTAGAGGCTCTGACATTCGTTGTCAGACCTCAACTTTAAAATTTTTCCAGATTTTCAAAAATGTAAGATTTGAGCTCTTTAATGTTATGGATCATGGATTTATCAACCCAGATCATCAATTGACACCTATTTACATATCTTTGACCAATCAATTACAACATTTAACATCAAATCATGAGCTTTCGAATTTTAGGGTTCATATACCTTTTGAGTTTTAATTCTTGAATCTGGTCCTTTGATCTGATCCATAGCTTGTTACAAGATGATCATGCTTCATCTTTTCTTTCTATATCTTTCTAACTCCCGAATTTTAGAGAGAGAAAATGGCTTGGACAAAATGAGAATAAATAATGAACTTTTCTCTCTCTTTTTAATTTATATAATCTACAAGTGCAATGTATTTTGATGAAATGGCTGGCATATAGGCTGATGTGTTGTGTTTGTAGGTTATACAAAGTCAAGATTGGTTCAACAACTAAAGTTATTGCAATTTCTACAAGTTAGCTTATTAAAGAAACCTAAAAGGGCATTTTGGTCTTTTCCATAAATTTTTAGAATTTGCCATTTAATGAAACCCTTAGGGTTTAGGTTTTGAGCAATCTAGGGTTTAGGATTTGGATATTTTTAGGGTTTAGGTTTTAACCCTCAAATATTTAGCAACTTGGAATTCAAAAATTTTCTAATTAAATAGAAAATTTTTGATTTCTAATTAAAATTAGGGCTTCCTAATTATATCATAATTTCCTAATCATGAATCATTATTTGCTAATTAGGACTATTTTATCCTAATTAAAATTGCTAATTAAGCACTTAGGGTCAAATTTGTACATTATAATTTATAACCCAAAAATTAGGGTTTTAAATATAAAAATAATATTTAAAGTTTAGAAATTAGATTTCCTAATTAGATTAGGGTTTCTAATAACTTGACAATTAGGATTTATATTTCCTAATTAACATTGTAATTATAGCAATTAAATCCACCACTGTACAATTAGGGTTCAAATGGTCATTAGGGTTTTCAACCCACAATTTAGGGTTTCTAAATAGAAAATAATTTTCTAATATAGAAATTAAATATTCGTAATTAGATTAGGGTTTTCTAATTACTTAACCTTAAAATTAGGATTAATATATCCTAATTAACATTAAAATATTCAATTAACACTTTCATTTTTCCTAATTATAAATTAGGGTTTCAAATCCATCATTAGGGTTTCTGACGGGAAATTTTAAGTTCGATAATTTGAAATTAAGGTTTGCTAATTAATTAAGCGTTACCCTAATTAATATTATAATAATAGCAATAGAGCATTATAATTCTCCATTAATTTCCCAGATTAGGGCTTCAATTTATCAGAATCTGAAACTAGGGTTTTCAGATCAAGTATTAGGGTTTCAGATTTGGAATTAAGGTTTTGTAATCAATTTGTTAAGATTAACCCTAATTAATCATATCGTTATTTAAACTTATGCCATTAAGTTCCCGATTTAGGGTTTCATGCACCGAATTAGGGTTTCGGATTTCCGGAACTGAAACTAGGGTTTCCAGAACCGATTTCTAGGGTTTCTTGCTAAACGCTAGGATTTTCTAACCGAACATTGACGTTCTTAATATATTCTTAGGGTTTGTTACAGATATAATTTATCTGGTCAACCCTTGACCCTTAATCACATTCTGAACACATCATTAACCATATACACAGAACTTAATCACATAAACACTTAATCCTGAATAATTCACCTATAAGCCTTCACGAAATTTTGAAATCCTCAAAATTCCGTCCTAATAACATCAAATGTATACACTTATTTTCTATCTAGGTCTAATATTTGACCTTAAATCAATCATTTAAGATTTTACTAAATTGTCAAAATTCTCGGGTTATTACAGAACTAATCGGTAGTAAAAGTACAAAGAATGTCTGCTGTGGTTGAATAATAGTAATACCAGTATTGATTATTGATGCTTACGTGAGAAGTCACTCAGTTTTGTTCAATTATTGCTACAGTAATTATTGTATAGTAACTCACGTTATTTGATTCAATTATTGTCGATATTTTATATATTATTAAATCAATAATTGAGATGATAAAGTTAATAATATTATTATTTGCAATATTGACGATGTCTAGAAGTTCTGTCAAGGAGAGGTTTGGTCACCTAATTGTGCGCCAATAGGGAGAAATCCTTAGTGGAAAGCACTCTCTTTCCTGGGAGCGACCTGGTCGATTAATATTGTGAATTATAATAATGGTAATAAATGTTATTTTATTATTATTATAAATGTAATAAAACAGAAAACTTTTTATATAAAACAGAATACTTTTTATAAAATTTTGTTTCATTTGATTATAAATAGAATATATTATATTTTATTATGCATAGTGTTTGCATAGTGCCTGCATAGTGTTTGCATAGTTAAAACTTTTTATATAAAACAGAATACATTTTATAAAGTTTTGTTTTATTTGATTATAAATAGAATATATTATATTTTATTGCATAGTGCAGCATAGTATCCTTTCCATTCTCCTATAAAATAGGATGCTTAATTAGAATTGAAAATCACACCAGAAGTTCAGAGAATTCTTCTTCTATAATCTTGATCGTATTTCTTTAGAGTTTAAGAAAGCTTTGAGCATAGAAAATAGTGCAAGTTTTCTTCAAGTATATCCCCGCCATACTCGTCGGAATACTCTTCTTTTTATGGTAATGGGTATTATTTCTTTCATATTCATGAAGAGAACTATTGTTATTCCATTCCTTATTATTCTGTTGGAATAACCTGTATACGCGGACTACTGTATACATGGTCAAATTCTTCTATTATTCCATTCTTTATTATTTTGTTGGAATAACCTGTCTGTGCGGTCTATCGCATACCTGGTGAATTCTGTTGTTATTCCATTCTTTATTATTCTATTGGAACATCTTGTCTGTGCGGATTATGCATGACCTAGTTCCATTCTTTATTATTCTGTTGGAATATCCTGTCTATGCGGGTTACGCTTAACCTGGTTCTATTCTTTATTATTCTGTTGGAATAACCTTTTTGTTCGGTCTATCGTATGCCTGGTGAATTCTGTTGTTATTTTATTCTTTATTATTCTGTTGGAATAACCTGTCTGTGCAGATTACGCACGCCTGGTGAATTCTTCTGTTATTCCATTCTTTATTATTCTGTTTGAATAATCTGTCTACGTGGATTACCGCATGGCGGCAAAAAATCCATTTGCGGTTTCATATATTCTATTATACTCAGTTGGTTAAAGTTTTGGCTTCTATACTCCATGAAATTAGTGGAATATCCTTGATATTTGCGCTTCATCCAGTATCTTTTCATGGAAATATTCTTCTGAGCATTCTTAAATTTTACTCCACAAAGCAGTATCATGTTGACAATTTGGACTTTATTGAGTTCAGGATAAATTAACTTATAAATCTTTAAAATTTATTATTGAACTTGTTTTATTGAATTGTCATCATCCTCATGCTTATATTATGTTGAAAGTCATATGTGGCCTGTAGTGCATAGATGGACTTGGTATGATTATGACCAAGGATTATTCGGTATAATCATGACCGTAATGTTACAAATGATGTGGAAAAAGTCCTCATTGGCCCGTAGTGCATTGATGAACAGTTTTTGGTATGATTATGGCTATAGAGTCTCTTCGGCCAAAGGTGCAAAGATGAATTATTTTATGGCATGATCAGTACCGTTGATGAAAACACGATTATCTTTGGCCCGTAGTGCATGGATGATTCGTGGTCGTGATATTAAAGAATATTTTTGGCTTGAAGTGCGGGGATGATTTAATGATGTGGATTATTTATTAAGCTGAGTCTCAGCGATAAAAGTGATGAAAAACCTTTTAAATCATAGAAGATAGTAGATTTTATTCTCTACTTAACACTTCTAATGGATTGCTTGTTCCGCTGAAGTTAAACTTGATGTTTTTTATATTTTATCAGTTTAACACTGTTGAAGGCTAACGATAAATTATTATGCATTATCTTAGTCATAATATTTCTTATTGGGCTAGTTGAGCTCACCCTTTCTTTCAATGTTCTTTTCAGGAAATGAGAATATAGTTAGGACTAGTCGGGTAATGGATTGACGGTCCAGATGGTTGGATTAGTAGTCCTCACTATTCTGTGAAATAGTGTGATAATAAATGTATTGAGGACTTATTTTGAGTTTGAATACTGTGTAGAAGACAATATTTGTATTAAAACTCACAGCTCATATTGTATATTTAAGTTTGTATTTGCATTCGGTACCATGTATTTGGCGTCTCATAATAGGTGATGCATACCTATTTTGGGGGCGTCACAGTTGGTATCAAAGCTTAGGGATATGATCTCTGGCTAAGATGTAAGACAAGAACTAAGAGGGGAGAGACGGGGAATTCCTTCGCTAGTATGACCTACCTAAGTTTATTTGGTATTTAATTGGTCGGTCAGAGTATAGGGATAATATGTGGTATGTTAATTAACCCTTGTTTTATGACAGTGTTTGAAAATGGCATCTGAAAATGTTGAGATCAGCAATGAAGCACATGAGACCGTTGAGTCACCAACGATCAATACCCAGGATAATGTGCAACAGGAAGACAATAATCCTTAAGTAAATAACAACACCGATCAAATGATGAACGATGGGGTGTTCAGAGGCTTTATGCAATTCATGCAACATCAGGCGAGAGCGGCTCCTGTCCAAAATGCAGGTGGAAACTCTGGCAACTCTCGGACGGTCACCGCTAAGCAGTTCAAGGAGCTGGGACCACCGGAGTTTTTGGGAAAGACAGAACCACTTAAGGCAAAGACGTGGATAAAACAGATCACCAAGATATTTGATGTCTTGGAATGCTCAGAGGAGCAAAAGGCTCCATTCGCCACCTTTATGTTGCGTGAAGAAGCAGATCATTGATGGGAATATGTAAAACGTACCCAGCCTGACGCACTCAAGATGTCTTGGGAGAAGTTTCAAGAATTGTTCAACGACAAGTACTTTCCTTAAAGTATTCGTCACATGAAGGAAGTAGAATTCATCAAGCTGGAGCAAAACAATATGACCGTGTCGCAGTACGAGTCTAAGTTTGCGGAGTTGGTTTACATCCCATTTGGTCGATAATGAGGAGAGAATGACGCGAATGTTTCTGCGAGGTTTGAAACCTGAAATACGTCAATACCTCATTTCTCACAAACTTTGTTTATATTCAGATATTCTAAATAGGGCTCAGTTATTGGAGCGTGATAATGAGTCAACACAACCAAAAGGCATCAACCAACAACACGATAATAATCGTACCGGTGGCAACGGCCATCAGAACAATGATAACCATTATGGGGGAAATTATCATGCCAAGAATGGTAACCACTTCGGTCGTAATTATGACCAAGATAATAGAAGTGGAAATTTCAAGAAGAGAAGGTTTAATAATGATGGAAAGACAACAGTACCAACACCCGATTCAAAGGAAGAAGAACGACCAACGGTCGTATGTTTCAAATGCGGACAGGAAGGACACATCCGTCCAAACTGTACGCAGCAATCCAAAGCGTATTTCAATTGTGGAAGAGAAGGTCACTTAGCTCGATTTTGTCGTGTAGTGAAGTCAAGTCTAGCTGGGATAGTGATGCCAAAGGATGTCTCAGACAAGTCAAAGTCGGTAGTTTAAGTGAGAGCGTTTATCAAAGAACCCGAACGAGGTTATTATGGGTAAATTCATCATAAGATCTTGTGAAATATATACCTTATTCGATACCGGTTCTACCTATTCTTTTATCTCTCTTGCTTGTGCTCAACATTTAAATTTGACTCCGTAGAAATTAGACTTTGACTTATCTGTTGAAACTCCGTTTGGAGAAACCTTCGTTACATCCATTGTTTATAAATCTTGTTGATTCAAATCGACACTTTCACGTTACCTATCGATCTTATCTCTTTAAAAATACTTGCCTTTGACGTGATTTTAGAAATCGACTGGTTAACTACTCATCGTGCTAAAATTGATTATTTTCGTAAGGTGGTTAGCTTTTATATTCCTAACCAAACTGTTATACGAATTTAAACAACCAAACCACTAAAGTTAATCAGTGTTATATATATCAAGCCATAAGTAAAGAGCCCTGAGCCTTTATCTGGTGACTTCCTTGTGTGGAATGCACCGAAGTCAGACTTTTCGTAGGAGACATCGTGAATAACAGTGACAAGTTGATAGGTATCAATATGATGTGCTATCCAAGTCTTGGATGAGTCACAGTTTTGAATGATATTTCTATCGTTAATAAATTTCCGGACGTATTCTTGAAGACTTCTTAGCCTACCCCTAGTGTAAGACCCCGAATTTTATGAAATAAAAGTATTCAAATTTTCTTATAATTACAATTCAGTAAATGATTAAATTGATAAAAGTTTAAAGTTAAGGGTAAGATATGAATTTTTTTTAAAATATGCAAGTGGTTATAAAATATTCAATTATTGGAAAATATTCGTTTGGTCGTGGAATATTCTTGTTGTCGGGAATATTAAATGCGGACTACTGAATCATTAGTGGGCTCCATAATGTAATAACCGCTTGGATGAAGAAAATGACAAGTATGAGTTTTTATGAATAATGGCGTAATTATTACCGAATTAACACCGTTGGATTACACGGTGGTTAAAATACAATAATCTGGCGTGATTGCACAAAGATATAACACTGCATTGTTGCACAATATTGTTAAATTATTGATTCTTACGTGAAGAAGGCACTACTCAATAATTGTTACGAAGAATTATCGCTCAATATTTTATTTTATTGATTCAATAATTGTTGCGTTGATATTTTATATTATTGTTGTTTCAATAATTATCACTGCATAGTATTTCCCATTATTATATCAATAATTCATATTATTTGAATAATATTATTAGATAACATTATTGGCAATGTCTAGAAAGTTCAGTCAATGAGAGGTTTGGTCACCTAATTGCGCGGCGATGAAGAGAAATTTCGATTGGAAAGCCCCTATTTCACGAGAGCTACCGGTTGTCATAATTGTGATTCTGTAATATTATTTGTGAATAATTAATTATTGATTTATATGATGAGGAAATATTTATTTTATGTGGATATAAATTATAAGGATATATTTATTTTATGTGGATTTAAATGAAGGAATTTTTGCATGTTTTATTTGTTGAAAGTTTGATATATTATTTTTCACCGATAAAATATTCAATTAATTATATTATTATAATATTACATTATGCTAGTATAATGTGGTTATATAAATAATTTTGTGAATAGCCCACCTTTTTGATAAACAAATTCGGTGCCTAATTTGCCTTAGCAGTATGCAGGGGTTGGTGGGAATAATATTGTAATTCATTAATTGCAGCATGTGAATTAATGGGTGGAGGTTGGATAATGGGTTTTAAATTCTCTGCATGCATCTTTGCAAATTTGTTAAGTCATTTGATTGGTGGAAGAGGTTGGTGGAGCAAGTTGTCTACAAAACATTTGATTTTCTAAATTTGTGGACCCTCACCTATGTTGATAATTGTGAAATTAGGCAAGGATTTATGCTCCAGCAAAGACTTATCAAAACTTGCTTCCAAAGAGTGGGTCCTAAGCTATGGAAAAATAAGAAAAGTTAGGCAAAAGTTTGGCAGGAGAAAAAATAAAGCAGACTAGTTTATCTCTCCTTCCGTTGCTATAAATAGAGGGATAACCCTCCTTCCTCAACACACCTTCATAATCAGAAATTCTTATTCTAGAGTATTGTGAGTATTTTCTTATTTTGAGCGTAGTTTTCTGCAAGATTTTCTCAGAATAATATCCGATATTCCAGTAAAATCCAGTTTCTACTAAGGTAAAGGATATTATTTTATTGCAACACTCGTGAGAAATATTATTTTCTTTCATACTCCATATTACGAAAGCGATATTATTTTATCTCGTATTCCTAAATTTGAACTTACTATGGTAAGTATTGCTTTATATAATTCTGAAATGATTAGAAATTTTGCTTCATCTAATATCATTTCATAGGATTATTAGTCCGAACTTTTATCAAATTTGGAACTTTTCATGACTGGTATCGCTTCACTCACATCGCTTTTGTTTCACGATTCTTCGTTCACGTAATCTTTCACGGGTATCTTTTTCACAAAAGAAAAAAAAATATTTTTTTTTCTCTTCCAAGTTATCTGTTGTGACCCTTATTCTTGAAATTTAATCCATGTTTTGATCATATTGTTTTTATTATCATATATAACATTTTTATAATCTTAGTGATGAAATTTCTCTTTGACTTGAGTGTAAAGATGGGTAGATTATTAGTATGATCGTGACTATGGGTTCTCTTTGGCCAGTAGTGCAAAGTTGAATCCTTGACTGGTATGATCATGACCATTGAATTTATAATTGAATATTTTTAGCTTAAGTGCAAAGGTGAATGGATCAACATGGTTATAATTATTGTTTATATAAATTCTGAAATGATTATATATTTCTTTGAGATATTAATATATTTGGCATGTAGTGCAAATATGAACTGTTGATGAATATATTTGGCCTGTAGTGAAAATATGAACTGTTGAGGAATATCTTTGGCCTGTAGTGCAAAGATTAATTGTTGATGAATATCTTTGGCCCGTAGTGCAAAGATGACATGTTGTTGAATATCTTTGGCCAGTAGTGCAAAGATGAACTGTTGATGAATATCTTTGGCCCGTAGTGCAAAGATGAATTTATTAGTATGATTATGAACAGGAACTGTAATTTGGTATAACCATGATCTTTGATGTTTCATGTAAAGACATGTGATGAAAATTATCTTCGTCCTGGATGCGAAGAGAAATTTAGAATCGCAATTATGATTATGAGTTATTCATATGATTGTGGACCAGAACTGTTGATTGATGTTACATGGATAAAACATTGTTGGTGGATTTTTAACATAGAGAAGATAATAGACTTTATGGTCTATTTGACTCTTCTAATGGATTGCTCATTCCGCTGCAACTATGGTTGAAATTTTTATCATCTACCATATGTTCTAAATCTCTGATTTATTATTGATGAAGGCTATTGATAATTTTATTATCTTTAGTCATGATATTCTTTTATCGAGCTAGTTGTGCTCACCATTTTGCTTCACAATTCCTTTCGTAATAAGAGTGTAGTTGGGTTGAAAGCGAAGTATGAGGGGAATAGAACGGTGGTCATCATTTAGTAGTTATATTTGGTGAATCAACTAGGGTGAAAGCTAACCTAACGTTGGAAGGGTGTTTTGCCACTATCATACAAGATGTCTAATGACATACAACCTTGTGTCATCATAAGACAGGGTTGTGCTCATCCACTTGCTGAGTATATTTACGAGCACTACCTATATAATCTTGGTGTTTGTTTGAGATATAATTCTCAATTAGAGATAGTGGAGATAATGATATGTCAAGCGAAGACTCACCATTGGGATGAATATGATAGTAATCTTCTCATTTTTCTTTGGGGTCTATTGGGTCAACCAAGGATAATTCTGTGGCCATATGATATCTATCATAACTTATAAGCATGGCCTCCCATGTACGAAGGTTTCCTTGAGCACTTCCCAAATATTCTAATTTCTAAAATAGTTTTTGACTATACCTTTATGTAAGGTGTCATTGTGATGTGTTATCCAAGGTTGGGATGAGAGTCACAGTTGGTATATATATGTATCCAAACTCACAGCATATGTGTTGTTGTATTTTGCACGACAATTGTTGTAATAAAATTATAGTTGTTTTCTGTACCATGTATTTGGCGACTCAGAATAGGTTGGATGGAATGGACCTATTTTGGGGTTGTCACACCTAGAACATGAAATTTAATTTTGTATTGACCCCAGTACAAAACCCATTTCTAAAACCCTCAAATATTTCTTTACCTAAAACAATCGTATAATGTGCCAAAGATGTTGGCTCGAGCTGTTGAAGATTACGATCGTACCATTCAATATCATTGTGGAAGATAGAACGTGGTAGCTAACGCGTTGAATAGAAGATTGTATGCGTTTACGAGTGCAATGTTATTAACACAAAAACCCATTTTGTATAATTTATAAATGATGAAGATAGAGTTAAAGACTCTAGGGACCCATGTGAAGATAACAAAAATATAATTAGAATCGACTTTAATCGATAAAGTTAAAGCCGCTCAAACTACACACTTGGAGCTGATGAATACGAAGAAGAAGGTTCAAGAAGGCGTTATTCTAGAAGCAAGAGTCGATGAAGAGAGGAAATCTCAACCCTCGATTTAATTGGCCCATTTGAAATCCTCGATGGAGTAGGAACTGTGGCCTATAGACTCGTTTTATCGCCAAGTATGTCGCGTGTTCATAACGTTTTTTTTCGTATCAATGTTACGTAAATATGTGGACGACCCGAACCATGTTATTAAATTATAACTAGACGAAATAACAGAAGATTTAACGTATGACGAGATACGTGTTAAAATCTTGGATAAGAGGGATCGTATTCAACACCCAAAGGTTATACCTCAAGAGTTAGAATCTGGCAAAGTGTCCTCATTTGTTCGGCATACCAGGTACGTACATAAATTTCGAGGGCAAAATTTCATAAGTAGGGGAGATTGTAAAATCCCAAATTTTATGAATAAAGATTTAATTTTCTCGAAATATTTTTTTCAAAATTATGGTGTGGATTTGAGATAATGTTATAGTTGTGGGTAATATTTATAAATTTTAAAAAGTATGCAAGTTGTTGTATAATATTCGATTGGTCGGGGAATATTCTTTTTGTCGGGGAATATCCGTGCGATGGTACAATCATTGGTGGACCCTAGCAATGAATTATTGTCGGATTGAGAAAGCGACAAAAATATTTTTATGAAAATAACGACGGAAGTTTTATCGTTAAAACCTGTTGAACTACTCGATAGTAAAAAATACGATGTCTGGCGCTGGTTGTATAGTAGCACACACTATTGATTATTGATGCTTACGTGAGAAGTCACTCAGTTTTGTTCAATTATTTCTACAGTAATTATTGCATAGTATCTCACGTTATTTGATTCAATTATTGTCGATATTTTATATATTATTAAATCAATAATTGAGATGACAGAGTTATTAATATTATTATTTGCAATATTGACGATGTCTAGAAGTTCTGTCAAGGAGAGGTTTGATCACCTAATTGCGCGCCAATAGGGAGAAATCCTTATTGGAAAGCCCTCTCTTTCATGGGAACAACCTGGTCGATTAATATTGTGAATTATAATAATGGTGATAAATGTTGTTTTATTATTATTATAAATGCAATAAAACAGAAACTTTTTATATAAAACAGAATACTTTTTATATAAAACAGAATACTTTTTATATAAAACAGAATACTTTTTATAAAGTTTTGTTTTATTTGATTATAAATAGAATATATTATATTTTATTATGCATAGTATTTGAATAGTGCATGCATAGTGTTTGCATAGTAAAAACTTTTTATATAAAACAGAATACTTTTTATAAAGTTTTGTTTTATTTGATTATAAATAGAATATATTATATTTTATTACATAGTGCAGCATAGTATCCTTTCCATTCTCCTATAAATAGGATGTTTAATTAGAATTAAAAATCACACCAGAAGTTCAGAGAATTCTTCTTCTATAATCTTGATCGTATTTCTTTAGAGTTTAAGAAAGCTTTGAGCATAGAAAATAATGCAAGTTTTCTTCAAGTATATCCCTGCCCTACCCGTCGGAATACTCTTATTTTTAAGGTAAGGGGTATTATTTCTTTCATATTCATGAAGAGAACTATTGTTATTTCATTCCTTATTATTCTGTTGGAATAACCTGTATACGCGGACTATCGTATACATGGTGAAATTCTTCTGTTATTCCATTCTTTATTATTCTATTGGAATAACTCAATTTCATGCGTATGCGGTCTATCGCATGCCTGGTGAATTCTGTTGTTATTCCATTCTTTATTATACTGTTGGAACATCCTGTCTGTGCGGATTACGCATGACCTGGTTCCATTCTTTATTATTCTATTGGAATATCCATGCATGCAAGTGTTACGCATCACCGTTCCATTCTTTATTATTACATTGGAATAACTCATCTGCATGCGGTCTATCGCATGCCTGGTGAATTCTGTTGTTATTCCATTCTTTATTATTCTGTTGGAATAACCTATCTATGCGGATTCTACACGCCTGGTGAATTCTTCTATTATTCCATTCTTTATTATTCTGTTTGAATAATCTGTCTACATGGATTACCGCATGGCGGCAAAAATCCATTTACGGTTTCATATATTCTATTATACTCAGTTGGTTAAAGTTTTGGCTTCTATACTCCATGAAATTAGTGGAATATCCTTGATATTTGCGCTTCATCCAGTATCTTTTCATGGAAATGTTCTTCTGAGCATTCTTGAATTTTACTCTCTAAAAGCAAAGATTATCATGTTGACAATTTGGGCGTTATTGAGTTCAGGATAAATTAACTTATAAATCTTTAAAATTTATTCTTGAACTTGTTTTATTGAATTGTCATCATCCTTATGCTTATATTATGTTAAAAGTCGTCTGTGGCCTGTAGTGAATAGATGGACTTGGTATGATTATGATCAGGAATTATTCAGTATAATCATGACTGTAATGTTACAAATGATGTGGAAAAAGTCTTCATTAGCCCGTAGTGAATTGATGGATAGTTTTTGGTATGATTATGGCTATGGATTCTCTTCGGCCAAGGGTGCAAAGATGAATTGTTTTATGGCATGATCAGTATCGTTGATGAAAACACGATTATCTTTGGCCCATAGTGCATGGATGATTCGTGGTAGTGATACTAAAAATATCCTTGGCCTGTAGTGCAGGGATGATTTAATGATGTGGATTATTTATTAAGCTGAGTCTCAGCGATAAAAGTGATGAAAAACCTTTTAAATCATAGAAAATAGTAGATTTTATTCTCTACTTGACTCTTCTAATGGATTGCTTGTTCCACTGCAGTTAAACTTTATGTTTGTTATATTTTATCAGTTTAACACTTTTGAAGGCTAACGATAAATTATTCTGCATTATCTTAGTCATAATATTTCTTACTGGGCTAGTTGAGCTCACCCTTTCTTTCAATGTTCTCTTCAGGAAATGAGAATACAGCTGCGACTAGTCGGGGAATGGATTGACGGTCCAGATGGTTGCATTAGTAGTCCTCACTATTCTGTGAAATAGTGTGATAATAAATGTATTGAGGACTTATTTTGAGTTTGAATACTGTCTAGAAGACAATATTTTTATTAAAACTCACAGCTCATGTTGTATATTTAAGTTTGTATTTGTATTTTGTACCATCTATTTGGCGACTCAGAATAGGTGATGTATACCTATTTTGGGGACGTCACACTCCCAGCTTATATTTTATCGTACTTTACACGACAGTTGTATAATTAAGTTATATTTGAATTTTTTACCATGTATTTGGCGACTCAGAATGGGTGATGTATACCTATTTTGGGGGCGTCACAGAAATGGAGAAAGATTCAGTTCGAAAATCGAGAATCGGAGGAACCAAAGAATACCCCCGTCCTCTCCTCGCAAGAATCAATAGAAGAATAGTGGTGGAAGTTTTTGATGAACCAGCAGAACTTCCAGCAGAAAGATGGGTAAGATATGGCAATGAACAACTCAAGGTTGTAAGCATGACTGCACATGATATGGTCAAAAATTGGAACAACATGGAGTTAGACTGCACCACTATCCTCTACAATCCTGATGATCCTTTGATGAGATGGTTCTTCCCATGGATGCCCTGGTTAAAGGAATATACTGAAAATGTTGAAAGTTACTTCAGCTGGTGTTACTCTTAGTTTCCAAGCTTGGAGCTGGTGTCACAGAACTTCCCAAGGGTGAAGACATTTGCAACCATAATGATCACCAGCCTCTCTACAAAGTCTACCGACATGCTGGCAACCACTACATTCCCTATGATCGTAGAGTGGGTTCTGACGGCAGAAGGATCATGACCAAGGGCACGATCATAGAATCCCTTCTCTCTATTACTGAAAATGAAAAAGTTCAGTTTGAAGAGCTTCCCTCTACTCAAGCACAGATGTCTAACATGCCTTCATCCTCCAACAACGATTGGCACTCAACAATTTTTCAGATTCTCACTACTTTCGAAAATTTGTCCAAGAATGAAAATCGTAGAGTTCAATATGGTGCTCAACTAGAGGCTACCCAACAATATGACCAAACTCCTATGGAGCAGGAATTACTAAAGAATTCTGATGAGTTGGTCAAAAAGATGTCAGTCATCACTAAAGAGGCCAAGATGCTGACCGAAGCAGGAGATAATGCAGCTCAAGATAGACTTTAAGCCACTATATCTGACATATCTCTCAACATCAAAGAGAGAGATCAAATCTATCTAAAAGCTATGAATGATCAGAAGGCAGAAGCTCTACGAGCACAAAAGGCTAATGAAGAGCAAGTCCAAGCCCTTTCTGACAAGATTGACAATCTAAATCAGTCTTTCTCCCTACAACTAGAGTTGAGCCAACAAGAAATCAAGATTGAGATTGGTAACTCCTCTTATCTGATGGAGCAGCTTATGTCCAACATGGAGAAGCTTTTTCAAGTGATTAATGATAAAAAAAAAACGGGGGGGAGAAAAAGAGACATAGGAAGAAGCAATCAAGGAGGATCAAGGAGAAAAGAAGCAAAGAAGATAAGAAGGCTAAGAAGAAGACAAAGATGAAGATAACAGCAGTAGAAGCTGAGTCATCATCAGAGGGGGAGCCGAAGGATGATGATCCTATGTATGCAAAGCTTGAGGGGGAGCCAGAAAAAGAAGAAGAGAAAGAATCTGAGGGGGAGCAGAGAAAAGAAATGAAGTCACCATCCTAGGGGGAACAGGAGAAAAGAGATCAAACAGATGAATAGTTCATCAACAGACATCCTGGAAACACACATGGAGCCAAAGAGGTACATCTCTAACTAATTAAGTATGTTCTGGATCCAGGATGTAAAAGTGTCATAGCTTATAAAAATCCATATCATTATAAAATGACATTCATAATTATTTGTTTTAGAAATACAGCTGCTCACTGTATATAAGATTAATTCATAACATGCATATGCACTTATTATTTTTATCATAATCAAATAGGGGGAGATTGTCAGGAATAAGCATGTGAATGATATTCTTGTTTATATATGGTTTGATTATGATATATATGAATGAATAAGTATGCTTATATCAAGAAAAGCTATAAAGTCCTTTGATAGATAATAGGAACATATGTACAAGGACTTAGAATGAAATGATCAAATGTGTTAGGTTGATCCTACATAAGCAAAACAGCTTTGTAAAGTCCTTCAAAAGAAATGATGTACAAGGACTATAAATGTAGAAAGATCAAGCTTGTTAGGTTGATCTTATAATGTAATAGATAGGCTTGTCTGATCATCGAGCACTGCACCAAAAATCGTAGTCTGCCAGGAGAGTCAAGGAAAACTCGAGATCTATCAAGGTAGAATCGTAGTCCGCAAGATAGTAGATCTCGGAGTTCATAGACTGCCAGGAGAGACGAGGAAGGATCGTTGTGTGTCGAGAAGAACTTCCTCGGAGTCGTAGTCTGCTGAGGAAGTCATGTTCAGATTGAGTTGTGAAGCCATTCAAGTTGAAGTCTTCCATAAGTTGATCAGAAGAAGACTTTAATCAAAGTAACTGACTGAGGAAAGTTAGTAAATGCAATTGATGTCAAGTGAACAGAAGACAACGATTTTGGGATTAACCAGGATCGTAGTATTTTCCAAACAAAGAAGGAACTGATGAAGTGTACACAAAGATACTGGTCAGCCTATGAAGAACAAGGCTAAAGTGATTAAGCATTAGGTCAGTGCATTAATGAGAGCCGAGAAGGACAAGAAGAAAGTATTCAGAAGAGTGGTAGAACAAAGAGAAGATCCAGAGATCCACTCTATGAATCACCATGAACCTAAAGATGAACCAAAACAAGAGCAAAACCATGTCTTCCAACCAGTCAAGAAGAGCTCCGGGAATGGTGATGGTGCACAGCTAAAATCATATGAAGATAAAAAGAATAGAATAAAGATCAACTGCACCAAAGAAGATGCGGTCCAAACTTGAAGCAGAATGCAAAGAGGACCACACCAAGATGCTAAGTACATAAGATGTTCAAGCTTAAAAACATCTTAGCAGCTTAGCACCAACAACATCAACATCAACAAGAAGCCAAGGCCTAAAGGGTCCTTGTCCATAGGGACTAAATGAAGTTCCAATCCTGCTGGGATTGAAGAGTTCCTAGGGAACTAGAGAAGTTCCAAGGCTGCTGGCCTTGAAGCAATCTTAGTGATTCAGGGTGCTGCTTTTCCTTAGTAGAAATCCTGCTAGTTGAAAGCAGAAGAGTGGATTAGGAGCTTAAGTCTCTAAACCACTTAAAATCCCTTGTGTCTTTTATTTTATGTCATTTACATTATGTACTTAATTTTTATAATTGCTATGTATGTAATAAATGCTTACCACTGAACTAACTCTAAGAACTATGTATGTATTATTATGAATATATCAATGAAGGGGATCTTTTACTTATTCGTTGTGCTTGAAAAGATTCTTATGTTTGTCATATGCTAAATCATTAGCAATACAAAATAAACGAGAAAAGTATTTGAAATTAAAAAGGATCTATTCAACCCCCCTTCTAGATCTATTATGTGCCTACTGGGAACTAACACATACCATTCAATACCATCCTACAAAAGCGAACGTGGTAGCTGACGCATTGAGTAGAAGATCATATGCGGGTACGAGTGCGATATTGTCAACGTAAAGACCCATTTGGTATGACTTACAAAGGCTAGAGATAGAGATAAAGACTTTAGGGACCCACGTGATGATGACAAATATACGAGTAGAACCAACTTTAATCGATAAAGTTAAAGTTTCTCAAGCTACAGACCTGGAGCTGATGTGTATGAGGAAGAAAGTTCAAAAATGTGTTATTCCGGAAGCAAGGATCGATGAAGAAGGAATACTTCGAGTCAACTCCAGACTTTTTGTTCCTAACGACCCTGATTTAAAGTATAAAATCATGATGGAGGCGCACAACACATCGTTTGCAATCTATCCTGGAAGTACCAAAATGTATCATAATCTTCGACATACATTTTGGTGGAGCAATATGAAAATGGAGATCGTGGAGTTTATCTTAAGGTGTTTAACGTGTCAATGAGTCAAAGTGGAGAATCAAGTGCCAAAAGGTCCATTGCAACCACTTGAAATTCCAGAATGGAAGTGGGAGCACATTACCATGGATTTCGTTACTGGTCTTCCCAAGGTTTCTCAAGGAATTGATGCAATTTGGGTCATTGTTGATAGATTGACCAAATATGCTCATTTCTTACCTATACGAGAAACTTATTCTCTTGAACGTCTTGCTCGTATAAACATAAATGAGATTGTAAGACTGCATGGTATGCCAGTATCCATAGTTTCTGATCGAGACCCAAGATTCACTTCACAGTTTTGTGTTAGTTTGCAGAAAGCTATGGGCATGGATTTACGATTTAGTTCGGCATATCATCCTCAAACGGATGGGCAGTCGGAGAGGACTATTCAAACTCTTAAAGATCTATTAAGACTCTGTGTCCTTGACTTCAAAGGAAGTTGGGACAAGTTCTTGCCATTTGTAGAATTTTCCTACAACAACAATTATCAAGCAAGTATAGGCATTGCTCCATTCGAGGCGTTGTATGGACGCAAGTGTCTTTCTCCAGTATACTAGAATGAGGTGGATGAAGCAACGTTGTTGGGACCGGAGTTGGTACGTATGACTATGGAAAAGATTCAAATGATCTGACAATGTATAAAAACCTCACAAGATCGACAAAAGAGTTATGCTGATCTTCATCGAAAAGAAGTGGAATTCAATGTTGGTGATCGTGTGTTATTACGTGTGGCTCCTTGGAAAGGAGTTACGAGATTTGGAAAGAGAGGAAAGCTCAATCCTTGCACTATCGGGGACCAATTCATAGGCAAGGCTTTATGTGAACTAGGGGCTAGCATTAACTTGATGCCTCTATCCATTTATAAGAAGTTGGGGCTAAATGAAGCCAAACCTACAAGTGTCACCTTACAATTGGCTGATAGATCTCTCACATACCCAAAGGGGATAGTAGAGGATGTGTTTGTAAAGGTTGACAAGTTCATCTTCCCAGCTAATTTTATTGTCCTAGATTTTAAGGAGGACAAGGAGGTCCCTATAATATTGGGAATGCCATTCTTGGCGACAGGGAGGACCCTAATTGATGTACAGAAAGGGGAGTTGACAATGAGGGTTCAGGATCAAGAAGTGACGTTCAATGTCTTCAGATTGATGAAATATCCTAACACTGCTGAGGACTGCTTCCAGATTAATGCAATTGATAATTCATTTAGGGAAGTGTTCTCAGAAACCTACATTACAGACCCTTCGGAAGCCACATTGACAGGGGATAGCACTACTGAAGAGCCCACTAATGTTGAATTTGCCAACTGGTTAGATGCTCTCCAAAGATCCAATCAATTCCAAAGACAGTTTGAGTCTCTAAATAATGATGAGGCATCAACTTCCAAGGCTCAGTCATCAATCATGGAACCTCTTGTCTTGGAATGAAAGCCCTTGCCAAATCACTTGAGGTATGCTTACTTAGGAAACTCATCCACTTTACCTGTGATAATTTCTGCTTCTCTAACTAAGTGTCAGGAAGAAAAGTTGCTACTTGTGCTCAAGCAATACAAAATGGCCACGGGGTGGTCAATTGCTGACATCAAAGGTGTTAGTTCCTAGTTGGTACAATAGTTATCTAGAAGGGGGGGGTTGAATAGATATTTAAAAAATCTTTTCGTTTTAAACTTATTCTTTGATGATGATTAAAACTTAGCAGAAATGATGTTTGTTTTAATCTTCTTTACAAAGCAGTGGAGTTATGAGAGTGAGACAGTTATAGCAGTTATGGCAGATATAGCAGTTATGGTTATGAATGTAAGAGACATAGTCGTTTTAAGTGGTTCAGAGCACTTAAAGCTCCTAGTCCACTCTTCTACTCAACGAATAGGATATCCACTAAGGATGTCTTTTACAACTTCTGAATCACACAGATTCCTTCTAGACCAAATGAGCCTAGGAACTTCTTAGTTCACTCTTGAACTCTTCAAGTCCAGCAGACTTGGCTCTCTTACAGTTCACTTAGAACTCTTCAAGTCCAGTAGACTTGGTACTCTTCTTCAGTTGATTGATAGATGTTGAGTTCTTGATGGTTGCTACTCAGTTGTTGTTTAAGCACTTATTCGAAAGAACTGAGTAGCTGAGCAAGCTTTGCTAATTCTCAGATCATAGAGTTGAGCTTGAGAGTTGTTCACGTTGTTTTTTCAAAGCTTGCTTGTCTCTCTCCCATCTGCTTGATTTGCATATATGTGATCTTGAAAACTATCCGTTGGATCCATCCGTTGAGGCATTAAATGCATTTAACTTTTCTGATTTCTGATGGAGACATTTCTGCACATCTTCTGAACTGCATTCTGGCCCACTAATACTGCAGACTGCTTTCTCACCTAACACCGAAAAAGGTGTTTTCCCCCTTACCAATGGTACTTTCCTTAGCTTCTTCAATACGATTCTTTGTTGCATACTAAGGATATTTCTTATGTCTTTGGGACTGGTGAGTACTGCAGCGTTTAGAATCCATTCCTCTTTTGTTGGAACCTATCTCCATACAAATTATGAGGCTCGACGTTTTTTTGACACAAGACAGATGATACTCTACGATTCAGATCATGGTGACTTGTCGCCTTGGTGCCTGGCCTGATGCTATCAGCTGAGAGCACTACGATTTCTCTGAAGTCCTGCACACTACGATCTTTGCTTGCTTGAGTTGTAAACTCTACGTTTTCGAGAGCACTCTACGATCGTTGACTTGTAAACTCTACGTTTCCTTCAGCATACTACGATCGTTGAGTTGGCTCGACAAACGTTGGGACCACTCTACGATTTCTGAAGAGGCCCTTCAAGGCAGGCACACTACGATCTTTGAAGCTCTATGCTTCTGCCTTGACTTCTGCAATGTTGATCAGATTTATACACTCCGATTTCTTTGAAGACTATCTATTACATCTCAAGATCAACCTAACAGCTTTGATCTTTCTATCTATACATTCTTAAGAAGAATGATACACGTTAAGAGCTTAGATCAACCTAACAAATTTGATCTTATCACTTAGTCCTTGTACATATCTTACTTGAAGGACTTTACAAATAATCATGAGCATATACATTAAAACATCAAATCATAATATGCATTCTCCCAACAAAAGGGATTAGTCTGACTCTAAGCATGCATAAAATTTTACTAGAGGAAGGGTCTAAACCATCTACTGAACATCAGCGGCGATTGAATCATATCATGAAAGAGGTGGTTCGTAAGGAGATTATAAAATTGCTGGATGCTGGCATCATCTACCCCATATTCGATAGTCCTTAGGTCAGTCCTATCCAATGCGTGCCTAAGAAGGGCGGAATGACTGTAGTGCCCAACGAAAACAACGAGCTGATTCCCACCAGAATGCTGACTGGGTGGAGGGTGTGCATCGATTACAGGAAATTAAACAAATCTACCTGTAAGTATCACTTCCCTCTTCCATTTATTGATCAGATGCTTGACAGGTTAGCTGGGCATGAATATTATTGTTTGTTGGATGGTTACTCGGGGTATAATCAAATTTCAATTGCTCCTGAAGATTAGGAGAAGACGACGTTCACATTCCCGTATGGGACCTTTGCCTTCCAAAAAATGTCTTTCGGGCTATGTAATGCTCCCGCAACATTTCAGCGGTGTATGATGTCAATTTTCTCTGATATGGTGGAAAAGACCTTAGAAGTCTTCATGGATGACTTTTCTCTATTCGGGAGCTCTTTTGATAATTGCTTGAGGAATCTGACTGTCGTTCTCCATAGATGTGTTGAGACTAACCTTGTCTTGAATTAGGAGAAGTGCCACTTCATGGTTGAAGAGGGCATTATTCTGGGTCACAGGGTTTCTGCTGGCGGCATTGAGGTTGATAAGGCAAAAATTGATGTGATTAATAACCTCCCACCACTGACATCAGTGAGAGGAGTAAGGAGTTTCCTCGGGTATGCAGGGTTTTACAGAAGGTTTATCCAGGATTTCTCACAGATAACCAAACCATTGTGTACACTATTGGAAAAGGACATGCCTTTCCAATTTGATGAAGCCTGCATGAGTGCCTTTGAGTTATTAAAGAAAAGACTTGTCTCGGTCCCTATTGTTGTAGCCCCAGACTGGACCTTCCCTTTTGAGCTAATGTGTGACGACAACGATTTTGCAATCGGGGCAGTGTTAGGCCAGAGAAGGGAGAAGGTCTTCCACACCATATACTATGTCAGTAAAACGTTAACGGATGCTCAGTTGAATTATACTACCATTGAGAAAGGGTTGCTCGCAGTTGTATATGCATTTGATAAGTTTTATTCCTACCATATCGGGATGAAAGTGATCGTCTACACTGATCACTCGGCAATCAAATATTTGATTGAGAAGAAAGATGCTAAGTCGAGATTGATTAGGTGGGTTCTGCTTCTCTAGGAGTTTGATCTAGAAATCCGAGACAAAAAGGAGACAGAAAATCAGGTAGTGGATCACTTATCAAGGTTGGAGAACACCGCGCATTCGGGAGATGCTGAAAAAGCTATTAATGATTTCTTCCCGGACGAACAACTTTTTGCTGTCCAAAGCAAAGCTCCGTGGTATGCGGACTCTGCTAATTATGTCACTTGCCAAGTGCTTCCTCTAAACCTAAGCTATCAACAAAGGAAGATATTCCTAAAAGATGCCAAGCAATATCTATGGGATGAGCCCTTCTTGTTCAAGCAATGTTCTGATTAAATTCTGCGAAGATGTTTATCGGATGAGGAAATTGAAGGTGTGCTACATCACCGCCATTCTTCCAATTATGGAGGTCATTTTGGTGGTCAACGAACGGCAGCTAAAGTGCTTCAGTCTGGATTTTATAGGCATGCCCTATTCAAGGATGCACACACATATGTGTTACACTGCGACAGATGCCAAAGGGTGAGCACCATATCAAGAAGGCATGAATTGCCGTTGCAGAATATCCTAGAGGTGGAGTTATTTGATGTATGGGGTATCAACTTCATGGGCCCATTCCCGTTCTCCTACAACAATCTTTATATTCTAGTGGCGGTGGATTATCTCTCCAAATGGGTGGAAGCAGTTGCCTTGCCAACAAATGATTCTAAGGTAGTGCTTCAGTACCTTAAGAAAAACATCTTTACTTATTTTGGCACGCCTATGGCTATTATCAGCGATGAAGGGTCGCATTTCTTTAACAAATACTTTGAAGCCCTTCTAACAAATTCTTCCAATTAGATAGCCACCGCTTATCATCCACAGACTAGTGGGCAAGCTTAAATTTCAAATCGTGAAGTAAAGTGAATCTTGGAGAAAATAGTTAACCCCAATCGCAAGGATTGGTCTAAGAAGCTCGACGATGCCTTGTGGGCTTACCGCACAGCTTACAAATCGTTTATCGGAATGTCTTCGTATAGGCTTGCCTATGGCAAGGCATGCCATCTTCCAGTGGAGTTGGAACAATGCGTATTGGGCTATCAAGAAGCTTAACTTTGACTTAGAAGCAGCCGGTGAGAAACGTCTCTTGCAACTCAATAAATCGGACGAGTTTCGTCTGCAAGCGTATGAAAATGCTAAGTTGTACAAGGAGCAAACCAAGAGGTGGCATGATAAGAAAATCCTCGAGAGGCACTTCAAACCGGGCCAGAAAGTTCTTCTATTCAACTCCCGTCTGAAGTTATTTCCAGGGAAATTAAAGTCCAGATGGTCGGGGCCTTTCACAGTTGCCAAGGTGTATCCGTATGGGGCAATAGAGGTTGAGGACCCAATTCTGACAAAACCTTCAATGTTAATGGACAGCGGTTGAAGCATTACTGGGGCGGCGAGGTTGACTGGCAGAACACCTCCGTCACATTATGAGACCCGGTGTAAAACGGGATTATAGTCAAGTCGACGACTCTAAATCAAGCGCTAGATGGGAGGCATCCCCATCTCAATATCAAACAAATTGCTTCTGTTATTATTAATCTTTAGTTACTGTATGTAGTTTTAGAATAGCCTTAGTCTGTATAGTTCATGTATGTTAGTATGTTTTAGGGCTTTCAGTAGTTAAAACTTGCGATTACTTTGTCTTTCTGTAGTGATTGCTAATATAGATTTTGGCTTGTGTAGGATTGCTTGTGTATAAGAAGGTTAAATTAAATCATGTGGCGCTATTATTCAATAGCATTATGCAAATGGCTTATTTCTCGCTCTCCCCACCACGAGTTTTTTGTTGTGTCAAATAAAAAAAGGGAGAAGCTACTATAAACTCGTGCCTCAGTCAGCCTGAATCTCGAGCCCCAGCGCCGTTGTTAGCGCCCCAGCGTCGATTTTGGCGCCCTAATGCCAGAGTGGGTTTGACCCCGCGCCCCATAATCATGCATCGCGCCGCAGCGCCATTAGCGTGTTTTTGGTGTTTAAATGAGGCGTTTCACTTAAATTACAGAGTCTCTCTCCTCTCATATCAGTTTATCCTCACCAAGCGACGTCGTCTCCTCTCCCCCAGAGCCGTTAGGCAGTCCAAATGTCGGCCATTTCTTACCATTTGGGCGCCCAACCGACGTACGGTTGCTATTCAGATAGTTGCCTTCTCTCTCCTCTGTGTCGCAGTTGTGGTCTATTTAAGCAGAGTCGGTCAAGATCTATGGTATCATTCTTTCTGTGCTCAATTTCTCTTATTATCCTTGTGAGTTAGTTTATAATGGCTTCTAAGCGTCCAAGGACAAGTATTGGCCCTTCTCCTCCATCCTCTTCCCATTCTCGTGCTCAGACATGGGATGCACTTAAATTTCTAACGGAAGAGGCCTATTAGAGGTATACTCAAAATTTCTTGTCTCGTAGTTTGGTGCCTGAGCGAGGGCTTAGGCCTGATGATAAATTGAATGGTCAGATGAATGCTATGATCTCCAAAATGAAATGGGTGCATTTCACCAAACAGCCGAAATCCGTCGTGGTCATAGTGGTGAAGGAATTCTATGCTAATGCCATTCCTGATGGTCCGCCGGCTTCACCAGTCAGGGGAAATTTAATCCCATTCGATAGCAAGGCTATCAATGCAGTTTATGGGACTCCCAATTTTGACCGTCGCGATTATCGAGAAAATGGGATTCGGGGTTACCACACTGACGAGATTATTAGAAAACTCTATAAGCCTGGGACGGTATGGAAGATGAACGAGTACACTGCTGAAAGAACGTCGTTCCCCCAGCAGGCCCTTAGCCATTATGGTAAGGCGTGGTACGCTTTTATCTGTGCAAATATCAAGCCTATGCGTCATGTGAGTGATGTTACTCGGGAAAGGGCGACTCTGCTCTATGCCATTTTTACCGGTTTAAACGTCAATGTAGGAGTATTAATCAATGAGTCCATCAAGAAGGCGATTAAAAGCAAAGTTTTGTCTGGCCTCCAGCACCCGTCTCTTATTACCGGTCTCTGCAAAAGGGCAGGTGTTTAGTGGGAAAAGGAAGATGTCACCCTGCCTCGAATGTCGATCATTGATCATCATCTCATTAGCCGTTATGCAGTCTGGGAGGGAGCACCATTGCATCCCTAAGGAGAAGGATTTTTGCCAATGCCTCAGCCGCTGCCAACCAGTGAACCGCTGCCATCAACTTAGGCTGGTACCTCCTCGTACGTGCCCGAGCACCCTTCTTTTGAGAACGTTCATTTTGGGACCCTCACAAAAATTCTGAACAGCCTGAGTTTCCTGCATTGCAAGATTGACCATGTCACCGGATGGCATAATCAATTCCACTATTTCCATGCAGAGTTCGCCAACACGCTCTCAAACATTCATGCTACTCAGGGAGGTGACGATGCTGATTTCATAGCCTTCCCATTTCCAGCGCCTCCAATTTACGCTCCTTATTCATTGTAATTTACGCCGTCCTTTCGGGGGCCGTGACGATGAGCCGCTTAACGTGGAGGATGATGGTGATGATGATGATCTTGAGGTGGTCGGTGGTGATTATGTTTAGGATGATGGTGGTGCATATGTTGATGAGATGTTTGGTGATGAAGGTGCTGATGGTGATGAAAGTGGCCATTGAGGACACTAGCTAAATTGCAAGTTTGGGGGAGGATTTCCTTTTATTTATTTAATATATGAATTGTGTTAGTTTTAATATTTGATCTTTGAACTGATGTTTTAGTTAATTATGTTTATTGTGTGTGAGGGTTTGAGTGACTCTTTTGGGCGGGATAGCCCCAAACTACTTTATATCTATGTTTTATCTATGTGATTTCTATTGTGGTTAAGTTTTTGTTATTATTTTTGGATGCATGTGTTGCATATTAGTATGTTAATTTTTATGCAAATGCTTATATTTGAATGCATATTTTTTGTTGCATATTTTATGTTTATAATTATTATCATTTTGGGTTTGCATAGTTTGGGTTATTTTGGCTTTGTCGATTTTCATTTTGTGGACAGCCATAGTTTTGGGGTTTACACTGATCATTGGTATAGTTATTGCCATTTTTTATGGCTTTGCCCTATTTTTGGCCCTATTTTGGCATGGGGGGGATTTATAGCTATTGTTCTTGCCTCCCAGTCTCTAACTGTTGATATGCTGGGTTAGGGTAGCTTGGCATTTAAGTTTTGATTATGGCTTATGATAATCACGAATTATGTTGTTTTCTTAAGATAATGTCAAATTCATGCGAACTAGGGGCTATTTTAAATCGAGACTGTTTTGGATCCATCCTTTTAGCGAGCACTGATCAATTGTCTTTTCTAACTATATGTCCAGATTTAGGTTGTCTTTTATTTGTGTTGAAAATTTGTGCACTGTTAAAAACTCTGTTGATTTCAAGGTATTAAAACACGTAAGAGGCTTTTACACTTTCGGGTCTAAAGTTCTAAAAAAAACTTTTATAATAACAGTCCTACGGTGGGTTAAGATGGAGTGTGGAAATGCACTCGCCCATAAACGCAGGCTGGTAAAATTTATTCTGAACATATGTTGTTTACGTGTCCTTTGTGATTGAGTTATTAGATTCTTAGGGGTGTTCTACACCTAGTGCCCTAAAGTCTTCTGGCTTGGGAGTCATTGATCGAAAGTTTGCTAATTGGTGCTCTGTTTTGCCTAAAAGTAATCAAGTACTGTCTTAGTCGGAATTTACTTCATTACTAGAACTTTTTGATCCTTTCTTGTTTTTGCATCTTGTTCTTAATGATTATTATTTCTGGGGGTTGCATAGTAAGTTTATTGGTTATCACAATCGACTGTGTGATCTTAATTTGGGTTATGGTTAGTTAAGATGATTGGTCTGTGTTAGTTCCTAGTTGGCACAATAGTTATCTAGAAGGGGGGGTGAATATATATTTCAAAACTTTTCTTTTTAAACTTGTTCTTTAATGATGATTAAAACTTAGCGGAATTTATATTTGTTTTAATCTTCTTTACCAAACAATGGAGTTATGAGAGTGAGGCAGTTATGACAGTTATAATAGATATAGCAGTTATGGTATGAATGTAAAAGACACAATCATTTTTAAGTGGTTTAGATTACTTAAAGCTCCTAGTCCACTCTTCTACTCAACGAGTAGGATATCCACTAAGGATGTCTTTTACAACTTCTGAATCACATAGATTCCTTCTAGACCAGCAGTCTAGAAACTTCTTAGTTCACTCTTGAACTCTTCAAGTCCAGCAGACTTGGTACTCTTACAGTTCACTACGAACTCTTCAAGTCCAGCAGACTTGGTACTCTTCTTCAGTTGGTTGATAATGTTGAGTTCTTGATGGTTGCTACTCAGTTGATGTGTAAGCACTTGTTCGAAAGAACTGAGTAGCTGAGCAAGCTTTGCAATATCTCAGATCGTAGAGTTGAGCTTGAGAGAGATGTTCACGTTGTTTGTTTAATGCTTGCTAGTTCTCTCATCTGTCTGATCTGCATATATGTGATCTTGAAAACTATCCTTTGGATCCATCCGTTGAGGCATTAAATGTATTTGACTTTTCTGATCTTTGATGGAGATATTTCTATACATCTTCTGAAACTGCATTCTAGCCCATTGACACAGCAGACTGCTTTCTCACCTAACACCTGAAAGGTGTTTTTCCCCCTTACCAATGGTACTTTCCTTAGCTTCTTTAATACATTTCTTTGTTGTATACTAAGGATATTTCATATTACTTTGGGACTGATGAGTACTGCAACGTCTAGAATCCATTCCTCATATTTTGGAATCTGTCTTCACACATATCATAAGATTCGACGTTTTTTGACACAAGACAGTTGATGCTCTACGATTCATATCATGATACTCTACGATTCAGATAGTAGTGTATTATCATCTTGGTGCATGGTCTGATGCTATCAACCGAGAGCATGATAATTCTTCTTAAACCTCTGCACACTACGATCTTCACTTGCTCGTGTTGTTACTCTACATTTTCGAGAGCACATTACGATCGTTGACTTGTAAACTCCATGTTTCCTTCAGGACACTACGATCGTTGAGATGGCTCGGCAAACGTTGGGACCACTCTACGATTTCTGAAGAGTCCCTTCAAGGCAGGCACATTACGATATTCGAAGCTCTACGTTTTCTGCCTTGACTTCTGCAATGTTGATCAGATGATACACTACAATTTCTTCGAAGCCTATCTATTACATCTCAAGATCAACCTAACAGCTTTGATCTTTCTATCTATACATTCCATTAAAGAATGATATCCTTTAAGAGCTTAAATCAACCTAACAAATTTGATCTATCACTGAGTCCTTGTACATATATTACTCTGAAGGACTTTATAAATAATCATGAGCATATACATTAAAACATCAAATCATAATATGCATTCTCCCAACAATCTCCCCCTATTTGATGTTGACATAACCAAGGAGATTTGTTGTCATGATTTATTAGTGTCTAGATGCATTTGCAGGAAATTTAAACATGACTTAGTATTTTAGTGAGCAGCTAAAATTTCTAGAGAATAAGTATGAATTTATTGATGTTAAAGAGACATTGCAGTTTTAGCTTTACATCAATAAGAATTGAAGTTTACACTTATCTCTATTTCTTTGACCTTTTCCTTGGAGGATTGGCATATTCCTCAGCCCTTCTTTTCCTGCTTGCTTCATCTCTTCTGGTTAACTCTTCCAGCTCACTCGGACTTACTATCGGGTTGTGCTCATGCCTATTCATGAATGTTGGATCTCCAATTGGAATTCTTAGGCCTGTGGTGGTCACATTTGGTGAGCTGATAGTTGGCCCTTGATTTCTTAAAGGATGAGCCATCAAGACTTCCTGCTGATCAGATCGTTGAGTCTGATTGCTTGATCGTGCAATCTGTTGGTGGAATTGTCTTGCAAGAGGGCTCTGTGCAAATTGTCTTCTTCCCCTTTCTTAGTTTCCTCTGCCTCTGCCCTGATCTCCCTGTGCTCCTTGAACTCCTTTCCCTTTATTCTCCCCCTTTATGTCAGCATCAAGGGTTCGAATGTCTGCAGAAAGTCGATTCACTCCTTGGACAAGCTCGTTCAGTTGACTTTGTGTCTGAGCGATGTCCTCTCTACTTTCCTTGATCTATTTTTCAGATCTTGCTTTTTGTTTCGGAGGGCAGTGAGAACAATGTCATTCTGACATTCCTGATTGACATATGATTTCTGGAATTCTTGGACTGAGGCTTTCAATTTGATGAAGTTTTCCAGAATAAGTTTATTTTGAACTTCTTAATTTTTTTGCATTTCAAGAACAGCCTCTCTTTGCTTGGTGGCTACCTGGAAGTGAATCTCATCTATGTCCTTCATGCTCTTAAGAATTTCTTGGATAATTTCCCTCAGCTTCTTCGTAAGCTCAACATTCATAGTACCAAGAAAGTTATTTGCAGCTGTGATCATTTGATTCAGCCGGATATGGATGAGGCCGGAGTGAGATTCTAGGCTTTCTTCTATATTCTTGACCATGTCCTTAGTTGCTTCCTTCAAGTCATCCTTTGTGGGCAGATTTGGAAGAGTTTCACTGGCTTGAGGATTGTTGAATGGAGGGGATTCTTTCAGAGTCTGATCGTGGATGGAGTAGAGAGCAAGATCAAGACTAAAATAGTCGTTTGATGAGAGGATGGTATGTATGATGGAGGGGCCTGAGTTTCAATGTTTGGACTATAGGGCTCTACGATATCTATTTGGGACTCTACGACTGGGCTAGAGTCATGGATCGTAGAGATGGTGGTTTGTGGAAGCAAAATAAGGTTGGATGTATTTGGTTCTTCAGTTACAGAATTTTGGGATTCTGTAACTGGGAATTGATTTACTGGATTGAGAATCACTTCCAACCATCGAGGGAATTCATGGAATTGACTAAATGATGATGATGGCAAGTGATTAACTCTGAAGTGAGTAGGGATAGATAATACCTCAAGTTTATCCTTTGAGAAAGAGGTGTTGGTAATCAACTTCTTTGCAAAGTGGACTCTCCCTGAGAATCCATGAGCCAGCACTGAGATGGTCGGATAGTCTTTGAAACTCCAGAACATGTGATCCCAAGAATTGTTGATTTGGGCTTGATGGTATGGCATCATGGGTAGGTATGAGAACATCTGATTGTATAGGTAGCTTCTATACCCATCTCTGCCTACACCAGTGATCTGAAGATCATCATCATCTTCTTCCTCTTCTCTTTCTTCGTTGGAGGACTCCATTATCTCAATGGATTCTTGATGATCTTTTACTGGTTCCTCTTCATTTCTGGTAGGGGCATCTTCTTCTGCCATGGGGATATCTTGAGGCTCCCCCTCAACTTGATCATCTTCTTGTAAGATCAAAAGCTCCCCCTCAAGTGAAGCATTTTCTTGAGCTTCAGCCATCTCCGCCTCAGCTGGTGTATTCTCTATCATGAGAATTTTAGGGATCTCCCCCTCAGCTGGAGCACTGTCTTCTTGACTTTCTCTGGACAATTCCTTCTTAGCAGCCATGCTCTTTGCTTCCTTCTTCAGTACCTTTTTATTTTCAAGAATGTACTTCTTGACCAGCTTTCTCCTTGCTTTTCTGGGTTTAGTCACAACTTCAGGACTCTCTTGAATCTCAGCTTTATCCTGTTCAACAGCCATTATGCTTAAAGCAGCTACCTCCTTGTCTGCCATCCTGGGTCTGGTCTCCACAAACAGTAGAGACTCTACGATTGAGGTGACTGATGGCTTTTTAGACTTTTGACCAACTTTGTTTTTCTTCAGGATCTGGGATATGGTAGCCTGATCCTCATCTGCTTAATCTTTCTGTTGCTTTCTCCTTAGCATCCTCAGAGTCTCTATATCAGAGGACTCTACAAGTATATCAGTAGTAGATCATTGAGGTTCTTCCACCTATCTAGCTCTTAGCTTTCTCTTGCCCTTGCTTTTTCTGATAAGGACAGAGGGTTCTTCTTCTTTGTTGATTTCTTCTTCTTCTTCTTCCCTGACAACGGACATGTTTCCTGGAATGCCTGAGTTCTTCAGTTCCCCAGTTCTTCCACTGGATTCTGTCATCATTCGTACATACTCAGCAGGGTTCTTCTTCCAGTTTTCAAATAACTGCTAGGTCATTCTTCGATTTGGGTTGATGGCTTCTCCGTCTTCATCCCCAATTTTGTCACCCAGTGCAGATTGCAGAATGATACTCAAGAAACGCCCATATAGCATCTTCTAAGGGCTTTTTGATTTCTTCGAGTTTACTATCCACTTACCAATCCATTCGAGCAATATAGCTCCATAGTTGAGTTGTATACCATAATACCTGGCAGTCATGAGCTTAAGTTGAGCTTCATTCATCGAGTCATGACCTGAGCTCTTGCAGCATATACATTTCCCAATAATATCAGCCAAAAGTTCGTACCTCTGGGGGAACTCCTTCTTCTTGTACCCTTTCACAGAGGGGTTTTTCTTGTGATGCATTTTTCTTAGTCCCACTTGAAAGTCTACAGAATCTAAGTGTGGATGCCCGTCATTCTTGAGACCTAGGGAAAGATTGAAGTCCTCTGCCTTCAGTCTGATTTCTACTCCCCTTACTTTTATAGTGATGGTGTTGTTTTCAAACACACCATTCTTGTAGAACTCCTTCACTAACTTGGGAAATATCAGCGTGTCTTCGCCCAGAGCCTCTTCGAGACCCGCCTTCTTCAGTAGCGCCAGGGTCTTGTGAAATTTTGGTGGAGCTGTCTTGAACTCGTCAAACCAGAGTCTGTAGCCTGAGATAACATTAGATGACGCCATTGATTTTCCAACTGGAAGTGAGATTTGACTGAGCTTTCTTCTGAGTTAGGGCTTTTGCTTAGAGAGAGAGAGAATGAGAGAGAGATAATCTTTTGAACTTCAGATTTAAAAAAAACGATTTCAACGTGTACTTGTAACTTCCCTCTCTTCTTTTTCGCTTAGTGGGACAGGTGTCGACTTTTGCTTGGCTCTACGATTTTAACTGTTCAGGAATGTACTGATTTGTCCTTGGCTGTTTTTTTTAGTACTGAGGTGTCCTTAGTAAGACTACGATCGTTGAGGTAGTCTTATGTTCGTTGAGTCTGTCGTGCGATCGTCGAGTCTGTCCAGCATTCGTTGAGTCTGTCCTACGATCGTCGAGTCTGATCAATCATTTGTTGAGTCTGTCCTACGATCGTCGAGTCTGATCAATCATTCGTTGAGTCTATCCTACGATCGTCGAGTCTGATCAATCATTCGTTGGGTCTGTCCTACGGTGGTTGAGTCTTTTCTACGATCATTGAGGTAGTTGTCTTTTCAACTCTACGATCGTGAACTTTCCTTGATCATGTCTACGATTTTGAGTTCAGCCTTTGTATCTGAGATGGTTAGCACAATCTAGAGCATATATCTCATGGTTGTAGATTTAGCATGCCTAGCTCACTTATTAACTTATTAAATCTGGATTCATCTAGTGGTTTTGTAAAAACATCAGCAAGTTGATTTTTAGTAGGGATATATTGTAAAGATATAGTTCCATTTTGTACATGATTACCTTATTTCTATATGCTTAGTCCTAGAATGCATAACAGGATTATGAGTTATTGCTATGGCACTTGTGTTATCACAGTGTATGGGAATAGATTTGAAATCAAACCCGTAGTCAGCTAGCTGATTTCTCATCCATAGGATTTGAGCACGCTGACTACCAAAGAAAGAATATATTCAAATTTTCCGCAAATGAAGTAAACACTGAGTTTTGCTTTTTGCTAAACCAGGACACAAGTCTGTTTCCTAGCAGTTGACAAGTGCCACTGGTACTTTTTCTATCTATTTTGCATCCTGCAAAATCAGCATCTGTGTATCCCGTTAGTTCAAATGAGGATTCCTTGGGGTACCAAAGCCCCAAGTAAGGTGTACTCTTGAGATACCAAGATCCTCTTTTTCTGAGATAAATGTGACTCTTTAGGTTAGCTCAAATCTAGCACATATGCATGTTGCAAACATTATGTCCGGTCTCTTCGCGCTAGGGTACAAAAAGAGAGCCTATCATACCTCTGTATTGAGTGATATTAATACTTTTACCTTTCTCATCCTTGTCAAGCTTGGTTGCAGGAGCAATTGGTGTTTTCATGGGAGAAGCCGATTCCATGCCATACTTTTTCATTAAGTCTTTGATGTACTTGGCTTGGTTTATGAAAATTCCTTCATCATCGCTTTACTTGCAGTCAAGGAAGAAATTCACTTTCACCATCATGCTCATTTCAAACTTGCTCTACATTAGCTTAGAGAATCTCTTGCATAACTTTTCGTCAGTAGAACCAAAAATAATATCATCAACATATATTTGAACTAGTAAGACTTTATCTTTATGCTTTCTAAGAAATAGTGTGGTATCTATTCTACCTCTAGTGAACCCCTTTTCAATTAAGAAGTTAGTCAGTGTTTCATACCATGCTCTAGGTGCTTGTTTAAGACCATATAAAGATTTTTCTAATCTATAGACAAAATTGAAAAGAGATGGATTGATGAAACCTGGAGGTTGTTCTATATAGACTTCTTCTTAGAGTTCTCCATTTAGAAATGCACTTTTGACATCCATCTGAAATACTTTGAACTTCATGTGGGCAGCAAAGGCAAGAAAGATTCTGATGGCTTCTAGTCTGGTAACAGGTGCAAATGTCTCATCGTAGTCGATACCTTCTTCTTGAGAATAGCCTTTTGCCACTAGTCTTGCCTTGTTTCTGGTTATGACCCCATCTTCATCCATTTTGTTTCTGAAGACCCACTTAGTTCCTATCACAGGATGACTCTTTGGTCTTGGTACCAATCTCCATACTTTGCTTCGTTCAAATTGGTCGAGTTCTTCCTACATGGATTCTATCCAACTGGAGTCTTCCATAGCATCCTCTATCTTCTTTGGCTCTATTTGTGACAGGAAGCTTAGATAAAAGCATTCATTCTGAGTAACAGCTCTTGTTTTGACTCTAGCTCTCGGATCTACAATGATTAGATCCTGAGTGTGATCTCTTGCCCATCTGTTACCGATTGGGACATCTGTCCTGATGCCTTCTTGTCTTAAGACTTCAAGGTCTATCTCTTCTTCTTGGAGTGGAGGCTCGCTGTCTTGCATTGACCTCTCTACGATCACGTTCTCATGCTCTACGATTTCACTGTCTGGTACTACGCTCGTAGTGTTGAGCTTGACGACTTCATTCGTAGTGTCTGCACTATCGGTCATAGTATCTTGAGGTACTATTTTGTCTAAGTCAGTTTCATCAAAGATGATGTGTATCGAGACTTCAACATTCAGTGTCTTCTTGTTGAACACTTTGTAAGCTTTTCTATCTGTGGCATACCCAAGAAAGATCCCTTCATCTGACTTGGGCTGGAATTTTGTCAAATACTGCTTTCCATTATTGAGAATGTAGCATGCATAGCCAAAGACATAGAAGTAGCTGACACTTGGCTTCCTTCATTTCCACAAATCGTAGGGCGTCTTCTTGATCGTAGAGTGAATTAATGATATGTTCTGCGTGTAGCATGCAGTGTTGACAGCTTATGCCCAGAAATATTCAGGCAGATGTGCTGCTGCAAGTAGAGTTCTTCCAACCTCTATCAAAGTTCCGTTCTTTCTTTCAGCTACTCTATTTTGTTGAGGAGTTCGTGGAACTGAGAAGTTATAACTGATCCCATTGTCTGTGCAGAACTGGTCCATTTCTAAGAAGTCAAATTCTCTGTCGTGATCACTCCTTATGGCCTTGATTTTCTCTCCTTTCTCGTTCATCACCAGTCTAAACATCTTGATTAATTGAGAGCTCGTTTCATCCTTTGAAGTTAGGAAGAATACCCATGTGAATTTGGTGTAGTCGTCGACTATAACTACAGAGTATCTTTTTCCTCCAAGACTAGTTATTGGAATTGGCCCAAATAGATCCATGTGAAGCAACTACAGGGGATTGTCGATAGAGTTGGCAGTTTTGCTTTTGAATGAGCTTCTGGTTTGCTTTCCAAGCTAACAGGTATTGCATGGCCTTTCTTTTACGAAGTTGAACTTTGGTAGGCCAGCTACGAGATCTTTTGATGCCAGTTTAGACATGCTCTTGAAGTTTAAGTGAGACAACCGTCTATGCCATAGCCAGCTCATTTCTTCAGATGCTTTTGCCAGAAAACATATTGTCTCATCTGAGCTTAGTTGACCAAGATCTATTATGTAAAATTTCCTTCTCTTGTCCCGGTTAGCTTTACAGCAGATGTCTTCAAGTCTCTAACTTGACACTAGTTATTGAGGAATGTCACTTGATGACCCTTGTCGCAGAGTTGACTGATGCTTAGAAGGTTGTGTTGCAGACCTTCTACATATTTTACCTTGCTGAAAGATACTGCACCATTGTCAGTAGTGCCATATCCTCTTGTCTTGCCCGAGCCGTTGTCTCCAAAGATGACTGAGGGACCCTCTTTTTCTATGTAGTTAGATAAGAGGGCTTTGTTCCCGGTCATGTACCTTGAGCATCCACTGTCCAGATACCATGTAGTGATTGTGGAGCTCTTTTCCTGTCAAAATATTGAACCTTCATTTTGGTACCCATATTTGCATGGGTCCTTCTTTGTTAGTGCCTTTGGGGATCCAAATCTGTTTAATCTTGGGTCTCACATGCATGGAATTATAATAACACTTGGCAAATTGTGACCATATTTATTGCATATAAAACATCTAGTATGATGCATGCCAAATGTGTGATGATGATTCATCCTCCATTTGGACTTGTGTGGTTCTTTAATTATCCTTCATTAAACTGATTCTCATTTTTCCACGTGTCCTTGGATTTCATAAATAGTGATGAGTGTGTCTTACCTTTCTCATACCTTCCTGGTTGATTCGTAGAGTTGGACTTGCTTGACTCTACGATTCTTCGAGGTTGGTGAGTAGAGGTTAGGTTACTCTTCTCTTTTATGAACCCCAGACCAACATGAGATCCTTTACTCCTATGAGTAAGAATGGAGACAGTAGGACAAGGTTGAACTTGTTCTTCCTTCTGTGAGGATTTCACAAAGGTAATGCTTCTACTAAAACTTGAGGCATTACTAGTGCTAGTTTCCTTTATCTATTCCACACAAGGCTCTGAGATGGATTCCCCAAAGCCTAGGCCTGTTCTATCGAATGTGCTTCTCTGACTAGAGAGCAAAAGTACCCATCCATGGTCGATGAGGATTTGTTCCATGCAGAGATAGTCTTCTCTAGATCCTCAATTTTAGAGGTTAGATTAGACTCTCTTTGTGCATTGAGTGTGTTTGTCTGTTTTAAAGTCTCATTCTCAACCTCAAGCTTGGAAAGAAGATTAGTACTTCAAAGGGCTATTTTAAGCTCTTCTTAAACTTTCTTCTTCTCCTCTTGAAGAAGTGAATGATCTTTAGACAAGACTCTGAACCACTTCATACATTGATGTAGATCAGTGGTTATGCCATGCAGTGCAGTTCTTAAGTCATTTATATCTGCATCAGGTGAGTTGAAGTTAAATACCTCATCGAGACTTACATCATGTATGTTGAGGTTTTGTTTGTCCTTTGCATGTTTGGCCATTAGGCACAGATTTGCCATTTGTGGTTCTTCTTCATCTCCGGAGTCAGCATTTGAGTCATTATCTGAATCACTCCATGATCCTCCAGCTATCAGGCCTTTGTCTCTCTTCTGAGGCCTTTTGTTTCCTTTGTATTCCTTCTTTGCATGATGTTTCTTCTTTAGTTCTTCTCTTAGAGGTTTGTTGTAGTTGGCAATGAAGTGGTCAGGCTTCTTGTAGTTGTAGCATAGATCATTTATTTGCTCCTGGCTGCTGTAGTTGCTGACCTTCTTTGTCTTGCTGGTTTTGCCTTGACGCATGAATCTTCTCAATCTTTTTACCATCATAGCAAGGTCTTCATCATCGTTTTCATCATAATCAGAGTCAATCTCAGTGTTGAACTTTGATGCACCTTCATTTGCCTTGAGAGCAACACCCTTATCCTTTCTTCTGATAAGGTTTCAGCATGTTGGGTCAGCTCTAGTTCGTATGTCAGGAGATTACCATATAGCTATTGAACTGTCATCTCATTAAGATTCTTTGACTCTCTTATTGCAGTGGTCTTGGCATCCCACCTGCTTGGTAGGGCTCTCATGAACTTTATGGTCAAATCTTTGTTAGGATAGACCTTTCCATATGCTCGTAGAGAGTTAAGCAGAACGTTGAATCTTTCATAGGTGGCAGTTACATTCTCTCCTTGAATATGAGCAAACATCTCATACTGCTGTGTTAGAAGAGATTGTTTGTTTTCTCTGACTTCTTCACTTCCTTCGTGCATGATCAACAATGCTTCCCAAACCTCCTTAGCTATTTTGTTGTTGACGACGTTTTTAAATAAATCGTCTTCTAAGGATTGGAACAGGATGTTCTTGGCCTTTTTATCAAGTTGGACAGCTCTCTTCTCGTTGTCTGTCCATTCTTCTTTAACCTTGATTTGCATTCTGTTTGGATCATCAGTGGTTGATGCAAGCTTTGTTGGAATATAGGGCCAATTTTGAACGGTCTAAAATAGATCTTCATCTATTGAGTCCATGTAAGCTTGCATCCTTACTTTCCAGTTTGCAAATTTATCCTTGTTGCACATTGGTGGCTTGCTGCTTCCCCCGGTCCTGGATTCGCTTGGTACGAGTGCCATTGGATCTACTAAAGCTTGTAAGCTATAAAATAGAACCTGCTCTGATACCAATTGTTAGTTCCTAGTTGGCACAATAGTTATCTAGAAGGGGGGTTGAATAAATATTTCAAAACTTTTCTTTTTAAACTTGTTCTTTAATGATGATTAAAACTTAGTGGAATTTATGTTTGTTTTAATCTTCTTTACCAAGCAATGGAGTTATGAGAATGAGGCAGTTTTGGCAGTTATAACAGATATAGCAGTTATGGTATGAATGTAAAAGACACAGTCGTTTTTAAGTGGTTCAGAGCACTTAAAGTTCCTAGTCCACTCTTCTACTCAACGAGTAGGATATCCACTAAGGATGTCTTTTACAACTTCTGAATCACATAGATTCCTTCTAGACTAGCAGTCTAGGAACTTCTTAGTTCACTCTTGAACTCTTCAAGTCCAGTAGACTTGGTACTTTTACAGTTCACTACGAACTCTTCAAGTCTAGCAGACTTGGTACTCTTCTTCAGTTGGTTGATAATGTTGAGTTCTTGATGGTTGCTACTCAGTTGCTGTGTAAGCACTTGTTCGAAAGAACTGAGTAGCTGAGCAAGCTTTGCAATATCTCAGATTGTAGAGTTGAGCTTGAGAGAGATGTTCACGTTGTTTGTTTAATGCTTGCTAGTTCTCTCATCTATCTGATCTGCATATATGTGATCTTGAAAACTATCCGTTGGATCCATCCATTGAGGCATTAAATGCATTTGACTTTTCTGATCTTTGATGGAGACATTTTTTCACATCTTCTGAAATCGCATTCTGGCCCACTGACACAGCAGACTGCTTTCTCACCTAACACCTGAAAGGTGTTTTGCCCCCTTACCAATAGTACTTTCCTTAGCTTCTTTAATACGCTTCTTTGTTGTATACTAAGGATATTTCATATTACTTTGGGACTGATGAGTACTTCAACGTCTAGAATCCATTCCTCATATTTTGGAATCTGTCTTAACACATATCATGAGGTTCGACGTTTTCTGACACAAGACAGTTGATTCTCTACGATTTATATCATGATACTCTACGATTCAGATCATAGTGTCTTATCATCTTGGTGCCTGGTCTGATGCTATTAGCCGAGAGCACGACGATTCTTCTTAAACCTCTGCACACTACGATCTTCACTTGCTCATGTTGTTACTCTACGTTTCCGAGAGCACACTACGATCGTTGACTTGTAAACTCAATGTTTCCTTCAGCACACTATGATCGTTGAGATGGCTCGGCAAACGTTGGGACCACTCTACGATTTCCGAAGAGTCCCTTCAAGGCAGGCACATTACGATATTCGAAGCTCTACGTTTTCTGCCTTTACTTCTGTAATGTTGATCAGATGATACACTACGATTTATTCGAAGCCTATCTATTACATCTCAAGATCAACCTAACAGCTTTGATCTTTCTATCTATACATTCCATTAAAGAATGATATCCTTTAAGAGCTTAGATCAACCTAACAAATTTAATCTATCATTGAGTCCTTGTACATATATTACTCAGAAGGACTTTACAAATAATCATGAGCATATACATTAAAACATCAAATCATAATATGTATTCTCCCAACAGTCTGCACACACACACACAGAATGGATCAATTACAGTCTCATATTTATTAAAAGACATTAAGCCCTTGTTTGTATGCGTTTTGTTCTATTCTCTGAGGATGTTATAATTGTGCTTAGAGGCCATAAGGTTAATCTTTAGGATTAGTCTTCATTCGTTTCTTGCGATAATGGGTATGAATGTCTGTCAGTTTGCTTGGGGACAAGCAAAAGCTTAAGTTTGGGGGTATTTGATGGGCAGGATTTTTACCTGCGAATCAGATCCTTTATAGCTTAAGTTGTTGCATGTTTTCAGTTATTTAGTTAGCTTTTATTTATATTTTCGTTGTTATTATGTCTAAGTTCTATTATGCAGTGCGTAGCAGGTTGTTTCTAGCTTTCATAGGCATTTCAGGTCATTTTCTCTATGTTGTTGCCATGCATTTCTAAAGGCTACTCTTAGAGCTCGCAACTATCGAATACCACCAGATCAAGAAGCCCCATACACATCAAGCGATGCAAATACGACCTCCGATCTTTTAAAGCCACGTGGCCATGGAACGCCACTTCTTGCTAAGCAAAAGGCTCGTGCTTGCAGTATGCGACCTCTGGTGTCCAGACAGTAAAGGGCCTTTAAGACCTAAGGAGAGAGAAAAAAAAGGTTACTTAATGCAGCCGCCTGCGATAGAAAGAGATATAGTTTTTAGCTTAGAAAATAGTACAGAGCGTCTTAACTTCCTAGAAGAGAAAGAAGTTGTGCTTCAAGGAGGAAGAGTTATTGCATCCGACCACAACTCAACTTTTGCAAAGTGAAGAGAAGATTTAGAGACAGAACATTTCCAAACAGGAGTTTTCTTATTCCAAATCTCCCATTTATTTGTGTATTACTGATTATGGTGAATGTGTTAAATATGTGTGTTAGTACCATAGTAATGAACTAACTCCATTTTTAGGATTGCAATGTAACCTTTTGTTTAGCTTGATCAACTTTCTCTTCTATTTTATATAATGAATCATTTTGGAATAGGTTGTTGTATTTATTACTTAATGACTTATTGCTTGACAGAGTTTTTGGTAGTGATAATAATGGATATTGACAAATAGATGTTATTATCTAGCTTTTAAATACAGCAACACCTGTTATGACCATGCCAACGGAATGTGTGCATAAACTGCTAATAGGATAGACATATCTCTATTTTCCTTGTGCGACCTTGAGACTTAGCTTAATGACCTTTGCCTAGCTATTTTCACCAATAGACATATTGTGATTCACTGGCTATGGATGTGCATTTGACCTTCGATAGAAGCTTATTCGTATTTACTATTCTCGGTTGACCATTCCTTGATTCGTTGGTAATTTGGAGAGTTAGGAGATTAGGCGATGCATTAGGGGAATTGTAATCCTATCTTGACTTCCTTGCACAACCACTTCTCTTATTCTTATAGTTGTAAACATATAGTTTAACCAACCATCCTATTTCACTTGTTTAGATAAGATAAGTAACGGGTTTACCGTAGTATTTTTTTTCTCTTAAGACTTTATCCTCGTGAGTTCGACACGCTACTTTCATATATTACTTGTGAACCGTGTATGCTTGCGCGCGATTTGGCAATAGCTAAATTGGCCAACACCAACACTTCCTTAGACATTTAGAAAATATTAAATGTGGGACTTGGTCATTTATTTAGAAAATATGGTGAGGATTATAAAACCAGGTCATGGAAATTCTTAAGTTCTTATTACAATTTCACCTTCTTGAAATTAATTTAAAAGAGCAGTCTCAATAAGAGAAGACGATGATGCCACTTCTTTATGGTTAAAGACTTGCAATTCATAAAGAATTGAATTTGTATTAATATCAACAGCTCTACTTTTTCTGTGCATTAATTATAGGCAATTTAATTGGCCTTGTGTAGACAAACATGTTGTGAAGCTGAGATCAAATACAAACTTAGGATGAAGGAGGGAAAGAGCCAGGAAGCAAAAGATTAAGCATTCAAAGACAAAGCTCCATTAAGGAAGGATGGAGAGAGAGGGGATACATCAAGAACGTGGCCCATCCTTCTAGTTTCATCAAGCTTTTGGCGTCCTTGCATCAATATATCTCCATCCTTCACTGTTGAGTTAAGTCTTGTAGAATAAAATTCAAAACGTAAGAATAGAAAATCGAACCTTCAAACTTTTTAAGTTAAATTTGATGGCTGAGATTGGACAGAAAAATATGGTTTTGAGATTGATAGTGGTTAGTTTTCTTATTATAGCTTCTGTGATAGTTTCCGCAGAACGAAGTCTAAAACAAGAGACTTCATGTTACAGATAGACAGCAGAAGACATGGTTTAAACAAAGTACCTTGTTAGAGTTGCCAAATTCTTATGGAATGGAGGACAACAAGGTCATGATCATGTTTGGCCTGTAAGTTGATTTTCATTAGTCCCTTTAAATTTAATATTCCACCTTCTTGATTATAGTTCCATGTTTGCTCGACTTGTTATATATATAGGAGTTCTAACCCATTATAATTGTTCATTTTGTTAGTGGATGTTATACTTATTCATGTAAGGCTTAACTGAAATGTTTATCTACTTTGGATTGTAGCCATTAGTATGGGGCTAACATTATTCTAATTTTTGCAATTTGGCTTCACAGGAAATGAAATTTGGCTGGAAAATTGTTGTTCAGAAGTCTCATTAACAATTTAGAAGTCCCACATCGCCTACTATTCATTTCTTCTCCTACCTTTGTTTTATAAATAAAGAAGAGTAAAATTAATTTTTCAAAACTCCCGTATCGCCTATCATTCCTCTCTTCTACTACTTTTGTTTTATAAATAGAGAAGAGTAAGTTTATTTTTCAAAAATCAAGTATGGACGTTCAAAGTGGAAGTCTAACAGATGGGCCTGGCCTGGTCTGGCCCGAAGGCCTTAACAGGCTGTATGTTTTTGTGTTAAGCCTGGCCTGGCCTGGCCTCGAAGGTCAAAAGTCAGGCTGACTTTCGCTGAGTCAATCTGGCCAAAGCTTTGGCAGTCCAGGGCGATCGTGCCAGTGGCTGTTTGTGCATCACTAAATTCTACCTCTCCAATTTCATTGGAGTTACTTATTGCAAAAGATGAAATCTAAAAAATCATTTATGCAAGACCCCAAAATTTATGAATAAAGATTTAATTTTCTCGAAATATTTTTTTAAGTATTATGGTGTGGATTTGATATAATATTATAGTTGTGGGTAGTATTTATAAATTTTGCAAAGTATGCAAGTTGTCATATAATATTCGATTGGTCGGGGAATATTCATTTTAACAGGGAATATTCGTACAACGACGCAATTATTGGTGGACCCCACAACGGAAGTATTGTCGGAATAAGAAAACAACAGAAATATCTTTTTTATAAAAATAACTATGAAAGAAAGTTTCTGTTAAACCGTTGAACTACCCGGTAGTAAAAAAGTATAATAATCTGGCGTGGTTGCATAGTAGCACACGATATTGATTATTGATGCTTACGTGAGAAGTCACTCAGTTTTGTTCAATTATTGCTACAGTAATTGCTGCATAGTATCTCACATTATTTGATTCAATTATTGTCAATATTTTATATATTATTAAATCAATAATTGAGATGACAAGTTATTCGTATTATTATTTGCAATATTGACGATATCTAGAAGTTCTGTCAATGAGAGGTTTGGTCACCTAATTGCGGCATAATGGGGAAATCCTTATTGAAAGCCCCTCTTTCCTAAGAACGACCTGGTTGTTAAATATTGCGAATTATAACAATGATGATAAATGTTGTTAAAAATATTGAGAGGATTTTTATGAAGTAGTTGTTGTAAATTTTGCTTATTATTTGGATCCCCATTTACCCATTTTTAAAATAATCGGTAGAAAGTTGTTTAGTATAAATATAATGGGACCCACCTGTGATTATGAGATGTTGGTGGGAGGGGAACACGTGGAGCCCACGTATGGAAGAAAAAATGAAAGGGGTTTGGATTTTGAATTCACGGGTGGGGAGTTTGTTTTCAATAAACATGTGTTTATATATATATATATATATATATATTATAAAATATGTTATTATTGAAAAAATGGGCATCTGATGTACTTTTTCTTCCGCCCGTGATTTTTCGTCTGATTTCCTACTGTGCAGTCCGTGAGAAAATTCAAAGAGTATCCTTTCTATTCTCCTATAAATAGGATGCTTAGTTAGAATTGAAAATCATACCAGAATCAGAGAATTCTTCTTCTATAATATTGAGCATATTTCTTTCAAGTTTTAGAAAGCTTTGAGTGTAGAAAATAGTGAAGTTTTCTTCAAGAATATATCCGATATACCAGTCGGAATTGCTCTATTTTTGAGGTAAGGGGTATTATTTCTTTCGTATTCATGAAGAGAATTATTTTCTTTCAATACTCGTAAGAAGTATTATTTATTTCATAGTCTGAAGATATATTATTTTTCGTATGAGTATGAGTATTATTTCGTTCAATATTTGCAAAAATATTATTTTCATTTAATATTCGTAAGGAATATTTTATTCGTTCAATATTCGAAAGGAATATTATTTTCGTTTAATATTGTAAGGGATGTTATTTTTGTTCAATATTCGCTTGAAATAATATTTTCTTCCATACTCTGTAGTATGTAAGTAATATTATTTCGTTTCAGATTTCGAATTCTATACTCATTATGTTAAAGTTTTGGCTTCTAAACTCCATGAAATTAGTAGAATATCCTTGATATTTGCGCTTCATCTAGTATCTTTTCATGAAAATATTATTCTGAGCATTCTTGATAAGTTTTAACTTTTTCATGCCAGAGTACTATTCACGGGGTTACTATTCTCAAATACTATTCATGGGGTACTATTCACTTTCAGTACTATTCACAGGGTATTATTCATGATAAAAATTGATTCGTTTTCGGTCCAAATTATTTTTGGTACAATATTATTCTTGAATTTACTCCACAAAGCAGTATCATGTTGACAATTTGGACGTTATTGATTTCTGGATAAATTAAATTATATATCTTTAAAAAGTTATCCTTGAACTTATTTTATTGAATTCTTATATCATTGTCATCATCCTCATGTTTATATTATGTTGAAAGTCATATGTGGCTTGTAGTGCATAGATGGACTTGGTATGATTATGACCAGGGATTATTCGGTATAATCATGACCGTAATATTACAAATGATATGGTAAAAGTCCTCATTGGCCCGTAGTGTATTGATGGACAGTTGTTGGCATGATCATGACCATTGATGAATACACGAATATCCTTGGCCCGTAGTGCATGGATAATTTGTGGTCGTTATACTAAAGAATATCCTTGGTCGTAGTGCAAGGGTGATTCGATGATGTGGATTATTTATTAAGCTGAGTCTCAGCGATAAAAGTGATGAAAAACCTTTTAAATCATAAAAGATAGTAGATTTTATGCTCTACTTGACTCTTCTAATGGATTGCTTGTTCCGCTACAATTAAACTTGATGTTTGTTATATTTTATCAGTATAACACTGTTGAAAGGCTAACGATAAATTATTCTTTATTATCTTAGTCATAATATTTCTTACTGGGCTAGTTGAGCTCACCCTTTTGCTTTCATTGTTCCCTTCAGGAAATGAGAACGTAGCTGGGACTAGTCGGGGAACGGAGTGACGGTCCAGATGATAACATTAGCAGTCCTCACTATTCTATGAAATAGTGTGATAATAAATGTATTGAGGACTCCATTTGAGTTGAATCTTCATCTGAAGACAATATTAAGTATTAAAACTCTCAATTTATGTTTTATTCGTATGTTACACGACAGTTGTATTATTAAGTTGTATTTAAATTTTGTACCATGTATTTGGCGACTCAAGATGGGTGATGTATACCTATTTTGGGGGCGTCACAGTTTAAATATATTGAATAAATAAAGTACTTATTATTTTTACAAAATATGCGGTCACAAGATTAAATTATTTATTTATTATAACTATTGTTTGTTATTATCATAAATTATTCTTATTAGCATACATTACTTCAATTATCATTTTTATTAAAAAATATAATAAGGTTCATTTTTTAACATTAATGTAGACTATAATTGTAATGCTATTAGAATGTTAATGTTACTAATACAATTAATATATACTAATATCTAATCAAGAATGTTATTAAGATAATATATTATAGTATATGAATTATTAAATTCATAACACTTTTATTATTTTCATTAACAAAAGTTATCATTTGTAGATATATAGTATAAGTATTTATCCACGTAATCTACATCGCGTTAAAGAAAATTATTAATAACTAATAAATAATTACTAACAACTTATTAATAATATTACGAATAACTAATAAACTTGTACTAATACTATTAGTGTTAGTAATATTTTTCTAAAAAATAACATTAATTTTTAGCTTAGTTAATAATGTTTTGTTAGTGATGAATACATGAACTATTGCATTGTACTGGATCACAAAAAGTGTTTTCATAAAAGAGTCATTATTTTTATTTTTGCTTCAATTTTTTATTTATTCATAATAGTATAATATGACAATATTTACTTTAGTTTTCATTATAATTTAATTATTATATTATCATTATCAATTAAACTAACAACTTATTGGTTAAACATCAACTATAAATACATTCCTAGTATTTAATATTTTTGCAAATGAATTCTTTTCTAGAAAGTGAAGGTATATAAAGTTTTGAAAAATATAAATATGCAAGTGCGAAAAACAACCTACACGAGTTTACTAGTTTTGTTTGACACAAAAAATCACCAAAAAATTAGGGAGGGATTGATTCACTGTATAAAAGAAATTCAGTTTCCCGTCACAGAGATTTCGTCACGATATATTCGTGGAGAAGTATTAAGACTGATATACCCCATGAATGAAGTTGCGTTCCATCCATTCGTATTCTTCCACGTCCCTACTTAAACTTACTTACCTCCTAATACTTTCTTCAATTCCTTCGTTTCTTCTCTCTCCTTAAATCCTTCACTGCAATTCAGCATCCATGGCAATAGCCCATCTCAATCTCAATCTCAATCTCAATCTCAATCTCAACCTCAACCTCCAAATTCACCATCAATTATAATGGCGAACTTCTTCAAAAACTTAATCTCTCTCCTCCTCCTCCTCTTTCTCCACTTGGGTTGCTTCATTTTCACCTCAAATCCGCATAACTCCAAAAAACACAAAATCTCTCCTCTCTCTCTTTCTTCCTCCCCTTCCCCTTCTCGCCTCAAACTCAAACCCATCTCTTCCTCTTGGTCCTTCATCAAACGAATCTTCTCCAATTCTTCCTCCTCCGTGCCCGCTCTACAAACTCAACCGAACCCGAGCATTGGATCCCCATGTTCCTCAAGCAGATCCTTACGCAACTCTTCCATATTCTCCGGCATACCCAATGACACATTTGTCTCGGACCCAAACCCAAACCCGAATCCAAATCCTCCCCGCAAAAGGCCTCATGGGTCATTCTCAGATTCCGATATCTCCGACCACCGATTCCTCCCGCTCCGGAACGACATCTACCCGTGCCCAATCTGCGGCGAAATTTTCCACCGACCCGGTAGTCTCGAACAACACCAGTCCATTAATCATGCGGTATCGGAGCTGATAGACGGAGATTCAGGTAAGAACATAGTGTCAATTATATTTAATACGGGTTGGACGAATCATGTAAATACTCCGAATATTTATCGGGTTCTGAAGATCCATAATAGCCCCAAGATATTGACCCGGTTTGAAGAGTACAGAGAGTTCGTGAAATCCAAAGCGGCCAGAAACGGCGCCGTACAGAGGCGGGACGAGAGGTGTATTGCCGACGGGAATGAGCTACTGAGATTTCATTGTTCCACATTTTTGTGTGACTTGGGGCAAAATGGTAATTCCAACATCTGTAACCAGGAGTACTGCAGTATTTGCGGGATTATAAAAAGTGGATTCTCACCCAAGATGGACGGAATCTCCACGCTATCTACGAGCTGGAGAGCACACGTGGCGATTCCCGAGGAGATCGTGGAGGAGTTCAGCTTCATGCATGTGAAGAGAGCGATGCTGGTGTGCCGGGTCATAGCGGGTCGGGTCGAGTGTGATCCGGATGTTGTGCATAAGGAGGATCCCGGGTATGGCTCGTTGGTTGGTCAGACTGATGGGTTTCAGACCAGATTGGATGATGAGGATGAGCTGTTGGTTTATAATCCGAGGGCCGTGCTTCCTTGTTTTGTGATTGTGTATACGGTGCAAGTGTGATAGTATGGTGTGTATTCCACAGGAGTTATGATGCGATTGTGATCTTTCTTTTCCTTATGATCTTTTTGGGTCAAGGTCAAATTTAAGATGAGAGAATGAGCAGTATGTTAATGTTTTTCTCGTTTGGTGCCTTTATCCTCTTTAAAGGTTCCACTTGTGAATACATCAATTTAATATCTATCAAAATGTAATTATCTGGATCAGAGGCCAAACAAAACTGTCAAAAATTTTGGGAATATTCTGGGCAACTCAGAAACAGATTTAATGCTCGATCAACGTATTTTGACTACCTATAACGTTTGATCTACGCATGATCTGGACTTGATTCAAGTGCCAGATCAAAGAACATACAACATACTATAACTACCAAAGCTTAAAACACAAAAACAGTTAACAGAGAAGAATCTAGAAGCTCTGACATGTGACTGTCAGACAACATTTTTCAACTTTTTCCAAATTTCTAAAAATGCTTGATTCGTGCATCTAAGTGTTATAGATCCATGATCTATCAACCCAGATCACTTATAGACACCCTATTACACAACTTTAACAAACCAATTCCAACATCTAACAACAAATCATAAGATTTTCGAAATTAGGGTTCTTATACCTTTGAGCTTTGATTCTTGATTTTTGCCTTTTGATTTTGATGTTGGCTTGTTATACACTAATTATGGCTCACCCTCTCTCTCTCTCTCTCTCTCACTCTTAATTTCAAAAATTGAGGAGAGAGAAGTTCTTGGATAAAATGAAAACTCAAGTAGACATTTTCTCTCTCTCTCTCTCTCTCTCTCTCTCTCTCTTAGTATATATATTTGATACAAATGCAATGCATAAGTATACTAAATGGGCTGATTGCTGGACAATAAGTCTTATGCTAGTGCTATCCATTTTAATGGCATTTTGGACATTTGGCCAAACCCTAAGGGTTTAGGGTTTGGAAAATTTTATGGGTTTAGGGTTTAAAACCCTTAGGGTTTATCAATTTATTTTTCTAAAATTTCTATTTTAGGTTTTGAAAATAGAAATTTAATATTTCTAAATTATAATTAGAATTTTCTAATTATATTAAAATTTCTTAATCATAAATTAAATCTTGCTAATTGGGATTAGTATTTTCTAATTAAAATTGCCAATTTAGCAATTAGGGTCAAAATGGCCATTAGGGTTTATAACCCACGAATTAGGGTTTCTAATAGAAAATTAATTTTCTAAAATAGAAATTAGATTTCGTAATTAGATTAGGGTTTTCTAATTACTATAACTTGAAAATTAGAATTAATATTTCCTAATTAATATTAAAACTATTAAATTAACAATTAGGCTTTTCCCTAATTATAAACTAGGGTTTCTAATCCGGAAATTAGGGTTTTCTAAACTTGAAATTAGGGTTTGCTAATTAATTAAGCTTTACCCTAATTAATATATTAATTAATAACACTTAAGCAATTTAATAATCATTTAAGTTCCCAGATTAGGGTTTTAACTTCCGAATTAGGATTTCGGATTCCCGGAACTGAAATTAGGGTTTCTAAAACCGGTTTCTAGGGTTTCTTGTTAATCGCTAGGGTTTTCTAACCGAACGTTGACGTTCTTAATATATACCTAGGATTTGTTACAGATATCGTTTATCTGGTCAACCCTTGACCCTTAACCATATACTGTACGCATACATAACCATATTCACAGAATATTTTCACGTATTTCTTTAATCCTGAATAATTCACCTAAATCCTTCACAGAATTTTGAAATTCTCAAAATTTCTTCTTAAAAATATTAAACACATACACTTATTTTCTGTCTAGGTTCTATTATTGAACCTTAATTCAATTAATAAAAATTTTAAAAATATACCAAATTTTCGGGTTGTCACGGCAATTGTTGTACCTTTCACCACGAAGATGAAAGCTTGGCAATTGCTACTGTTGTATTTCTTCTGTGATCGAGCAAAGACAATTGCTGCTTGGCAATGCCGAGCTTGGGATGCGGTCTTGTGCCAGGCCATGGTATCTGAGCCTAAGCGAAGGAAGTCACTTTATTTGTGAGTCATGACTAATGGTCTTAATCTAGTTTGGCAAGCATGTTAATGATGTTCAGACATATTGTGGACTATAATAACAGATTATAATGAGATGTAATATAAAATGGGAAGATTTTAAGTAATTATTTAAATAAGTTATGAAATTAAACTAAATGTGATATTTTAAAAAGTTGAAGATAAATGATAAGGTTTATGTTGGTTTATAGTGAGATATAAGTTGAAAGAACAATTTGAGTGTTAACTTGATTGGTTAGTCTAATATATGTTTAAAAGGATGTAAATACGCGTAGAAGACTTAATTGTCAATTGTAAGAGAAGCGTAACGAGATATAAGGCGGAGGTTATATAACCTAGTTGTTGCTAACAAGTGTAATACATCTAATATGTGGTAATGGAATCTATGATGACTTTAATGAAAGTTAAGTGTCGGTTTCGAAAGAAGTATAAAGGAACACAAAATGGGATTATGTAATGATTAGTGTTATACGAAGAGGAGTAAACACTTGAAGATATGTGTTAAGTTTCAAAGAGACGCAAGTTATAAAAGATTAAGACTAAGAGTCCTTATGGTTTCGTTATATATGTAACTAATGCATGTGAATATGAACCTTTGAATCATTGTAGGATGTACATGAAAGCATTTAAGCTATTTTTCTAAGAATTGGTAATCTACGAACCAGGCAAGTATTTCAGTTCCTATTTGTTATTTGAATTTAATTGTTTTAAATCTTTATTGCAAAGAGCATGATGTGTTATATTTATGTTGAATGTATGAAATGTTAAAGTCAACTTATGACTACATTGATTGAGTAAAGTATGCTGATTGAGTAAGGAACTCAATTTTTATATTTGTTATATGAGCTGTAACATGTATGTTACGTTAGTACAGTGTTTACGAGATATATGTTGATGCATGTTATTATATGCTACGTGATGCATAAAAACTGTTAGACTTTACTGGGCTGTCGAGCTCAACCTTGCAAATAACCATTTTTGCAGGTTGAAGATTGAAGATGTCACTATGTGCTACTTGAATGAAGTGGTTCATAAATAATATACGAAGACTTGTATTTTTAGCTAAAGTTGATATTTCTTTAAACCATGATTAAGAATCATGAGATGTAATAAATTTTTTATGATGTTTAGTTTTATATTGAGTTGTAAAGCTAGAGTTAGAGTTATCTGATATGTAAAGGTTATCGAATTGAAATGTAAAATTTTATATGATAACAATGATAAAGCGAATCATAAAATAAAATTGATTCAAAGACATGTAGTTGATAAAGGTTTTGATTCAGGGAATTAAAGTAAGAAGATGTAAAAGTTTTAAATATTCTGCAATTTTAGTGATTTTAATATCGAATAATGATGTAAAATCAGAAGGTATATGTGTTATTAACGACCAAAGTTGAGAATTAAATTGTATAAATTTTGGGGTCATTACATCCACAATTTAATAAAGAATGAATACGAAGGATCATTCACCATGCATGCGGTAATCCACATAGACAGGTTATTCCAACAGAATAATAAAGAATGGAATCAAGTCATGCGTAATCCGCACAGACAGGATATTCCAACGTAATAATAAAGAATCGGAACCAGGTCATGCGTAATTACATGCATGTGATATTCCAAATGTAATAATAAAGAATGGAATAACAGAAGAATTTCAACAAATATGCGGTACTTCGCATAGACAGGTTATTCCAACATAATAATAAAGAATGGAATAACGACCCTTATGAGCATTGAAAGAAAATAACTCTCTTCATGAATATGGAAGAATAATACCCCTTACTATAATAATGATATCCCTTACCTCAAAAGAAGACTGGATACTGGAATAGTGAGGTAGCAGAATTCTCTTCTTCTTTCTCTCTATAATTTTTCTCTATAATAATTGCTCTATATTTTTAGTGAATTGGTGAGAAATGAAGGAAGAATGAGCTTCTATTTATAGGAAAATATAGTTTCGATAATTGCACGTTTTGGGGCTCGAAATATTACAGTATAATACCTTCCCCTTTTCTTTCATTTTTAATTTAGTCCTGAAAGTATTATCAAACTTTCACCACCTCCCCTAATAGTAAATCATGCGAATTAATAGTAAATCATGTGACTCAATAGTTCTAAACATGTGAAAAAAATAATTACAGTATAGTACCATCATCTATACTTCCATTTTTAACTTAGTCATACAAGTATTATCAATATTGCACCAACTCCCCTAATAGTAAATGAATGTGAATCAATAGTACACACATATGAACAAATAGTTATAATCATGTGAATCAATAGCAATTAATTGCTCATTTATCCGGTTAATTACCCGATTGGTTAATATAACCTCCAGACATCAATTATTATCGAAATAAATGTCAATTTTCACTAACACTAATAATTCCAACACAATGGAACTATCAATTTCATCTTTATTCAACATGAACTTATTCATCATTAATATTATAATTCACAATATTTAATAACTAGGTCGTTCCCAGGAAAGAGGGGGTTTTTCGATAAGGATTTCTCCTTATTGACGCGCAATTAGGTTACCAAACCTCTCCTTGACAGAACTTCTAGACATTGTCAATATTGCAAATAATAATATGAATAACTTTGTTGTCTCAATTATTGATTTAATAATATAACATATTATACAGATGATATTGTGACAATAATTGAATCAATAATATGAGAGATATGATGCAGCAATTACTGTAGCAATAATTGAGTATAACTGAGTGACTTCTTACGTAAGCATCAATAATCAATACCGTGTGCTACTATGCAACCATGCGTATTACTGTACTTTTACTACCGGGTAGTTCAACAGTTTTAACGGTAACACTTTCACCGTTATTTTTATAAAAAGATAATTCTGTAATTTTCTAACTACAACAATACTTCCGTTATGGGGTCCACCAATGATTATGCCGTCGTACGGATATTCCCCGACCAAACGAATATTTTATAACAACTTGCATACTTTGCAAAATATATAAATATTACCTACAACTATAACATTATATCAAATCCACACCATAATATTTAAAAAAAAATATTTCGAGAAATTTAAATCTTTATTCATAAAATTTGGGGTCTCACAATCTCCCCTCCTTATAAAATTTCGCCCTCGAAATTTACGTGACGCACTGTATGCTCAAGAGATGAGGATACATTGACTTCATTTCAGATTCTAACTCTTGAGGTATAACCTTTGAGTGTTGAATACGATCCTTCTTATCTAAAATTTTAACATGTAGCTCCTCATACGTTAAATCTTCTGCTATCTCGTCTAGTTCTAATTTAATAACATGGTTCGGGTCATCCACATATTTACGTAACATCGATACGTAAAAAAAACCTTTTGAACACGCAACATACTTGGCGGTAAAACGAGTCTATAGGCCACAGTTCCTACTCAATCGAGGATTTCAAATGGGCCAATTAAATCGAGGGTTGAGATTTCCTCTATTCATTGACTCTTGCTTCTAGAATAATGCCTTCTTGAACCTTCTTCTTCATCTTCATCAGCTCTGAGTATGTAGCTTGCACGGCTTTAACTTTATCGATTAAAGTCGATTCTACTCGTATATTTAATATCACCATGTGGGTCCTTAGAGTCTTTAACTCTATCTTCATCATTTGTAAGTTATACGAAATGAGTTTTTGTGTTAACAACATCACACTCGTAAACGCATACGATCTTCTACTCAACGCGTCAGCTACAACGTTCGCTCTTCCACGATGATATTGAATGGTATAATCATAATCCTCAACAGCTCGAGCCAACGTCTTTGGCGCATAATACGTTCGTTTTGGGTGAAGAGAATATTTGAGGGTTTAAGAAATGGGTTTTGTACTGGGGTCAATACAAAATTTGATTTCACGCTCTGGAGTAGGCTAGGAAGTCTTCAAGAATACGTCAGGAAATTTATTAACAATAGAATTGTCATTCAAAACTGTGACTCTCATCCAAGACTTGGATATCACATGTAATCAAGGTTTCTCCTAACGGAGTTTCAACCGATAAGTCAAAGTCTAATTTCTCCGGAGTCAAATTTAAACGTTGAGCGCAAGCAAGAGAGATAAAAGAATGGGTAGAACCGGTATCTAATAAGGTATAGACTTCGTAAGAATTTATAATTAACTAACCCATGCTAACTTGGTTCGGGTTACTCGCTTTTTGAGAAGTCACGAAAAACGCTCTTCCTGAAATCACCGACTTTGTTTTGTCCGTATCCACCTTTGGTGTCACCGTCCCAGCTGAACTTGACTTTGGTGCATGACAAAATCGGGCTAGGTGACCTTCTTTTCCATAATTGTAACATGCTTTGGACTGCATCACGCAGTTTGGACTGATATGTCCCTCCCCTCCGCATTTGAAGCATACAATTGGTGGTCGTTCTCCTTCCTTGAAAATGGGTGTTGGTGCTGCTGTCTTTCCATCGTTGTTGAACCTTCTCTTCTTGAAATTTCCACTCCTATTATCTTGGCCATGATTACCACCGAAGTGGTTACCATTCTTGGTATGATAATTTCCCCCACGATGGTTATCATTGTTCTAATGGCCGTTGCCACCGGTACGATTATTATCGTGTTGTTGTTTACCAGAGGATTATTGTCTTAATGTTGCACATTATCCTGGATATTGATCATTGGTGACTCAACGGTCTCATGTGCTTCATTGCTTATCTCAACATTTTCGGATGCCATTTTCAAATACTGCCACAAAACAAGGGTTAATTGACATGTCACATATTATCCCTATACTCTGACCGACCAATTAAATACCAAATAAACTTAAGTAGGTCATACTAGCCAAGGAATTCCCCGTCTTTCCCCTCCTAATTCTAGTCTCACATCTCAGCCAGGGATCATATCTCTAAGCTTTGATACCAACTGTGATGCCCCCAAAATAGGCATACATCACCCATCTTGAGTCGCCAAATATATGGTACATAAATCAAATACAAACTTAATTATACAACTGTCGTGTAAAATACGAAAAAACATAGTTGAGAGTTTAAACAAGAATATTGCCTTCTAGACAATATCCACTCTAAATGGAGTCCTCATTACAATTATTATCACACTATTTCACAGGATAGTGAGGATTACTAAAACAACCATCTGGACCATCAATCCGTTCCCCGACTCATCCCAGTTATATTCTCATTTCCTGAAGAGAACTGTGAAAGAAAGGGTGAGCTCAAGTAGCCCAGTAAGAAATATTATGACTAAGATAATGCAGAATAAATTATCCTTAGCCTTCAACAGTATAACAACTGATAGAATACAATAGACAACAAGTTTTAGATCAACAACTGCAGCGGAAATAAGCAATCCATTAGAAGAGTCAAGTAGAGCATAAAATCAACTATCTTCTATGATTTAAAAAGTTTTTCATCAACTTTATCGCTGAGACTCAGCTTAATAAGTAAACCACATTATCCCTGCACTACGGCCAAGGATATTCATTAGTATCATGACCACAAATTATCCATGCACTACGGGCCAAGGATATTTGTGTATTCATCAATGGTCATGATTATACCGAATAATCCTTGGTCATAATCATACCAACAACTGTCCATCAATGAACTACAGGCCAATGAGGACTTTTACCACATCATTTGTTACATTACGATCATGATTATACCGAATAATCCCTAGTCATAATTATACAAAGTCCATCTATGCACGTAAGCCAAAGATGACTTTCATCACAATATAAACATAAGGATGATGACAATGACATAATAATTCACTAAAACAAGTTCAATGATAAATTTTAAAGATTTATAATTTAATTTATCCAGAAATCAATAACGTCCAAATTGTCAACATGATACTACTTTGTGGGGAAAAATTCAAGAATAATATCCATGTACCAAAAATAATTTGGACAGAAAAGAAATATATTTTTTGGGTGAATAGTACCCCGTGAATAGTACCCCGACACGAAAAGTGTCCCGAATACCCGAGTGAATGATACTAGAGTGAATAGTAATCAGGTGAATAGTAACCCATGAATAGTAACTCGTGACTAGTACTCCGGCACGAAAAGTGCCCCGAATACTCGAGTGAATAATACTAGAGTGAATAGTAATTGAATAAATAGTAACCCGTGAATAATAACTTGTAAAAGAAAAAATACCAAAGAAAATGATATTTCATGACGAATGCAAAAGAAAAGATATCTCATACAAGTATAATAGAATACACGAAACTGCAAATGGATTTTCACCCGCCATGCGGTAATCCACGTAGACAGATCATGTCCACAATTTAATAAAGAATGAATACGAAGGATCATTCACCATACATGCGGTAATCCATATAGACAGGTTATTCCAACAGAATAATAAAGAATGGAACCAGGTCATGCGTAATCTGCACAGACAAGATATTCCAACATAATAATAAAGAATCGAACCAAAGTCATGCGTAAATTAAGACAGCATATGATATATTCCAAATGTAATAATAAAGAATGGAATAACAAGAATAATAAAGAATGGAATAATAAAGAAATGATATCTCATACAAGTATAATAGAATACACGAAACTGCAAATGGATTTTCACCCGCCATGCGGTAATCCACGTAGACAGATCATTTCCACAATTTAATAAAGAATGAATATGAAGGATCATTCACCATACATGCGGTAATCCATATAGACAGGTTATTCCAACAGAATAATAAAGAATGGAACCAGGTCATGCGTAATCCGCACAGACAGGATATTCCAACATAATAATAAAGAACGGAACCAGGTCATGCGTAATTACATGCAGCATGTGATATTCCAAATGTAATAATAAAGAATGGAATAACAACAAAATTCACCAGGCATGCGATAGACCGCACATACAGGTTATTCCAACAGAATAATAAAGAATGAAATAATAGAAGAATTTCACCATGTATGCGGTCCTTCACATAAACATGTTATTCCAACATAATAATAAAGAATGGAATAACAACCCTTACGAGTATTGAAAGAAAATAACTCTCTTCATGAATATGAAAGAATAATACCCCTTACTATAATAATAATATCCCTTACATCAAAAGAAGGCTGGATACTGGAATAGTGAGGTAGCAGACTTCTCTTCTTCTTTCTCTCTATAATTTCTCTCTATAATAATTGCTCTATATCTTTAGTGAATTGGTGAGAAATGATGGAAGAATGAGCTTTTATTTATAGGAAAATATAGTTTCGATAATTGCACGTTTTGGTGCTCGAAATATTACATTATAATACCTTCCTCTTTTTCTTTATTTTTAATTTAGTCCTGCAAGTATTATCAAACTTGCACCAGCTCCCCTAATAGTAAATCACGTGAATTAATAGTAAATCATCTGACTCAATAGTTCTAAACATGTAAAAAAAATAATTACAGTATAGTACCATCATCTATACCTCCATTTTTAACTTAGTCATGCAAGTATTATCAATCTTGCACCAACTCCCCTAATAGTACATGAATGTGAATCAATAGTATACACATGTGAACAAATAGTTATAATCATGTGAATCATTAGCAATTAATTGCTCATTTATCCGGTTAATTACCCGATTGGTTAATATAACCTCTAGACATCAATTATTATCGAAATAAATGTCGATTTTCACTAACACTAATAATTCCAACACAATGGAACTATCAATTTCATCTTTAATCAACACGAACTTATTCATAATTAATATTATAATTCACAATATTTAACAACCAGGTCGTTCCCAGGAAAGATGGGGCTTTCCGATAAGGATTTGTCCTTATTGGCCCGCAATTAGGTGACAAAACCTCTCCTTGACAGAACTTCTAGACATTGTCAATATTGCAAATAATAATATGAATAACTTTGTTGTCTCAATTATTGATTTAATAATATTACATATTATACATATGATACTGTGACAATAATTGAATAAATAATATGAGAGATATGATGCAGCAATTACTGTAGCAATAATTGAGTATAACTGAGTGACTTCTTACGTAAGCATCAATAATCAATATCGTAATTGTTACTATGCAACCACGCCAGACATCGTACTTTTACTACCGGGTAGTTCAACAGTTTTAACGGTAACACTTTTGCCGTTATTTTTATAAAAAGATAATTCTGTCATTTTCTAACTACAACAATACTTCCGTTGTGGGGTCCACCAATGATTATGTCATCGTACGGATATTCTCCGACAAAAAGAATATTCCCCGACCAAACGAATATTTTATAACAACTTGCATACTTTGCAAAATTTATAAATATTACAATTATTTCAAGCGAACATTGAACAAAAATAACATCCCTTAACTTGAAAAGAAGAGTATTCTAGCTGGTATAGTGGGGATATTCTTGAAGAAAACTTTCACTATTTTCTACGCTCAAAGCTTTCTAAAATTCGAAAGAAATACGCTCAATATTATAGAAGAAGAATTCTCTGATTCTGGTGTGATTTTCAATTCTAACTAAGCATCCTATTTATAGGAGAATGGAAAGGATACTATTTGAATTTAGAAATCACGGACGCACAGTAACCATAATCACGGGCGCAATTCTTCGGCTTATCGTTTGAAAATTTTAATTTACTATGCAGCACTATGCAATAAAATATTCTAATAAAACAAAAATTTTAAATAAAATATAATATATTCTATTTATAATCTAATAAAATAAAACTTATAAAATATGTAAACATACCTTTGCCTTACGGCAAATGCATATAATCACACACACTCAAATATGTTATATATATATATAACCACATCCCTCCCGACCAAGTTATCATTCCCCCCCCCCCCCAATTTTCATTTCATTTTTCTTTCGTGGGCCCCACATGTGGCCCCACATTTATTATATAGAATAACTTTCTACCGATTATTTTGAAAAATGGGTAAGTGGGAATCCAAAGAATAAGCAAAATTTACCATAAATACATCATAAAAATCCCTTTAATATTTTTAACAACATTTATCATCATTATTATAATTTGCAATATTTAACAACCAGGTCGTTCCCAGGAAAGAGAGGGCTTTCCAATAAGAATTTCTCCTTATTGGCGCGCAATTAGGTGACCAAACCTCTCCTTGACAGAACTTCTAGACATTGTCAATATTGCAAATAATAATATGAATAACTTTGTCGTCTCAATTATTGATTTAATAATATATAAAATATCGACAATAAATGAATCAAATAACGTGAGATACTATGCAGCAATTAGTGTAGCAATAATTTAACAAAACTGAGTGACTTCTCACATAAGCATCAATAATCAATACCGTGTGCTACTATGCAACAACACGTATTACTGTACTTTTAAGACCGGGTGTTTCAACAGTTAACGGTAAAACTTCCGCCATTATTTTCATAAAAAGATATTTTTGTCGTTTTCTCAATCCGATAATAATTCCGTTTATGGGGTCCACCAATGATTGTGTCGTCGTACAAATATTCCCCGACCAATCGAATATTATATAACAACTTGCGTACTTTGCAAAATTTATAAATATTACCCACAACTATAACATTATATCAAATTAACTCCATAATATTCAAAATTGATATTTATAGAAAATTCATCTTTATTCATAAAATTTGAGGTCTTACACGATAGACAGCACATACAGGTTATTCCAACAGAATAATAATGAATGAAATAACAACCCTTACGATTATTGAAAGAAAATAACTATCTTCATGAACACGAAAGAACTAATACCCCTTACCTTAGAAGAAACTGGATACTGGAATAGTGAGGTAGCAGACTTCTCTTCTTCTTTCTCTCTATAATTGCTCTTGTGAGACTTATGAATTGGTGAGAATGAAAGAAGAATGAGCTTCTGTTTATAGGAAAATATAGTTTCGATAATTGCACGTTTTGGGGCTCGAAATATTACAGTATAGTACCTTCCTCTTTTTCTTCATTTTTAATTTAGTCCTGCAATTATTATCAAACTTGCACCACCTCCCCTAATAGTAAATAATGTGAATTAATAGTTCATTCATGTGACTTAATAGTATAATCATGTAAAAAAACTAATTACAGTATAGTACCTTCATCTATACCTCTATTTTTAATTTAGTCATGCAAGTATTATCAATCTTGCACCAACTCCCCTAATAATAAATCATGTGAATCAATAGTACACACATATGAACACATAGTTATAAGCATGTGAATTAATAACAATTAATTGCTCATTTCTCCGGTGAATTACCCGATTGGTCAATATAACCTCCCGACATTAATTATTATCGAAATAAATGTCGATTTCCACTAACACTAATAATTCCCACACAATGGAACTATCAATTTCATCTTTAATCAACACGAACTTATTCATCATTAATATTATAATTCACAATATTTAACAACCATGTCGCTCCTGTGAAAGGGGGGCTTTTCGATAAGATTTCTCCTTATCATGCGCAATTAATTAGGTGACCAAACCTCTCCTCGATGTAACTTCTGACAATCATCAATATTGTAAATAATAATATGAATAACTTTGTCGTCTCAATTATTGATTTAATAATATAAAATATTATGCGATGATATCTTTGTGACAATAATTGAATCAATAATATGAGAGCTATTATGCAAGAATTACCGTAGTAATAATTGAGTATAACCGAGTGACTTCTCACGTAAGCATCAATAATCAATACCGTGTGCTACTATGCAACCACGCCAGACATCGTATTTTTACCATCGGGTAGTTCAACAGCTTTAAAGGTAAAACTTTCGCCGTTATTTTTATAAAAGATAATTATGTCGCTTTTCTAACTACTTACAATACTTTCGCTAGGGGGTCCACCATTGATTGTCTTGCCGCATCTAATATTCCCCACCAATCGAATATTATATAACCACTTGCTTACTTTGCAAAATTCGTAAATAATACCCACAGCTATAACATTATATCAAATCCATACCATAATATTCAAAAATATATTTCGAGAAAATTAATTTTTATTCATAAAAGTTGGGGTCTTACAGCCGAATGTCAAAGCTTGTAGATTTATATGTGTTTATGTTTAGGTCTGTTATTTATATGTTATTTGTAGCCTGCTAGTAGGTCTTTAATCAGAAAAAGAAAGCAGGTTCATTAGAGCCATATATTGCAAGTTATAGATAGTCAAAGTGAGTTGACCGTTCACGGAGTTCTGTTTTCTGGGTTACCCAGAAAACTCAAGAACAGTTTGAACCGGCTACTTTGACCAGCCTTTTGATCTCTTCCTGTTTGTTGTTTTTGTAACTTTTTGTTTTAGATTAACACCTTGATATACATACTACATATCTATGATCTTAAATTGCTTAAACAACTCATAGGATTACTGGAATTAATGGTCAAAAGTCGTTGACCGAGCTTGACCAAGTTTTCTGGGTTACCCAGCAGAAAACTGATGAACACGAAGAACAACTTTAGGCTGTACTTTGACCATCATAAATAGAGACCTTAGATTTATGCTTTGTTCACGTTAGTGTTATATATATGTACCTTGACATATATACTACATGTTACAATAAACATAACACACATCTATTACACAGAATCAGAGATATTAAAGCCACAAAATCGTTGACCGACCATGACCACTGTTCTAGGTTGCCCAGAAACTCAAGAACAACTCTGACAGTGACTTTGAGCCTCTATAACTTCTTGTTATATGTAGGTTAAAGCATGAAGTTTGCTTGATGGTGTACTACTGTAAGAGTACTATAACACCAATACTTGTCCAAACCCAGAATCATAAATCATAGCTAGATAAATCGTGGTCAAACTGGTCCCTCGACCATGACCAACTGTTTGCCCATAAGCTCAAAAACACCTATAGCGACACTTCCATTCACTGTAGTGCTTTAGCGACGGTTAAATTATAAAAATTAGAAATAATTAGTAAATAAATATAAATAAATACAAAAATAGTTTTAAAAATTATATTAAATACTTATAATTAATTTTTGATATTTTTACATAAATTCAATAAAATATTTTATTTTATTTAGATATTATTAATAATTAACTTAATAATAAAGTAATTAGAATAATTATTTATAAATACCAAATAATTATTGAAAATAATATTAATGATATAAAAATCATAATAAATGGTTATAAATTATTTAAAATAATAAACAATATTTTTGTGAAATTTTATGTAAATATTAATTACCTAAAATAGAAATAAATGATTTAAAAATCATTTAAAGGATAAATAAATATTTTAAAAATATTTTAAAACTTCTAAAATTATTATAATTGATATATAAATTATCTTAAAATATAATAAAATTTAGCCCATATATCAACTTATTTAATATTCGGTAAAGACATTGAACACTGAAACCTTATCAAATCTAACCTGATCTTAAATAAATGTTATATTTGAGTATTGATATCAATACTAACGTGTTAGATTTATATATATGAACATCGTAGGTATTTATTAAACGAGTTGAGAATCATAACTTGACTGATCTACGCTCAGGCAAGTTCTTCTTAAACCTTAAACTACTTATGCAAATTTCTCAACCCTGTTTATTCGTTGAACAAGATTTTTATCTTGATATGCTGTTGATATAATATACTACACCTACATTTGAATTACCTTTTATTGTAAGGTTATTGCTACAGCTTCAGCATAACTAAGAAATGAATTGTTTATTCATATTGATTATTAAGTATAAATTATTGTGCCAAACCAAATTGTTTGGTAAGACGTCATATTCTGAAGTTGGGTATCCCGTAAGGGATCATAATTCGGTCGATAATATATTGACATTAATTTGGGTGCATTTGAGCACTGGTAGGATGAGATGCATACTCCTAGGATATTGAATAGGTTGATCCCCTATCTCATATCTAAACAAAAATTTCTAAGTCTGTGTGACTAACAGAAATAAAAATCTTGAAAATGGTAACAACTATCAGTCGAAATATGAATGGTTGTATTTCTTCAAATCATATATTGTTATAAATACAAAACTTACTGAGCATGGCATAGTTCACCCTTGCAAATTATTCCCTTTGCAGTTTTAGATGGTAATCTTGGAACATCTGGAGTAGATAAAGGGAAGCGTCCCTGCTTAGATTATGTTATATTCATGTCTAGTTGAATACTTTATAATAAGAAAGTCGTTATGAGAATCATGTAATCGACCCTTAATATATATATATATATATATATATATATATATATAGCATCTTTTATTTTCGCAAACCGTGTTTTCTTACATATATAGATGTAAATTTAGAATTCTTTGAATCTAGTTGAGATCCTTGGGAACTATTTATCTGAGTGATGATATTAGTAATATGGACTGTTCATGTTATTACTGATATTCTGGATTTCGAATAAATAGTTACTATCGATACGATAGTATAAATTAGCATGGCATAGACTATACATCTGGGTGAGGATAATAGTAATATGGATTGTTCATGTTATTACTGATATTATGGATTTCGGATAGATAGATTCTATTCACAGATACAGTCATATATCCAAGTGAGGGTATTCAAACACAATAATAGTTCTCTTGAGAATTGTCATCTGTTATGGGATAATGTGAATCTTGTATCTATGGGAATTATATCTGATAGTCCTTTAATTTAATATAAGCTTATAATCAGATACCATGGGTGTATTGATTTAAATGCATTATATTGATTCGTAGTATGCACCATACCAGATATGCTAGGGGTATAGATATGGGGGCGTTACAAGTATCACGTCCACGAATTATCCATGCACTACGGGATAAGGATATATGTTATCACATCTATGAATTAATATTTCATCGCTGAGACTCAGCTCATTAAATAATCCACATCACTGAATTGTTCATGCACTACGGGCCAAGGATATTCATTAGTATCACATCCACGAATTATCCATGCATTACGGGACAAGGATATTCGTGTTATCACCAATGGTCATGATTATACCGAATTATCCTTGGTCATAATCATGCCGATCAACAGTCCATCTATGCAGTACGGGCCAAAAATGACTTTCAACACAATATAAGCATGAGAATGATGACAATGATATATAACATAAATAATCAGAATAATAAGATAAAACAGATCTTAATGATTTTTAACTTAATTATCCAGCGTCCAAATTGCTAACATGATATTAGATGAAGCACTACTATTCAGGATATTCTAATCATTTCAGGACCTTTCATCATTCAATGATAAGCTATAAAATGAATAATAACATATTACCATAATATGGAGTATAAAAGAAAATGATATCACTTTACCATAAAAAATGATACCCCTTACCACAATAATGATATCACTTACCTTAGCATGTGACATGATTCTGCTTTCTGTGAAATTGATCACCTTAAACAATGCTTGCATTCCATATCTACACTTGGAGTAACATTACACTCAATAGAAATACTCACAATATTGTAGTAAAAGAATTCAATATTTTTAGTGTAGTGATGGCACTACAAAAAAAATGGGACTTCAGCAACAACCGATTTTCGTTGCTAAAGGTGCGAAATTTCTTTGCTAAAGGGTTTTGGAAATGACTTTACTGTCGTTGCGTCTTTCGTTGCGCAATAAGCGTTACTAATTTTTCCGCAACGAACGTATTTTTTTCGTTGCCAAAAGTAATACATTTTGCAACGAAATTTGGCTTTCGTACAAAGACATCGATCCTTTAGCAACAAAATGTATTGTTGCAAAATAATTAAAATTTCGTTACTAAAAACCCCATTTCGTTGCAAAAGCCTGCTAATTGGCAACGAAATGAACTTTTTTTTTTTGCAACGACCACGCATTTTCGTTGCAATTGACACCATTTTGCAACAAAATTTTTCGTTGCAGTAAATTATGAAATTTGTTGCCTAAGCTTACTTTCGTTCTATTTAAATGTAAACTTTTTAGCAATGATTTTTCGTTCTTTGATTATATTATTTGTCAACGACATTATCTTTCAATCGAGAACAAAATGTTTGTTGTTTGTTATTTTCAATAAAGAACGAAAAGTCGTCGATTAGCAAATCTACATTATATGTTGTCATTTCTTTATATGTGCAACAAAAGTTGATATGATTTGCAACGATAAAAAATGTTGCCTTTTATTTTAGTATTAGCAAAAATATCATCTCCGTTGTTATTAGGTTAATTTTTCGTTGCCAATTGTCAAAGATTGCATTAAGGAGACAGCTATGTCAGACAATGAAAAAGAACTCTTGTACTAAAACTGCCAACAACCCTGGTTATAAGAAAAAATAAGAGACCATCCCTACCGGACATGACAATCTATGAATAACATTTCTGCAGGAGCAGGCTCAGATGCAGCCTTGCTAGGTGCCTTCTCTGATGGAGCTACATGTGTAACACCTTCACTAGACTTTGAAATGATTGCTATCTTGGTACATGGTTCCACAGTGTCACCTTCTTTGGCTACAAATGGAAAAAATTACATGGGCAAACATTAATTACACAGAAACATAATAGATCTTTAAACAAACAAAAAAAGATAACATCAAAGAGATTGTTATTAACTGATACTATGGACCCTACTAAAATTTAGTAATTTACCTCTTGGATGACACCCATTTCGGGACTTGAAACATAAAATGTCACTTGAATAAAGTAGCTGAAACTATTTAGACCAGACAATGATACTTGTGATGCTGCAGAAATGCTAAGTTCATAATACTACCTTATCCGTTTCAACTTGGGCGATCGACTTATCAATATTAACATGATCACAAGGTTCTGCTCCCAGTTATCATAGAATGAGTTTAAGACACTCACAGCTCACTAACTTTACAATTAGGTACATATTTTCATGAGTGCAAAATTCAACAATATATGACAACCCACTTTTCAGAAAAGCGGCTAAAGTGCCAACAATAATGTATTCACCCATAAAAGGAACAACAACAGCAACCAGCTCAACTTCATTACAGAAAAGGATAAAATGAGCTATGCAGATCTTAAAGTAATCATAGTGGATGTTCAAGAAGGAAGAGTCAAAAGAAAATTTGAAATATCATACCACTATCCGATGAAAATGACCTACTCCACATCAAAACAGAATTATTTGTTTAAAGAAATGATACGACATCCCTGTGCCCACAAAAATATTTTAGGAAAGAAATGTTAAGGAACTACGTTCGCCTTTGTTTTGTTCCCTCTTTGTTCATCTTGTTTAGCCATTAATGATGTGCAACCAAGTAAAAACTCATAAGTCAGAAATTTCCAAGTGAAAAATCTTCATCTGGTTATTCGGTCCTAGATTAATGAGAGCTAAATAAGTACTAGCAATAAGACATGTCTACAAATAAGAACGACAAAGAAAACTTGAAGATACACTCTAGTCATGTTCTCTAAAAATGAAAACCAAAAACCTTTTGACAGTGATACCTGATTTCCACAACCAAACGCCATATACCTAGGATTGGTAATGCAAATGGGACATAACTGTCACAAAGCAGACAAGAAATAGTTTACTATGATTCCCAACAATACAGGAACATTCCAATACTAAATCCATTTTTTAAGTATACAAGATCACTCCAGTACTAAATATACCTAAGAAGAATAGTATGCTTACTCAAATTAAATGTCCACATTGCTATGAACTTGTCTACATGACCATTTGCAAAAACCAATTTCAAAAGCCAGCCATCTACCAATAGTCTTTCAAGGAAATGCTCTCCTGCAATAACATATCGAATTCATTTGTGAGCTAGTAACGTGTATCTATCCATGTGAAATGTACAAAAACATGTTTATGTATCCATGTGAACATAATAGAACCAATAAGAGAGTTGTTCAATTTGACTAAACTAAATAATTAAACATCATTCAAATGTTTCAACTTTAATTAGATGAAAGGCATACCTGATTTGATGCTAGTTCTGATCATCTTTCTCTTCCTCGTCCATACCTTTGTTCTTCTTCGCTACGATAATCTACAAGTGTATCATCCTCACTACACCCCTTGTCGAATTCATCCTCCTCAAAATCATCCTCATCGACATCGTCATCTATGTCTCCATCCAATAAGATATTGTGTTCAATGTTAATTTTTTGAGTTCTTTGTTTTAAGACAATGTTATTTATTATTTCTGGATCAACATCATCTCTATTCATTGGCCCTATATCCTGATCTTGAACAACAATGTCGATATCGGGTGAGTCATCATCAAGGTTAACAACATTATCTGTGGTATATTCTTCAATCTCGTCCATTTCATCCTCCGGAACATCAAATACGTGTTGGTGGTTAAACCTTTGAACAATTTTCCAGTTGTCGCTTAATTTCAAATCATCAACAAAAAAAACTTGTTTTGTTTGAGAAACTAATATGTATGGGTCATTTCTATACCATGTGCTACTTACATTTACACTTGTAAAATGTGTATCCTTCCTAATACCCATACGCTGATTAGATAAATCAAACCACTCACAAGAAAATATAAACACATTATACCCTTTTCCATACTCTATTTTGATAATATCATTTAATAAGCCAAAAAAGTCGATACTTTTCCCATCATGTTCTCCTTCACATGTTATTCCACTATTTTGGCTTTGCCTATGATTGTCACGATCTTTGACAAGAAACCTTACTCTATTTACAATGCATCCTTTATATTTCCATACTCATAAATTTGGACCACATGCTAATGCAAATTTGATCAGTAATGACATTTGATGCGGTATTCCAAAGATGATGAATCTATTAGAGGAAAAGAAACTAAATTAATCATTACTTTTCAAATAGCATCAAACAACTTTAAAAGGGGAAGAAATATTATTTTACCTTCTTTTTAAACCACTGAGGAAATCTTTTTTCCAATTCGATGTTGTTTAGGTAAGCTAGTTTCAATTCCTCCTCACATTCCCTACAAGAATAATATTAGTACAAAAAACTAGTATGAAGCAATAATTATTTGAATAAGTTAATGATAAAATGTATAACTTACTCAATATAAGGTTGCACGTCTTCACAATTATTCAAGACATACCAATGAGCCATTTGAATCTCCTTGGAATCAGTAGAGTCAAAAAGAAAACCACCTAATGGTTTAACATTTTAAGAAAAGACAGAAAGAGCATCTTTTCTCACTTTTCCATCAGGATTACGGTCCTTTTTATTGAACTTGCTCTCACTTCGTGGTAAGTACAAGGAATAAAATGTCAAACATTCATCTGCGACATACCCTTCAGCAATTGATCCTTCTGAATGTGCTTTGTTCCTTACGTACTTTTTAAGCGTGCATAGATATCTTTAAAAAAAAATTACGAAATTAAGTATGACACAACTATAAAGTTCATAGATAACCAAAAATATATAGTTACATACATTTCAATTGGATACATCCACGAATAGCATACAGGGCCTGTAAACATTGCTTCTTGTGGTAGATGAACAGCCAAGTGAACACAAATATAAATGAAGGACGGTGGATAAATCCTCTCCATCTGCATAAGATAATTATAATATCCTTCTCCATTTTTCTTAAGTAATCCACTTTTAGTGTCTTACTACATAGATTTTTAAAGAATTCAACCAACTCAGTTAATGTTGTTACCACATCGTCATTAAGATTCCCTCGCACTCCAGCAGGGATTAATCGTTGTAAAAGAACATGGCAGTCATGCGTCTTGTATCCCGACATGTTATTATCACTTGTATTAACACATCTAGCAATATTTGATGAATATCCGTCTGGGAATTTGACAAATCGTATAAAGGACAAGAATTTGTCTCTCTCTTTTTTGGAAAAAGAAAAGGCTGGTTGTGGCTTGTCAAACTTATCTCCCCGTGGTCTTAAGTGTAGCTCTTTACGTATATTCATATCCTCTAAATCTTGTCGGGCCTTGTCAGTGTTCTTCTCGATGTGCATTACATCGAGCTTATGTCTGACCTTCAAATCTTTCCAATATGGTAGCTTAAAAAAAATTACTTTTCTTTGTCCAATTAGAGTTGGATGGAGTTGTTGTCCTCTTTCGCTTTCTTTCTTTATTCATGCTTACATTTTTCGGATGCTTGCCAAAATCCCCAAAATTGATTGCTTCTACATGATGTAAAATTTTTGATCCACCTAGGATCTTAGGTGGTCTACGGAGTTCCTCCTTTCCATCATAATCTAAACTCTTTTTCCACCTACAAGGGCAAGATAAACCATAGGAAGTAAAATATGTGAAAAATGTGAAAATGAAATTAAAATAAGTTACGTATTAAAAATACCTATGATTAGGACTGAGAAATGCACGATGCCCCCCGTAAGAGATTTTACTCCTCAACCTAGCCGAGTGTGTATCTATATTTCAAGTTGGACAAGTCATGTATCCTTTGGTACTCCATCCAAAAAGATTTGCCAGTGCAGGAAAATCATTAATTATCCATAAAACAGAAGCATGCATGTTGAAATTGCACCTAGTATAAGTGTCATATGTTTGAATTTCTTGTTCCCACAAATCAACAAGATCATCTATTAAAGGACGTAAATAAACATCGATTTCATTACCTGGTGATTTTGGTCCAAGAATCAAATGTGACATTATGAAAAAGGGATCCTTCATGCACATCCCAGAAGGCAAATTATAAGGAGTGAGTATTACCGGCCACATGCTATATGAGCAACTCATATTTCCAAATGGATTGAATCCATCCGTGGCTAGGCCAAGACGAATGTTTCTTGGATCATTGGAAAACCATTCATACTTTCTATAAAACTCCATCCACGATACAGAATCTGCTGGATGTCTCAGTTCACCTTCTTCTGAAATAGGTTTTTCTTTGTTCCACCGCATGTCTTTTGCAAAAAATTTTGACATAAAAAGTCTTTGCAACCGCGGTTTTATAGGAAAGTATCTCAAAATCTTGTGTGGGATTTTGTTACCCTTCCCATCATTAACTTTCCATCTTGATTCCCAGCAGACTGGACACTCTTCTAAATCCTTATTTTCATGCCAAAAAAGGGCACAATCATACCTTCAACAAAAATGAGACAGATTAACTATTTGTGAATGAATGTTATAATTAAGGACTTTTTGATGAATCTAGTTACCTACAGTTGTTTGATGAATTGATTATGTCAAAACACTCACCTATTCTTCTCAAAATTTCTCAATCTCAGTCTTCTACTCTTTTCTCCAATTTCATCATAGCTTGTTGCTGCAGATTGGGTCTAGTTGGTGCTGTTGTGTTTTTTTGTTGATTTACAGGTTGCTACTGGGCTTTGTTTTTGAGGGGCTGGTGTTTGGTATGGCTGAGATTTTTGTGTCTGAGCTTCAAGTTGTAGTTGGGGGCGTTTTATGGCCACCTATCTGCAATTTGGAGTACAGGTGTTGTAGGTGTTGTTGCTGTCAATGGTTGCTGCATTGTCTACTGCAAATACTGGGTGATATAGTTTGTGTAATACTGCATTGTCTTTTGTTTCAATAGATCGCAAATACTGCAATCCTGAAAATCAAGGTAATCTATTTAATTCAGTTTCTGGTAAATGATACTAGGTGATATAGTTTGTGTTTTCTTGAAGGTAAACATTATCCAAGGAATCACCTTGCCAGATGCTATAAAATTTGGTAAAGTTTTTGGAGGACAGTTTATTGGACAGGCATGATTTTGCTCAATTTATTTCTTAGTCTTTTACTGCTGCCAGTTTTTACCAAGAAAAATATGGTGCTAAATATGTGACATGAATTTAAAGTACACTGTAGAAACAATGGTTCCCTTTACTTGCATGCACGAGGACATACTAGACAACCCAATATGTGGAGAGTTTAAAATTCAAACTAGAAAGGTAAATGATGTACAATCAGTGATAATTTTTTAGATATACTAAATGAATATTCTTTATTGGAATTTGCAGTACACTTGATATTTTTAATGTTAAGGTAATCATAATTTTCATGTTTTTCATGGACTGTAATGGCCAACTTACTGATTTTCTTGAAGCTTTTCCTTTTCTTTTGTCTGTCAGACATACAGTTGCATGTACGTTACTTGAAAATTTCCAAACTAGTCCTATTCTTTTGTTTGTGACTTTAAAGTATCTTGAATTAATTACTCATCCATTTGTAAAGAAAAGTTCCCATATCCCTTGATATTCGTCTCAGTACCATTTTAGTTCTTCTTGTTTATGACCTGAGAAGTTGATAGAAGTTGCATTCTGTAGTCAATGATCTTACCACTTGAAGGGTAGTTTGTTGTCTCACTTGTTATTCATGAGATGCTTGCAGAGTTGGAGTTATTAAAAATATATAATATTCATTTAGCCTCACTTTCTTAAACACTTAATATGAAACTTATACCAAGTTCTTTAGAATATTTATAGTTATGATGGTCTTGACTGTGCAGGCACTGGCTACAGCATCAAAACCTTTTGATTGCCTTAAGATTGTTCACAGTTTGCATGCTTACTTTCTACTTGTTGGTGATTTTGATAGTAAGTACTTCTTTATTTAATCAAGCGGAATGAACTAACTATATCCAATTAAATATATGTATAATTTTTCCCCCTTATTTCTTCCTCTTGATAATAATATCTCATAAATTTGGCGTGGAAGTATCTATATACTGTAAGCCTTTATGTTTTTTCTAGCGTAAGAATCTTTCCCGCATATAGTTTGGATTTCGTACATGAAATGTATCATTTGTCACATCCAGAGGCCATCACCCAAAGATCATTTATTTGATCCTGTGATGGTGCTCGGCAACGATGGAGATGATGATTTTTATAGTATTCAAGATGGTAAGCAGAATGTTTGACATCTGGTCATATATTATTTCTTATCGATTTGATTTATGTATTTTGGATTTCAGATTTGCTTATTTTTATCATTTATAATCTCAGATGTATCTCAAAATGGCTCTGTGTCAACTATTGTAACTCCAAGAGGTTCCAATTACGTAAATCATAATGGCAGTGTTCCATCCTTTGCTACCTCAGATCCCCTAAGACAACTAAGTACAGAATCAAAAGAAAATTAAGAATATAGCTTGGTCAGAGATCTTGCAGATAATGTAAATACCTTGACTGGCTCTCAATTGAAATCTAGTGATCCTCAAAGTGAGGGAAACACTCAAGTTACGGTGAATATTATCTCTACTGAATGTGTTGATGAAAGAGGTAGTGGGGAAGATATTGGAATGTTGCACAATTGTAGACTTCTCCTAAATAATTGTTTGCCTTGTCTTGCTAGTACTACCTCCTCCTCTGATGAAAAGAGAAAATCTCTAACCTCAAGTCCAAGGAAAAAACCAGCCTTAAGGCTTTCCTTTAAATGTAAAGACGGACATGCCAAAGTGTATGTTATAACCGATGGAAAAATTTACTTACAGTTGCTATATGGGATCTTTAAAATTGTACGCAAGTAAACTATCTACAATATTATTCATGCATTGCAAAAATAAGACTATGAAGGCAAATAGTATATTTGTACTTAAAATGATACAGAATTTGTTATCTTAGCAAGTGATGGCGTTTGGAAGGTTGATTTATTATACTCCATGGCATGATCTATCTTATCTTATTAACATGATCTATCTTATTGGTCATACTATTTTACGGGGTATTATTAGTACTTTTATTATTATTATTATTATTATTATCAGAAATTTTGCAACAAATTTTTAAAGAATTCTGTTTCCAAATTTTGCAACTACTTATGAATTTCGTTGCCAAAAGTGAAAGCCTGACATAATCTGCAGCGAAGGATAAGTTTGGTTGCTAAACATACACTTTAGCAACGACTTATAAAGTCGTTGCCTGAAAAATCATTGCAAAAGCTCCATTTTTAGCAACAAAAAAACTTTCGTTGCCAACAATGATGGGAAATCAAGTGGCCGAAAATTTTACAACGAATTTCTAACGAAATTTTTCCCGCCAATGAATTAGCAACGAAATTTTGCAACGACTTATGAATTTCGTTGCAAAAAGTGAAAGCCTGACACAATCTGCAACGAAGGACAAATTTCGTTGCTAAACATATACTTTAACAACGACTTAAAAAGTCGTTGCCCGAAAAATCGTTGCTAAAGGCCCATTTTTTTGTAGTGTGGTGTGTGTTTAGTTACTCTACCGAGCAACCTATCTATATTGAAAATTTAGTAAACAACTAGCACACCCGCTTTGACAAAATAACCAAATGAGGTATATCATAATGGTAGAAGTGGAATTTATGGTCCCACGGGAAAAATTAAACCAAACTTACTTTTGTAAAAAGAAAATAAATGAGCAAACATCTGCATATCATACTTATCTTTAATCAACACCCTTTTATTCATCAATTATTTACACATTTTCAGTCTTTCAATAATTATTCACAATTATTTACATAGACTCACAATACTTCCAACTGGTATAATTATATCATATCAAATAATATGAGTTACTGTGTAATAACTACTGTGACAATTATTGAATGAAAGACTGAGTGACTCTTACGTAAGAATCAATAATGTGAATCACTATGCAAAATCGTGTGCTACTGAGGAATACCGTGTACTACTGTAGAATCATGTGTATTACTGTATTTTTCACATTTTTTGGATTATTCGACAATTTTCTATAATTATTTCTATTTATAAAAAATATCATTTAATAGCTTCAAAATAGAAATACTAACTCCACATACTTGTATATCTTTAAAAAATCATCAATATTAATATTGTATTATTATAATATTTTTCAGCAAAATTCATAATTTTCCACCATTCATAGATATTCCTATGAATTTCCTCTATTTTTAAACTAACCATAATTAGCTTAAAAATACAATAAATATTTTTGTTATTCAATAATTTATCAAAACTTCCTAGAAATTATAAAATAATATTATAAGATTTTTCACCAAATTTCATAATTTTTCATCATTCATAGAATATTCTATGAATTTCTTCTATTTTCAAACTAACTATAAATAGTTTTAAATTACAATAATTATTTCTACTTTTCAATAATTCATTAAAAATTTACAGAAATGTTAAGATGATATTATAAGCATTCTGTAAAAATATTTTAGCCCAAATAATTTTTTTGATAAATTAATTATAAATACCAATATTCAAAAATTTTAATAATTCATAATAATTAGCCATTTTATCATAAAAATATGGATCTTATGTCCTTTCCATGTAAAATTTAATTATCTACAACTTAGTAGAAGAAAGTTTTTCCAAATTCTGACTCTAACATAGAGAGAAAGGCTTATTGAAAATTCTGCTACAAAACTTTCTGAATCAGCCACCTCTTAAAATTCATAACAAATCATACGTTAATCTTTAACGGTTCAAAGTTTATGGAAAAATATTCAATTTATATATGCATAACATATCCAAAAATTACAACGATCCAACGGTCGGATTAAAATTATAACTCACGCAATAGAGCTTAATAAAACAGATTTTTCGAACTATAAGTCCTTCGGACCAGTTTCACTCAAACTCTCACCACGAAAAATCTATTAAAAAAAATTTGGGTGATTAAAATTTTTGCGTTTAGCTTACTTCCAGATCTTTCTTTTGATATATGACTCATCTCTTAACTCATTATACACAAAATCAAGTAGTAAACTAATTTTTCTGAAATTTAGATTTTCCATTCTTCTTTTGATTTCTTGATTTCTCTCATTTGATTCATGTTTATGCAAGTTTAACTCATCTAAATGATGTATAAACAAAATCTCTTCATATAAAATTCATGAAAACTCAAATAGAATACATAAAAGGTTTTAAACTTACTGCCTCTTTCGCCGCCGCCAACATCGCTGACGATAACAAAGGAAAAGCCCTAATTTATCCCTCTAAGGAATTCGTCATTCTCGCCAATTCGAGCCACCTAACAACCCAGGAAGTTATGAGACGTCGGTCTTAAAATTTGAAGGAACTGGCCAAAGTCTACACTGCCCATTACTGGAAATTAATGGAGGATCTTAAGGTTGTGCATAGAGATTACGTTTGGAAGTTTGGGTTGAACCCCTTTCAAGAAGACAATAAGAATGATGAAAATGAGAGCAAATAAATCGACGTAGATGGCGGCGGAGGTGACATTTGCCAAGGAAGTGAAACAAATGTATACAACAAGTAATGGTAATTATGGTGGAAACCAACTTTATGTTTTTAATGGATGCAAGCTCAAAACAATGGCATTAACTACCTACTGCAAGCTGCATATCTTATTGGACAAAAAAACATCATTATATGGTTTGTTTGGTAAGGAGTATTATTTAATTGGTGCATACCGGTAGTTTTCTAGTTCATTTTATTAATTTTTTTTTGAATTTGACCCCACTGAACTTTCTGGTTGGATCCGCTCCTGGGCCGTGTGTTGAGTACCCTGTCGAAAGGTGATCATGATTATGTAACTAAAGAAGAAGATATCGTTATAAAAAAGGCAAATTGGATATATTATGATATTTTACCTTTTAAAATAAAATTATATTTTAAATTTTAAAATAAAAAATGTATTTTTTTAATTTTGAAATGAGTGAGTAAGATGTTTCCTTTATCATTTTCCTTATAATTATGACCTGACATGAACATGCAACACCTTTTAATATAACGACCTTGTTATAAGATGTGTCATGATTGTAATTTCCATAATTAGTGTGTACACATTGTCGACGTCGGGATTTTTGGGTGTCCCTTTCCATTACTTGTTCTTTGGTGTTCTCATTTTAGGTGAGATTTGTTTGAAAAAACAAGTGAAAAAGGTCCGACATGTATAATGTCGACGATGGGACTGTTAAGAGTCGCCAGTTGGTTTTTTAAATGGTTGTACCAACACAACCAAGAAAAGGTTTGCACATTGACCCAGTGATGTGACAACGATATACTGGTCTCATGCTAAATCGAGATTCATTTTAGGGTCCGGACTTGGTTATCTTGGGGGGAAGGTGTTAGGCACCCCCGACATCCGTCACCACCATGATGACCCTTTTTTCAAGAAACTATTATCTGAGTGTGTGTGTGTGTGTGTGTGTGTGGGTCAATGTGCTGTTATATGGAAGTTGTGCGAGGCCTCGTTCGAACCTATATACACAGGATTTGAATTTATGTAAAAATTCATTTTTTAGCAAGATATGGCAGTGATATTTTATAAAAGAGGTTTTTCAAACCCAAATGTTCAATAGGAATTGAGACCTTTTACACTCCCATTTTTATTAAGTGAGCGGCTGAATTGATTTTATTTGACGAATGTGAGGCATCCGTACGAAAATAATATACAAAAATAATGCCGACTTCCTCGTGGGTATGAAAACCATCTGAAGAAATTCAGACATCGCAGAATAATTTACAAGCTGCTTACAGTTGAAAATGTCCATCACGGGAACCGAATCTAGATCCAATGGGATGAATCTGTGATCACATGATTCCTAGGCGCACAAAATATGGCAATTTGTATAAAAACAATAAGCAGGTATATATATATATATATATATATATATATATATATATATATAAAAGCGGTAAATATATATATACAGACATAATCACCAACCACGAAGAATCTCCATGGGGGATCAGAAATATAAATGAAGCTGTAGATACGGTCAACCGCCACGAAGGAAACTCCAGGCGGGACATAATGTAAATAAAAGTCAGTAAATGCGATCAATCGCCATGAAGTAAACTCAGGCGGGATTTAAATGTAAAGAAATCAGAATGCGATCAATCGCCACGAAGGGAACTCTAGGCGAGACAAAATAAATATATATATATATATATATATATATATATATATATATATATATATAAAGCAATAAATGCACCTAGATATAAAACCCGGGCTCATCGAACATAGTTCGACCCACGCTTCATATATATAAGTATATATATATATATAAGCGAGTAAACGCACTTTAATCAAGTCTAGGTTCATCGAACAAAGTCCGACACACACGGTTGATATATATATATATATAAGTATATATATATATATAAAGTTAAATAAACGCATATATAAAGCATCAAGTCTAGGCTCATCGAACAAAAGTCCGACACACGATATTGATATATATATATATATAAGTATATATATATTATAAGCGATAAACGCGCTCGCATCAAAAGTCTAGGCTCATCGAACAAAGTCCGACGATTAATAGTTTCATATATATATATATATATATATATATATATATATATATTAAAAGCGATAAACGCTCCAAACCGAATCTCTAGGCTCAATCGAGGCATAACTCGATAATGTTAGTCAATATATATATATATATATATATATATATATATATATATATATATATATATATATATATATATATGGAAAAAAAAACACGACTAATCAAGTCCTGCAAAACAAGCAACACGACACTCAACGTGTAGAAGGGTGTGTGTAAAGATGAAGAAAAAGACTCTAAAGTTTGTGAGAGAAGGCTTACAATGGCCGATAAAAAGGGCTTCTATATCTTTAGAGTGGGTAAACACTTGGGCTTTTGTGGGTACAACAGAGGCTATATATGAGCTCACAGGTGTTTGAATGTGGGAAAATACACTGTATGGCAAGTGCAGAGCAAATTGTGCAGGGTTTCCCCGTCTTTTTTCTCTTAAAAATTAGCACCCCAAGCCTCTTATTTATAGGCAAAGGGTGTACACCTGGCTCGACCATAGGTGTGTACCCGGTGGTCGGGTCGGCCGGGTCGTCTCAAGTCACGTGCACGTGCACTGTGGCATTGTAATGTCCACTCAGATTTTGAGAAGTGCAATCCGGGCATCCGTTTTGAGGTATTCAGGACCTATTTCAGACCTCCGTTGTCGAGAGTTGTACGATGGCATGGGATTAGAGTTTGTACGAAGTCTTTGAAGATGGGACGATGCCCTCTGGTCTTCAAGCTTCAACTTTCATCCGTTACCTCGCACAATAGTCACTCAGGATTGGTTAGCCTTGTGGGACATTGTTGCGTAGAGACGAGACGTGGCATCGTGTTGGATGAGATGACGATATTGCCCCTCACCGGTGTTACTGCCGGATTGAGCTGATAAGCAGACGTTTCTTAGACTTAGCTGAGATTAGACTGCTGCATTTGTTGAAGGTCCTCATTGTCATCTTTTAGGTGTGCCTATCTTCCCGATGTGATTTCCGGGTTGGTACAGTGTATATCGTTGTGAGTGCCGAGATTGAAGCTGATCGTACTTATAACAAGCATTTCCAGGGTTAATGCCGAAACTGCATTCCTTGGGGCTATCACCAAGGTTGGTGGCTATTCCCATGGTTGGGACTGAGACTGGATACCTCGGGGTTATCTCCGAGATTAATCGGTCTTCTCCGGTGTGTGTTCCGGTATTGTATCTGCAGGTCTCGGGGTTAGATCCGAGGTTGAAACCGTTACTCCCAGATTACGATCCGGGGTTGATGCTGAACTTCCGGTAGTATCCGGTATGGATTTGGATTGTCTTTCAGGGTTCTCTCTTAAAAGACGAATTTGTCCTCCTACAATGTTAGTAACAGTAGTATAGAAAATTTTGAGTGTCTACAGATGCCCCTCTTTATCGTACTCATGCATGGCGATGCATGGGTAGGATAAAGAATCCTAGACATTTGAAACGCAACAAGATAAACATGGTGCTAAGGGTAGCCACATGATGCAAATGTATGATGCATGTGTACGGGGTTGTGGCCCAACATGCTGGGGATGATTACTGGTTCCCTGTTGCTTCAACTGGGGATTGGCAATACTGACCAGATCTAATGTGCAAGCTAAATCTGTTAGGATATTGGTGTTGGAGTTATCACCAAATTCCTGTGTTATTGATAACGACTTGATGCTGAAGGGGTATCTCTTATGTGTAAGAGACCTGTGGGGATAAAGCTTGATCTGTTTGAGGATGTATATAACATATTCCATCATCTATCCTCTTTGATAATGTTGACCTCTCCTGGTTAGTATCGCCAGAATATGTCATGATTACATTGGATTTACCGCTGACAAAGAAATCTTTGTCGGGATGCGACCTTCGTTGACGTGTGAATCAACGGCTGAAACTCTGTGAGGAGATCGTCAAGGTTTCTTGACATTTGCTGACGTGTAGTTCAACAGAGCATTATATTGTAACCCCGTAGGGGATTCATTTGGGAATATGAAGCAATTGGGTATGAAAACCTCGAAACGACTCTATAGCTCGACAGTTTAAACGCTTATCGGTTTGAAATGATGTCAAGGTTGCTTGACCTTCGTTGATATGTGTGTCAACGGTTGAACGTGTTGTAACCCCCACCGGGGTTTTATGTTGTAACCCCCATCGGGGACTCACGTTGTAACCCCCGTCGGGGACTCACGTTGGGCAATTACCTGGAATCGGCGGCATCGGACCTATATAAGGTATTACCGTATGTGATTTGTGACAACTGAGGTCATCGGCAGAGTAGACCTTGTGTTCAGGCAACTACTAATGAGTGATGTGCAGATTCAAAGTCTCATCTGAGAAGACCAGGATTGTATGCTGTTTTGCTCAATCGCGTGGCATTTTTATTCCCAATTTGACCTTTCTAGCCCGCAAGAACTCCGTTTCAACTCGAAATGGACCAAGTCGGAGGGGTGGGACCCGCATGAAGGAGCCGTAGGTGCACCTGCTGTAGCCGCAGATAGGCTTGCGGCCAGGCGTGGATGATAAATCCCAGCAGGCTTTACTTCACAAGTCACTTTCAACTTGTTTCACTTTAGAAAAACCGCGAGCCACTTCCAGATTTGCTGAGTTCGGGCTGCTTTCTGTAAATTCTATCACCGTACAAGTGTTCTACACTATCCTGGTAATGTATGCATGTATATTTTTCCAGTTTCCGTCCGTTAGATTGTGAGATATTGCACGAAATGCATCTAAATACATAGTAGTGATTATGTATGCACAAACGACTGGATAAAAAATATTCAACATAGTAAATGTTAGTATTAAACAATGCTGAACATAATGATGTGAAAAAATTTAACTTCTGAGACAGTCAAATTGGCACCTTTTTCTGCTATTTTTTGTCCTATTTTGAGGTCCAATGAGCAAAAGGTAGAAAGGCAAGATACTCCTAGCATTGAGGTTGGCCTTATGCATTATGAGTTTAATTTTTAATGCATATATTATGTATATGAATTTGGGGCAGGTGTGCTACTGAATGGCCACCTAGACATGCCTGTGCGCATGTGGATAGTCCTATTTTCAAAGGGGACTATGGCAAAAATTTTCCAAATGTAGGCATTGGGTACTCATGCATTCTAATTCTATTATATATGAAAGTAAATACATGCATACATATAGTCATATAATGCATTTTAGAAAGCTCCAGGTAAAGCAATACCACACCCTTTTTGAGGTGATTTGGAGACTTGTTGTCTAGATATTATGGATCCGGATCAGCCGAGCAGTTCTTATAGGACCGCCTATGACGTTCGGTGGAGGGCTTCTGAAGTGCCTCGTCCTCATTTCTCAAAACGGCCTTCGGTTGGTGGAGGCATGATTAAATCCCAAATCGGTGGAGGTTCCAGACGTTGAGGACGAGGAGGTGGATATTGAGGATCCCACTCCTGCTGTACATATCCCTCGTAGGGAGCTTTCGAGCATCCAGGTGGTGAACCCAGAGTTGCTAGGTGATTTGGGTAGACACCCATCGATGTACTTGCATGCTAACGAGGTATGACGTTAGACTTTATCTTCGTTCTTTCCTATTGATGAGGATTAATAGGGTTCTGATGTTGATCTGTGCTTCATGCAAGTTCCAGGTTTTACACAGCTCGGGGGAACTGGTTTAGCATCCACTCCATGTACCGTAACTTCATCCTCATTATAGAAGCGATGAGTGCATGAGTGGGGATTTGGGGCATTTTTCTCCATCCTTCCCGTCGTTGTCCACAGGGTTACCTCGGGGCATTATCTGGCGATGGTTTCATCGGACTCGGTCCTCCACCTCTGGATTACGAGGTGATGATGACGCCTATGGATTGGCGATTTATCACAGGTATGGAGTTTGGAGGGGAGCTAGTGCCTTGCATGGCGAATATCACCCCTACTGCCGTCCGGTCCTTGTTAGGAGTTCGAGCGGGTGCGCTCAAAGGTAGGACTGTCCGTTCAGGTCCTTTGAGCGTAGATGTTATGAGTGGGCTATTGAGTGAGCCCATGCCTGATGATGTCAGGATCAGGGATTGCGTTCTGCGGTGATTGTTTCTGATAATCATTCGAGGCTACTTCATAGTAGATAACTCTTCCACGGTATCTTTCGCTCTGGTCAGCGCCACACACGATGTGGACCGTATAGGAGAGTACGATTGGGGCTCTTACACCTTTGCCTATTTCCTCCGGGGCATGCGTCTGCGCTCATAGGGTTTGACCGAGGCTTGGCTAGGATTTTATCCGTTTCTACTGGTGAGTATTTCTGTTGTCTTTTCCTTTCACAGGTTAAGAGTGTTTACTGATAGCAGATGTTTTGCCATTGTGTTGGCAGTTTTGGGCCTGTGAGAGGCTTCCATGTTTGCGTCCTGTGAGTGTGTTAGGCTTAGATACCTATCCACAAGGACGACGATGGCACCATTCTATCTTGCCAGAGGTCCCTGTGTCTGAGGGCTTCGCTCATTATTGTATGCAGCTGGAGTTGCTGATGGCTGATGCCATCACATGGCTTCCATACTCAGGGGATCATTTGATCATCGGTTTTGAGGATGGACACCCTACTGGAATAGAGTATTTGATTTCCACCGGAGATTTCCTCTCTTCACGAGATAGAGGTGGGAGCTCTATTTAGGAGGCGCGTCTATTAGGAGCACCATAGGGGAGATTCAGATACCAATCTTTCCTCCTCTGTTAGGCGTCGTTGGCACATATCATCGAAGTCACCCGCCACCGATATTCCATTGTTAGGAGTTGATTTTTTTTGATTTATCGGAGGGTCCATGTACTCGGGGAGATATTCCAACATTTGGTGGCTCCCTCAAGCTATTGGGGCCCGATCCCATGCCACCTGATTTATGGGGACATGGTTCCTGGATCATTGATGATGACCCGATTGGGTAGCTTGTGTTCGATCTCCCACCCATATGACCAAGATTGATAGCTTGACTTGCGGTTGGATCGGGCACATATATTTATTCAAAGATTTGGGGCGAGAGATCCAAAGAGGCGAGAGACATTTGTTCCTTCCATTCGTCTTCGCCCCTCGACGACCCATTTGGTTTTGCCACCAGACGATCCTCCCTTTATAGGCCTCGACATCCTGCTGATAGAGATCCAGTGACTCAGGAGGAGTTACATCAGGTGGACAGGATTGAGGATGTGGACATCGAGACAATTGTCTTCTTCTGATGTGTATTCTCGCTATATCTTTTGATAGGCCTCTGTTAGATATTGGGTGGCTGTTCCCCATTCTCGCTATATCTTTAGATAGGCCTCTGTTAGTAGTAGGGCGTTTGTGCCCCATTTTCATGTATTTGTAGCTGTGTAGAGCTGATGTATTAGATGATGATATATCTAGGAATGTATGCACCATTTTTTTTCATTCCCTATATCGTATTGCCATCCATTATCTGTTATGCATGTATCATGTTATGCATATGTATGTATGTCCAGAGATACTCGGTATTGACCCCTGGATGGTCTTATGACACAGCCCACACAGATGTCTTCGTCGACAGTTAGCCGTATAGATCATACCCCATCATTAGTGGTGACATTGGGTATCCGCTCGTGGTACGATAACATGTCACCACCAGATAAGGTGACTGTAGATCTGTTATTGCAGCATACCATGACCCTTTTGGCATTTCAGGTTCCTACAGGATTTGTAGATGGGATGCTAGAGCATTGGCTAGCTGATAGACAGGTATTTTACTTTGGTACCCATGAGTTGGCTCCTACTCTAGAGGAGTGTGCCCGTTTGACGATGCAGCCCCTAGACCGACCTTGCGTACACATAGTTTTTGGAGACATGAGTAGACGATTCAAGACTCTTACTGGATCGAGGCGCAGAGTGGTGCAGGATGAGCTGACATCTGGTCATGTGATCTCTCAGCGTTTTCTATATGACAGATTTGGTGCGAAGGATAGCTACTCACGACATTCAGGGGATTTCACCGTGTCGAAGGATCATTGGCGTTCGACCAGAGTTGATGTACTGATACTATGTGTACTGTCATACGTGTACATGACGCGGTACATGGATGAGATAGACATAGGCGTTATCATGGCGGTGAGAGCTCTTAGGGAGGGTCGTACCATTGTACCTATGATCATGGCAGAGACCTTGCGATCAGCGTCCTACTGCCGTACTTACCCGTCAGGTGTGTTTACAGGGATTTCGGTCATGCTGTATGTGTGGTTTATATCACACTTGCGACCAGTTGGTACCTTTAGACGGCATGGGTATTGTTTCTCCCATGAGGTGGCTATGTCGTATTCCTTTCAGCCATCGGAGTGTGTAGATGCTCAGTCCTGGTCCGCATTTTTGGCAGATATCAGAGATCCATTTAGCATATTGCTGTGCTCGGGGCTTTGCTCACCATACAGCTTCATTACTCATGCTCCGGGCATGGATTTCCTCCCTTTGGCTGGTTTGAGGGGTGTGACGACTTATCATCCATTGGCCGTGATGTCGCAGTTCGACCAGTTCTAGGATTTTCATCCTTTCTAGGGGCGGCGGTCATTTCGACTTCTCGATACCTCTCAGCCGAGGACCGATCTCGTGTATCGCTTCTTTGGGATCGGCGTGAGCTAGTCGCTTTTCCTACCAGTCATCCTGGTTATTCAGCAGAGTACTCCGCATGGATGGAGATGGAGGTTTTATCACCGCAGCATATTTGTAATCTGGGAGATTGAGTTAGACGACGTAGAGCCTATAGAGGACATTGATCCCTACATCGAGGAGGATACCGCTTGTTGGGTTGCCAAGACATTTCTTCCGAATTCTCCTAGTACCGATTCTTTTGTGATCCGGCCTTTCGGCACGATGATTTAGAGCGAGTCTTCATCGATGACCTTTGAGAGAGACCAGATTCGATCTATGATGTCGATCGCTCTTGATGTGAGGGACGCCCTATTAGAGAGAGAGAGCGAGGCATTAGCTCGTAGAGATGCTGCATTGTTGTTGAACGGGATGCGCCAGTCGACGAGACCTTGAGTGATAGTTGAGCGGGATAGTGCTATATCTTGCCGGGATGTGGTACATCACGAGATAATCTTTACTGTGAGGTCCCTTACCACTGGTATGATCGCAGAGATGAGTGCTTACATTGATGAACACATGGTCATTATGCAGACAGCTTCTGATCTATTGGGTCATTTGGATATTCTCATGCAGGAGACCACAGCTTTACCTCCTTCTTCTGAGAGGGATGCCATGTTGGTCTTGCTAGCTCGCATGTACCCTGATTCGTAGATGAGCTTGTATTTACCTGCACAGACTAGCTTAGCCATTTTGTCATGTACAGTTCACATTGTATATATATCAAACAACATTATATATGACAGGGAAATATATTTTTGGATCACTTCCCTTTAGATATGCCTTCCTATTTGCTTGATATTTTGCCTGCTGCTTCAGGGCTTGTGATCTGGATGAATTCTGAATTCTTCCTTGGTGGATGGACATTGAGCTGTGTTTGGATAGTTCAGAATGGATCATCGATCTATGTATATCCCTACCATCTTTGGTGTCTTGGGACTTATTTCTGAATGGAAATGTGGAGAGGAATGTGGCTTTCCTCTCTGAGATTGACCGCACCACAGATGGTCGCCAGTACTTCTATTTAGGAGAAGCCTAGTTAATTCCACCTCTTATGGTTTAGTATTGCTCTTTGAGGTATGGCCGCAGCTTAGATGGTCGCCGAATCTCCTATTTGGGAGGAGTTCAGGAAATTCCATCCCTTTGGTCTGAAGCCAAATGAAATGTAGTGGATTGAAAGATAATCCCAATACCCGCTGACAATGGTTTGTATTTTGGTAGGGGTGAGACCGCACTCATGAATGGTCGCCACGTACTCTATTGAAGAGGAGATCAGTCTGCGTAGAGTTCAAACTGGTGTATGAGGTTCAACGTTTGTATATGGGCGTCTGATTGTAGGAATGTTTTTGGTTGTTTTTGTTTTTGTAAGGAGAAGAGGGTAGAAATGTTTTGTTTTATTGCGACCGGGCCATGTAACATGGTTGCCTACGTACTCCTATTGAAGAGGAGATCAGGTCGACGTAGTTCGCCCCTCAGGGCTAGAAGAAAAGCGTAATCCCATGTGCAGGTCAGAGTGCGGGGAGGAGAAAGTTTAATCCTAGGTTGAGGATAAACTCCAGGCAGGAGAAGTTTGATCCCATGTATGGGTAGCCAAACTGCGAACGCAAGAGGTTCAATACTCGGTGGGATGACCTAAGTTGTATGAGCGCAAAGGAGAAAGCCAGGATGCTGGCTTGAAGAGTATGTTTCCCTGAGGGGCAAAGTGTAGCAAGTTGCAGGTGGTAAAGGGTTAAAAAACCGGAATGATGACACGATGATGATGCACCAGGGTGTTTGCTTTGGTTATTTCAAACATAATACCGTTTCACGGTGTCCGAGTTGATGAGTTGTGGAAATTCATCGCCGTCCATTTCTTGTAATCTGAGAGCGCCTCCTGTCAATACTTCTTTGACAATAAACGGGCCTTCCCAGTTATGAGCGAATTTTCCTTTGGCCTGATCTTGATTGTCAAGAATTTTCTTCAGAACCAAATAATGTTGTTTAAATTGCCGTAGCCGGACTTTTTTGTTGTAGGATCTGGCGATCCTTTGTTGATATAGCTGACCATGGAAGATAGCCGCGGTTCGGCTTTCGTCTATTAGAGACAATTGGTGATACCTGTCTTATACCCATTGGTTTTCATCCAGCTGAGCGTCGATCAACACTCTGAGAGATTCCATCTCAACTTCTATGGGGAGCACTGCTTCCATCCCATAGGTTAAAGCGTAGGGGGTTGCCCCAGTTGAAGTACGCATTGTGGTTTTGTAGGCTAACAGAGTAAGAGGCAACAGGTTAGGCCAATCTTTGTGGTTGGCTGACATCTTTTGCATAATCTTCTTGATATTTTTGTTAGCCGCTTCAACAGCACCGTTCATCTTCGGACAATAGATGACAGAGTTAAGATGTTTGATGTGGAATTTACTGCATAACTCCTCCATCATTTTGTTGTTGAGGTTTTTGGCATTGTCTGACACAATAACCTCTGGTTGTCCATATCAACAAACGACATTGTTTCTGATGAAAGCAATGATGACTTCTTTAGTGACCCTGGGGAAGGAGGCTGCTTCTACCCACTTGGTGAAGTAGTCGATCACGGTGAAGATAAATCGGTGACCATTACTAGCTTTAGGTTCGATGGGCCCAATAACGTTCATTCCCCACATTGAGAAGGGCCAAGGTGAACTCATATTGTGGAGCTCCCGTGGGGGGGCGTGTATAGCATTCCCATGAATCTGGAACTGATAGCATCTTTTGACGTGGTCATGGCAATCAGCCTTGAGAGATAACTAATAATGTCCCGTCCTGAGGACTTTCTTGACAAGGAGGGGGCCAGTCATGTGGGGGCCACAGACTCCGCCATGGATTTCATTCATAAGCCTTTGGGCTTGATCTTTGTCTAAACACCTGAGGAGACCTAGTCCTGCATCTCTTTTATAGAGTGTATCTCCACTCAAGTAGAACTTCTTAGCAAGTCGATGGATCCGCCTTTTCTCAGTCAGGCTCGCCTCAGCGGGTGTAGATCCATCTCGTAGATATTCCTTGATATGCTGATACCAAGGAGGTTGGATGAGAGGTAGCTCATCCGATACTTCTCCAATGTAATTCCCATAGGCTGGGGCCTTGTGTAGGGAAATTGTGATGCTTGGCAAGTGTTCCTTGTCTGATATGCAAATCAAAGAGGCCAAAGTTACTAATGCGTCCGCGAAATCATTCCTATTATGAGGAATGTGTAGAAAGGAGATTTCTTGAACTCAAAGCCATCTTCAAAACTGCGCGATGGTAAGGCGACAAATGTAGTTCCTTGTTTTAATAGACTCGGTGGATTATGCGATTACCAACTCTGAATCTCCAAGGACAGTTAATCGCTTGATGCCCATTGAACGGGCAAGTTTTAGCCCCATGAGATGCGACCTTCATACTCACGGTAGTATTGTTGGTGCCGCTCAAACTATAATTTGACGACAACGGGATCTGCTCCCGTGTCGAGATACTAGAATTGCTCCAGCTCGTAACCTTTCATGTTAATCGCTCCATCAAAATACATCTTCCATGATTGGCGTGTATTATGCGAGATGGTGTTGTTGTCTTTATCATTACTCCTTCATCGAAATATGTTTCCAATGGTTTGAAATCCCACGAAGGTCGGCGGCGATTGATCTGCGATTCCTTGACCTTAGATGGACTTTTGAGTCACATATACAATGTCAAATTATTGTAGGATCAACTGCCATCTGGACAGCCGGTAGTTCAACATGGGTTTGTTGAACACGTACTTGAAAGGATCCAAGCGGGATATAAGATGGGTTGTGTGACCATGGAGGTAATGATGTAACCTCATGGAAGCCCATCCTAAAGCACAACATGTCTTCTCGATCAGAGTGTACTTGTGTTCACTGCTGCTGAACCTTTTGCTGAGGTAATAGATAGCTCATTCTTGGCCTCTATCATCTTTCTGTCCCAGCATACAGCCCATGGCATTGTCACTTATGGACAGGTACATGAGCAGGGGAACATCATCCCTGAGTGGTACCAAGATAGGAGCTTTGACTAGTTGTTTCTTGATTGTAAGGAAGGCATTCTGGCACTCATCATTCCATTTCATAGAGGAGTTCTTCCTTAATAACTTGAAGATTGACTCATAGGTTGCTGTGAGTTGGGAGATAAGCCTGCTGATGAAGTTGATCCTTCCCAAAAATCCCCGTATTTCCTTTTCTGTCTGAGGAATGGGCATTTCCATGATGGCTTGGATTTTGGTAGGATCCAGCTCAATCCCTTTGTGGCTAACTAGAAATCCTAGCAACTTGCCTGACTTGACGCCAAAGGCGCATTTAGCTGGATTCAACTTCAAGTTGTATTTACGCAACCTGTTGAACAACTTTCTGAGATGGTCTAGATGGTCATCCTCCTTCCGGGACTTGACAATGATGTCATCCACGTAGATTTCAATCTCTTTATGCATTAAGTCATGGAAAAGAGCCATCATAGCTCGTTGATAGGTAGCTCCGGCATTGATGAGGCCGAATGACTACCGTCTATAGAAAAAAGTTCCCCAAGGAGTGATGAAAGCAGTCTTCTCACGATCTTCCTCGGCAACCATGATCTGATGGTACCTCGCAAAGTAATCAGCAAATGAGTACATGTCGTATTGAGCAGTATTGTCAATGAGAATGTGGATAAATGGCACGGGAAAGCTATCTTTTAAGCAAGCTTTGTTCAAGTCCCGGTAATCCACGCAAACTCTCACCTTCCCTCCAGGTTTAGGTACGGGCACGATGTTGGATATCCACTCAGGATACGTAGACACCATAATGATGTCAGCTTGAAATTGTTTCACAATTTCTTCTTTCACCTTTAAACTCCACTCAGGTTTCAATTGCCTGAGCTTTTGCTTGATTGGCTTAAATCCCTCCTTAATTGGAAGGCAATGAAGGACAATGTCAGTGGACAAACCCACCATGTCTTCATTAGACCATGCAAACACATCCTGGAATTGGGTTAATAACGTAACCATGTCATTCCGTTGGTTTGGGGTAAGGTCTGAACCAATCTGGATTAACTTAGGGCTTTCTAAGGTTCCGAGATTGAAAGAAGTGGTTTGATCAAGGTTAGGTTTGGGTTTGTCTTTGACCCATTCTTGAATTTCTGGAGGCACCTCAATGTCATCCTGGAGATCCATCAAAATTTGAATTCATCTCTACATCAAAGGTACAATCCTTGTGCGGAGAGGCATCGTATCCAAAAATACTGAGCACATCTAAATTCAGAGTCCTGAAACAAAATATGCTTTCACTTAGTATATATGAAATGCGTTGATCATACACAGTGTTAGCATATACTGGCAAAATAAACTGCTAATACTGTACAGAAAAGTAAGCAGTTATTGTATCTACAGGGCAGAAAAGAATTTTTTCCCGCTTTACCCTTGTCGACCAAAACAAGGAATGTTGTTCCAATTGGTAATGGTAAAGTCCGGGTGGACCGCAGTGATGGAGGGATTGTCATCATCTTCCTTGTCTCGAATAATGGCCATTACGTCAGGGCAATCATCAGCTGGGTGTATCTGTTGGTATGTTCATCATGGACGATGATGCGCATGCCCGACATTATTCGGACAACGTTTTCCTTGATTCTCCTATCTTCTTCTTCGATTGCAGGATTTGGAATAACGATTTCCTTTTCCTCCACCAGTTTCAGCTTAAGAAATAACATGGCCATGACATTGGCGGGCACCTTTATTGGAGGTTGTGCGGACTCGGAATTTGAAGACGAAGCCAAACGCCACATGGTTGAAGCTGAAGGAATCTGTTGATGCTTATGAGGATTCCTGTGACTAGAGCTAGCGGAATAGCCTAGTCCAGCTGTTCCAACTTGCTTGGTTAATCGAATGGGGTACTGGATACCCTGGCCATCTCTACCCAACCCTTGTCCTGGCTTATGACCCAACGACATCATTTCTCGAGTGGCTGACATCACCTCATCAGAAATGTGGGGTTTGAGCAGTGGTGCTCCAATAGCGTGGTATTGGGTGTTGCTTATTTCCAAAGCATGAAAATTGACTGGTTCTACGTCTGCATTGGCATTGATGAACGGTATATCCCCATGCTGAGGAATCTCTGGTTCAGCGTTGACCGTGACCAGGCTATTGTTGATAATGTACTTCAGTTGTTGGTGAAGGGTGGAGGGGACTGCCCCTGCCATGTGGATCCATGGTCGTCCCAATAGCAGGTTATATCCCGAATCTATCTTGAGCACATGGAAGGATAAGCAGAATGTATGAGGGCCAATATCGATTGGCAGCTCAATTACTCCAACCGAGTTACGGCGGGCTCCATCAAAAGCTTTGATGATAGTATGGCTACTCCGAATTCGGTTGAGATTGATATTCATCTTCACCAAGGTGGCATGGGCAGATATTCAGAGAGGAACCTCCATCTATTAAGACCCCTGCTACCATATATCCGGAGGACAAGACCGCAATGTGTAACGACTTTATAATGAGCAGGTCCTTGGATGGTATGTCATCATCGATGAAGGATATCACATTGTTGCCGAAAATGTGATCAACCATGTGTTGAAACTTTTCCGTATCCACGATGTGGGAGATAGGCTTCTTCTAGAACCTTTAACAAGACCTTCCGGTGATTCTCGGAAGTTAGGACCAAGTCCAAAATTGATATTTGTGGTGGAGCTTCCTTCAAGCTTAAAACCACCGAGGCTTCATTACGACCCACAGTGCGGAGGAATTTTTCAATCTTCTCCATCGGTATTTTCCCCTTTGATTTGGTGGTGGGGTTCATCACCCGATGGGGAAGATATAGTGGATTTTCCTTCGACACTGCAGCAGTGGTATGTGAGGTGGATCCTTCACCTTCTCCATAATTCCACGAAACCTTGCGCAAGCTAACACTAGGATATTGTGCTCTGCATGGCAAGTTGATTGGCTCGGGAGCGGCCACGTTCAAAGGATTGCTTCCTCCTTTGAGCTGAATTATCGGTGATGTGAGAACAGTATTAATCTCTTCACCTTCAGTAGCTATAACTGCTACCACACTTTTCCACTTAGTAGGGCCCGCATTCTCACTTTCTCGTAACACAGTGTCGTTATCTGCCAATCGCAGTACACCACTATCGATTAGATTTTGAATAAGGTGGCGGAGTGCCCAGCATTCTTCAGTGCTATGATCGCGAGACTTGGAGTGGTATTGACATACTCCATTAGAGTTGTACTGTCCCGAACGGGGGTTGATTGGAGGTAGAAGGGAACTGATCCTTCCTTCATTGATTAACATGTGAAGGATTTCCTCCATGGGTTGGCCCAAATAGGTGAATTCCCGTTTGTTGGCAAAATCCCGACGGGCTTTGGCATTTGCTCTCTTCGTCACTTTGTCTTCTAGCATTTCATTTTCTGAAAGGGACGAGGGAATATTCATGACGATTGGTAGGAGACAGGCATGCTCTTGGCTGATTAATTGCCGAAAGTCACTTGATCTTTGATAAGTCACCGATTTCTTGATTGCTCAATTTGTTTGCCAAAAGCTTTGATCTTTCATTCCATTGTGAATTGGAACTTAGCATAATCCCATTTGTCATCACTGTCTTTGATGGTCTGGGGGGAGTCACAGCTGAAGTTGGAACTCTGTCCACTGCTCCAATTAATCATGTTGACCTCTTCTTCTTTGTGTTGAGGAAGAGGGTTGTCTTGTACGTGAGGTTGATCGGGTTTGGTGACTACGATCTCTCCATTATCTATTAGGTCCTGGATCTAGTGTTTCAAGGCCCAACAATCCTGAGTATCATGTCCAGGTGCCCCGACATGATAAGCACATTTTCTAGCAGCATTGAAACCTTGTCCATTAGGGCTGGCTGGTGGAAGAAGATGCGTAATTTTCTTCTGTGTTGTCAAAAGATTAAGAATGTTCTCGAGGGTATCCCCTAAGGGTGTAAACACTCGATGGCGTTTGATTTCTCCACCTTTTGGTACTGGAGGGTTTGTAGACTGTGCTGGAAAGGGAGTGTAGTTTCTCCTTTGAGTAGGCACACTTTGATTGCCTTTTTGTCCCTGTAGTATCAGGGAAACATCTTCCTCTTTCTTTTTATGGACCCTCCAGGGGTTGTTCCCATAATTTCAGTTGGATGTGATCAATAAGCATGACTCTGAGTGCGGCTAGGTCTTGTATCTTTCCCGACTTCAACCCCAGCCATCTCCCCGTGTTTAACCATTTAAAAAAACGGTTTACCGATGCTGGCTAAAACTCTCTCATAGAAGGGAGCTTCTTGTATGTCTATGAATGTCATGACCATTTCTGATTCTGTCATGGCAGGACTAACTTGGGCAGCCAGGCGTCTCCACCTTTGGGCATACTCTCTGAAAGACTTATTAGACTGTTTTTTTGATCTTGGTAATTTGATACCGATCAGGAGCCATCTGAGTTTGAAAACTGTATTAAGTGAGGAAGGCATGTGCTAGCTCTTCCCGATTGTGAATTTTGGAGTTGTCTAATCTTGTGTACCACGAACGGGCTTCTCCAGTTAGACTCTTTTGGAACAATTGCATTCTGAGTTTTTCATCCTCTGGATAGGATCCCAGTTCTCCAATAAAGACTTTTAAATGTGTATAAGGAACCCCTAACCCGTCATATTTTTCAAAGTTAGGAGTTTTAAATTTTTCTGGATAGTGAACACCGGGGAAAATACATAGATCAGCATATGAAACACTCCCGTGTGTTCCAATTCCTTTAATAGCGCGAAGGGTCTCCTCCATTTAGAGGACTTTCTTTTTGAAGTCACCATTGTCTGGATCTCCAGTGGAATGGGCAGCATCATGAGTTTTGTTGGTCGTATCCAACTGTGGCTCTGGTATGGTAATGACCGGAATTCCTCCTTGTGTGGAGGGCTCAGTATGTCTGGTATTTTCGACCGACCTGTGTGACCGGTGTAATTCTTTTAATAGAAACGACCAAATCATAATCTGCTTTTCTTAATCATCAAACTCTTTGCGAGAAACTGGATTAAGTTGATCTGGTCGGATGATGACATGATTATTTGTGAGCTGTTGCCTTTTTTGGACTTTGACCGGGGTAGTAGGTCCGATTGATTCCCCAATGAAAGACTGGCATAGTTTAGTCCTTAGGGAAGGTGTATAATGACATGCTTTATGTGATGTGTCCATTTTAGGAATTTTATCTGCGCAAAACGGGCGTAAAATTTGATACGTAGCATGTATGTGGACATATTGCTTCATATTTCTCATTACATGGAGATATATATGGAATGTAATTACAAGTAATTGTGTTTACAAGTAATTGAAATGAGAGCATGAAGAGACTTTCCTTCATTTTAGGTTTATCAGAGGCTGACCTATCTTAGGTTACTCTCGCGGCTTTTTGGCATGAAGGTTCCCAAATCATCGCAATCTACTAGACGGGAAGTTAATCCGGTCTTTCAACTGGAGCGAATTTGGGTGGTGCCTTTCCTGAGCCTCGGAGAATTAGTGTTCTCACGAATCCAGTAATTTAACACCGACGGGATAGCCTCCTGGTGGAGGGACCACACAACATACATTCACATACATCGTGTCTCACCGTATGAAATGATGACATGTGCGAAGCACTAATATCATAAGCAATTTATAGTGCGAAGCACTAATATCACACGCAGATATGATGCGAAGCACTAAGCTCAACAAAGACATGCATTCGTACACATTCATCCAATGTAAATGCAACATCCACACATAAGCATATAACAGTTTTGAAAAGATTGTAGTAGTGGCTTAAGTCCTCTTCTTTGGAGTCCCAGCAGAGTCGCCACCGTCGACGCCGGGATTTTTGGGTGTCCTTTCCGTTACTTGTTCTTTGGTGTTCTCATTTTAGGTGAGATTTGTTTGAAAAACAAGTAAAAAAGGTCCGACATGTATAATATCGACGATGGGAATTTGTTAAGAGTCGCCATTGATTTTTTTTTAAATGGTTGTACTAACACAACCGAGAAAAGGTTTGCACATTAACCCAGTGATGTGACACTGATATACGGGTCGGCGAAACATAGATTCATATTAGGGTCCAGGGACTTGGTTATGCGGGGGGAAGGTGTTAGGCACCCCCCGACATCCGTGTTACCACGGTGACCACCTCTTTTCAAGAAACTATTATCTGAGTGTGTGTGTGTGTGTGTGTGTGTGTGTGGGTCAATGTGTTGTTATATGGAAGTTGTGCGAGGCCTCGTTCGAACCTATATACACAGGATTTGAATTTATGTAAAAATTCAGTTTTTAGCAAGATATGACAGTGATATTTTATAAAAGAGGTTTTTCAAACCCTGATGCTCAATAGGAATTGAGACCTTTTACACTCCCATTTTTATTAAGTGAGCGGCTGAATTGATTTTATTTGACGAATGCGAGGCATCCGTACGAAAATAATATACAAAAATAATGTCGACTTCCTCGTGGGTGTGAAAACCATCTGAAGAAATTCAGACATCGCAGAATAATTTACAAGCTGCTTACAGCTGAAAATGTCCATCACGGGAACCGAATCTAGATCCAATGGGATGAATCTGTGATCATATGATTCCTAGGCGCACAAAATATGGCAATTTGTATAAAAACAATAAGCAAGTATATATATATAAAAGCGGTAAATATATATATACACACAGGATCACCAACCACGAAGTATCTCCATGGGGGATCAGAAATATAAATGAAGCTGTAGATACGGTCAACCGCCACGAAGGAAACTCCAAAGGGATGTAATGTAAAAAAAGCAGAAATCACGGTCAACTGCCATGAAGTAAACTCCAGGCAGGACGAAATGTAAAGAAAGCTGTAAATGCGATCAACTGCCACGAAGGGAACTCCAGGCAGGACAAAATAAATATATATATGTATATATATATATATAAGAAAGAAATAAACGCACCGGATATAAAACCCAGGCTCATCGAACATAGTTCGACCACACGGTTCATATATATAAGTATATATATATAAAAGCGAGTAAACGCACTGCATCAAAAGTCTAGGCTCATCGAACAAAGTTCGACACACGCTTGATATATATATATATATATATATATAGTATATATATATATATTAAAAAGTAGTAAACGCCCAAACCAAAGTTCAGGCTCATCGAACAAAGTCCGACCCACGTTGATATATATATATATATATATATATATATAAAGCGATAAACGCCTGGGCATCAAGTTAGGCTCAATCGAGGCATAACTCGATAATGTTAGTCAATATATATATAAATATATATATACAGACTGGAAAGAAACCACGGACCGAAGTTCGGGAAAAGCAAGCAACACGACTCTCTATGTGTAGAAGGGTGTGTGCAAAGATGAAGAGAAAGACTCTAAAGTGTGTAAGAAGGCTTACAGCTGACTGATAAAAAGGGCTTCTATATCTTTAGAGTGGGTAAACACTGGGCTTTTGTGGGTACAAAAGAGGCTATATATGAGCTCACAGGTGTTTGAAAGTGGGAAAATACACTATATGGCGAAAGTGCGAGAACAAATTATGCATGTGGTTTCCCGTCATTTTTCTCTTAAAATCAAGCACCCCAAGCCTCTTATTTATAAAGCAAAGGTGTCGCAATACCGTAGGTGTACCAGTAGGTCGAGTCGGCCCGGTTTTTTTTCTGTCGGGTCATCTCAAATCGTGCACTCAGGCATTGTAATGTCGACTTGGATTTTGAGAAGTGCAATCAGGGCATCCGTTTTGAGATATTCAGGACCTATTTCGGATCGCCGTTGTCGAGAGTTGTACGATGGCATGGGATTAGAGTTTGTACAAAGTTTTTTGAAGATAGGACGATGCCCTCCGGTCTTCAAGCTTCAACTTTCATCCGTTACCTCGCACAATAGTCACTCAGGATTGGTTAGCCTTGTGGGACATTGTTGCGTAGAGACGAGACGTGGCATCTTGTTGGATGAGATGGCGATGTTGCCCTCACCAATTATTCTTTACTTGGGATTAATGATAAGCGAGATTATTGCTCGAGACTTTCTTTGAGATTAGACTGCTGCATTTGTTGAAGGTCCTCATTGTCATCTTTGAGGTGTGCCTGTCTTCCCAATGTGATTGCCAGGTTGGTACAGTGTATCTTGTTGTAAGTGTCGAGATTGAAGCTGATCGCACTTGTAACAAGCATTTTCGGGGGTTAATGCCGAAACTAAATTCCTTGGGGTTATCACCAAGGTTGGTGGCTATTCCCATGGTTGGGACTGAGACTGGATACCTCGGGGTTATCTCCGAGATTAATCGGTCTTCTCCGGTGTGTGTTCCGGTATTGTATCTTCAGGTCTCGGGGTTAGATCCGAGGTTGAAACCGTTACTCCCAGATTGCGATCCGGGGTTGATGCTGAACTTTCGGTAGTATCCATAATGGATTTGGATTATCTTTCAGGGTTCTCTCTTAAAAGATGAATATGTCCTCCTGCAATTTTAGTAACAATAGTACAGAAAATTTCGAGTGTCTACACACATTATTGTAATTTAGGGATTACCATAACTGTAATTATGATAATTGTGTATATATAAACCTATGTAATATAGAAATTTATTCAAAGAAAATAACCTATTCTCAGTTTCAACATGGTATCAGAGCCATGATCCTTATTATCAGCCTACAAAGTTAGCTTTCACTGTTATTCTTATTTCTTATTAGAAAACTAGTTAAACCAATCTATGTGAAGAAATTGAGATCATAATTGGGTTACCCATTGTCAGTCGATCATCACATAAGTGTCAGATTATTCACCCACCGTCACACGCGCCTCTTCACTCGCGCAGCGCCGACGCCACACGCCAACTTTAGCCAGCGCATAAGACTTTTCTGGCAAACCTTTGCTAGCACAACTTCTTCCAATGTGATTGTCTTTCTTTCCTCTTGCTATCTGCAGTGGTCTTGTAGTGTTTGATTCAACTTTATTAAGTTTTTCCTTTGACAGTAGCATCTGTGGTCTACTAGTGTACTGCTAAGTGTTTTGCATTCTTTTGCTAGTGTACTGCTAATTTTCTACTTCTTCTACATCCACTCTAGTTCTAAAGTGTAGTAAATTTGGTGTACTGTAATACTTTTCTAGAATAACTCACTGCCATCTTTTTTAGACTTTAAATTATTCTCTTTGATATTTTCGTAGATATTCTTGTTGCTCCTATTACCTTATAATGGCATAATCTAGTTCCATTAATAGTTGTGGTACTAATAAAATAAATAAAGGGCAATTAATTAGAAATTATCATTTTAACTCAACTTTAGTTCTTAACCCATTTAAGTTGGATGGAAACAATTATCTAGCTTGATCTCAAGCATGTCATATGTTAATTGAAGCCAATCGTATGCATCACTTTATCAATGGTATAACAACTATGCGTACACATGCAGATATAGTTTAAGAGGAATGGACATATGATAACTCCATGGTTAAAACATGAATTTTTAATTTAATTGAACCTAGTATGAGGAGTAGGTACATGTTCTTAGACACGTCATATGATCTTTGGGAGGCTATCTCTCAAACTTTCTATGTTTTTGGTCGCAATAAGTCTTCCCCGCCAACATTTGCGCCAAAGTAATGGCGATAAATTTAAATCGGCGACCGATAATCTACCGCAAGGCGGTCGCAAATTTAAAAAGCGACTAGTTATAATACTGGTTGTAGACACTCGAAATTTTCTGCACACCTATCATTAACATTGCAGGAGGGAATATTCGTCTTTCAGAAATAACCCTAGAAGATAATGTAGTTCAAATACAAGAAATTCCACCAGAGAGGACAGTTCTGTCTTTGAGATAAGCCTGAGATGCTCAGTTCCAGTCCCGGAAACAACACCGGGAATAGCAGTGTTAACCTTGTAGATAACCCCAAGGAGTGCAGTTGCAGTTCCAGAGATAACCCCGGAAATGCTTATTTCAAATGCATGCAATCGACCAACCTCGTAACTCACATTTGAGGCACTCAAAGACAAGACCAAGATAACACCGGAAGATGGCACACCTCAGAGATAACCCTGAGGACATTCAGTACTTGCAGTAGTCCAAACTCAGAGATAACCCTGAGCAACATCTACTTTATCAGCCCAAAATGGAGATAACCCCGGTGACGGGTAAAATCTTCATTTTGCCACCTCGACCCTACATTGCGCCGTCTCAACATCTCATACAGACATTTCTACACAACAATGTCCCACAAGAATCAAGGAGGTCCAATCTCGAGTGACTACTATGCAGGGCAGCACACCGGATAGAATTTGAAGCTTGAAGACCAAGGGCATGGTCCCATCTTCCTGAATTTGTACAACCTCTAATTTCATGTCATGGCGTAACTCTGGACAATGGCGGTCCGAAATAGGTCTTATACACCTGAATCGGATGCCCGGATTATAGTTCAGAAAGTTCGAACGGACATCACAAAGGTATGCGCACGCATTTCTCAGGCAATTGCAGTACATACAGTAGCTTGCCATGGTACACTCATGCGCACCGCCTCTATAAATAGAGGGCTTAGGGTGGCCATTTAGAAAAAAGAAGAGGCGAGGAAGCCCTGTCCAATTTTCTCTGTACACACCCTAAACTGAGTGCTTTCTCATTTTAACTACTTGTGAGCTCATATATAGCTACTATTTTTACCGGTGGGAGCCGAGTGCTCATCCACTTAACGTTATAGAAGTCTTCTTTGGCAGTCCAATGTAAGCCTTCTTACACACTTTAAAGCCTTTCTCTTCATCTTTGCACACACTATTCTTCGAATTAAGAGTCGTGTTGTGTGTGTATGCCCCATCGCCGTCTCCCGTGGTTTCATTTCAGTTTATATATACATATACATATATATATATATATATATATATATATATATATATATATATATATATGGACTAACATTATCGATTTATGCCTCGATTGAGCACGGATTCACGTGTAGAAGCGTTTACTATATATATATATATATATATATATATATATATATATATACTTTTCGTCCCACTTGGAGTTTACTTCGTGGTGGTTGATTTCTTTTACAGCTTTATTTAAATTTCTGATCCCCCACAGTGGTGCTTCGTGGTGGTTGATTATGTCTGTATATATATATTTACAACTTTTATATATATGTCTGCGTACTACTTTCATATAAATTGCGGCATCATGTAAGCCTAGGAATCATGTGATCACAGATTCAGTCTACTGAATCTAGATTCAGTTCCCGTGATGGACATTTTTAGTTGTAAGCAGCTTGTAAATTTATTCACGGTGTTTGGATTTCCTCAGATGGTTTTCATGCCCACGAGGAGTTCGGCACAACTTTGTACATTATTTTTCTCGAAGATGCTTCGCATCTCAAAAATAAAAGCAATCAAGCCAAACATGATAAAAAATGGAAGTATCCAAAGGCCTCAATTCCTATTGAGCAGAAGGGTTTGAAAAACCTCTTTTACAAAACATCACTGCCATATCTTGTTTAAAACTGAATTTTTACACAAATTCAGACCCTTTATATATAGGTGTGAACGAGGCCTCGCACTACTTCCATATAACTGCACATTGACCCACACACACACATATTCATATAACAGTTTCTTGAAAAGTGGTGGTCACCATGGTAACACGGATGTCGGGGGGTGCCTAACACCTTCCCTCCGCATAATCAAGCCGCAAACAGTAATGAATCTCGATTTCACAGACCCGTTTATCAGTGTCACATCACTGGGTCAATGTGAAAACCTTTTCTCGGTTGTGTTGGTACAACCATATAAAAAACCAACTAGCGACTCTTACAGTCCATTCGTCGACATATACATGTCGGACCTTTTCACAACTTGTTTTTTCAAGCAAATCTCACTTAACATGAGAACACAAAAGAACAAGAACAAAAAAGCGACAAATAAAAATCACGACGTCTACAGGTGGCGACTCTGCTGGGGACACCAGTAAGAGGGCTTAAGTCGCTATTACAAACTTTTCAAAACTGTTATATGCTTGTGTGTGGATGTTGCATTTACATTTATAATGAATGTGTAAGAATGCATATATTCACTGCACTTAATGCTTTACACTATAGCTGTTTGTGATATTAGTGCTTCACACATGTCATCATTTTCATAAACGGTGAGACACGTTGTATGTAAATGTATGTTGTGTGTTTCCTCCACCAGGAGGCTATCCTATCGAAGTTTGATTACTGGAGTCATAGGGAGACTAATTCCAACGAATCTCAAGAAAGGCACCACCTAGATTCGCTCCAGTTGAAAGACCAGATTAACTTCCCATCAAGTAGATTGCGATGATCTGGGAACCTTCATGCCAAAAAGCCGCGAGAGTAAACCTAAGATAGGTCAGCCTCTGATAAACCAAACGCGAAGGACAGTCTCTTCATACTTTCCATTTTTCAATTACTTGTAAAAATATTTACTTGTAATGTCATTCCATGTCAATCTCACTGTAATGGAAAATATGAAGAAATACGTGTACATGCATATTTAAATTAACATGTTATCCTGTATTACAAACAGCTAACATCCGTTTTGCAGGATAATATTCCTAAAATGGATACATCACATAACATGTAAACATTTACACATTCCCTAACACGAAACTATGCAAGTCTTTCGTAGGGAAAAAATCGGACCTATTACCCGTTCAAAGTCCAAAAAGGCCACGAGCCTATAACCAATTATGTCTTCATCTGACCAGGCTAATCTTAATCCTGTCTCCCGCGAAGAATTCAATGGATTAAGTAAACAGATTACAGATTTGGCTTTTCTGCTTAAAGAACTACATCAGTCTACTCAGGGCCCAAAAATGCCCACACATACAGAATCCTCTACATAGGGAGGAACCCGAGGTTCAAATAAAACAAATCCAGAACTTTAGTTGATTACAACAGACAAAAACCCTGAAAACATTCATCTTAAAGGAGATCTAGGCACCGGTGACATCAGGAAAAAAGTCCTTCAAATGGAAGAAACCCTTCGTTCTATCAAAGGAATTGGAGCACCCGGGAGTTGTAATACCTGAGAATTTCCACGTCTTATTAAATGAATATATTAATGAAAATGAATATTTATTGGGATATAAATTATTTTGTGTTACGAGATGAGTTAACTCAATTAAATTAAATAATTGAATAATTGAGAATATATGGAATTTGTGATGAACTCGTTGAAAGCCTTGTGTGGCACAGTGATGGGAGATATTAATAATGATATTAATCGACGAATGAATTATTAAGTAAACAATTAAATTATATTAATTGTTACTTGTTATTGTAGAATATTAATTAATTATTAATGGTGATTAATGAATGATATGTGATTATTAATTGTTATTGTGAGTAAAGTAAATTGCATAATTAGAATGGTATTATTCAATTAATTTATGTGTGTAAGACATGTGATATTATATAGTTCTTACATTAAAAAAAATGTGGTGTGACACATTAATATAACTATGTAATATATATAAACTATAAAGTGTAGGGAATTATAAGTTATATAAACAATTGTTTATGTGACAATAAGCATGTGTGGAAACATTAAAAGATGTACTATGTCAAAGAATTTCAAACTATTCTAATAAGTTAGTATAACTGGAATAATAAAGTTTTAAGGAGATATTAATTACTAATGGGTAATTAAATGGAGTCTATACATATTATAAATAATAATTAGACTAGAATAATATACATGCATTATATGATGTGAATACATAAATAATTCCTAACTTCCATTATGTAGTAGCATTAACACATAAAAATACATTTTGGGAACAAAATAAGCATTATAAACATAGTTGTTGAGATTTAAAATCTGTGTCCCATATTGAGAGTCCCAAACAGTGATGCACAGTTGTGACGCCCCCAAAACAGGTATACATCACCTATTCTGAGTCGTCAAATACATGGTACAGAATACAAATACAACTTAATTATACAACTGTCGTGTAAAGTACGATAAAACATAAGTTGTGAGTTTTAATACAAATATTGTCGTCTAGACAATATTCAAACTCAAATTCAATATTATTACATTTATTTTCCACTATTTTATCGAATAGTGAGGACTACTAATGCTATCATCTCGTCCGTCACCCGCTCCCCGACTAGTCCCCTCGCTACGCTCATTTCCTGAAGAGAACAATAAAAGTAAAAGGGTGAGCTCAACTAGCCCAAGAGAAAATATTATGACTAAGATAATGCGTAATATATTATCGTTAGCCTTCAACAAGTTAAACCGATACAATATAACAACCATCAAGTTTAATCAAGCGTTGGAACAAGCAATCCATTAAAAGAGTCAAGTAGAGAATAAAATCTACTATCTTTTATGATTTAAAAGGTTTTCATCACTTTTATCATTGGGACTCGACAATAAATAATCCACATCATCGAATCACCCATGCACTACTACCAAGGATATTCTTTAAGATCACAACCACAATTATCCATGCACTACGGGCCAAGAATATTTGTGTATTCATCAATGGTCCTGATCATGCCATAAAACAATTCATCTTTGCACCCTTGGCCGAAGAGAATCCATAACCATAATCATACCAAAAACTGTCCATCAATGCACTACGGGCCAATGAGGACTTTTTCCCCATCATTTGTAACATTACGGTCATAATTATACCGAATAATCCCTGGTCATAATCATACCAAGTCCATCTATGCACTACAGGCCACAGATGACTTTCAACATAATATAAACATGAGGATGATGACAATGACATAATAATTCAATAAAACAAGTTCAAGAATTAATTTATCCAGGAACTAATAACGTCCTAATTGTCAACATGATACTTCTTTATAGAGTAAAATTCAAGAATGCTCAGAAGAATATTTTCATGAAAAGATACTGGATGAAGCAAAAATATCAAGGATATTCCACTAATTTCATGGATTATAGAAGTCAAAACATTAACTAACTGAGTATAATAAAGAATGGAATAACAAAAGAAATCACCATGCATGCGATAGACCGCTTACAAAAGTTATTCCAACGAATAATAAATAACACGAAATTGATCCGGTAAAACGCATGCATAAGATATTCCAACAAAATAATAAAGACGGAACCCGTCCTCCGGCGTAGAACGCACAAAATGTGGATGTTCCAATAGAATGATAAATAATGGAACCAGTCCATCAAGTAAACGAACATACAGGATGTTCCAACAGAATGATAAAGAATGGAATAACAGAAGAATTTCACCAAGTATAGGGTAGCCCGCGTATACAAGTTATTCCAATAGAATAATAAAGAATGGAATAACAGAAGAATTTCACCAAGTATAGGGTAGCCCACGTATACAGGTTATTCCAATAAAATAATAAAGAATGGAATAACAGAAGTTCTCTTCATGGATAAGAAAGAAATAATACTCCCTACGAGTACAACAAATAATATTTCCTACCTTGGAAAAACTGGATACTGGAATAGTGAGGTAGCAGACTTCTCTTCTTCTTTCTCTCTATAATTTCTCTCTATAATAATCGCTCTAAAGCGTTTGTGAATTGGTGAGAAATGAAGGAAGAATGAGCTTCTATTTATAGGAAAATATAGTTTCGATAATTGCACGTTTTGGGGCTCAGAAAATTACAGTACAATACCTCCAACTTTTCTTTTATTTTTAATTTAGTCATGGAAGTATTATTAAACTTGCACCACCTCCCCTAATAGTAAATAATGTGATTCAATAGTAAATTATGTGAATCAATAGTTTTAGACATGTGAAAATACGAGTTAGAGTATAGTACCTCCATCTATACCTCCATTTTTAACTTAGTCATGCAAGTATTATCAATCTTTCACCAACTCCCCTAATAGTACCAAGAATGTGAAACAATAGTATACACATGTGAACAAATAGTTATAATCATGTGAAATAATAGCAATCAATTGCTCATTTATCCTAAGTTAAATACTTCGATTGGTCAATATAACCTCCAGGACATCAATTATTATCGAAATAATTATCGATTTTCACTAACACAAATAATTCCTACACAATGAAATCATTTTTATCAAAAAATATAAATTTTGAATTTCAAAGTTTGACTTTTCCCGAAAAAGTGAACTGTTGACTTTTTGACCAAATAGTGAATTCTGGAAAATTTTGTGTTTATAGACTATTTTACTAATTTCATCGTTCCCGACTCAAATATCACGTCCGTCTCCAAATTCAACTCCTAACACAACTTCAATTTAAATAACATTCATCATTAATATTATAACTCACAATATTTATCAACCAAAGTCGCTCCTGGGAAAGAGGGGCTTTCAATAAGGATTTCTCCTATCAAGCTGCAATTAGGTGACCGCACCTCAACTTGATGTAACTTCTAGACATTGTAAATATTGTAATTTAATAATATGAATAACTTTGTCGTCTCAATTATTGATTTAATAAAATAACATATTATGCATATGATACTTTGACAATAATCGAATCAATAATATGAGAGATATGATGCAGCAATTACTGTAGCAATAATTGAGTATAACTGATTGACTTCTCACGTAAGCATCAATAATCAATACCGTGTGCTACTATGCAACCACGCCAGCATTCTTGTACACTTTTTATTACGGGTAGTTCAACGATTAACGGTAAAACTTTCACCGTTATTTTATAAAAGATAATTACAATGCTTTCTAACTACGATAATACTTCCGCTAGGGGTCCACCAATGATTGTGTCGCCGCATTTAATATTCCCCGACCAATCGAATATTTTATAACAACTTGCATACTTTGAAAAATTTATAAAAACTACCCACAACTATAATATTATTTCAAATCCACACCATAATATTCAAAAAATATTTCGAGAAATTTAAATCATTATTCATAAAATCTGGGGTTTCACAATCTCCCCTCCTTATGAAATTTTGCCCTCGAAATTTACGTACGCACTTGATATGCCAAAGAGGTGAGGATACCTTGACTTCATTTCAGATTCTAACTCTTGAGGTATAACCTTTGAGTGTTGAATACGATCCTTCTTATCCAAGATTTTAACACGTATCTCCTCATACGTTAAATCTTCTGGTATATCATCTAGTTCTAATTTAATAATATGGTTCAGGTCGTCCACATATTTACGTCACATCGATACATGAAAAACGTTACGAACACGCGACATACTTGGCGGTAAAATGAGTCTATAGGCCACAGTTCCTACTCGATCGAGGATTTCAAATGGTCCAATTAAATCGAGGGTTGAGATTTCCTCTCTTCATCGATTCTTGCTTCTAGAATAACGCCCTCTTGAACCTTCTTCATTCATCAACTCTGAGTATGTAGCTTGAGCGGCTTTAACTTAATCGATTAAAGTCGATTCTAATCGTATATTCGTTATCTTCACGTGGGTTCCTAGATTCTTTAACTCTATCTTCATCATTTATAAGTCATACAAAATGGGTCTTTGTGTTAACAACATCGCACTCGTAAACACATACGATCTTCTACTCAACGCGTTAGCCACCACGTTCGCTTTCCCACGATGGTATTAAATGGTACGATCATAATCTTCAACAGCTTGAGCCAACGTCATTAGCGCATGTTACGTTCGTTTTAAGTAAAGAAATATTTGAGGGTTTTAGAAATGGGTTTTGTACTGGGGTCAATACAAAATTTGATTTCACGCTCTAGGGGTAGGCTAAGAAGTCTTCAAGAATACGTCAGGAAATTTATTAACAATAGAAATATCATTCAAAACTGTGACCCTCATCCATGACTTGGATAATACGTCACATTGATACATATCAACTTGCCATCGTCATTTACAACGTCGCCTATAGAAAGTCTGGCTTCGGTGCATTTCACACAAGGAAGTTAACAACGAAAGGACCGGAGCTCTTTACATATGGCTTAATATGACAATGATTGACTTTAGTGGTTTGGTTGCATGAATTCGCATAGCAGATTGGTTAGGAATATGAAAGCTAACAACCTTACGAAAAACATGATGAGTAGTTAACCAATCGATTCCTAAAATCGCATCAAAGGCAAGTATTTTCAAAGAGACAAGATCGACACGTAACGTGAAAGTGTTGATTTGAACAAGATTTATAAATAGTGGAGGTAACGAAGGTTTCTCCCAACTGAGTTTCAACAGATAAATCAAAATCTAACTTCTCCGGAGTTAAATTCAAACATTGAACACAACTAGGTGAAATAAAAGAGTGAGTAGAACCGGTATCTAACACGGTATAGACTTCACAAGAGTTTATGACTAACATACCCGTGATAATTTTATTCAGGTTCCTTGTCACGAAAACAAAAGTTCTCTCTTAAACTACATCGGCTTTGACTTTTCTCGACTACTTTGGGTGCCTCCATCCTAGTTTGAACTTGTCTTCTGTGAACGACAAAATCGGGCTAAGTGACCTTCTTCCATAATTATAACATGCTTTGGACGTCATCGCTAGCTTGGACCGATGTGTCCTCCCTCCGCATTTTGAAGCATATGATAGGTGGTCGTTCTCCTTCCTTAACAACGGGTGCTGGTGCTGACGTCTTTCCATCATTATTGAATCTCCTCTTCTTGAAATTTCCATTCTTATTATTTTGACCATGATTACCACCAAAGTGGTTACCATTTCTGGCATGTTGATTCCCTCCATGCTTATTATCACCACTTTGATGATTATTAACACCTGTATTATCATTTTGTCGGCTGCTCTCTTTTGGTTTAGTTGACTCATTATTACGCTGCAATAACTGAGCCCTATTAACAATATCTGAATACAAACACTGTTTATGAGAGATAAGATATTGACGTATCTCAGGTTTCAAACCTCTTAGAAACATTCGCGTCATTCTCTCCTCATTATCAACCAAATGGGAAGCAAATTGGGACAACTCGGCAAACTTGGCTTCGTACTGCGACACGATCATGTTATTTTGCTCCAACTTGATAAATTCCACCTCCTTCATGTGACGAATGCATTCGGGAAAGTACTTTTCATTGAATGTACTCTTGGAACTTCTCCCAAGACATCTTGAAAAGGCCAGTCAGAGTAATGCTTTTACGATTTCCACCAAAGGATGATCGCCTTCTTCCCGTAACATAAAGGTGGCAAAGGGAACCTTTTTCTCCTCGAGCATCCCAAGACATCAAATATCTTGGTGATCTCATGAAGCCACGCCTCCGCTTTTAAGTGGTTCTGGCTTTCCAAAAACTCCGGTGGTCCCAGCCCTTGAATCGTTTGGCGGTGACCAACCGTGGGTTGCCATTGTTTCCTCTCGTGATTATGAACAGGAGCGATTCACTGATGTTGCATGAATTCTAAAAAGCTCTTAAACGTATCGTCGTCACAATCGATTGATCGGTGTTGTTGTTTACAGGAGGATTATCGCCATCCTGTTGCACATTGTCCTGATTATTGATTTGTGGAGACTCAACGGTATCCTCCGTGCTCCATTGCTATTCTCAACATTCTCGATGTCATTTTCAAATCATCGCCACAAAACAAGGGTTAATTAACATATCACATATTATCCCTATACTCGATCGACCAATTAAATATCAAATAAACTTAGGTAGGTCATACTAGCGAAGGAATTCCCGCCTCTCCCTCCTAGTTTTATTCTCACATCTTAGCCGTGGATCATATCCCTAAGCTTTGATACCAATCATGACGCTCCCAAAATAGGTATACATCACCTATTCTAAGTCATCAAATATATGGTACAGAATACAAATACAACTTAATTATACAACTATCGTGTAAAGTACGACAAAACATAAGCTGTGAGTTTTAATACAAATATTGTCGCCTGACATAATATTCAAACTCAAATTCAATATTATTACATTTATTTTCCACTATTTCACCGAATAGTGAGGACTACTAATGCTATCATCCGTCCGTCACTCCGCTCCCCGACTAGTCCCTCGCTACGTTCTCATTTCCTCGAAGAGAACAATAAAAGTAAAAGGGTGAGCTCAACTAGCCCAAGAGAGGAAATATTATGACTAAGATAATGCGTAATATATTATCGTTAGCCTTTAATGTTGTTAAACGATACAATATAACAACCATCAAGTTTAACTGCAATGAATAAGCAATCCATTAAAAGAGTCAAGTAGAGAATAAAATCTACTATCTTTTATGATTTAAAAGGTTTTTCATCACTTTTATCGCTGGGACTCAGCTGAATAAATAATCCACATCATCGAATCACCCCTGCACTACGACCAAGGATATTCTTTAGTATCATGACCACAATTATCCATGCACTATGGGCCAAGAATATTTGTGTATTCATCAACGGTCCTGATCATGCCATAAAACAATTCATCTTTACATCCGCGTCTCCAAATTCAACTCCGAACACAACTTCAATTTAAATAACATTCATCATTAATATTATAACTCACAATATTTATCAACTAGGTCGCTCCTGTGAAAGAAGGGCTTTCAATAAGGATTTCTCCCTATCATGCGCTAAATTAGGTGACCAAACCTCTCCTTGACAGAACTTCTAGACATTGTAAATATTGCAATTTAATAATATGAATAACTTTATCGTCTCAATTATTGATTTAATAAAATAACATATTATGCATATGATATTATGACAATAATCGAATCAATAATATGAGAGATATGATGCAGCAATTACTGTAGCAATAATTGAGTATAACTGATTGACTTTTCACGTAAGCATCAACAATCAATACCGTGTGCTACTATGCAACCACGCGTATTACTGTAATTTTACTACCGGGTAGTTCAACAGTTAAAGGTAACACTTCCGCCGTTATTTTTATAAAAAGATAATTCTGTCATTTTCTAACTACGATAATACTTCCGTTGTGGGGTCCACCAATGATTGTGCCTTCGTATGAATATTTCCCGACAAAAAGAATATTCCCCGACCAATCGAATATTTTATAACAACTTGCATACTTTGAAAAATTTATAAAAACTACCCACAACTATAACATTATATCAAATCCACACCATAATATTCAAAAAATATTTTGAGAAATTTAAATCATTATTCATAAAATCCGGGGTTTCACAACAGTGGCCTACTCCTTCATTTTGTAAACTCCAGCAAAACCAAAAGGCTACAATCCATGGTGATGATGGCTATGGGAGGGTGGTTGGCTAACTCCCTTCTACCCATTGTTCTATTCTAATTTCCTGTGAATCAAACCATGGTGTAAGGCCAGGAACTGGGCAATAAATTCTCTATTTATAGTACCCTCCTCTTCTCATTCTTTGTTTCTAGATTGTCTGATAAGTATTCATTGAGAGGGAGAGTAGCTGAGCATTTGGTTAGTGCTTTGAGGAATTCAATTAAGCATCAAGAGGTATAATTTCTGTTTATGTTCTTAATTTTGAAGTTTGGTCAAATTCTAGTAATTTGTTGAATTCTCTATTAATTGGTATGGATTAGCATGCCATTGTGTAATCTGAGCTTGCATACATGTTTAGGAGCATTATAGTTGTCTGGTTACAGGTTTGGCATGGGTTATGATGAAGCTCTGCAGAAGAAGAGCCTTCATTTCTTTTTTCTGCTCGAAGTGGCGCGCTCGCGCCACTTCTGTAGTATATTACCGCGCGGCTTCCAGTCATGTGCATTGCTTTTATGATCTTGTGTCATTCTGAGCATGCTATATCAGTAGGGATATGCATATAAATAACCTGTATATGTGAACTGAGATTTCTATGCATATAGTAAGCCATGTTAGTTGATTTTAGTTTGATTATTCAAAGAGGACTTAAACAGTTGAAAACTAGTTTGATAAACCTTTTTCAAAAACATGTCCTGACTTTATGAACGTATCGAGTTCTGATATACATTAAAATGTGACCAATGTGATAGTTACCTTGTTGGTGAGGGTATGATGTAGTCAAGCGTGAATTAAAAGAAAAAGTGCAAGTAGAAGACTATATTAGCTATGTGTACATGAACTATGCATAAACTAAGTTTTGAACTTCAAAACATACCTATGTGACCTATTATGTGGTTATGGAAACATGTTATGGAATATGTAAACTTACCTTACATACTTCAGCAAGTTTTACTAATGGAAACTTAAAATTTTGAAAATAAACTTGATAAACTCTATATACACTTTAAGTTAAGATTTGTGAGCATGCTTATGTGGTTTAACTTGTGTATGTGAGACATCATGATTAAGTGGGTCATGCATATAAACGTAATTACCATGGATGCCTAACTAGACATGTGCATGATAAAAGGGAATATGACAAGTCTAAACGGTGTAATATTTCATGTCATGAACTACATGACTAATGTAATGCAAACATGAGTTATTGAGACCTATGGATCATATAGTATGTGTTCAACGATCAAACGTAAGAAAAATTATGAATTTTACACTTAAAGTCTTGATTAGATGAGAATAGATGGTGACTTATGATAATGCTATAATATGAGGTCAAACTTGGTTATCCACATACTAACATGTGTGTTTGCGTGATTACTTATGTCCGTGTCTGTGCAGTCGAGTGTCTTGTTGACCTTCCTCAGGAGACCAATATTATTCTCAGTTTGAACAAGGAGCGGTAGCGACCGCGCCACCTCTTAGTTCAAATCCAGTAGCGGTCACCACCCCACACAGTAGGATCAAATTTTTGTAGTTATTTTGTTGTTTCATGAATGCTTATGTTGTTACTCTAATCTGTAATATATGTCCAATATAGTATCCATGTGTTAATAAGCATGTTATTGAAAGAATCGTATGATGAATAAGTTTTTACCACTTTAAAGTTAAATTGTGATTTCAACTATGACATGGTGTGTTATAAACTAATTTTCATGTGATGACATACGTATAAGATTTATGTGACTAGAAGACTAACACTATATGTGTGAGGGCCCCAAATCTGAGGTCCTAAATCACCGCGGATCCGATTCGATCATTCTATCACTATTACTATATTTGCGGAAGATATAAACATAAATTGTTTATACAATACATTTACACAATATTCCCCAAGGTCGAGTAACCTTAACTTATTACATAATTCATAACTTACTTAACACATAACATTATTATTATACCACTATTACAAATCTAATCGCATACTTATACTAAAGCTTGAACTGTCTTTGACCTTTCCTTGAATTCGACGCATTCGCCTTAATCTGCAATGTTTATCATGATATAGCAAGGGTGAGCATAAGGAATGCCCAGCAAGTTTAAGTTCAACAATATAACGATATATCATGATTGAAAGATTTTGAATAATAAGCTGGCTATAATTCAATAATATAATTATGAACTAGCAGGAACAAATTTATGACTAAACAAGTATTATACATGAACAAATATATCTGAACGAACTGGTAATGAAGGTGATCAGCCTTTCATACCTGACTTATACATGCAATATGTACAGAGTACAATTCATGGCATCCAGCAATGATTAACCATAAGCTTATCCGAATGAAACACTCTTAGTAGAGTTAAGTAAAAACAAACTTGCCTGAACCGTTGATTACCGCAACGCAATTTATAGCGCTTTATCCAAAGACCTAATATTAGTAATATGGATCTCTAATATTAGAATAATATCATCACAATTTAATACTATTATATATAGACATAGAATAACCTAAACACATAACACATAACCCTATCAGTCTATAACACACATAAGACTCAGTATCAGGTCAAACTATTTTAGTCCCGACTTGAGTTCGATGAAAGTTCTAACGTCCTGACGGTCTAGTCGGACTTTTATCGAGTCTAAGTTCAATTAAACTCTGACTTAACACTTAACAATTATCTCAGATAATTTATTATCAGTCAAAATATTTTTCGTAAGCTCGTAATAATTTTTAAATAATTATTATCATTTATCATGAATCTTCAATCATTATAAGCGTATTTAAATGAATTACATACCACATAATTCTTTTGTCATTAATATTTATTTATTATCAAATATTAATGAAATACTCAACATAATATTATAATATATTTATAATATATCAAAGTATTTTTAATACTTTAAAATCACCTTTATATGATTTTTAAACCATTAAATCCATTATCCAATAATTGTTTTTAATATTAAAATATTAACATTTTCATGACAAAATATCAAAAGTTATAGTTTATAACTTAAAATATTTTTATAACACTTAAATCATTTTTATATGATTTTTAAATCATTAATTCTATTTTCCATAATTTATTTAATATATTTATTAAATAAACTAATTATCATTAATATTAATTAATTAATGAAATTCATCCTAAAATATTAAAAGTCACCTTGAAAATAACTTAAAATATTTTATTATAACATAATATTATTTTTCATGATTTTTCATGTATTTAAATCATTTTAAATAATTTATTTAATATTATAATTAAATAAATTCAATACCATTTATATTCCAAAATATTAAATATTTATGAAATATACTCTAAATAATTAAAAACTATTTTTTGGACTTTAAAATAATTTTTCGTATTTATTAGGTATTTTTAATAATTAAAACCATTTTTTCTATTTTTTAAATAATTTTTGGAAAATAATTAATTAGGGGGGCCTATAGCTACGTAACCGCATATAGGTGTTCTTGAGGTGTTCTTGAGCCTTCATGTCAGTTAACAAGGTTAGAGGTTTGACCAGCATTTGATCTCGGTTCCTAACGCTTTCTGGGCTTGATTAAACGTTTATGTTGTTGTAGGTTTGCAACGCTACCATTAACAATCAATAAAACAGTAATAAAACAACATGATAGGAAGATCTATCCATCAGAAGAACGTGTCAGACCTGTTCTTGAGTGTTCTTGAGCTTCATCGCCAATTAACGAGGTGGGTGATTTGACCAGCCTTAACTCTTAGTTTAATCCGATTCTGGGATAGTTTAAACGTTTATAATGTAGTCAGTGTGCACCAATACAACTATCAATCATAATATAGGTCATACATCAACATACGAAGATCTGGGCTTACAAACATGTTGTCAGAACGTTCTTGGGTTTTCCAGAAACCCAGGTAGTTCGAGTGGTCTCTTTCTAGATCAATTTTATCTATGTTCTAGTCATCAAATGGTTGATATTACTATTCTAATCTATAGTCCATGTGTCAAGTAATATGTACATGACAACATATCAGTTCAAAAACATCACCAATGTCAGATTTAGCACGGTCAAACTACTTGTCAGAAAACGTGTTCTTGAAGATCTGGGTTACCCAGAATCTTCATACAGCGTGTAGGTCAACGGTCGTTTGACCATGATTATCTACTATTTTGTTCAGGATATGGGTGATCTAAGGGCATATACGTGTAGTCCATATGTCCGGCTACATTATCAAAACCACAACCTGTCCAAACAAACCAAACACAGCAAGATCCAAACCTTCAAAAGTGACTGTCAGGCTTTCTGGGCAAATCTGGGCTGCCCAAAAATCTAACTTCGTGATCGGTCAACGATGTTTGACTGCTAATATCTGGAGATCTAGACATGGTATGACCATGATTCAAAGTCCAGATTACAGTCCTGATAACATACTACAAACACCAAACTTTAAAACACCAAACACATTAACAGGTACGGATCTATGAGTCCTGACATTGGCTTGTCAGACAACAAAATTAGGGTTCTTGACCAGTTTTTAAAACTTGATTTTTGTGTATCTAGATGTTATAGATCCAAGATCTATCAACCCTGATCACTTATTAACACCCTATAACATAACTTTAACAAACCAATTTCAACATACAACATCAAATCAATAGATTTCTAGGATTAGGGTTTATACCTCTTTAGACTTTGATTTTTGATTTCTGCCTTTTGATTCTGATCTTGTAAAGTTAGGGACTAATATTAGCTTAGTATATATCACTCTCTCACTCTAACTCCTGAATTTCTAGAGAGAGAAGGGCTTGGTAGGAAATGAAAAGTCAAGTGGCCTTTCTATCTCTCTAATCTATATAAATGTTGTCACGTTGCTATGATCTGATTATTTTCGGCTGGAATGGCTGAGATTTGTAGCATGTGGCTGATCTAGGGTGGTTAAGCAACCAATATATGGCAAGATACACAAGCAACTTTCAATAATGCAACCAAGGGTATTTTGGACATTTTGCATTTAATTTTAATGGCATTTTGGACATTTGACCAAACACTTAGGGTTTAGGGTTTGGGTTAGGATTTAGGGTTTGAATCCTTTAGGGTTTAGGGTTCGGAAAACCTTAGGGTTTACAATTTAATTTTTTAAAATTTCCGATTTAGGTTTTAAAAATAGAAATTTAATATTTCTAAATTAGAATTAGAATTTTCTAATTATATTAGAATTTCATAATTACAATCTAAATCTTACTGATTAGGATTAGCATTTCCTAATTAAAATCGTTAATTTAGCAATTAGGGTCAAAATGGTCATTAGGGTTTATAAACCACTAATTAGGGTTTCTAATAGAAAATTAATTTTCTAATTTAGAAATTAGATTTTGTAATTAGATTAGGGTTTTCTTATTATTATAACTTGAAAATTAGGATTAATGTTTCCTAATTAACATTAAAATTACCTAATTACAAATTAGGGTTTCTAACTTACAATTTAGGGTTCCTAATAATTAGGGTTTCTAATTATTAAAATTTCTAATTAATCAATTAGGGTTATCCCTAATTAAGTTTGTGATTAATACAAAAACCATATACGTTGTACTTAAATCCCCAATTTAGGGTTTCAATATACCGAATTAGGGTTTTAAAATTCCCAGAACTGAACTTAGGGTTTCAGAACCGGTTTCTAGGGTTTCTTGTTAATCGCTAGGGTTTTCTAAACCTAACGTTGACGTTTTAATATATACCTAGGGTTTGTTACGAGATATCGTTTATCCGTCAACCTCGACCTTAACCACATATGTACACATATACACAGAACTTATTCGCTTGTTTCCTTAATCCTGAATAATTCACCTAAATCCTTCACAGAATTTTGAAAATCCTCAAAATTCCTTCTTAAAAATATCAAACGCATACACTTATTTTCTGTCTAGGTTCTAATTTTGAACCTTAAATAAATTAATAAAAATTTTAAAAATAATCAAAATTCTCGGGTTGTCACAATATGTTGGCATTGATAAATTTCACTTATGTATGATAGTAAATTAAGATAATAGGTGTACATGTTGAACTTGTATAACTAATGTGATTATTGTATAGGATATCATAGTGCATTGGATTGATATTAAGCTTTACTTGGTAAACTACGCTTGAGGCAAGTATCTGAACTATCCTTTACATTGTGCAAGTATCCTAACTCTTGCATTACTTTATTCAACGAATATCGTAAGCTTATCTCTTTGAATGCAAGTTATCCTACTTATTCGTTCAATTGAGCTAGTATGTCTAAAACTCTTGTGAAAACTATTATTCATGTTGAACTTGGTATTGTTCTTGGATATTGTAAAAGTGTCTATGCCATTTGATTCGGCTAGACTATATGCATGTTTATAAAATTGTCCAAACCAATTGAATGTTGTGGAAATCTTGAAAACAGAGTTGAACAACCCTTATGGTAAGGGGAATGTATGTTGTTGGAAACCCCAACACATGAGTAGATTATTACTGTGGTGTTATGCATAACTTAGAGTATTGTAGACTGATCATCTATAGTTCTTGATTCTTTTGGGTTATCAGTTTAATATTGATGATTCTAATAGATGTTTAATAGTCCTTAGTGACTGCTCAATATAAATTGTTTATCCAGTTGGATGCATTGATAGTCCTCGAATTCATACATATTTGTTAATTATATTGAATTAGCGTTCTTATTTCTAAGGTTTTGATTCAAGAATTGTTGATATTCATTATTCATGATATTATTCTAAAACTTTGAACTATTTTAAAGATGATACTTTGATATTTCAAACTCGTGTTATAAAACTCTTTACCCTTGTTGTATATTAATTGTTGGGCAATTTGTGCTCATTCTTGCTTATTTAAAACCTTTCAGTTAAGGCAGAACAGGGAAGTGTCCCTGGGAAAGACAAGGGCAAGGCTACCGACTAGCTTGTCCCTTTATGTTTAAGACTATTATTGTTGGTCGATTTAGCTATTGCCAAATCGCGCGCAAGCATACGCGGTCCACAAGTAATATATGAAAGTAGAGTGTCGAACCCACGAGGACAAAGTCTTAAGAGAATACAAATACTAAGGTAAAGTTGTTACTTATCTTATCTAAATAAGTGAACTAAGATGGTTGGTTAAGCTATATGTTAACACTATAATAATAAGAAAAGTGGTTGTGCTAGGAAGTCAAGATAGGATTACAATTCCCCTAATGCATTGCCTAATCTCCTAACTCTCCAAATTATCAACGAATCAAGGAATGGTCAACCGAGAACAGTAAATACGCATAAGCTTCTGTCGAAGGTCAAATGCACATCCCTAGCCAAATAAATCACAATATGTCTATTGGTGAAAATAGTTAGGCCAAGGTCATTAAGCTAGGTCTCAAGGTCCCACAAGACAAATAAAGATATGTCTATCCTATTAGCAGTTTATGCACACATTCCACTGGCATGGTCATAACAGGTGGTGTTGTATTTAAAGATAGAAAATAACATCCATTTGTTAATCTCTGTTAAAATCAATACACATTACTCTATCAAGCAAATAGTCATCAAGTAAGAAATACAACAACCCATTCCAAAATGATTCATTAAATAAAATAGGAGAGAAAGTTGATCAAGCTAAATAAGAGGTACATTGCAATCCTAAAAATGGAGTTAGTTCATAACTATGGCACTAACACACATATTTAATACATTCACCATAACCAGTAATACACAAATAAATGGGAGATTTGGAATAAGAAAACTCCTCTTTGGAAATGTTCTGTCTCCAAATCTTCTCTTCACTGTGCAAAAGCTTAGATGTGGTCGGATGCAATAACTCTTCCTCCTTGAAGCACATCTTCTTTCTCTTCTAGATATTTAGTATGCTTTGTACTATGTTCTAAGCTAAAACTCTCTGTGTCTTCTATCGCAGGCGGCGGTATTAAGTGTTTTTCTTTTTCTCTCTCCTTAGGTCATTTAAAGCCCCTTTACTGTATGGACACCGGAGGTCGCGCTGCGGCGCAAGCCTTTTTGCTTAGCAAGTGGCGCTACGGCGCCACGTGGCCTTAAAAAGACCGGAGGTCGCGCTTGGGCGCAATCGTGTATAGGGGCTTCAGCGCGAAGCTTGGGCGCTGTAAATGGTGCTTGGGCGCGAGCCTAGCGCTGGGCATGGCGCGAGGATGCCATACGTAGGTATAGAGAAGTGCTGAAGTCCAGTAGCTTTATCTAGCAATGGCACTACGGCGCGAGGCTTAGGCGTTGGGGCGTCGTATGTCGTGTTGGGGCGTGAGCTCTAAGAGTAGCCTTGGCACTGCGGTGCCAACATAGAGAAAATGACCTGAAATGCCTGTGAAAGCTAGAAACGACCTGCTACGCACTACATAATAGAACTTAGACATAATAACAATGAAAATATAAATAAAGGCTAACTAAATAACTGGAAGCAGACAACAACTTAAGCTACAAAGGATCTGATTCGCAGGTATAAATCATGCTCATCAAATACCCCCAAACTTAAGCTTTTGCTTATCCCCAAGCAAACTGACAGACATCCATACCCACTATCGCAAGATACGAATGAAGACTAATCCTAAAGATTAACCTTATGGCCTCTAAGCACAATTATAACATCCTTAGATAATAGAACAAAACCCATACAAACAAGGGCTTATTGTCTTTTAATAAACATGAGACTGTAATTGATCCATTCTGTGTGTGTGCAGACCAATCATCTTAACTAACCATAACCCAAATTAAGATCACATAATCGATTGTGATAACCAATAAGCTTACTATGCAACCCCCATAAATAACAAGCATTAAGAACAAGATGCAAACACAAGAAAGGATCGAAAGTTCTAGTATAATGAAGTAAATTCTGACTCAGACAGTACTTGATTACTTTTAGACAAAACAGAGCACCCATTAGCAAGATTTTGATCAATGACTCCCAAGCCTGAAGACTTTAGGGCACTAGGTGTAGGATACCCCTAAGAATCTAATAACTCAAGCACAAAGGCCACGTAAACAACATAAGTTCAGAATAGATTTTACCAGCCTGCGTTTATGGGCGAGTACGTTTCCACACTCCAGCCTGCGTTTATTATTTTTTTTATTTATTTTTTTTTAAATAGAACTTTAGACCCAAAAGTGTAAAAGCCTCTTACGTCTTTTATTACCTTAAAATCAACAGAGTTCTAACAGTGCACAAATTTTCAAAATAAATAAAAGACAACCTAAATCTGGATATATAGCTAAAAAAGACAATTGGTCAGTGCTCGCTAAAAGGATGGATCCAAAACAGTCTCGTTTTAAAACACGCCCCTAGTTCACATGAATTTGACACTATCTTAAGAAAACAATATAATTATCGTTCTTATCCTAAGCCATAATCAAAACTTAAACGCCAAGCTACCCTAACCCAGCATATCAACAGTTAGAGACTGGGGGCTAGAGTTAATCAAAAAGTAAAAGGCAAGAACAATAACTATAAAGCCCCCCATGCTAAAATAGGGTCAAAAATAGGGCAAAGCCATAACAAATGGCAATAACTATACCAATGATCAATGTAAAACCCAAAAACTATGGCTATCCACAAAATGAAAACTGACATAGCCAAAATATACCCAAATATGCAATCCCAAAATGATAATAAAAATAAGCACAAGAAAAATAACCAAAAACATGCATTCATATACAAATTTAAATACTACTATGTAAAGCATGCATCCAAAATAAGCAATTCACCAAAAACAAAAACATAAACACAATAATACTAAACCTTAAATAAAACATAGTTAAACAATAAGTCTGGGGCTTTTAAGACCAAATTATTCACTCCAATCCTCACACCAAACCATAAACTAAATATAGTAGTTCAAACATTAAAACTAACACAATTCATTTATTAAATAAATAAAAGGAAGTCTCCCCCCAAACTTGCAATCTGGACAGTGTCCTCAATGGCCACCTTCATAACCATCGACACCTTCATCACCATCAGCACCTTCATCACCAAACATCTCATCATCATCTGCCTGAACATCATCACCACTGACCACCTCAAGATCATCATCATCACCATCATCCTCCATGTTAACTGGTTCTTCAGCGCGGGCCCCCTGAGCAGGCGAAAATTACGGCGGATAAGGAGCGTAAATTGGAGGCGCTGGAAATGGGAAGGACATGAAATCAGCATCGTCACCTCCCTGAGCAGCACAAATGTTTGAGAGCGTGTTGGCGAACTCTGCATGGAAATGCTGGAATTAATTCTGCCATCCGACGACATGGTCAATCTTGCAGTGCAGGAAACTCAGGCTATTCAGAATTTCCGTGAGGGTCCCAGTGAGAGCCCCAAATCTGGGTCCCAAAATCACCGCGGATTCGGTACAATCATTTTATACAACTATTACTATTTGCGGAAGATATAAACATAAATTGTTTATACATTAAACTTCACTTAATTCCCCAAGGTCGAGTAACCTTAACTTATACATAATTAATAACTTGTCTAACATATAACAACATTAATATCATATAATACTATTACAAATCTAATCACACACATTAACTTTAAGCTGGAACTGTCTTTAACATTTCCTTGTATCCGACGTATTCGCCTTAATCTGCAATGTTTATCATGATATAGCAAGGGTGAGCATGAAGATTGCCCAACAAGTTTAAGTTCAATAATTTAACGATATATCATGATTAAAAGAATCTGAATAATAAGCTGGCTATAATTCAATAATATAATTGCGAACTAGCAGGAACAAACTTTTGACTGAACAAATATTAAACATGAACAAATATATCTAGACCGAATGGTAATGAAGGTGATCAGCCTTTCATACCTGACTTATACATGCAATATGTACAAAGTACAATTCTACAATGGCAATCAACAATGATTATCCATAAGCATATCTGAATGAAACAACTCTAAGTAGATTTAAGTAAAACTTGCCTGAATCATTGATTATCGCTATGCATTTTAATAAGCTTTGACTGAAGACCTAATATATAAATAATATAGATATTCAAATTAGAATAATATCATCACAATTTAATACTATTATATATATACATAGAATAACCTAAACACATAACACATAACCCTATCAGTCTATAACAAACATAAGACTCGATATCAAGTCATACTATTGCAGTCTGAGTTGAACCCGACACAAATCTGACATCCTGACGGTCTAGTCGAACTTTTATCGAGTCTAAGTTCAATAAAACTCTACCTAAATACTTAACAATTATCTTATATAATCATATTATTAATCAAAATAATTTTCCAAGTCTCATAATAATTTTCAAATAATTATTATCATTTAAAATAATTTTCCAATCATTAATATCATATTTATCTAATTTAAATACCACAATATTCTAATATCATTAATATTTATTTAATATTAAATATTAATGAAATACATGCCAAAATATTATAATATATTAATAATATCTCATAGTATTTTTAATACCTAAAAATTATATTTATATGATTTTTAAACAATTTAAATTCATTATCTGATAATTGCTTTTAATATTTAACTATTAATATTTTCATGAAAAATATCAAAAGTTATATTTTATAAGTTAAAAATATTTTTCTAACACTTAAATCATTTTTATATGATTTTAAATCATTAATTCTATTTTTACATAATTTATTTAACATATTTAGTAAATAAATTAATTATCATTAATATTAATTAATTAATGAAATTCATCACAAAATATTAAAAGTCATTAAAAATAACTTAAAATATTTTCTTATACCATAATATAATTTTTTATGATTTTTAAAGTATAAAAATCATTTTTAAATAATTTATTTAATATTATAATTAAATAAATTAAATACCATTTATATTCCCAAAATATTAAATATTTATGAAATATACTCAAAATAATTAAAAACTATTTTTCAGACTTTAAAATAATTTTTAGGAATTTATTTTGTATTTTTAGTAATTAAAAATAATTTATTTCGATTTATTTAATTAACATAATTATTTTTGGAATTTAATAATTATTAAAATGGCCCTATAGCGACAGAACCGTCGTTATATGTAAGACCCCAACTTTTATGAATAAAGATGAATTTTCTATAAATATCATTTTTGATTATTATGGAATGAATTTGTTATAATATTATTGTTGTGGGTAATATTTATAAATTATGCAAAGTACGCAAATTGTTATATAATATTCGATCGATCGGGGAATATTCGTTTTAACAGGGAATATTCGTACGATGGCACAATCATTAGTGGACCCTACAACGGAATTATTGTTTGATTGAGAAAACGACAAAATATCTTTTTATAAAATAACGGCGAAAGTTTTACCGTTAACACCGTTGAATACTTGGTGGTTAAAATACGATGAATACGCTATTATTGCACAAAGAGCACACCTGTGATTGCAAAGATTTTTGAATTATTGATTCTTACGTAAGAAGGCACTACTCAATAATTGTTACGTGAATTACCGCTCAATATTTTATTTTATCGGTTCAATAATTGTCGTTGATATTTTATATTATTGTTGTTTCAATAATTGTCAACATAAGATTTCCCATTATCGCATCAATAATTCATATTATTTGACTAATATTATTAGATAGCATTATTGGCAATGTCTAGAAAGTTCTCATCAATGAGAGGTTTGGTCACCTAATCATGCGCCAAGAAGAGAAAATCCTTATCGAAAGCCCCTCTTTCTGAGAACTACCGGTTTGCCATTATTGTGATTCTGTAATATTATTTGTGAGTAATTAATTATTGATTTATATGATAAGGAAATATTTATTTTATGTGGACACAAATGAAAGATAAGAAAATATTTATTCGAAGTGGATTTAAACTGAGGAATTTTTAACATGTGACATTTGTTGAAAGTTGGTATTTTATCTTTTCCGATAAAATAATTCATTCAAATATATTATTATAATATTACATTATAGTAGTATGATGTGATTATATAATAGTACGTTTTTTATAATTTGAATGGTAGCATTATTATAGTAAATTCATAGTATAAAAGTAAAAGGAGGTGGAAGAGAACAAATTGAATTTGAATTCCTGTGATGCAAGCGATGATGTCATTGGACGATGAGGTAAGCGATGATGTCATCGGACGATGAGGTATGCAATGATGTATTATGATTGATGACGTCAGCAGTGATGTCATAAATTATGGCAAAAAGACTATTTTACCCTTACTCTGCCAAGCTTATAAATAGAAGCTCATTTCTTCATTATTTTTCACCAATTCATTCAAGCTATAGAGAGAGAAAGTATAGAGAGAATAAGAAAGAAAGAAGAAGAGTATTTTGTTACTACACTATTGCAGTATCCAATCTCCTACTAAGGTAAGGGGTATTATTCTTTCGTATTCATTAAGAGAGTTATTTTCTTTCAATACTCATAAGGGTTGTTATTCCATTCTTTATTATTCCGTTGGAATAACCTGTCTATGCGGTCTATCGCATGCCTGGTGAATTCTGTTGTTATTCCATTCTTTATTATTCTGTTGGAACATCCTGTCGGTGCGGATTACGCATAACCTGGTTCCATTCTTTATTATTCTGTTGGAACATTTTCTCTGTGCGGATTACGCATGACCTGGTTTCATTCTTTATTATTCTGTTGGAATATCCTGTCTATAAGGATTAAGCATGACCTGGTTCCATTCTTTATTACTCTGTTGAAATGATCTGTCTACGTGGATTACGGCATGGCGGGCAAAAATCCATTTGCGGTTTCATATATTCTATTGTACTCAGTTGGTTAGAGTTTTGGCTTCTATACTCCATGAAATTAGTGGAATATCCTTGATATCTGCGCTTCATCCAGTATCTTTTCATGGAAATATTCTTCGGAGTATTCTTGAATTTTACTCCACAAAACAGTATCATGTTTACAATTTGGACGTTATTGATTTCTGGATAAATTAAATTATAAATCTTTAAAAATTTATCCTTGAACTTATTTTATTGAATTCTTATATCATTGTCATCATCCTCATGTTTATAATATGTTGAAAGTCATCTATGGCCTCAGTAGTGCATAGATGGACTTGGTATGATTATGACCGTGGATTATTCTTATAATCATGACCGTAATGTTACAAATGATGTGGTAAAAATCCTCATTGGTCGTAGTGCATTGATGGACAGTTGTTGGCATGATCATGACCATTGATGAATACATGAATATCCTTGGCCCGTAGTGCATGGATAATTTGTGGTCGTGATACTAATGAATATCCTCGGCAGTAATCAGTGGATGATGTGGATTATTTATTAAAATCGAGTCTCAAATGATAAAAGTAATGAAAAACCTTTTAAATCATAGAAGATAGTAGATTTTATTCTCTACTTGACTCTTCTAATGGATTGCTTGTTCGGTGTAGTTAAACTTGATGTTTGTTATATTTTATCAGTTTAACACTGTTGAAGGCTAATGATAATTTATTCTGCATTATCTTAGTCATAATATTTATTACTGGGCTAGTTGAGCTCACCCTTTTGCTTTCATTGTTCTCTTTAGGAAATGAGAACGTAGCGAGACTAGTCGGAAATCCGGAGTGATTATATCCCGTATGATATCATTAGTAGTCCTCACTATTCTATGAAATAGTGTGATAATAAATGTATTGAGGACTTATTTTGAGTCTGAATACTATCTAGAAGACAATATTTGTATTAAAACTCACAGCTCATGTTGTATTTTTAAGGTTGTATTTGTATTCTGTACCATGTATTTGGCGACTCAGAATAGGTGATGTATACCTATTTTGGGGGTGTCACAGTTGGTATCAAAGCTTAGGGATATGATCCTTGGCTAAGATGTGAGACTAGAACTAGGAGGGGAGAGACGGGGAATTCCTTCGCTAGTATGACCTACCTAAGTTTATTTGGTATTTAATTGGTCGGTCAGAGTATAGGGATAATATATTACATGTCAATTAACCCTTATTTTGTGGCAGTATCTGAAAATAACATCCGAGAATGTTGAGAATAGCAATGGAGCACAGGATACCGTTGAGTCTCCACATATCAATAATCAAGATAATGTGCATCAGGAAGGCGATAATCCTCATGCAAACAACAACACTGACCAAATGATGAATGATGGAATGTTCATAGGCTTTATGAAATTCATGCAACATCAGGCGAGAGCGGCTCCTGTCCAAAATGTAGGAGGAAACACTGGCAACTCTCAGACGATCACCGCTAAACAGTTCAAGGAGTTGGGACAACCGGAGTTTATTGGAGAGCCAAAACCACTTAAGGCAGAAGCGTGGATAAAGCAGATCATCAAGATATTTGATGTCTTGGGATGCTCCGAGGAGCAAAAGGTTCCCTTTGCCACCTTTATGTTGCGAGGAGAGACAGATTACTGGTGGGAATCTGTAAAGCGTACTCAACCTGCCACACTGAAGATGTCTTGGGAGAAGTTCCAAGAACTATTCAACGACAAGTACTTTCCCTAAAGTATTCATCACATTAAAGAGGTAGAGTTCATCAAGTTGGAGCAAAACAATATGACCATGTCACGGTACGAAGCTAAGTTTGCCGAGTTATCCCGGTTTGCGTCTCACTTGGTTGATAATGAAGAGAGAATGACGTGGATGTTTCTAAGAGGTTTGAAACCCGAGATACGTCAATATCTAATTTCTCATAAACTGTGTTTGTATTCAGATTTTGTAAATATGGCTCAATTATTGGAGCGCGATAACAAGTCAACGCAACCAAGAGAAAGCAGCCGACAAAATAATAATACCAGTGGTAGCAGTCATCGAAGCGGTGACAACAAACGTAGAGGGAATCAACATGCCATAAATGGTAACCACTCCGGTGGTAATCATGGCCAAGACAATAAGAATGGACATTTCAAGAAGAGAAGATTCAACAATGATGGAAAGATGTCAGCACCAACACCTGTTGTTAAGGAAGGAGAACGACCACCAATCATATGCTTCAAATGCGGAGGGGAGGGACATATTAGTCCAAACTACGCGATGCCATCCAAAGCCTGTTATAATTGTGGAAGAGAATATCACCTAGCCCGATTTTGTCGTGCATCGAAGACAAATGCAGTTGGAACGGTGACACAAAATACCGTCCCAGACAAGTCGAAACCAGTAGTTCAAGGGAGAGCTTTTTTTGTGACCTCCCAGAAAGCAAAGAACTCGAACGAAGTCATCACGGGTAAGCTTATCATAAACTCTAGCAAAGTCTATACCTTATTTGATACTGGTTCTACCCATTCTTTTATTTCTCCTACTCGTGCTCAACGTTAAATTTGACTCTGGAGAAATTATACTTTGACTTATCTGTGGAAACTCCGTTGGGCGAAACCTTCATTACATCCATTGTTTATAAATCTTGTCTGGTTCAAATCGGTACCCTCACATTACCTGTCGATCTTATTTCATTGAAAATACTTGCATTTGATGTGATTCTAGGGATTGATTGGTTAACTACTCATCATGCAAAAATTAATTATTTTCGTAAGGTTGTTAGCTTTCATATTCTTAACCAACCTATTATGTGAATTAAAGCAACCAAACCATTAAAATCAATCACTGTCATCTCAAGCCATAAAGTTATTCGTTTATTGAAAAACGGATGTCAAGCTTTCTTAGCTCATGTCACAGATTTAAACAAAATTACGTCAGATTTGAATGATATTTATATTGTTAATAAATTTCCTGACGTATTCCCTGAAGAACTTCCTGGCCTACCCCCAGAGTGTGAAATTGAATTTTGTATTGACCTTGAACCCGGTACAAAACCCATTTCCAAAGCCCCATATCGAATGGCTCCTAGAACTTCAAGAGTTAAAGACCCAAATACAGGAATTGTTAGAAATTGGTTTTGTTCGTCCTAGTACGTCTCCTTGGGGTGCTCCTATTCTATTCGTGAAGAAGAAAGATGGGAGTATGCGACTTTGTATTGACTACCGGGAATTGAACCATGTCACCATCAAGAATAGGTATCTATTACATCGCATTGATGACCTGTTTGACCAGTTGCAAGGAGAACAATTCTTTTCAAAGATCGATCTTCGTTCTGGATATCATCAGCTGAAGGTTAAAACTGAGGATATTCCAAAGATCGCCTTCGTAACTCCTATGCAGACGCATTATGAATTTTTAGTCATGTCTTTTGGATTGACTAATGCTCCTGCTGCCTTCATGGATATGATGAACCGAGTATTCAAGGAATATTTTGATCACTTTGTGGTCGTCTTTATTGATGACATCCTCATATATTCCAAAAGTCGTGAAGATCATGAGCAACACTTGAGGCTGATATTCTAAAAGCTTCGTGAAAACAAGCTTTATGCCAAGTTGAAGAAATGCGAGTTCTGGCTTGAGGAAGTAGCATTCCTTGGGCACGTAGTATCAAGTCATGGAATATATGTTGACCCGGCAAAGATTGAAGCTATTCAAAGCTAGGAGCAACCTAAATCAGTGACCAAAGTACGTAGCTTTCTCGGATTAGCTAGTTATTATCGGAGATTCGTGGAAGGGTTTTCTCGAATCGGTACTCCATTAACTCAGCTGACTCAGAAAGATATAAAATTCGGTTGGAGCGTGGAATGTGAGAAGAGTTTTCACGAACTCAAGAGGAGACTCATTTCAGCACCTGTTCTGACAATACCATCTGGGTCGGAGGGATTTGTCATCTACAGTGATGCATCGAGCAAAGGGTTAGGATGTGTTCTCATGCAACATGGGAAAGTCATAGCCTATGCCTCTCGGCAACTCAATGAATATGAGAGGAATTATCCTACTCATGATCTAGAGTTGGCAGTTGTTGTCGTCGTACTTAAAATTTGGAGGCATTACTTGTATAGGGAGAAAGTGGAGATCTTTACGGATCATAAAAGCCTTAAATATTTATTCACCCAAAAGGAACTCAACATGCGGCAACGACGTTGGCTTGAACTATTAAAAGATTATAATCATACCATTCAATACCATCCTGGAAAAGTGAATGTAGTAGCTGACGCATTGAGTAGAAGATCATATGCGGGTACGAGTGAGATATTGTCAAAGCAAAGGCCCATTTTATATGACTTGCAAAGGATGGAGATAGAGTTAAAGACTCCAGGGACCAACGTGATGATGGCGAATATACGAGTAGAACCGACTTTAATGGATAAAGTTAAAGCTGCTCAAGCTACAGACCTGGAACTGATGCGTATGAGAAAGAAAGTGAAAGAAGGTGTTATGCCGGAAATAAGAATCAATGAGGAAGGAATACTTCGAGTCAACTCCAGACTTTGTGTTCTTAATGACCCTGATTTAAAGTATAAAATCATGATAGAGGCGCACAACACACCGTTTCCAATCCATCCTGGGAGTACCAAAATGTATCATGATCTTCGACATACATTTTGGTGGAGCAATATGAAGAGAGAGATCGCGGATTTTATCTCAAGGTGTCTTACTTGTCAACGAGTCAAGGCGGAGCATCAAGTACCAAAAGGTCCATTCCAACCACATGAAATTCCAGAATGGAAGTGGGAGCACATTACCATGGATTTCGTTACCGGTCTTCCCAAGGTTTCTCAAGGCATAGATGCGATTTGGGTCATTGTTGATAGATTGACCAAGTTGGCTCATTTCTTTACCTATACTGAGAAACTTATACACTTGAACGCCTTGCTCAGATATACATAAATGAGATTATAAGACTGCATGGTATGCCAGTATCCATAGTTTCTGATCGAGACCCAAGATTCACTTCACGATTTTGGGTTAGTTTGCAGAAAGCTATTGGCACGGATTTAGAATTTAGCTCAGCATATCCTCCTCAGACGGACGAGCAGTCGGAGAGGACTATTCAAACTCTTAAAGATTTATTAAGACTCTGTGTCCTTGACTTCAAGGGAAGTTAGGATAAGTTCTTACCATTAGTGGAGTTTTCCTACAACAACAGTTATCAAGCAAGTATTGGCATGGGTCCATTTGAGGCGTTGTGTGGAAGAAAGTGTCGTTCTCCAGTATGCTGAGATGAGGTGGGTAAAGCAACGTTATTGGGACCGGAGTTGGTACGTATGACTATGGAAAAGATTCAAACGATCTGACAACGTATAAAAACCTCACAAGATCGACAAAAGAGTTATGCTGATCTTCATCGAAAGGACGTGGAATTCGATATTGGAGATCATGTGTTGTTACGTGTTGCTCCATGGAAAGGAATTACGAGATTTGGAAAGAGAGGAAAGCTCAATCCTCGATTCATTGGCCCATTTTGAATCCTCGACCGAGTAGGAACTATGGCCTATAGACTCGTTTTACCGCCAAGTATGTCTCGTGTTCATAACGTTTTTCACATATCCATGTTACGTAAATATGTGGAAGACCCGAACCACATTATTGAGTTAGAACTAGACAAAATAGCGGAAGATTTAATGTATGAAGAGGTTCCTGTTAAAATCTTGGATAAGAAGGAACATGTTCTACGCTCTAAGGTTATACCTCAAGTTAAAGTTTTGTGGAGAATCCACGATGTTGAGGAAATGACCTGGGAGTTAGAATTTGAAATGAAATCAAGGTATCCTTACCTCTTCGACATACCAGGTACGTACCCTAATTTCAAGGGCAAAATTTCATAAGAAGGGGAGGTTGTAAGACCCCAACTTTTATGAATAAAGATAAATTTTCCATACATATCATTTTTGATTATTATGGAATGAATTTATTATAATACTATAGTTGTGGGTAATATTTATAAATTCTGCAAAGTATGCAAGTTGTTATATAATATTCGATTGGTCTGGGAATATTCATTTTAATAGGGAATATTAAATTTACTAAGACAATCATCATGGTGGACCCCACAATGTAATTATTATCGAATTGAGAAAATGACAAAAATATCTTTTATAAAATAACCTGCGAAAGTTTTACCGCTAACACTTTGTTGGAATACCCGGTGGTTAAAATACGATAATATCGTTGTTAAACAATGAGCGACACTATTATTTGCATTTTTTGAATTATTGATTCTTACGTAAGAAGGCACTACTCGATAATTGTTATAGTAATTACTGTTCAATATTTTATTTTATTGGTTCAATAATTGCTGCGTTGATATTTTATATTATTGTTGTTTCAATAATTGTCACTGCACACACTACAAAAAATGGGGCTTCAGCAACAACCGATTTTTTTTACTAAAGGTGCCAAATTTCGTTGCAAAAGGGTTTTGGCAACAACTTTATTGTCGTCGCGTCTTTTCGTTCTTGCAAGAATGAGCGTTACTAATTGTTCCGCAAATGAACGAGCGTTTTTTCGTTGCCAAAAGTAATACATTTTGCAACGAAATTTGGCTTTCGTACAGAGACATCGATCTTTTAGCAACAAAATGTATTGTTGCAGAATAATTAAAATTTCGTTGCTAAAAACCCCTTTTCGTTGCAAAAGCCTGCTAATTGGCAACAAAATGAACTCTTTTTTTTTTGGCAACGACAATGCATTTTCGTTGCAATTGACACCATTTTTCAACAACATTTTTCGTTGCAGTAAATTATGAAAATTATTGCATAAGCTTGCTTTCTTTGCAAAATGTAAACTTTTTAGCAACGATTTTCGTTGCTGATTATATTATTTGGCAACGACATTATTCTAAATCAGCAACGAAAATGTTTGTTGCTGGTTATTTTTCAATAGTAACAAAAGTCATCGATTAGCAATGACATTATATGTTACCATTTCTTTATATGTGCAACGAAAGTTAATATGATTTACAACGATAAAAAATGTTGCCTTTTATGTTAGTATTAGCAACAATATCCTCTCCGTTGTTATTAAGTTAATTTTTCGTTGCCAAATATTATATTTTTAATGCCATTAGCAACGAAATTTGTTGCTAAATGTATAAAAAATTGTTGCTATATTAAAACTTGTTCAATGCTTTGGTAACGAATTATATTGTTGCCAAATCAAAATTTGACATTCTTTTTGTGTACCTGGCTGGCTCAATGTCCCCATAGCAAATAATGGCAAAAATACAAAAAACTAAAATATTATTGACTTAATAAAATCATCCACTACATAATCATTTATTATCTTTACAATTAACCATCTAAAGCTACCACAGTTGTTCAATCAAATTACATATCTACATATATAGAGAGAGTACACTTCATAATTTCGTCCCTTGTCTTAGTAAGCGTAGTACGTAAATTTGATACCCAGATTGTAAGGCGGTCGTGAAGCGCGTCTTCCTGCACATATTTAAAAATAATAGAAAAGTCAAGAAAATGACGCAAATAAGTCACCAGAGGCACTTAGTGCCATCCGACTATTTTGCTTGAGAAAGAAATTTCCTTTTACATTGTTTGGCACACCTTCATAAAAATTAAACAGACTTATTTTTGTCACATGTTTTTACAGACATCAATGGTAATCTGGGTGGGTTTGCTATTCATATTTTGGGATTATTGCAGGTTTACAACTAGGACAAATATATTCAAAATATTTTGCTTTCACCAGTTGTGCACATGCACCTTCATCCTCGTTAATTAAATATATAAATTCTTGATACCATAATTTTTTCTGCCAAATGAAGAAAACAAGATTGAGGAACAGACGGTCTAGTATATTTCACATCCTTGTAAAAATAAGGTCAACTTTTTTTCCTGCAATTTTTAGTACACTCAATTTACTGAACAAATGTTCAACTTTAGAAATAATCACTAAACTACTATACTATAATATAACTCAGTAGACCAGGGAACTCCGTTTAAATTATTCCGGTGGATTCTTTCCAATCTACTTCTTCTATGATCTCATTGGAAACTATATAAAGATAATTTTTATTTGATAAATCACCCATATATTTCAGATATTACATCCATTGTAACTACTATTACTTGACTTAAATACTCGAGATGATATTATAATAAATTGAACAAGAAATCTGCAATCAAAAATATCTATTTTGATCTAAAAGTCGATGATCTAAAAGCTACAAAAGCAAAGAGGAAGATAAATGGACTGATGACTGCCCTCATGAACAATGACAGAATAATTATGCTAAAATTATCATCTGCTAAAACCATGTCGAAGCTTCCTTGGCAACCTGAAACAAGATAATGCAGAAGTATGAATTGAAAGATGAGAAAGATAAAATTAGACAAACTCAAAGTGATTCAATAAGCAGCACCATAGGTTATAAGAAACCCGTGGGTTTGCTTCATCCCATCCAACAAAGAACTCGGTTATGTAACAAAGATGAAATATTCCTTTGAAGCTAAACTTAGGGAATCATGTATATCATAATAAATTTGGTGAATCAAATAGATGTCAATGCAGTAAGACTTGACCATGTATATTACATTAACATACTCTTAAGACTGAGTTAGATCAAAAGGAAAGGAAATGAAATAGATGTTGCTTTCTTTTTCCTCAAATACTATAGTAGTACATAATTTTTTACAAGAACCTTGGGGATCCTGAAATTAAAATTTGAAAGCCTTAATATTTTTTTCATAATCTATGTAACCTCCCCCCCACCCCCCACCCCCACAGGCCCCCTTGAGAGGTCCCTATGTGAAGGCCATATATAGGAAAGACCACCTCTAGTGCAAAACAGTGACATAGGTTCAAGTTTGATCTTTCTCAATTGTAAGACGAACAAGCAACATCAAGTGTGCCCCCATATCATAAATCTGTATACATATAAATAATTGCTATGCACATATCAGAATGATTCGTGAGATAAATAGAGATTTACCACTGCCGTAGCTTTTCTGCCTTTGGTGTTTTCTGACTCTCTAGATGGCAATATAAAATATAATCTTCCCCTTTTAAAGGTGGGCATGCCCAGATATAGCAGGTTGAAAAGCCTCGTTTTTGAAATAATCAAGGTATCCAATCATTGATGACAAGAAAGGAAACACAAGCATTCATATTCAATTTACATGTTTGCATAGACTCTAAATGTACATCTCATAATAAAATAGCACGAGATAATGAGAATATAAGTAAATACCAAGATTTCATGGTACACTAAGGTACAAAGAGCTTCACCAACACCGCTTTTGTCTCTTGGTCTTAAGTACTTCACAGATTCAAGATATGAGATATAGACACAACGTTGATTAGGTGGACCACATTACGATCCATACTCCCGAACATACATCCCAAAGAGGCAAACATCTACCCCTTCTATTCTCCGAAACAATAGTATCACTGATTTGCAACAAGAATGTGTCAATTATTCATGGTAAATCACATAACAATGAATGGAAAGACAATAGCATAGGAACAAAAGCCCCCCCACACACACACACAGAGAAACAACAAACAACAGCTTACGGGTTTGAGATAAGTTTGAAACTATAACTCAAATAAATCGGACACTCAAAAAAGCCGTAGCTTCCCTAACTTCTCCACTTATTTAATTTTGGAATTTTTAGTTGGTCCAACAATTTTGACAAACTACCCACTCATTTTACTTTTAATATACAAAACTATGAGTTGGGAAAAAAGCAGGCACTTTTGCTAAAGTATCTAAAGACTTAGAACATGATCTTTTGTTGAAGAGTCTAAAGCACTTCACTATGTGGTTCTGTATTAACTTCATCCCAAATTCCCAGCATATTAACTTTCTAACTAAACATTTATTGATTGTTATAGTAAATTACCAAAGACAAAAATTCATTAAAGAAGATACATCAACAAATTGGTCAATCACTTAAATAAGTGAACATAGTGGGATGACATCACGATAAATTCAAACAAAATTGGAGGGTTGACAATATCTTTTAGGATCTGAGTGAGATCAATGCCAAATAAGGATTAAGCAAATTTGATCATTTTTTTGTCAACATCACTTTGTCTCACCTTTGACTTTGTCTAAGAACTCATTGGATAATTGCCCCATATTGAAAATATCCGTGAATTGTTGCTTCACTTCCAATTTTTTGTCAACCAATAACACTACTCGACAACAAGGTCTCGCTTCTCCGTGTACCGTATAGGTGGAACATTACAAATAAACAATGAACCAAAGAACATAAAAAGATTAAGCAATACAAAGAGGAGTAATTGAGATACATTTTTATGAGACAAGTACTCCAAAAGCTGGGAAAATTTGAAGTCTAGAGGCGACCAAAGTTATATTTACTCAAAGGTTCTTAACAAAAAACTAGAAAGATGTGCCACCAATAAAATATTAATAGGTTTGTATTATAATTAAATAAAATATATGATATGTTGCTTAACATAATTGCATTAAGAAAATTATTTATTACCTTTCTTTCTTCTTTGCTTTTCCCATCCACTAAACTAAGGGGTTCAAATCTATGTATAAAAACAAGGAAACTTGTAGATATATTACATGAGGTTTTCGAGATCTTTGGGGGTCAAATCTAAGGCCATCAATGCATGGATCATCTAAACAAAAATTGAACATTAAATAAGTCTCCAAAGGTAAATACAATTAATGTACTTACAACCTCGGATATAACAATGTTATTCGAAATTGACACATAGAAGTTGTTACTCTTGAGGATGGATCTTCAAAACCCAGAGCTCGGACTAGTATGATGATGTATTCATTAAAGGTCAGATCTATGGATGATGAAATAATAATCCTTTAAATGTTAAATGTACGGAAATTTCCACCATAGTTTTCACCAAAAGTTGCCTAGAACATTGATTCGAAGAAGAAGTTATCAAGCGAGGAAAAACTCTCCCACATATTCTCAAGACCAACTAAATGAACTTGATTTAAAAACCAATAGTCAAAACTATACATTTATTATTTCCAACAAAAAGCAGCAAAGAACTTGTCAAACATATTTTTAAGTAATAATAAATAAAGTTTTTTGTAAATTTTACAAATGGACAGTATTTTTCTAGTCTATTTTAAGAAAATCAACTCTACTTTTGGAATGGGATGTACAAAATTGCTATATGGTCTTCCATCTCTGAATGAAGAAGCATTTATTTAGTGGAATTATACTTTTACATTACACACAAGACCACGTTAAATCTAATGAAAACTCTGTAATTCAAAATCAAGACCCCAATACAACAAAACACAGTTTCAGGAAAATGAAATTGAACAAGAAAATCGAACCTTGAGAAGCAGATATCAAAGGAATCATCAATAATCATTTGTCGAGAAGTTTCTACCGAGACTCCACTTTACGAGTGAGCACGGAGAAATTAGAACTTCCTTGAATCCTCCCTTCCTCGTTCCACGTGCTCTTGCCTGCGCCCTCACCAAAGACGATCCTCTTCGTAGCCTTAATCGTCGAAAAAGGGCCAAATCTAAGTAGCTCGAACTAAACTTTTCTCTCTCCTCCGATGAAACTTCATCTAGAGGTACTTATAAGCTTCGAAGATGATCGAATTGTAAAAAACCGTTAGCGCTTGCTTTGATGCCGATACAATTCCTAGGGTTTGTACGGAGGAGAGAGAGAGAGGTCGTGCACTCAAGAGAGGAGGTGTGATTTGGATCCGAGTTTGAGAGAGAGTTCGAGATCCGGAGTGCAGGTTTGAGAGTTCGAGATCCGGGTCTCGAGTCGAATCTGGGCTTATTACTTTAACTTAAGTGTTTTGTTCGGTTATATTATTATTTCAACTTTACAAAGCTTTCTTCTAACCCAAAAGGTGAAACCCGTACAAACTAATCAAAAATCGTAAAAAAATTCGGATATAATCGAAATATTAAAAATAACCGAATTATTAGAAAATTTTGATTAAATTATTTCGGTTCAGTTCGATAATTCGGTTATACCCGTTTTTTGCTCAGTCCTAGATAGTTGTCATCAACTAATTTTTCATCCGATCAATTTATGCTTTTACCTATAAAGGCCCATATTTATTTTAAGCATAAGTAATATAAAATTTTAATTTGAAAAATTAGGATAATATTTTAAAACCAACATTTAATTTATTTGTATAATTAATTATGTTACCAACTATTATCTTTGTATTGTAATATTTAATTAGTATAACTCGTACATATACTTATATAATTTATTATAGCATATAATATATTATTTTATAAAGAAAATTATATACCTTTGTTATTTAAAAAATATTTCTAGTAAACTAATGTATATATCAATATATTAACTATGATTATATAAAAAATTAATTTAAAAAAACATTTCAAGTCATAATATCATATCCGTATTCGTATCCAATATTCGACTGATTTTAAAAATACTATCTGTATTCAGTATTCGAAATAATATCCGATAATGGAGAATATTTGTTTCTATTTATTTTATTCGAATGAACAGATTATTAGATTATTCGGGTATCCGAATACGTCTATCAATTAGGTTAAATTATCAGAAAATTTTGGTTAAATTAATTAGGTTCGGTTCAATAATTCGGTTATACCCGTTTTTGCTAAGTCCTAACTGATAGTATTATAATTTAATTTTATAATATATTTGGAAAAAAAGTAAAAGGAGAACTAGGAATAGCTAGGGGTATACCATTACTATTCTTCTTTTTATGTTTTATTTTTGGACTTAAAAATATGTTCATAATTTAAGTTACTCCATCCGTCTAAGAATAAAAGTTCTTATTATTTTATGTAATCTCAAGTTAAATATTTACTTATATTAAATAATCTATTTTTTTACAATAATTTATCTATAATATCCTTAGTATTAAATATCATATTTTAATTATCCTTAGGATTTCCCCCTGCCGCTACAGGCTGTAGCGACATGAGAAATTACTCATTTGCTCATGTGTTACACTCTCTACCGCTACAAAGTTATGACGGTAGTTTAGTTAACTAATAAATTAGAATGGCTTAGTGGTAGCTTAATGGCCCAATATATATATATATATATATATATATATATATATATATATATATATATATATATATATATATATATATATATATGTTTGATCAACATAAATTGAGCCCCTTTTTAGTAAAAAAATTTGGACTTTGAGCCCAGTCGCCACATGTGCGTTTACCTGCCTACGTGGCACACGTGATAGATCTGACGTGGATATTTTTAATTTACATGTGGACGAGCTGACGTGGCCATTTTTGAATTTTTTTTTTCCCCAAAAATATGTAGCTACTTGGATTTGAACTCATAACCTCTAGTTTGAAATTTTGGCCTAATGACCACCCGACCTACAAGGCCTAGTTGTTACCACTTTGTAAGGATTAATATTTATAACTAAATTAGATTTGCTAATAGAATAATGTTGTATCAATTCGAGAAATTAAGGGTTGTTTTGTATTAGACAATAATAATAAAAACAACAATAATAATAATAATAATAAAAATAATAATAATTATTATAATAATAATTATTATTACTATTATTATTATTATTACTATTATATTTATTATTATTATTACTATTACTATTATAGTTATAATAATTATAATAATAATAATAATAATAATTATTATAATAATAATAATAATTATTATTATTATTATTATTATATCATTATCATTATAATTATTACTATTACTATTGTTGTATTTACTATTATTATTATTATTATTATTATTATTATTATTATTACTATTACTATTACTATTACTATTACTATTATTATTATTATTATTATTATTGTAATTTTTCTTTTTATTATTATTGTTATTGTCGAGGTCGGGATTTTTAGATGTCCCTTTCCGTTACTTGTTCTTTGGTGTTCTCATTTTAGGTGAGATTTGTTTGAAAAAACAAGTGAAAAAGGTCCGACATGTATAATTTCGACGATAGACTGTTAAGAGTCACCAGTTGGTTTTTTAAATGGTTGTACCAACACAACCGAGAAAAGGTTTGCACATTGACCCAATGATGTGACACTTCTAAGCGAATTCGGTGGAAACCGAGATTCATTAGGGTCAGGGGACTTGGTTATGCGGAGGAAGGTGTTAGGCACTTCCAGACATCCGTGTTACCACGGTGACCGCCTCTTTTCATGAAACTATTATCTGAATATGTGTGTGTGTGGGTCAATGTGCTGTTATTTGGAAGTAGTGCGAGGCCTAGTTCGTACCTATATACACAGGGTTTAAATTTATGTAAAAAATCAATTTTAAGCAAGATATGGAAGTGATGTTTTATAAAAGAGGTTTTCTAAACTCTGATGCTCAATAGTAATTGAGACCTTTTACACTCCCATTTTATTAAGTGTTCGGCTTGATTGATTTTATTTTACGAGATCTGAGGCATCCGTATTTAAAATAATGTACAAAATAATGCCGACTTCCTCATGGGTATGGAAACCATCTAAGGAAATTCGATACCGCAGAATAATTTACAAGTCGCCATACAATTTGAAAATGTCCATCACGGAACCGAATCTAGATCAATTGGGATGAATCAGCGATCACATGATTCCTAGGCGCACAAGATACCGCAATTTGTATGAAAGCGATGGCGGTATATATATAAAAAAGTCAGAAATATATATATATACAAACATGATCACCAACCACGAAGCACCTCCATGGGGATCGAAAAATGTAAATAAAGTTGTAAAAGCTATCAACCGAACCTGGGAGGAAACTCCAGTGCGGAGACGAAAACGTAAATAAAGTCAGAAGCTATCAACTCGCCACGAGGAAACTCCAAAGGGACAAAATGTAAAAAAGTTGTACAAAGCGATCAATCGCCACTTTAGTAAACTCCAGCGTGACGAAAACATAAAGAAAGTCAAAAGCGATCAACCACCACAAAGTAAACTCTGTGGGAACGAAATATATATATATATATATATATATATATATATATATAAAGCTATAAAATGCACCTGGATGTAAAATTCAGAATCATCGAACAAAGTTACAACAGCAGTTCATATATATATATATATATATATATATATATATATATATATATATATATATATATATATATATATATATATATATATATATATATATATATATATATATATATGAATCAAGTTATTAGCTGATGAGCCTGATTTTACATTCTGATATATAAAAGCGAGTAAACGCATTCTGATGTAAAATTCGTGCTCATCGAACAAAGTCGACACACGATTAATATATATATATATATATATATATATATATATATATATATATATATATATATATATATATTAAAGCAATAAACGCTCGGGGCAAAGTTCAGGCTCATCGAACAAAGTTCGACACACGATTCATATATGTTAATATATATATATATATATATATATATATGAATAGTGTGTGAACTTTTGATGAGTTCTATACTTCATGATGGATTTTACTCCATACCATAAAGATAGGCTCATCGAACAAAGTTCGACACACATATATATATATATATATATATATATATATATATATATATATATATATATATATATAATAAAACGCCTGCATCAAGTCTAGGCTCAATTGAGGCATAACTTGATAATGTTAGTCCAGATATATAAGTATATATATATATATATATATAAAAACTGAAATAAAACCACGCATCAAGTCCTGCAAATGCGCTGCAAACACGACTCTCAACGTGAAGAAGGGTGTGTGCAGAGATGAAGAGAAAGGATTTAATGTGTGTGAGAAGGCTTACAGTTGACTGCCAAAGAAGACTTCTATATCTTTAAAGTGGGTAAACACTGGCTTTTGTAGGTAAAAAAGAAGCTATATATGAGCTCACAGGTATTTAAAATGAGAAAGTACACTGTATGGGATGAGTGCAACGCAAATTGGGCAGGGCTTCCTCGCCGTTTTCTCTTGCAAAATGGCCACCCCAAGCCCTCTATTTATAGAGGATGGAGCCGCAGGTGTACCAGAGGTAACCCGGGTGGGCCCGGGTTTCTCAGGTTGGGTCATCTCGTAGTACGTGCACTCGGGCACTATAATGTCCACTCAAACTTTCAGAAGTGCAATCCGGGCATCCGATTGAGGTATACAGGACCTATTTCGGACCGCCATTGTCGAGAGTTGTACAATGGCATAGGATTAGAGTTTGTATAAAGTCATTGAAGATGGGACGATGCCCTCCAGTCACTCGGGATTGATTCTTGTGGGACATAATTGCGTAGAGATGTGTATGAAATGTTGAGACGACGTGGCGTGGCATCGTGTTGGAGAGATGACGATGTTGCCCCTCACCGGTGTTATCACCCGATTTGAAATTTATAGCGAGACGTTGCTCGAGCTTCATTTGAGATTGACCGGCTGCTTGCATTTGTTGAAGGTCCTCATTGTCATCCTTGAGGTGTGCCTGTCCTCCTGGTGTTATCTCCGGGTTGGTATGGAGTATCTCATTTTGAGCATCGAGATTAAAGTTGGTTGGATTTGAAACAAGCATTTCCGAGGTTATCACCGAAACTACATTCCTTTGGGTTATCACCAAGGTTGGTAGATATTCCAATGATTGGGATTGAGATTGGATACCTCAGGGTTATCTCCGAGATTAATCGGTCTTCTCCGGTATGTGTTCCGATATTGGATCTGCATGTCTCGGTGTTATCTCTGAGGTTGGAATTATTACTCCCAGTGTGTGTTTCGGGGTTGATGTTGAACTTCCGATAGTATCCGGAATGGATATGGATTGTCTTTTAGGGTTCCCTCTTAAAAGACGAATTTGTCCTCCCCGCAATGTCGATGATGAGTGTGATGTATCTGAAAAATTTTAAGTGTCTACAGATGCCCCTCTTTATCATACTCATGCATGGCGATGCATGGGTAGGATAAAGAATCCTAGACACTTGAAACGCAACAAGATAAACATGATACTATATATATCAACATGATGCAAATGTACGATGCATGTGTACGGGGTTGTAGCCCAACATGCTGGGGATGATTGATGGCTCCCTGTTGCTTCAACTAGGGATTGGCAATGACGACCAGATTTGATGTGTAATCCGAATCTGTTAGGATGTTGATTTTGGAGTCATCACAAAATTCATGTGTTCTTGGTAACGACTTGATCCTGAAGATGTACCTCTTATGTGTAAGAGATCTATGGGGATAAAGCTTGATCTGTTTGAGGATGTGTATAACATATTCCATCATCTATCCTCTTTGATAACATTGTCCTTTCCTGGTTGGTATCGCTAGGATATGTCAAGATTCTGTTGGATTTACTGCCAACAACAAATGCTATCAGGGATGCCTGACCTTCGTTGACGTGTACTTCACTGACATGTGAATCAACGGCTAAAAAATCTTGTGGGATATACTATCAAGGTTGCTTGACCTTCGCTGACGTGCGAATCAATGCCTGATACTCTGTGGGTAGGTTGTCGAGGTTTTTTTAACCTTCTCTGATGCGTGAATCAACGGAACACTGCGTTGTGACCCCTGCTGGGGATCCGCTGGGGAATATGAGTAATTGAGCATGAAATCCTCGAATAGCTCTAGAGCTCCGATAGGTTTAATCGCTATCGGCTGAGATAACGTCAAGGTTGCTTGACCTTCGTTGATATATGTGTCAACGGCTTAAATGTACATTGTAATCCCCTACCGGGGCTTCACGTTGTAACCCCCGTCGGGGACAAATGTTGTAACCCCCGTCGGGGATCTACGTTGTAACCCCCGTCGGGGACTCACGTTGTAACCGCCATTGGGGATCTACATTTTAACCCCCGTCGAGGATCTATGTTGTAACTCCCATCGGGGACTCACGTTGAAACCCCCGTCGGGGACTCACGTTGTAACCCCCATCGGGGACTCACATTGTAACCCCCGTTGGGGATCTACGTTGTAACCCCCGTCGGGGATCTACGTTGTAACTCCCGTCGGGGACTCACGTTGATCTTTAAGAGTAATGACCCGGAGTTGGCAGCATCGAACCTGTACAAGGTATTGCCAGATGCGATTTGTGACAAATGAGATCATTGGTAGGGTATACCTCGTGTTCGGGTGACTACCAATGAGCGATGTACAGACTCAAAGTTTCATCTGAGAAGACCAGGATTGTATGTTGTTTTGCTCAATCGCATGGCATTTTTATTCCCGATTTGACCTTTCTAGTCCGCAAGAACTCCTTTGCAACTCGACCTGGACCGAGCCAGAGGGGTGGGTACTCTATTTAGGAGAGCGTGCTATTAGGAGCACCACATGGGAGATTCGTATGTCGCTCTTGCCTCCTGCCAGGCGTCATTGGTCTGTATCGCAGTCACCCGTCACTGATATCCCATTGTTGGGGGTTGACAGTTTTGCATTATAAGAGGGTCCATGTACTCAAGAGATGTTCTAGCATTGGTGGTTGCCTCGTACTATTGGAGCCCAGTCCCGTGCCACACAGTTTATGGGGGATATGATTCCAGGATCCGTGATGATGACGGATTGGATAGCTTGTGTCAGAGATCTCGACTCATATAGCATGATTAATAGTTTGACCCGGCAGTTGGACCAGGCACACATATTTATCCGGCATTTGGGCAGAGATCCGGCAGAGGCAGCTTCATTTGATCCTTCTAGCTCAGGCGCTGGCCCCTCAGATGATCCATTCAGTTTTACCGGTGCAGATCCTCCTTTATATAGGCCTGACATCCCTGTTGATAGAGATCCAGTGACTCAGGAGGAGTTACATCAGGTGGACAGGATTGATGATGTGGATATCGACACTATTGTCTTCTTCTGATGTGTATTCTCGTTATACCTTTTGATAGACCTCTGTTAGATATTCAGTGGTTGTGCCCCATTCTCGCTATATCTTTTGATAGACCTCTGTTAGTAGTAGGGCGTCTATGCCCCATTTCCCTGTATTTGTAGTTGTACAGAGATGATGTATTAGATGATGATATACTTAGGAATGTATGCATAGTTTTTCATTCCCTATATCATATTGCCATCCATTATCTGCTATGCATGTATTATGTTATGCATATGTATGTATGTCCAGAGATATTTAGCATTGACCCCTGGATGGTCTTATGACACGGCCCGTACAGATATCTTCTTTGACAGTTAGTCGTATAGATCATACCCCACCATCATTGGTGGCATTGGGTATGCGATCGTGGTATGATAGCATGTCACCACCAAACAGGGTGATCAGAGATCATTTCTTTTGACATACCATGACCTTATTGATGTTTCAGGTTCCCGCAGGGTTTTTGGACGGGATGCTAGAGCATTAGGTACCGGATAGGCAGGTCTTCTAATTTGGGACCCATGAGTTGACTCCTACTCTTGAGGAGTATGCACGATTGACGATGCTGCCATTAGATAGACCTTACGTGCATATGGCTTTGGGAGACATGAGTAGACGGTTCATGCCTCTCACAGGATTGCGGCGCAGAGTGGTGCAGGATGATTTGACGTCTGGCCACGTGATATCCCAGCATTTTTTGTATGACAGATTTGGCTCTGAGGATAGCTATTCACGACATTCTGGGGATTTCACCGCACTGGAGGATCATTGGCATTTGGCCAGGGTTGATGTACTGCTGTTATGCGTACTGTCGTATGTCTATATGCCACGATACATGGATGAGATAGACATTGGTGTCATTATGGTCGTGAGATCTCTTAGGGAAGGTCGTACCATTATACCTATGATTGTAGCGAGAGACCTGCGAAAGACATCCCACTTGTCATGATTTGACCAGCTTTTAGGATTTTCATCCTTTCGAGGCGATAGGTCGGCGTTGACTTCTCGATATCTCTTAGCAGATCTGGAGTCCCGTGTGTATGCTTGTTGGGATCAACGTGAGATAACTACTTTTTCTGTGAGCCATTCGGGTTGTTACGCAAAGTATTCCGCATGGATGGAGATAGAGATTTTATCTACCGCAGCAAAGATATCTCTGATCTGGGATAATGAGTCGATGATATAGAGCCTGTGGAGGACATCGATTCCTACATCGAGGAGGAGCCCGCTGCTAGGTTTCCAAAGATTTCTTCTCGGATTCTCCCAAGACCAAGATCTTGTTGTGATTCAATTTCTAAACACGCATTACCTAGAGCAGAGTCTTCATCTGATGACCTTTAAGAGAGATCATGCCCGATCCTTGATGTTGACTGCCCTTGATGGGAGAGACACAACTCTATTAGAGAGAGACGAGGCATTAGCTCGCAGAGATATCGCTGTTGTTGAATGGGATGAGGCCAGATCATCCAGAGATGCAGTGATAGTTGAGCGGGATAGTGCTATATCTGCACGGGATGTAGCTGTTACAGATAGTACGGCAGTGAGGTCCCTTACCACTGGCATGATCGCAAAGATGAGCTCTTACATTGACGAGCATATGGTCACCATGAAGATGGCTAGAGATCTATTGGTTCGTGTGGATATTCTCGTACAGGAGACCACAGCTTCGCCTCCTTCTTCTGAGAGGGACGCCATGTTGGGATTGTTAGCTCGCATATACCCTGACTTGTAGATGAGCTTGTATTTTCCTGCACAGACTAGCTTAGCCATTTTTTCATGTACAGTTTACATTGTATATATCAAACAACATTATATATATGACAGGGAAATATATTTTTGGTTCACTTCCCTTTTAGATATGCTTTGTTACTTGCTTGATATTTTGCCTGCTGCTTCAGGGCTTGTAATCTTGATGTATTCTGAATTCCTCCTGGGTGGATGGACATTGAGTTGTCTCTGGATAGTTTAGAATGGATCATTGATCTGTATGTATCCCTACCATCTTTAGTGTCTTGGGACTGGTTTCTGTATGGAAATGTGGAGAGGAGTGTGGCTTTCCTCTCTGAGATTGACCGCACCACAGATGATCGCCAGTACTTCTATTTAGGAGAAGCCTAGTTAATTCCATCTCTTATGGATTGGTGTTGCTCTTCAAGGTATGACCGCATCTTAGATGGTCATCAAATCTCCTATTTGGGAGGAGTTCAGGTAATTCCATCCCTTTGGTCTGAAGTCGAATGAAATGTAGTGGATTGACATATGATCCCAGTACCAACTGACAAGGGTTTTTTTTAGTAGGGGTGAGGCCGAACCATGAATGGTCGCCACGTACTCCTATTGAAGAGGAGATCAGTCTGCGTAGTTCTAACTTTGGTAAGAGGTTCAACGTCAGATATGGCGTAAATGATGTAGGAATGTTTTTATTGTTTTTGTTTTTGTAAGGGTAGAAATGTTTTTGTTGTTTTTGTTTTATTGTGACCGGGCTATATGAAATGGTTGCCTACGTACTCCTACTAAAGAGGAGATTAGGTCGACGTAATTCGCCCCTTAGGGCGAGTGGAAAAGCGTAATCCCATGTGCAGGTCAGAGTGCGAGGAGGAGAAAGTTTAATCCTAGGTTGAGGATAAACTGCAGGTACGAGACGTTTGATCCCATGTATGGGTAGCCAAACAACAAACGCAAGAGGTTCAATTCGTAGTGGGATGACCTAAGTCGTAGGAACGCAAAGGAGCCAGGCTACTGGCTTGAAAGGTATGTTTCCCTGAGGGGCAAAGTGTAGAAAAGTTGTATGTGGTAAAGGGTTAAAGAACAGGAATGACTGGTGATTTGATGGTCCAACACCAGGATGTTTGCTTGATGGCAACTTCAGACATAGTACTGTTTCACGGCGTCTGAATTGATGAGTTGTGGAAATTCATCGCCGTCTATTTCCTGCAATCTGAGAGCGCTTCCTGTCAATATTTCCTTGACAATAAACAAGCCTTCCTAGTTAGGAGCGAATTTTCCCTTAGATTGATCTTGGTTGTCAAGGATCTTCTTCAAAACCAAGTCATGTGGAAATTCATCGCCGTCCATTTCTTGTAATCTGAGAGCGCCTCCTGTCAATACTTCTTTGACAATAAACGGGCCTTCCCAGTTAGGAGCGAATTTTCCTTTGGCCTGATCTTGATTGTCAAGAATTTTCTTCAGAACCAAATAATGTTGTTTAAATTGTCGTAGCCGGACTTTTTTGTTATAGGATCTGGCGATCCTTTGTTGATATAACTGACCATGGAAGATAGCCGCGGTTCGCCTTTCGTCTATCAGAGACAATTGGTGATACCATGTCTTATACCCATTGGTCTTCATCCAAATGGCGTCTATCAACACTCGAGGATTCCATTTCAACTTCTATGGGAACCTTTGCTTCCATCCCATAGGTTAATGAGTGAGGGTTGCCCTAGTGGAAGTGCGCATTGAGGTTCTCAGAAGCTAACGAGTAAGAGGCAATAGGTCAAGCCAATCTTTGTGGTTGGCGGAAATCTTTTGCATGATCTTCTTGATGTTTTTATTAGCCTCTTCAACAGCACCGTTCATCTTCGGACGATAGATGATAGAGTTAAGATGTTTGATGTGGAATTTACTGCATAATTCCTCCATCATTTTGTTGTTGAGGTTCTTAGCATTGTCTGACACAATCACCTCTGGTTGTCCATATCGACAAACGACATTGTTTCTAATGAAAGTAATGATGACTTCTTTAATAACCCCGGGGAAGGAGGCAGCTTCTACCCACTTGGTAAAGTAGTCGATCATGGTGAAGATAAATCGATGTCCATTACTGGCTTTAGGCTCAATGGGCCCGATAACGTCCATTCCCCAAATTGAGAAGGGCCAAGGTGAACTCATATTGTGGAGTTCCCGTGGAGGGGCGTGTATAGCATTCTCATGAATCTGGCACTGATAGCATCTCCTGACGTGGTCATTGCCAACAATGTCCTCTCCTGAGGACTTTCTTGACAAGGAGGGGGCCACTCATGTGGGGGCCACAAACTCCACCATGGATTTCGTCCATAAACATCTCATAGATATTTGTCTAAACATCTTAGGAGACCTAGTCCTGCATCTCTTTTGTAGAGTACATCTCCACTAAGGTAGAATTTCATAGCAAGTCGATGGATCCGCCTTTTCTCAGTCAGGCTCGCCTCAGCGGGTGTAGACCCATCTCATAGATATTCCTTGATATGCTGATACCAAGGATGTTGGATGGGAGGTAGCTCATCTGATACTTCTCCAACGTAATTCCCATATGCTGGGGCCTTTTGTAGGGAAATTATGACGTTTGGCAAGTGTTCCTTATCTGATAAGCGAATCAAGGAGGCCAAAGTAGCTAATGCGTCCGCAAAGTCATTCCTATTACGAGGAATGCGTAGAAAGGAGATTTCTTTGAACTCCAAAACCATCTTCAAAACCCTGCCGATGGTAAAGGCAAAGAAATGTAGTTCCTTGGTTTGATAGATTCCGGTGGATTGTCTAATTACCAACTCAATCTCCAAAGTCGATTAACCGCCGATGCCCAATGAGCGGAAAGTTTTAGCCCCATGAGATGACCTTCATACTCAAATTGTATTGTTGGTCTTGACAAACGCAATTTGGTGGCGACGGATCTCTGCTCCCTCGTGCAGATACTAGAACTGCTCCAGCTCCAAAACCTTCCATATTAACAGCTCCATCAAAATACATCTTCCATGATTGGCACGTATCGTACTAATGGTGTTGCTGCACGGTCATTACTCCTTCATCGGGGACATATGTTTCCAAGGGTTTGAAATCTATTGAAGGTGTGGCGGCCAGTTGATCCGCAATTCCTTGACCTTTGATGGACTTTTGAGTCACATATACGATGTCAAATTGTTGTAGGATCAACTGCCATCTGGACAGCCGATAATTTAACATGTGTTTATTGAACACGTATTTGAGAGGATCAACGCGGGATATAAGATGGGTTATGTGACCATGGCGGTAATGATGTAACCTCATGGAAGCCCATGCTAAAGCACAACACGTCTTTTCGATCAGAGTGTACTTGTGTTCACTGCTGCTGAACCTTTTGTTGAGGTAATAGATAGCTTGTTCTTGGCCTCTATCGTCTTTCTCTGTCTCAAAGATACTGACCCATGGCATTGTCACTTATGGACAGGTACATGAACAGGGGAACATCATCCCTGGGTGGTACCAAAACGGGAGCTTTGACTAGCTGTTCTTTAATTATAAGGAAGGCATTCTGGCACTCATCATTCCATTTCATGGAGGAGTTCTTCCTTAATAGCTTGAAGATTGGCTCACAGGTTGCTGTGAGTTGAGAGATAAACCTGCTAATGAAGTTGATTCTTCCCAAAAATCCCCGTATTTCCTTTTCTATCTAAGGAATGGGCATTTCCGTAATGGCCTAGATTTTGGCAGGATCCAACTCAATCCCTTTGTGGCTTACTAGAAATCCTAGCAATTTGCCTGATTTAACACCAAAGGCGCATTTAGCTGGATTCAACTTCAAGTTGTACTTACGCAACCTGTTGAACAACTTTCTGAGATGGTATATATGGTCATCCTCTTTCCGGGATTTGACAATGATGTCATCCACGTAGATCTCGATCTCTTTGTGCATTAAGTCATGGAAAAGAGCCATTATAGCTCGTTGATAGGTGGCTTCGGCATTGATGAGGCCGAATAACAACCGTCTATAGCAAAAGGTTCCCCAAGGCATGATGAAAGCAGTGTTCTCATGATCTTCCTCAGCAACCATGATCTGATGATACCCCGCAAAGTAATCAGCAAAGGAGTACATGTCGTACTGCGCAGTATTGTCAATAAGAATGTGGATAAATGGCACGGGAAAGCTATCTTTTAAGCAAGCTTTGTTCAAGTCCCGGTAATCCATGCAAACTCGTACCTTCCCTCCATGTTTAGGTACGGGAACAATGTTGGATATCCACTCAGGATATGTAGACACCATGATGATGTTAGCTTGAAATTGTTTCACAATTTCTTCTTTCACCTTTAAATCCACTCAGGTTTCAATCGCCTGAGCTTTTGCTTGACTGGCTTAAATTCTTCTTTTATGGGAAGGCGATGAAGAACAATGTCAGTGGACAAACCCATTATGTCTTCATGAGACCATCCAAACACATCCTGGAATTGGGTTAATAGCGTAACCATGTCATTCCTTTTGTTTGGGGTAAGGTCTGAACCAATCTGGATCAACTTAGGGCTTTCTAAGGTTCCGAGATTGAAAGAAGTGGTTTGATCAAGGTTGGGTTTAGGTTTGTCTTTGACCAATTCTTGAATTTCTGGAGGCACCTCAATGTCATCATGTATTTCCATCAAGGCTGAATTCATCTCTACATCAAAGGTACAATCCTTGTGGAGAAGAGGCACCGTATCAGCAAGTACAGGCACATCTAAATTCAAAGTCCTTAAACAAAATATGTTTTCACTTAGTATATATGAAATGTGTTGATCATACACAGTGTTAGCATATACTGGCAAAATAAACTGTTAATAATGTACAGAAAAGTAAGCAGTTATTATATCTACAGGGCAGAAAGAGTTTCTGCCCGCTTTACCCTTGACGACCAATGCAAGGAGTGTTGTTCTAATTGGCAAGGGCAAAGTCCGGGTAGACCACAGTGATGGAGGGATTGTCATCATCCTTCCTATCCCGAATGATGGCCATTACGTCTGAGAAATCATCGTTTGGAGTGTATCAATTGCTACGTTCATCATAAACGATGATGCGTATGCCCTACATCATTCAGATGACATCTTGCTTGATTCTTCGTTCCTCCTCTTCAACTGCGGGATTTGGAACAAAGACTTCTTTCTCATTTACCGGCACCGGCTTGGGAAATAACATAGCCATTACACTGGCTAGCACCTTTATAGGAGGTTGTGCAGACTTAGAGTTTGAAGGCGAAGATAAACGTCGCATGGTTGAAGCTGAAGGAATCTTCTGATGCTTATGAGGATTCATGTGACTAGAACTGGCAGAATAGCCTAGCCCAGCTGTTTCAGTTTGCTTGGTTAAACGAATTGGGTACTTGATACCCTGGAAATTTTGACCCAGCCCTTGTCCCGGTTTATGACCCAATGACATCATTTCTTGAGTAGCCGACATTACCTCGGTAGAAATCTTGGGTTCGGGAAAGGGAGTTCCAATAGCATGGTATTGGGTATTGCTTACTTCCAAAGCATGAAAACTGACCGGATCAACATCTGTGTTGGCATTGATGAATGGCATGTCCCCGTGTTGAGGACACTCTAGTTCAACGTTGACCGTGACTAGTCTATTGTTGATAATGTATTTCAGTTGCTGATGAAGGGTGGAGGGGAATACCCCAGCCATATGAATCCATGGTCGTCCCAAGAGCAGGTTGTATCCCGAATCTATCTTGAGTATGTGGAAGGATATGCAGAATGTATGAGGACCAATTTTGATTTACAGTTCAATTAATCTGATCGAATTCCAACGGGCTCCATTTGATGATAGTATGGCTACTCCGAATTCGGTTGAGATTGATATTCATCTTCACCAAGGTAGCATATGGACAAATATTAAGAGATGAACCTCCATCTATCAAGACTCCAGCTAGCATGTATCCGGAGGACAAGACCGCAATGTGCAATGGCTTGCAATGACCGGTCCCCTCGGGCGGTATGTCATCATCAGTAAAGGATATCACATTGTTGTTGAAAATATGATCAACCAGATGTTGAAATTTTTCCGTATCAACTGATGTCGGTAAATAGGCTTCATCTAAAACCTTCAGCAAGACCTTCCGGTGATCCTCGGAAGTTAGGACCAAGTCCAAAATTGATATTTTTTGTGGAGCTTCTTTTAAGCTTAAAACCACCTTAGCTTTGTTATGACCCATAGTGCGGAGGAATTTTTCAATCTTTTCCATGGGTATTTTCCCCTTTGATTTGATGGTAGACTTCATCACCCGTTGGGGAAGATACAATGGATTTTCCTTCGACACTGTAGCAGTTGTATGTGAGGTGGATCCTTCACCTTCTCCATAATTCCATGGAACTTTGCGCAAGATAACAATAGGATATTGTGCACTGCACGAAAAGTTGATTGGCTCGGGAGCGGCCACTTTCAGAGGATTGTTGCTTCCCTTGAGTTGAATTATATGCATTGTGAGTGATTGATTAATCCCATCAGCTTCAGTGGATATGACTGCTACCACACTCTTCCACTTAGTAGGACCGGTATTCTCACTTGCACATAACACAGTATTGTCGTCTGCTAAGTGCAGAACACCACTGTCAATTAGATTTTGGATAAAGTGGTGGAGTGCCCAGCATTCTTCTGTGCTGTGACCGCGGGACTAGGAGTGACATTGACATACTCCATCAGAGTTGTACCATCCTAAACGGGGATTGATTGGAGGTAGAAGGGAACTGATCCTTCCTTCATTGATTAACATCTGAAGGATTTCCTCCATAAGTTGGCCCAAATAGGTGAATTCCCTTTTGTTAGCAAAATCCTGACGGGCTTTGGCATTTTCTCTCTTTGTCACTTTGTCTTCCAGTATTTCATTTTTTGAAAGTGACGAGGGAACATTCATGACAAGAGGTAGGAGACTGACATGCTCCTGGCTGATTAATTGACGAGTCACTTGATGCTGATAAGTCACCAATTCTGCCAATTGTTTAATTTGTTTGCCTAAAGCTTTTATCTTTCGTTCCATTGTGAACTGAAACTTGGCATATTCCCATTTGTCATCACCGTCTTTGAGGGTCTGGGAGGATTCACAGTTGAAATTGGAATTATGTCCATTACTCCAATTTATCATGTTAACCTCTTCTTCTTTGTGTTGAGGAAGAGGGTTGTCTTGAACGTGAGGCTGATCTGGTTTGGTTACCACGATCTCCCCATTGTCTATCAGGTCTTGGATCTTGTGTTTTAAGGCCCAACAATCCTTAGTATCATGTCCAGGTGCCCCAGCATGATAAGCACATTTCCGAGCAGCATTGAAACCCCATCCATTAGGGCTGGTTGGTGGAAGAAGATGTGTAATTTTCTTCTATGTTGTTAGAAGAGTGAGAATGTTCTCGAGGGTATCCCCTAAGGGTGTAAACACTCGAGGGCGTTTGACTTCTCCACCTTTTGGTATTGGAGGTTTCGCAGACTGTGCTTAAAAGGGAGTGTAGTTTCTCCTTTGAATAGGCATGTTTTGATTACCTTTTTGACCCTGTAGTATCAGGGAAACATCTTCCTCTTTCTTTTTATGGACCCTCCAGTGGTTGTTTCCATAATTTATGGATTGGATGTGATCAGCATCAGCTTTGAGTGCAGCTAGGTCTTGAATTTTTCTGGACTTCAATCCCATCTCAGCCTTCTCCCCATGTTTGACCATTTCAGAAAATGGTTTGTCGATGCCAGCTAAAACTCTTTTATAGAAAGGAGCTTCTTATATGTCTATGAAAGTCATGATAATTTCTGATTCTGTCATGGAAGGACTAACTTGGATAGCTAGGCGTCTCCACCTTTAAGCATACTCTCTGAAAGACTCGTTAGACTATTTCTTGATCTTGGTAATTTGATATCAATTAGGAGCCATCTGCGATTGAAAGTTGTATTGAGTGAGGAAAGCATGTGCTAGCTCTTCCCAGCTATGGGTCTTTGAGTTGTCTAATCTTGTGTACCACGAACGAGCTTCTCCAGTTAGACTCTTTTGGAATAATTGCATTCTGAGTTTTTCATCCTCTGCATAAGATCCAAGTTCTCCAATAAACACCTTTAAATGTGTGTAAGGATCTCCTAACCCGTCATATTTTTCAAAGTCAGGAGTTTTAAACTTTTCTGGATAATGAACACCAGGGAAAATGCAAAGATCAACATATAAAACACTCCCGTGTGTTCCAATTCCTTTGATAGCACGAAGGGTCTCTTCCATTTGGAGGACTTTCTTTTTGATGTCACCAGTGTCTGGATTTCCAGTGGGATGGGTAGCATCATGAATTTTGTTGGTCGTATCCAACTGCAGTTCAGGTATTGTAATGACCTGGGTTCCCCCTTGTGTGGAGGATTCAGCATGTTCGGGTATTTTTGGACCCTGATTGGACTGGTGTAGTTCTCTGAGTAGAACTGCCAAATCTGTAATTTGTTTGCTTAATCCGTCGAATTCTTTGCGAGAAAATCGGATTAAGTTCATCAGTCGTCGATGATGACATGATTGATTTGAGGCTGTAGCCTTTTTGGACTTTGACCGGGTAGTAGATCCGATTGGTTCCCCTGCGAAAGACTTGCATAGTTTAGTCTTTAGGGAATGTGTATAATAACATACTATGTGATGTGTCCATTTTAGGAATTTTATCCTGCAAAACGGATGTCAGTTGTTTGTAGCATGTTAATTAAAATATGTATGTGTACACATTTCTTCATATTTCTCATTACATGGAGATAGATATGGAATGAAATTACAAGTAATTGTGTTTACAAGTAATTGAAATGAGAACATGAAGAGACTTTCCTCCGTTTTGGGTATATCAGAGGCTGACCTATCTTAGGTTACTCTCGCGGCTTTTTGGCATGAAGGTTCCTAAATCATCGCAATTTACTCAACAGGAAATTAATCCGGTCTTTCAACTGGAGCGAATTTGGGTGGTGCCTTTCCTGAGCCTCGGGGAATTTGTCTTCCCACGAGTCCAGTAATCAAACACCGACGGGATAGCCTCCTGGTGGAGGGACCACACAACATACATTCACATACATCGCGTCTCACCGTATGAAAAATGATGACATGTGCGAAGCACTAATATCACAAGAAGATATGGTGTGAAGCACTAATATCACAAGCAGTTATGGTGTGAAGCACGAAGTGCAATCAGGAAATGCATTTGTACACATTCATCAAATGTAAATGCAACATCCACACACAAGTAGATAACAGTTTTGAAAAGCTTGAAATAGCGTCTTAAGTCCTCTTACTGGAGTCCCCAGCAGAGTCACCACCTGTCGACGTCGGGATTTTTAGATGTCCCTTTCTGTTACTTGTTCTTTGTTGTTCTCATTTTAGGTGAGATTTGTTTGAAAAAACAAGTGAAAAAGGTCCGGCATTTATAATGTCGACGATGGACTATTAAGAGTCGCCAGTTGGTTTTTTAAATGGTTGTACCAACACAACCGAAAAAAGGTTTGCACATTGACCCGATGATGTGTGACACTTTAAACAATTCGATTGAAACCGAGATTCTTTAGGGTCCGGGGACTTGGTTATGCGGAGGGAAGGTGTTAAGCACCCCCCGACATCCGTGTTACCACGGTGACCGCCTCTTTTCAAGAAACTATTATCTGAATGTGTGTGTGGGTGGGTCAATGTGCTATTATTTGGAAGTAGTACGAGGCCTCGTTCGCACCTATATACACAGGGTTTGAATTTATGTAAAAATTCAATTTTAAGCAAGATATTGCAGTGATGTTTTATAAAAGAGGTTTTTCAAACCCTGATGCTCAATAGTAATTGAGACCTTTTACACTCCCATTTTATTAAGTGTTCTATTGATTGATTTTATTTTACGAGATCGCAGGCATCCGTATGCGAAAATAATGTACAAAATAATGCCGACTTCCTCATGGGTATGGAAACCATCTGATGAAATTCAGACACCGCAGAATAATTTACAAGTTGCTTACAGCTGAAAATGTCCATCACGAGAACCAAATCTAGATCCAATGGGCTGAATCTGTGATCACATGATTCCTAGGCGCACAAGATACCGCAATTTGTATGAAAGAAGTAAGCAGGTATATATATAAAAGCTGTAAATATATATATACAGACATGATCACCAACCACGAAGCACCTCCATGGGGGATCAGAAAATGTAAATAAAGATGTAAAACCTATCAACCGCCACGGAGGAAACTCCAGGCGGGACGAAACGTAAATAAAGTTGTAAAGCTATCAACCTCCACGGAGGAAACTCCAGCGAGACAAAATGTAAAGAAAGCTGTACAAAGAGATCAACTGCCACGAAGTAAACTCCAAAGCGATTTAAAACATAAAGAAAGTCAGAAAAGCGATCAACCATCACGTAAGTAAACTCCGTGTGGGATTTTATATATATATATATATATATATATATATATATATATATATATATATATATATATATATATATATATATAAAAAGCGATAAAAAACGCATGTGATGTAAAAAATCTAGGCTCATCGAACAAAGTTCGACAATAGTTCATATATATATATATATATATATATATATATATATATATATATATATATATATATATATATATAAAGTAAACGCATTTATGTAAAATTCGAGCTCATCAAAATGAGAGAGTTCGACAACAGTTCATATATACAAGTATATATATATATATATATATATATATATATATATATATATATATATTAAAGCGATAAACGCTTCTGTAATCAAGTCTAGGCTCATCGAACAAAGTTCAAAGACATACTTTCATATATATATATATATGTATATATATATATAAGCAAATAAACGCTTCACACCAAAGTTTAGGCTCATCGAACAAAGTTCAACACACAGTTCATATATATATATATATATATATATATATATATATATATATATACGGATCGCATCCATATGCAACTAGGTTCTTTGAGAACAACCCAAAAAGTCAATTTTATTATCCCAGCCGCTACAAGTTGTAGCGGTTGTAGTAATTTTGGTATTGTGGGTTAAATTTCTTTTTGTGCATGGCATGTGGGACTGCCTTGAGAGGTCACTAGTTTGATGATTTTGCTATTGGTTATTAGTTTTATTGAATTAAACAAAATTATAAATTATTTATTTATTAATTATTAATTATTTCATAATTAATAATTATTTATTTTATAATTAATAATTATTTCTCCTTATTAATTTCATAATTTAGTTTAATTCAAAAAACTAATAACCAATCATCAAACTAAATATAAATAAAACTTATATAAAACTAAATATAAATAAATTGATGAAAGTAAAAGTTTTATTTATATTTAGTTTTATATAAAACATTTATTAGATAATTTTAATTGAGTGAATAAAAGGTTATAAATAATAATCATCAATTTATTTATTTATTATTTATTTATTATTTATTTATTATTTCATAATTAATAATTATTTATTTTTTATAATTAATAATTAATAATTATTTCTCCTTATTAATTTCATAATTTAGTTTAATTCAATAAAACTAATAACCAATCATCAAACTAAATATAAATAAAACTTATATAAAACTAAATATAAATAAATTGATAAAAGTAAAAGTTTTATTTATATTTAGTTTTATATAAAACATTTATTATATAATTTTTAATTGAGTGAATAAAAGGTTATAAATAATAATCATCAATTTATTTATTATTTATTAATTATTTCATAATTAATAATTATTTATTTTTTATAATTAATAATTATTTCTCCTTATTAATTTCATAATTTAGTTTAATTCAATAAAACTAATAACCAATCATCAAACTAGTGACCTCTCAAGGCAGTCCCACATGCCATGCACAAAGAGAAATTTAACCCACAATAGCAAAATTACTCCAGCCGCTACAGCTTGTATCGGCTGGGACAATAAAAATGGGACTATTCACAGAAATTTCTCCCACAATGTTATTTTCTTCCTAATGATGTTATTCTTTCAATATCATTATACCGAAATATTGGTATGGATTTTATTGTAGAATTTCTACCTTTTTGTGTAGGGGTTACTATTCACGAATACGACACTATTCACAGAAAAAATGAAATTTTCTTTTCTTTGTCCAAGTTGTCTATTATGGTTACTATCTATGATTGTATCCATGTTTTGATCTTTATTCTTGAATTTTGCTCCACAATTGATTATTATAAGGTATTTTTGAACTTGGATAAACTAAAGTACGAATCCCTAATATTTGATCTTTTATCTCACTGGATTCGTTTTCTTTAAGATATTTTTCATCATCCTCAGTCCTAAATAATGATATTACTGAATATCTTTGGCCTGTAGTTCAAAGATGAATGATTAACCGATGAATATCTTTGGCCTGTAGTGAAAAGATGAATGATTACCTAATGAATATCTTTGGCCCGTAGTGCAAAGATGAACAGGTGTTGAGATGAACATGACTAATTGGTGATACAAATGAATATCTTTGGCCTGTAGTGCAAAGATGAATATTTGATTCAAGATGTATATTGATTGATGTTACAAGGATAAAATATTGATGATGAACTTTTAAATCTTAGAAGATAGTAGAATTCTTTCTCTACTTGACTTTTCTAATGGATTGCTATTCCGCTGCAGTTGTTGATCTAAAACTTGTTGTCTATTATATTTTATCATATTTTTCCCTATTGAAGACTAATGATAAATTGTTGTATATTATCTTAGTCATAATATTCTTTACTAGGCTAGTTGAGCTCACCCTTTTCTTTTTTGTTCTATTTTTCTTCTCAGGAGGTGAGAACATAGCAGGAACTAGCCGGGATATGGAGTGATGGTTCAGGATAGTTGTATTAGTAGTCCTCACTATTTTGTAAAATAGTGTATCAATAATTGTAATGAGGACTCATTTTGAGCTTGTATACTCTCTATTAGACAATAGTAGTATTCAAACTCACAATATATGTGTTGTCGTATTTTGCACGACAATTGTATTACTGAAGTTTTATTTGTTTCTGTGCCATGTATTTGGCAACTCAGAATGGGTGATGTATACCTATTTTGGGGGCGTCACATTATAAGTTACATAAATAATTGTTTATGTGACAATTGTAGACACTCGAAATTTTCTGCACACCTATCACTAACTTTGCAGGAGTGCAGATTCATCTTTAAGAGATAACCCTCGAAGACAGCTCACATCCAGTCCGGATACTACCGGAAGTTCAGTCTCAACCCCAGAGAACACACCGGGAGTAACAGTTCAAACCTCGGAGATAACCCCGAGGCATGCAGTTCCAATACCGAAAATTCCACTGGAGAAAACCGATTAATCTCGGATATAACCCCGAAGTTATCCAGGTCCTCGATCCCCAAACCGAGAGTAAGAACTACCAACCTTGGTGATAACCCCAAGGAATGCAGTTCCGGTGATAACCCCGGAAATGCTTGTTTCAAATGCATGCAATCAACTTCAACCTCAGCACTCACACCGAGGCGCTCAGTACAAAGCCCGGAGATAACACCGGGAAGACAGACACACCTTAGAGATAACACTGAGGACCTTCAACACTTGCAGCAGTCCAATTTCAGCGATAACCCTGAGCAACGTCTGCTTTATCAGACCAAACCGACGATAACCCCGGTGAGGGGCAAAGTCGTCATCTCGCCACTTTGGAGCTACATCACGCCGTTTCAACATTAGGCCACACATTTCTACACAACAATGTCCCACAAGATTCAAGGAAAACCAATCCCGAGTGACTATTGTGCAGGGTAACGGATAGAATTTTAAGCTTGAAGACCGGAGGGCACCGTCCCATCTTTCTGACTTCGTACAACCTCTAATCCCATGCCATTGTACAACTCTCAACAACGGCAGTCCAAAATAGGTCCTACATACCTTAGTCGGATGCCCGGATTACAATTCTGAAAGTTCAAGCGGACATCAGCGATTGCCTACGCAACGCACGTCTTCGTGAAACCCGGCACTTCAGTACACTGCATGACCGGCCATAGGTACACCTCTTGCTCCCCCTTTATAAATAGAGGGCTTGGGGTGGCCATTTTAAGAAAAAAAGAAAGGCGAGGAAGCCCTATCAAATTTGCTCCGTACTCTCTCTATATTGAGTGCTTTCTCATTTTAAACACTTGTGAGCTCACATATAGCTACTTTTTGATCAAGCGAGCCGATTATTCATCCCTTTAAAGATATAGAAGTCTTCTTTGGCAGCACTGTAAGCCTTCTCACACATTTTAAAGTATTTCTCTTCATCTTTGCACACACCCTTCTTCACGTTGAGAGTCGTGTTGCGTGTGTTTGCCCGGACTTCGGTCCGTGGTTTTATTTTAGTTTGTATAAACATATATATTTATATATATATATATATGGACTAACATTATCGAGTTATGCCTCGATTAAGCTTCTGAACTTGATTAGGAGGCGCTTATTTGCTTATATATATATATATATATATATATATATATATATATATATATATATATATATATATATACAATTATATATATATATGAACTGTAGTCGAACTTTGTTCAATGAGCCTAGACTTTGGTCTCGGCGTTCTCGCTTTAATATATATATATACTTATATATATTAACTATTGTCGGACTTTGTTCGATGAGCTCAATTTTAAATCGGAGCGTTTACTTGCTTATATATATATATATATATATATATATATATATATATATATATATATATATATATATTGTTTTAACTCTATTCTAAGTTATTGCTGTGACTTACTTTGCCTTGGTCAAGCGCCACTTTTCGATTATTCAAGCACCGAAAAATTTTGACAGCTTAACTTTTATATGAGATTCTCTGCTCATAACTTCTTCAAGAGAAAGTCCAAATTGGCTCGCTCAAGAGCCTACAGATTCAAAATTTACATACCCTACGTGTTCATGCAAGAATTTTATCTATTTGACTTCGTTAACTAAAAATTTACCCATTAGTCCATTTTTAACGAAAACGATAAACGTTCGTGAACGTTCAACGCTCGTTTCTTCGTTCTAAGTAGGAATTTAGTCATTCTCGAGTCCGCCACTCTATAATGCCAAGTAAGACTTGTCTCCATCGAAAACTAACATTTTTCGAGTTTAAACACAAAATCCAACTTCCATTCCGAGAATTTTACGAATTCGACGATTATCGTCCAATCGTGTGCATTCCGGAAAAACTTCGTTACTTAAGATTTTTAAACTGTTTCAAATGGATTCATTCCATCATACTAACTTCTTAATATACATACTTCATTAACTTATTTACATGATAAGTTTTTACTTGTTCTTTATGAGTTTATAACTTATAAAAGTACAAATTACTTATATTTCTATTTCTCATGACTGAGGATAGTTTATGACTTCTAACCATTATTCTTGCTTCTTGTTAACATACTAACTTCATTTGTGTAAACATGTTACAAGTTCATATACGTTCATTATAAGTTCATAACTTTTTTTTGTTTGAATTACTTATTCGTGACTTATACGGCTTATTAAGATTTAAGCCCTTTAATTCATCATTCCAACTCCTTCTTAGCATACATGTTCTATCACTACCCACTTCTATAATAATGGAAGAGAAAGAAATTATGGTTTAAGATTACTTACTCTTGAATAAAACTTGTTTAATCTTTAATCTCCTTCTTGCTTCTTGAACTTCAAAGGCTAACTTTCTAGCTTTTTCTCTCAAGCAAATAAGCTCTCAACTTATAAGTTATAAAGTGTTGGATGAATGAACAATTAACAAATGAATCCAAGCTTGCTATTTATAGGCAAACCAAAGTTAGGGCATAAGGGTCATTAATCCTTCCACCTCCGTACTATTCCTAGCTTAAGCATTAAGTTAACTTGACCTCCACATTATTTACTTGGTTACTACTTAACTTAGCCATTAAGCTTACTTGATTACCACAACACTTGGTCATTAAGTCTACTTGCTCATTACTTAAGCCCTTTGTTTGCTCACCACACTTATTTAGCCTTTAAGTTTGCTTGCTCCCTACTTTGGATCATCCATGGTTTGCCCCATGGGTTTAAACCAACACATAACCCATTGGTTCTTACTTTGGGCTTTCGCTTAATTAACTTAGCTTAATCATTAGGGCTTGCATTAAATTACTTTGGGCTTCTCATTACAAACACTTGGGCTTGCATATTAATTCTATTGAACTTTCATATTAAATCATATTGGACTTGTACATCTCACATAATCCACAAGTCTATTCACAAATGGCTTAAAGCTTTATAACATATACTCTACATATAATTCTCGTATTCTAACTCGTATACTTATTCATCATATACGATATACCATCATTCATACATACTCGTAGAATACCTCGTATCATACTCGTATTCTCTACCTCGTACAATACCTACGTATCATACAATCATTACCCTAACTTCTTAACGCTTAATTTTCTTAACGTTCTCAAATTAAGTCCACAGGTGAAATATTACGTTTTCCATAACTGAAATATTATTGGATATTCCATCTCACCTTGATATTCTATCGTTACGTATTTCTCGGAAGTTCAAAAATAATTTCTTAGCAGAAATGCGTGAATAGTATTTTTCAAAAAATTTCTCGGAAAGCTTTTATTTTCATCTTGGAAATTCAAACACTTTAATTCTACCACGTAGCCAAAATACTACGACGTTCTGATATGTTTAGGTTATAGAACGACCTTCAATTAGCTTGCTCCCATAAATAATCAATTAAATTTATTTAATCAAATAAAAATTAAATTCTCAAAAATTCGATTTTCTAGGGCGTTACAGAGGAAATAACAGAGAAGGTACAATCCGAAAAGAAAGCAAGGTATTCTCATCACTTTGAACTACCAGGTACGTAAATTTTGAGGGCGAAATTTCATAAGGAGGGGAGATTGTGAGATCCCGAATTTTATGAAATGAAAGTATTCAATTTTCTTATAATTATTATTTTATTTAGTAAATGGTTAAATTGAGAAAGGGTTAAAGTTAAGGGTGATATGTGAAAATTTTGCAAAGTAAGCAAGTTGTTATAAAATATTCGATTGGTCAAAGAATATTCTTTTTAACAGGGAATATCCGTACGACGGCACAATTATTGGTGGACCCAAGAACGGAGGTACTATCGTAGTTTTAAAATGACCGAAATATTTTTAAAAATAACAGTGAAAGTTTTACCGTTAAAACTGTTGAACTACCCGGTAGTAAAAGTACAGTAATACGCGTTGTTGCATAGTTACACACAATATTGATTATTGATGCTTACGTGAAAAATCACTCAGTTATACTCAATTATTGCTACAGTAATTGATGCATAATATCTCTCATATTATTGATTGAATTATTGTCACAGTATCATCTGCATAATATTTTATATTATTAAATCAATAATTGAGACAACAAAGTTATTCATATTATTATTTGCATTATTGACGATGTCTAGAAAGTTCTGTCGAGGAAAGGGGTTTAGTCACCTAATTGCGAGCCAATAGGGAGAAATCCTTATCGGAAAGCCCCCTTTTTCCTGGGAATGATCTGGTTGTTAAATATTGTGAGTTATAATATTAATGATGAATAAGTTCGTGGTGATTAAAGATGAAATTGATATTTCCATTGTGTTGGGATTATTAGTGTTAGTGGAAATCGACATCTATTCTGATAATAATTTATGTCTGGAGGTTATATTGACCAATTGGGTAATTAATCGGATAAATGAGCAATTAAAATCTATTAATTCACACGCTTATAACTATTTGTTCATATGTGTGTACTATTGATTCACATGCATGTACTATTAGGGGAGGTGGTGCAAGATTAATAATACTTGCATGACTAAATTAAAAATAGAGGTATAGATGAAGGTACTATACTATAATTATTTTTTCGCATGTATAGAACTATTGAGTCACATGATTGTACTATTGATTCACATGATGTACTATTAGGGGAGGTGGTGCAAGTTTGATAATACTTGAAGGACTAAATTAAAAATGAAGGAAACGATGAATGTATTATACTGTAATATTTCGAGCCCCAAAACGTGCAATTATCGAAACTATATTTTCCTATAAATAGAAGCTCATTCTTTCTTCATTCTCACCAATTCACTAAGACTCACAAGAGCAATTATAGAGAGAGAAGCTATAGAGAGAAAAAAGAAGAGAAGTCTGCTACTTCACTATTCTAGTATCCAGACTTCTTCTGAGGCAAGGGGTATTATTTATTTCATATTCGCTTACGATATTATTTTTCGTATTCGTATGAATATTATTTTCATTCAATATTCATAAAGAATATTATTTTCGTTCAATATTCATAAGGAATATTTCCTTCGTTCAATGTTCGTTGGAATATTATTTTCGTTCAACCGTCGTAAGGGATATTATTTTTGTTCAGTATTCATAAGGAATAATATTTTCTTCCATACTCTGTAGTATAGGAGTGATATTATTTCGTATTGTATTCCAGATTATACCCTCATGCTGTTAAAGTATTGCTTCTATACTCCGTAAAATTAGTAGAATATCCTTGAAATTTGCGCTACTTGACTCTTTTAATGGATTGTTTATTCCGCTGCAGCTGTTGACTAAAACTTGTTGTCTATTGTATTATATCAGTTGTTATATTGTTGAAGGCTAATGATAATTTATTCTGCATTATCTTAGTTATAATATTTCTTACTGGGCTAGTTGAGCTCACCCTTTTCTTTCAATGTTCTCTTCAGCAAAATGAGAATATAGCTGGGACGAGTCGGGGAATGGAGTGATGGTTCAGGATAAGTGGCTTTAGTAGTCCTCACTATTCTATGAAATGGTGTAATAATAATTGTAATAAGATTGAATTTGAGTGTGGATATTGTCTAGAAGATAATATTCGTGTTAAAACTCTCAGCTTATGTTTTGTCGTATTTTACACGACATTATATGATTAAGTTTGTATTTGATTCCTGTACCATGTATCTGGCAACTCAAGATGGGTGATGTATACCTATTTTGGGAGCGTCACATTTGAGCCCATCTTCAAGTTGTTAAGGAAGAACTCCTCCATGAAATGGAACGATGAGTGTCAAAAAGCCTTCCTTACAATCAAAGAGCAGCTAGTCAAAGCTCCCATTTTGGTACCTCCCAAGGATGATGTTCCCCTATTTATGTACCTTTCAATCAACGACCATGCCATGGGCTGCATGCTGGGACAGAAAGACGATAGAGGCCGAGAGTGAGCTATCTACTACCTCAGCAAAAGATTCAGCATCAGTGAACGCAAGTACACTGTGATTGAAAAGACTTGTTATGCTTTAATGTGGGCTTCCATGAGGTTACAGCATTACCTCCATGGTCACACAACCCATCTCATATCCCGAATGGGTCCTCTCAAGTACGTGTTCAGTAAAAAACCCATGTTAAATTGTCGGATGTCCAGATAGCAGTTAATCCTACAACAATTTGACATCGTCTACGTAACGTAAAAGTCCATCAAAGGTCAAGGAATTGCTGATCAACTGGCCGACGCACCTTCAGAGGACTTCAAACCCTTAGAAACGCATTCTTCTCGATGAAGGGTAATGGCGCTTCAAAGAACACCATCGATGCGATACATGTCATACATGGAAAATATATTTCGATGGAGCTGTTAATATGGAAGGCTCGAGTCGGAGCGATTCTAGTATCCGATGCGGAGAGCGATATCCGTCACCGCAAAATCGCGATTGTCACGCACTAACAACACAAATTGATGTATGAAGGCTATATCATGGGGCTAAAATTTGCACATTCAATGGGCATTAGGCGGTTAACTTTCTTTAGGGATTCAGAGTTGGTAGTCAAACAATCCATGGGAATCTATCAAACCAAAGAGTTACATTTGTTGACTTACCATCGGCAAGTTTTACAAATGGCTTCGGAGTTCGAAGAGATCTCCTTTCTACACATTCCTCGTAATAGGAATGACTTTGCAGACGTACAAGCAACTTTGGCCTCCTTGATTCACATACCTGACAAGGAACACGTGCCAAGCATCACATTTGCCCTGCAAAAGGCATCAGCCTATGGGAACCATGTTGCAAAAGGCACCAGCTTATGGGAACCATGTGTGATAAATAAAATTTATTTTTTACATTAATTATTGCTAATAATTTTATTTTAATTAGAATTATTGATCATTATAAATTATATTCTTATAATAATTAATTTTATTGTAGAAATACTTTTATTAATTATTTTCTATGGAAATATGATTATTATATTATTTAAATAATATATGAAATGATTATAGAATTATTATAATAATTATTTTATTTTATTAAATGAATTTATTTCAGATTAATTAAGTTAATTATTATAACTCAATTAATAATAGTATGTATATGAAAGATAAATTAGATACGGAATCCAAATGAGACTTTAAAATCTGATGAGTCACTGTGTTATATGAATAATGACATGTATTGTAGAATTTAATTTTAATTAGGGAAACCCTAATTAATATTTGTGGACCCTAATTAGCTAATTAGGAAGCCCTAATTTGCTAAATAGGAACCCTAATCACTAATTAAGCAAGCCTAATGTTAACTAGTGAATACTTAAACCTAAGTTTCAAGTTTAAGTAATTAGAAACCTAAACTATTTTAGAAAACCCTAATTAATAATTTTTGAAACTAATTTTTTTCTTACAAACCCTAAATGGAAATCCTACAAATTCAATGTGCTAAACCTTAGGGTTAAACCCTAAGGGTCAAACCCTAAGGGTTTGTTAAGATTAAAAGCTTGCCATTAAAATTTCAATGCAATTGACCAAAATACCCTTATGCACATTCTTTATTAGCTTGCTTGTAAATCTAGCCAAGATATGTAGTTGTTGGCCAAGCCTAAGTATAGCCATGTGCTACAAACTCTACAATTCAGCAAATTCATTAGCCAAATACATTGCATACAAGTCATATTTATAGATCAAGAAAGAGAAATGTTCATTATTTGGTTCATTTTTACACAACTCCTTACCAAGTCTCTCTCTTTCTCCTAACATCTGAATTTCACAAGTATTTCAGTCCCATATTAAGCCCCTAGATCATCACAAATAGATCAAGAATCCTAGATCAAGAAATTGTTCAAAGAAATGTATAACCCTAAACCTAAAATCTGACCCTTAATGATGTGTTAGATCTAGTGTTTATGTGTTGTAATATGTTCTATGTAGTGTATATTGATGATCTGGGTTGGTACATAGTCGATCCATAACATCTAGATACTCGAACTTGAAGTTTTCAAAAATCTAGGAAAAAATATTTTTGTTGTCTGACAACCAAATTCCAGGTCATGTAGATCTCTTTCTGTTTATGGTTATTGTGTTTTGAAGGTTAATACTTGTAGTATGTTATGTGGTCTATGATCTAGAACTTGAATCAGGGTCAAATCTATCATATATTGTAAGATATTCGTGGTCAAACCACGTTGACCGGCCATGACTGGGCATTTCTGGGTAACCCAGAAATGGCCTGACAAGATTTTTGTGAGCCTTTATCTTGCTGATGTTTGTTGTTTTGTTGTTGTTGTTGTAATAGAATCGTAATATGGTATATGGACTATAGCTTAAAGCTTTTATATCATCTACATAATGTGTATATTTAATGTAGTGGCCGGTCAAAGTAGCATGGTCAAGCACGAAAGTGGTTTTCTGGATAACCCAAAAAGCCTATGAACCCAATTCCTAACATGCTTTGACCGGCATGGATCTGCTTGTTGTGATGTTGTTAGACTTGTTTTATGTAAAAGATCTGTTGTCTTGAATGTTGTCTACACACTAGAACCCTTAAATCACCAAACCAGTACATGTGTTGCAAGTTGTGGAAGCCCAAATTTGGTCACTCGAAACTGTTCTTCATTTCTGGGTAACCCAGAAATTAAGAACCGCTCTGACAGCTTATTCCAGGCCTTAGATCTCTCTTATTATTAATGTTTAGAATTGAACGTTGTTCACAACTTGTACCATGCTAGATACTTTACACATCCCGACGTCTAAACTACCTAATACATGATCAGATTGATAGATATAAGGTCAACAAAAGCGTTGACCGACCTTGACTCAAGTTTCTGGGCAGCCCAGAAACTTTTTGACATCTAATTTGGGACATTATATCTTGCAAATATGTTGTTGTATGGCCTAGATTGTTGGTGTTAATTGTAATGTTACATAAACACTACAAGATCTGAGTCTTAGTTTGCCCAGAAACACTTTGTGTTAAGAATTAAACTTGGTCAAATATGCTCCCCTCGTTAACTGCTTATGAATGTCTTGGTTACTCAAGAACACATATGGCGACACTTTCTGTCGCCAAAGGCTTTAGCGAAAAACTTATTAATTTTAATTAATTTGTTTTCTAAAAATCATCTAAAAATAGAAATTAAATTCTAAAAATTACAAAAATTATTTTAAGTTATAAAAATTAACTTTTAATAATTTGACATATTTTTCATAAATATTGGTATTTATTTGAATGTTATTGATATTTAATTTATTTAATAAATGAATTAAATAAATTAATTAAAAATGATTTTATTATATTAAAATCATTTTAAATAATAAAAAGCTATTTAAAAATATTTTAAGTTATAAAATATAACTTTCAATATTTAAAGGTAAATTTCATTAATTATTTACTATTAATGATATTAGAGTTATTAAATAATTATATTAAATAAATTAGTTTTAAAATGATTGTAATATTATAAAAATTATTTTCAATGTAACTAAGGTATTTTAAAATATTTTAAGTTATAAAATATAACTTTCAATATTTAAAGGTAAATTTCATTAATCATGTAATATTAAATAATATTTGATTTATTTAATGAATATTAAATAAATAGTTTAAAAATAGTGTTATTAATTTAAAATCATTCAAAAGGAAATAAATGAATTAAAAGTATTTTAAGTTACAATAAATGACTTTTAATATTTTGATAAATAATAAATTAATATTCTAATATTAATGGTGATTATTTAAAATAAATTTAAATGTTTTAAAAATCAAATAAAGAGTGATATTAATGTTTTAAAAAATACTTTGAGTTATTATAAATAACTTTAATATATTGACAATAGTTTCATTAATAATTAAATATTAATGATAATAGAATTATTTAATATTTAATCATTTAATAATGATTTCAGTGTTTGAAAAATCATGATAAATTATAATAATTATTTAAAAGATATTATAAGGTTATGAAAAAAATAATATGACTGATATTTAAAATATCTAAACGAATATTGAACTACACGATAGAGTCTTAGACTCGATAATTACCCGATAAAGTCGTCAGTACACCGACATATTTCATACATTGATCCGGACTTAGATAATTTGACTAGATAAGTGTTTGTTTGTGATCCAATGATTGTTAAACATATGTGACAATGTGATTAGGTTATGTGATGACTGCATTTAGCAGTACTATGTGTTATGATATGTATTTCTAATCGATAGAATGATCTTATTAATAATAGGTCTCTGTAACGCCCGAGAAATTCGGATCCTTTGTAAAAATATTTGAAAGAATTAATTAATGAATAAAATAATATTATTTGTTATTATATGTGTTAATAAGATATATGTCGTTCTATAACCTAGAAACATCGGAAGATCTTAGTATTTGAACCACATGAATGAATTAAAGTGTTTGAATTTTCAAGACGAAAATTAATGTTTTCCGAGAAAGTTTATGAAAAAACACTATTCACCGTTTATCGCTCGGGAATTAATTTTGAACTTTCGAGAAATATGTAATGTTAGAATATCGAGGCGAGATGAATTATGCAATAATAATCTAAGTATGGAAAATGCAATAATTGCATGTGGACTTAATTGGGAGCGTTTGGAAAATTAATGTCTAAGGAATGATTTTTGTGTAATCTTGTAGGGTGTGCAAGTTCATTAAGCATTAAGGGACAAGCCCAAGTTGTAGCAATGTTTAGCCAACTGTGGATTAATGGGAAGCCTAAACCAAATTCATGCAAGCCCACAAGAATTAGAGTAATTAACTAAAACCAAGCCCAAAGGATGATCCAATGGGTAAAGCAATGATCCATGGTGCAACCCATGGGTGAACTTGGAGAGCAAGAATTTATGTGAGGAACAAGTGTTGTGTTGAGCAAGATTACTTAGTGGCTAAGTAGATGAATAGTAAGGAGGTTAGCTTAAGGAGGTGGGATGACATAAAGACCATTCTACCCTAACTTTGGATTGCCTATAAATAGAGAGCTCTTAATTCATTTGTTGTTTGTTATTTCATCCAACAACTTCCTTACAAAATTAACTTAATTGTTAGAGCCATTAAGCACTTATAAGCCATCTCAACCTTTGCTAGATTTTCAAAGAAGAAGTACTAGTTCATCAAAGGTAAATAAAATTGTCTCTTCTATCTCTATCATATTAGGATGATAAGAGAAGTGTAGTCTAATGAAGTTAAACACTAAGAACATGTCATAAGTTAGTGATGAATGAACTTAAGCTGAATAAGTTGAATAAGTATACTTGAACTTAATAAGTTGATGAACTTGGGAAGAACTTGACGATGAAACGAGCGTTGAACGTTCGCGAACGTTTATCATTTTCGTTAAATTGGACTAATAGGTGAAATTTTAGCAAACGAAGAAAAATAGATAAAAGTCTTACGTAAACACATAGAGTACGTAATTTGTGACCCGTAGGCTCTTGAACGAGCCAATTCGGACTTATAACGAAGAAGTTACAAGTCCGGGAATCTCAAACTTTTGAAAAATCTATCCAAAATTATGCGGTGCACTGGAAGTGGCGCCATATTTCCTGAAGGCAAATAAACCCGTATTTATGACGCCAAAGTGGCCAATAGCCCCTGGAGAGTCACGCCGCAGCGTGACATTTAACACAGAGACTCGCGTCGCGGCGCCGAGTCCGAATTTTTGAATACTAAAGTGGTGGCGGCAGCAATACCTAGCACCAAGTCTGATAATCGTATTGCTTATTTCAAATTTCAAGACCAAGACAATAGTGAATGTTTACATATAAAGCATGGTTAGTAATTGATAAACAATTAAAGAAAGATCTTAATGAAACATTGTTAAGACATAATTAAGTCTTAGGTATAAACACTTAGAGTTAAGTTAAGTCAATTAATTATGAATGTAAGAATGACGTAATGGAAAGTCGGAACCAATAATAACAAATCTATTACTTAATTAAATTGAGAAGAAGGGTAAGATTCTTTAGGAACCATGTATGATCATTCATGACCTAATGTTCTGTGTTATGCTATTATTTAATGTAGAGACCTTAAAGACGTAAAGTGCACGTGTTATATCTATAAGCAGACGCTAAAGGCAAGTACTCTAACCCTTGTTTCAGTTCGTTCTGGACAAATCTTTGTGATTCATGTATCCTTCGCATGAGTTAGTATCTGAGGAAGTCAAAGCCAATCCTTTCGGCTAGATGTATGCTATGTTATTCTATCAAGTGTTAATAAGGATTTACCAAACTAATATTGTTGTGGTTTTCAAAAGTTGATTAAGTATGTTAAAATGTTTCGTCGTCAAATGACAGGCACGTGAGGTTGCCACAACTTAAACGTATACACGTTTAATGAATGTAGTGTTAATCAACATAGAGTACTATAAGTTTGATCACCTAGGCGTGCTTTCGTAAGTTAAAAGCGGACTTATGGACTTAGTCTTGGGGCGTCCTTTTCAAAGTACTTATGAAATGCTTACGGTCTTGAACCAGAATTGATGTTTTACTGAATATTGTTGTTGTAAAATGTTTTGAATGAAAAGAAGTGTTATTTTGAATTCTCAATAGTACTTCGTAACTCTTGTCCAGTTATTGAGGATATACGATTCATAGGTTTTAAGCATGCTATTTTCCTAGAATTGTTGTACTTGTTGAGCTAGTTAGGCGCATTCTTGCTTGAACCATATGAATGCAGCTAAGACTGAACGGACCGATGGATCCGGCAAGGATAAAGGGAAGGCAAAGGCGAATCCATAGACTACATATGTAATAGTATAGGTTTTGTAAGGAATAATATTAATATTATGACAAAGACAATGTATTTGTTGTAAAAAACCTGGGGAATGTAAATATTCTTTTGATATATATATAAGACATATCCTTTCTTTTGAGGCATTTTAATTGAATGTTTATGTGAACTGTAGCACCGTGTAGCACCATCTGTCGGGTTGGAAGATACCCGAATTTGGGGGCATCATACTCTCGATATAAAAGATAAAACTAAGTTGCGTAACTGTAAGTAGCAGATGATAAGTGGATTTCATATCCACGAATCGTTGTTCATTTCACGCTTAATTGTTGCTATTTTCTTGTTTTCATATTCGTTTTTATTTGTTTTGTGTTCTTCTATGTGTAGGGTGGTCGTTGTAGCATTTAACAAGATTTGGAGTTAATTGGGATCATTTCGGGACGAATTCGTGAAAGAAAGGAAAAATTTACTCGGCAACTTTCTGGGAAAATTAGCGATATACACCCCCGGGAAATGGGTGTCTCGATCGATGACTCTCTGTTACGATTTTGAATTTGTCTTTTTGCTACATGGTTTCTAGTGTTGTAATCACATAGGGACTCCAGGAAATAAAGGATTTGACTAGGACTTGTGTGAGAGACATCTATTACTCGACTAACGACAAATTCAACAATCACGCGAAGCATATTACAGAGATTATTTTCCAGAATTTGATAGCAAGCTTGGGAGGAGTACTTTGAATAGAATTTCGTGACGGTTGCAGATTAAAGCTACGTGAAAGGTGGTTTTGCATTATTCTTCATCTTAGTTCTTTCTTTGTAATTGAAAGAATGTTTCCTTTAAGTTATTCAGTTTTTATTTCATTCGTTATGAAGTAATTCGCTTTTTAGGCTTATGATGGATCCTTAAGTGAAACGAAGATTTTGTAAACTTTGTTTTCCAGTTCAATAATCTATTTCCCAGTTTATCTATATTAATTTGAGCATGAATTTGTGAATTTCCTGATCAACAATTCGTTGTGGACTTGTATGAACTCGAGAGATGAAATACAATCTAGACTTAGTTAATATAGCATGTGTTCTTGAATTTTGTGAATAGCAGAATCTTGATGTATGTTAAGGTAGATATATGATTGACATCGCATGTAATCGGATAGAGAACTTAATCTTTAACCTTCTTTAATTTCAGTTCACATAGAGATATAATGAGTTGGTTGATTAAGGTGTTTAACTTGTTTCTATCTATATTGTGGATTTAAGTTAATACAGTATTAGTGCATCGAGAGGTGGCTAGTACTACATTCGTGTTCTTGATTAATAAACTGGTAGAGTAATTTGAATTGGAATAGAAGTGTAAAAATCAGAGTTAAGCTTAGGGTGAAATCATAAGTCTAATTCTCCATCAATTGTTTGAAATTCCGAATTTTGATATTTGTGGGTGTTTTGTGATAGTTTATTTATTTATTAATTTAGTTTCTATAATTTTAAACCATTGAATTGAATAGTTTAATAGAATTAGAATTAATAGGAAATTGATAATTGTGAAGTTAAATTTCTTGCTAATTTGTCTCCGTGGGAACGATACTTTATTCATTACTATATTACTTGTTGACCACGTATACTTGCGTGTTTTGCGTATATAAATTTTATCCAACAAGTTTTTGGCGCCATTGCCGGGGACAATTTAGTTTAGATTTTAATATTTTTACAATATCAGTTTAATTAGTCCAGTTTTACTTAAACACTTTTTGTTTTGTCTTGTTCTTCTTATTTAAGGTTTTGACATTGGTTTATGCAAACTCGATCCAAAAATCTAGACTTGCTTCCTTTTGAGGACGATATGGAGATAAGGTTTCTGAAGTTAAGTAAGTGGATCAAGGAAACAAGGGACAAATTCGAAAACTCTGATAAGGAAGAAGCAATGGATGCCGAAGACCAGAAAGCGTTGAGGGATTTTGCAACACCTAAGGTGACTGAGCTGCAGTCAAGTATCACCATGCCTACAATCACTGTGAATACTTTTGAAATCAAGCCTGGGACAATTCAAATGATGCAGAATTCAGTGCAGTTTGGGGGAATGGAAAATCACGATCCTAATAAGCATTTAATTGGTTTTCTGGAAAACTGTGACACTTTCAAGTACAATGGGGTGTCAGATGAGGCAGTTAGACTTCGCTTACTCCCATTTACTCTGCGGGACAAGGTGAAGAGTTGGTTACACTCTCTACCAGCGGGTTCGATAATGACATGGGAGGACCTGGCTCAGAATTTCCTAGCAAAATTCTTCCCGCCAACGAAAATTGCAAAGATGAGGAACGAGATTACCATGTTTGATCAGCAACATGGGGAGTCACTTTATGAGGCATGGGAGAGATACAAAGAATTGCTCAAAAAATGCCCACATCATGGATTGCCCAAGTGGTTGCAGATGAATACATTTTACAACGGACTACATGGGAATCTCAGAACAAGTATTGATGCAGCATCGGGGGGAGCGTTTATGGAAAAGACTTATGAGGAGGCATACCAGTTGATAGAGACGATGGCTGCTAACAACTACCAGTGGCCCACGACAAGAATGACACAACCTACGGTCGCTGGAGTGTTAGAGTTAGATGGAGTGACGAAAATAACGGCACAAATTTCAGCACTCTCTAAGAAGTTTGACGTTTGATCAGGGGGACAGACACAACAAGTTGCAGTTATTTATGAGTTGTGCGTGAGGGAACATTCGACAGATCAATGCGCAATCAACCCAGAGTCGGTACAATTCATGAATAGCTACAAGAGAATTCCTCTAAATACATATCAGAATGCATATAATCAGGGGAATAGGAATAATCTGAATCAGTCGTGGAATAATAATCAGAATCAACAAGCTCCACGACCATCGTATCCCCGGGTTTTTCGGAATCAACAACAAAAGCGATTCAACGTCAAGAGAAATCGATTTAGAGGAATTGATATCAAAGTATATAACGAGTAATGAAGTAGCTATGAAGAATCAAGCAATGGCAATGAAATCACAAGAAATGGTAATGAAATCACAAGAAATGGCCATCAAAATTTAGAAAACCGGATGGGACAAATTGCTTTAGCATTGAACAACAGACCACAAGGACCCTACCAAAGTGACATCGAAAGAAATCGAAAGGAAATCATGAGCGATGTCGAGGCGGTCACCTTGAGGAGTGGAAAGCAGTTGGATGGGAAAGATCACGAGAAAATTCATTTTGTCTCGGATGATAAGAGTAATGACAACAAGGTGGTTGCAGAAAAATAGGGTGACAATACGCAATTTGAGAAAATAAAGTTAGATGACAAGCCAGTTGTGTATCCTCCACCGCCGTTTCAGCAAAGAGTTCAAAAGCAGAAATTAGACAAGCAATTTGCAAAATTCTTGGAAGTATTTAAGCTATGATTAACATCCCGTTCGTGAAGCCCTAGAGCAAATGTCGAGTTATGCAAAATTCATGAAAGGGATTACATCCGGAAAAAGAAGTTAGAAGATTTGAGAGGCGATGGCACTAATAGAGGAGTGTAGCGCGGTTTCTGACAGAAAAGTTGCCACCCAAGTTGAAAGATCAGGGGAGTTTCACCATTCCATACGATCGAGAATACGACTTTCAATAAATGCTTATGTGATTTGGGAAGCGAGTGTGAACCTTATCTTTAGTTATCGGTATACACATAATTGGGTTTTCCCGGCTCAAAAGCCTACTGAACATCTCATTACGGGTTGGCGGATAGGTCGATCGTGTATCCAAGAGGCATTGTGGAAGACATATTGGTCAAAGTTGATAAGTTTATATTCCGCGGACTTTATTATTACGGATTTTGAGGAGGATAAGAACATCCGATTATCCTAGGGAGACCTTTCTTGGCGGCGGGTAGGACACTCATCGGCGTCTGGTGAACTAACGATGAGGTCCAAGATCAAAAGTTAAGTTTAATGTTTTCAAAGTCATCAAATTTCCCACGGATGAAGAAGAATGTTTTCGGATGGAAATCATTGATCAAATAGTCAATGAAGACATGGGAAAGAGTCTGGTCAATGATCTTTTAGAGATAACATTATTAGGGGATGAAGAGTTCGATGACCCAGAATTTGTGGACTACTTACAGATGTTAGATTCATTGCCATGAGTTAGCCGATTCAAAACACCATTTGAACTACTACACACGGAGGAGATAGCCACGAAAAAATTGAAACCATCATTGGAGGAGCAACCAACTCTAGAACTCAAGCCACTCCCTAAACACCTCAGGTATGCGTATTTAGGCAATTAAAATTCTTTACCTGTGATTATTTACTGCTTGCATTAACGATTTCTGGGAAGAAAAGTTGTTGAGGGTGCTTAGGGAACATAAAAGCGATGATAGGGTGGACGATCACGGATATCAAAGGAATCAGCCCTTCATTTTGCATGTACAAGATTCTGATGGAAGATGATGCAAACCCAACGGTGGAGAAACAACGACGACTTAACCCAATAATGAAGAAAGTGGTAAAGAAGGAAATTCTAAAAATTTTGGACGCCGATATCATCTACCCGATTTAAACGATAAGTGGGTTTGTCCGGTTCATTGTGTGCTTAGAAAAAGGGGGAATAATAGTAATGCTGAGAATGATGATAACGAGTTAATTCCAGCAAAAACGTTGGTAGGTTGGAGGGTGTGCATCGATTATAGGAAGTTGAATAAAATGACCCGAAAAGATCATTTTCTGCTACCCTTTATCGATCAAATGTTGGACAGATTGGCGGGACATGACTACTATTATTTATTGGATGGATACTCGGGCTATAACCAGATCACCATCGCTCTTGAGGATCAAGAGAAGACTACATTTACGTGCCCTTATGGCACATTCGCATTCAGGAGAATGTCATTTGGTTTATGTAATACACCTACTACCTTCCAACGGTGTATGATGGCCATTTTCTCAGATATGGTGGAGAAAATGTGGAAGTCTTCATGGACGACTTTTCTGTCTATGGAGACAATTTTGATACTTGCCTAGGGAACTTGGTAATGGTGTTACAACGTGAAGAATCTGAACCTTGTATTAACGGGAAAAATGCCACTTCATGGTTGAGGAGGGCATAATTTTGGGACACAAGTATCGGCTCCACGAATTTGAAGTTCGACAAGGCTAAGTTGGAAACAATCGAGAAACCTCCTCCACCAAACTTCGGTGAAGGGAATTAGAAGTTTTACGGGACATCTTTGGGTTCTCTGAGAAGATTCATAAAGGACTTCTCTAAAGTGGAAAAACCTTTGTGCGATCTTTTAGAGAAGGACTCTGTGTTTCTTTTGATGAGGAATGTAAATCGACTTTCGAGTTGTTGAAAAAGAAGTTAACTATGACCCGTGATCGTCATGCCGGGATTGGAATATGTTGTTTGAGATGATGTGTGATGCTAGTGACTACGCGGTTGGGGCTATTTTGGGACAACGCCGAGAGAAGGTATTTCACGCCATATATTATGCAAGCAAAATGCTCACGGAGACTCAAATGTATACAACTACGGAAAAGGAATTTCTTGCAATGGTGTATGCGTTTGACAAGTTCTGGGCATACTTGATCGGGACTAAGGTGATAGTTGACATGGATCATTCGGTTATTCGGTATTTAATTGCGAAAAAAGATGCTAAACCACGCCTTATCCGATGGATTCTCCTTCTCTAAGAATTTGATTTGGAAATAAAAGATAGGAAGATGCGGAGAATCAAGTTGCTTGAGCCATTTATCGAGGCTAGAAAATCCGGATAAAAGGAAGAAGATAGATGTGCAATCAACAGAGTCATTCCGGATGAGCAAGCTATTTGGGTTAAATCACGAAATTTCCATGGTATCTTGATTTTGTGAATTATCTAGTGAACAACATGCTTCCCCACGATCTTACGACAACGAAAAAGAATTTTCTTCATGGCGTCAAGTGGTATATGTGGGATGAGCCTTATTTATTCAAACGGTCTTGTGAAACAAGATGATTAGAAGGTGTATCCCCTACGGTGAAGTGCATAACATCTCTGCGGGAATGCCACTCATCGGCATATGGGGGACATTATGGGAGTGAGCACACGGGCAAAAAAGTGCTTCAAGTCCGGGTTTTATTAGTGACATTGTTCAAAGCGCCCACCATTTGTGAAAACATGTGATAGATGTCAAAGGGTGGGTAACATATCGAAAAGGAATGAGATGCCCTACAAACAATTCTAGAAGTTGAAATTTTTTGATGTATGGGGCATTGATTTCATGGGGCATTCCTCCTCATTTTCCAATCGGTACATTACGCTTGCGGTGGACTATGTGTCGAAGTGGGTTGAAGCGGTAGCACTACCAACTAACGATGCCAGGTGGTTCTCAAATTCTTGCAAAAAAATATTTTTACGAGGTTGACGCATGAGAGCCATTATAAGTGATGAAGGTAGTCATTTACGCAATAAATCGTTTTACTGACTCTCTTGGCAAAGTATGGGTTCAACCACAAAGTCCATCTCTGCATATCATCCCCAAACAAGTGGGCAAGCGAGAGGTTTGAACAGGGAGGTGAAGAATTACGGAAAAAGTAGTGAATTCAAATCGAAAGGTTGGTCTCTCGGTTGGATGATGCACTATATGGAAACTTCTGGACGACGTATAAAACTCCGATTGGTATGTCACCATACCAATTACTATACTGAGAAAACATGTCACCTACTTGTGGGAGCTACTGACACAAGGTCTCTTGGGCAATTCGAAAATTGAACTTTGATCAAGGCTGTTGTGGGAGAAAAGAGGCTACTCGACTAAATGAGCTCGATGAATTCCGACTTCATGCATATGAGAACTAAATTATACAAGGAAAAAGTCGAGAAATGGCACGACAAGAAGATCATGCAATTAGAGCGTTGAAATAAGGGCAATCGATCTTGTTGTTCAACTCACGATTGAGGTTGTTCCCAGGCAAGCTTAAGTCGAGGTGGTCGGGACCATTCACTATCAAAACCGTTTTCCCACATGGCGCCATCGAACTCTACATTAAGTAATCCATTAGAGGCGTTCAAGGTCGATAGTCAGCGGATAAAGCATTCTTTGGGTGGCGATTCAAAGCGGGATGTCGTCAACATTACCCTCGTCGATACACGATGAAAGCGAGGAATTAGTAAAATTTGAATGACTTAAAATCAAGCGCTAATTGGGAGGCAACCCAATCTTTCGTTTATTTTTCATATTTTCATTCATAATTGTTATACTATAGTTTTTATTAAGTTGTTAGGTATAGGTACTATAGAGTAAAAGTTTTGTTGAATCTCTCAATCATACTCCAAGTGATCAATAATCTAATATCTTGCAAATGTTTTATGGTTGCGAGGAAGTGTCAAAAGTGAGTACCAATCAATAATTTGCAAGAGAAAAGCAAAAAAGGCTAATTACAGAGAAAATGCAAATTCAAAGCCACATGGATGAAGTCGAGGACTAGCAAGACAAAAGCGTGGCTATTTTAGGCATGCTCACAAAAGGGGGGTCCTTGATTCTGGGTAGACATATTAGGCAGTTACCCACGCTGCCCTTCTATTTCCCCACTATACGCCCACTTCTCTTTCCTTCTTCCTCACCTAAACTACCCAGCCTCCCATACAATACCCACGACAACTTCTACAAATCCCTACCCATGATTTAGCCACATATCTTCATTATCTCACCCCATTATTACCCATAAACCCATTACCACCATTCTATTACTTCAACCCCTTCTCTCCACACACCATCTCTATATATGTTCACACCCTCTCAACATAATTTCCTCACAACCTTGCACATACTTATCACACAGCCTCGAATTAGAGTTTCAATTGGGAGAATTAAGCTTGCATCTGCAAGTGAGTAACAATCCTACATTCTTCTTCTTCTCCTTTAATTCCTACCACAAAAGTTGACAATGTTGGGGAAGTAACTTCATGCACACCAAGTGTTTGAGAATTGTGTGAACCAAGTTTGAGAGCAGTAGGGTGTTGACAGTGTTCAAATAGTCGGATTCGATGGCTTTGCAACCCACATTGAAACGCCAAAGGGAGAGAGTTCACGATCCGCTTTGCACAAACCACCTTTGACCACCTTGGAAATTTATGAGTCAGTGACCACTCGGTGTGATTATATGATGATAAAAGCCCTTACACGGAGGCGGGGTTGTACCGGGATCCGTTGATGGGGAGATGATGCCTCAACTCTATCAGAAGGGGTGGAATAAATTCACCCAAGAGCCGGAACCCGCCGTAGTCAACATAGTCAAGGAGTTTTATGCGAACACCGAGGACAAAGCCCCATTCAACGCTTTTGTGCGGGGTCGCTTGGTCCCGTTTAGTGATGATGCCATAAACACCTATTATCAGCTGCGGGTGCCTCGACAATACCAGTATGCCCAACTACGTGATTTTTATCCAGTCTATGAGGAAATACTTAAGGAAATGACGAAACCAGGCACAACATGGATCAAAGGCCGAAAAGGTGGCATAGTATTCCATAGCAAAGATCTAAGTCGATATGGAAAAATTTGGTATGCATTTCTATGTGCTAAATTGTATCCATCTCAACACACCTCCGACGTGACAAAAGAGAAGGCGTTACTGCTATACACGATTGTGCAAGACTTTCTCATTGACGTCAGGGCCATTATTTACTTCTCCATCCGCTGGTGCTTACGTGGAAACTTGTTGGGCGGCTTGCCACACCCATCACTCATATGTGGGTTGTGTCGCCAAGCAGGTGTGAGATGGTCTGACGATGAGCCCACACAGATGCCACTTGCGTTGCTAGACTCCAGAATGATATCACGATATTCAGTATGGGTCGGGGGCAATTCCCATCCTCGAGGACTGGGTTTCATATTTCCACCAGCTTCAGAGGACGAAACTGACGCTGAAGATACTTCGGAGGATGAGGATGAGTCGATGAGAGATCCAAGAATCGAGCAGGAACCGCAGACTGAGGCACTATCCAGTTCTCAGTTCCTTGACTTTCAACGTCAAATGGATGCACATAACAGGGCAGCACATCGGGAGATACAGCGACTCGCAGTGAGGCAAAACCACATGTTTGTTGCTATGAACGCATCGTTTGCTTCACTCAACATGACTCTTCAGAGTTTCAATCTAGCTGGGCAATTTCTATATCAGTAGCCGATGCCACTACCGAGGTTTCCGCCTAATGACTCAGATGAGGAAGTTCTACCACCACCTCCTCAGACTTAAGCGATAGCAGGGAAGTCCTCACGTACTTAATTTTGATTATTCATCCAATGAGGACATTGTCTTACTTAAGTTTGGGGGAGATAATTCATGTTTGCATGCATATGTAGTATTTAGGTTTAAATCTTGTCATTTTATAGTGTTGCATAGTTATTTAGGAAGAATTGCATGATAGCTTAGGTGCATACATAGTAGCTTAGGTTATTGTTGTCATTGCATTGTTTTTAGTTTTGTACATAGTGCATTTTATATAATAAAAAAAAATGCTAGTTAGATATAGTGTTTGCATATGTCCAACAGTGTTGTTGTTCATGTGATTTGTGGGTCAATGATGAGAGTGAGAATAAGTTAACCAATACATTATTGATTATTAGAACTTTGATATAATTTCTGTTATGAATCGAATCTTGCATTTCTTTGAAACTGGTATACAAAAGGTTATACCTTATAATAACGTCTTTGTTGGTTGTCGGGTTAAAATTGATACATAGATAGTTTCTAACAGATAATGCTAGGGTAAATCTGAAAACGATAAGGATAGGCAGTGAGATAACAAATTAGGCAAGAACCTAAGTTTGGGGGAAAATGTAAGGTGTATAAGCTTCAAGAAAAAAAAAGAAAAAAAAGAAAAAATGAAATAAGTTGAGTCTTGTGGTGGGTTGAGGAGAAATAATCCCCATAAATACAAGCATGAGATAGAGCGTAAAACGCACTCACCAACCATCTATCTAAAAAAAATGGGAAAAGAGCAAAAAGCCCCTGTGGGAAAAAAATTGAGATAAAAGAAGTATAAGTACCCTGCATGAACCCTTGAAGTTGGTATTGCTTAGTTTTAGTTGGAATGTGCTTATTTTTGGAATTTTTATGTTTGCAATAAATGAGTCCTTTTAAGAAATTGCTTATGTATTGAATTTGAGTCCGTATCAGTTATCATAGATGTTAAACACACACGCACACAATACTAGTGATGAGGGTTTAAGATTTGAGAACTGATACAAAATTTGGATTGGTTTTGGTGATTCGTATTGTAGAGTTACTTGTTTTCTCTAAGGCCGATGAGATAATTTTGATTCTTCGACACTGTTGGATTTGAGTTGATATAGATTATATTTATTCTATCTCATTGCATTGCATTGCATAGCATGTAGTTTGTTTTGTGCTCGAGGACTAGCACGGTTTAAGTTTGGAGGATTTTGATAAGTGGATTTCATATCCACGAATCGTTGTTAATTTCACGCTTAATTGTTACTATTTTCTTGTTTTCATATTCGTTTTTATATGTTTTGTGTTCTTCTATGTGTAGGGTGGTCATTGTAGCATTTAACAAGATTTGGAGTCAATTGGAATTATTTCGGGACGAATTCGTGAAGGAAAGGAAAAATTTACTCGGCAGCTTTTTGGGAAAATTAGCAGTGTACACCCCCGTCGGGGCGGGCCCTTTTTTCCCATGTACCCCCGCCGGGGCGGGGGGTCTTGATCATTGACTCACTTGTTCGATTTTGGACTGTGCTGCTACATGGTTTCTAGTGTTGTAATCACATAGGGACTCCAGGAAATAAAGGATTCAACTGGGACTTGTGTGAGAGACATCAATTACTCGACTAACGACAAAACACGCGAAGCATATTACAGAGATTATTTTCTAGAGTTTGATAGCAAGCTTGGGAGGAGTACTTTGAAGAGAATTTCGTGACGGTTGCAGATTAAGGCTACGTGAAGGGTGGTTTTGCATTATTCTTCATCTTAGTTCTTTCTTTGTAATTGAAAAATTTGTTTCCTTTAAGTTATTCGAGTTTTATTTCATTCGTTATGAACTAATTCGCTTTTTAGGCTTATGATGGATCCTTAAGTGAAACGAAGATTTTGTAAACTTTGTTTTCCAGTTCAATAATCTATTTCTCAGTTTATCTATATTAATTTTAGCATGAATTTGTGAATTGCCTGATCAACAATTCATTGTGGACTTATATGAACTCGAGAGATGAAATACGGTCTAGACTTAGTTAATATAGCATGTGTTCTTGAATTTTGTGAATAGCAGAATCTTGATGTATGTTAAGGTAGAGATATGATTGACATCACATGTAATCGGATAGAGAACTTAATCTTAAACCTTCTTTAATTTCAGTTCACATAGAGATATAGTGAGTTGGTTGATTAAGGTGTTTAACTTGTTTCTATCTAAATTGTGGATTTAAGTTAATACGGTATTAATGCATCGAGAGATGACTAGTACTACATTCGTGTTCTTGATTAATAAATTGGGAGAGTAATTTGAATTGGAATAGAAGTGTAAAAATCATAGTGAAGCTTAGGGTGAAATCATAAGTCTAATTCTCCATCAATTGTTTGAAATTCCGGATTTTGATATTTTTTGGTGTTTTGTGATAGTTTATTTATTTATTTATTAATTTAGTTTCTATAATTTTAAACCATTGAATTGAATAGTTTAATAGAATTAGGATTAATAGGAAATTGATAATTATAAAGTTAAATTTCTTGCTAATTTGTCTCTGTGGGAACGATACTTTATTCATTACTATATTACTTGTTGACCATATATACTTGCTTGTTTTGCGTATATAGATTTTACCCAACAGCAGACCAGGCAAGTATTCTACCTTTGCATTTACTTTAGGCAATGGACATAAGTAAGAAAGTTTAAGAATTATATTATCACTGTGCCAGAATATTAACTCTATTGTTATCGATTATGTATCCGATCATTATTTATCGGTAGAGTATTATTGTATAATTCAGATATTTATTATGTTCGTTAATTTTTAAATATGGTTATACAAGTGTCCTCACTTGGATAATCATTGTATTTAATCACATGTTGATACAATCTTATTAATTTCCATTATGTATACGTTGACTTAAAAGATGTCTAAGCTATTTGATCCGGCTAGACACAAACTTAAAAATATTGTTGCACAAAATAAAACTTTATTATTATCCGACCAAATTATTTTGGTTCGTATTCCCGACTAAGTATGAACATCCCGAATATGGAAAAAAATTTATGCGCCCAAGGCGGATAGAATGAACGATAATATCGTTCTTGCATGTAGTATTGATTAATACAATGCACATTGGGATGATCACCCTCGCGCCCGTAAGTTATGACGGTTTGCGAATGAAGTTCTGCTAAATCTTAGCAAAAATTAAAAATAATGTTCATAGTCTGTCAACTAATCCTCATTTATAGTCAGTACGTAGTTTTAAAATTTTGATATAGAATTGATATGTTGTTGATTATTGGTTCAGCTTACTTCACAACTGTTGATTCGTTGTAGAAGTGTCTTTTCAAAGAAAATATTTAATCTTTTCAGCTAATATTTATTATTGCTATTACTTGTTGGGCACTCAAATGCTCATCCTTGCTTAATTTAAATGTTTTCAGCTAATTGTGAACTACCAAAAAGTTTGGCCAAGAACAAGGGAAAAGGAAAGCAAACAGAATAAGTGTTATGGTATTCTATGTAATAGTATGACTTTATTAACACCATGATATTTATTGTTATCATGTATTGTAATGAATTTAGTAAAGGTTGCATACTTGGGATTAGACTCTGATATATGTAAATTAAGTTTGGTATTTATATTATTGTTATTATTATTAGTATTATTTCCGTTCATAAAAATGGTATCGTAAAGCACCGAGTTCGGCTTTCAAGTACCTGAATTTGGGGGCGTTACAGTATGGTATCAGAGCTTTAGGGTTAGAAACCTTAGGTGGAATAGACCTTAGGCTATAACCTTGGGACAGAAGGAAACGTTGAAAATACAAATAACTCGTATAGAGTTTAAAAAGGAGATGAATTGAATAAAATCATCGTCAAATCAAATAAAAGATAACCTATATAAAACTATTATTTGTTGTGTGTATATATTATGTGCTAATCAAGATAGTTTGTGTGTAGATGTCAGATGGAAAAGAATTAGGATACCCTCATATCGTAAAGAAGGAGCCAACCTCCATAACCAAGGCAATGTCAAAGCCAATAGTTGAAATAGAGGCTCACTTGGAAAAACAAACCTAATGAGGTGATTATACTGGAAAAGTGTAATACCGGACCCAGAAACAATAGTATAACTGATAGGTAGAGTATAGTTAAAGAATATATGGTCGAGCTCGAGTTCTTAAACTCATATGATTGTGGTGAGTTCTTAAACTTATAATGTGTGGTAAGTTTGACGAACTTGGTATAGTTATGTGTGAATGGATTATTGAGGATAATGGGAATATATATATATATAATACTAAGCAATTGATCCTTAGTGAAGGCATAAGAAATAAGTAGTATTAGTATTACTTGATTATGTATGATTCTATGATGTGTATATGATAGGTATGACTGTGTAATGTAATACTCTCAACTTTCTTATAAGTTGTGGCAGCGAATCCCAACTTCTGTGTCACAAAGGGATAACGGATGTTTAAAGCAGTATATGTTATGGTATGAAAAGTGCTATGAATATGAATCTATGTTGGATTGATGAAATAAGTTTTGTATAAAGATAGTAATTATTTATCGGAACACTAGTTAATACAGTAAACCAAATTTTCAAAATCTAATATTTTGAATACATGATTATTTGAGTAGAAAATTGTGCGTTATGTGTATACCTTAAGATATAGAAGGTAAGTCGATGAAAGATAATTTATGATTTTAATTAATCAAATAATGCCGCCAAGTCAAAAACGAAACCAAAGGGCAGAAGAACCTGTCAACAAAGCTGGAGGACAACCAGACCCGATACAAAATTTGGTGAATATGGGCGCTCAAGCTATGCAGAACAGAATACCAGCCGTGGGAAATCAGCCAGATAATCAATTTGCTAACTTCAAAGACTTCAAGGCAGTCGGACCGCCAGGATTTATAAGATCAACTGACCCTATAGACGCATTTGTGATAGCTAGGATAACGGAGGGGCAAAAGACAGCATTCGCCACCTACGTGTTGAAAGGGGAGGCGAATTTTTGGTGGGAGGCAAATCAAGCTAGAGCCGGAGAAGGGAGTAGTGGTAGTAGGACTAGAAAAAGGAAAGGAGAAAATTTCGGGAATACCAGAAATAGGCCAGGAGGTGGAAATAAACAAGTTGTGCTGTGTGGAAATTGCGAAAAGAATCACTCGGGAGAGTATCTTAAAGGTAAGTTTGTGTGTTATAGTTGTGGACAGAAGGGACATATCTCTCCTAACTGCCCCAATCCAAGAATGTATAGTGGGTGTTTTATGTGTGGATCAACGAGACATAAGGTGAAAGACTGTCCGAAAAGGAGAATGGAGGCAGGAAGCGTAAGTACGGGGAAAAGTAGCAGGATGCTAGAGACAACGGGACCAACTTCAACAAACAAACCAACAGAATCAACCGCAAGAGTCTTCACCATGACTATTCAAGAATCGGTAGCAGCCGGGGATGCAACTCCAGGTATTATTCATTTTATTTTCTTATATATATATATATAGTAAATTATTTTTATAAAGAAATTTTAAAGGAGGAATTTAAGTTCTATTAGAAATCAAATTTCCGTTTAATCATATAGATAAGCTTTATGCTGAATAGTTAAAGATCAGTTCGATCAAATATGATCGAGATCTACTTGCAATGACTGTGTATGTTATTTACCCTTGTATGTATAGATTTTGAAACAGTGATTCTGGGGACGGAATCTTTATAAGGGAGGGTGAATGTAATAACCCGATACTTTCTATATAATTTTTTTATTTTATATAAAGGTGGAAATATGTGCCAGGTAATGTGTGTGTGTGTATATATATATATATATATATATGATAAATAAAATTTATTTATTACATTAATTATTGCAAATAATTTTATTTTAGAATTATTGATCATTATAAATTATATTCTTATAATAATTAATTTTATAGTAGAATTTTTTATTAATTATTTTCTATGGAAATATGATTATTATATTATTTAAATAATATATGAAAATATTATAGAATTATTATAATAATTCTTTTATTATATTATATGAATTAATTTGATTAATTAAGTTAATTATTATAACTTAATTAATAATGGTATGTATATGAAAGATAAATCAGATATAGAATCCAAACCCTAATTTTAGATTTGGAACAAGGAATGAGAATAATAATATAATATTAATTATATTTCAGTGCTATAAATATGTATGTTATGTGTGAAAGGTTAATCTGGGGAGCAGTTTTATTATAACCTGATAAACTCTAGTTTCGAAGTTAAATGAGACTTTAAAATCTGACGAGTCATTGTGTTATATGAATAATGACATGTATTGTAGAATTTAATTTTAATTAGGGAAAACCCTAATTATTATAAACCCTAATTAATATTTGTGGACCCTAATTAATTAGAAACCCTGATTAGCTAATTAAGAAACCCTAATTTGCTAAATAGGAATTCTACTCGCTAATTAAACAAGCCTAATGTTAATTAGTGAATATTTAAACCTAAGTTTCAAGTCTAAGTAATTAGAAATCTAAACTATTTTAGAAAACCTTAATTAATAATTTTTGAAACTAAAATTTAGTTTTACAAACCCTAAATGGAAATCTTAGGGTTAAATCCTATGGGTTAAACCCTGAGGGTCAAACCCTAAGGTTTTTCAAGATTACAAGCTTGCCATTAAATTTTCAATGCAATTGACCAAAATACTCTTATGCACATTCTTTATTAGTTTGCTTGTAAATATAGCCAAGATATGTAGTTTTTGGCCAGCCATAAGTATAGCCATGTGCTATAAACTCTACAATTACTACTACAAAATAGTAAATAGACAACGCTTAAAAGACAATATTTTTTATAAAAACGTTATGGTATTTTTTTTACAACGTTTTTAATAAAGACGTTGTAGATATATATGCAAAAATGTTGTCTATTTAAAACGGCATTTTTTTAATTTTAATTAGATAACGTTTTTTTTTAAAACGTTGTCTATTAAAAAAACATGGAGCTACTTAAAATTAAAAACACGAAGCTTAAACACTTTTAAAATCAAAAGACGTATAGTCTTTTTCTCTCCTAGCCTTCCAACATCGCTTCCAACATCTGAAGCAGTTCTCTGCTCTCCCAAATCCCAATCTCTACACCCTCCCCAATCTCTCACTCATCTTCACTCTTACACCTCAATCAGATCGAAAAACAACATGGTAGGCTTTGAAATCGGCGCCGTCCCCTTTAACCCCTACGGTCGGGGATCGGTTAAACCCTAGAAGCGCTCTAACCCTGCCGACTCTGCCTTCGACTTCACTGGTGATGATTCCTTCACCGGTAATGGAGACGACGATGCCTCTTTCCGCCTCATCGACGGAAAACTATCTCCCCGCCCCAAATTTGGACCCAAGTGGCGCCGGGAAGCCGTTGTCTTCAAATCATCCGTCGATATTCAATATTCTTCTCTTTCTTGAATTTAGTTTTTTATTTTATAATTAGTTCTGATTTGGATGTTAGTGGTTTTAATTTATATGATTCCATTCATTTTTTGGTTCTGATTTCTTCTTCAGCTATAATCATTGACTTCAAATTGCGGCTAACCCTTCTGCTGAAGGTACAGAGGACGACGAAGGCGTGGATGACCAAGCTGTCAAGGTTGTGGATATTTTGAGTTGTTTGGGGAAATCCTTGAGGCTGTTGTTATCATTGATAAGAACACAGGGCAATCCAAAGAATATGGTTTTGTGAGTTTTGCCTTTATGTTTTTTTCGTTTTAGTTTAATCTCTATCCATAGCCTAGAAACTCAGAACTTTTATCGATTATCACTGCTGAGTTAATGTAAAAAAATAATTTTGGGTTTCAAGGAATCCTGATTAAAACTATTCTGATACTTTAATCGTTGTAAGCATGGAGTATAAACTGTGCTGCAGGGTTGCAGCCCATTGGACACCTAATTCTGGAGATAAACTGTGCTGCAGTATGATGATGTGATACTTTTAATTTTTTTTTTGGCCATACTTTTAATTTTTTATATATGAGCCATACTTTTAATTTTTTTTGGCCATTATCTAGGAATCGAGAATAGATGTACGTCTTTGTGATGTTGGTGCTGCAATCCAAGAGGTCATGGAGTCATATGAGGTAGAAATTAATGGGAAGGTGTTTCAAGGTATATATTGCAATAATATCTTTTATAAGTTTCTTTAACATTGCGTTCTTAGTGCTGCTTTTTTTGTCAATTATGTCGTAGAGTCATAGCATGTGCATAAGTGGAATTTTCATGGTACTTACTCATAATTTATCAGCTATCAGTTGCATGGAATATAGTACAGTAGCCTATCCATCCGTATGTAGTACCACTGTACCACTGTTTTCGAAAGCTTTGAGCAAGCTGACCCCTCGACAACTCGACTGTAAGCTGTCTATACAAACTCAACTACCTTACATGAGCATTATATAAAGTGTTGACTGAAACTTTTTGTTACTTTCAGGCATGGTGGAACTGGACTTGGTCTATGCATTGTACGAACCTTGGTGAGCAAAAAAAAAGATTCTTACACATCTTATTCAAACTATCGTCATGCTCTCATGAGATGAAATGGATGGTTACAGGTGAACCAGATGGGTGGAGAAATCAAAGTTAAGAAAAATGGACCCGGTACTGTCATACAACTATATTTGCTTCTCAATGCCCCTGCAGACGGGACGAGGGAGCATTGCAGTTTAAAATTTCTAGACCATAACCTGACAGTAGGTGCAACTATTCTATAACCTCTTCATTAGTCCAAGAACCGAATTTAACTGCATTCATATCACAGGGGACACATATATATATATATATATATATATATATATATATATATATATATATATATATATATATATATATATATGTGTGTACAAAATGAGAAACTTATGAGACTACAAAATGCAGCTATTGCTTGCACTCAGTGGAAGAATGGGTAGATTGATTATGTCCAGGTGGCTACAAAGACATGAAATGTACATGTATGAAGCATCTGAATGGAATGAACTGATGCAGAAACTTCAGGAACTCTTCCCCTCCTTTATCTCTATCTCTCTCTTACAGTAGATCGATAGTCACCTCGGTTCGAGATTGTTCAAGAATTCATATAGCCTTTAAGAATTCTATTGCATTATATTGTTCATATATATATATATATATATATATATATATATATATATATATATACTCTGTGGGCTTTCTGAACTCTGTGGGCTTTCTATTAGCATTATCACCATATACATATCTACACGCTTTCTGCTTTTAGGTGGCACCTTTTCTTTTAATTAGACTAGCTTTTATGTGGCATTCAAAGTTGTTGCAGATGATTATGTAACTTCTGACAGTGGAAGTGGAATCGTTCATTGTGCTCCTGCATTTGGCGAAGATGATTATCGTGTATGTTTTGATAATCAAATAATTACTAAGGTGCACATTAATTTTCTCAAATTTGTGAATTTGACCGATCAGCTATGCAAATTTTGCATGTAGTTCTATCTGTTTGGCTGCAGCTATGTCATTTGGTTATTACGCTTCTATTAGTAAGTATGCTATAACTGCTTACTACTCGTTGATTCTTGTTGTAATTGGATCTTTAAGCTTAGTCTTCTACTTGCTGCTGCTGATTGGCTGTTGCTTCTGCTGTTGTTGCTTGCTACTGTCTGCTGTGTAAGTTACTTTTGTTTTTGTAGTTCAATGTGGTTTTATAAGATACAATCTCTCTTCAATTGGACTAAGTGGATTTTATTTTCCTTTTAGATTGCAGAAATGGCAGATTTCTATGCAGATGGTGAGTTATTTTCATTGTGTGTTAACTATATTTTCCAGTTCAACGCTACTTGTTTAGCTTTTGGTTTCTGTTAGAAGCTCTGGTTATGATGTTTATCTTACTTATTGTCCACTTAGCTCAATACTTGTTTTGTAGCTTGAAACAACATAATGGTGAACTAAAGGGAGGTGCAAAAGCATCCCGTTCTGGAAGGCCATGGGTTTCTGCATGCCTTATTCAAGGATTTTCGGATAAAAGCAAAGGTATAACTAAGATTATGTGTATATTTGGATTTCTTATTTCTAAGTTCCTAAAACCATTAGCTATCATCTGAGCCTAAATTATCAAATCTCTAAAGATCTGATTTGGAACTCAGGTTAAAATCCTCCTTTATCTGTCTTCCTATGCCTGTTCTAGACTTCTTCGACTTCTTATTGCTCCTATTCAACTTCATTTCTATGTGAAATTCTGTGTCAATATATCATATTCTATAAATATGTAGCTGATGTACTTTATAAATATGTTGCTGCAACCACAAGAACTGATTATTGTGGCATGAACATTGCGTCCATATACAAGTATTGATTTCTGTAATAGCTTCTGCAGCTCATGCAGTTAGCATTAATATAGGCCTCACAAGGCACTTTCTGCAGCTCATGTAGTTAGCATTAGTATTGCATTTTGTGTCACAGTATTGCTAAACTATATGCATCTAGGACTTGTTTCTTCATTTCTAGGACTTGCTGATATTTGAATTTGAGATTCTGCTCTAGTTATTTTGTTTTGAGTGCCTTTTTTACCCTGATAACCTTTATATAGTGTGCACAGCTTAAATAATGCATTTAAGTTCTTAATATGATACAAAGTTATTATATTAAAAGCTTAAACTGAGAACATATAGCAAGACATTTCTAGCTAGACTGGATGACTGTAATAGTTTTTAGAATTATTAATGCATCCTTATTAGCTAGACTGGATGACTGTAATAGTTTAAACTAATGGATCTTATGTTGATACATTAGTGCAGTATCTCTTAGTTGTTAGAATCGTAATTGGCATAATTTATGTGGACCAGTAGATCTTATATTTAATTTTCTGTTTATCAACATCTTATGAAGCTGGTAACTGCAAAATATTAATGTTTCTTTCGCTGGAACTCAGCTTGGACTTCAGATTGAATTTGTAATATTTACATTAGTTGGCTGCAAAAATTATTTTTGCTTCTTTGAATCTGTAGAAGTGATTGCATGCTTTAACTTAACTTGTAAACAGTCTTCTGAAAATTATTCTTCTCACATATTCAAATGTTCCATGGATCAATAACAACCAATAACTCTATTTGAATTGGTGCAGTTGGTTAGTGGCTTCAACAACTGTGGCTTCCACCGCGACTTATGGTGTTCATCATCTCGGGAGCAGACATTTATTGAAGAGGAGGTTCAGTGTTGCCATATCACTAATTGAAGAGGAGGTTCAGTGTTGCCATATCACTAATTTAGTTTCACTTGTATTTTTTAATTCATGTTATTTCATAATCAATGCTTGAGACATTTGAAACTGTAAACAAATGGTATTATTGGGATGTATTTTGAATGGTTGATACATTTTGGTTTTAAATTTAAATGAGAATTTAGACCTTTTAGCTATATATCATGGCATTGCAGGTGCATTGGTAATATAGGTGAACCACAATATTTTTTTTTTCTTTTTTTTCTTTATCTATAACATTTTTAAAATATTGTATAAATTGGTTAAAAACGTTGTCTGATATACTAAACTACAACGTTTTTATTCAGAAAACGTTGTGGAATCATACCTCTACAATGTTTTTAAGCATCTCGTTAATTTTTGAAAAACAAATCTACAACGTTTTTTTCCTAAAAAACGTTGTGTATTGTGTTTAACTACAACGTTTTTAAAACGTTGTGTAAGGGTATCAAATAGATGACACCCTTAACCACGATGTTTTCCTGATTGAAACCACAACATTTTTTTCACGTTGTCTATTTACTGTTTTCTAGTAGTGAATTCAGCAAATTCATTAGCCAAATACATTGCATTCAAGTCATATTTATAGATCAAGAGATAGAAATGTTCATTATTTGGTTCATTTTTACACAACTCCTTACCAAGTCTCTCTCTCTCCTAACCTCCGAAATTCACAAGTATTTAAGTCCCATATTAAGCCCCTAGATCATCACAAACAGATCAAGAACCCTATATCAAGAAATTGTTTAAAGAAAGGTATAACCCTAAACCTAAAATCTGACCCTTAATGATGTGTTAGATCTAGTGTTTATGTGTTATAATATGTTCTATGTAGTGTATATTGATGATCTGGGTTGGTACATAGTGGATCCATAACATCTAGATACTCGAAATTGAAGTTTTCAAAAATTTGGGAAATTTTTTTTTTGTTGTCTGACAACCAAATGTCAGGTCATGTAGATCTCTTCCTGTTTATGGTTTTTGTGTTTTGAAGGTTGATACTTGTAGTATATTATGTGGTTTATGATCTAGAACTTGAATCAGGGTCAGATCTATCATATATTATAAGATATTCGTGGTCAAACCACGTTGACCGGCCATGACTAGGCATTTCTGGGAAACCCAAAAACTGCCCACAAAGGGCCTGACAAGATTTTCGTGAGCCTTTATCTTGCTGCTATTTGTTGTTTTGTTGTTGTTGTTGTAATAGAATTGTAATATGGTATATGGACTATAGTTTAAAGCTTTTATATCATCTAAATAACGTGTATATTTAATGTAGTGGCCGGTCAAAGTAGCATGGTCAAGCACGAAAGCGGTTTTCTGGGTAACCCAAAAAACCTATGAACACGGTTCCTGACATGCTTTGACCAGCATGGATCTGCTTGTTGTGATGTTGTTAGACTTGTTTTATGTAAAAGATCTGTTGTCTTCCATGTTGTCTACACACTAGAACCCTTAAATCACCAAACCAGTACATGTGTTGCAAGTTGTGGAAGCCCAAATGTGGTCACTCGAAACTGTTCTTCATTTCTGGGTAACCCAGAAATGAAGAACAGCTATGACAGCTTATTCCAAGCCTTAGATCTCTCTTATTGTTAATGTTTAGACTTGAACGTTGTTCACAACTTGTACCCTGCTAGATACTCTACACATCCCAACGTCTAAACTACCTAATACATGATCAGATTGATAGATATAAGGTCAACAAAGCGTTGACCAACATGACCTAAGTTTACAAGCGACCCGAAGCGTTCGACAAATTGGTTTGGGACATTATATCTTGCGAGATATGTTATTGTATGGCCTAGATTGTTGGTGTTAATTGTAATTATTACGTAAACACTACAAGATCTGAGTCTTAGTTTGCCCAGAAACACTTTGTGTTAAGAATTAAACTTGGTCAAACATGCCCCCTAGATTAATCGCTTATGAATGTCAGGTTCTTTGAAGAACACCTAAGGCGACGCTTTTTGTCGCCAAGGCTTTAGCAACAGACTTATTAATTTTAATTAATTTGTTTTCTAAAAATCATTTAAAAATAAAAATTAAATTTTGAAATTACAAAAATTATTTGAAGTTATAAAAATTAACTTTTAATAATTTGACATATTTTTCATAAATATTAGTATTTATTTGAATATTATTGATATTTAATTTATTTAATAAATGTAGTAAATAAATTAATTAAAAATGATTTTATTATATTAAAAATCATTTTAAATTATAAAAAGGTATTTTAAAATATTTTAAGTTATAAAATATAACTTTTTATATTTTAAAGCAAATTTCATTAATTAATTAATATTAATGATATTAAATTTATTTATTAATTATATTAAATTAATTAATTAAAAATAATTTTAATATTAGAAAAATCATTTTAAATAAAAATAAAGAATTTAAAAATATTTTAAGTTATAAAATATAACTTTCAATATTTAAAGGTAAATTTTATTAATTATTTACTATTAATGATATTAGAGTTATTTAATAATTATATTAAATAAATTAGTTTAAAATGATTTTAATATTATAAAAATTATTTTAAATGTAACTAAGGTATTTTAAAATATTTTAAGTTATAAAATATAACTTTCAATATTTAAAGGTAAATTTCATTAATCATGTAATATTATATGATATTTGATTTATTTAATGAATATTAAACAAATAGTTTTTAAATGGTTTTATTAATTTAAAATTCATTTAAAAGGAAATAAATGAATTAAAAGTATTTTAAGTTATAATAAATGACTTTTAATATTTTGATAAATAATAAATTAATATTCTAATATTAATAGTGATTATTTAAAAATGATTTTAAATGTTTTAAAAATCATTTAAGGGGTAATATTAATGTTTTAAAATACTTTGAGTTATTATAAATAACTTTAATATATTGGAAATGGTTTCATTAATAATTAAATATTAATGATAATAGAATTATTTAATATTTAATCATTTAATAATGATTTCGATGTTTGAAAAATTATGATAAATTATAATAATTATTTAAAAATTATTATAGGGCTATGAAAAAAATAATATGACTGATATTTAAAATATCTAAACGAATATTGAACTACACGATAGTCTTAGACTATAATAATTGCGATAAAGCCGTCATTTATTTTTGCAAGCATGTTTCATAAATTGATCCGAACTTAGACAATTTGACTAGATACGTATTTGTTTGTGATCCAATGACTGTTAAACATATGTGACAATGTGATTAGGTTATGTGTTGACTGCATTTAGCAGTACTATGTGTTATGATATGTATTTCTAATCGATAAAATGATCTTTATTAATGATAGGTGTCGATATAAAAGATAAAACTAAGTTGCGTAACTGTAAGCAGCAGACCAGACAAGTATCCTACCTTTGCATTTACTTTATGCAATGGACATAAGTAAGAAAGTTTCAGAATTATATTATCATTGTGCCAAAATATTAACTCTATTGTTATCGATTATGTATCCGATCATTATTTATCAGTACAGTATTATTGTATAATTCAGATATTTATTATGTTCGTTAATTTCTAAATATGGTTATACAAGTGTCCTCACTTGGATAATCATTATATTTAATCACATGTTGATACATACTTATTAATTTCCATTATGTATACGTTGACTTAAAAGTTGTCTACGTTATTTGATCCGGCTAGACACAAACTTAAAAATATTGTTGAACAAGATAAAACTTTATTATTATCCGACCAAATTATTTTGGTTCGGATTCCCGACTAAGTATAAACATCCCGAATATGGGAAAAATTTTATGCGCCTAAGGCGGATAGAATGAACGATAATATCGTTCTTGCATGTAGTATTGATCAATACAAGGCACATTGGGATGATCACCCTCATGCCCGTAAGTTATGATGGTTTGCGGATTAAGTTCTGCTAAACCTTAGCGAAAATTAAAAACAATGTGCATAGTCTGTCAACTAATCCTCATTTATAGTCAGTACGTAGTTTCAAAATTTTGATATAGAATTGATATGTTGTTGATTATTGGTTCAGCTTACTTCACAACTGTTGATTCGTTGTAGAAGTGTCTTTTCAAAGAAAATATTTAATCCTTTCAGCTAATATTTATTGTTGATATTACTTTCTGGGCACTCAAATGCTCATCCTTGCTTAATTTAAATATTTTTAGCTAAGTGTGAACAACCAGAAGGTTCGGCCAAGAACAAGGGAAAAGGAAAGCAAACAGAATAAGTGTTATGGTATTCTATGTAATAGTATGACTTTATTAAGACCATGATATTTATTATTATCATGTATTGTAATGAATGTAGTAAAGGTTACGTACTTGGGATTAGACTCTAATATATTTAATTAAGTTTGGTATTTATATTATTGTTATTATTATTAGTATTATTTCCGCTCATAGAAATGATATCGTAAAGCACCGAGTTCGGGTTTCAAGTACCTGAATTTGGGGGCGTTACAATGATACTATGTTTGAGGTTACCATCAAGCAAACATCCTGGTTTTGGATCATCAGATCACTAGTCATTCCGGTTCTTTAACCCTTACTATACACAACCTTTCCTTTTTACCCATCTGCCCCATCAAGGAAAAATACACTTTTCAAGTCAGCAGCCTGGTTTCACTTCATTACACATCTTACACAATTTTGGTTATCTCACCAGGGATTGAACCTTTCACACCTGCAGTTTGTCCTGAACATGGGATCAAACTTTTCTACACCCGCAGTTTGTCCTGAACATGGGATCAAACTTTCTCCCCCGTAGTTTGTCCTTAACATGGGATCAAACTTTTTCGGCTGCAAATCGTCTTGAACATGGGGCGAACTATGTCGACCTGATCTCCCTGATACCTGGGAATATGTAGGCGACCATATTTTATATGTCCCGATCACAATAAAAAAAACAAAAACAATACAAAAAAAAATAACAAAAATATTTCTACACCCTTCTTCACCAATAAAGCTTCTACACCCATTTACACCTTTCACATTTAGCGTTGAACCTCTTACACTAGGTTCGAACTACGCAGAACCTGATCTCCTCTTCAACAGGAGTACGTAGGTAGCCATTCATGGTTCAGTCTCACCCCCTATTAAAACACAAAGACTTATCATCTGGTACTGGGAACATCCTTAAATCCACTACATTTCATCGACTTCAGATCAAAGGGATGGAATTACCTGACCTTCCCATGTAAGAGGGAGACTCAGCGACCATCTAAGCTGCGGTTGTGCGTCAAAGAGCAACACCAATCTATAAGAGATGGAATTAACTGGGCTCCTCCTAAATAGGAGTATTGGTGACCATCTGTGGTGCGGTCAATCTCAGAGAGGAAAAGCGACACTCCTCTCCACATTTCCATACAGAAACCAGTCCCAAGACACCAAAAAGAAGGTAGGGATACACACATATCAGTGATCCATTCTGACATATCCTAAGACATTTTAATGTCCACCTATCAAGGATGAGTTCAAAATACATCAAGATCACAAGCCCTGAAGAAGCAGGAAAAATATCAAGCAAGTATCCAGGCATAACTAAAAGGGAAGTGATCAAAAATATATTTCCCTATTATATATAAAGTTGTTTGATATATACAATATGAACTGTACATGAAAAAATGGCTAAGCTAGTCTGCGCAGAAAAATACAAGCCCATCTACAAATTAGTGTATATGCAAGCTATCAAGCCCAACATGGCATCTCTCTCAAAAGAAGGAGGTAACGATGTGGTCTCCTGTACAAGGGTATCCACACGAGCTAACAGATCTACAACCATCTACATGGTGACTATGTGCTCATTAATGTACGTGTTCATCTCTACAATCATGCCAATAGTAAGGGACCTCACTGTGGTGCTATCTATGACGGCTACATCCCGGGAAGATATGGCGCTATCCCTCTCGATTGTCACGGCATCTCTGGCTGATCTGGCCTCATCCCGCTCAACAACAGCGGCATCTCTCTGAGCTAATGCCTTGTCTTTCTCTAATAGAGCGGCGTCTCTCCCATCAAGAGATGTCAACATCAAGGCCTTAGCCTGATCTCTCTCGAAGGTCATCAGATGGAGACTCTACTCGAAATATTGTGCTGAATGTTGGATCACAACAGTGCTAGTACTGGGAGAATCTAAAAGAGCTGTTGGCAACCCAGTAAATGGCTCCACTTCAGTGTGTGAATTAATGTCCTCCATGGGCTCTCCATCATCGAATCAATACCCGGCACTATGGATACTACCGCAGCCGATGAAGTCTCTGTCTCCATCCACGCAAAATAATCTGGCGAACAGCCCGAATGGCTAACAGAAAAATTAGCTATCTCACGCTGATCCCAACATGCATGCACCCGGGATCGGTCCTCTGCTGATAGATGGCGAGAAGCCAAGCGTTGACTCAATGCTCCCTCAAAAGGATGGGAATCCTAGAACTGGTTGAACTGACACATCACGGCCAGTGGGTGAGAAGTAGTCATGCCCCTCAAACCAGCCAGAGGGAGATAATCCATGCCCGAAGCATGAGTAATGAAGCTGTAGGGTGAACTAAGCCCTGTACACGGCAATATATCAAATGGATCTCTGATCCCTGCCAGGAAAATGGACTAAGATGCAGGATCTATACACTCCGCGGGCTGAAAGGAGTACAACATGGCCATCTCATGGGTAAAACAATATATGTGTCATCTGAAAGTGCCAATCGGTCTCAAGTGTGACATAAACCACACGTACAACATGACCGAACTGCCTGTGAATACCCCTGCAGGGTAGGTACTGCAAAATATGGCTAACCTCAGCGTCTATGCTATAATCATCGGTACAATGATGTGATCATCCCTGAGAGCTCTCACTACCATAATAACGCCAATGTCCAACTCGTCCATGTACCGTGGCATGTATACATATGACAACACGCACAATAGCAATACATCTACACTGGCCAAACGCTGGGATATCACGTGTCCGGATGTTAGCTCATCCTGCACAACCCTACGCCTCAGCCCGGTGAGGGTCATAAGTTGTCGGCTCATTTCGTCGATAGCCATCCGCGCGCAAGGTCTGTCCAATGGCAGTACCGTCAACCGTGCATACTCCTCTAAGGTAGGAGTCAACTCATGGATTCCAAATCGTAAAATCTACCTCTTCGGTATCCAATGCTCCAGCATGCCCTCTACAAATCCTGTAGGATCCTGAAACATTAGTAAGGTCATGGAATGATGTAGTAGTTGATCTACAGTCACCCTGTCTGATGGTGACATACTATCATACCACTACCTTAGACAGGAAACTACCAACACTGGGGGAGTGTGGTCAATGCGGCTAACTGTCGAGGAAGACATCTGTGTGCGCCGTATCATAAGACCATCTAGGGGTCAATGCTGAATATCTCTAGACATACATACATATGCATAAGATAATACATGCATGATAAACAATAGATGGCAATATGATATAGGGAATGAAAAATTGTACATACATTCGTAAGTATATCATCATCTAATACATCATCTCTATACAACTAAAATACAGGGAAATGGGGCAAAACTGCCCTACAACTAACAGAGGCCAAATCAGGAATAAAAACGCTACGTGATTGAGCAGAATAGCTTGAAATCCTGGTTTTCTCAAACCGAACCGTGGGTCTACACATCACTCATTAGTGTTCGCCCGAGCACAGGGTACACTATGCTGATGATCTCAGCTGTTACAAGTCACACTCGGTAATACCTTTCACAGTTCCAATGCCACCAATTTAGGGTCGTCACCCTAATCCTTTCGAAATCCCCGGCGGGGGTGTCACGCAATTTTTTTCATCCATTGATGTACGAATCCCCGATGGGGGTATCACGCATTTTCATTCGTTGATGTACATGTCAATGAAGGTCAAGCAACCTTGACATTATTTCAGCCGATGGCAGGTAAATCCATCGAAGCATCGAAAGCCATCCGATGATTTCATCCATTGGTGTATGTATGCACAAAAGAAGTCCCTGGCGGGGGTGTCACGCATTTTCTGGTGATGCACAAGTCAACGAAGGTCAAGAAACCTTGACAATTTTCCCAACAGGGATATTATCCGGTGATATACATGTCAGCTAAGGTCAGACAACCTTGACAACACAAACTATTGGCAGTAACTCGAACAGAACATTGATATATCCCGACGATACAAACCAGGAAGGATCATCCTCATCGGGGAGGACCGATGATGGAATATATTATACACATCCTCAAATAGACAAGGCTACATCCACAGAGTCTCTTGTACATGAGAGATACATCTTCATTATAAAGTCTGTATCAAGGATTCAAGACTTTGGTGATAACCCCAATGTCAACAATCCTAAAGATTCCTGGTAGCTGTGGATGGCACGTCTATGACAGTTCATCGGGCTGCTTATCTATTGCCATCTCTGGTATAAGCAACAGGGAGCCGGCAATCTTCCCACCATGCTGGAGAACAATCCAACAAAACATATGCATCATACATTTGCATCATGTTGCTGCACATGGCATCATGTTTATCTTGTTGCATTTCAAGTGTCTAGGATTCTTTATCCTATCCATGCCATTGCATTCCATGAATATGATAAAGATGGGCATCTGTAGACACTTGAAATTTTCTGCACACCTATCACTAATATTGCAGGAGGGCAGATTCGTCTTTTAGAAAAAACCCTAGAAGATAATGCAGTTCAAATACCAAAAATTCCATCAGAGAGGACAGTTCTGTCTCAGAGATAACCCCGAGATGCTCAGTTCCAGTCCCGGAAACAAAACCAGAAATAGCAGTGCTAACCTCGGAGATAACCCCAAGGAGTGCAGTTACAGTTCCGGAGATAACCCTGGAAATGTATGTTTCAAATGCATGCAGTCAGCTTCAACCTCGGAACTCACACAGAGGCACTTAATACAAGACTCGGAGATAACACCGGGAAGACAGGCACACCTTAGAGATAACCCTGAGGACCTTCAGTACTTGCAGCAGTCCAATCTCAGAGATAACCCTTAGTAACGTCTGCTTTATCAGCCCAAACCAGAGATAACCCCGGTGAGGGGTAAAATCATCATTTTGGCACCTCGACCCTTCATTACGTCGTCTCAACATCTCATACAGACATTTCTACACAGAAATGTCCCACAAGAAAAAAATAGGTCCAATCCCGAGTGACTACTACGCAGGGCAGCACAATGGATAGAATTTGAAGCTTGAAGACCAAGGGCATGGTCCCATCTTCCTGACTTCGTACAACCACTAATCACATGTCATGGCATAGCTCTCGATAACAACAATCCGAAATAGGTCTTATACACCTCAATCGGATGCCCGAATTGCAGTTTTGAAAGTTCGAGTGGACATCACAGTGCACGCGTTCACGTACTTCTCGAAGGCAGGACCCGCGGACCTCGGGGCACCCTAGGAAGCCACAGGTACACCTGCGGCTCCCCCCTCTATAAATAGAGGGCTTGGGGTGGCCATTTAGAAAAAAGAAGAGGCGAGGAAGCCTTGTCCAATTTGCTCTGTACACACCCTAAATTGAGTGCTTTCTCATTTTAAACACTTGTGAGCTCATATATAGCTAACATTTTTATCGGCGGGAGCCGAGTGTTCATTCACTTAACGTTATAGAAGTCTTCTTTGGCAGTCCACTGTAAGCCTTCTTACACACTTTAAAGCCTTTATCTTCATATTTGCACACACTGTTCTTCGCATTGAGAGTCGTGTTGTGTGTGTATACTCGCACTTTGGTCCGTGGTTTCATTTCAGTTTGTATATACATATATATATATATATATATATATTTATATATGGACTAACATTATCGAGTTATGCCTCGATTGAGCCTGGACTCACATCCGGAGCGTTTACTAGCTTTTATACACATATATATATATATATATATATATATATATATATATAATTACTGTTGTCGGACTATATTCAATGGGCCTAGATTTTATATCCAGAGCGTTTATTGCTTTTGTATATATATACTTATATATATGAACTGTGGTCGAACTATGTTCGATGTGCCTGGATTTTACATCTAGTGCATTTACTACTTTATATATATATATATATATATATATATATATATTTACTTTTCGTCCCACCTGGAGTTTACTTATTGGCGGTTGATTGCTTTTACGACTTTATTTACATTTCGATCCCCGTGGAGGTGCTTCATGGTGGTTGATCATGTCTATATATATATATATATATATATATATATATATATATATATATATATATATATATTTACTGACTTTTATATATATATTTGCTTACTTCTTTCATATAAATTATGGCATCATGTGAGCTAGGAATCATGTGATCACAGATTCAGTCTACTGAATCATGATTCGGTTCCCGTGATGAAAAATTCCAGTTGTAAGCAGCTTGTAAATTTATTCACGGTGTTTGGATTTCCTCAGATGGTTTCCATGCCCACGAGGAGTTCGGCACTACTTTGTACATTATTTTTCTCGAAGATGCTTCACATCTCGAAAATAAAAGAAATCAAGCCGAACATGATAAAAAATGGAAGTATCCAAAGGCCTCAATTCCTATTGAGCATAAGGGTTTGAAAAACCTCTTTTACAAAACATCATTGCCATATCTTGTTTAAAACTAAATTTTTACACAAATTCAGACCCTTTGTATATAGGTGCGAACGAGGCCTCGCACTACTTCCATATAACTGCACATTGACCCCCCCACACACACACATTCATATAATTGTTTCTTGAAAAGTGGCGGTCACCGTGGTAACACGGATGTCGCGGGGTGCCTAACACCTTCCCTCCGCATAATCAAGCCCTTGGACCCTAATAAATCTCAGTTTCACAGACCCGTTTATCAATATCACATCACTGGGTCAATGTACAAACCTTTTCTCGGTTGTGTTGGTACAACCATATAAAAAACCAACTGGCGACTCTTACAGTTCATTCGTCGACATATACATGACGGACCTTTTCGCAACTTGTTTTTTCAAACAAATCTCACCTAACATGAGAACATGACCAAAGAACAAGAATAGAAAAGGGACAAATAAAAATCCCGACATCAACACCGGTCGATAATAGCGGTCACTAATTCTAGCATTAGCGATCGAATATTGCGGTCGCAGATACTCTTTGTCGCTAATGGGCCATTTTCTTGTAGTGGTAAATGAATCTATGAGTTGGATCAATGGGAGAAGTCTGTGGCACATTATTTTACAAAAATTAATGCACTTTGACAGAAGCTTGATTATTACCGGGTTTTCAGCTAAATGTTTAGAAGATGCGGCCTCTTATCAAAAGTTTATTAGTGAACACTGAGTTGAGGACTTATGTTCGAAGATGAAAGAATAAGGACACTGTTTTTGCACAACTACACCAACTCTGCTCAGAACCTAGTCTTGATAATGCTAATGGTGAGAATCTTAATCCTACGTGTTCTTCTGATGATATTGACATTCATATTGCTCTTAGAAAAAGGGTTAGATCTTGTACTTAACATTATATCTCTAATTTCTTAGCCTATAAAATATTATATTCATCCGACCACTCCGTTGTTTCTTCATTATCTTTAATATTTGTTCCTTAGGGGTGGAGAGAAGCAATTAGTAATGAGAATTGGAAACATGCTATGATAGAAGAGATGAATGCCCTGAAAAAGAATGATACATGGGAACTAGTTACTCTTCCTTACGAAAAAAAAACTAGTTGGTTGTAAATGGGTATATATAATCAAACAGAAGCCAGATGGGATAATTGAGAGACTCAAAACTAGGCTAGTTGAAAAAGGGTATACTCAAACCCATGGAATTGATTACTAGGAGACATTTGCTCATGTGGCGAAGATGAACTCTATTCGTACCATAATCTCATATGCAACAAATTTCTGGTTGGATATTCATATCAGCAATTGGATGTGAAAATATGTTCCTTTATGGTGACTTAGAGGAGGAAGTATACATGGAAATACTCTTTAGTTTTGCTTCATCAGTCACCAAGGTTAAGGCTTAGGTTTGTAAGTTACGAAAGGCTTTATATGGTTTGAAGCAATCTACTAGAGCCTGGTTTGGTAGATTTGGATACAAGCAGAGTCGAGCAAATCATACTCTATTTGTCAAACGAATAAAGGGTAAGACTACCATTCTTATTGTTTTTGTTGATGACATTGTGGTGACATGGGATAATAGAGAAAAGATATTTAATCTCAAACCAAGTCTGACCAAAGAGTTTAAGATCAAAGATCTTGGTCCTTTGAAATATTTCATTGGTATTAAAGTTGCAAGATTATCTAATTGGATTTTTCTATCTCAAAGGAAGTTTGAATGTTATCTTTTGACAGAAACTGACATGTTGGGATGTAAGCCTCCTGATTCTCATATTGAAGTTAATTATCATCTAGTAGGTAGCACAAGAGTTACGGTTGATAAAAAAGATATCAACAATTGGTGGGACGATTGATATACATTTCTTATACTAGACCTGATATATCTTATATTGTGGGAATAATGAGTTAGTATATGCATGATTCTCGACATTGTCACATGGAAGCTGTTTACAAAATTATGAGGTATCTCAAGTCTGCTCCTGAAAAAGGTTTATTATTTACACCACATGGTCATATGAGAGTTGAAGCTTTTTCCGAATTAAATTGGGTTGGCTCTATAGAGGATCGTCATTTTACATCCAGTTACTGTTCATTTGTTAGAGGTAATCTTGTTACTTGGCGCAATAAGAAATAGTGTGTGGTGGTAAGATCTAGTGCTGAGACCGAATATCGAGCCATCGCATAGGTATATGTCAATTAATGTGGCTTCGAACCTTGCTAGAAGATTTAGGTGTTACAAAAAAGGCATATTCAGTTATTTTGTGATAATAAGGCAAACATTAGTATTGCAAACGACCCAGTACAATACGATAGAAAGAAGCACATTGAGATTGACATGCACTTCATCAAAGAAATGTTAACTAGTGGTCTTATATGCTTACCTTTCATCAAATTGGAATATCAGCTTGCTAATATTTTGACTAAGAGTCTTATAAGTAGTAACATATTTCATCCATTATGTTTCAAGTTGGGTATGCAAGACATTTATACACCAACTTAAGGGGGAGTGTTAGAAAATATAAAATGATTATAATTTCTATAATCAGTGTATACACATGATTACTATAATTTAGAAATTAATAAAATTATAATTAAGATATTGTTCTATATATAAATCTATGTAACAGAGAAAAATTTAATCGAAGGTGTTCGGGAGCGTTTTACCAACCTCTATGTGGGCCGAAGACCTAACGCGAGAAGGAGTTTATAAGCCCAATGGGTCAAAACCCTCGGAGATGTTGGAGAGTTTCAGGTTCGGGTATCCGAGTCCTTTGGACCGGAACCATATTCTGGTATATGGAGTTAAAGGTCGAGACTTGGAGTCCTTTGGGCCGAAGCTCAGGCTGGGGTTCTGTTTCGGTATTAGTGTTCGGGGTCGGGCCTTCGAGCTCCTTGGTCCAAAGCCCAGACCAACGTATATAAGCTTGGTGGGATTGGGCATGTACAGTGGGGCTGCCCATGTGCAGGGTCTGGAGTTATAAGGGGTTTACGTGGTTAAGGACTCTAGTTCTAATCATATTCGAATAAGGTAACTCCAAAGGTAGTATTGGAATTGGATTCTACTTACACCTTTTAAGGAGATTATGTTGGACCCAAATATAGGTAACTACCATATTTAGGAGTCCTAGTCCGACTCGGAGAGGGATTATAGGGAAGTGAGAATGGCTATAAATACAAGGCTTGACTACAATTAACAGGTAATACATCTTTGAGCACTAAACACTTAAGCCTCAATTGTTAAACTTTATGAATGACCTGTACTTATTCTCACACTGGAGCTATCCCCTGGCGGCGCAAGCCATCAAGCTTCGTGTGTGATCTATTATTGTGCAGGATTCAGAGCGTGGATTTGGTGATAGGACGCGCCGACGAAACTTGGCGTTAACATTGGCGCTAGAAGGAGGGCTTTTAGTGCTTTTTGCAATCACAGTGATCTTTTCCAGTGGGAGGCTATGGCGAGTGAAGGTAACACTGCTTCCATCCAGGAAAAAGCAAAGACTCACCAGACCACCCAGGTGAGGGGTCGGTGAAAGATAGAATGGGTTCCAAGATTTAAGAGGGTCAGGAGGAGCCGACCCCTTCCCTTCGGCGTAAGCTCTTCCAGGACAGCCAACACACACCCAATTAGGTTAGTCATGCTGATGAAAACCACTCTCGGGCATACGAGGGGAAAGGAAGAGATCGAGGTGAAGGCAGCCAAGACCAGCGGGAGTTTATTTTGAAGAAGAAAATGCAGCAAAACAAAGATGCCATGATGGCCTTGCGTCTTCAGCAGGATGAGCTCGAGCAGCAGATGGCAAAGATGGCTGAGGAACAGGAAGCATCCTCAAAAAGGCGTAGGCATCGAAGCCGATCTCGGTCACCTCAATGGGGAGAGGCGAAAAGAGAGAAGTGTAGGACCGGAAGCCACTCTCGAGATGGTAGAAGCCGAAGGAGAAGCCGTTCGACAGACCGGAAATCAGATCACCCGGGCAGATCGGGACAGAGAAGGAGGGTCGCGTCTCCTAAATACGAGAGGGACAAAGATCGATCATCCCCTCGTAAGGAGGATTCTGACCCCCTGGCTCGTAGGGTGTCGAAGTTGGAGAAACCGCTGGCGGCGAAGAACTCGATGGGAACACCTTCGGCATGCATAGACTCACCTTTTTCACCTGAAATAAACCACGTCACTGCCGACCCCAAAAAGAATATGCCCCCGATGGAGACGTATGACAGGTTGATGACTTACTATGGGCATTCAGATGCTGTTAAGTGCCACATGTTTGCAACAACCTTAAAGAAGAGTGCCCGAGAATGGATGGGAACCTTAGCAGCCGGGTCAATTAATTCATGGAGCGACCTTCGGGAAAAATTTCATGCTCGATTCGGAAGTAACAGGAGACGAGGAAAGATCATGACTTCCCTCATGCAGGTCAGACAGAAGTCAAATGAAAGCCTAGGTCAATATGTAAAAATATTTCAGGAGGCTGTGGGCTCGGTAGTAGAGTTAAACTCCCCACAAGCCTTGGGATTTTTCACAACGGGTTTGGACATCGGGAGGTCGAAGAAGCTGATGAAAGACTTGGTCATCAACCCTCTTGCGGATCTGACCGAAGACTTCCATCGGGCCGAAGGGTTTATTACGATAGAAGAGGCCATGGGTAATTTCAAGCCACACTCCCAGTCGTACGAGAAGTCTAAGGATTGGGACAATCAAAGTTATCAGCATTCAGATAATAACCCGTGGAGGGCAGACAATCCTGGAAAGAAAAACTACAATGGCGGGGGATCTGGAATTAACTGACCTCCCCTTTTGAGCCGAAATGTCAGTAAAGTATACACCCCTCTCACTATGGATCGGGCTAAGATATTGGAAGAGATAAGAAATAAGTCCTTCTATGAACCTTGCTCAAAACGAACGAAACCCGGGAAGAGGGGTTGAGACAAGTTTTGTGATTACCACCATAGTTCCATACATACCACAGAGGCATGCAATGACTTGATGGAAATGATAGAGAAGAATGTTCAAAACGGTCAGCTAGTTCAATATGTAGCCGGTCGGGATAATGTGGTGGCACCAAGAGAGGAAAGCAAAGCACCAGATCAGGATACTCAGCTCAACCGAACCCGCCAGCCCGAGGCGTAATTGATGTGATCTCAGGCGGTTCTGTGGGACGTGTAATCGGGAAGAAGAGAAGTGGGCATCTCGATGCAGTGTTGTCAGTTACGGGGTCTACAATAAGAAAGGATCGAGCCTACCTGGGAACATCTATCTCTTTCTCTGACGAGGATTATCCTACGGATCTCATAGAACCACATGACGGGGCGTTGGTGATAACCGCTTAGGTCGGGACCTTAGACATGAAACGGATGATAATAGACAACGGATCCTCAGTCGACATATTATACACTCATGCCTAGCAGAGGATGGACCTTGAGGGCAAGAAGATGGAATTAGGTGGAGAAGGACCTTTGTACGGGTTCAATGGAGATCTGGTATATGTGTCTGGTACCATAGAGTTACTAGTTAAGTTCGACATAACACCCAACCAGATCGAGATAATGGTCAGATTTTTTGTGGTCCAGGTAGATTCAGCATACAATGCAATTCTCGAACAACCGACCCTGGCAGCCCCGCAAGCAGTGACTTCCATACCCCATTTCAAAATCAAATTTCCGACACCAACGGGATTGGGGAGGTAAAATGTGATTTAGACATTGCCCAGAGGTGCTATCGGAACCGTTTAATTTCATCAAGGTCAGTAAGCAGAAATAGAGAATGGCTATCAAAATAGATTCATTCACTGAGAGTAGTACAGAACCGCTTGCTCTGCCTACCGAGGAAACAGAGGATGTAGAATTGGTACCGGGAAATATAGAAAAAATGATCAAGATCGGGTCAGGGCTGACAGAACCATTTCAGATAGGTTTGATAGATCTGCTTCGAGTATATGCTGATATCTTCGCATGGGAGCCTAGTGATATGCCTGGGGTAAGCGAGTCGGTGGCCCTGCACAGATTACATGTGGACCCGAACAAAAAACCAGTTATACAGAAACGAAGAGTTTTCACCCCAGAGAGATAGAAGATCATCGATGAGGAGATCGCCAAACTCCTGGAGGCAGAATTCAACTTCGAAATTGATTACCCGGAGTGGTTGGCTAATGTAGTCTTGGTCCAGAAGTAGAACGGGAAGTGGAGGTTATGTATCGACTATACGGACTTGAATAGGGCGTGTCTGAAAGACTTTTATCCTTTGCCTAACATAGATCAGTTGATTGACGCCACTTCGGGATATGGCATGCTGAGCTTCATGGATGCCTTTTCAGGTTACCATTAGATTTCAATGAGTAAGGAAGATATCCCAAAGACCAGTTTCATCACACATCGGGCAATTTATGCGTATCGGAAGATGACCTTTGGATTGTTGAATGTCGGGGCGACGTATCAGCGAATAATGAACTTCGTGTTCATGAAGCAGTTGGGATGAAGCATGGAAGTCTACATGGACGACATGATCATCAAAAGCATGTCAGTCTGGGACCATCTTGAAGATCTGGAAAACTACATCAAAATATTCAGGAGACGTAAGTTGAGGTTGAACCCGACCAAGTGCACATTAGGAATGGGATCAGGAAAATTCTTAGGATATTTGGTCAGCAAAAGGGGAATCAAAGCAAATCTAGAGAAGATTCAGGCGGTCCTGGATATGAAATCCCCAAAGTCGTATAAAGATGTTCAGAGATTGAATGGTCAGATCGCAGCCCTTCGATGTTTTATCTTAAAATCAGCAGAGAGATGCCTACCATTCTTTGACACCTTGAAAAGGCCTAAAAATGACAAAAGTTCTCAGTGCACTTCGGAATGCGAAGATGCGTACCAAGGGATCAAAAAATATTTATCCTCGGCACCATTATTGATGAAGCCGATCCCTTCGGAACCTCTGTATTTATACTTGGCTTCAAGCTCGATGGCGGTGGGAGCGGCCTTAGTTCACGATAAAGGGGGAAATCAGTTCACGGTAAACTATGTCAGCCATGTACTTTAAGACGCAGAAACCCGATACCTGAACCTGGAAAAATTCACCTACGTTTTGATCATTGCAAGTAGGAAACTTCGGCATTATTTCCAGGGTCGGTTGGTGGTGGTGTACACGGATCAGCCGTTAAAAAAAGTATTGCACAAGCCAGAGGTGTCAGGACGGCTTGCTACGTGGGCAATGGAATTGACGTAGTTTGCACTAGAATATCTACCCCGAACAGCAATCAAAGGACAGGCATTGGCAGATTTTGTTGTGGAATATTCGTTCACGGAACTAGATGTGGGATCGGTCACTAAAACACAGCACGTGCAGATTTCATGGACATTCTATGTCGATGGCTCATCAACTTCGGATGGCAGCGATGCAGGGGTCATACTGACGAGTCCCGAAGGGTTCAAAGTCCAACAGGCCATCTGGTTCTAGTTCAAAGCCACCAACAACGAAGCAGAGTACGAGGCCATTCTAGCCAGACTACGGTTGGCCTGAAGCCTGGAGGTACATAAATTAGTCATCTATAGTGATTCCCAGTTGGTCGTCAAACAGATATCGGGGTAGTACGAGGCTCGGGGGGCAAGAATGACGAGATACTTAGCTGAGGTGAAGGATAAACTGGGATACTTCACTTCATTCAGCTGTCAGGGGGTTGATCGGTCTGACAATACAGTGGCATGCGCTTTGGCTCGATTGGCCACCACCGAAGCCAGTTCATTCAGCGGGTCGGCATATTTAGAAGTGTTGGAACAACCAAGTGTTCCGAAGGTGGAGGTACTATCTATGGATCGACTCGACTGTTGGCTTACGCCATACATCTCCTACATGGACGATGGGGTTCTACCTTCGAATCGCATCCTAGCAAGAAAGATTAAGCACCGGAGCTCAAACTTCATTCTTATTTACGGAGATCTATATCGAAGAGCTTTTAGTTCTCCACTGCTCAAGTGCTTGACACCGTCAGAAGAAAACTACACACTTCGGGAAGTACACGAAGGTATTTATAGGGATCACATGGGAGAAAAGTCACTAGAACATAAGATCCTGTGGCAGGGATATTACTGGCCGACCATCTACCAGGACGCAAAGGACTTTGTCAAAAAATGTCACAAGTGTCAGCTGAACAGTGCCATTCCGCATCAACCTCCCGAAGAGCTGTATTCGGTCTTATCCCCAATTCCTTTTGCCATTTGGGGAATCGACATCCTGAGGCCTCGACCGAAGGCCAAGGGACAAGTGAGTTTTGTGATCGTAGCCATCAATTACATGACCAAATGGGTCGAAGACAAACCTCTACAAAAAATCACCGAACAAGAATGTCTGAAATTTTTCAAGGAAGGGGTTGTATTTCGGTTCGGTATCCCAATGGCATTGGTCTCGGACAACAACAGACAGTTTGTGGGAGCGAAGTTTGAAACCTTTCTGAATGAATTGGGAATTCAACACAGAAAGATCTTGGTATCCCACCCTCAGTCAAATGGGCAGGTAGAAGTCAACAATCGAACCTTACTTAACGGGATCAAAAAGAGGTTGGATGAGTTGAAAGGTCGCTGGCCAGAGGAGCTACTTAGCATTTTATGGGCCTATAGGACTACACCGAGAACAATGACGGGAGACTCACCATTTAGATTGGCTTTCGGGATCGATGCCCTCATACCTTCGGGTCAGTCAGGATCTTTTAGAAGAAGTCCGAGAGTCAGCTCTGGTACGCCTAGCAATCTATCAGAAGCGCACCGCCCGACACTATAACCAAAAGGTCAAACAAAGAAGGTTTGAGGCTGGAGATCTGGTGCTTCGGGAGTCAGAGGCATCGACCCCCCAAAACATTGGGCTAATAATGCCTAATCGGGGACCTTACAGTAGTAGAGGTGTCGAGGCTTAGAAATACCTAAACTTCGAGGGATGGATGGTTCGGAGGTATAGAATACATGGCATGCTGGGCGACTTAGAAGACATTTCCAGTAAAAGCTATGTTATTATGTCCTTTACTTATGTAATCTTTACAATTTATCAATGAAATAAATGAGAATTCTTCTTCGGGAAAATTTTATACTTCATTTAAATTCGTGAAGCCTTTACAACACCAATCAGACAAGCTTCGGGCATAAACCGACCAGAAAGTCAGAAATGCCCCAACTGATCGGTAAAAGTCACAAGTATAACTGACGGGGAAAATTATAAATCCGATTAGACAAGCTTCAGGTATAAACTGATCAAAAAGTTTTAAACAACGTACTGATCGGTAAAATATCACAAGCATAACTAATCGGATAGGTTACAAACTAAAAAAATAAAAACAATTACAAAAATCACAAGTATGCAACCTAAATAAAACTATTCATTAGGACCCTCATCTCCAGCTTCGGATTCTTCATCAGAAGAATCAAGGACGGAGGCATCAAGTCCAACAGCGTCCATCTTAGCCCGAGCCTTTTCTCGATAAGCTTCATAGCCGTCAGCAAACTGAGCCATGATCTTCTCGGTCAAAGAAGGAGATTCTTCGTACTCTTTGATGGTACGCTACTTGACTTCGGCACATTCAGCTTTCATAGTGTTGTTTTCTCGAATCGCTTGCCACATCATGTCAGTCGCCTCGGAGAACTTCTCAGTAATAGCATCGATGGCCTTCTCCCGACTCTTGTCTTCTTCGGATAAGATATCCTTCTCCTGGATTATCTTCCTGGCGTGAACCTCAAGACCGACGAACTCCTGCTGCAGAAGGGCATATTGCTCTTTAAGCTCAGCGGTCTCACGTTCTGCCTTGGTCGCTTTATTGCGAGTCGCAGCATGGAGATCCCTCTCTTTCAGCAGATCTGAGTTCAAACCTCCAACATCGGCTTCAAGTAGGGCCACGTCATTCCTCAGTTGAAACTCCTTCTTAGTGGCCCAGGCCAGAGGAGGAACGACTCTAGCCAAGATATCATTAGCCTGCAATCGGGTACACGAGCATGTCAGTTAGAAGGAAAGAGGGATCAACAAAGGAAATAGTTTAGTTTATCAAAATTTACCTGGCATTGGGCCTTGATATAGGATACCAAAAACTCCTCGGAAGAATACCCCATAAATCGCTCGTCATCTCCAGACAATTTGAAGTGTTCAAGCTGGGTAAAGGGAAAGACCTCAGAAGGGCACCTCGGCCAACAGGTCTTCGGGGTTCCTAGAGAAGAACTCGACTCGGTAGTCGGCTTAGAGGTAGGTGTCAAGGTGGGAAGAGGATCGACCTCCACAATTTGCAGGTCCGAATCCTATGTCAGTCGGGGCTTCTTGGGTCGGGGTTCCAGAGGAATCTCTTCGGTTTCCTCTGAATCTGCGATGACCAATGTGGGGTGTGGGGGTGGAGCAGGTTTCGGAGGGGCCGAGGCAGACACCTTCTGGGGGCGGCTTTAAAGGAAATCTTCTTTTTCTTTCCCTTTAATAATGCCATCTTCTCTGCCCGATCCATCTTCAGGGCACTCTTTGTGGAACGTTTAGCTTTGGAGGTTAGCAGAAGGGGACCCGATTCAGAACTGATGGAGAGTTCTGCGAGTGGAATGGCCTCATCCTCGGGAGAATCATCTGCCGCCGGGGGACGAATGGGTCCGGCAGCGATTGGTAGAGGCGTTAAGGAGGCATCGGCCCCTACGGGCTTGAAGATGGTCACTGCAAAAGTAGCTAAGACAGACAATAAAAATTCAGTAAAAGATCAAAATCATAAATAAGAGGGTTCGAGGCTTGAAACTTACAGCCAATACATCAAAGTTTACTTCCCCATGTACGTGACCTTCAAATACATTCCTTACAATACTTGAATAGATACCAATACAACTATAACCATTAACTCATAATACACACTTATTCGATCAGCTTTCCTTTTCCTTTGTTCGTTGCTCAGAGCCTTGATTGCTCATACATAATCGAAAACATTTAATTTAAGCAAGGATGAGCATTTAAGTGCCCAAAGAAGTAATAGCAATTATATATAAGTTTGAAAGAATATAAGTATTCTCTTTACATAACACTTCTACAACGAATTGAAAGTTGTGAAGTAATCATCTTGATAAAAATTCACATAATGACTCTCTTTCAAATTCTTTAAATTTGGCTCTGGCTCTACCCTTGAATAGGGTTTAAGAAACATACTATGAACATTCTTTTCATTTTCGAAAAGGTTTAGCGGAATTCTATCCTAAAACCGTCATAACTTACGGGCACAGAGGGTGATCAACCCCGTTGTACCATGTATTGATCAATACTACATAACTTGAACGAAATTCATCGCTCACTCTATCCGCCTTGAGCAAAAATCTTCCCATATAGGGATGTTCATACATGCCTGGTTCCAAACCCGAAGGTTTTTAATCTTGCTCAACAATAATATGTAATTCAACATATATATACGGGTAATTGACAAAGGTGTATCAACATGTGAACAAATGCCATGATTATCCAAGTGGGGACACTTGTATAACCATTTATAGAAATCAATGAACAGAATATATATCTGAGCTAACATGTCGATAATCAAAGAGTACATAATCTGTACAGGGATAGAATAATTCTAAAACTTCTTACTCATGTCCATTGCATAAAGGAAGTGCAAAGGTAGGATACTTGTCTGATTCGCTGATTACAAATCCCAACTTAGGTTTTATCTTTTTATCACAACCTATCAATAATCAGATCATTCGTTCGATTAGAACAATATATCTTAACACATAGTACTTGCCTATTACGATTGACACATAGTCTAATCACATAATCACAGTGATCATACTTTTAGTTCCTATTCTATACTTGAAATATTTTTATACATTTTTCAAATATCTCATCCATGCTCTTACAATAGTCTTTTCTTTCTTTTATAAGGATCGACATTTGTCGGCGTCTGCATCGGACGACTTTATCGGGTAAATACCTTGAGTCTAAGACTCTTATTCTATACCTCAACATCTCAGTAAATATCGGACATCTTATTTTTAATCATTTTCGCAATTTCCGTAAATTGAAAATTTTAAAATAATTCAAATCATCACTAAAGGGCCTATAGTGATATAAGCTTTATTACTATAGGTGTTCTTCTTCAAATTCGAACTTCATAATCGGTTCTCAAAATTCACTAGTTTGGCCAAATTTATAACTTTCAAATATCGGAATCATAATTAAATGATTTAAACATTAAACAATTCCATTATCATTAATAGTTTAATTAATACTAAACTATTAATGAAACTATTGCAAAATATAAAAGTTATTTATAATAACTCAAACTATTTTTAAAACATTTATATTACCCAAATAATTACCATTAATATTTAAATATTAATGTACTATTTATCCAAATATTAAAAGTCATTAATTATAACTTAAAATATTTTTAAATCCTTAATATCCTCTTTAAATGGTTTTAAATAAGTAAAACCATTTTTAAACTATTTATTTAATATTAATCATTAAATAAACTAAATATCATTAATATTATCTTAATATCATTAATATTTAATTATTAATGAAATTATCATTTAAATATTAAAAGTTATATTTTATAACTTAAAATATTTTTAAATACCTTATTTTTATTTAAAATGATTTTTATAATATTAAAATTATTTTTAAACTAAATTATTTAATATAATCATTAAATAACTTTAATATCATTAATAATTATTAATTAATGAAATTCATCACAAAATATTAAAAGTCATCACAAATAACTCATTTACATAATCAATTCCAAGCCAAAATAAACATAGTAAACTAACTAGTTTATTAACAACACTAACTAAACTTCAAAAATTCAAACTTTAACTAACAATTAAAAATAATAACATTACAAAAATTAAATAAGAAACATACCCAAAAATACGAATTCCACAGATTGAATACGCACTTCCACGCCAAAATTTAACTAAGAAGATCTTTATAAAAAGTTCTCCCACAACAAAGCCTTCTCAAAAATTGGAGGCCTTATTGTTGGTGAATGAAACAAAGGCCAAGCCCTTCTATTTATAGGTTTAGAAAATGGTGAAGTTCTCAATTTAGTCGATGTTGGACTTGGTTTATACTAATTTTTCAATAGCTCACTTTATGCGATTTTCTAACGCATTGCTCATAACTCCGATTATTCTGATTTTTGGATATGTTATACATGGTATGTAAGACTATTTTTAAAAAATACGAATTACCCAATTCAGTTCATTAGGTAGCCCAAACAAGGTCAAAAGTGGACGTTCATAATAGCTTTTCAATCTCGTTTCAGCTTTACCCTCTTTCGCTTCAAACAATATCATAACTCTTTCATTTAAAAACATTTTTGAGTTTCTTGAGCCCGCATTTAAGCTAACTTCTGGGCTACAACTTTTATTCTTTGACCATTTCCAAATTCGAACACATCAGCCCGTAAATTCCGTTCAAATGGACTGCACTGCACTTGTTGGGAAGTTTTGACACTACTACTTTGAAATGTCATAACTCTCTCCTTCGATATCGGATTTAGTCCGCTTTGAGTCTATGGAAAGCTTATTCGGTGTAATATAACATAACAAAAGCCCAGAAGGTTTTGGAAATATTAACTGATCGAAACAGTGTCCCGAATAGCACATCCCGCTGCTGACTTTCAGTTTTGAGAAATTTGACACATTTCCTTCCAATCACCGTAATTCCCTCATCCGAGGTTGGAATGAGGTCATTCCAAAGCCTATGGCTTCCTAACTCAGTACACTACAACATATCAAAAGCCCATACCTTTTAAATCACAAAAAGTGGACGAGAATGCCCCCATTACAGATTGCCCAAAAACAGTTTATCATGATCGGTCAACCATGTTTGACCATCTATAACTTCTAATCTATACATGATATGGACTTGATTCTTTTTGCAGATTAAAGACTACATATCAGGCTACACATAACAAATTTTGAAGAACAAAACTCATGATCGAGCAAAGAGTTATGGCCTCTGACATTTGGTGAAAAAATAACAGAATTCGGTTTTTCCAACTTGCTTAAATCTTCAAATTAGTGCACTTTGATGTTATGGGTCTTTGATTTATCAACCCATATCATCAATTAACATTCTATTACACAACTTTAAACAATCAATTGCATCAAATAACATCGAATCAAAGGATTTCTAGGTTTAGTGTTCTTATACCCTTTTGCCAAAAAATTCTTGATTCTTGCTTACGATTTGTTATGGGTGATGGTTAGGCTTTGTTTAAGAGTGTATGGGCAATCTTGTACAAGGCAATTAAATGTAATATTTAATCACTAGATTTAATTCTTATAATTTACCAATTAACTTCTATCCTTTGGTAAATTAAAACACTTATACAATAACATCGAAATTAAACCCGGTAAATTAAAATTAGGGTTTCTCAACGTCATCAATTAGGGTTTCTAATTGACCATTAGTGGTTCTTTAATTATCTGTATGTTACTAACACGATCGTTACTGGTTTCTAATTTCAACCTGTTAGGGTTATAATAATTAGGGTTTGTCCTAATTATCGACGCATAATAGTAATTAGGGTTTCTTCTAATTATCGATATTCTTATTCACAATAACTTCATATACACAAATCCACTACTCGTAAATATCCCATAACCGAGTTTAATAATTAGGGTTTCACAAAGACGGTAATATGCTATGACCTAATTGATAGTCATTTACTCAATATTATCTCATCACTTTATACCAAAGACATAATTATGGTACTATAAAATCATTATATAAATAATATAATATTATTATTCTCATCTCTTGATCATAATCCCAATCCAGGTTTGGATCTCATATACGACCTATTCTTCGTACACAAAGATCAATAATCAAGTTAAAATAATTAACTTAAATATTACGAACAATACATATAATAAAATATTTATTATATAAATCTAATTATCACTTCATATATTATTTTCAATCATGTTTTCATATTTGACGCCCCTCAAAATTAGGTATACATCACCCATTCTAAGTCGCCAGATACATGGTACAAAATTCAAATACAACTTCATTTATATTATCGTTGAACTGTCAGATATAATATACGACCACGCTTAATCGTGAGTTTTAATACAAATGTATGTAACTCTCATGGTGCCTCACCACACAACCTTATAATGGTACTTTACATAAAAGTATAGTCAAAAATTATTTTAGAAATTAAAATCTTTGGGAAGTGCTCAAGAAAACCTTCGTATATGGGAGGCCATACGCTCTAGGTTATAATAGATATCATATGGCCACATGATTATCCTTGGTCAACCTAATAGACCCCAAAGAAAAAATGAGAAGATTACTATCATCTTTTTCCCAATGGTGAGTCTTCTCTTGGCATATAAAATATCTCCGTTGTCTCCAAGTGAAAATTATGTTTCAAATAAACCCAAGATCATACAGTAGTGCTCAGAGATATATTCAAATAGTGGATGTGCACAACCATGTCTTTTGAGAACACGAGGTCAGATGTCATTAGACATCTTGTATGATAGTGGCAAAACACCCTTCCAAAGTCAGTTCACCTCACCCTATTTGATTCACCAAATATAACTACTAAATGTTGTATAGAATACAACACACTTTTCTATACCGCTTAGGAGGACCTCCATAACTAGAGACCACTCGCTCTATTCCCCCGTTATCCCCATCTCAATCGATTCAAGAACTCTTACTAAGAACACTCTTATTACCCGAAAAGAAATTGTGAAAGCGTAAGGGTGAGCACAACTAGCCCAAAGAAAGAATATCATGAATAAAGATAATTAAATTATCAATAGCTTTCATCAATAATAAATCGTAGATTTAGAACATATGGTAGATGATAAAACTTTTCAACCATAGTTGCAAATGAAATGAGCAATCCATTAGAAGAGTCAAATAGACCATAAGGTCTATTATCTTCTATGTTAAAAGTCCACCAATAATGTTTTATCCATGTAAAATAAATCAATGTAGCCTCTGTCCACAATCATATATAATAACTCATAATCATAATTGTGGTTCTAAATTCTCTTCGCAACTGTGACGAAGATAATTTTTATCACCTATCTTCACCAAAACATCAAAAATCATGGTTATACCAAATCGTAATTCCTCTCATAATCATACTAATAAATTCATCTTTTTGACTACTACCAAAGATATTCATTAACAATTCATCTTTGCACTACATGCCAAAGACATACAACTTATTTTAGAAGAGTCAAGTAGAGCATGATATCTACTATCTTCTACTTAATTAAAAGTGTATAATAAATATTTTATCACGAGACTCAAATTTAATAAATAATCCACATCATCGAATCACCCCGCACTACTACCCAAGGATATTCATTAATATCACATCCATGAATTTATATTTCATCACGAGACTCACCGATAATCAATCCATATCACCAATTATCCATGCCTACATGCCAAGGATATTCGTTAATATCACGACCACAATTATCCATGCACTACTACGCTAAAGATAATCGTGTTTTCATCAACTACCATGATCATGCCATAAAATAATTCATCTTTGCACCTCGGGTCAAGAGAATCCATAGCCATAATCATACCAAAAACAATCCATCAATGCACCACGCCAATGAGGACTTTTTCCACATCATTTGTAATATTACGTTCATGATTATACCGAATAATCCCTCGGTCATAATCATACCAAGTCCATCTATGCACTACGGCCAAAGATGACTTTCAACATAATATAAAATATGAGGATGATGACAATGATATAAGAATTAATCAAATGAGATAAAGGATAAATATTAAATATTTATAATACAATTTATCCAAATATTAATAATAACCAAATGTTATCAATCACTTAATAATCTCATAATCTAATATCATTAATAATATAACAATATTTTAATCATTTCTTAAACTTATAAACAATTTATTTCAATTGTTTACACTTTATCAAATAATGCATTTAATCATTCAAAATGTCATACTCATAAGATTTCATAATCAATGATCAAATCCTCATCAAAAATCAGATATACCCTATATAGGATTCTCAAGCCATAAAATTCTATTTTCCAATTTTATTACTTCACATAACATATTTAATTCATTTACTCATAACTAGTTCATTTTCATGAAAAATACCAAATCAAATTCCAAAAAATATTTTTTTTTCTCGGGATTTAGCGTAGAATATAGTCCCATCTTGAACATATATTTTTCTCAAAATTTTTAAAATTCATTTACTATTTTTCATATGGCTAAAACTACAGAATATTTAGACATTTATCATAAATTGTACTTTTGTCCAAAAATTCGAAATTTACAGGGTATACTCCTGTTATATACATGTACTCCCAATAAAAATTTCACCAATTTTGGAGTTAACCACAAGGCGTTATAAGGGTTTACTTTTAAAATAGTCTTTTTCCCATAAAATCCATAACTTTTAATCTATACATCCAAAAATCGCCATTTTTGGACACAATCTAGAAAACTCATCAAATTATCATTTCAAATTTTTCCAAAATTTTTTAGGGTCGTAAAATTACGAAAACCGCCTCGCAGAAACCCCTTTAATAAAAAATACTATTCGTATGAAATACGAAGGATCATTTACAATGCATGCAGAATCCACATAGATGTGTTATTTCAACAGTAATAATAAAGAATGGAACCAGTCATGCGAAACGCATGCATGTGATATTCCAATGTAATAATAAATAATGAAATAATGTAAGAATTCACCAGTGCATGCGATAGATCAAGCATGCATAAAGTTATTCAAATGAATAATAAATAATGGAACCAGTCATGGAACCAGTCATGCAAGAAATAAAGAATGGAATAATGATATTCCAATGTAATAATAAAGAATGGAATAATGTAAGAATTTCACCATGTATGCAGATTTAGATAAATGTGTTATTCCAACATAATAACAAATAATAACATAATAATGTCCCACAGAAGTTCGCTTCACATATATTCCAACAAAATAATAAAGAATGGAATAATGTAAGTTCTTCATGAATACAAAAGAAATAACACCCTTTACATTAGTAGAGATTGAATACCGCAGAAGTAAAGAATGTAATAATCTTCTTCTTTCTCTTATTCTCTATACTTTCTCTCTCTATAGCTTGAATGAATTCGTGAAAAATAATGAAGAACTAGGCCTCTATTTATAGAAGATTTCTAGCTTATCACTTGCAATGTGAAAAGGCAAGCTGATTGACGAATCGGTGATGTGAAAAGAAAAGTGGTTTGACGCTCAGAATGTGAAACACCAAGTGGTTTGACGCAGTAATGTAAACACCAAGTGGTTTGCGCTCAAATGTGAAACACCAAGTGGTTTGACGCCAGAATGTGAAACGACAATTGGTTCGACGCCAGAATGTGAAACAACAATCGGTTCGACGCCAGAATATGAAACGACAAGTGGTTCGACGTCTCGTAAAGGTAATTACTATCATGGCGGAAAGAGACTCTTAGATGATGACATATGGGCCCCCATAGAATAACCAAATTTACCACAAACGCCTCATAATAGACTTTTTATATACATCAAGGATTGAATAAATATTACCACAAATCATTTTATTTTTAATCAACACATATTTAATCTTTCAACAATTATTAATCATTAATATTATAACTTGTCGCCTCAATTATTGATTTAATAATATAACATATTATATGATGATATTGTGATAATAATTGAATCAATAATATAAGAGATATGATGCAAAGAATTATCGTAGCAATAATTGAGTATAACCGAAAGTGACTTCTCACGTAAGCATCAATAATCAATACCGTGTGCTACTACGCAACCACGCCAGACATCGTATTTTTTACTACCGAGTAGTTCAACAATTTTAACGGTAAAAACTTCCGCCGTTATTTTCATAAAAATATTTTTGTCGCTTTCTCAATCCGACAATAATTCCATTCATGGGGTCCACTAATGATTGTACCGTCAGCATTTGGATATTCCCCGACAAAAAAGAATATTCCTCACCAATCGAATATTCCCTAACAAAACGAATATTTTATATCAACTTGCTTACTTTGCAAAAAAAAAATTCACATATTACCCTTAACTTTAAACTTTTATCAATTTAACTATTTACCAAAATAAAAAAAATTGAATACTTTTATTTCATAAAATTCGGGTCTCACAATCACCCTCCTTATGAAATTTTCCTCAAAATTTACGTGACGCACTTCGATATTCAAGAGATGAGAATACCTTGCTTTCTTTTCGATTGTACCTTCCCTCAGCATTTCCTCTATATCATGATTTTTCCATTGCTCATCTCCGTATTTCGTATATCATTCTAGAATATATCTTCAAAACAAAGGTTAATTGACATATCACAATTTATCAACTTATCAAGTAAACAATTTCACTTTTTAGTAAGTCACACACTAGCGAAGTATATAACTCGCCTCTCCCTCCTAGTTCTAGACTCTTATTTTCGCCAAATGACCATATCCCTAAGCTCGATACCAAATGTGACGCCCCAAAATTAGGTATACATCACCCATTCTCGAGTCGCCAGATACATGGTACAAAATTCAAATACAACTTCATTTATACAATCGTTGAACTGTCAGATAGAATACGACCACGCTTAATCGTGAGTTTTAATACAAATGTATGTAACTCTCATGGTGCCTCAACCACAACCTTATAATGGTACTTTACATAAAAGTATAGTCAAAAACTGCTTTTAGAAATTAAAATCTTTGGGAAGTGCTCAAGGAAACCTTCGTATATGGGAGGCCATGCTGCTAGGTTATAATAGATATCATATATGGCCACATAATTATCCTCGTCACCTAATAGACCCCAAAGAAAAACGAGAAGATTACTATCATCTTTTTTCCCAATGGTGAGTCTTCTCTCGACATATAAATATCTCCGTTGTCTCCAAGTGAAAATTATGTTTCAAATAAACTCCAAGATCATACAGTAGTGCTCAGATATATTCAACTAAGTGGATGTGCACAACCATGTCTTATGAGAACACGAGGTCAGATGTCATTAGACATCTTGTATGATAAAGGCAAAACACCTTCCAAAGTCAGGTTCACCTCACCCTATTTGATTCACCAAATATAACTACTAAATGTTGTATAGAATACAACACACTTTTCTATACCGCTTAGGAGGACCTCCACAAATAGAGACCACTGCTCTATTCCCCGTTATCCCCACTCAATTCGAAAAAACACTCTTACTAAGAACACTCTTATTACCCGAAAGGAATTGTGAAGCGTAAAAGGTGAGCACAACTAGCCCAAAGAAAGAATATCATGAATAAAGATAATTAAATTATCAATAGCTTTCATCAATAATAAATCGTAGATTTAGAACATATGGTAGATGATAAAACTTTTCAACCATAGTTGCAAAGAAACGAGCAATCCATTAGAAGAGTCAAATAGACCATAAGGTCTATTATCTTCTATGTTAAAAGTCCACCAATACTATTTTATCCATGTAAAATAAATCAATCAGCCTCCTCGCCCACAATCATATGAATAACTCATAATCATAATTGTGGTTCTAAATTCTTTCGCAACTGTGATTTAAGATAATTTTCATCACCTATCTTCACCAAAACATCAAAAATCATGGTTATACCAAATCGTAATTCTCGCCATAATCATACTAATAAATTCATCTTTTGCACTACTACCAAAGATATTCATTAACAATTCATCTTTGCACTACATGCCAAAGACATACAACCGTATTTTTTAAGAGTCAAGAGAGCATGATATCTACTATCTTCTACTTAATTAAAAGTGTATAATAAATATTTTATCACGAGACTCAAATTAATAAATAATCCACATCATCGAATCACCCCTCGCACTACTACCAAGGATATTCGTTAATATCACATCCATGAATTTATATTTCATCACGAGACTCAAATTTCGATAATCAATCCATATCAATCGAATTATCCATGCCCTACTACTAAGGATATTCGTTATCATATCACGACCACGAATTATCCATGCACTACTACTAAAGATAATCGTAGTTTTCATCAACTACCATGATCATGCCATAAAACAATTCATCTTTGCACCCTCGGGTCAAGAGAATCCATAGCCATAATCATACCAAAACTCGCCCCATCAATGCACTACGCCCAACGAGGACTTTTTCCACATCATTTGTAACATTACTACCATGATTATACCGAATAATCCCCGGTCATAATCATACCAAGTCCATCTATGCACTACGCCCAAAGATGACTTTCAACATAATATAAGCATGAGGATGATGACAATGATATAAGAATTAATCAAATGAGATAAAGGATAAATATTAAACATTTATAATACAATTTATCCAAATATTCAATAATAACCAAATGTTATCAATCACTTAATAATCTCATAATCTAATATCATTAATATTATAACAATATTTTAATCATTTCTTAAACTTATAAACAATTTATTTCAATTGTTTACACTTTATCAAATAATGCATTTAATCATTCAAAATGCCATACTCATAAGATTTCATAATCAATGATCAAATCCTCATCAAAATCAGATATACCCTATATAGGATTCTCAAGCCATAAAATCCTATTTTCCAATTTTATTACTTCACATAACATATTTAATTCATTTACTCATAACTAGTTCATTTTCATGAAAAATACCAAATCACCCCAAAAATATTTTCTTTTTCCGGGATTTAGTAGAATATAGTCCCATCTTGAATATATATTTTTCTCAAAATTTTAAAAATTCATTTACTATTTTTCATATGGCTAAAACTACATAATATTTAGACATTTATCATAAATTGTACTTTTGTCCAAAAATTCCAAAATTTACAGGTATACCTCTCGTATATACATGTACTCCCAATAAAAATTTCACCAATTTTGGAGTTAACCACAAGGCGTTATAAGGGTTTACTTTTAAAATAGTCTTTTCCCATAAAATCCATAACTCTTAATCTATACATCCAAAAATCGCCATTTTTGGACACAATCTAGAAAACTCATCAAATTATCATTTCAAATTTTTCCAGAATTTTGAGGGTCGAAAAATTACGAAACTGCCTCGCGTAAAACCCTTTTTAATGAAAATACTATTCGTATTTAATACGTAAGGATCATTTACAATGCATGCAGAATCCACATAGATGTTTATTTCAATGTAATAATAAAGAATGGAACTGTGTCATGCGTAAACGCATGCATGTGATATTCCAAATGTAATAATAAATAATGAAATAATAAAGAATTCACCAAGCATGCGATGTAATCAAGACATGCATAAAGTTATTCCAATGTAATAATAAATAATGGAACCAGTCATGCAGAAAGCATGATGATGATGTTCCAATGTAATAATAAAGAATGGAATAATGTAGAATTTTTCACCATGTATGCGATAGATTGCAGAAAAAACAAAAGTATTCCAACATAATAACAAATAATGTCCCACAATAACAGAACGCATAATGTGATATATATCTTCATGAATACAAAAGGAATAACAATGAAGAATCCCTTACATTAAATAAATGGAATAATGTAAGTTCTCTTCATGAATACAAAAGAAATAACACCCCTTACATTAGTAGGAGATTGAATAACGCAAAGAAGTGTAGTAATAGAATAATACTCTTTCTTCTCTCTCTTATTCTCTATACTTTCTCTCTAGCTTGAATGAATTCGTGAAAAATAATGAAGAACTAGGCCTCTATTTATAGAAGATTTCTAGCTTAGCACTTGCAATGTGAAAAGGCAAGCTGACGACCGGTGATGAAAAAAAAAGTGGTTTTAGATGTGAAAAGAAAAGTGGTTTAACGCTCAGAATGTGAAACACCAAGTGGTTTGACGCCAGAATGTGAAACACCAAGTGGTTTGACGCCAGAATGTGAAACGACAATTGTTTCGACGCCTATAATGTGAAACGACAATTGTTCGACGCTCTGTAATATGAAACTAAGTGGTTTGACGTCCGTAAAGGTAATTACTATCAAGCGAAAGAGACTCTTAGATGATGACATATATGGCCCCCATAGAATAAACCAAATTTACCACAAACGCCTCATAATAGACTTTTTATATACATCAAGGATTGAATAAATATTACCACAAATCATTTTATTTTTAATCAACACATATTTAATCTTTCAACAATTATTAATCATTAATATTATAACTTGTCGCCTCAATTATTGATTTAATAATATAACATATTATACATATGATATTGTGACAATAATTGAATCAATAATATAAGAGATATGATGCAAAGAATTATCGTAGTAATAATTGAGTATAACTCGAGTGACTTTCACGTAAAGATCAATAATCAATACCGTGCCTACTACGCAACCACGCCAGACATCGCATTTTTTTACTACCGAGTAGTTCAATAGCTTTTACTTCAGAAAACTTCCGCCGTTATTTTCATAAAAATATTTTTGTCGCTTTCTCAATCCGACAATAATTCCGCTCATGGGTCCACTAATGATTGTACCACCGCATTTGATATTCCCCGACAAAAAGAATATTCCTCGACCAATCGAATATTCCCCGACAAAACGAATATTTTATATCAACTTGCTTACTTTGCAAAAAAAAATTCACATATTACCCTTAACTTTAAACTTTTATCAATTTAACTATTTACCAAAATAAAAAAAATTGAATACTTTTATTTCATAAAATTCGGTCTCACAATCACCCTCCTTATGAAATTTCGCCTCAAAATTTACGTACGCACTCGATATTCAAGAGATGAGAATACCTTTCTTTCTTTTCAGATTGTACCTTCTCGTAATTTCCTCTATATCATGATTTTTCCATTGCTCATCTCCCATATTTCGTATATCATTCTAGAATATATCTTCAAAACAAAGGTTAATTGACATATCACAATTTGTCAACTTATCAAGTAAACAATTTCAAATTAGGTAAGTCACACACTAAATAAGTATATAACTCGCCTCTCCCTCCTAGTTCTAGACTCTTATTTTCGCCAAATGACCATATATCCCTAAGCTCGATACCAAATGTGACGCCCCAAAATTAGGTATACATCACCCATTCTCGAGTCGCCAGATACATGGTACAAAATTCAAATACAACTTCATTTATATAATCGTTGAACTGTCAGATAGAATACGACCACGCTTAATCGTGAGTTTTAATACAAATGTATGTAACTCTCATGGTGCCTCACCACAACCTTATAATGGTACTTTCATAAAAGTATAGTAAAAAACTATTTTAGAAATTAAAATCTTTGGGAAGTGCTCAAGGAAACCTTCGTATATGGGAGGCCATGCTGCCTAGGTTATAATAGATATCATATGGCCACAAAATTATCCTCGTCAATCTAATAGACCCCAAAGAAAAAACGAGAGAAGATTACAATCATCTTTTTCCCAATGGTGAGTCTTCTCTTGACATATAAATATCTTCGTTGTCTCCAAGTGAAAATTATGTTTCAAATAAACTCCAAGATCATACAGTGTAGTGCTCAGAGATATATTCAAATTAGTGGATGTGCACAACCATGTCTTATGAGAACACGAGGTTTTATGTCATTAGACATCTTGTATGATAGTGGCAAAACACCCTTCCAAAGTCAGGTTCACCTCACCCCCTATTTGATTCACCAAATATAACTACTAAATGTTGTATAGAATACAACACACTTTTCTATACTGCTTAGGAGGACCTCCACAGCCTAGAGACCACTGCTCTATTCCCCCGTTATCCCCACTCAATTCTAAAGAACACTCTTACTAAGAACACTCTTATTACCCGAAAGGAATTGTGAAGCGTAAAGGGTGAGCACAACTAGCCCAAAGAAAGAATATCATGAATAAAGATAATTAAATTATCAATAGCTTTCATCAATAATAAATCGTAGATTTAGAACATATATGGTAGATGATAAAACTTTTCAACCATAGTCATAAAGAAAATCTAGCAATCCATTAGAAGAGTCAAATAGACCATAAGGTCTATTATCTTCTATGTTAAAAGTCCACCAATAATGCTTTATCCATGTAAAATAAATCAATAGCCTCATCCACAATCATATGAATAACTCATAATCATAATTGTGGTTCTAAATTCTTCTTCAAACTGTGACGTAAGATAATTTTCATCACCTATCTTCACCAAACATCAAAAATCATGGTTATACCAAATCGTAATTCTCGCTCATAATCATACTAATAAATTCATCTTTTTTTGCACTACTACCAAAGATATTCATTAACAATTCATCTTTGCACTACATGCCAAAGACATACAACCGTATTTTAGAAGAGTCAAGAGAGCATGATATCTACTATCTTCTACTTAATTAAAAGTGTATAATAAATATTTTATCACCGAGACTCACTTTTTAATAAATAATCCACATCATCGAATCACCCCCATGCACTACTACCAAGGATATTCAAGTAATATCACATCCATGAATTTATATTTCATCACCGAGACTCAAATCGATAATCAATCCATATCACCAAATTATCCATGCCCTACGGCTAAGGATATTCAAGTTATCATCACGACCACTAATTATCCATGCACTACGGCTAAAAGATAATCGTGTTTTCATCAACTACCATGATCATGCCATAAAACAATTCATCTTTGCACCCTCGTCAAGAGAATCCATAGCCATAATCATACCAAAAAATCATCCATCAATGCACTACGCGCCAATGAGGACTTTTTTCCACATCATTTGTAACATTACGGTCATGATTATACCGAATAATCCTCGTCATAATCATACCAAGTCCATCTACGCACTACGGCCAAAGATGACTTTCAACATAATATAAGCATGAGGATGATGACAATGATATAAGAATTAATCAAATGAGATAAAGGATAAATATTAAATATTTATAATACAATTTATCCAAATGCTCAATAATAACCAAATGTTATCAATCACTTAATAATCTCATAATCTAATATCATTAATATTATAACAATATTTTAATCATTTCTTAAACTTATAAGCAATTTATTTCAATTGTTTACACTTTATCAAATAATACATTTAATCATTCAAAAATGCCTTACTCATAAGATTTCATAATCAATGATCAAATCCCTCATCAAAAATCTGCATATACCCTATATAGGATTATCAAGCCATAAAATCCTATTTTCCAATTTTATTACTTCATATAACATATATAATTCATTTACTCATAACTAGTTCATTTTCATGAAAAATACCAAATCAGTCCCAAAAAATATTTCTTTTCTGGGATTTAGCAGAATATAGTCCCATCTTGAACATATATTTTTCTCAAAATTTTAAAATTCATTTACTATTTTTCATATGGATTAAAACTACATAATATTTA